>CM060937.1:592061605-594561605 GCA_030765085.1 Allium cepa
ATTGAATATTTTCTAAGTGTTGAAAATAAAAAGATTTGTGAATTACTTATGTTTAATAAGTATGGAAATGTTTTCCAATATGAAGTGAATACTTAGAATTTATCTTTTGAAGATAAATTGAAAATGGATAGTTGAAATCGTATATGCATGAATATTTTTGAATATAAATTCACTAAGGAATTTATAAATGAAAGTGGAATTTGTCTAAAAATAAATATTGATTTATTTTTGAAGTGTTGAAATTATATATCTTGTAAAGATATTTTGAAAAATAAATAATTTGGAAAATTATTTGGAATCTGGTGATGTGTGCATATCTATTGATAGTTCAATAGCCGACTATCAATATTTCCCTTTGAATGGGTAATTGATGTGAATTGTTTGAATGTGAATGCCACACTTATTTTTGAATAAGCGCTCACTATTCGGGTTAACCGGGAAAGGACCATGGGGTCGTATAACCCATTCCGAATATGTGATACGTCGTTGTGAATTGCATTTGAAGATCGGTGTTGAAGTCCGGATATTTGCGAGAGCGATAGGATGACCTGTCGATTGACTCTGCACCGAGTTGCTCCAGTATAGAGTTCTCCATATGTGATGGTGAGTCCGATCGGGATTGTGGATATCCGGATTGCAAGGACTTTTTTTGTAAGTGCCTTCGGTTTTGTTCGAGCCCGGAACAGACTTGTATGGATTGTATGTCTGACATTACAAGTTGAGATATAAAGCCGATTTCTTTCAAATATATTTCTGTTGGTGGCGGAGAATTTATTCTTTTAGCTTAACACCCTTCTCTGAGACGTACGAGCTCAGAGGTTATGTAGTTGAATGTTATCAGCGATATATTCCCAATTTGGTAATGTGACATGCTGAGTGATGCTGAAATGATCATTGTGTTGATTATTTGTGATAGGATCGTTTATTTGATCGTCTATCCTTGTGATCATTGTGTTGATCATTTGTTGACCCAAAGCATGGCTTTTGTATAAAGTATGTTTTGTGGACGTGACTTCGTCGAGCCTCACACCCCGTGAATGGTCAAAACAGGAAAGAAGCAGCAAGGTTATGAGGGGTAGCACCCTTTAGGATGTGTCCATTTCCTTCTGGAAAAGGGTGGTATCATGGTATGGAGCCCAGATACTTACTCATGTTGAAAACACTTTGTTATGATTGTGTGAATTGATTACGAGCGCTCGGTGATAAAGGTCCCAAAGGACCGGGGGATGGCATATTCGGTCAGTTGTTACTCAGTTAGGGGTAACCCGGCCTTGTGTTGGTAGAGATCCGGTTTGGTTCTCGGGGATGTCCATCCAGAGGCATTCTCATGTGGCAATGAGAAGTTCCTTGGCCTGATCATTCGTTGGAAATCCAATTCCCAATACAAAACTTGTACGGTATTAGTTGTAGGACCTGCCATTCACTTATGGTGGTCACCACTGTTTGGATGGTAGCTATAGTAGGCATACGATAATGGTCGTATGTTGGCTAAGATTTATATTCTACTTTAGAAATGAATTTTTCCTACACTATACACTAGTAATAATATCAAATGTTATTTTAAATGCGTATCAAGCATCTTTGACTATCATAAGGAGAAATCTCCTCCGATTCTGCGTTTGCATTGTGTGTGTGTGCGGGAGGCCTTATGGTAGTCTCATCTTTAAAAGCATTGCGAATTGATTTAAAAACATTCCTCTATTTTGATTTTAAAGTTAAATAAACTGTTTTGAGTTCTCACACCAGTCACATGACTGACTCGGAGTTTATTGTTTTCCTTCCTAAACTCTGGGTGCCCACCAATTTCCACACGGGCAGTCAAGAGTTAAGGTTTATCAGGATATTCTGGATATTCTGGATTTGCTGGAGGCAAGCTGGATGGCATGACGTATTACTACTTATATAGTATTTCTTTTTCCGCTGCACTGTTTGTTTGATGTTGTATACTCTGATGATATGATATGATATGATGATGTAATGAAATGTATAAAATGTAATAACTGATATAGTTCTTTGTTTAAAGAGTATTCATTTATTATTATATGTTGTTCCGCTGCGATTGTGAGATTCTGATGTTGTTCTGTTGTTTTCTGTTCCGTCCTATTTTCTTCTGTTTTTTTTTTCTTTTTCCTCTATTCTCTTTTTCTTCTATTTTAAAATATTCTGTTTTCTTTCTGTTCTATCTTCTATTTTCTCTCCTCCCTAATTTCTATCTTTTCCTCTTCTCTTTTCTTAAATATTTCTTAAACCCATAACTATTCGGGTTTTTGGCCTTCGATTTCTCGACAGTCGATAAAGTGAGTGTCGATGTTGAATTTTCGAAAGTCGAAAATTTTCGGATCGTTACAATTTTGATTTCTATTTTGATTATATTTTGATATATGGAAGTTTAATTGACCTGAAACAAAATTGAAAACAAAAGTTCATTGTCCTTGAAGAAAAAATTTCTAAAATTATGTCTGAAACAAATTTCGCTGTATCTTTTACACTATTTTCCAATTTGATAATTCTTGATGTCCTGTAGAGCTTAAATATTTTTCTACATGTTTCATGTTTTGAGTTATACGAAGTTTTGACTAGTATTTGTTCGTTTCTCATTTATGATACAAACTAGGATAAAAAAAATTATTCGATATTTTGTTCCTTTGAATTGTTCGATGATTATTCTATCGTTCGTCTATTATTCGACTCGTATGATGAATGTTCGTGCTAAAGTATTGTCTGGTCCGAGTCCTTTTCAAACTCTTATAGGACATGATACGAAGGCTTATTAACATCTTTATTTCTCGGTCCGGTTCATCCGAGTAACATCCCTATTTTTATGCCTCTTTAACATGCTTTTTTGCATAATGTTCGTGTTATTAAAGATTTCTCATTGAGTATGCTGGAGCATGGTATGTTGAGGTTAAGTGATCTCCTCTAGTTACCTTTCACATTATCTTTTTTTCAAATCCACCACACCTTTTGGACTGCTTTAACTCTAAGCAAGTCGTATTTATAAGTAATGTGTTATTTTTTTTATTTTGTTAGCTTATTTAAATTGAAGTTACTTCGAAACTTCCAAGATTGGTTGGTTATTGCATGAGTTGTTGAACTTTATTTTAGGATAAAGTTATAAAACTATAGTAATGTGGACCAATCGATCCTGGAAATTTAAGCAATAACAAGCTAAATAAGTTGCCAATAAAATCAATGACAAGCTGAGATAGACTTGTCATAAAAAGATTCCTTCTTATTGCTATTTAAGCAGTTTTGCATTAAACATTGTAAAATAAAAGGATGGACAAAGCTAAAGGTAGTAGGGAGGTGTAAAAAAAATTGGTTGGGGATAAAAGGAAAGAACTAGTAAGTTGAAGATTGAAGATGTTAATGATTTGGCAACAGATTGTAATGTGAAATTAGTATCGAACATTTGGCAAAGAACGTGAATTTAAAAATATAGAAAACCAAGCAAAGGAATTGACGTATTGGCGATTGATAAATTCAAACAAAATATTTTTATTTAGATGTTATCTTCAATTTGTTGAACTCATTCATGCCTCAACTTAAACTTGAGAAGACCTCAATTGAACCTATCCGAGAACTATGATAACACATACAATGTTGACAAATGTATGTGTGGCAAAATTGATTTTGAGATTTTTTTTATAAATTATTAATATGTGGAAATCAATTATAATATTGTGTTTAGAGATAAAAGATTGATGTTTGGCGGCATATTTGGCAACACATCTACTTTTGTTTTTAGAAAACAATTATAATCTATTTTCATAAATTTATAATTTATAAATAAATTTTAAAATCATCATCCAGCGTGTGTTTATATGCATATATCGGTGTCAGGCACATGCATATATGAGTAATTTCGCACATGCAACGTACGTGTGCAAGGTGAATTTATATTAAAAAACACCGTTTGTAATGTTTTGTGGATTTTACAATTTGACTTTGATATATATGTAATGTAGTATTTTTTTATACATGTACAGGCACAAATCAATCGTTTATCAAAACGTGATTGAGATTAAGTTACTTTAGGAAATAATCAACTAGTACATGAATATTTAGGAAAATGCTATAAATAGTAAAATTATGCTTTCTAGAGTTTGAAATTTAAAAAACTTGCATTATCTTTCTTTTAAAAAGTATGAAACCATCGTATTAACATATAAGGAATTTTAATGGAATTAATTAAGATTTATTGTACTATATAAATGAAATAATAGCTTTCTAATACTATGCAATTTAATGGAAGTGATCCGTTGTTTTGAACTCATAGGTTATAGCAAATGTGAATATTATTTACTGTTTAATATTATTATAGCAATGTTTTCTATGCTCAAATTGATGAGGATATCCATCTTTATGGCCTCTTAATGTCCAGGCCATGTTTATTAATCATATAAATTATTATTTTTTGGCTTCATTTAAAAATTTCTATACTATATAACATATGACAATGATAAAGTCTGCTTACTGCATATGCATGTAGAATTTTAGCAATGGTTGTAAATGTGAGACATGTACCAAAATGTAGGTTATGCATGTAAGATTTTAGCAATGGTTATAACTGTAAGATTTTAGCAAACATAAATTTGACATTAAAGTATATGCAGTAAGATCCAGAGATAAATGTGACATTTTATATTCGATTCAAATTGCATTTAGCACATATTTGGAGCTGCATATTTATGTATTTTAGTGAGATTTTTATTTTATTTTAACACGCATGCCATTAAATTCTGATGATAGTGAACCAGCCAAAAGCAAAATGTAAAATGCATAATCTTGATAATATGAACATAAATAACAACAAAATTCCAGTAATTTTCATGTTTAAAATTTAAAAGTACATCAAAAGACTGGTAAAAACAGGTTATATAATTTAATACTAACATAACATACAACCTTAACATCTGTTTATCTCTACTACATGTATTTGTTGATCTTGCTCTCTCCAATCTTTGTATTTGATGAAGGAGAATTTGCTTCCACTTGTAAGCCAAAAGTCATCAGTACATCTACATATGATTTAAGAAATTTTATATTCAGTGCGAAAAGGTAGCATGCATATTAACGTTTTATCTATGGTAGTTTAGTTTATTTGATATTAGGGTGTCTGTAATCTAATTAACTATTTTATACTATAATAGAAAATTAAGCAATTTAGTGTATATCCATATATGAAAGGTTATGATAAAAATGAAGTGTAATTCGCTTTAATTATTTTTTTACCAATATTTACAATCTTACCAAGTCGGCGAATCAATGGCTAATGCCACAAACAATTGTTTAGATACAAAAATCAAAATGGCTATAATGACTAAATAAACATCTAATGCATGCCGAATGCATTAATTACATACGTAGAATTAAAACGGTTTACCATAATTGTTCAAAAGAATCATACCAAATTTAGCAATAATGAGAATTTAGCGTATTATCATTTACCCACTTATGGATTGCAAAGATAAAAAGGATTTTTAATGTGATGTTCTATTACAAGATTTTTCAACCATAAGAAATGATTGAATCAATAGAAAAATTGTTAAAACTTGTTATAAAATCAATTATTAGTAATCGAAATAAAGAAAAATAAAAATTTGCATATGCATATTTTCAATAGCGAATGTAAATTTTGAAGCATGGAAACAAATTAAATTGATTGCAAAGTATATTTCCGTAACAGTTTTTTCTACATATGCGTTATTCAAGAAATGAAGCAAAACAAATAATTTAAGTACTAACATTAAAGAAATCCATATTTATTGTCTAAGAAAAGGGTTGAAGAAAATACGACGTTTCAATATACTTTAGTAGAAATTTTCGTAGCTTATTATACGCATGTATATTTTATTATAGGAACTCCCCAACATAATTTTATTATTTTTAAATATAGGAAATGATATTTTGTTCGGTGGTTTAGTAAGTAAATTTTCTGATATCAAAATATGTTTAAATCAACTCATAAAGGAGTTTTAATGACATCAAAATTTATAGAAAAGTTCAGTCTAGAGAATTAAACTATAAAAATTCAAAATTAAATGAAATCGACTTAATTAACAGCAAATATAGACTTAATTAACAGGATTTTTCAACCATAAGAAATGATTGAATCAATAGAAAAATTGTTAAAACTTGTTATAAAATCAATTATTAGTAATCGAAATAAAGAAAAATAAAAATTTGCATATGCATATTTTCAATAGCGAATGTAAATTTTGAAGCATGAAAACAAATTAAATTGATTGCAAAGTATATTTCCGTAACAGTTTTTTCTACATATGCGTTATTCAAGAAATGAAGCAAAACAAATAATTTAAGTACTAACATTAAAGAAATCCATATTTATTGTCTAAGAAAAGGGTTGAAGAAAATATGACGTTTCAATATACTTTAGTAGAAATTTTCTTAGCTTATTATATGCATGTATATTTTATTATAGGAACTCCCCAACATAATTTTATTATTTTTAAATATAGGAAATGATATTTTGTTCGGTGGTTTAGTAAGTAAATTTTCTGATATCAAAATATGTTTAAATCAACTCATAAAGGAGTTTTAATGACATCAAAATTTATAGAAAAGTTCAGTCTAGAGAATTAAACTATAAAAATTCAAAATTAAATGAAATAGACTTAATTAACAGCAAATATAAAATTTATTGTCCAAAAGAAATATTGAAGAAAATATTTAGGTAGTGCAAGTATGAAGTATCAATATACCTTAGTATAAATATTCTTCACTTTGAATTATTTCCATCTTCATTAATTTGTATTTTCTTTGTGCATGCATATTTCATCATAAAACCACTTGTAAAATTTACCAAATTTTCTACAAAACAACATAGAAAATTCCAAGTAAATTTTCACAATTTAATAAATGTACAAAAATGACCATTTTACCCTTGTATGAACAAAATATTTAGGTAGTGCAAGTATGAAGTATCAATATACCTCAGGTTTTTCTTTTTTTCCCTCTCTTTTTCCTCTTGTTTGTTTAATGTTTCTTTGTACATTTGTTGATTTGATAACAAAATGAGAGGCTAATCCCTTCAATTTAGGGGTAATGAAGCTCTCTTGAATCATGTAAATGTAACATAATTTCTTTTATGTCTGTTTTATGCTTAATGAAAAGTAGATGTTTGTGTGGTTTTGTGTTTAATATTGAGTTTGATAGCTTATATTGTTCAAAAAAAATAGGCTATGTGTAATATCCCGGAATTTTCAGGAGTTTAAAATGCTGATAATCGCTTAATTTAATTATTTGAGATTGATAAAACTGTTATTTTCAAAAACAATTAACCAAGTAATGTTTTAATTTTTTTTATAAATTGGTTTTATAATAAGAATAATTATTTTATCGTGTAAATAAATTTTAAATTGATTTATTGTTTTTAAAATTTATAAGTGCGTTTAAAATGCATTTATATCTATGTATTTAAATCTGTGTATTTTAAATTGATTTCAAAATTGGATATATTATTTGTAAATAATAATGATCTTATTTTAAAATAGTTGTTTATATTTATTTAAATTTATTTTAGATTTGTTTTTAAATTGGACTTTGAAATGAATATATATTTGAATTCAAAGATATACATGCATCTTAAAATAAAATAATAGTATAGTTTGGTTTTTAAAATATATAGATAATGTTTTCAATTAGAAATAAGATTTTGTTTTATTTTTCTTTATAAAAGTTTATCTAAACAAGTTTGATTTGTATTTATTTAAAATGAATGTAAGGCTTTTGAAAGAGTATTTAAAATAAGGTTGAAATGTTGTATATAATTTTATTTAAATTTTATTTGGTTTCATTTCTTTTTAAAAGATTGTATTTATAAACTAGCATACATTTATAAATGTATAAATGTATTTGTTTACTTGAAATTTAATTAGAAAAGTACTTTTAAATGAAGAAAATGTTTACTTTTAAAACACATTTGTAATTAGGAAAATAATTTTAAAAGCTTTTAAATTTCTTTATAATTAAAAATAAACTTAATAATGACAAATGTTTAATTCTAAAACACCTTGATAACAAGTGTTAAACCATTTGTGTAAATAGAGACAAGCGTCCTTTGTTTTCTAATTTCTTTTTAATTTATTAAATCTGAAATTTATCCTATAAAAACCCTCTTTATCATTTTCTTAAACCTTTGTTTATTTCTAAAAGAAAACCTAAAATCTTCATGCAATCTTCATTCATTACCCAAAACCAGAAAGCCTGAAACAATCCTCAAGTCTTAAATCTGAAGCAAAATGATTAAATCATTTGCATACACTCTTCAAAACTCAAACACATTCAGTAAAACAAAAGCCTGCAGTTTTTCTTAAATCAAAATCTGCATTTAATTTCCTCAAACCAATATCTGTAATCTCAACAAGCCTGCAGCATTCTGTTTGTAAAAGTTCAAACAAATTCCTCAAAACTCAAGTGCAGATGCCTGCAATATTTGTTCCAAATCAAAACTGCACATTTACAGTTTATCCTCAAAACAAAAACAAGTGCAAGCCTCCAATTCATGTCTGCCTCAAGCTTCTAATGCATGCAAGTCTCAAGACTTCATTTTCAATAAAGCTTCAAGTCCAAAATGCTTTGCAAATTTCCTGTCACCTTCAAAATTCTGCACTGTCATCTTTTGAATGGAGGCGAGTAAACATTTAATTCTAATCATAAAGTTGATTGATAATTGTTGCTTATAAAATCTTTGTGAAGTGATAACTGCATGTGTGTACTTTTGTGAATGTGATTTTATTTGAGTATGCATGCCTGGTATATGTATGACACCCCTTTGTTGCATGATTTAAAGTAAAATTTTGAACAAATTCTTTTCATTCTTCTCTGATTTCTGAGGGGCCTGAGTATTGTCAAACAAATTAAGTTTGTTTAAGTATGAACTATAATCTAAAATTAGTTAAACATGTTTTTAGATATGTAGTAACTGGGAAGATATGGTTACAGTACAAACTTTATAAAATATGTTAGAAATCAATTAACACAATTCTCTGATTCATCTATATAGATTGAATTGATGTTGGAAGTTATGATTTTTAAAATCAAAATCAGGTTTTTAAATGAAGTAAAATGTGGGAATTTGGGGTTTTATCTGGAAATAGATTTTTGGTGATCTCTGTTAATATGTGAATCTGGAATGCTTGAGTTGGTTAATGGAGTTAGTATTTGCATGAGAGTGTTTAGCAAAAATCATTGAAGAATTTATTAATCATCGTGGGTTTTGATTTTTGCCTTAGATTGATTTAAACCTAGTTTTTGAAAGCCTACTGTAAATTTGATTTCTGCATACCCAAAATTGAATCGAGCCGTATGATTTTTGGGGAGAAGCTTGCGCGGTGAGTCAGCAAGCTAAGGCCGGGGTTGTGTTGCTTAATAATGATCGGCGGCGACGATTTTTGGGTTTTTTGGTGATGGTTTTTTTTGAGTTCAGTCACCTAATGAACTCGATTTTGATTCAGAGTATGGGGTGTCGTTCTGTGGGTTGTAGGTGGATGTAGGGCGTTTGGGTGACGTGTGGGTGAGTTCGCCGTTGGCCAGAGGAGGTCCGGCGTCGGTGCAGGTTGCACGAGAGGGGGGTAGGTGTCAGTTGTTTTGGGTTTGTTTTGTTTGTATTTCTGGGATTTAGCTCCGGGAAAGCATGAGGAATTTTGGTTGTGGCTCGGGAAGGAACTTGGGGAAGTTCTGGGGTCATTTGGGGATGCCGGACTAAACTGTTTTGTTTTAAAACAGTTTTAGTTTTAACTTAACAGATTTTTTAAAATTTTGAAATCCTAATTAACTTTAAACTGGAAACTTAAAGGAAGAAGAACAGAGTTGTACTTTGTTCCAGGGTTCATGTAATCATGGGTTGAACCCAGATTTTTGGTCAACCTGAAATTTAGTTTTAAAAATAAAATAAGTCTTTTACTTTAAAAAAAAAAATTAAGCTAAATTTATAATTCTTGTTTTTGAAATTGAATTGTTTTATAAATAAACTTGGGTAATATTTTAAATATCTTAAAGTTAGAATCTTAATATTATTTCAAATCTTATTTTGAAATATAAAGAGAACTTTAAGTAAGGGTTTTATTTAAATTAATTAGGGGGAAATGATTTATTAATTAACAATTAAGTTTAAGATAATTTATTCACTTGGAATTAAAATTGTTAATTAATAATTAGAGAAAGTAATTAATGATTTCTTATAATTTAATTTAATTAATTAAGTAAAATAAAGATTTCCAAGATTTATTTAAGATAATTATTTTATCTTAAATAATAATTAAGCATTAATAATTTGTAATTAGTTAGTTAATTAAAGAAGTTTAAGTTAATTAATTAATTTAATTATGATTTTAAAAGGGGTTAATTAAGTAATTAATTAAGTATAATTAATTAATTAACTATTAATTAAGATGATGATTTAATTAATGACAAATGATTAATTAATTTGTAATTACTTATTTATTTAAGTAATTAAGGATTAATTTAAATTAGTAATTAATTAATAATTAATAAAGGTTTTATTTAAATTTTAATTGGGTTTTCTTAATTAATAATTAAAGGATTATTAATTTATAATGAAAGTTAATTAAGAATTAATTAACTATTTTTATTTAAGAATAATTAATTTTAATTAAGGATTAATTAATTAATTTTAATTATGAATTACTTAATTTGTAATTAAGGTTTGTTAATTAATAATTAAGTTTATTAATTAATGATTAAGAGTTAATTAATTAGTTAATTGAGTTTAATTAATTAATTATAAAAGTAATTAGCGATTAATTACTTTGTATTAAAGAATTGATTAATAATTAAGGTTTATTAATTAATAGTTGGAGATGATTAATCTGATAATTGAAGATTGATTTGAGTTAATGAGTAATTAGGGATGAATTACTCAATTTTGTTTATAAGATGAGTTTGATCAAGTAAATTAATTAATTTGTTAATTAATTAAGAATAGTCACTTGATAAATGATTAAGTATTATTACTTAACAAGTTTTGGTAAGGCTAATTACTTAAGATAAGTAATTGATTAATTACAGAGGTAATTGAGTTAGGGAAATTACTAATTGGAAAGTAATTTTAAATTAGGTAAATTACTTGTTAAAGTAATTAAAGGTTTATTACTTGGGTATTAAACCAAAGGATTTATAAAGTAATTAAGAATAATTAATTACTGTATTTAAGTTGATTAATTAAAAGCAATTAATCTAAGCATGATTAATTAATTAAGGTTCATTAATTGTTATGATTAATGAAAATAATTAAGGATTAATTACTTTATTAAGAGTTAAATAATCAAGGTTGATTAGGATTAATTAATTGATTTAATTAATGTTTATTTAAGCAAGATATTGGATGAAGGTAATTAATTTAATTAATTTTAAATTAATTAAGTGATTAGTTAATTAATTTAATTCACTTTAAATTAATTAAAGATTAGAGATAATTAATTTAATTCATTTTAAATTAATTATGTTATGGTTTGAGTTAATCATTGCTTATGAATGATTGGTTGACACTGATTGTCTTGAATGCTGTGTGATCTCAGTAATGAGATAAGTATGGTTATGTGATATGAATGCTTGGTTGAATTGTGATTATCAATTGGAATGTTGATATATGGATTGTCTAGTGTGATATGGATTATATGAATTAGCTGTTATTTGATAAGGTTGATTATCAATTGTGGCCTGTGAATTATCTATTCTGTGTATATATAGATAGTTGAATTTAATTGTTTTAAAACCTTTAAAACAACTTGGACTTAAAAGACACGGTTTGGATTTCGATGAGACCGAGATCGGGTTTCCATATTTGGATATCCGAAAACCACATCGATTCCAAATAACGTTAGGTCGTGAGTCAAATTGGAGCTTTGTGAAGACTCGAGGTGTAAGGGCTATACGTCAGTATAACTCTGTGGGTGATTCCGTAATGAGTTGACGGAATAGACCTTATAGATTCGAGATAGAGAATTAGAGTGCAAGGGTTATTGTCGTTAACTCTGAGGGTGATTCCAAAATGAGTGTAACGAGATAATGCCTTCGGTTTCGTTCGAACCCGGAACGAACTTGTATGGATTGAATGCTATCAGAACATCGTCAGGTGTACGATGAGCAGTCTAAGTGATATGTCCTATAAAGGTAATCGTAACCTCAAGCCTCATCAACCGGGAATGGCTAAAACAGGGGAGGTGCAGCAAGGCTTCGTGGGTCTCACCCACTGGAGAGTAAGATTTACCCCTGTCTAGAGGTCCCTTTTATATTCGGTTGTGTGGGCGATTGATAGCTAGAATCGCCGGGGTTGTCTTATTCGGAACTGTTCAGTAAGGAACGAGTCCGGCTTTGTGTTGCAGGGGATTGGGAGTAATCCTCGGTACGGTGATCTAGGCCACGTACTGTGACGGGCGGTACCCCAGTAGCCCTGCCATTGTATGGAATTCAAAATCCAATAAGTGCCAACGGTTTTGATTGTATTACCCACTTTTGTGGCTAGTAGCTGGAATTTAATAATGTAACAATTTCAGCTATTTCTTATTTACTTGAAAACCCTAGACACTATTATAATATCACAGAATTTCCTATCAAATGTTTTGGTTAGCGTAAGGTAAAAACTTTTCCATGTTTATGTGTGGGAAGTCTTACGTGATACCTTTTCTTTTCAAAGGTTTTTAAAGTTAAGCAACTTTTAACCGTTTACTCACACCAGACCCATGTCTAACCCGGAGTTTATTCTGTTTTTCTTAAAGTCTTGGGTACTCAAATTTTTACGAGTAGCCAAGGGAATTCAGGTTAGGATAGAGTTGGCTTGACGAATTCTGAAGGAGCAATGGAGCAGGAGGCTTCTGCGTGTAGCTATAGAGTATTCCGCTGTGTGTTCTCTGAGATGTTGTTTGTCTTTGAGTTGTATAACTAGACAGATTTCTATAACTATCTAGTATGAGTTGATTATGCTGTGTATCTCTGATGTATATATACTATGTAAAGTATTATGTGATTAATATAATTTATTCGTTCCGCTGTTTAGATTCTGATGTGTTGTTTCTTTCTTCTTCTCTATCTTTTCTCTTTCTATCCCTTTCTTTCTTAAATCATGACGCGATTTTCCGGTGGTGGAAAGTCGGGTCCTGACAGTTGGTATCAGAGCGTTAGGTTGAGTGAATACCTAGGCTCTGTAGTGGTGTCTTTCTTGAGAGAGCGTATTTGTAATTTTTATTATATATTACTATATATATATTTCTACCTATCCGTTGGGTTACCTGTTCGGGTTTTCCGACATAAGATATAAAGGTAGATGAGGTAGTGGTGTGTGTAACACAACTACCATTGGTTGGAGTTTGAATTTTTGAGATTGGAAGTGTATTTGTCGAGACTGTAGACCTAATACCGTCTCGAGTAATCTTTATAGTTTGGTGTAAGACTTCATTTGATCTCTGAAGGAAACCTGTTATGGTTCAGAGTTCATCTTTGAAGTATAAGTTTGATTGCGCTCGTGTGAGCGGATTTTTGAGAGTTTGGATCTGTTGGTTGGGCAGAAGCGAGTAATGGTATTTTGATACCTCAGGAAGTAGTAGCTGCGTGATGAGATGAAGTGATTATGCATGTCTCCGGAGATGTTTTCTGTCAGAGCAAGTTTAAGGAAGTGTGTCTGCTTCGGAGTTGTAGCTGAGTTCAGTAGGGTGTATGTGTTTAGTTGGAGGTCTGAGTTTCTCCAAGAGCTTTGGATAAGAAATCTTTGGCATCTATGCTAGCGGTGCAACTCGGGGATGTTCTGTGTTTCAGCAGGAAGATCTTTTTGACTTAGAATTTCCTGGAGGAGGAATTCAGAAACAGCAGTGAGGATCTGTTTTTCGATGGATTAGTTGGTTAAGGATAAACTGTTCTGATCAGTGGATAGAGAACAGTATCTAGGATATTGGATTAGTTGATAGCAAAAGTGACTTGCGATGGTTTGGTGATTATCTCAGATAATTTTTTTTTGCTTGGATTTGTGGCATCTCTAGAGGATGTGAGAGTTATGGAATTGCTGAAGATTTTTCTGGATATAACTTCAGGAGAGTTAGAGATTTCCCGCATTGGAGATTGAGTTCTGAATCGACTTGATGTCAGGTGTAATAATGGTGATTCAGCTGGGTAGAAGGTTGTCTCCTAGGTTGGTGGCTTGGTGAAGCAACTCTGTATTTCTTGGAACTTCTGTTGAACCTTATTTCTGAGATGTGATGTTTAGTCTATGCCTGTGTTCATTCGACGACATTTTCTTCTACTCCAGATCAGAGTTGTACAGCGGAAGCAAAGTGGCTGTTGACTTGAGTTGAAGCAACTGGATGTTGCAGTATTTTGGATTAGAGAGTTTCTAATGGATTTTTCAGAACTTGAGGCAAGTTGGCGAGTGATTCTGTTCTGTCTTTTATAGACAGGAGAAGTTGTTTTCTCCTGTTGATAGTAGAGTTTGGTTTTGATTTTGGATTGATCTTGTGAGGATCAGTTGGTGAGTTGATCCAGTTTATTTGTAGAAGCATCAACAAAGGTTGAGATGATCAGGGAGGATCTGTTGGCAGCCGGATCATCCGGTAAATTTTTGAGGTTAAGTAACGGAAGAACTTGGAATTCGAAGTTGGAGACTCCGATGTTGTTGAGTTCCCTCCGGTAAAAGAAGTAATAAGTTTTGGTGAGCTTCAAAGTATATTGGGTTTTGAGGTGATCTTCGAGGTATTGGATTCTTCTGAGTTTTTGTAGAGATCAGTGCTTTGGTTTGAAAAGTTGAATTGCCAGTTTGGAAGACTGGAATTCAAATTTATTTCACATGTCTCTGAGAGAGTACGTGTTTTGGTCATCACTGGTTTTGAGACCAGTAATTCTGTGTAGGCTTTAGTAGTTTATCAGACTTGTCTTCGGTCTGGTATCTTGTGTAGATTATAGATCTTGCTGAGTAGGAATTTAGTAGCTTATAAGTATAGCTAGTTTGGGTTTAGTAGAGCGAGTATCCCGGTGTCTGTACTGGGGAAACTCGAGATATTTTAGGAAATTTATCTGGATCTGTGTCCGGATAGCTGGTGTTATTCATTTGAATTGGTTGTTTGGATGAAATTATTTGTTTGATTGATAGTGTATGGCTGTTATGAATGTTTGAATTGGTTGAAAATTTAATAAAACTTTGGATTATCTTTGTTTTAAATTTCGAGGACGAAATTCTGTTAAGGGGGGAGGATTGTAATATCCCGGAATTTTCAGGAGTTTAAAATGCTGATAATCGCTTAATTTAATTATTTGAGATTGATAAAACTGTTATTTTCAAAAATAATTAACCAAGTAATGTTTTAATTTTTGTTATAAATTGGTTTTATAATAAGAATAATTATTTTATTGTGTAAATAAATTTTAAATTGATTTATTGTTTTTAAAATTTATAAGTGTGTTTAAAATGCATTTATATCTATGTATTCAAATCTGTGTATTTTAAATTGATTTCAAAATAGGATATATTATTTGTAAATAATAATGAGCTTATTTTAAAATAGTTGTTTATATTTATTTAAATTTATTTTAGATTTGATTTTTAAATTGGACTTTGAAATGAATATATATTTGAATTCAAAGATATACATGCATCTTAAAATAAAATAATAGTATAGTTTGGTTTTTAAAATATATAGATAATGTTTTCAATTATTAATAAGATTTTGTTTTATTTTTCTTTATAAAAGTTTATCTAAACAAGTTTGATTTGTATTTATTTAAAATGAATGTAAGGCTTTTGAAAGAGTATTTAAAATAAGGTTGAAATGTTGTGTATAATTTTATTTAAATTTTATTTGGTTTCATTTCTTTTTAAAAGATTGTATTTATAAACTAGCATACATTTATAAATGTATAAATGTATTTGTTTACTTGAAATTTAATTAGAAAAGTACTTTTAAATGAAGAAAATGTTTACTTTTAAAACACATTTGTAATTAGGAAAATAATTTTAAAAGCTTTTAAATTTCTTTATAATTAAAAATAAACTTAATAATGACAAATGTTTAATTCTAAAACACCTTGATAATAAGTGTTAAACCATTTGTGTAAATAGAGACAAGCGTCCTTTGTTTTTCTAATTTCCTTTTAATTTATTAAATCTGAAATTTATCCTATAAAAACCCTCTTTATCATTTTCTTAAACCTTTGTTCATTTCTAAAAGAAAACCTAAAATCTTCATGCAATCTTCATTCATTACCCAAAACCAGAAAGCCTGAAACAATCCTCAAGTTTTAAATCTGAAGCAAAATGATTAAATCATTTGCATACACTCTTCAAAACTCAAACACATTCAGTAAAACAAAAGCCTGCAGTTTTTCTTAAATCAAAATCTGCATTTAATTTCCTCAATGCTTTGCAAATTTTCATAAATCAAAATCAAAACTCAAAATCTTCAAGTCCAAAATGCTTTGCAAATTTCCTGTCACCTTCAAAATTCTGCACTGTCATCTTTTAAATGGAGGCGAGTAAACATTTAATTCTAATCATAAAGTTGATTGATAATTGTTGCTTATAAAATCTTTGTGAAGTGATAACTGCATGTGTGTACTTTTTTGAATGTGATTTTATTTGAGTATGCATGTTTGGTATATGTATGACACCCCTGTTGCATGATTCAGAGCAAAATTTTGAACAAATTCTTTTCATTCTTCTCTGATTTCTGAGGGGCCTGAGTATTCTCAAACGAATTAAGTTTGTTTAAGTATGAACTATAATCTAAAATTAGTTAAACATGTTTTTAGATATGTAGTAACTGGGAAGATATGGTTACAGTACAAACTTTATAAAATATGTTAGAAATCAATTAACACAATTCTCTGATTCATCTATATAGATTGAATTGATGTTGGAAGTTATGATTTTTAAAATCAAAATCAGGTTTTTAAATGAAGTAAAATGTGGGAATTTGGGGTTTTATCTGGAAATAGATTTTTGGTGATCTCTGTTAATATGTGAATCTGGAATGCTTGAGTTGGTTAATGGAGTTAGTATTTGCATGAGAGTGTTTAGCAAAAATCATTGAAGAATTTATTAATCATCGTGGGTTTTGATTTTTGCCTTAGATTGATTTAAACCTAGTTTTTGAAAGCCTACTGTAAACTTGATTTCTGCATACCCAAAATTGAATCGAGCCGTATGATTTTTGGGGAGAAGCTTGCGCGGTGAGTCAGCAAGCTAAGGCCGGGGTTGTGTTGCTTAATGATGATCGGCGGTGACGATTTTTGGGTTTTCTGGTGATGGGTTTTTTTGAGTTCAGTCACCTAATGAACTCGATTTTGATTCAGAGTATGGGGTGTCGTTCTGTGGGTCGTAGGTGGATGTAGGGCATTTGGGTGACGTGTGGGTGAGTTCGCCGTTGGCCAGAGGAGGTCCGACGTCGGTGCAGGTTGCACGTGAGGGGGGTAGGTGTCAGTTCTTTTGGCTTTGTTTTGTTTGTGTTTCTGGGATTTAGCTCGGGGAAAGCACGAGGAATTTTGGTTGTGGCTCGGGAAGGAACTCGGGGAAGTTCTGGGGTCATTTGGGTATGCCGAACTAAACTGTTTTGTTTTAAAACAGTTTTTGTTTTAACTTAACAGATTTTTTAAAATTTTGAAATACTAATTAACTTTAAACTGGAAACTTAAAGGAAGAAGAACAGAGTTGTACTTTGTTCCAGGGTTCATGTAATCATGGGTTGAACCCAGATTTTTGGTCAACCTGAAATTTAGTTTTAAAAATAAAATAATTTTTTTACTTTAAAAAAAAAATTAAGCTAAATTTATAATTCTTGTTTTTGAAATTGAATTGTTTTATAAATAAACTTGGGCAATATTTTAAATATCTTAAAGTTAGAATCTTAATATTATTTCAAATCTTATTTTGAAATATAAAGAGAACTTTAAGTAAGTGTTTTATTTAAATTAATTAGGGGGAAATGATTTATTAATTAACAATTAAGTTTAAGACAATTTATTCACTTGGAATTAAAATTGTTAATTAATAATTAGAGAAAGTAATTAATGATTTCTTATAATTTAATTTAATTAATTAAGTTAAATAAAGATTTCCAAAATTTATTTAAGATAATTATTTTATCTTAAATAATAATTAAGTATTAATAATTTGTAATTAGTTAGTTAATTAAAGAAGTTTAAGTTAATTAATTAATTTAATTATGATTTTAAAAGGGGTTAATTAAGTAATTAATTAAGTATAATTAATTAATTAACTATTAATTAAGATGATGATTTAATTAATGACAAATGATTAATTAATTTGTAATTACTTATTTATTTAAGTAATTAAGGATTAATTTAAATTAGTAATTAATTAATAATTAATAAAGGTTTTATTTAAATTTTAATTGGGTTTTCTTAATTAATAATTAAAGGATTATTAATTTATAATGAAAGTTAATTAAGAATTAATTAACTATTTTTATTTAAGAATAATTAATTTTAATTAAGGATTAATTAATTAATTTTAATAATGAATTACTTAATTTTTAATTAAGATTTGTTAATTAATAATTATGTTTATTAATTAATGATTAAGGGTTAATTAATTAGTTAATCAAGTTTAATTAATTAATTATAAAAGTAATTAGTGATTAATTACTTTGTATTAAAGGATTGATTAATAATTAAGGTTTATTAATTAATAGTTGGAGATAATTAATCTGATAATTGAAGATTGATTTGAGTTAATGAGTAATTAGGGATGAATTACTCAATTTTGTTTATAAGATGAGTTTGATCAAGTAAATTAATTAATTTGTTAATTAATTAAGAATAGTCACTTGATAAATGATTAAGTATTATTACTTAACAAGTTTTGGTAAGGCTAATTACTTAAGATAAGTAATTGATTAATTACAGAGGTAATTGAGTTAGGGAAATTACTAATCGGAAAGTAATTTTAAATTGGGTAAATTACTTGTTAAAGTAATTAAAGGTTTATTACTTGGGTATTAAACCAAAGGATTTATAAAGTAATTAAGAAGTAATTAAGAATAATTAATTACCGTATTTAAGTTGATTAATTAAAAGCAATTAATCTAAGCATGATTAATTAATTAAGGTTCATTAATTGTTATGATTAATGAAAATAATTAAGGATTAATTACTTTATTAAGAGTTAAATAATAAAGGT
The DNA here is from genome assembly GCA_030765085.1 of Allium cepa. Lineage (NCBI taxonomy): Eukaryota > Viridiplantae > Streptophyta > Magnoliopsida > Asparagales > Amaryllidaceae > Allium > Allium cepa. The sequence goes on from CM060937.1 coordinate 592,080,768, forward strand.
TGATTAGGATTAATTAATTGATTTAATTAATGTTTATTTAAGCAAGATATTGGATGAAGGTAATTAATTTAATTAATTTTAAATTAATTAAGTGATTAGTTAATTAATTTAATTCACTTTAAATTAATTAAAGATTAGAGATAATTAATTTAATTCATTTTAAATTAATTATGTTATGGTTTGAGTTAATCATTGCTTATGAATGATTGGTTGACATTGATTGTCTTGAATGTTGTGTGATCTCAGTAATGAGATAAGTATGGTTGTGTGATATGAATGCTTGGTTGAATTGTGATTATCAATTGGAATGTTGATATATGGATTGTCTAGTATGATATGGATTAATATGAATTACCTGTTATTTGATAAGGTTGATTATCAATTGTGGCCTGTGAATTATCTATTCTGTGTATATATAGATAGTTGAATTTAATTATTTTAAAACCTTTAAAACAACTTGGACTTAAAAGACACGCTTTGGATTTCGATGAGACCGGGATCGGGTTTCCATATTTGGATATCCGAAAACCACATCAATTCCAAATAACGTTAGGTCGTGAGTCAAATTGGAGCTTTGTGAAGACTCGAGGTGTAAGGGCTATACGTCAGTATAACTCTGTGGGTGATTCCGTAATGAGTTGACGGAATAGACCTTATAGATTCGAGATGGAGAACTAGAGTGCAAGGGTTATTGTCGTTAACTCTGAGGGTGATTCCAAAATGAGTGTAACGAGATAATGCCTTCGGTTTCGTTCGAACCCGGAACGAACTTGTATGGATTGAATGCTTTCAGAACATCGTCAGGTGGACGATGAGCATTCTAAGTGATATGTCCTATAAAGGTAATCGTAACCTCAAGCCTCATCAACCGGGAATGGCTAAAACAGGGGAGGTGCAGCAAGGCTTCGTGGGTCGCACCCACTGGAGAGTAAGATTTACCCCTGCCTAGAGGTCCCTTTTATATACGGTTGTGTGGGCGATTGATAGCTAGAATCGTCGGGGTTGTCTTATTCGGAACTGTTCAGTAAGGAACGGGTCCGGCTTTGTGTTGTAGGGGATTGGGAGTAATCCTCGGTACAGTGATCTAGGCCACGTACTGTGACGGGCGGTACCCCAGTAGCCCTGCCATTGTATGGAATCCAAAATCCAATAAGTGCTAACGGTTTTGATTGTATTACCCACTTTTATGGCTAGTAGTTGGAATTTAATAATGTAACAATTTCGGCTATTTCTTATTTACTTGAAAACCCTAGACACTATTATAATATCACAGAATTTCCTATCAAATGTTTTTGTTAGCGTAAGGTAAAAACTTTTCCATGTTTATGTGTGGAAAGTCTTACGTGATACCTTTTCTTTTCAAAGGTTTTTAAAGTTAAGCAACTTTTAACCGTTTACTCACACCAGACCCATGTCTGACCTGGAGTTTATTCTGTTTTTCTTAAAGTCTTGGGTACTCAAATTTTTACGAGTAGCCAAGGGAATTCAGGTTAGGATAGAGTTGGCTTGACGAATTCTGAAGGAGCAATGGAGCAGGAAGCTTCTGCGTGTAGCTATAGAGTATTCCGCTGTGTGTTCTCTGAGATGTTGTTTGTCTTTGAGTTGTATAACTAGACAGATGTCTATAACTGTCTAGTGTGAGTTGATTATGCTGTGTATCTCTGATGTATATATACTATGTAAAGTATTATGTGATTAATATAATTTATTGGTTCCGCTGTTTAGATTCTGATGTGTTGTTTCTTTCTTCTTCTCTATCTTTTCTCTTTCTATCCCTTTCTTTCTTAAATCATGATGCGATTTTCCGGTGGTGGAAAGTCGGGTCCTGACACTATGCTTAGTCATATGAATCACTAATTACCTCTTCATTTACATATGATCATGGTAATGGAAGTGGATTTAGAATCGAAATTTGATGGTTTATGTTTCTATTTCAGTAGTTAATAAACCACGCTTAAAATAGATTCTACTTTTGATTTCATATCATTTTCATTGAAGTAAGTAAGCAGGTTAGAGGGTGCATTAAAGTTTGATGGTTTAAGTGTGTTAATTAGTAACACAATCAGGCCATGCTTATGATAAATGCATCAACAAAACTTACAAATGACCAAAAGAGATCATAAAGTCATTATGTTGATTTATATGATCATGAGAGGGGATTTGCCTCTAAATTGCTCTTTAATCTCATCTTTTTATTCTCCTTAATTTTAGTTTGCTTTTACTTTCTTTTAGTTAGTTAACAATCACCCGACTTTGGTTTAATTTGATTGAATAGAATTTTAATACCATCAACTTCCTACGGATCGACCCATATTTGCCACGTGCTACATTCATACACCATGCGCTTGCGGGCACTTTTATTATAAAATCGTTCGGCTATTTTCTAGTTCATAGGCATTTAGCCGTCCGAACAACGGATTAAATTCTCCATTTTAGTTTTGGTTAGTTTGGAAATAGCATTAATGAAAGTTAAAATTTGACTAAAAAAGGCGATCACCTTAGTTGCATTAGCATGCGCATCAGCCTTCAAAACATGGTATCGAAATAAAATGGAAGCGGCCAAAAAGCTTATGCATCAAAAGGTGTTAGACATTAAAGTGGTGATTTGGAAGAAGGAAAATATTTTTGGTCCCAACATGGATTGATTTCATTTAGGGGAAGGAAATAAGGAAATTGGTATGAAGAAGGAAAGGACGAACAAATGAGCATGAATTCAAGAAAATGTGTGGTAGATCATCGTTCGTGGATTGTCTCTCCACCTTGCCTTCTTCCATGATCCACTACCACCATGCTTCCAATCAACACTATAATCTACCCAACCCCTATCACATCGAAATAATTTGAACCAATTTGCAATAAAAGAGAGGCAAAAGGTCTCTAGTGTATAAACAATGAATGCTTGGATTTAGAAAATGCATAAAGGCAAGTTTCCATTAATTTTTTTTTAAATATGATAGAATTATAGGAATGGATTGATTGATGGGGTTATTTCATTTAATAGCGAAGAAAACATGTTAGCTTCGTTAATTAATTATGGAAGATGCAATGATTTAAAAGCTCACGATTTAACTGCAAAAGATGAAGGTAATCATGATAATATTTAGTAAATGGAAAAATTACCGCTAACTTCAAATTAAGATTTATATTATATTATTAAATAAATATAATTCATGATAAATAATGATTATGCTTTGTGTGTAAAATGATAATGCCCAAAGCCAACTAAGTTTAAATATTAGAGTTATATGATTTTAAAGGACAACAAATTTAACTTAATGTACAATTAATTTCATCCTCAATGCACATAATGTCCATATGTATTGTATACTATATGAAAACCCTTCTATACTCATATTGATAATGGAAAATATCGAGTCATACAAACACCAAATGCTGAATAAAACTCATTATGTCCAACGTGAAAGGAAAAATACTACGTGGAATTGGATATGAAAAACTATTTAATGATTTTAAAATAATCATACCGCCATAGACTTGCGAATGATAAGGTGAAACAATAACACTGGAAACAACATTAATGAATTCAACGTTACACTGAAGCTAATGTTTATTGATTACAGCTTTATATGCTACAGTGCCCTTGCATTTAAGGGATCCATCATACCAAAGATGCACCTAAAAGCGGTATCAAATGGTAACTAAGGCATGGTTTCTTTAAAGTTTCACCGCACTCTAAGTTCATAGGCCTTCCATGGAGAAATAAATCCATTTTATTAATACTGTTCAAAAGTAGCAAGCTCTGAAAAAAAAACTAAAACTACCATAAAATTCAAGCTACTACAACTATTCCAACTTTTAAGAATTACAACGTTGATAACAAAATTAAATATAGAATAGTGACTGACTCATTTCTAATGTTGTAAAGCACTTGAAATCATAAAAATTATCCTGCAAACATAGGGGAAACTTTACTTAAATACTGTTCAAAAGTAGAAACTTTTCAACTGATGGTCCCAAACCAATATGACACGGTAATAATTCTAATAAAATTAATTCAATCAAAAAGGGGAAAATTTACCTATATACTCCCTCGCCATACTTCAACCTAACAGCTACTAAAAACATAGGGCTAAGCTTTCTTACAAACATAAGACTCTATACAAAATAAAATCTCAAACTCAAATCAATAATAATTTTCTAATATAATGTACAACCATATCAAAAGTGAGAAGGAAGCTTTGTCTAATCTGGTCGTCCCCTTTCTTTAACCCTAACCGCTGCAAAAACCTACATGCAAATTGCTATTTTTAAATCCTGAATAAGTTTGTGTTAAATTTCCCTAATTAACGAGTTTACAAAATGCAGCGAGAAGGAAATAGGGAAATAGCGAGATAACGAAATGGGCTGAAAACATGGTGTGCATATAGGCTAATGACGTAGAGTGGAAGAAAAAACAGAACTACCCTTTTGTATATACATATTTAGAACGAAGAAAAAAGACAGTTTTGACAATCCTAAAGGCTTCAAAGAAGATGTGAAAAGCTATTGAGAGTGGAGGGTTGTAAATAACGATGATGATGTATATTTCTTATTTGATATTTATACACAACTAAGGGTGATTTTGGGAAATCAAAAAAGTCTTCCTTCGTGCATGGTGAATAATTTTTTGCAAAAAGGGTATGGCAAAGGAATAAAGTTTGTATGGATGGCGCTTCATCTATGTAAAGGAACATAAATTTCATGTTCTCACATGTATCGAATATAATCCCTGAAATGCTATGTGGACATTTCCATGAACGGAAAATTAGTGTCACAAATAGCACATGTCAAGGTGAGAGGCAAAATTAGTATTTGAGCACCTAAAATGGTTTTGTTATAAGTTTTATATGTTCTTGTCCTCGCTTCCGTAAAAAATGTTATAGCAAGTTTATTTTAAGCAATTGCAGTGAAAAGAGGTAAATGCGGATGATCCAACATGATAGGCATCTTTGATCATTTGTTCTTAAAGGATCTATTACCTTTGCTATTTTGAATGGCTTCTATATCTTTGGAAGTTTCTGTTAGAGCAGAAATGCATCTGCAGTGCAATACAATTTAGTTTATGAAATGTGTATTTTATGATTTGCAAGTGTCCATGCATAATATATGCTAAATATTGACGACAAAATAGATATTTTTAGAACATTATTTGTTATCTTCTTAAATAGACCAATATCTAGCATGTGTATATTCTACATTTATCTATATTAATAAGCTTCTTGATATTTACCATTTATTTAATAAAAACTTTACGTTCTAAAGTTTTTTCCAGACTGTTACTACATGAAAAATAAAATAGCTTCGCTTAAGTCAGAAGATGTTAAAAAAAGCCGTGTTATACCATATTGCATACACAGAAAATTATTTAATATTCAATGCAGAGTGAGGAAGTCTAGTATCATGTATCTCCATGTAATGAAATCTATGCATTTGGTTTTCATTTTTTTTAGGAAATAACAGCGAGTATCTTTTTTACCCAAACTAAATACATAGGCAGTAATGATTCTACTTTAATAGTAATCCATTTGATACCAAATTATGAAATAAATAAATAGAGTACTCATTTCGTACTACATGAACGATCGATATGCTTGAATAAAATTGAATCCTTGTAAATTTTACTAAATATCACACAAATTATGAATATATTTCCAAAAATTGAATCCATTTACATAGTGGAAAAAATAATTACATGTACATTAGTGAAATTTGATGCCTTCAATGTGAAATTCCACATATCCATTGCCAAGTTTTGATGATGTTCATTTGCTGGATTGGCTGATGAACAATGTTTATGCAAAGCTTGGTTGCACCTGTTGATTTGAAGGTGAACTCACCTACAAAAAATAATTAGAAATGTCAAGAAGCAATCAAAGTTGAAATAAAGATACCGTTGGACTTGATACAAATAAGTATTCCAGCATGAAAGCAGATAACAACAAACTTATGTTAATACACAGTTGAAGTCGAAAGAATAGTGGTTCGACTTTTCAATAACCAGGGTGGATATCCTTCTCCACCATGGTAAAGATAGTCACTCTGAATATCCATTTCTCACTTTTCTTATTAGTCTTAATAGTCTGCATTAACTTTTAATTAGGTGTAGGTTTTACATATTCCATTTTCTTAATTCTGGCATACGCACATCTATAAGCAAGCATGCATTATGATGCTCATGGGATGAAATCTTTAACAAATGACATACTGTATAATATTTATAGTAACTAAGTTCCAATTAAGAATACTTTTAAAAAAAAATTCCAACCAAGAACACATAATTTGAATCAGTAATATAAAGAAGTAACATAAAAATCTATATCAACCATATATGAAAAAAAAAAGAATCACCTGCTAAATGCCTAGCTTATTTCAGTTTTGAGCTTAGCAGAAAATCAATTATCGTTCTTAAGAACATGAATATATTCACAACTTTTCCAAGTCCTTAATTATTGCCAATATGGAAAGAAGGAAATCAAATCTGATCCTAAACCCCAAACGCTGATAGAAAAAATAAATTATTGCGCTTAAAAACTAATGTTACGTTAAGACTTTACTTGTTATTAAAAATTAAATTAGAAAAAATAATTGCTATATCGAAATTTCCTCATTAGTTGAAGAATTAACTAATATTACATTAAGAGTGAGTGGTTTGAGAGAAAAATGGATGTTTTGAGCTTGTTAGGATCTTTTGGAGTCTTCCCCTTTCTCGATGCGTGCACTTTTAGAAAAAAAAAGATTAAAACCCAAGTTGTAGATCTTAAGTCAAACAATGAGGAACTCCATATTAGTTAGAAATAATGAGGTAAACAAATATAAAACAAAAAAAATCTGGCAAAAATACCGAGATTAAGATTTTGGACTACCAAGTCTTCATATCCATAGGCGATGCTTAGGAGAAGGCGAAGCTTATTAATGCTTATTGACAATCTAGTGTTAGGGTTTTTATTGTCTTGTTTCAATTTTCATGTTCTACAGAAAAATCATTTGAAAATCAAGGAAATGGAGAAGAAATCTTTTTCTGAGAGTGGAGAACTGGCAGTGGGTAGTTTTGTGCAGTAAATTGTAGACGTAGTTGGATGAAAATGGTAGGGTAAGAAAATGATGGAAATAGCCTCTCTCTCTCTTTCTTAAAATTAATCTGTACTATCTAATTTATGAAAGGGTATTTTCAAAACACCATAAAACGCTTCACTTTGACTTTTTGACAAATGTATATGCCTTATACATAAGATACACACACACATATATATGTATAAATGTATGTATGCATGCACGTATGTATAAATAAAAAAATTTAGATCCGCATGGATTTTATAGAGTAATTAGAACCATATGGCCGAATATTTTTTTAATATATTTTTATATGCATATTTATTTACTAATTATCATCTTAATTAAAAATAAATCTTATTTTATAAAATTACATATCTATATATAAAATTTTAGAGTATAAAATAAATTTTATTAATATATATTTATATTTAATTCAAAAATTATAAAATGATATTTTTTTTAAAATTGTGGATCCGATTTTGAATTTTTCAAGTTAAAATCTAGAATTTAAAGTATTAATCCACTACCTTATTCCGGTCGCATCTTCCCCCTTTTTTAATCTAGGGTTCACTAGGCATCGTTGGCGTCGATGGTGACTAATTGTCCCTCTTTTTCCAGCTCAACGCCCACCGGTGTATACTCTGAAACTGAGTCCATGCATCCTTGAAGGCACATCGAATGTACGAATTTCTAGATCTGTGCATTTTTGCCAAAGATGGATATGGAATCGACAGCTGAGCACAAAATCTCGATGAATTCAGCATGGGCGAATCGTTGTAGAAAGTCATCGTCGTCTAAAACAACTTTGTATGTGACTTCGAGAGCAATCATTTCTTGGTGGAGTCTGGAGATTTCAGAGTCTAGAAGGGAATGCCATAGATGAAGGAGTTGGAACAAACAGAGCAAGGTACTATTATTTAGTTGCTATAGTATGGGCCGTCCAAACTCTTCTCTTTAATTTGTTGTTACTCATCACCTTCGCCAGTTTCAAGCACTGAGAAAATCAGAGTAAATAATCCCACAGTGGAGACGGACGGTGATGAAATGATAAAATCATATGGTCTCAAATCGGGGAGAATGTTCTTATTTTTAAACTTTTGATGAGTTTGTGTTGGTTTGATATATATACAATGAACAATTATGAATAAAACCTATAACCGCTGCACCTTATCAATCCATATCTTGAATTGAACGTTAAATACCTTCATTTGAGATATCCTGATTGTAATGCTACTTATGATAGAGTCGCTGTTAAAAGTGCTGAACTACTTTTAAGTATGTATTGATGGTCCTACTTTTAAGTATGTATTGATGGTCCTGCTTATAAAATTAACCTAGTTTTGATAGACTAGTCATCTGTACAAATTGTGTTTATTAAGCCAACTCGAAATCCTTAGAATTGATGGTGGTTTATACAATGTTGCCAAATGTGCCACCATTCTTCCAGGTACATGATTTTGAATAATCATGTTATGATGAACTTATGTAATTTTATTTATAGTTGTATTTTGTGGTGTTATTTACACTTTTTTGATGGTGGTATGGAACGACCTTGAATTTTATCACTTTGATTTGTTAATATTTAATTAATTTTAAATATTCAATTAGTGGTTTTAATAATTAAAGACCCTATTTTAATTAAAAACTAATAATGGTGAAACGGTTTTCAAAATGCGTTTACAAAAATAATCATTTCGAAGAAAAATAGAAATGTGATCAGAAATATTTTTTCGGAATTTCTGATTGTTCGTTATTAGAAAGTTGTTGAAAATGTTGTGTACATTTTAATAAACATCTACACTTTCATATAATAATAACAAAAGTAAGGTTAGCAATAAGATATGGTAAATTATATTTACTTAAGTAAATATAAAGAAGATGTGACTTTTTATCCAAAATTGAAATAAAATAAAAATAAGAAATGTAATGTCACATTATCACATAACATCAAAGTGCAAGATTGAATAAAGGCCGGGGGGTGATGTGCCATGCGTGTGGTATGAGGAAGAGGAGGGATGCGGAGATGTGGCAACTTTTAAATGAAGGGTATGTACAAAAATGTTTTTTTGGTAATTTTTTAAATTCATTTTATATAAAAACAATTCCTACTTTTTTCCTCTCATTTTTATTCCATTTCTTATTTTCCAAACTTCATCACCTTTTTTTCTAAAACTCTTAAATGGCTTCTTATGTTTTTCAAGCTAAAAGGTTATATTAATTTTCCCACTTTAAAACATTGTAAAGCTAAATCATTTTTTTCTACCCTACACCATCTCCTTCTACAAAAACAAGTCCTAACCACCGTCTACACTCCTCTATCACACCCATCCTCCTCAATGCCGAACCCAAAAGTCAATTTCCAAAGTCAAAAATCCAATTTTTACCTAGAAGAAACCGAGATCTAGGTCGTATGCAAAACTTAGTGGAAGTTCTATTTGATTCACGGGCTTTTGGTGGGTAAAGCTCATGTTCTTAAACAAGTTTTAAACTTTATGTTATCGTCAATTATTGTGTTGATCTTGGTTGAAAATTTATGTATTTGGTGCTTTCTATATGTGAAATTATACACACACACACATATATGAGAAAAATGTGTGATCCCTTAGAATATATATATTATTTGGTTGTGAACTTGGAAATATTGTTTGGATGTTAAGTGGTAATGGAAAATAATGATTTTTTACTTTTTGTATGTTGGTTGGCATGTGTATAAGTGTTTGAGCTTATGTGTTAGCTACTGCATGCTAAATGAAGTTACCACTTAAAGTTTGCGATATCGAGATCATTGCTTTAAACTTATTTTTACTTTACCGTTTCATAGAAAATTTCATAGGTTTTAAACTTTATTTTCAGTTTTCAAAAGCCATATGCAAGTTTAAGTAAGAAAAGACAAAAATTTTGAAGAGCAATAAACATGTAAGACTAGTTCAAAAGTTATGTCATCCATAGCTATAGTCGCTGTAACATTCCTGATTTTAAGGCCAAATTAATTTAATAATTAATTTGATCTTTGGAATTAAAATTTGAAATATTTGGTAATTAGTATAAAATTTTGAATTAAATTGTGAGGTTAATTGGTAAAATTTATTTGAGTTTCTCCAAAAACAATTAAAATGTGGGTTTTATAAATAGATTGTGAAAATAGGAATTAATAAAATTTAAATTCAAATATAAACATATTATAAATAAAAAAGCAACATCCTAAAAATTTATCAATTTAAATTAGTAATATATTTAAATTTAGGGATTTAATTTGAAAATAAATTGAAAAGTTTCAAAACAAATAAAATGAGTGATAAATTATATATGAATAAAATTCCAATTTCTTTTGATTTTAAATTTTTTGAAATAATGAATGTTTAAAATTATATTTTTATATATATATATATAATGCACATATGAGTAGTTTTGAATGTAAACATTGAATTTGAATTTAAATTGCATAAGTATGGATATGAGTATATAAATAGACATAAATCGATTTTTGTTTCAAGTTTGAATTGAAATTTGAATCTAAATTTAAAATAAATGTTTTTAGAAAAATAATTGGCTTTTGAAATCATCAAGGTGTAATTTACATATGTAAATATTGGTTAAAAACAATTCTTCTTTTAGCATTGTATATATGTATATGCAAATGAACAAGGGGTATGTTTATTTATAAAGTAAATATGATATAAAATTTATTTTAAAAAAATTCTCTTGTCTTTGTAAAATTACAAATGTTAAACATACATAGGGGAGATGGAGTAAAAAAATTAACATGCATTGAGATCTTATGATTGTTTTTTTAAAAAATGGCATTCAATCTAATTGGTTGAATAAAATAATATAATTTAAAAATCATAAAAACTCTTCAGCTTCCATTTTCAAATTTATTTAGCCTCCCAATCCCTGAAAGAACAGTAGAAAGATTGACTATCACAAATCTCAACGCCCAAAGAAAAAAAATAGAAAAAAATCAGTAAAGCTGAAGCATTCTCTTGGATTCAAAGTTGAAAAAAAAGTCTGAAAATCTAAATACAAAACCCTGGGCTTCTTTCAAACTTGAAGCTGTAAATCACCTCAAAACAATTAAGCTTGAAGTTAAGATCAATCAAATTTCTTCAATTTGGAAATAGATTGAAGACAGCAAGCAACCTGAAACAAATCAAAGACCTGTGACCAATGAAAGAAACTGCTGTTTTAAAGCAAAGGAGCTAAGGACCAAGAAATTCCAGAAACAAATCAAGGCATGCAACAAAGTCTAGCTAAAAAGAATCAAAATCCAGCTTTCAGAAAATAAAAACAAAATTCGAAGCTTAAGTTCAAAATCTTCACTCTGTTCTCTGTTCTTTGTCTCTGCCTCGAACCTCCAGGTGAGCAAACTTTTAAAACCATTTATACTTTGGCTTTGCATGTGATTAGTATTGAATGCTGATTGTGGAATGTGCTTGCATGGATGTAAACTTGCATGTATGTGTGTATATAGGTTACTGTGTGTACAGACACCTCTCTGTTTCAAAGTTACAGTTTTTTAAAAAGAAACCAAATCCAAGAAAAACCTCACATCTCTTTGTATAACAAAAATTTGATTATAATGTCCGAATGAAAGTTGTTCATAATGTAATAATTTAAATTTTAAAAATAAATTCTAGGGGTAAATATTTATGGGATATTATGAAATGGAATATGACAGTGATAATCTAACTCAAGTTGAAATCTTGATTTTTGAATTTTCAAGTTTAGATTGTATCTTTGAATTCGTGTTGGTAAATCATGATTTTTAGTAAAGATACTAAGATTTTCAAGTGAGTGAGTGAAGTGAATTCACGAGATGAACAGAAAATACATATTGGGGAAACTCGGGTCATCGGCGAAGCGTGGGTCGGCGCGATCAGTGATGAGGCTCGTTGGAGATCGTGGAGTTCGAGAAAAATGCTAGATAATTTTTTAATTCATCATAGGCAAAGATTTGAAATGATTTAGCGTTTAACCCTGCATTTTGTTGGTTGTAACCACGAGGTGTTTTCTTCGTCGTCGCAGCGTTTTAGACCATCGCACCTTAAGGAACGTGAGGAAGGGGTTATGATGAACTCATGGACACAGTGGCATGGTTGTAGACCGTCGGAGGAGGCCTAGCGTGGCGTTATTCGCTGATAGGTAGTTTCTAGTGTTTTGTGGGTAGCAGTTTTCTTTTTTTGAAATTCGTTCGAATTCGTCGAACTCGGTGATGGATGGGGACGAGTCGATGATCGTCGATATGCTGATGGCCGTGGAAGGGGTCAAAAGTGATCCAATCGCTTGTGCATGTGCACGCGTGTGCACTTGAGGCTGGGTGGTTGAACCGTTGGGGAAGAAGAAGGGAATACTCAGGTTTACTCTCGTGAAAATGAAATGATAACTCGGGGTAGGTTCGGCTGTGTATGCGAATGAATGTAACAGTTTTAAATTTTTAACAGATCAAAGTTTTTAAGGGAAAGAAATTAGAATAGGGGAACAACACAGGTTTCACTTGGGCTTATTTGTGTGGTTCTCGAAGCAGGTCTCGAGCATTTTAAGTTGAACCTGGGTTATATAAAAAATGTAATTAATCAGTTTTTATGTTAAAAACAAAAGTATTTTTCAAGTTTAAGGTTATTAAAGTAACTAAATTATAAAAGGAACATTTCCAAGTTTCAAAAAAAGTATTAACAAGTTTAAAGCAGGGTTTCAAAGTTTCTAAAATATTTTGAAATTGTTTGTTTAAATGTAACTATAAAATAAGTAAATTTCTAAATGTTTTCCAAAGGCGACTTAATGATTAATTAATTAATGTATTGAGGAATGATTAATTAAATGGATAATTTGTCAAGGTGGTTAATTTAATTATATGATAAATTAAATGATAACTGTTTAATGAAGTAATTAAATGATTATTAAATAAGGATTTATTAATTAATTATTGTAATTAATTAAAGACAATTAATTATTAATATAGGGTTAATTAATTTAAAATTAAGGATTAATTAATTAATGTAATTAATTAATGAAAATTAAATTAATGAAAGCAATTAGAGGCAATTAATTGCTTAACGATAATTACTTAATTAAAATTAATTAGTTAATGATTAAGGGTGGATTAATCAAGTGATTAACATTGATTTAAGTTTAGGGAATATCACTTATCGTAGTCAATCAAGGATAATTAATCTAATGGTAATTAATTAATTAAGGGTTAATTAATTAACTAAAGATAATTAATTAAATGATAAATTAAATAATTAAAGGTTAATTATTTAATAATTGAAAGTTAATAAATTATAATTAAAGGTTAATTAATTTATTATTAATGGTTAATTAATAAATGATAAAAGAATAATGAATCAAAATGATTCGTAATTTATTAATGTTAATTAACTAGGATTAGTAATTTATAGGTAATTAATCTGATTTGAATTAATCAGACAATTAACTGATCTTACTTATGAATGTTTGGATTCTATTGGATGGTTGAATTGTTTGATATCCCTGATTGTGATGCTCTGTTTTGGTTTGAGCTGTATTTAATGTAATTTATTGTCTGTGATATATATCTGTGATATGTGAATAAAAGATAAGCGTTATAGTTTACACCACTTGTCAAATATAAGCGTTATAGTTTATACCGCTTATCTAATATATTGCTGTATTTGAATCTGTGTTGATTGATGAAGTTGCACTTTTACTGTGTAAAACCCCTTGACCACACTTATACACACACAAATATGGGTTGCACATGCAAATTGGTCAAGTCACAGGTTTTTGAAATAGTTTTAAAATTTGAATTTTTGAATCCAATGGTTTTGGAAACGGATTGGGTTTAAAACAAAAAGTTTTTGAAAAGAAATTTCGAAGATAAAAGTTATTTTTGAATAACTTAATTTTTTTTTGAAAGCGGGTTCTAACTTTTCTATTAAAAACTATAAGTAAAGTATTTACAAATGCCAAATGGCATGTTCACAACATCACTTAGCCAACTACAAAACAGTCACAACAGGCCCAACAACTTGTACATTATTATATTCCGAAACCTACTAAACGATACTAAAGAAAGCCCAAATATCAGAAGCTTCGAGAGAACTCTTAAAGCAAACTAGGCAAATCGACACTTCCAGCTACTTCATTTACTCGTCTCCGAAAATAATAATAAAGAAACATTAATGGCGGCATGAGAGGAGAAACGAAATTCTTTTCATGTTACACTTCGTAATAGACTAACTCAACTCTTCTTCTTCTACTTCCAGATTGAAACAAGTTACAGACAAGGAGAAGACCAGAGAAAGTAGATCTAGAAGCCAGAATCCCCTTCAAGTCGAGCAACGCAAATCTAATCAAGATAAGATACTGACACCCAAAAGATGAATTCTTTAAACTTTATAAGAGAAAACTAACTAAGTTTCCTTGCAGTTATGTTGCTCGAGACTATAATAGAGAAGCGGAGGAGTAACGCTTCAAAATCTAGTGAAACTCAAAGCATCAACTTCTTCATCCAAATCTGAGCAAATTCCAGACCATAAAGAGCAAAAACGACAGCAGACAGAAGATCTTAGATCCAGAAAGAGTTGCTATCTCTTCAAGTAGAGCAAACACAGATCTTAGCTAGATAAGTCTCTGACACCCATAAAGAAGATGTCTTTAAACTTTATATAAGAAACTAACTAAGATTTTTTGCGATTAGGATGCTCGAGACTTCTCCTTAGAAGTAGAGAAACTCTTCAAAGTCAAGTGTAACTCAAAGCTACGTACCCAAAACCAGAAACCAGAACCTCCTCAAGAAGAGAAAAACCTTCGCAAGATAAGTCTCTAACACCCAGAACAATGAAAACTGGATATGTGAAAATAACAGAATTTCTTTGTGTTTAGATTGCTCGAGACAACAACAAGGAAGCAGAGGAGGACATCAGCCAACATAGATCCAGAAGAAACTGCAATCTGCAACTTAACAAACTAGATCAATAAGTATTGTTAATTGTAAATTATAATGTAAATTATAAGAGAGAAGGTGAGGACAATGTAAATAATACAGGTACAGAATAACCTAAACCAAGAAATAGAGAAACATGAAGAATGTAGGAGAACGAAACATATGATAATGCAGATGATGCCCCAATTCAGCGTTGGGAGGTATATCCCCATTTCATTGCTATTATTTCATTCATGCCAGTAATGTTCTTAAAATGTTTAGATTTAGCCATTATAATGTTCATTGTCTGATAAATTCTTGTACAAATCTGCGTGTATTCTGTAAAACGATTCTGAAAAATCCTATCGTTTCTTTCTCTCCATATATGCCAAACACAAACAGAGAGTGAGAGTTGAAACAAATCTGAATTGAGACTTTTATCTCTTGAGTAAGAAACGATTTTCTCTAAATCTTCCTTCAGAGAAAAGGAGAGCAAACTTTTCGGTGATTTAAAATTTTTTTTACAGCTCCAAAGCCATACGTTTTCTGTATAATTACATTGAAAAAATAGGTGGTCTATAGTTTCAGTGTGGTTATTACAAAAAACACAAAAGGGATCCATAACTGTCTGCTTCTGAAGTAATCTTTCTTTTGTCAATAGATAGTCATTTATGGCTTTAAAAAGGCATACTGCCATTTTTGGAACGTGTATTTTATTCCAGACCAAGGACGACCAATATTTGATTTCAAAACTGGTTATAATCGTGTTCCAAACATTTTTGAACTGGTATAAACCATCCTTATTACATTTCCAAGACCAAAAGTCCCTTTCCCTATCATTGTGAATCTTGACGCCTTCTATTTCTGCATGTATTTGAAATAAAAAACTATACGAGTCCCACTTTCACTCACCATTCTTTAAAATCCTGCTAAGAGACAAATTTTCCGTACTAGTTCTGAAAGCTGTATCTCTGCCAATACGTTCCATAATAGAACTTCCGTTCAACCATGGATCATACCATAGAGAAGTAGTTTTACCATCGGCAATGTTGAGAGAGAGACATTTCAAAGCTTCATGTCTATTTTTCAAAATGAATTTCCACACTCCCGAGTCGTCCGATCGCTGATTAATTTCCCAAAAACTTTTATGACCAATATATTTACAATGCGTGAGATCCGCCCAAATTCCTTCTGCATTAATTATTTTCCATATCAATTTAGTAGATAACGCTCGATTCATCTCTTCTAGATTTCTCAATCCCATTCCACTTTCTTCTTTTTGCCTACACAAAATTTCCCAGGGAATCTTACTACTACGACTTTTCCAAAGAAAGTTAAGAATCAAATGTTTAATTTTTTGAACAGTAGAGACTGGGAGTCAAAAGCATTGCATCCAGAATTGTATTATGGGGTAAATAGTAGATTTAATGAGTTCAAGTCTCCCAGCTAAGCTAAGAATTCTAGTTTCCCATCCTTCAAATCTTAGTTTGATCTTCTCTATCAAAAGAGAACAATCCTTATCCCTCAAATTAGCACTAGATAAGGGAATGCCCAAATACCTTATTGGGAGATCCGATTGCTGAATATTGAGGATAGTACTAATATCAGTGCAATGATCTACCCCTTTTCCAAATAAAACGTTGGATTTCTCACAACTTAGTTCCAAGCCGGTAACTCTCTTCATGGTTTGGAAGACATCACTAATAGCAATTGCAGTTTGTACACTGGCTTTAGTAAAAACAATAATATCATCGGCGTAAATAAGGTGAGTCAGCTTATTATCATAGTCTGTGATTGGAGAAATTTGACCATCCCTGACTTTTTCATCCATCAATAGCGTAAAATATTCCATGACCAATGTAAATAAAATAGGGGAAAGTGGGTCGCCTTGTCTAAGGCCATTTGAACTCTTGAAATAACCGTGCGATTCCCCGTTTGCAGTGATAGAAAACACAGGAGTCGTTATGATGTTTCCAATAATATTTACCCATTTGTCTGGGAAACCCAGGCTTATTAACATGTGTGTAACAAAAGCTCGATTAATCGAATCATATGCTTTCTTTAAATCAACTTTAATACACATGTATTTATTATCCTTTCTTCCAAGGCCTCTGATAATTTCATGAGCAAACAAAATTCCGTCCCCTATTGATCTTCCTTTAATAAATGCCGTCTGATTCGGGGAAACCAACTTATACAAAAAAGGGACCAGTCTGTTACAAAGAATTTTGGTGAAAACCTTATATAAAGTGTTACAGCAGGCAATGGGTCTAAAATCTTGAATACTAGTGGAATGGACTTTTTTAGGAATCAAGTGCAAGAAAGTATGGCTCCACTCTTTGATTATTAAACCCTTTTGAAAAATATCATTCAAAGCTTTGAAAATTAGGTCTTTCGAAAGATTCCAATGAGTTTTGAAAAACTTAGAGTTAAAACCGTCCGAACCTGGAGAAGTAGTATCTTTAATATCCCACAATGCATATTTAATTTCTTCCAAAGATATACTATCATTCAAGAAATTAGCACCATATTCAGAAATGATCGATTTACATATAACTTCTGGGAACTAATCACATAAGGGAAGGTTAAAAATTTGTTTATAGAAGTTAATAGCCGATTCAGCAAATGAATCTTCCGAAACCGCCTTACCATCTACTACAATGCTAGTCAAACACTTTCTACTTCTTCTGCTAGACATTTTAGCATAAAAGAAAGAAGAAGCCTCATCACCCATCATCAACCAGTCACATTTAGTCTTTTGTTTGGTATCTAGAAACTCTTTTTTAAGTGCCATTTCCAATTTAATTTTGGCATTTTGAAATTCCATAACTAAATTGTGATCATTTGATTTTTCCAGAAGTTTTTGAAGTCTAGAGCAATTCTCTCTCTGAACTTTAACCTCTTGTTTGGTATTCCGTATTTTAGCACTCCAAATCTTAAGCTCTCTCTTAATATTCTTGAGAATATTCATGATTTGATATAGGGGTCGGTCTTCATGATTAGAAATTATTATTTTCTCAATCAGAGGAAAGTATTGGTCACATAGCGGCCAATGATTCATAAACCTAAAAGGCCTATTCTTGTTCCTAGGTTTAAGAAAAAGTGAGACCAGGACTGCATTATGGTCGCTCACAGAAGGAGGCAAATATTCGGCCGATAAATCTGTAAATATGTTGATCCAGTCTAGGTTAGCGAAGACCCTGTCAATCTTAGAAAATATGTTGCGACTTGGACCAGACCACCAAGAAAATTCGTAACCTTTAATATTGATCTCTTTAAGGCCTGTGTAGTTAGACATATCATCTAGTTCAAACATGTTTCCAAATGACACTGGATTATCTCCCTTTCTTTCTGAGGGACTGCGAATTCAATTCAAGTCCCCTAAAACCAATCATGGTCTATAAATATTAATAGCATCCTCCTGTAAATTCTTCCACAATCTTTTCCTTAGTTTAGCAAAATTCTGAGCATGGACAAAGGTTAAATTACATTTGAATTTCAAGTTGTTGATCAGTTCAATAGTAATATGTTGGTCACTCATACTAATGTAGTTGAAATCCCAAGAATTTCTGTCGATGAGTACGAATATTCTGCATTTAAAATAACAAGAAACATTACTTATTATTTTCCATCCGTCATTTAAAACTCTTTCCACCTTCATAATTTCCGAAAACAACAGCTTGTTTTCCAAAACACCGAAACAACTTATTTTATACTTGTCAATGAGTTTTCTCACTTCTTTCATTCTGTTGGGGTTATGAAACCCTCTAACATTCCAACAAGAAAACGACATTATGTAACCTTGTTGTTACGAGTCCTCTGTAACCTACTACTAGAGGACTCACCTTTGTCTTCCGCAGGAATGCCTAACATCTGAACCCACTTGGGATTCTTACGAACAAGCTTATCCTTCTGAATGTTCTCAAATTCTTTATCCTGAGGCTTAGGAATAAGCTGCTCCTCCTGAGCTGGATCTGCATTATCATATGTATTTTGTTCCTCTACCACTTCTGTCGTTCCTGTATCTTGACCCAGATCTTCCTGTACATGTATATCAATACAAGGTTCAGAGCCTCTCCTAAAATTAACATTATTAATTATACAATCATCAATACAAATATCATTAGAAAGTGAAGTATTAGAAAATGGAGGAGTATCCGATAATGACGAAGGGCGTTTGAGAATTGTTATATGGGTCGAGGGTGACTTCAGAGGTGATGAGCTCAAATCTCTGACTCCCGAGGTAGTCGATCTCACAAGGATGGTCGTCTCACTGTTTCCTAGATCAGAAAAGACATCTTTCCTGGCCACAGGGTTTTGTTCTGTATTTCCTTTGATTTCTGTCTCCAGCGTGTTAGAAGCTATCTGATTTCCATCCTCTCCACATGAAACCTCCTCCGCGTTATTCCTAGTTTCTCCATCAGATAAATGACCGTCGTTCGTTATCTCGGTATTTAGGGATTCAGTGGGACTTCCATCGTTCACCTATTTTTCTGGATCATCAGAAATGTCGTTTCCACCTTCCTCCCTTACAATTTTCGAACAGCCGACATGACTTGTTTCCACAGGGTTTTCTTTATCAGAGTCAACTACTTGAGTCTGTTTAGGAACCCAAGACTTGGTCATTGGGCATTCGTCAGTTACATGACCAAAACACACGCACTTGCCAGATATGGGAGGGGGTTTCTCATATTCCACTTCCTGAATGAAACTCCTCCCTTTGTCGTCCATACCTTCGATGGTGTTAGGCAAACCATAGGTAGTGTTAACCTCGATCAAAATCTGGCGAAGGCTAATCTAGATTTGTTTTTCATGGCCTCGTCCATCTTTATAGGGACTCCTATTGTACTTGTTAGGGCACTAATTGCTTTATTGCCCCACAACTTAAAACTTAAACCAGGAAGTCTAACTCACATAGGCAAAGATGTAAGTAGATCTCTATCTGTTTTCATGTCTGGGGACAGACGCTTCATGATAATCAGGTTCCGGTACATGAACCAAGGACCTGATTTCAAAATCTTGTTGCAATCCTCCTTAGAACCAAATCTTACCACAAAGAATCCGTTATTCCTTGAGTGAACTGAAAACGGCTTCTGTGTAGACCATGCTCTGTTGGCATAACCTTCAAAAGTTTTAAGCCATGGTTTATAACCAACCACATACAGTAATATACATAAATCCCAGCCACCCTCCGCTTCTTTGATAGCTTCAGATGAAAGGGTACCTATCCTTTTGCCATCAACTATTTTAGGCTCAATAAATTCAAGATCTAGGTTTCCTAAATCTCCAACCGCTCCTACGTTAACTGCCTCACTATAAGAAATTTCTTTAGCGTTCTATGAGACAGTGAATTTAATTTTCGGATTGCTTCCTGATTGAAAAGCGTTCGGCTTTGGTGTTTTCAAAACTTTTGTTGATGTCCGTCCAACATTAGCCGCCTGAACCCTTCTCCCCGTATTCCGTTCTGGAATAGCCCCGATTCTGCTCGGTCTGTGTCCTCCCAAATTGATTCTTGCTTCAGGTCCCGAAGGAGCTGAAGCCTTGCCCCTTTTCCATCTCACCTCCTCCCAGGCTTCTTCGTCCCACAGAGAACCCATATAGCAATGACGTCAAGGTTTGAGGAGAAAGAATTGAAGACAGAAAATAGAATTAAACATAAGATTATGGAAGAATCGAAAGAAAATAGGAGGAAAGGGATAAACCCTAATCTCCAGATCTAGATCTGGAAGCCATGAGCTGAAAATACGGCTAGGTAAACAAATTTAGTTTTGAAATTTGATTTAAATTTGAATTCAAAATTTGAAATTGAATTCTATTTACGATTTAAAAAGGTTATACAAGTTTATATGGGTTTTAAAACATTTTAAAAGTGTTGTTTTGGGAATTTGAATTTCACCCAAAGATTTTAACTTGTATAGATGAAATCGAATTTTTTCGAAATGAAAACTATTTGTTTTCAAATAAATAAAGCTCTCATATAAGAAATGAACTTCCAGTTTGTGTAGAAGGATTTCAAGTCTAAAATGAAAATGGTTTTCCAAGTTGTGAACAAATCTTTGAAAGTGGGTTTGAAAGCTATAAGTTAAATCTTTAATTTAACGATTTAAAAGAGTCAATATAATTGAAATGGGAATTGTTTTGAAAATCTATGAATGGATCTTTGTGAAGCTGGGTGAACTTTGTGAAATAAATCTTTTTATTTAAAAGATTTAAAATGGTAATTTGTTTAAACCATTTGAAAGAAAGTTTTGGGTTTTAAGTTGTGACTTAACTGAAATCCCATTATTCATATGTTTTTAAATATTACGCTCATTATTTGGTTTAGCTGGGAGAGGACCTTTGTGTCATATAACCCATTCCGAATAATGATACGTCGATATGGATAGCATTTGAAGACCGGTAGTGAAGACTGGGTATTTTCGAGAACGAAAGGATTACCGTCAATTGTCTCTACACTGAGTCGCGCCGGTATAGAGATTTCCTAAGTGATGGAAAGTCCGATCGGAATTGTGAATAGCCAGATTTGCAAGGGCTTCTTCGGAAGTGCCTTCGGTTCTGTTCGGACCCGAAACAGACTTGTATGGGTGTGTGTGTGTGACATTACACTTTGAGATGTAAAACCGGTTTCTATCAAATACATTTCTGTTTGGTGGCGAAGATTTATTCTCTTAGCTTAACACCCTTCTCTGAGACGTACGAGCTCAGAGGTTATGTAGTTGATGGTTACTAGTGATACATTCCTAATTTGGTAATGTGGCATACGAAGTGCTGCTGATTATTTGTTGATCAAAGCATGACTTTGTGTAAAAGTGTAGCTTTGTGGACGAGACCTCATCAAACCTCACAACCCGGTAATGGTCAAAACAGGAAAGATACGGCAAGGTTTTAGGGGTAGCTCCCCTAGGGTATGACCATTCCTTTTGGAAAAGGGTGGTATCATGGTTTGGAGCCCAGATACTTACTCATGTGGACACTGTAGTATATTTATTACTATTGATGTTGTTGGTGTAGAGGATCCTCGGATAAAGGTCGCAAACGACCGAGGGTGGCATATCTTAGGTTTTACCCCCGGGAAGGGGGTAGACCGGCCTTGTGTTGGCAGAGAGCCGGGTAGGTTCTCGAAGCGTCCCTCCATAGGCGTTCCTATATGGCAATAGGAAGTTCCTTAGCCTGACCATTTGTTGGAAATCCAATCATCCAATACGTGCCTTGTATGGTTTTAGTTGTATTACCTACCATCTACTTATGGTGGCGCCCCATATTTGGATGGTAGCTATAATAGGTATTGTTCGGAATGTCTATGCTGGCTAAGATTAATATTATACTTTGGAAATGTTTTCCATTATGCACTAATAATAATATCAAATGGTTTTTGCGTATCAAGCATGTTTGACTATCATAAGGAGAAATCTCCTCCAATTCTGTATTTGCATGGTGTGTGTGGCGGGAGACCTTTTAGTAGTTCATTTTCCAAAAAGCATTGAGGATTACAATTTAAATTCTTTGTTTGTTTTAAAAGATAGAATCGTTTTTGTTTGCTCACACCAGTCCCACGACTGACCTGGAGTTTATTGTTCCTTTCCTAATCTCTGGGTGCCCACAATTTTCCACACGGGCAGTCTAGAGTTGGGTTTTTCAGATAGTTGAATAGTAGGAATTGATTCGATATCCTTCGAAGCCCTTTGGATTTGTGGATCACATTTGCTACACTTCAGCATTCACGTACTGCACTTGCTTATCTTTGTGCAAGTTGATGAGGATTCGAGCTAGCTTTGGATTGAAGATGGAGTTTTTGGAGTTTGGCGTTGAAGACATTGTCTTTCCGCTGCTATTCCTTGTATCTCTGATAGTCTTGATATCTATTGTATCACTCTATTGTATCATCATTGTATCTGAATATTGTATCAAATGTTGTATATCAAATATATTATTTCATCTCTTCCGCTGTGTTGTACTTAATGTGTTATAAGCTCCGGCGAACCAGATTCGACGTTTGGATCTGCTGCATTTGAACGATACACCTCTAGAGTAAATGTGCTGAGGCTGTCTTAATTTGTACCACTGCTACAAAGGACCGACCTACCAATTCCTGGATAATACCTAATATGATCACCCCCCAACCAACCCCCCTCCCCGGTTGTCCTTGACAAACCGTCTCAGTGGCCACAAACATAAATAATTCATAAATAAATGTCAATCTAGATGCGGTGATGATCATACCCTAATCGGAGCAACTCATATGCTCTATTGCACAATCTTGCTTTAATCATTTGTCGGTTGTGAGATCTAAGGATACATTTTACCTTTTACAGCAAATCCCACCTGAAATGCTAACACTGCCCTCTATGCAACAATGTAATGCAAGCATTCATCCATACAAATTCGATATAGGACTGAACAAAACCAAAGGCACTACTTATACTATATCCTTTTTGGAACCACCCACATGATTAGTAGAAAGTAGTCCTTACACTTCAACTTCGTCTCCGATCACTTCAAGATATCTCCAATTCAAATGCTAACGTCGCTTCAAAGTGGTTTTAGACAATATATTTGATCCCCGTCACTTCATACCGACAATGATAGTTCTGGTAAACTCAATCGCGGTTCTTTTGAAAATAATCAAACTATATATAAGAGTGGAGATCACCTCTTAAATATTGTGGTATCAGAGTTAAAGGTTAAGCGAGAACCTTGGTCTTAGTTGGTAAACTCATTAGAGATAGGTTTAGTAACACCCTAGAATGAGTTTAAGTTCGTGTGCGGATGTATGCGTGCGTGTGTGTTTATAAGAGCGTGTATTTGATAGTGATAAAAAAATGTGTTATATTATGTTGTTTGATTGGTTGAGTGGTTTATGGGCTCTAGTCGGTGCGTCGGGCTAACGTTATCAATTGGGATTCCTAAACACTTGAACAATGCCCACCAACACAATATTGTTTTAACTCGGTAAGTGAATTACTTTTACCTAGAAGTATATTTTATATATAAAATCATAATTTTCAAAAGATAATATAGTTTTTGATGTGTTTGTTTGTTAAGAAATAATGATTTTAAATTATTATCATTTAGGGTTTGGTTGGACATGCTCATCCAATTTTGGAGTACTAGTTATTATTTGTTGATTTATCTGCAATTTTTCTTTTATTAAAACATAAGTGGGGTAAAAAGAAATTGGGAAAACATTGAAAAGAACACCTTATGAGAAAACTTCACAATTTGTGGAATGATCGCCTTTGCGACCCCTAAATTTTGACATTAATACATCCACGGTATTCACGTGCCGAACACCCAAGTGCCGGAAAGACAGAACGTTTGGATAAAAGTAAAAAAAGAACAAGAAGTGGAGAATAAAAACATCAAAATCTCACATGCAGAACGATAATATATAATGTCTCAAAATTATCTTTACGGAAGATAACTTTATGGATACAATAATCTGAGCAAACTAACCTATCATCAGTTTGGACAGCTATAACAGTCCTTTCTTACAATTGTTGATATATAAACAAATTAATGCAGTTGAGATAAAAACTATGGTAGGTAGCGTCAAGCCCTCTCCAAGAGCTCCAAAGAATATCAATGACATCAACAAATATATACTGCGCTGACCTATGCATTATAATAAAATAACATTTGATTAATCTATTAAAGTAACGCGAGAAACTTAAATCATTTTAGATTATTAAATGTTATAAAACCTTTTCAAATAAAGGTATCTTGTAAGACCATGCGACAAATAAATATGGATGGGATTTTACCTTACGATTGCCAAACTATTTTATATGAAAATCTAGCGGTTAGTAATGTGAGCATATTCCCGATATTGTTTGAGGCAGTGATTAACAACTTCACAATCCTCTTACCTTCATCACCAAGATCCTTGGGGGCAGGGCCTAATAAGAAAACATAATTCAGAAAAAGAAAGTAATTATAAAAAAACAATGGTAATGATCTACTTACGAGGAGAAGTGGAAGCTCCACTAATACTTGGAAAACATATGACATAAAAGAATTGCATCTCCCAACCTTTGAACTTGCTTACACCCTCTGAAATTAGCTTCTTGTGTGGGTTAGCCCTGAAAATTTGGTTGTTTATATTGCTAAGCTTGACCAGACACACCTAGTAATTGAGAACTTCAGCGCTTAGAGAAGAAATGCCCGATTTTAAGGCTATAAGCTGTAAGGAGGTATGTATATACATTTGGCAATAATTGAATATAGGGGTGGGTATTTAACTGATTTAACCGACTTAACCGATTTAACCGACCTAACCGATTTAACCGACATCGATCCAACCGAATTAACCGTTAAATATGGTTAACCGACGTCATTGGTTAACTGACTGACCATAACCGACCATTTCCCGTTCAGTTAACGGTTAAAAGAATTTGGTCGGTCGGTTAACCATTAACCGATCGAAAAATTAAGGGTTTATTAATAACATGGCCCTACCCAATGTTAGCCCATTTCTATGCAATCCATACCCAAACCGATCCTGTGCAGCTATGCCCTTATCATCTGCTTGCACATTCAGTTCTTTTACTATTCAGTAAAATCAAAAAGGAAAAAAATACAAGAAACCCTAGATTTGATTAGTGCTTTCGGTGCTCATATTTATTTTCTTATCAAAAACCATGCATCTTCTCAAGTGCTCTCTTTGTCCGCTATTCGTAAATCGTAGACCCTGGTTAGTCGCAATGCATCACGTTCATGCCGGCCTCCAACTGTTGCAGATAACATTGGCTTCAAAGAAAGAGTATTAGATCCAGAATTCAACAATTTCAGGGTAATAATGATATTTTTTAAACAAGGTATGTGAATGTTCAAGGTAATAGACTTTCTATATAAGATCTAGTGTATAGTTTATGAAATTGAAAACTAGGAATGCACGAATTCATGTATTATTGAGTATAACATATATTGAAATAATGTAGATCTATTTGAGACTTAACGTGGGCTTTTATTGTTTGGACCTGAGAGCACTCTTTTCCAACTATACAGGTTGTCACTTGTTTGAATCAATATGATGCGCTAAAATTTTTAATAGAATTTTATAGCACTAAGCAAGGATTGACATCAACATTAACTAATATTAGCAGATAGTAGGAAATGTATTTTCTAGATATTAAGGTAAGATCCTTACAAATAGAATGACTCTTTCTGATATAGGAGTTATTGCTAAAGATGAATGAGCTGGTCGAGGCTTTTCTTTCTTGTTTTGAGCTTAAAATTTTGTTACTTCTAGTCTAGAAGTTGATAACTAGGAATTAATTAGCAATGATTAGGTAGATCAAATGCAAACATAGATCTTTCCAAGTTGTTAAGAAAAATACATTTAGTTGACATCAAGGGTCCATTTTTTTGTTAAACATTGGAATTGTATTGTTGTAGTTTATTAATAATAATTTCTTGCTATATTCACTAACAGGATTTCCTAAGGTGTGCACTACTTCGTTTCAAGATCATCCCTTTATTTCAATTGTATTGTTGTGGTACTTGAGTTAGTATAGATGGTGCAACTATCCACTTTAGGCTTTCATTTTCTTTCTTGTTTTGAGAAATTAAAGTTTTGTTGATAAATTTATTTAGTTGATATCAAAGGACTGTTTTTTGTTAAATGTTTTAATCTATATGTTGTGATACTTTACCCATCACATTTTCCTTCTTTTTAAACATATGATTATTACATGTTTTTTAATCATTTCATTTAACTTACATTTCAGGATTAAATTGGAAGTACCTAAGATGCATGTTCTATTTCCACTTGAGCACCAGCATGAGCATATAGCAAATGTGGTTATTTATGTAGTTTGGCTTTGAAGTAAACATGTAATTACTGGGTTTTTGTCTAGTTGAGTTTCTTGTTGGTTAATATGCACGATGTAAATGTTGAATTAGTCTTCAAACTAGGCTGATTAATACAAACTTATAGACTATATATGTATGAACTATGTAATATGCTTTGGCTAGGCTGCTTGTTTGTCAATATGTAATGTATGTAGGTTTTCTAAGTAAATTGAATAGTTTCTTGGATGCTTATTCCAGTTAGCATGCATTATATGTACTACGCAGTGGTTGTCTTTCTTTCTTAATGCTTTATGTGCTTGTTCTCACTTTTTCAGTTTTAGTTAATTTTTAAACATAAAATTCGGTTAATTGATGGATATAAGCAGTTAACCGCGGTTAAATTCGGGCGGCTCGGTCGGTATGAACAACCCCAAATTATTTTCAGTTTGGTTAATCGAACCATGTACTTTGATCGGTTAAATCTGTTAATTAACCGATCGGTTCGGTTAACAAATCGTGCTCATCCCTAATTGAATAGGTGCTATGCCAATGTGACTCAGTAATCTTGAAAGAACTCAAGAAATGAAATGAAATCTCCATGCCATGTGTGGATGACGGTATAAGAAAATTATCTCTTGGGAAGATATTGTATAGTGTCATTGTCGCTAGGAGGAATAACTTCTACTCCTGTAATTATGAAGTCGTTAAGGATTGCATCAACTTCGCCTTAAGAAGATATAAGGGAATGTCTTGAAACTGCTTTAATTTTTTTAGGGAAGATTTTTGTTTTGAAGCTATATCCTTTGATAATTTATTGGAAGCTCTTTTTAAACCCATGATCCTGCCAGGTGAAATAGTTTTATTACAGTTATAATTCGTTTCACTATTAACGTCTTTTGATGGCGTCAAAAGCTTATTGTAATGATTCAAATATCCTCTAAGGCATATAGTTCCATATCTACGAAAGGATGTTAAAGTTAATAAGAATCATGAGATCCATCGAGCTTTCGACAGTGATGAATGAGAATATGGAATACAGACACTTGAACTTACCCTTCAACAATGTCGAAAGACCAGATTCATTACTACTAATAAGTGAAACTCTCTCCACAATACTAATTTGAATATTTGCATTGTCTAAACCATTAGCAATGTTTCCCAATCAAGTCAAATATACCTTTTGACAATGTTGAAACCTTTGGATTTTATTCCTTTTAAAAATATGAACATTGCCGAAACTCCATATCGTCGTTAAGTCGAAAGACTCAGAGCAAAATAATTTCAATATAAATGAAAGGGCTTTAAGATGTTTCGACAATGTTTAGGATGTAAAAACGATTTCTTATTGACCATTATGGGTTTCGAACAAGTTGAAAGGGCAAGATGGAATTTCGAAAACAAGGATTTGGCTAGGCTAGTCCCACTTTAGGGAGTTTCGATCAAGTCGAAAGGCTAGATATGGTTTTCGCTTGTAACAAAAATGTATTATTCTCAATCCGATTGATAGTGGGGAACGTGAATTTATAACTTTTAACACCTTCCAAAGTAAATTAAAATTGTTCATTGGTTATGCAAAGTGAAGTTCCATTGCCTATCAAATCCACCTTTTACATGCATTAAGCTCTGAATCCTTTCGAAGAGAATTGGGCTTTTCAAGAGATATACTGTGTTGTCATTGAATCAAACCCTTAAAGGGGACGTCTTTGAAAGTGTTTGAATGATTTGGAACATACTTCTGCTATGAAAAGGTCCATCTCATGACAGCAATATCACCCCCTTCGAGAGGATTCATTTAAAGAGGATACTTGATTTTCTTTTGACTCCTTCAAAAGAATTTGAAATTTAAGTTGCAATATTGATTTTATTGATTTACACAACTCAACCTTCTCTTCGAAGTCACTAGAAAGGAATTTCATTTTGATTCACTTTCAACCAAACATTTCTTAGATATTGACAATTATATTGATTCGAGGTTGAGCTCACATCTAACTGCAGCGAAAACCCTAAATTTGGCAATGTCAAGCTCGAACAATAATTGATGCTATAGATTTGTCAAAATCGAAAAAAACAAACTCTGAATTTAGAATCGTCTTTCATGAATGACAAGTTTGAACCGAATTTGAAATTTAAAACGATATACTGAACTTGAACTTTCAGAAATTTGAAATCAAAATTGAACATGGAAAATTGATTTTTAATATAAGATGATGAATACTCACTTTAAACTCGAACTTATGACACTCGAAATTATGAATTTAGTGAGAAAACGAAGTACTTAATTCTTGATCCAAGGTTTACAATCGTAGGTAACTGAGAAGAGGGAAGAAGGAAGCATAATTTATAAAGAAGGAAAATTCAAGGAAAGCCATTCGATTAGATTCAAATAAACCGTCAAGATTCATTCAGGAATATCAAAAGGCGGGAAACTTCGAGCTCAAATAATGGTGGTACTGAAGTAGTTGACTTGAAAAGTCAAGAGCATTCCATCGCTAGGGCGGAAAATGTTATCACCAAAATCCATTTCAACTTTGTTGAAACCATGAAGAATACAAACGAAGGATTCACAAAGAATGATAGCAATAGCAAGACCTTTCGAAAGAATCGAAGGGATGCTTCTACAAAATGTTGGATGACCAATGGACTTTCAAAGAAGTCGAAAGGGGACGAAGCCACCCTTCCCCTTCGGTTAATTCTTTTCAAAACAGTTGGTTCTGCATGCATGAAGGTGTTTCGTATGACTTAAAAGCACCTTTCGAAGGTATTAGATAACAAGCTTCCATATATGTTCCAAACCTTCCGAATCAATGGCATTGTTTACCTTCCATGGAAGAACATTTAGCCAAAGCAGACCCTTCGAAAGCATAGATCAGCCTTTCAAATTTGTTGAAACCTTCCATGAATAGAAAGGAGATTTCGCATACGACAGAAGGTGGAGTTTTGAAATTAATCAATGGGGATGTTTTCAAAAGCTACATTTCATAACTAAGCTTTCTACTATGCCTTAAGTCATTCGAAGCTCCCAAAATACCTCTTTGGACAGAGTCGAAAGCCAACATACTTTCCAACTCACATAACACACAAACAATAAGGTGAAAGATGCATTTAAACCTTTTGATGGAGTTGAAAGCACCCAAGTATTATATAAAGCAGAGTTAGGAGGGTGCTCTGAATACAACAGCAACTAAGGGTCTTTGAGGTACCCTTTCGACTAATTCAAAAGGACCGATGCGAAAGGTTCCAACCTACGCCTATAAATAAAACCCAAGGGGTATTGGAAAAGGGATCCAAATTCACTCATTCGATACTTGTTCTTTTCTTAAATTTGTAAACCCTAAATCCTTAAATCAAATTGAGGATTTTACTTTTTTGTAATACTTAGGATTCATGTATTCATGAAAAATTATTAATAAAGCAAGTGCATGGTTTTCTCAAATATATTGATTTCGATCTACTACTTATATATGGTTCTAGTTATGGATTACATGTATCAATGCAAATCGAAAGGTTACCTTCTTAAGGAGTAGAGACCTCCTGATTCGATTAAAATGCTTAGCTCTATTAAGACCCAATGTTAGGTCACTAAGCTACTTCGAAAGTAGGTTTCGAAGGGATCTTAAGTCACCTCAACTAATCCGTAAGGCAGTTTCGTAGGAATTCTAGTCACCTTGACTATTTCATAAGGTTGTTTCGAAGAAGTTTTATATTATCTTGACTGGTTCGGAAGGTGGTTCCAAAGTGGCTACTCTCACTCCTAATCCTTGGGGCGTTGACAAGATTTCTTGTTAATGCTTATATTATGCCAAGCTATGATAATTTGAATTATCATATGCTTATTGGTGAATTTGTTTATGAAATTATTTGATAAGTTTGTGTTAGAAAGCTTATCATATGGCACCCAAATGACTTGATATTTTGGTATGATCTTAGAAATGTTATTTTGGAAGAGGGTTTTTAATTTCATAATTTTTGAATTTAACTAGAATATTTGATGAATTTCTTAAGATTGGAAAATGGTTCATTTCAGGTTTAATTATTAAAAAAATTAAATTCGGTTTTGGATCCAAAATTTTTATATGTTAAAGAAGACATAAAATTGAATTTATCGTGATGTTTGGGGAATTTTCCCAATTGTTTACGATTTAATATGAATTGATTAAGTGAGAAAAGCTTAAGTATTATATTTAAATATCAATATAAAATTCAAGGTTTGCTAAATAATTTGAAAATAATAAATCTACTCATTAGTAGTTTTCTAGAAATGATTTTAACAAGAAAGGGTTATCCAATAGGATTTTGTCAAATAATTAGGGTTTGGGGAATGGAAACTACTTTTAATGGTATAAAACATTTTTCCTGTTAGTTACGACCTTGCCATGCCAAGTTCATGATGTCGCCCTTACCTCACCACTTCTGTGGTCTTCGATGTCGATCAAAAGCAATGCATTGGGTATCAACTTAGGTTTATAAGGACTGCATCAGCTTGGTCAAAGTAGTAAGCCATCAACAATGTCAATATCGTGTCCTTCGAAATGGACAGGGCCGCTTTCTTTAACTTATTGATGTCGAACTTTGTACTATGCCACATGCTTTCTATAAAGTCACTGACCCCATTAGTTTTGAAGTAGCTTATAGCGGTGATAATAATGTCACATGTTTTATACTAATTAACTTCAATAATATAGGAAACTATGTCGATTTTAGCTATATCGACGACGCTGATGATGATGCCGCCATTACTACAAGTTATATGTTTTCGAAGACAACTAGGGTGTCTCTCCTAATCGACTTTTATGAAGCTTCTAATTTTCCTTAAGGCGATGATACCAAGATTAAACTATGCCCACTCTATTCTTTTAAGGCTTAAGCGAACCAAGTTATATACCTTAGGATGCCGACATTTTATGAAGTGTGACGTAGCTATTATCGGCCTTATGGCCTTATGTTAGAAGTTAAAGGCTTTAACTTATTTTATATCGAAGAAGGGTGATGGCCCCTAGGGATTTTATGATGCCGAGCTTTATCAATATATATTGTTTTATTATCTTGGCTTATGTTTTGAGGGGCAAATATCCCCGTCGACTATATTGTTGCCGTGTTTTGTCAATATAAATATTTTATATTGTTGTAACTTTATAGCCAGTGGTTTTGTAAGGAGATGACCTTATATGAATTTTAACTTCATCAATATTATTTTATAAACGAATATATCATGGCATTGTTATTTTTGATAAAGTAAAGGGCTATATTTTCCTTATTTTGAAAGTATGATTTCAAGTGGGAAATCATTTGTAAAGAAGTATGTTTTGATGGAAATAAATAGAGTATTTAGCCCATATTTTTACTAAAGCAATTGTTGTTCTTATCAGTTTTGGATAGGTTGTGATCAGAAAAATTTGACTCCTAGATTAGAAAACCGGACAAGACTAGTGTACGGCAGCACCTTGTACTTCTGCTGTTAGCCTATAGCTGATACTAATCCAATATTCCAATGTGTAGAGCTTTATCAAGATTAAGAAAAAATGTAGGGTTACGCATAGCATGGAATATATAAAGAAAATGGAGGTTATAGGCTGGCCTGCAAAACTTTAGGTTCACAGTAAGCCTAGAAAAACTATGAGACCGACAAATAGTCAGGTAAACTAGGATAAGTGTATTTGGACAGACCGTCCAATTTTTTTTCTAACGATTAGTTAGAAAATTTGATATATCTGGTATGCCCTTGTTAGCCATATAGGTTGGTAGTTACCCTATGAAAACTAAACAATTGGATGAATATTCCACTAATTTGACTGATAGTCACGAGTACCTATGCAAAATGCATGCACATTATTGTTAATATTGTTTATTTTAACTAGTTTGGTTGCATGACTTTGATTTGCGAAAGATATATTTTTAAAGGGATGCTAGTACAGAGAAAACCCATTCTGCTCAACTGCGTGGTCCCACTTAATATCTATAAGCCGATATGGCACATTATTGTTCACGCTAGAATTTTTGTCTAGACTCAAAGTTTATATTTTCCCCTTAAACTCTCATGTGTTGAAAATTTGATTTGAGTTGATCGGAAGTAAGGGCTTTATAAGTTAAGTAGGTTTCAGCGAATAAAGCTTTTGAAGACGTGTAGGAGTCAAAGCTAGCTATGTAGGAGTCTATCTATTTTTTTATCCGCTATGTTATATCAGCTGTTATATGAATGTATTAATAATAATTAAATTTGTCTATTTAGTAACTTTGATCAACCAATGAGGTATCCTCATATGTCTCTCTTGGAGTATTTTGTAATAATTATATTTTGTCTGAACATGGGCAACATTTGTGTAATATGTAATGAATATGAAATATATCTTTAAAACGAGATGTTAAAATTTGCTTTGAAAATTGTGTATAAAGTTATTGCATATTTTTGTGTTTATGATATTATGGATGTCATTAACATGACAATAATTTGTACCAAAAACTAAAACTATAGACGACTGCAGCATCTGTAAGGCTTAGTTTTGGTCCTCAAAATGGAGGATGTTACAAGGAATTAATACCCTTCCTAATTAATACTATGGATTGATTGTCGCTTTGGAAGCTAACCTTTCGTCAACTTAAGAGTAGATGTTAAGCACTAAGGTATTGGATAAACTGATGGTTCTGACTCACTCTAAAATGACCTTTCAACCCAGTTGTAACAACCCGCATATTTATCGATTTTATATTTAAATATTATATTTAAATATTTTATCGTTAGTCGGATTATAGTCCGAAAAGCTACTTTTTGCATACGTTCAAATTAGGACTCGAGACCACTGCCATTGAGTTCAAAATGACGTTTGCAATCTTTTTGAGTATAAGCTTTGATATGTTTGGAGTTAATGGAATTTCGCTACTTTTCCCGCTTTGGACTTTGGGTTGGTTTAGCCTATTAAGCCCAAGTTCCAACCCTCTTCTCCTCACTCTTCATAAATTTCCTAACTAATCAAGCTTTGGCATTAATGGTGGAGGGAATGGGAAATTAAAATTCCAAAACTCAAATTCAATTGCAATCCATCTTTCTACCCCAAATTCAAGAAGAAGACATTGGATTCAAGCTTCTTGTGCTTAGATAGAAGAAGGATTGATTCTTGCTTGCTTAAAACTTCATT
The DNA here is from genome assembly GCA_030765085.1 of Allium cepa. Lineage (NCBI taxonomy): Eukaryota > Viridiplantae > Streptophyta > Magnoliopsida > Asparagales > Amaryllidaceae > Allium > Allium cepa. The sequence continues at coordinate 592,114,644 of CM060937.1, forward strand.
TTCATTGATATTTGGTGCAAAGGTGAGATTTTTATCTCACAAATCTAGTCTATAACTATATTGGACTGTTGGGAATGATTCCCTATCACTTTTGCATGCACATTTGCATTTGGTTTGGATTGGATTGGCGAAAAATTCCAATTTTTAGCGTTTTGGTGAATTTTCTGTACTTAGGTCGTTCTGGCCATTTTCGTGTGTTCGGAGTTAGGTCGCTCGCGACCTAACTCTTAGGTCGTTCGCGACCTAACCCTTAGGTCGTTCGCGTGTTATCGCGCTAGGTCGCACTGCCTTGAATCTTCACTTCGGAGTTAGGTCGTTTCACGTTAGGTCGTATGGGGTTTAGGTCGTAGGTTGTTTCTGGCCTTAAATTCCCCCTGTAGCGTTAGGTCGTTAGCCTCGGAATTAGGTCGTTGAGCCTTAGGTCGTAGGTCGTATGGACCTTAGGTCGTAGATCGTCCTGGCCATTTCTAACGTCTTCGGAGTTAGGTCGTATGGACCTTGGGTCGTAGGTCGTATGGACCTTAGGTCGCTAGGTCGTATGGCTTTAGGTCGCTAGGTCGTATGACCTTAGGTCGTTAGGTCGTATGGCATTAGGTCGCTAGGTCGTATGACCTTAGGTCGTTACGTCGTTTGGCTTTTAGGCCGCTTCCACGCTAAGTCGTTCGACTCTTAGGTCGTAACACTTAGGTCGCTCGCCTCTTAAGTCGCTAGGTCGCGTTCCTTTATTAGGTCGCGTGTCTCTGTTAGGTCGCTGACCTTCTTAACTCGCATGACCTAACCCCTAGGTCGTTGGGCCTCGTTTCTACTTAGGTCGCTGCTTCTTATAGGTCGCTCGGCTCCTTAATTTCTTTAGGTCGTTTGAGTGTTAGGTCGCGAACCCATTTTAGGTCGCATGACCTTTACCCTTTAGGTCGAACCCCGTAAGCGGTGGCGTTGCCCCCGCACCCCCACCTTGGGGGGTTGCCACCCCCCCGGACCCCCCCTCCGTAGGGGATCTTATCTGAAAAACATTGAGCTGATTTCCTTGGATTTTATTCACATCTCCGTATGCGATCTTTGTGACTGATTGTTTCTACAATTGCTTCTGTGTTTTGTCACTTTATAATATAAAGGTTTCAATACTAGTAGTAAATATCAAAACTCTTTTAACAAACAATTTCAACTCTATTTTTAATAACTAAGCTCTTTTCTTAAACCGTTTTCCAATCTATTAGTATATACAAACCTTTACCTCACTCGGATGAGAAATCTAATTAAACGACTTAGTAAAACAAGTGGTATGAAACGATTGCGTTCACTTCGTCGGTTAATTCTTGGACTTGTTCGATTGAACCTCTTGTGACAATTTTATTAGTGAAGATTTACAGTTTGTTCGTAAATATTTAAGTTAAGCAAGTGGTTATGGGACATGAAGCTAAACTTCTATATTTACTAGCTTAGTGTAATTGACACTTCTCGTTGATCATGACGATCATTCTGATGATTTAGACTAGCAACTGTGCGATGTCTCTTGTTGCGAGGTTAGACTAGACACCACTTGTGTGATTCCACTCACACATACCTTTTTGCTTTTTGGTTAGTTTGGACCTTAATCTGTGTGATTCCATTCACACATGTGGGGTAGCTCCCCTTGGTCTTCGGACTGTCATGTGATAGGCCTCTTTCCCTTTTTCTGTGATTTCTGGATTTCTTGTGTTGATTTCTGGAATTTATGTCATTGACTTGTTATGAGTACAAGTTTAGGGTATGATGCCCTCTTTGGATCTTTGAGAAGATTCTTGTGATATCGATTTATCTCTTTTTGATTGATCTTCTGTTGATCATCATTTGCATACTTATAGTAGTATGTCAGTATGGATATTTTATGTTTATGCCATATCCTTTAATTTATATCATGTCATCTGATATTTATAGCTAGACTGATCCGTTTATTATTTTCTTAAATAATACTCGGGTCAGACCGAGATGTTACAGGTGCTTCTGCTTGACTTCTTCCCAGAGATTCATCACTCTGACTTTTGGCTAACTGTTTAGATTAGCAGTTTTTGTTGTATACACTTGAGATATAGACTCATAGTTGTATTCTTTCGTATAGCACGTGTTGCTATTCTTTTGTATTATCGTGGATCTTACTGACCACTACTCTGATGTACACTTTCATGTGTTAGTTATATATTCATATCTTCTTCCGCCTTTGTGATATGGATATCTGTGACTGATTTGTGATATGATTATTTCTATGTTTGTTTCCGAAGATTATTTATAGCCACCGTGTGATAAGCAATTACATGGATGGTCGCTCCTCAACAGCCTTATTCTCCGTGCTAGTTGACAACACTACTCCGGAGTGTTCTTGGCTAGCGTGGGTATAGAGGTGGGGCGTCACACCAGTCGATGCAAGAAGTTCATAAACTGAACTCCAATAGAACCATCAAATCCATAAAATATCCAAAAAAAATCCATAATCATGCTTCCATTAAACTCTAGTAATACAAACTGGAAAAATTCCCAATCAAATTTCAAAATTAGGTTTATAACTTCTAGAAAATACAAGAATAGAGTCAAAGAATTCAGATCCCCAAAAGCAGACCCCTTGGGTCTTATTTATAGGTGCAAGTTGGTACCTTTTGACTCAGTGCTTTCGACCTGGTCGAAAGGTTTTCTTGCAGACCTTTCGTCACCTTTGACACTTACGCATCCCTCTACGTTGCATTTGAATGGATTTGAATGCTTTCGTCTTCATCGAAAGGGGCAGAGGCGCCTTCTTCCTTTGTTGCTTTGTTGTTGCAAGTGAGAAGGAGCATGGGCTTTCGACTTTGTCAACATGTAATTCTTAGGGTTTCGAAGGTATTGAAATGTTGAGGGTTTCGACATGGAAGGTAACTTCTGAAAACATGCTTGCGAATTAATGCAGCACCATTCCTAGTTGTTTAAGGCTTCGACCGTTTCAAAAGGCTTAGTTATGCTTTCGAAGGGGTTGTTCTAATCAAAGCATCTTTCTGAGTAATTTGAATGAAGGCGAAACTTTTGGTTTTGAAAGGTTTGGTGCGCATATGATTGGTCGTTATTTGCCGCCTTCGAAAGGTATCCCTCTACTTATTCAATACATCTTCATGGAGGCCAAAGCATCAATTTCGAAAGGAATCCATTTGAAGCAAATGGGAGCTTTCAACCCCTTCGAAATCTTATAACATATCTAACTTTTTGGCTGTAGCATCCCTTCGACTCCTTTGAAAGGCTTTGTTGGTGCTGCCATCTCTCATTTTTCTTTCCCTTATATTCATTTTGGTTTCGACAAGGTTGAAGTGAGAATTGATGATAACACTTGGTATCCTATTTTGATCTCTTCCAAGCCTCTTGTTCAATTCCTTCATCATTGCACAATCCAATTACATTGAATTATCCCTTAGTTCAAATACCAAATGACAATACCATTAGCATGACTTTTTCTAGTTATATACGTTTTAGTATTAATATAATTACCTATATTACCATAGAATAATACATATCAAACTAAACAAAACCAAAATCATACTTTCTTTTGAGCAAGTGTCTTTTACAAGGGTTAAGTAACATAACAATTTACATAATTGCACTTGGGACACATTCTTAATTTTATCAACTTATAAAAATGTAATTGACATTGCCATGATGTCTTTAACTTTTCATATCTGGTGTGAACCAAATTATGATTTTTGAATCTATAGAAAGGCCTTATCAAGTTCAATTGTTGTTGATTCTTTAAGATCATAAAAAACTTCTAAAATTTGCTCAAAATAAAACAGAGAAAATCAAAGGAAAATAGCTTATCTTTGAATAGTTTGGTCATGAAACAAAATCCTATCATAGGTAGAAAAGGTTAGTTTAGCCTCATCCCTCTTAGAGAGTCAGTGGCTCCTATGAAGATTAGAGTACTAGTGCCTAAAATCAAAGATCAATACGGAGATAAAGAGATAATATAGCTTTAGATTAGAATGTTTAAAATTGTCAACCACCGTGAATTTCTGGGGAAATATCTCTTTTAAGCTTTGGGTAAGTTAATATTCTTAGTCTGTGTGAATGAATAGATGTTGCATTGCACTCAAGTTAAATCTAGACTTAATTTTGTATCATAGCAATTAAGTTTTGGACTTAATTTGGCTTGTAGCATTTTGATAATACATACTACATTTTAGATTTCCCTATAACATATTTTATATAATGAAGAGCTACCGTGCATTTTGTTATATTTGCTTTTCCTATACTTGTTGAGCTTCTAACATTAAAAGTTGTACATTTACATTGAATAAACAAAGTACTGGCTTTCTGAAAAAAGATAATATTCATATTATATGTGTTACACTATATATAATGATTAATATCCTCTTCTATCAACGCAACTTTTTATACCACTGGTAAATAAATAAATATTCGGTTCTCAAAACTATTTGTATCATTATATCTTTAATTTTTTAAGTTTTTATGTGAGCCAGTACTAAAAATAGCATTTGCTCATAAAATTGAATTATTTTAGGCATTAAAATATATTGATTATATGCGGATGTAGAATGATAACAACGGGATATTTGCCTCTATCATCTAATGTAAATATCCAATAATAAAAAATGATTATGGATAAATATGTACTAATGATTCTAATCTAAAAGTATCCATTAATAAATCCAAATATAAATGGATAGGATGGTATGTGCATTAAGACATGCTAATTAGGTATGGTTGATTTTAACTTGAGAAAGCCCATTTAACAAATAATGGACACGATTTAACCATCCAAACGCCGCTGGAGCCATACTTCCATTCCCTAATGTTCCCACCAGCTATAAAATTGTAAAAAAATAATTTTTTTTCCACCACTGCCCACTTCATTTTATCTTTTTGATTCTTTCTTCAATTTTATCAGCATCTTAATTTTTTAATCTAAAAAGTTGGCGATGGCAGTTAATATTGGTCTCGTTCATTGTAATGGTAATTTGATTACCTTGCCGACCATTCTGATATATCACCACCAATATTTCGAGCCTTTTAATTCAATTTGTTTTGTAATCTATTTTACTTATTCCTTAGTTTTTATTTGAATGGTGATTAAATAATTAGGCAAGCATATGTCTGAAGATCAATCCGTGTTGAACAACTCTAATCTTCTCTATAAGGTCATTTTATTTCAAATCATGAATTTACTATTTTTCTTTTCTTTGATAGGTCATGTGATGATTAATTGCGTAGTTCAAATGAAAAATATCTTTTGGATATTACGATTAATCATTTTCTCTTGCGCTCCTATCTGATGACCTATTTAGATATGTATTCTGAATATTTTTTTGATTTTTTTCTTCTAAAAAAACCCGAAACAACAAATTTTTTCAGTCACTCGAGATTTGATCTTAAATATTAATTAATTAAACTGTTTCTAAATATTTCCGCTGTGGTTTCAGAAGCAGTCTGTGTCATTGATAGAAGGTGCAAATCAATTAACTCCAGTAGAATTTAATCAGTTTTGTTTAGTACTTTTATCCTCTAAACAATGAATCCACCATTATTTTTAATGAAGTTATTGCTTTTTATTTGCCAATACATCAATTTGATCTAATGGACTTAGGCTGCGTTTTATTTTTAATAAGAAGTATGGAATCCAAGTTCTGATTTAAAAATCCAAAATTTCTATGTTGTTTGTTTTTTATCAGTATTTTGAATATATCTATCTATTTATACAAAACAATTCAAAATTTTTTAGTGCTTACTTTTTTTTGAATGCTAAATGTTGTTTTTTGTTCTAAATACTAAATAAAATCAAACAAGTAAGTCATTATTCAGAATTCAACATTCAACAATCAATAATCAACATTCAGACTTAAGAATGCAGCAATCAAAATTCATAGTTCAGCATTTTAAACAAACATATTCTTAAACCAATTTGGGGATGATAAAATAGTGAAGCTGGGAAGCGCTAGCAACATTTCAATTTTGTGTATCGCAGGTGCCTCTAATTAGAGAATTGAGATTTTCAAGCAGTAAGACAAAGAGGCTAGTATGATTATTGTCCTAGTTAAAGATATTAATATGATGTTGGCTCGGATCTTTCAGAATCCAAGGCAATATACAATTTCTAATATAATTACTAATTATAGCATTTAGTGGAAGTCGTTAAGCTTTGTTAATGTGAGTATGTGCTAGTAGAATATGAGCACAAACCATTAGTTGTTTAGCACTTTATTGATGGTTTAGGTATGTAGTGTTCTAGAGTTTTGAGTACAAACCATTAGTTATTTAGCATGTTTTTTTGATGTGATTGGTTAGAATTTATAAACTTAATGTATGGATGAATACTGATGCTAAAAGTAGTTATGGCACTAAAAAGACTGCTGTTGATATAAAATACAAATCGTAGCGTTTGGAATGATGAAACGACTAAATTTGAAAACCAATAGGGAAATGACAGAATTTTATTTAACTGGGAGCATCTTAATTAAAGTAGCACATGAGTAGAGTCAATATGCTGTGTAATTGGGGTAGCTTTTTACTAGTTAAATTCTATTGCCTCATCAAATAAATGAATTGAATAACCAGGACCGGTCTTTGGCAAGGTTGTATTAATAGATATGTTATATTCAGGTATATTACTTCCCCAACCGTGTCAAGTCAATTAAAAGACAGACTAAGACAATGTCCTTCCTCTGTCCGATTTTAGGTGAAGTGCATGTAAAAGGGATTGTTTAATCGTCTGGATTCTTTTTAAATTATAGTTATAAAAATGTTGAAAATGGTCCAAAATGGTTTAATGTTCTGTATTATTATAAATTTCTCAAGGAGTATATTGGAGCATGGTATGTTGGGGTTAGATGATCTCCTTTAGTTACATTCCGCATTAGTTTATTTTCGAATATATCACACTTACTTGGATTGCTTTAACTTTAAGCAAGTCATCGTTAGAAGTATTGCATTTCTTTCCGATTTTACTGTTAACTTACTGAATTTGCAGTTACTTTGAAACTTCTAAAATTGGTCGGTTAATTCATGTATTAGTGAATTTTGATTTAGAATAAATTTATAAAACTAGAATAATGTGAAACAACTGATCTTGGAAATTTAAGCAATAACAAATTAAATTAGTTGCGAATAAAATTAATGACAAGATAAGATAGTTTTGTGATTAAAAGATTCCTTATAGTTGCTATATAAGAAGTTTTACATTAAACATTGCGATTAAAAGGATGGACAAAGATAAAGTTAGTATGAAAGGTGTAAACAAACATTGGTTGGGAATAAAAGGAAAGAACTTGGAAGTTGAAGAGTGAAGATTTTAATGATTTGGCAACAAATTGCAATGTAAAATTAGGTTCAAACAACCCGTGAAGAACATAAATTTAATAATGTAATAAACCAAGCAAAGAAATTGGCGAAGAAGTAGGTATTTATAGATGGATAATTGTAGCATTAAAACTATTATTTAATTATAAATGCATTCAGATAAATTAAAAAATTCAATGTTTTTTAAAAAGCTAATCAGTAAAAACAACGCACTTCAAAATTACAATGATTAAAGGTAATAACTGAATATTTTTTTTTATTAGTTTGATTTTATTTGAATATGTTAATTTTTATATTTTGTTTGAATATAGTAATAACTAAATATTTGACAAAAATTACGAGGGAAAGAAGAGATCAAATAATAGGCTAGGAACATGAATTAAATTATGTTGAAAATCAAATTTAGAAATTAATGTTGATGATATAATCACAGTGAACAATGGTAGCTTAAAGGTGGCAATTAAACTCAATCTGATGAACTCGAACGTGGCCCAACCCGAATCTGAGAAGACCCTAATTGAACCGACTTGAGAACTATGATAATGCTTATTATGTTGATAAACATATGAATGGAAATTATTTTAAATGATTTTAGGATTTATTAATAAATTATTAATTTATGCCAATCAATTATAATTTATTTAACGGTGAAAGTAAATATTTGTCAACATATTTACATTTGGATTTAAAAAAATTTATAATCTTTTTTCATAAATTGGTAAATCATAAATAAATTTTAAAATCATCCCAAATTATACACTAATGCTTATATATATGCGTATGTTTATATGTATATACATAATTTTTACATATGTGTATATATATGTAGTATAACTACATATGTAGATACACAATTTTTACATAATATACATACATATATCTATATACATATACATATGTATATACATACATACATATAAATGTATATACAAATATGTATATGTATACACACACACATATATATACACATATATAGATATACATATGTATGTATATACATATACATAAACACACACATGTTTGTGTGTTAAGTAAAAAATATAAATCCGCACTGATTTTATAGAAAAGTTTGAACCACTTTGCTGAATATATATTTTTAATATATGTGTGTGTGTATATATAATATGTATATTTATTTACAAATATTATCGTCTTATTCAAAAATAAATCTAATTCTATAAAATTGTATATATGCATATATATAATTTTAGAATATCAAATAAATTTCATTAATATATATTTGTATTCAATTCAAAAATTATAAAAGGATATTTTGTTAAAAGTGTATATCCAATTTTGAATTTTTCAAGTTAAAATCTATAATTTAAAGTATTGATTCCCTCCCTCATTTAGGTCGCAATCTAGGGTTCATCGCAGCATTGTTGGCCTCGAAGGTGACTAATTTTCCGCTATTTTCCAGCTCACTTCCCACCTGTTCGAGTCTAAAAACATGTCCCTACACATCCTGGAAGGCACATTGAATGTACGAACTTCTTGATCTATGCATTTTTTCAGAGGATGGTGTTGACCAAAAAATGGACCAACACCCTGTTTTGTGTTTGAAAGCACCAACCCTATTTAGACAGAGTAATATCATAGATAAAAGATAAAGAAAAAATACAGTAAAAGAAAGAAGGCAGAGAATTTTTATAGTGGTTCAGCTGTTAATGCAGCCTATGTCCACTTTATAGCTTTACTATAAATTGATTGCTATTACAAGAGTTGTTTGATTACAAGGCTTTGATTGTTTCCTAACTAGATTGAATCTCCAAAGTAGGAATCCACTAGAGAATCATAGTGTATTCCTTTGGAGATTGTTGTGACAGAGGTAGAGAGGGAAGAATGTTTCTAGCAGAGCTTCAACAGGAAGTCTGAAGAAGATCCTTTTTATGTTGTAGGTAGGTTGGTATTTACAAGGATTGGAGAGCTCATGGGCCATGCCTGTTTATCAACTGCTCGCTGGTAGGTAGGAAACGAACTAATGAGAGTTTGGTTCACAAAACGAGATGGATCTGGCCCATAGCTGATGGGTCGCAGGCGATCCATGGCTTATAGGTCGCCGGCAACCTATGGTCTTGGCTCATCTATGATCTATAGTTTATATATTTCTTTGTTTTTTGTTTAATATTCTATGAGATATTCATAAAAAACCAAAGTTATGGTTTCCACCAAATTCTTAATGATATTACGAAAACAACGTGGTAATTATTAGTGATTTTTTATAATTTTTTATGTTACCGTGTTTGAATTTTTATGGATATGGAAATGTTCATAGATAACTATACATTGGAGTTGTAATTATTTATTGTAACAACCTAAAATTTAACCCTTAATAAATAATTTCATTATTTAATTGAATAATAATATAACTTTGTGAAATTATCAAAATCAAGCCACGGAAGTTGTACCATTATGTCAATGGTAATTTTCTGGTCAATTTCCATATATAGAACGTCAAAAATCGGGTTAATATGACCAAGTTATAAAATAAACTAAATAAGAAGAAAAAAGAAATAAAAAAGGAAAAAATAAATAGTCAAGTCAACCCGCCAGTCGACCTAGGTAATGGGGCGGTCGATCGCTCAGTTGACCCGCCTTGCATTTTGGCAGGGGAACGAACGTTAATTCGTTCGAACAAATTAGCGGCAACCGAACACGTAATTTGCATCCTTTATTTTGATTTGGTCCCTCCGTTCTGCATCCGATGGTTCCCTATTCAGCCTATGACATGGTTGCATCCTATTCAATCTCCAAATCCAACAGTCCGAGATCCACTTCTATACCTATAAATAAAGTACTAGACCTAACACTTTTTCTCATTTTAGATTTTCTCCAGTTGGGTTCATCTTTCTAGGAAGGGCCCTAAATAGAATATTTTTACCAAAGGAGAAAATCGTTATAAATTAAATTATCTTACAACTCCAAGTGGATGTTGAAAGACTAAAGGAAAAGCTTAGGAGTGGAGGTGAGTGATTGTAATTATTTTAAGATTTCTTTAAGTAATTTAAAATAATAGGGTTTCTAATAGTTGTAGTTTTACTACGATTTTTGGAATAGCTTTTTCAGTAATTTATTTGCAGTTTTTTAGAATTATTTCCATTCTATTTCTTTTCAGCTATTCTTTTTAGTAATTTTAGTTTATTTCTTTTAGTTATAGCTTTTCTGTTTATTAGAGTTTATTTTCAATATTTTAGTTTTTCACTTTTATTTTTACGTTATTTACATCTTCTTTCTACACTTTGGAATTTTTTCTATTTTTAGTTTTCTTTTAGTCCTTTTTCTTTGCGTATGGATTAGAGTAGGATTAATGCAAGCATGGATTAAATAGTAAGAAAACAGAAATAATGGAACATAAGATGTAAATTTTATAGACTATAATATAATTGGAATTGGACTGAAATTACGCCTAAATATGACGACAATTGAACTGAATTAAAAAGATTGAACTAGTTATAACCTAGAATTGTAACTAAAAAGAGTAAAAGATGAAAGAAACTTATTTTCACACTTTGACTGTGGGGTAAGTAATAAGCATGATTATAATGTAGGTTATAATAAGAAAAAAATGGAATGAGGCTTGTTTTTAGACTTAGGATAAATTAAAAAGCAAATGTAGTAGGGATAAATTGGAAAGGCTTATTTAAAAATCTAAGTTAATAAGCTGTAACGACCCGATATTTTGGACCATCCGAATCGACAATAAGACCATACATGTCTGACTTGAATAGTTCAAAATATCGAATTGTTAATTTAAATTTGGAAAAACTCAGCATATGCAGTAAATAAATTAATCGCAGAATCACAGATACAGAGTAGTACAATAATACGCAGCGGAGTAAATAGAGAATGGTAGTTCATGAAGCTACTATATAAACATCAGAGTTAGAAATAAAACACAACAGAATATCTCAGATGCAGTGAAGTCTCCAGCATGAGCAGATGACTTCTCTGGACGAATCAACTGGATGACTAAAAGGATAGATAGCTCGATCTTCAAGCAAAGCTCTAACTTTGAAGGTGAGTCTCAAATGCTGTATCACTCAGTCTGACCCGAGCGTAAAGCAAAACACAAAACACTCGAGTCAGGATTAACATTCTTATATCAATAAATCCAACTCAAGTGAAATAACAACTGAAATACAAGTAACTTAAGGATATTTGGGATAACCATCCTCTATGGGTCCATGGAACTATCTACAAGGTAGAAATATACACTATAACACGAAGGTCATTTCAAATTAATTTATACTTCACAATAAAATATCATTGCATTTCAAATATATATATTTCTAAAATATATATAAATATTTTATAAAATAGAATATTTGTATTTCCTCAAACTTAACAAATCACTTCAAAATCAACCCGACTTCCCTATTCAAATTAAATTCAATCTCAATTTATCAATTTCCATTCAATTCAGTTTCTAACCAAACAAATTCAAATTATATATTTCAAATACGGATCTAAATCACAAATTAACCATTTAAATTCTAGTATATTTCAAAGCTTTAATATTCAGCATTCCAAAGATCAATTTAACAGTTTCATATAGATCTCGATTTAACCTTATTATTTAATCTTGAAATGTTCACTTAATAAATTCAATATTTATTAAATAACCTAAATTTACCTTTAAACTAAATATTTCTTTCGATTCGTTTAAACTTGAAACGTCCATTTAATCATTTAAATCAAAATCAAGTTATAAATCAAATCTAAAATTTCAAATTCAATAGTTTAAATCAATCCAATTAAGTAGAATTCTTAATTAAATACCATTTCAAATAAATTCAACTTTATCTTCTCAACCTTAACTTATTCAGATTATTACAACAATCAATTTTTTGAAATATAAATTTAAACAAATACTTAAACATATTATATGGATTGATTCAATCTCAATAATATTATTATTAAATATATATATATAATTTCCATTTATATATAATATTTTAAGACCCAATATTTATTAAAAACCATATATTTCCTTTTAAACTATAGAAATTATTTTCAAACATTTATATATCTATATGTGGACTAATGGTGTCTGTGTATAATTTCCTACTCTATGGTCAAGGAATACAGATATTTATCATTTCAATCCGAATTTTAAATATACGGGTTGATATCACTTCGACCCGCAATCCCAAATTCAATTTAATTGAAAATCGCTTGGGTTTATCATTTCAACCCATAACGAAATTCTCCTATTCTAAAGTCTGTTCGGGTATGTATCATTTCAACCCATAATGAATTCTATATTACAGGGAACTTGTAGGGTGATGACAGATATGATAATAATATAACAGGCATATATCCTCAATAACAATATAATATAAACTATAGGATATGGTGTCATATCCCATAGGTGAACAGTATATATAGTAGCATATAACAATTGAAAATTAATAACAGCAGCATATTTCATTTGTCATTTAAATTGAAATCAAATTTAATAAATAAAAGAATGGTAATCATGAGTGATTGCTCACCTTTCGAGCCTAGAGGAGAGGGCGGATGAGAAGAGATACGAATCCAAGCACAGATTTCGAAGCAAAGCAATATTGGCAAGAATTTTAACGATCAAAGCTGATAAAGAGGAATTGACGAAATCAAATCAGAGTTGGGTCGAGGAAGATAAATAGGATAAGTGAGCTATATATAGTTGTATATATAACTATATATAAATAAAACTGTATTCTAAATTTAAACATATATTGAATTAAATATATATTTTCAAAAATCATTGGTTTAAACAAAACATATCTATATGTAGTATAGTTTGAAATAATGCATATGTTTAAACCCATATACAAACCAATATCCAAACACCATCTAAAATTTAAATCTTTATAAAAGTAACTTTTATAAATAAAATATTAAAATCAATATTAAAACATATAACATAAAGTCCATATATTATATATCGATACCAAATCTAACTCCTGTATATGTAAACTAATATAAACCCATGTATACTTTATAAAATCTATATGCTACTAAAACAGCTTATATATAAAATAAACTAATATATAATACTAATAGTAATATATGTTAGTTAAAGCCAGTACATAAATATACTCAACACCTTCTATACTTTACAATACTTTAAACATGCTAGCACTGCAACTATACAAAATATACATAGTACTGTAAAACAATTATGTACAGTAAAACGAAATAAAATAAAAACACACACACCTTATACAAAACGCATACAGCAAACACTACATACATACATACATAAATATATATATATATATATATATATATATATATTTCTTCATTATAGCCTTATATGCATAGACTAAGCCTTACCCAAGTTTAGGCTGTATAATATTAGATAAAAATAGGGCACAACATATGGTATTATGACCTTTACAAAGTTGCTTTATAGTTTATACACACTTAAGTTTAATATATACATACATACATGCATGCATACATACATACACACATACATACATACATACATACATATATGCGAACAAGTTATAGAAACAGAGAAGAATCAAGGAAGAGGACAACAAAACTCACCGTGGCAAGGTAGTGGCTCGCCGAACAACGTCAGCATGGAAGAGGAGGAGATGGAGGGCGGAGATGATCAGGTGGAGGTACGGCAGTTGAGGCGGAGAGGCTAAGGGTGCAAGCCAGAGGCGGAGGAGTGTGTTCGTTTCTCTCTTTTTTCTTCTTTTTTTGTTGTTGCTGGGTTTCAAAAGAGAAGGGAGAAATTTATGTAGAGGGAGTAAAATGGGAGCAGGTGAGTAAAAGAAGGATGCAAGCATGAGGTGGAAAGTGAAAGCAAAGTGAAGTTGCAAAAGTGGAAATTGATTTATAAACGCAATTGAAATATGAGCCTTTGCCCAATCAATGTAAAAAAAAAAGTACACAAATTAATGAATATGGGACAAATGAAGATGAAGGGGGAGAGAAATAAACTATTTATGTGCGATGAATTTATAAAAGGAACCATGATGTGTACAATAGTTGAAACGAAAACGTACATAAATAAATGAAAACCAATGAAGTTAAAAAGGCAATAATAGTGTAAATGTGAATCGTTGCCACATAAACAAATAAAACGTATACAAATCTTTTACCGGTTATGTGATGGCACGGTCACCCTTAATTGAGCTGAATAATAAAAGCCAATGCTTTGAACATATGCCATAAATTAAGTAACAGACACTGATTTCTAAATTTATTAGTAACTAGGAATAGCAATGTTTGAAAGTGAATTGGAAAAATCATTAAAGCAATTAATACTGTGGTCCAACCTGTACGTTTCAAATTTCGAAAATGAAGGATATAGAGATGGAATAGGTTGCAAAAGGAAAGCCACACATATAAATGGAATAAAACGTTAAGAATGAAACGTGCCACATTCAATGGAAAGAAACTGAAATGATAACGTCAAGCACGGGAATTAAGGACAATAAAGTAGAAAGTATGAGAAACGTAAAAGTGAATAAACGAATGAATGCAAGCTATAGATATATATATAAAAATGATGTAAAATATTATGTTTCTGCCAGAGAGAAGAGAAAATGTTTGAAATGGAATAAATAGGGAAGGAGCAAACCCGAAATGAAATAGCAACGGATAGAAAATTAAAGAGCTACAGCACGAATACAGGGAGTAATAAAGGTAAGGTATTGATTGGTTTGTAACTGATATAAAATTTGAATGGACAGGAAAGAAATAAAATTTATGGTAGCAGTCGATTCCCTTGATTTCATGCTAATTTATTTTCAACAAGTCTTAACTGATTTGAATTTAAAAGAATTACATAATAAATAAACTTTCATATAATTAATTGAAAATTTACTATTTACTATATTTAATTATACGTAATCCAAATAATTTTATTATTATTAATAATTTCTCAAAAATCTAATTCAATACGTTATAAACCAATTAAAAATTGCTAAAATTTTATGGGTCGTTACACTCTCCCCCACTCAAAACTTTTCGCCCCTGAAAAGGAACAAAGTAGGAGAATAGAAACAACCAGATGAAAAATTAGACTTTGAAAAACAAATTAAACAATTTATTTAAAACCATATACTTTTTTTTATTATTTAAATTAATTAATATTTAATACATTACTCATTTTATTAAATCCATTCAATTAATTATGAAATCAATTATTATTAAAACACTAAAATTTTTACTATTAAACCAGGTAGTATATAAATAAACAATATTTTAAAGGATATTCAAAAGAAGGAAAGAAGATAGATTCGGAAAAGAGAATATAGGTGAATAAATAAAGCAGGGCAGATAAGGTAGATTCAAAAGAATAGTATCAGGCTCGAATAGTTAATTCCAAACCAAAAAAAATTCAATTTCAAATATTAATACAAAATTTACCTTTTGGAAATATTTTTATAATACAATACCTTTATAATAAAATACTTTTATATCAAAACAAATTTTCCATTCAAAATTACTTTTATAACTCGATGTTTCAACAAGCTTATCCTTGTTCTTGCAGACTCTGGCCATGCGTTGATCAGGCGCAAAGCTAGAATTCTTCAAGTACTTAGTAGACCTGTTTCAACACCCAGTGAAAATACTTGAAAAACTTTTAAAACAGATATGGAAAGTACAATCCAAACAAAACAACCAAACCAAAACCTTTGTCTAACCATGGTTCGCATATACACAATGGTTACGCCTGGATCCCCCAGGAAACAATCCATATCCGTAAGCTTTCTCAGCCCTGCGAGTTACGCCATGATGACTAGTAGAGTGCAGGATACACAATGGTTTCGCCTTGATCCCCCAGGAAACAATCCATTCCCCTAGGCCGTCTCAACCAGGCGGTTTCGCTACTAATGCGACCTACATAGAGTGCAGGATACACAATGGTTACGCCTGGATCCCCCAGGAAACAATCTGTACCCCTAAGCCAGCTCAGTCAGGCAATTACGCCATGCAGTAGCGCTCGTAAGAAAAACCATGGTTTACGCCACGGTGGGACACTCGAGTATCACATCCGGAAAACCAAAAATCAGAGAGAATAATTTCGATAGAATGAATCCACAATGTGGCCACAAAGCGGATATCAAGCAGAAGGCACTTCCCATATCTTTACTTATAAAATATATATCATATAGTACCTTTCAAATCACTTTCAAATGTCATACTTATATAAAGTCCATTATATAGGATTTCATTATCAAATCGAATACTTTCCAAAATCAATAGTATATCAAATCATACTTATATAGACTTTGATTATATAAGATTTTTCTTTCAAAATTGAGTATCTTTCTTATACAAATCCATTTTATATAAGTTCGATAACTTCCAAATCAAGTATTTAGTAGCATATGGTTCTCAAATTTCAATCTATTTCAATATCAATTCAGTTTCAAAATCATATATGATTTCACCAAATCATTTCTTCCAAATTAAATATCTTCGGTTTTAAAGTTTCCACAGAATAGGTTTAGAAAACAATCCCAGTTTCCCAAATTAACATAATTCAAGCCAAACAAATTTGTTTCCAAAATCAACCTATAAGTACTGGCTTTAATTCCAATCTAATTTCAAAACCAAATATTTTTCTCAAAATCAATTATACTCAAAAATGGTTTCCAAATTTATAACTATCCCTTTAAAACCTTTAAACTATTTATTTCTACATGAAAAATCCAATTTTCCTTTTGCAAGTTATTTATTTAACAAAAGTTTCAAATTTACTTAAGTCATACTCTTTATACTTTAAACATACAAAACTAAACTTATATTCTTTATCAAATATTTTATACTCTTCGAAATTTCTTAGTTTAAAAATTTTAAACCTTGATTTGGAAGTGCTCGAACCTTCAAAATAGTCGGTGAAATAAAATTTCAAATCCAAGAGTTGGAAATCAACAACAAATCAGCAAATCAATTTTTATAAATAGTGTTATACTAAATCAAATCGAAAAATCGAGGATTGAACACCGACTTACTTTAAATTATTTCAAATATGTATACCTATATCTTTCGAATATCAAATCATACTTCGGAATTTGAAATCAAAAATTGGTTTCACAAAATCACCCGCATAACAAATCTATTAAAGTGGCCTCTCCCCCACTCTGATACTCGAAAATCAATGTCGATGATGCATGCACTCATCATCGAAATTATTTTCCAGCTACATAAGTGAGTTCTGGACTTCTATTTTCTTGAAAACTTCTTTGAATTTTTTCCGAAATCCTTGGAACTCATTTGAGGTCATTTGAAACATTTCTTATTCAGAAAATACTTTCAAATCTTATTATTATTATATATTTCAAAATCTTAAACCAATTTTCAAAAATACCGTAGTCCAATCTCTCGAATTTCAAATTCAAAATCTTTCAGTTATAAATCATTTTTATATAAATCAATTTTCTTATAATATCTTCAAAATTTCAAATCCTTTCGAAACTGTTATCTATCGAATAATATTTCTTATTCGATTTATGTATAGGTATATAATCCTTATCGAAAACATTTTCACTTTTATATATAGAATAAAATCGTAGTTACCCAAATAAAATTTCGGTATATAAAACAATTTCAAAATACAAACAAACCCGATTTTCAAAGGATGATTCAAGAATGGATTTCAAACAAAGATAGAGATTTAAATTAGGGGAACTCTAATTAATAGAATCCTGATTCGAAGATAGGCTCGATCGACGATTAGGTAATTAAATTACAGAAATAGAAGATGGATATACTTATATAAATCACGGGCGACCTTAACCGGGTCAACCGTGACTTCAGGAATATAATCGATGCAGAATTCCAAAACAAATCGACATTCGATTGCCAAAGATAGAACTCGGCATATCAAGATATAGCAGCATCGTAAACCGAGGATACAAAAATCTCGGTGAATAGATGCCAATTGTAAAGGAGTTTTCATCCCCTTTACAAAACATTCAGTGGAGTTATGGGATACTCCAGAATCAAAAGAATATAAATAGAAAGAGACAAGAATGAATTTTGGAACAGAGGGACATTCCAAAATTCAAAGGAAATCGAGTCAAAAAGGAAGAGATTCAACTCGAATGAAAGTGATTCTGTAAATAAATTTACCATATATTCTAAGTTCTTCCTAGAGCTAAAGCTCTGATACCAACTGTAACGACCCACTATTTTGGACCATTCGAATCAACAATAAAACCATACATGTCTGACTTGAATAGTTTAAAATACCGAACTGTTAATTTAAATTTGGCAAAACACAGCATATGCAACAAATAAATTAATCACAAAATCACATATACATAGTAGTACAATAATATGCAGCGGAATAAATAGAGAATAGTAGTTCATGAAGCTACTATATAAACATCAGAGTTAGAAATAAAATACAACAACTCAGATGCAGTGAAGTCTCCAATACGAGCAGATGACTTCTCTGGACCAATCAACTAGATGACTGAAAGGATAGATAGCTGGATCTTCAAGCAAAGCTCCAACTTCGAAGGTGAGACTCAAATGCTGCATCACTCAGTCTGACCCGAGTGTAAAGCAAAGCACAAAACACTCGAGTCAGGATTAACATTCTTATATCAATAAATCCAACTCAAGTGAAATAACAACTAAAATACAAGTAACTTAAGGATGTTTGGGATAACCATCCTGTAACGACCCAGAATTTCTGTCAATTAAATATATTTTATGTGTCGAATAAATTTTATTTCGAATATCTAGATTTAATTGGATAATTAAATCGATAATTTAATAATTGGAAATACAGAAATAATTGAAATTGGGTTTAATATTATTTAAAATGATTTGTAAAATTTTATTATATCATATTGGAGTTATAATTATGTTATAGAACTTTTAAAATCGAATTAAAAGTTAATTTGTGAAAATTGAATGTTTTAATATTTAATTGACGAGTTAAAATAGCCATTTTTCAAACAGTCTCGGATTTCGATGAAACCAGTTTCATCGGATCCATAATGTGAAATTATTGTAATATTTCAAATTTCAAGTCAATCAGATTTACCATTTGTCCGGGGCAAGCCAAAACGTATAGAAATTTGGTTAATCGGTTTAATTTAAATTTGATCGTTTATTTCCATAACTCTCACATACGATCGAATTAGCCTCCGAAACACGTTCCATTGTGTTCGAAATGCGGGGTAAACCCTAGAAACGCCAGTCACCGCGCGAGATTTGGAGAACGAAAAATTTGATGAATAGTAAATTGAGAAATATTCTATATAAGGGCCTCTCTATCTTCACTTTGCGACACAACAAAGAAACCCTAGGGTTTCAGCCCTAGCCGCCGCCATAGAAACAACGGCCAGAAACGCACGATCCTTTCCCTATCAATCACTCTCAATCCCTTCATCATTTCGAAAATCCTCCAACACGAAGATTGTAGTGCTCGATGAGACAAGTAAATCCATACGGGTAAGATCTAAAACGGCGCAGCAATCGTGGATCTTTGGACCCGCGTTCCCCATGCGTTTGAGCACGAAAACCGAGGTAAAGAGGGAGCGGAGTGGGGCCGCTCTCTGGCCGTTGGTGCGTGAGGCTACGGGCTTCGAGACAGAGTGCTCTGATCGTCGTCAAGTTCATCGAAGAGGCGTGCGAAATTTAATGAATAGCGGCGGCCAATGGGTTTCGAACTGCCTGTGTTTGTCGCGTTGGAGAAGAAGCTTCAGGGGACGGCCCTGAATTTCCTTGCTTGAGACGAATGGTGATGATCTGTTAGGGATAGAAATAAAATAATAGTTGTAATTTATTTATATTAAAAATTGTATTAACTTCAAAATATCATAACTTGTTGATGCGAGGTCCGTTTTGGACGAAACGAATTGCGTTGCAATCGTTTTGTCGAGCACTACACTATGGAACGGATTGGAGTCATTTGGAGCTAGTGAGAATTTTGCGTAAAATTAAACGCTCGTTTAATTTTATTCGAAATAAACGCTACAACTGATATCAGAAACTCAAGGTGAGAACTTCTCACTCAATCGAATTGTTTCGATTTATATTTTAAATAGTTAGATTTAAAATTACTTGATTGTGTGATTGGATGATGATTATTATCTATTGATAGTTAAATAGACATTATGCGCCGTTAGTAAGCGGAGGTTATTTATTAAAAACATTTACCGCGATATTTCATCTTGAAGTGGAATTGGTATTATATATGTACTTGGAGTTGATTTTCCCTCATTATATAGCGGATGGGACCCTATTGCGCCGCATAATAGCGGATAATATTTTATAAATCCCATATACCGCGATATTCCGTCTTGAAGCGGAATAGGTATTGTGCTAACATCTGTGGATGCAGGGAAACAGGTTGGAGGGATCCAACTGGATTCCTCAAATGATTGAATTGGTTTCAATGTTGTGTGTTGATCTATTTATGATCTTTGTGATTGAGATCGTTAAAGGCTAAAATTTAGCCGAATATATTTTTGGTATCGTTAGATGCCGTAAATAAATAAAATTGGATTTTTGAAAATTTAAGTTGAGAATTTATAATAAAATTTAATTTTGGAATTGATTCATTTTAAATAAATGAACGTTGTGATTTTTATGTTATAAAAAATTATGATTTTTGTGAAATATAACCGAAATGTGATTTTAGAAATCAGTAGTTGATTAATCTATAAAATTGTTTAAATTGGGATTTTTGAATTATTATAAACTATTTATATAAAAGATCTATAAAATTGATATTTTATAAATTTCAAATATTGGAATTATAAAACGAGTTTTTATAAGTGTTAAAATGAAGTATAAACGGATTTCATAAGTGAATGAAATTTATAGATTTATAAATTGTGAAGTTATAAAATGAATAGATTTTGTAAAATAAAAGATTTATAAGTAATTCACTTATAAATTGGATTTTGGCATTTAAATGAGATATAAATAGAATTTGTCCATTAAGGGATTTTATAAGCGGAATTTATAAACGTTGTTTTATAAATCCGAAATCGACTTATTTTGATAAGTTAATTATTATAGATTATTAAAAGAATTATATCCACGATTTTGGATAGTGGATAATCCTTTAGATAAAATGTGTAGAAAAGGTTGAATTTGTTTAAGGAGATATATTCACGATTTTGGACAGTGAATATATATTAAATAAATGTTTTGGGGAAGTGACGTTTTAAATAGAATTTAAAACGATTTAAAGATGTTTTAAAATGCATTAAATATCATACACATAGATTTCAACATTCATTGTTGAAATAGACGTTTTCGAGAAATATAAGGGAATGGTGGACTATAACACTGTTGTTATAGTAAATGATTTCCGAAAGAAAATGTTTTATACAATATTGGGATTTATATATCTATTTTAAGTTCGAATCCCTATACTAGTGGTTTTGGGTTGTCGTAACGATGTTTTACGCAACATTCGTGTTGACCCAAATAAATGTGTTAAGAGAATGTTTTCCTTTAAGAATAAAATATATACTTAATTGTGATTTAAGTATATTGAATATTTTCTAAGTATTGAGAATACATAGATTTGTGAATTACTTATTATTAAATAAGTATGGAAATGTTTTTCCAATATGAAGTGAATGTTTTGAGATTTTATCTTCTAAAGATAAATTGAAAATGAATATTAGAAATCGATTTGAAAATCGTATATTCATAGATATTTTGGGAAATGTAAATTCACTAAGGAATTTATAAAAGAAAGGGAAATTTGTTTAAAAATAAACATTGATTTATTTTTGAAGTGTGGAAATAAATTTATGGATTTGGAACGTAAGTTTAAAATAAATCGGTAAGGATTTATTTGATTGATTTAAATGAACCATTTTAAGTTTAAAATGGATAAATATTTGGAAGTGTTTCCGTTTAAGGAAATTGATTTGAAATTTGTTTTCAAAGATTGAAATGTGAAAAATGATTTGAAATTTTTTATCAAATGGTTGAAGTGTGGAAAATATATCTTGTAAAGATGTTTTGAAAAATAAATAATTTGGGAAGATTATTTATAATCGGGTGATGTTGTGAATATTGATTGATAGTTAAATAACCGACTATCAATATTGACCTTTAAATAGGTATTTCTTGTGAATTGGTTGAAATTGAATGCTACAATTATTTTTAAATTATTGCGCTAGTTATTCGGATTACCCAGTCCGAATAGTGATACGACGTAATGGATAGCATTGAAGACCGGTGTTGAAGACCGTATATTTTTGAAAACTAAAGGATTACCGTCGAATGTCTCTGCATCGGCTGATCTCCGATATAGAGATTTATTACCCTTTGTGATGGGAATCCGGACGTGATTTGTGAATATCCGGATTGCAAGGGCTTCTTTGGAAGTGCCTTCGGTTCTGTTCGATCCCAGAACGGACTTGTATGGTTACGTGTCTGACATTACATTTTGAGATATAAAGCAGATTTCTTTCAAATACATCTCTGTTGGTGGCGGAGAATTTATTCTCTTAGCTTAACACCCTTCTCTGAGACGTACGAGCTCAGAGGCTTTGTAGTTGAAGGTTATCAGCGATATATTCCCAAATTGGTAATGTGGCATGCTGAGTGTTGCTGTGTGATGATTATTTATTGACCATTTGTTGATCAAAGCATGGCTTGGTGAAAAAGCGTAGCTTTGTGTACGAGACTTCGTCGAGCCTCACAACTTGGAAATGGTAGAAACAGGAATGTTGCGGCAAGGTTTTTTTTGGGGTCGCGCCCAAAGGTATGTCCATTTTCTTCTGGATAGAGGTTGTATCATGGTATGGAGCCCAGATATTTAACCTATGTTGTTGCTGCAAATTTATTACTTTGTGGTTGTTGGTATTGAGGTTCCTCGGATAAAGGTCGGTAACGACCGGGGGAAGGCATACTTTTTTTGTGGGAGTTATCAAGTTACAGCTTCATTGCACCCAGAAGCGTGTGGTAACTCGGCCTTGTGTCAGCAGAGATCTGGTTATGTAACGTCCCGAAAATTTTCGACTTTCGAAAATTCAACATCGACACTCACTTTATCGACTACCGAGAAATCGAAGGCCGAAAACCCGAAATGTTATGGTTTAAGAAAAATTTAGGAAAAGAAAAAGGCAGAAGAAGAGATAAGAAGATAGAAAATAGAGAAACAGAGAAGATAGAGAATAGAAGTTTTAAAATAGAAGAAAAAGAGAATAGAACAAAATAGAACGGAATAGAAAACAACAGAACAACATCAGAATCTCACAATTCGCAGCGGAACAACATATAATAATAAATGAATAATCTTTAAACAAAGAACTATCAGTTATTACATTTTATACATTACATTACATCATATCATCAGAGTGTACAACATCAACAACAACAAACAATGCAGCGGGAAAAGAAATACTATATAAACTAGTAATACGCCATGCCATCCAGCTTGCCTCCAGCAACTCCAGAATATCCAGAATATCCTGATAAACCTAACTCTTAACTGCCCGTGTAGAAATTGGTGGGCACCCAGAGTTTAGGAAGGAAAACAATAAACTCCGAGTCAGTCATGTGACTGGTGTGAGAACTCAAAACAGTTTATTTAACTTTAAAATCAAAATAGAGGAATATTTTTAAACTCAATTCGCAATGCTTTTAAAAATGAGACTACCATAAGACCTCCTGCCACACACACAATGCAAACGCAGACTTGGAGAAGATTTCTCCTTATGATAGTCAAAGATGCTTGATACGCATTAAAATCAAATCAATTTTGATATTATTATTAGTGCATAGTGTAGAAGAAATTCATTTCGAAAGTAGAATATAAATCTTAGCCAGCATAGGTACCATTATATTATGCCTACTACAGCTACCTCCTGAGGAAGCAGGTTCTACAACTAAAACCGTACAAGTCACGTATTGTTTCTTTGGATTTCCAACGAATGATCAGGCCAAGGAACTTCCCATTGCCACATGAGAATGCCTCTGGATGGACATCCCCGAGAACCAAACCGGATCTCTACCAACACAAGGCCTGGTTACCCCTAACTGAGTAACAACTGACCGAATATGCCATCCCCCGGTCCTTTGGGACCTTTTCACCGAGCGCTCGTAATCAATTCACACAATCATAACAAAGTGTTTTCAACATGAGTAAGTATCTGGGCTCCATACCATGATACCACCCTTTTCCAGAAGGAAATGGACACATCCTAAAGGGTGCTACCCCTCATAACCTTGCTGCTTCTTTCCTGTTTTGACCATTCACGGGGTGTGAGGCTCGACGAAGTCACGTCCACAAAAACATACTTTATACAAAAGCCATGCTTTGGGTCAACAAATGATCAACACAATGATCACAAGGATAGACGATCAAATAAACGATCCTATCACAAATAATCAACACAATGATCATTTCAGCATCACTCAGCATATCACATTACCAAATTGGGAATATATCGCTGATAACCTTCAACTACATAACCTCTGAGCTCGTACGTCTCAGAGAAGGGTGTTAAGCTAAAAGAATAAATTCTCCGCCACCAACAGAAATATATTTGAATGAAATCGGCTTTATATCTCAATTTGTAATGTCAGACATACAATCCATACAAGTCTGTTCCGGGCTCGAACAAAACCGAAGGCACTTACAAAGAAGTCCTTGCAATCCGGATATTCACGATCCTGATCGGATTCACCATCACATATGGAGAACTCAATACCGTAGCTACTCGGTGCTGAGTCAATCGACAGGTCATCCTATCGTTCTCGCAAATACCGGGTCTTCAACACCGATCTTCAATGCGATTCATAACGACGTATCATTATTCGGAATGGGTTATACGACACCATGGTCCTTTCCCGGTTAACCCGAATAGTGAGCGCTTATTCAAAAATAAGTGTGGCATTCAAATTCAAATAATTCACATCAATTACCCATTCAAAGGGAAATATTAATAGTCGGTTATTGAACTATCAATGGATATGCACACATCACTAGATTCCAAATAATTTTCCAAATTATTTATTTTCCAAAATATCTTTACAAGATATAAAATTCAATATCTCAAAAATAAATCAATATTTATTTTTAATTAAATTCCACTTTCTTTTATAAATCCCTTAGTGAATTTATATTCCAAAATATTCATGCATATATGATTCCAATTATTCTTTTCAATTTATCTTCAAAAAGATAAATTCTAAATATCCACTTCATATTGGAAAACATTTCCATACTTATTTATTCATAAGTAATTCACAAATTTTATTTATTTTCAACACTTAGAAAATATTCAATATACTTAAATCGAGATTAAGTATATATTTCATTCTTTAAGGAAATCATTCACTTAAACATATTTATTTGGGTCAAAACGAATGTTGCGTAAAACATCGTTACGACAACCCAAAATCACTAGTATAGGGATTCGAAATTAAATAGATATATAAATCCCAATACTATTCAAAACATTTCCTTTCGGAAATTATTTACTATAACAACAGTGTTATAGTCCATCATTTC
Organism: Allium cepa; assembly: GCA_030765085.1. Taxonomy (NCBI): domain Eukaryota; kingdom Viridiplantae; phylum Streptophyta; class Magnoliopsida; order Asparagales; family Amaryllidaceae; genus Allium; species Allium cepa. The sequence goes on from CM060937.1 coordinate 592,140,409, forward strand.
CTTTTATTTTTCGAAAACGTATATTTCAACAATAAATGTTGAAATCTATGGTTTCGAATCTCAACATCTTTTAAACATCGTTAGATCGTTTTAATTCTGTTTAAAACACCAAATCTAAAACAATTTCTTTAACGTGTTATTCACTATTCAAAAACTGAATAAACTTCGTTAACAAATTTCATCCTTTTATTCATTTCAATTCAAAGGATTATTCGCTATTCAAAAATGTGAATATAACTCCATTAAATAAGTTATGACAATTAACTTATCAAAATAAGTTGTTTGCGGATTTATAAAACAACGTTTATAAATTCCATTTCTATTTATTTATAAAAACTTCCTTTTTTATAAATCCTTTTATTAACCTATTCCAGTTTATAACTGAATTATAAACTAAACGTTCATATTATAAGTTAAATACTTATAATTTATTCGTTACAAAAATCGTTCCTTTGAACTTCATAATTATAAATCTTATAACTTATAAGATTCGTTTATTTAACCAAATCTATTCTTCAATTAACTTCACAAATTTATAAATCTTACTATTTATAAATTTTATTTATAACTTCACCGTTTATAATTTTATAAATTTCATTCATTTACTAAATTCATCTTCACTTCATTCAAATACTTATAAAAACTCGTTTTATAATGTCTATATTTCAATTTATAAATGTCCATTTATAAATCTCTTAATATAAATCAATTTATATTATTCTTTAAAAACATCTTTAAATTCCTTTATAATTTCACCATTCTGATTTATAAAATAATCAAATTTTATAAATCTTATATTCAAACTTTTAATAATAAACTCAAAAATCCAGTTTAAACTATTTTATAAAATCATTGGTTCATATTTCTCAAAAATCAGCTTTTAACTATATTTCACAAAATCATAATTTTTATAACTTTAAAAATTATAACGTTTATTGATTTAAAACGGATCAATTCCAAAAATATAGTATATTCTCAAAAATCACTTTAAAATCATTTTAAAATCCCAAAATCTGGGTCCAATGATGCTACACACCAAATAGTCAATCACGACAAACAACGATATCATATATCGATATGAAAATCCATTAAATATCAAAATATCTGAAAATCAAATAAAAACTGTTGAGGAATCCAGTTGGATCCCTCCAACCTGTTTTCCTGCATCCAAAAACATTAGCACAATACCAATTTCGCTACAGTACGAAATTATCGCGGTATATGTTCTTATTAAATATTATCCGCTTAATAACGGCGCAATAGGGTCTCATCCGCTAAAAAATACGGGAAATCAATCAACTGCAATATATACATATGCCAATATATATATATATTGATATTATATATAATACCAATTTCACTGTTTATGAAATATTCGCGGTATATGTTTTTATTAAATAACATCCGCTTACTAACGGCGTATAATGTCTATTCTTAACAATCAATAGATATCAATCATCATTCAAACATGCATTCAAATATTTTAAATCTAACTATTTAAAATAAAATCGAAACTGATTCGATTGAGTGAGAAGTTCTCACCTTGATTTTAATTTCCGTTTTAGCGATTTATTTCGAATTACGTTTAATTTTATCCAAAATTCTCACTAACTCCAAACGACTCCAAACCAACTCCATCGCGTAGTGCTCGTCCATACGATTCCAACGCAACTGGTTTCGCTCATTTTCGACCTCGTATGAAAAAGTTATGAATTTTTGAAGTTTGTACACGATTTATATAAACATTTTACAACATTTATTTAAATTTCTTTTACATACCCCCATCATCACCCTTCATTCCCAATCCTACGACTCTCCCCCCTTCTTCCTAACACACGCAACAACTCCAGGATATCAAAACGCAACAAACCCATAGAGCTCATGAACTAGGGTTGAATCTTGCACCATTTTTACTTCATGAAACTTCGATCAGGGAGTTGCAAATCGAAGGCCTCAACATGCTCTAACTTCGGCCAGAGCAAGGGTGAACTCGGCCCCACCATTCATCTCGTGTTGCGTGCGCAACATAGGGCCGACGACCCCCTCTAACCTCCTCCACGTTGCACCAAAATCCATCATATCCGTATGGATTGAAAGCTTTCGCCAAGATCTTCATCTTTGTAGTTGATCACTTCGCTTGATTGTGAATGGATTTGGAGAGATTAAGGAATGAAATTGGGACAATTCTGGCCATTCATAGATGTGGAGGCGGCTGGCAAACAAATTAGGGTTTTTTTTTTTTTATTAAATTTGTGAAGGTGGTTGGTCTATTTATAGAGAACCGATCGACACTATTCATCCGGAAATTCCGAACTCCGATTTAGGCGCCGAAACTGACGTACCTAGGGTTTATCCCACGTTCCGGACACAATGGAACAGGTTTCGGAAGCTAATTCGGAAGTATGTGCGAGTTATGGCTGCAAACGCTCAATTTAAATTAAACCGATTTAAGTCGATTTCTAGGCGTTTTAATTTGTACCGGACAAACGGTAAATCCAGTTGACTTGAAATTTGAAACCTTACAATAATATCACATTACGGATCCGATGAAACTGGTTTCGTCGAAATCCGAGACTTTTTGAAAAATGGCTATTTTGACTCGCCAAATTTAAATTAAAAATAATTCGATGCGTTTCGAGCTGCCACGATCAAACGATAACTCCGATTGACACGAAAATTGAAATCCGGTAATAACTAACTATTACGGATCCAATGGAACTGGTTTCGTTCAATTCTGAGACTGTTCAAAAATTGACTATTTTACAGTCGATTATTAAATATTAAAATATTCAATTTTCACAAATTAACTTTTAATTCGATTTTAAAAGTTCTAAAATATCGTTCTAACTCCCATATGATAAAATAAAATTTTACAAATCATTTTCAATCATATTCAACTCAATTTTCAATTATTTCCATAATTTAACGTATTAAATTATCGATTTAATTATTCAATTAAATCCAAAAATTCAAATAAAAATTTATTTGACTTATAAATTCACTTTTTAATATTTAAAATTAATTAAATATTCAAATTTTAATTTCAAAAAATTCTGGGTTGTTACAATCTTCCCCACTTAAAAGAATTTCGTCCTCGAAATTACAAGTAAGAAAAGTACAGAATTTATTAACTTTCCCAAAATTCATAGTTAAACTTCTTACAATAACCTTACTAAGTTTTGAAATCATACTTAGTTATCTTTTCAAAAGCAACTACTATTGTTTAACTTTCAATTCCAAAATCAAAATTAAAGTTTTCAAAATTTTCCAATTTTCTCAAAATTTTCTAACGCCTTAAATTTTCGAAAAAATTCGCCATAACTTCCTTTGCGCGGCTCGATCCGAAAAAAAAATGACAGTATATATATCACAAATATACATCTCATCAAGTAATGAGGCATCCCGAAGGGAAAAAAGTATAAAAGTACGATATTTAATCCGAGATATGTACCTTATAATTTATTAGCGAACATATACGGCTAATATAGCGCGAAAGCGAGCTCCAAATGCGAAGCAAACGCGATCCGCACCTACTAAACACTCAACAAACAACATGAGAACATGCATATAGACAATAATCTCAATATACAACATATATCTCCATAACAACTACATAATATAGCAAATGCAATATATATTCAACCATCAACCAACTAAATACTCATTCATATTCTCATTAATATACAATGAATTGGTTTTCTCAGTTTAATCACATTTGATTCATTAACAGTGGATGTTCTTACTAACATTCATTTTCAATTAGTTTATATTCACTAATTCATATTCGAGTTGGTTCACTTCCAAATCAAATTCAATTCCATTCAAATTTATTTACTTCCAATTTGAATTCAATTACATAGCTTTAAATTTCACTAATTCACTTTCATTAACACTTAATGAATTATATACAATCAACTAACAATCATATAACAACCAATGTATATTCATTTCAACCAAATTCCTTTGTTTATCAATTGGTTTAATTTAATTGATTTTCATTCAATTATTTAACTTTCTAATAACATTAGATTTTAATGAATTACACTTATAATCATTATTTCATATCAACTTAATTTACATTCAATTGATTATTATTCAATCCATTCATTTATATAACTCAAGTTTATATTCATATAGTTTCACTTCTTATATATATAAGTTTATTTCACAATTGTAAATCACTTTAATTATAATTCATTTCTTATAATTCTTTTGCTTATACAATTATTCTTTTATTTAGATTATTCAAACTACTAAACAATCACTTATATACACTTTAATAATTCTGAAAATTATTTCTTTATATATAAAATATAATCAAGTAAAATTATTTCATTTACCCAATTTAAAACAATATTATGTCGAATTGTTCTATTCAAGTGTTTAGAAACCCCTTCGGCATAGTTGTCGAGACCACGCCGAGGAAGGTTCATATACCACTCAACAAACCAATCATCACAATATAAAACAATTTTATATTCACTAACAAATACGCTCTCATAGCTATTATTACACTCAAACTCATTCTAGAGTACTGCTGACTCTATCTCTAAAGAGTACTACCCAACAGAACCATGGTTGTCGCTTAACCATAAGCTCTGATACCAAATGTAACGTCCCGAAAATTTTCGACTTTCGAAAATTCAACATCGACACTCACTTTATCGACTGCCGAGAAATCGAAGGCCGAAAACCCGAAATGTTATGGTTTAAGAAAAATTTAGGAAAAGAAAAAGGCAGAAGATGAGATAAGAAGATAGAAAATAGAGAAACAGAGAAGATAGAGAATAGAAGTTTTAAAATAGAAGAAAAAGAGAATAGAACAAAATAGAACGGAATAGAAAACAACAGAACAACATCAGAATCTCACAATTCGCAGCGGAACAACATATAATAATAAATGAATAATCTTTAAACAAAGAACTATCAGTTATTACATTTTATACATTACATTACATCATATCATCAGAGTGTACAACATCAACAACAACAAACAATGCAGCGGAAAAAGAAATACTATATAAACTAGTAATACGCCATGCCATCCAGCTTGCCTCCAGCAACTCCAGAATATCCAGAATATCCTGATAAACCTAACTCTTAACTGCCCGTGTAGAAATTGGTGGGCACCCAGAGTTTAGGAAGGAAAACAATAAACTCCGAGTCAGTCATGTGACTGGTGTGAGAACTCAAAACAGTTTATTTAACTTTAAAATCAAAATAGAGGAATATTTTTAAACTCAATTCGCAATGCTTTTAAAAATGAGACTACCATAAGACCTCCTGCCACACACACAATGCAAACGCAGACTTGGAGAAGATTTCTCCTTATGATAGTCAAAGATGCTTGATACGCATTAAAATCAAATCAATTTTGATATTATTATTAGTGCATAGTGTAGAAGAAATTCATTTCGAAAGTAGAATATAAATCTTAGCCAGCATAGGTACCATTATATTATGCCTACTATAGCTACCTCCTGAGGAAGCAGGTTCTACAACTAAAACCGTACAAGTCACGTATTGTTTCTTTGGATTTCCAACGAATGATCAGGCCAAGGAACTTCCCATTGCCACATGAGAATGCCTCCGGATGGACATCCCCGAGAACCAAACCGGATCTCTACCAACACAAGGCCGGGTTACCCCTAACTGAGTAACAACTGACCGAATACGCCATCCCCCGGTCCTTTGGGACCTTTTCACCGAGCGCTCGTAATCAATTCACACAATCATAACAAAGTGTTTTCAACATGAGTAAGTATCTGGGCTCCATACCATGATACCACCCTTTTCCAGAAGGAAATGGACACATCCTAAAGGGTGCTACCCCTCATAACCTTGCTGCTTCTTTCCTGTTTTGACCATTCACGGGGTGTGAGGCTCGACGAAGTCACGTCCACAAAAACATACTTTATACAAAAGCCATGCTTTGGGTCAACAAATGATCAACACAATGATCACAAGGATAGACGATCAAATAAACGATCCTATTACAAATAATCAACACAATGATCATTTCAGCATCACTCAGCATATCACATTACCAAATTGGGAATATATCGCTGATAACCTTCAACTACATAACCTCTGAGCTCGTACGTCTCAGAGAAGGGTGTTAAGCTAAAAGAATAAATTCTCCGCCACCAACAGAAATATATTTGAATGAAATCGACTTTATATCTCAATTTGTAATGTCAGACATACAATCCATACAAGTCTGTTCCGGACTCGAACAAAACCGAAGGCACTTACAAAGAAGTCCTTGCAATCCGGATATTCACGATCCTGATCGGATTCACCATCACATATGGAGAACTCAATACCGTAGCTACTCGGTGCAGAGTCAATCGACAGGTCATCCTATCGTTCTCGCAAAAACCGGGTCTTCAACACCGATCTTCAATGCGATTCATAACGACGTATCATTATTCGGAATGGGTTATACGACCCCATGGTCCTTTCCCGGTTAACCCGAATAGTGAGCGCTTATTCAAAAATAAGTGTGGCATTCAAATTCAAATAATTCACATCAATTACCCATTCAAAGGGAAATATTGATAGTCGGTTATTGAACTATCAATGGATATGCACACATCACCAGATTCCAAATAATTTTTCAAATTATTTATTTTCCAAAATATCTTTACAAGATATAAAATTCAATATCTCAAAAATAAATCAATATTTATTTTTAATTAAATTCCACTTTCTTTTATAAATCTCTTAGTGAATTTATATTCCAAAATATTCATGCATATATGATTCCAATTATTCTTTTCAATTTATCTTCAAAAAGATAAATTCTAAATATCCACTTCATATTGGAAAACATTTCCATACTTATTTATTCATAAGTAATTCACAAATTTTATTTATTTTCAACACTTAGAAAATATTCAATATAATTAAATCGAGATTAAGTATATATTTCATTCTTTAAGGAAATCATTCACTTAAACATATTTATTTGGGTCAAAACGAATGTTGCGTAAAACATCGTTACGACAACCCAAAATCACTAGTATAGGGATTCGAAATTAAATAGATATATAAATCCCAATACTATTCAAAACATTTCCTTTCGGAAATTATTTACTATAACAACAGTGTTATAGTCCATCATTTCCTTTTATTTTTCGAAAACGTCTATTTCAACAATAAATGTTGAAATCTATGGTTTCGAATCTCAACATCTTTTAAACATCGTTAGATCGTTTTAATTCTGTTTAAAACACCAAATCTAAAACAGTTTCTTTAACGTGTTATTCACTATTCAAAAACGTGAATAAATTTCGTTAACAAATTTCATCCTTTTATTCATTTCAATTCAAAGGATTATTCACTATTCAAAAATGTGAATATAACTCCATTAAATAAGTTATGACAATTAACTTATCAAAATAAGTTGTTTGCGGATTTATAAAACAACGTTTATAAATTCCATTTCTATTTATTTATAAAAACTTCCTTTTTTATAAATCCTTTTATTAACCTATTCCAGTTTATAACTAAATTATAAACTAAACGTTCATATTATAAGTTAAATACTTATAATTTATTCGTTACAAAAATCGTTCCTTTGAACTTCATAATTATAAATCTTATAACTTATAAGATTCGTTTATTTAACCAAATCTATTCTTCAATTAACTTCACAAATTTATAAATCTTACTATTTATAAATTTTATTTATAACTTCACCGTTTATAATTTTATAAATTTCATTCATTTACTAAATTCATCTTCACTTCATTCAAATACTTATAAAAACTCGTTTTATAATGTCTATATTTCAATTTCTAAATGTCCATTTATAAATCTCTTAATATAAACCAATTTATATTATTCTTTAAAAACATCTTTAAATTCCTTTATAATTTCACCATTCTGATTTATAAAATAATCAAATTTTATAAATCTTATATTCAAACTTTTAATAATAAACTCAAAAATCCAGTTTAAACTATTTTATAAAATCATTGGTTCATATTTCTCAAAAATCAGCTTTTAACTATATTTCACAAAATCATAATTTTTATAACTTTAAAAATTATAACGTTTATTTATTTAAAACAGATCAATTCCAAAAATATAGTATATTCTCAAAAATCACTTTAAAATCATTTTAAAATCCCAAAATCTGGGTCCAATGATGCTACACACCAAATAGTCAATCACGACAAACAACGATATCATATATCGATATGAAAATCCATTAAATATCAAAATATCTGAAAATCAAATAAAAACTGTTGAGGAATCCAGTTGGATCCCTCCAACCTGTTTTCCTGCATCCAAAAACATTAGCACAATACCAATTTCGCTCCAGTACGAAATTATCGCGGTATATGTTCTTATTAAATATTATCCGCTTAATAACGGCGCAATAGGGTCTCATCCGCTAAAAAATACGGGAAATCAATCAACTGCAATATATACATATGCCAATATATATATATTGATATTATATATAATACCAATTTCACTGTTTATGAAATATTCGCGGTATATGTTTTTATTAAATAACATCCGCTTACTAACGGCGTATAATGTCTATTTTTAACAATCAATAGATATCAATCATCATTCAAACATGCATTCAAATATTTTAAATCTAACTATTTAAAATAAAATCGAAACTGATTCGATTGAGTGAGAAGTTCTCACCTTGATTTTAATTTCCGTTTTAGCGATTTATTTCGAATAAAATTAAACGTACGTTCAATTTTACCCAAAATTCTCACTAACTCCAAACGACTCCAAACCAACTCCATCGCGTAGTGCTCGTCCATACGATTCCAACGCAACTGGTTTCGTGCATTTTCGACCTCGTATGAAAAAGTTATGAATTTTTGAAGTTTGTACACGATTTATATAAACATTTTACAACATTTATTTAAATTTCTTTTACATACCCCCATCATCACCCTTCATTCCCAATCCTACGGCTCTCCCCCCTTCTTCCTAACACACGCAACAACTCCAGGATATCAAAACGCAACAAACCCATAGAGCTCATGAACTAGGGTTGAATCTTGCACCATTTTTACTTCATGAAACTTCGATCAGGGAGTTGCAAATCGAAGGCCTCAACATGCTCTAACTTCGGCCAGAGCAAGGGTGAACTCGGCCCCACCATTCATCTCGTGTTGCGTGTGCAACATAGGGCCGATGGCCCCCTCTAACCTCCTCCACGTTGCACCAAAATCCATCATATCCGTATGGATTGAAAGCTTTCGCCAAGATCTTCATCTTTGTAGTTGATCACTTCGCTTGATTGTGAATGGATTTGGAGAGATTAAGGAATGAAATTGGGACAATTCTGGCCATTCATAGATGTGGAGGCGGCTGGCAAACAAATTAGGGTTTTTTTTTTATTATTAAATTTATGAAGGTGGTTGGTCTATTTATAGAGAACCGATCGACACTATTCATCCGAAAATTCCGAACTCCGATTTAGGCTCCGAAACTGACGTACCTAGGGTTTATCCCGCGTTCCGGACACAATGGAACAGGTTTCGAAAGCTAATTCGGAAGTATGTGCGAGTTATGGCTGCAAACGCTCAATTTAAATTAAACCGATTTAAGTCGATTTCTAGGCGTTTTAATTTGTACCGGACAAACGGTAAATCCAATTGACTTGAAATTTGAAACCTTACAATAATATCACATTACGGATCCGATGAAACTGGTTTCGTCGAAATCCGAGACTTTTTGAAAAATGGCTATTTTGACTCGCCAAATTTAAATTAAAAATAATTCGATGCGTTTCGAGCTGCCACGATCAAACGATAACTCCGATTGACACGAAAATTGAAATCCGGTAATAACTAACTATTACGGATCCAATGGAACTGGTTTCGTTCAATTCTGAGACTGTTCAAAAATTGACTATTTTACAGTCGATTATTAAATATTAAAATATTCAATTTTCACAAATTAACTTTTAATTCGATTTTAAAAGTTCTAAAATATCGTTCTAACTCCCATATGATAAAATAAAATTTTACGAATCATTTTCAATCATATTTAACTCAATTTTCAATTATTTCCATAATTTAACGTATTAAATTATCGATTTAATTATTCAATTAAATCCAAAAATTCAAATAAAAATTTATTTGACTTATAAATTCACTTTTTAATATTTAAAATTAATTAAATATTCAAATTTTAATTTCAAAAAATTCTGGGTTGTTACAGGTTAGGTTCTCGGGGCGTCTTTCCAGAGGGTACCCATTTCGTTGTAGGAAGTTCCTTTGCCTGACCATTTGTTGGAAATCCAAAGAAACAATACGGACCCTGTACAGTTTTAGTTGTATAATCTGCCATGGAATGTGGCGATAACCTGCTATTGAACATGGTAGCTATAGTAGGCATACGATAATGGTCGTATGTTGGCTAAGATTTATATTATACTTTGGAAATGTTTTGTACACTATGCACTAAGAAAAATAAAAATCAAATGATTCTGCGTAGTAAGCATATTTGACTATCATAAGGAGAAATCTCCTCCAATTCTGCGTTTGCATTGTGTGTGGCGGGAGGCCTTATGGTAGTTTCATTTTCCAAAAGCATAGCGAAATTCTTTTGATTTTCTTTGTGAAAATAACTGTTTTAGTTCTCACACCTAGTCCCATGACTGACCTGGAGTTTATTGTTCTCTTCCTAACTCTGGGTGCCCACCATTTTCCATACGGGCAGTCTAGAGTTAGGTTATCAGGTTATTCTGGATTGGGAGTTGTTGTAGAGATTTGGAGGCAAGCTGTAGAGCTTGGAGTATCAAACTAGTATGTAGTATTTCTTTTCCGCTGTTTGTTGTTGTACACTCTGATGATGTAATGTAATGTAATATGATGTAATGAAATAACTGATATAGTTCTTTGTTTTAAAAATTATCCATTTATCTATTATATGTTGTTCCGCTGCGGTTGTGAGATTATGATATTGTTCTGCTGTTTCTTTCTGTTCTGTTCTATCTTTCTCTCTCTTCTTCTATTTTTTTCTTCTTCTTAAACCGTAAGAATTCGGTTTTCCGGCATTCAATTGCTCGGTAGTTGAAATAGTGGACGTATTGATGTCGATTTTCGAAAGTCGAAGAATCGGGTCCTTACAATTGTGGTATCAGAGCATATAGTTAAGCGACAACCATGGCTCTGTTGGGAATTGCTCATTAGAGATGGAGTCAGTAGTACTCTAGAATGAGTTTGAGTGTAATAATAGATACGAGTGCGCATTTGTTAGTGAATATAAATTGTTTTATACTGTGACGATTGGTTTGTTGAGTGGTATATGGATTCTGGTCCACACGAGTGATTAACGTTGTTGATAAGGATCTCTAAACACTTGTACAGAACAATTTGACACGATATTATTTTAAAAATAGGGTAAATGAAATAATTTTACCTTGATTATATTTTATATATAAAGGAATATATTTTTCAGAATTATTAAGTGTATATAAATGGATTGTTGATTGTTGAAAATGTAAGAATATATATAAGTTAATTAAAAGTTATTTGAATAAGTTAAATTAAAACAACAATTGTAAAAGATTAATTGTATAAGAAATTGAATTATTAAGTATGGAATCATAATTAATATGATTTACAATTGTGAAATAATCTTACATATAAGAAGTGAAACTATATGAATATATTTATAAATATGGGTTGTAATAAAAAATGAATTTGAAAATTTTAGAGATTTGGAAAGTTTAAATTCCTTTTAATTTTGAAAATGAATTTCAAAGGATATGGAAAAGTACCTTCCATTGAAAATTTGTGAAGGTGTTGGAACTCGGTATGAGTGTCCATTTGGAATCCCACGTGATGGGATCATGTTGATTGATCATGATGTATACTAGCGTAATTCGAGGGGTGTGATGCCTACAGTTACAAGCGATTCCACTGGGATAGTGGCGCAACCGCCGTGTAAACTGTGATCTAGATGCCATAGCGAAATTCGAGGGGCGAGATGCCTACGGTTACAAGCGATTCCACTGGGATAGTGGCGTAACCGCCGTGTGAACTACGATCTATGGCAACAACCATGGAGAAATTCAAGAGATGTGAAATCTACAGATTACAAGCGATTCTACTGGGATAGTAGCGTAACCGCTGAGTAACTGTGATCCATGGGGGAACGTGCTTTCCATATCCATTTTTAAAATGGAATATAACTTAAGATAAGTTGAACAAAATTGGAATGTGAAATTGAATTAAAATTGAATAAAGTTGATTTTGGTATCGAAGTAAATTAATAAGTGAATTAATGAAATGAAGTCATTAAGGATATGAACTTGAGTTATATAAATGAAATTCAACTTTATTCGTAAAATGAATTAGCAGTTGAATTAATAAATGGATTGAATGTTAATCAATCGAATGTGAATAAGTTGATATCAAACAATGAATGTAAGTGTTAATTCATTAAAAGCTAATGTTATTGGAAGTTGAATAATGGAATGAAAATCAATTTAATATAAACCAATTGGAATTAAAAGTGTTGGACCAAATTGAATGTAAATTAAAAATTTGGTTATACTGAAGATACATTGGTTGTTATTTGATTGTTAATTGATTATATGTATGATTCATTAAGTGATTAATGAAATTGAATTAGCGAAATTAAAAGCTATGTAATTGAATTCAAATTGGAAGAAAATGAATTTGAATAGAATTGATTTGAATTGAAAGTGAACTAATGTGAATGTAAATTAGTGAATGTAAACTAACTGAAATCGAATGAATGAATGTTAGTAAAATTTAATGTTAACAAATCAAACATGCATAAATGGGAAACCAATTAGAATTGTGCAAAATGATTTTTGAATATTGTAATTGGATATTATGGCTAGCAGGATATACAGGTGTATTAAAGGAAATACAATTCGGATTTTGATTTCGAAGATAAAAATTGAATTGCTCGACAAAAAGGTACGTATTTCAATTTCAGTGTGAAATTTGATGATTTTCTTCTCCAGCCGCTTGGCCTTTTTCTTTTCTTTTTAATTCTGGGGGGCCGTAGTACCATTTTGTTTTCGTACCGAGCTAACCGCGCAAAGGAGACACTGACAAAATTTTTCGAAAATTTAAGGCGTTAGAATAATTTTGAGAAAATTGGAAAGTTTTGTGAAAAGTTATAACTTTGATTTTGAAGTTAAAAGTTAAACGATATAGTTGGTTTTGAAAATATAACTAAGTATGATTTGGAAACTTAGTAAAGTTATTGTAAGAAGTTTAACTATGGATTTTGGGAAAGTTAATAAATTTTGTGAATTTTTCTTACTTGGTAATTTCGTGGACGAAATTCTTTTAAGGGGGGAAGTTTGTAATGTCCCAGAATTTCTGTCAATTAAAATTTGTATATTTAATTGATTTTGAATATTAATAAGATAATTTATAAGTCGAATAAATTTTATTTCGAATATCTAGATTTAATTGGATAATTAAATCGATAATTTAATAATTGGAAATACAGAAATAATTGAAATTGGGTTTAATATGATTTAAAATGATTATTAAAATTTTATTATATCATATTGGAGTTATAATGATGCTATAGAACTTTTAAAATCGAATTAAAAGTTAATTTGTGAAAATTGAATATTTTAATATTTAATTGACGAGTTAAAATAGCCATTTTTCAAACAGTCTTGGATTTCGATGAAACCAGTTTCATCGGATCCGTAATGTGAAATTATTGTAATATTTGAAATTTCAAATCAATCGGATTCACCATTTGTTCGGGGCAAGCCAAAACGTATAGAAATTTGGTTAATCGGTTTAATTTAAATTTGATCGTTTATTTTCATAACTCGCACATACGATCGAATTAGCCTCCGAAAAAAATTCCATTGTGTTCGGAATGCGGGGTAAACCCTAGAAACGCCAGTCACCGCGCGAGATTTGGAATTCGGAAAATTTCGATGAATAGTAAATTGGAAATTTTCTATATAAGGGCCTCTCTATCTTCACTTTGCAACACAACAAAGAAACCCTAGGGTTTCAGCCCTAGCCGCCTCCATAGAAACAATGGCCAGAAATGCACGATCCTTTCCCTATCAATCTCTCAATCCCTTCATCATTTCGAAAATCCTCCAGCACGAAGATTGTAGTGCTCGATGAGACGAGTAAATCCATACGGATAAGATCTAAAACGGCGCAGCAATCATGGAGCTTTGGACCCGCGTTCCCCATGCGTTTGAGCATGAAAACCGAGGCGAAGGGGGAGCCGAGTGGGGCCGCTCTCTGGCCGTTGGTGCGTGAGGCTACGGGCTTCGAGATGGAGTGCTCTGATCGTCGTCAAGTTCATCGAAGAGGCGTGCGAAATTCAATGAATAGCGGCGGCCAATTGGTTTCGAACTACCTGTGTTTGTCGCGTTGGAGAAGAAGCTTCAGGGGACGACCCTGATTTTCCTTGCTTGAGACGAACGGTGATGATCTGTTAGGGTCAGAAATAAAATTATAGTTGTAATTTATTTATATTAAAAATTGTATTAACTTCAAAATATCATAACTTGTTGATGCGAGTTCCGTTTTGGACGAAACGAATTGCGTTGCAATCGTTTTGTCGGGCACTATGCTATGGAACTGGATTGGAGTCATTTGGAGCTAGTGAGAATTTTGGGTAAAATTAAACGCTCGTTTAATTTTATTCGAAATAAACGCTACAACTGATATCGGAAACTCAAGGTGGGAACTTCTCACTCAATCGAATTGTTTTGATTTATATTTTAAATAGTTAAATTTAAAATTGCTTGATTGTGTGATTGGATGATGATTATTATCTACTGATTGTTAAATAGACATTATGCGTCGTTAGTAAGCGGAGGTTATTTATTAAAAACATTTACCGCGATATTTCAACTTAAAGTGGAATTGGTATTATATATGTACTTGGAGTTGATTTTCCCACATTATATAGCGGATGAGACCCTATTGTGCCGCATAATAGCGTATAATATTTTATAAATCCCATATACCGCGATATTCCGTCTTGATGCGGAATTGGTATTGTGCTAACATCTGTGGATGCAGGGAAACAGGTTGAAGGGATCCAACTGGATTCCTCAAATGATTGAATTGGTTTCAATGTTGTGTGTTGATCTATTTATGATCTTTGTGATTATCTTTGTGATTGAGATCGTTAAAGGCTAAAATTTAGCCGAATATATTTTTGGTATCGTTAGATGCCGAAAATAAATAAAATTGGATTTTTGAAAATTTAAGTTGAGAATTCATAATAAAATTTAATTTTGGAATTGATTCATTTTAAATAAATGAACATTGTAATTTTTATGTTATAAAAAATTATGATTTTTGTGAAATATAACCGAAATGTGATTTTAGAAATCAGTAGTTGATTAATTTATAAAATGGTTTAAATTGGGATTTTTGAATTATTATAAACGGTTTATATAAAAGATCTATAAAATTGATATTTTATAAATTTAAAATATTGGAATTATAAAACGAGTTTTTATAAGTGTTAAAATGAAGTATAAACGGATTTCATAAGTGATTGAAATTTATAGATTTATAAATTGTGAAGTTATAAAATGAATAGATTTTGTAAAATAAAAGATTTATAAGCAATTCACTTATAAATTGTATTTTAGCATTTAAATGAGATATAAATAGAATTTGTCCATTAAGGGATTTTATAAGTGCAATTTATAAACGTTGTTTATAAATCCGAAATCGACTTATTTTGATAAGTTAATTATTATAGATTATTAAAGGAAGTATATCCACGATTTTGGATAGTGGATAATCCTTTAGATAAAATGTGTAGAAAAGGTTGAATTTGGTTAAGGAGATATATTCACGATTTTGGACAGTGAATATATATTAAAGAAATGTTTTGGGGAAGTGATGTTTTAAATAGAATTTAAAACGATTTAAAGATGTTTTAAAATGCATTAAATATCGAACACATAGATTTCAACATTCATTGTTGAAATAGATATTTTCGAGAAATATAAGGAAATGGTGGACTATAACACTGTTGTTATAGTGAATGATTTCCGAAAGGAAATGTTTTATACAATATTGGGATTTATATATCTATTTTAAGTTCAAATCCCTATACTAGTGGTTTTGGTTTGTCGTAACGATGTTTTACGCAACATTCGTGTTGACCCAAATAAATGTGTTAAGAGAATGTTTTCCTTAAAGAATAAAATATATACTTAATTGTGATTTAAGTATATTGAATATTTTCTAAGTATTGAAAATAAATAGATTTGTGAATTACTTATTATTAAATAAGCATGGAAATGTTTTTCCAATATGAAGTGAATGTTTTGAGATTTTATCTTTTATAGATAAATTGAAAATGAATATTAGAAACCGATTTGAAAATCGTATATTCATAGATATTTTGGGAAATGTAAATTCACTATGGAATTTATAAAAGTAAGGGAATTTTTTTTTAAAAATAAGCATTGATTTATTTTTGAATGGTGGAAATAAATCTACGGATTTGGAAGGTAAGTTTAAAATAAATCGGTAAGGATTTATTTGATTGATTTAAATGAACCATTTTAAGTTTAAAATGGATAAATATTTGGAAGTGTTTCCGTTTAAGGAAATTGATTTGAAATTTGTTTTCAAAGATTGAAATATGAAAAATGATTTGAAATTTGTTTTCAAATGGTTGAAGTGTGAAAAATATATCTTTGTAAAGATGTTTTGAAAAATAAATAATTTGGGAAGATTATTTATAATCGGGTGATGTTGTGAATATTGTTTGATAGTTAAATAACCGACTATCAATATTGACCTTTAAATAGGTATTTGTTGTGAATTGGTAGAAATTGAATGCTACACTTATTTTTAAATTATTGCGCTCGTTATTCGGATTACCCATTCCGAATAGTGATACGACGTAATGGATAGCATTGAAGACCGGTGTTGAAGATCAGATATTTTTGAAAACGAAAGGATTACCGTCGAATGTCTCTGCGTCGGCTGATTTCCGATATAGAGATTTATTACCCTTTGTGATGGGAATCCGGACGTGATTAGTGAATATCCGGATTGCAAGGGCTTCTTTGGAAGTGCCTTCGGTTCCATTCGATCCCGGAACGGACTTGTATGGTTACGTGTCTGACATTACATTTTGAGATATAAAGCAGATTTCTTTCAAATACATCTCTTTTGGTGGCGGAGATTTTATTCTCTTAGCTTAACACCCTTCTCTGAGACGTACGAGCTCAGAGGTTTTGTAGTTGAAGGTTATCAGCGATATATTCCCAATTTGGTAATGTGGCATGCTGAGTGTTGATGTGTGATGATTATTTATTGATCATTTGTTGATCAAAGCGTGGCTTTGTGAAAAAGCGTAGCTTTGTGGACGAGACTTCGTCGAGCCTCACAACCCGAAAATGGTCGAAACAGGAATGTTGCGGCAAGGTTTTTTTTAGGGTCGCGCCCTAAGGTATGTCCATTTTCTTCTGGATAGAGGTTGTATCATGGTATAGAGCCCGGATATTTAACCTATGTGGTTGCTGCAAATTTTTTACTTTGTGGTTGTTGGTATTGAGGATCCTCGGATAAAGGTCGATAACGACCGGGGGATGGCATACTTTTTTTGTGGGAGTTATCAAGTTACAGCTTCATTGCACCCAGAAGCGCGTGGTAACTCGGCCTTGTGTTAGCAGAGATCCGGTTAGGTTCTCGGGGCATCTTTCCAGAGGCGTACCCATTTAGGTGTAGGAAGTTCCTTTGCCTGACCATTTGTTGGAAATCCATAGAAACAATACGAACCCTGTATGGTTTTTGTTGTATAACCTGCCATGGAATGTGGCGGTAACCTGCTACTGAACATGGTAGCTATAGTAGGCATACGATAATGGTCGTATGTTGGCTAAGATTTATATTATGCTTTGGAAATGTTTTCTACACTATGCACTAATAAAAATAAAAATCAAATGATTCTGCGTAGTAAGCATATTTGACTATCATAAGGAGAAATCTCCTCCAATTCTGCGTTTGCATTGTGTGTGTGGCGGGAGGCCTTATGGTAGTTTCATTTTCCAAAAGCATAGCGAAATTATTTTGATTTTCTTTGTGAAAATAACTGTTTTAGTTATCACACCAGTCCCATGAATGACCTGGAGTTTATTGTTCTCTTCCTAAACTTTAGGTGCCCACCATTTTCTACACGGGCAGTCTAGAGTTAGGTTATTAGGTTATTCTGGATTCGGGAGTTGATGTAGAGATTTGGAGGCAAGCTGGAGAGCATGGCGTATCAAACTAGTATATAGTATTTCTTTTCCGCTGGTTGTTGTTGTACACTCTGATGATGTAATGTAATGTAATATGATGTAATGAAATAACTGATATAGTTCTTTGTTTTAAAGATTATTCATTTATCTATTATATGTTGTTCCGCTGCGATTGTGAGATTATTATATTGTTCTGTTGTTTCTTTGTGTTCTGTTCTATCTTTCTCTCTCTTCTTCTATTTTTTTTCTTCTTCTTAAACCCTAAAAATTCGGTTTTCCGGCATTCGATTGCTCGGTAGTTGATATAGTGGACGTATTGATGTCGATTTTCGAAAGTCGAAGAATCGTGTCCTTACACATCCTCTATGGGTCCATGGAACTATCTATAAGGTAGAAATATACACTATAACACCGAGGTCATTTCAAATTAATTTATACTTCACAATAAAATATCATTGCATTTCAAATATATATAAATATTTTATAAAGTAGAATATTTGTAATTTCCTCGAACTTAACAAATCACTTCAAAATCAAACCGACTTCCCTATTCATATTAAATTCAATCTCAATTTATCAATTTCCATTCAATTCAGTATCTGGCCAAACAAATTCAAATTATATATTTCAAATACAGATCTAAATCACAAATTAACCATTTAAATTCTAGTATATTTCAAAGCTTTAATATTCAACATTCCAAAGATCAATTTAACAGTTTCATATAGATCTCGATTTAACCTTATTATTTAGTCTTGAAATGTTCACTTAATAAATTCAATATTTATTAAATAACCTAAATTTATCTTTAAACTAAATATTCCTTTCGATTTGTTTAAACTTGAAACGTCCATTTAATCATTTAAATCAAAATAAAGTTATAAATCAAATCTAAAATTTCAAATTCAATAGTTCAAATCAATCCAATTAAGTAGAATTCTTAACTAAATACCATTTCAAATAAATTCAACTTTATCTTCTCAACCTTAACTTATTCAAATTATTACAACAATCAATTTTTTGAAATATAAATTTAAATAAATACTTAAACATATTATATGGATTGATTCAATAACAATAATATTATTATTAAACAAATAAATAAATATATATATATAATTTCCATTCATATATAATATTTTAAGACCCATTATTTATTAAAAACCATATATTTCCTTTTAAACTAAAGAAATTATTTTCAAACATTTATATATCTATATGTGGACCAACGGTGTTTGTATATAATTTCCTACCCTATGGTCAAGGGTTACAGATATTTATCATTTCAATCCGAATTTTAAATATACGGGTTGATATCACTTCGATCCGCAATCCCAAATTCAATTTAATTGAAAATCGCTTGGGTTTATCATTTCAACCCATAACGAAATTCTCCTATTCTAAAGTCTGTTCGGGTATTTATCATTTCAACCCATATTGAATTCTATATTATGGGGAACTTGTAGGGTGATGACAGATATGATAATAATATTACATGCATATATCCTCAATACCAATATAATATAAACTATAGGATATTGTGTCATATCCCATAGGTGAACAGTTATATATAGTAGCATATAACAATTTAAAATTAATAACAGCAGCATATTTCAATTGTCATTTCAATTGAAATCAAATTTAATAAATAAAAGAACGGTAATCGTGAGTGATTGCTCACCTTTCGAGCCTAGAGGAGAGGGCGGAATGAGAAGAGATACGAATCCAAGCACAGATTTCGAAGCAAAGCAATATTGGCAAGAATTTTAACGATCAAAGCTGATAAAGAGGAATTGACGAAATCAAATCAGAGTTGGGTCGAGGAAGATAAATAGGATAAGTGAGCTACAACTATATATAAATAAAACTGTATTCTAAATTTAAACTTATATTAAATTAAATATATATTTTCAAAAATCATTGGTTTGAACAAAACATATCTATATGTAGTATAGTTTGAAACAATGTATATGTTTAAACCCATATACAAACCAATATCCAAACACCATCTAAAATTTAAATCATTATAAAAGTAACCTTTATGAATAAAATATTAAAATCAATATTAAAATATATAACATAAAGTCCATATATTATATATCGATACCAAATCTAACTCCGGTATGTGTAAACTAATATAAACCCATGTAAACTTTATAAAATCTATATGCTACTAAAACAGATTATATATAAAATAAACCAATATATAATACTAACAATAATATATGTTAGTTAAAGTCAGCACATAAATATAGTCAACACCTTCTATACTTTACAATACTTTAAACATGCTAGTGCTGCAACTATACAGAATATACATAGTTCTATAAAACAATTATATACAGTAAAACAAAATAAAATAAAAACACACACACCTTCTACAAAATGCATACAGCAAACACTACATCTGTATATATTTCTTCTTTATAGCCTTATATGCATAGACTAAGCCTTACCCAAGTTTATGCTGTACAATATTAGATATAAATAGGACGCAACATATGATATTATCACCTTTACAAAGTTGTTTTATAGTTTATACATTCTTAAGTTTAATATATATATATATATATATATATATGTATATATATGCGAACAGATATAGAACCAGAGAAGAATAAAGGAAGAGGACAACAAAACTCATCAATGCAAGGTAGTGGCTCGCCGAACAACGTCAGCATGGAAGAGGAGGAGATGAAGGGCGGAGATGATCAGGTGGAGGTACGACAGTTGAGGCGGAGAGGCTAAGGGTGCAATCCAGAGGCGGAGGAGTGTGTTCGTTTCTCTCTCTTTTTTTCTTTCTTTTTTTTGTTGCTGGGTTTCAAAAGAGAAGGGAGCAATTTATGTAGAGGGAGTAAAATGTGAGCAGGTGAGTAAAAGAAGGATGCAAGCATGAGGTGGAAAGTGAAAGCAAAGTGAAGTTGCTAAAGTGGAAATTGATTTATAAACGCAATTGAAATATGATGCTTTGCCCAATCAATGTAAAAAAACATACACAAATAAATGAATATGGGACAAATGAAGATGAAGGGGGAAATAAATAAACTATTTATGGGCGATGAATTTATAAAAGGAACCATGATGTGTACAATAATTGAAATGAAAACGTACACAAATAAATGAATATGAGACAAATGAAGATGAAGGGGGAAAGAAATAAACTATTTATGGGCGATGAATTTATAAAAGGAATAATGATGTGTACAATAATTGAAATGAAAACGTATACAAATAAATGAATATGAGATAAATGAAGATGAAGGGGAAAGAAATAAACTATTTATGGGCGATGAATTTATAAAAGGAACTATGATGTGTATAATAATTGAAACGAAAACATACATAAATAAATGAATATGAGACAAATGAAGATGAAGGGGAAAGAAATAAACTATTTATGGGCGATGAATTTATAAAAGGAACCATGATGTGTGAAATAATTGAAATGAAAATATACACAAATAAATGAGAACCAATGAAGTTAAAAAGGCAATAATAGTGTAAATGTGAATCGTTGCCACATAAACAAATAAAACGTATACAAATCTTTTACCGGTCATGTGATGGCACGGTCACCCTTAATTGAGCTGAATAATAAAAGCCAATGTTTTGAACGTATGCCATAAATTAAGTAACAGACACTAATTTCTAAATTTATTAGTAGCTAGGAATTACAACGTTTGAACGTGAATTAGAAAAATTATTAAAGCAAATAATACTGTGGTCCAGCCTGTACGTTTCAAATTACGAAAACAAAGGAAATAGAAATGGAACAGGTTGCAAAAGGAAAGCCACACATATAAATGGAATAAAACGTTAACAATGAAACGTGCCACATTCAATGGAAAGAAACTGAAATGATAACGTCAATCACGAGAATTAAGGACAATAAAGTAGAAAGTATGAGAAACGTAAAAGTGAATAAACGAATGAATGCAAGCTACATATATATATATATATATATATATATATAAATATAAATGATGTGAAATATTATGTTTCTGCCAGGGTGAAGAGAAAATGTTTGAAATGGAATAAATAGGGAAGGAGCAAACCCGAAATGAAATAGCAACAGATAGAAAATTAAAGAGCTACAGCACGAATACAGGAAGTAATAAAGGTAAGGTATTGATTGGTTTGTAACTGATGTAAAATTTAAATGGACAGGAAAGAAATAAAATTTATGGTAACAGTCGATTCCCTTGATTTCATGCAAATTTATTTTCAATAATTCTTAACTGATTTGAATTTAATAGAATTACATAATAAATAAACTTTCATATAATTAATGGAAAATTTACTATTTGCTATATTTAATTATACGTAATCCAAATAATTTTTTTTATTATTAATAATTTCTCAAAAATCCAATTCAACACGTTATAAACCAATTAAAAATTGCTAAAATTTTATGGGTCGTTACATAAGCAAAGAAGAAAATAGGACCTATACCAAATAGCATTCCCTATCAGACAAAAAGGTGGTCTCACAATAGCCTGAAGCGAGACGAGGGAGCGCTTATGCTGAAAAGGTAAGTAATTGGTCAATTAGAAGTCCAAATCATGAGGATTTGGCTAAGGGGTGCAACTAGATATTGTTTGGACGAAGGCCCAGTACCAATAGCATTTCCCCTATAGTTTCTATGGACACACAGTGAGGTTACATTAGCCTGAAGTGAGATGAGGGGCAGGATATGCTGGACGTTGGAGGTAATAAGAAGACCCAATAGGTGGAGGAAAAGGTAGCATGAGCATGGTGGTAGTTACGCGCGCGACTTCCATTCGCGGGTGCTCAGTACGAGCTATAAGTTCCAAGCGCTTAGTATGGATGTCTTTAGTAGACACCATTGCCTTTTGTGTAGGGAGCTATATATGTCATCTTGGCCACAATAACATTTTGTGTAGAGAGTTATATAGCGGCTGGTCCACAAAAAGGTATTATAGAGTAGCAGGCCAATCAAAAGGGGTAGAATTAGGGTTACATCCTAATTATAGGATTAGGAAATCAGCCTAATCAAAGCAGAAATCAGGAACAAGTGCAAACAATCAAAGTTAACCTATCTTATAAATTGACCAAATTTAATTGTACTTATTTCCAATTTATCTCTTTCCTATTTCTTTATTACCCTTGTTTGTGCTAGTACTGTTGTAGAGTCTATTACTTTATCTTGCTTAAAGATTCTAGTAATTATTCTCATTCACTAGACTTTTATTCTGGCCCACTCTTCTATTTTCCTCTTCCCCTAGGCAATCAAGGGAGAAGTCAGCAGATTGCTACAGCTTGGAGGTCTCTTGGAAGAGATTTCTTGTATGTACTTTTATTTCATTTTTAATTTTTATGTTGTACAGGAACCATAATGAGGGATAATTGTACTCTGATTTTATGAAGACTATGGTTTTGATTGAAGACATATATGGGTAGTTTGACATTTGAAGTATTTGGTATGTGATGACTTTTTATGAAGTTCGTTTTGAAAAAAATGTTATTTTTGATGTTTTATTATTATTTATATTTTGTCTTGTGAATCATAGTCTCTGCTAGTTTTAGGTATACCTACAACGCAGCACATTTTTTAGTGTGTCCTTTTGTTAACGCTAAAATTTGAACGCTAACACCCCGGTGTATGAAGTGAGATTGTGAAAGCACCACCCGATAGCTCGGGAACAGATTATAAGCAGATAATAGTGAAAAAGCAGTAAACAACAGCAATTTTATAGTGGTTCGGCTTAAGAGAGAGCCTACGTCCACTTTGAATATCTTTATTGACGATTTGATTACAAGTCAATGCAGTTACACTTTGATTACAACACACTTTGAGTTTTAAGTGACTTAGAACAAGTAGCCTAAACTTCAATGTCGATCCAAATCTTTGAACACATGTTAGACATGTTTGATTTCTTCGTGAAATTCCTTGAAGGTGTTGAAGTGGTTCAGAACGCAGCAGAGTAACGGCGCTTGAAATGAATCAGCCAAAAGTCCCTTGAATGTTGGGGGTGGCCATGTACTTATAGGCAAATCTGGATAGGAATTTTTCGCCCAAGTCCTGAGTCGTGACCGACTCAGGCTAAGCCGTGGCCGAGTCAAGTTGAGTCGTGGCCGGCTTATCTGATTAAGCATTTGGTCTTCTCACTAGCCCATTCTTTTGCTGGATTCTAAGCCAAGTCCTGAGTCGTTGGCGAGTCAATTCTCATTGGGACAGGCATTGTGGCAATGGAATACGACTCAGTGGCTTTAAGTCGCGGACGAGTCATCCTGAGATATGAGTCGTTAAGTCATTTCTTAGGTCGTCAATCCTCTTGAGTCGTTTCTTACGATGAGTCGTGGACTTGTTGAGTCGCTGAGGCGATAGCTTTGATGAGTCGGTAATGCATTGAGTCGGTCTGCCTTGTGAGCCGTTAACTAGTTAAGCCACTCTGCTCCTTCAAGTCGTTAACTCGTTGAGTCGTTGATCCACTGAGTCGTTGTCAACTCTGAGTCGCTGCTTACCTTGTGAACCGTTAACCCCTTGAGTCGTCCTATCCCTCTAAGTAGATGAGTCGGTCCTTCCCTTGAGTAGATGAGTCGGTCCAGTCCTTGAGTAGATAAGTCGGTCCAGTCCTTAAGTAGATGAGTCGTTGGGTAAAACGAGGTTAACACTTGCCCCTCGAAGTACACGCCTAAGTCGTAGGTCGTGTGCTTCGACTCATCCTGTCTCGTGTGCCGATTCAACTTTCACTGCTCATAGCTATAAAAGACTTGAGTCGTCAGTCTTACCTCCTTCTTCTCAATACCTATCTCTTAAGTCGCATCTGCCATTAATACTTCTCCGAACCTTCGAAGGCGTCTCCAAGCTAATCAGTTGACGACTTATCCTTGCTATTACATTGCGTAAGTGAATTCAATATTTGTCCAACCATGTTTGCCGTTAAATCGTGAATCCCCATCCTCTGATTCTAATCCAACGTCATGCGTCGCGTTGCATCCTCGAGCCAAGCTGCGATTGATTTCCAATCGTCATTAGCTATGTTGTTGCGGCTTACGAGAGCTCAGCTACGTGTTGGATGTACGATGGACCTGAGGCGATTCGAATCTGTCTTGGGCGATTTGTTGGTGCAGAGAAATAATAGGTTTTACTGAGAAAGTGGTGGATTTGGAAGAGACGAAATGACCCTTAACGGGTTAATGGGTTGGAGAGTGGACGACCGATTGAGGAAATGATTTTGGATTCATACGGCCTAATTGGTTTTTTGATTGCACGAGCGACTCAGCCCCTTAGATCTTCACCACGACTCATCCTTTGAACCGCGAACGACTCAAATCATCTGCCGTGAACGACTTAAGCCATAGGCCATGAACGACTCAAGTCATAAGTCGTGAACGACTCAGCACTTGAACTATTTTTCACACCGAGTTGCTCCTTGTGGTTTGAACCTATGACCGGCTCAATTAGATGTAACCTAGGATTTGAGTCGCAGCCGAGACAGGACTTGGAGAATTTCACACTGCCTCGAACTAAAATCTTTCCCATTACTATGCCTTACGACTTAGAGAACCAGTGACTCAATGTCTTGGAGCATAAATAACCTAGCTTAACTTGCTTCATAATCTTTAAAATGCGGACGAGTTATCACATTATACTGCTTTGAAGCATAATTCTGACTCGATCTTTGTCTTGAATTGCTGAAATAAACTGCCTTAATATTGAATTGTTTGGACTTTAACCTGCTAAACTTTGTTACGTATTTTAATTTTACAGATTGCTTCAATTTGCAAGTATACAACCTGTTTAATACAACAATCACAGAAAATCGGGACGAATATACTGCCATTGATTGCCCACATCCAATGACAGATTAGTCAATAGAGGATAAATGTTAAATCGATTGCGTGAATGAAGTACTTTAAACCAACGAATCCAAGTAGAGTGCTAAAGCAATGTTGAAATAGTCAACTGAAATTGACCAGTTTGCAATAACACTATACCTGAAACTTTAAATTAACAAGTCCTGAAATTTAGTAATTGATCAATTGCCAACTAGCTTAACTTCAGTTATATTTACTTGTTTATTTTCATTAGTTCTGCACAACACTTCACACTTTTAGGAAACGTGCACCTTCGCATTTGAACATCCGGTTGCTTGTGTAGAATGGCATCTCAACAAGAAGAACCGATGGGCCAGGCTGAAGAAGTCTTCCCAGTAGCCAACCTGTTGGATAACCCTCCGGAGAGAACTTCCACAACTTTGAACCAGTGCGTGTTTAACCAATTGCTCATCCAGTTTGGCATTGCCGAAGCTGATGCCTTACTGCCGGGGCCAAATGATACTGCAGATAGGCCCGCTTCTGGCTTTATTGCTGTCAATCGCCTAATGTGCTTGAGCGGTGCCATACCACCTTTTAATGACTTCCTTCAGCAGTTCCTGCTTCGATTATCTATCTCTCCATTCCAATTGCACCCCAATGGCCATGCCATTCTGATGGGGTTATGTGTGCTATTTAGTAGAGTTCTGGACCGATTACCGAGCTTTGAGGAAATCTGCTACTTCTGCTCATTCACAAAAATTAAAGATCATCCCTCTATCGTAGTTATAAGGAGTGCTCGAAACCGCAAACTCATCACCGATCTTCCTGAAAGCGTTCATGGATTTCTAAATCAGTATTTCTTTGTTCGCTGCCCTCCAGGGTTTTATGCCATTTGGAGAGTAGGAAGTAAGATTTTCCTGTTTTTATTTCTCCATTCTTGGGCTTTTCGAAATCTGAGTTGCTAAATGCTAACTTCACTTCTTTTTTCTTGTTTTAGCACTTCCTCCTCCCTCTAGAGACCCATGCTATAAGCAAATTTTTGAGAGATTGAACGCCGTGGTGGCAGAAGAGAGGAGTATAAAGTCTTTGTTAAATGATGGATTTTTACATCAATATGGGCTTCTTCATTCCTCTCGCTTCACTCAGCCTCGTGAAGTCCCCACTGAAATTCCCGATTCTCCGACGGAAACTCCTGATGCCCCGGTCTCTACTAAAGAGCACATGCAGGGAGGAACCTCTATAGAAACTCCACTAGTGAAGTGTTCAATTCCGAAGGATGCTGCGGGGCCGTCTGACAAGTCTGTACTTGCCCCAGTTATCGAAGAGGAAGAACCTCCACGATCTTCCGGAAGATCTGCTGACGAAGGAGTTGAGAAAGCCAGTCCCAAAAAACATGATGGTGATGATGTTTTCGAGGGGTTGAGCGATTTAATTGTGACTTCTCAAGAACTTTTCAAAGATGATGTTTCCAAAACTATCTCTTCTGTAATTGAGGCGACATCTTCTCTACAACAAATGTCAACTCCTTCTACTCAAGTTATCACTACCTCTACTCCACAGAGTGGTCTGTAACTTGATGCGTGTAGTTTACACGTTACACAACACTTAGGATTTTTCAGCGCTTCTACGCATTCATCTTCTTATACTTTAAAGATTTCTAAAGCTTATTATTTTTATTCCAGATACTCCAATGGGGCGCAGCAGCTCATACTATGATGATTTCCAGCGCTACGGGAGGCGTAGCCAATATGATTATAGGCGTTTCCTCCCTTCTTACAGAGAATCTGATGAAGAGAGGGCCATCAGGAAAGCAGACGAGAGACGAGCATATGAAGAACGTCACCGAAGAGAACAAGAAAGACATGACCCTCCCCACAGAGATGATGATATTCAAAAAAAAAGACTCACGATGAGAGAGGTAAAGGTCACATGGACGATTCTTCTAGCAAGCGGGCTAAACTTACTGAAGAAACAATGCCGACAGTTTCTCAAAATGTTCCTGCTCAATCTCCTGCCCCCGTTCGTTCCGACATTCAAACAATCATCAACCGGCCCGCATACCAAGTTGGGCAAGGTCCTCCCACTCTTCAAAGTCGATTCCCTCAGTGGTGCCTGAGAGGGGTTCGATTTGATCTCGACTTGGTTCCTCTCGACAAATCGGCTATGCTGCGAAATCTTGATACTGTCATGACCGATATTGAAAGAATGTCGAACTGGCAAAAACTTGTCGACGAGCTTCAGAGGGTTAACCGAGCCAATCTCGAGGCCATGCTCACAATGGAGAACGATAAGGCTGAGTGCCAGAAGACTCTCGAACAGCATGACGCCGAAATGAGAAGTATTGCTTCCTATAATGAAAAGCTGGAAGCGGAAGTAGAAAAGCTTAAGGAAGAATTAGCTACTTCATCTACTTCCTATTCTCAAAAGGAGAGCATGTTTCAGCAACAAGTACGAGATGCGCATGCCAGTCAAAGGGCAGTCGAAGATAAGCTTACACACAAGGAGAAGGTCATAGAAGAATATCGCGCTGAAACTTTACAGCTGCGAGAACAGACCGGCTCTCAAAGCTTGGAGATAGAGTTGTTAAAAGCTCTACTTGCTATGGCCGAAAAGGAGCGTGACGAGGCTGTTGCTGGTAAACTCGCGGCCGAAGAGGCCCATCAAGCAACCAAAGCAGACATTGGCTCCACATTATTCGATTTTTATCTACACAGCATTCTGGGGCATGGCAGCCTTGCCTTTCTAGGCCCTAAGTATGAAATTACACTAGCTGAAGTTTGGGAGGCAGCACTCGATATGCTCGGTGTTAAAGGTGCTGGTTACGCTGAGTCAGCTCTTGAAGAGCATTATCTTGATGATGATGCCCGCGCCGCTCTTGCCAAGGGGAAATAGCAACTCGCCAGAGTGCGTTCTGGAATGGCGGAAGGAGAACGTTCCAGTGCTCATTCGCTGCCTCTTACAAGAACCGGGGTAATTACCCCTACTGATGATGAGGCTTTGGAGGATATTGGGGCTCAAAATTATGAGATTGAACTAACGAAGCAGACATCTTCAGGTAATTTTGACACCGGTCTGATTCAAGTGGATTGCCTGCTTACTCCTCAAAAGTTTGATGAGCTTCTCGATTACTTCTTGAATCTCGACGAACCCATATCTCCCTTCTTTTTGGGAGATACTAATATTTTTAATTTCTCTTCTTCTGCAGTTGAAACATCAAGTGCTGTGCAAACTTCACCTCCTCCGGTTATCCCTGCTCCGTCTCTTCAGGTGGCTCCTCCTTCTGCTTCATAGCCCGGGTCACAAGAGGAGCAAATTGAGGCTCTTCATGGCTTAGACGACCCTATCGCTTCGCAAGAGCAGAAAGACGAGGGACTTGAAGGAGGCGAGATCTCTCCGGAGCGGACTCCTTCTGAAGACGTAGTTTTGTCCGCTCTTGTTACTCTAGGGAGTGAGTCTTCTTCGAAGAGAAGAAAGAAGCATGGAACATCGAAGAGGAGGGGGAAGAAAATCATTGCTACCGAAGAGGAACCGGAAATTGCACCAGTTGCACCTCCCTCTCCTTCTTCCCTTATGCCTTCAGACCGACCTGAAAAGCTAACCATTCGGCCGGGTAAAGGGTCTAAAGGTGGCAAGAAGAAATGAAGTCTCCAGCTTTTAGCTTCTTGTCTTTTGCATGTACTGGTCGATAATTGTGCGGGTATCGGCCCCCCGCTTTTCCTTTGTTGGAACTTGTACCTGTATATAAAATAATGTTGAATAAAATGATTCTTCTTCCTTTGTATAAACTCCTGTTTGAATTTGAGAATGCATTTATTATTCATTTTTGCACAAGTTTATTTATATGATATTGCAGTGAGCTTGTGGTATGTTGTTTGAGCGTACTTTACCAATGTAGCTATACCATTTTGTATGTAACTATACCATGTTGCCCCCATACCATAAGCTTGCTGCAATATTTTATACTTTGAGGGGACTTGCACTCTTATTTTCTGAAGAATAATTACTTCATTCTTGAAGAAATTTTTCGTAGAGTACAACTTCCTTCATATAAGTTTTTATGCTTTGTCCTTCGAAGAAATCACTTTTTTCTTTTGCTTATGTACGCATTTTGCCAAGTGAATTCTTCTATGTGGTAAAGCGGGCCTCTGAAGGGTACTTGGAAGTTTGTACCTCTGAAGGATTTTTTTTTTTAAAAATAGAAAATTGTACCTCTGAGGAGGGATTTTTCACGTTTCAACACTTGGAAGTTTTAT
Organism: Allium cepa; assembly: GCA_030765085.1. Lineage (NCBI taxonomy): Eukaryota > Viridiplantae > Streptophyta > Magnoliopsida > Asparagales > Amaryllidaceae > Allium > Allium cepa. Next base: position 592,170,682 of record CM060937.1, read on the forward strand.
TTCAATCTTGGTGAAACGTGTACCTCCAAAGAGTTGTGCCTTTGAAGAAAGCCTTTTCACGTTTCAACACTTGGAAGTTTTATTTCAATCTCAGTGAAACGTGGGCTTCCGAAGAGGTCTTTCTTCTTGATTGTGTCTCCGGGAGGAGGTTGTACCTCTGAGGAGGGATTTTTCACGTTTCAACACTTAGAAGTTTTATTTCAATCTCGGTGAAACGTGTACCTCCAAAGAGTTGTGCCTTTGAAGAAAGCCTTTTCACGTTTCAACACTTGGAAGTTTTATTTCAATCTCGGTGAAACGTGGGCTTCCGAAGAGGTCTTTATTTTGTTATGCATTTCAACTTTGGTGAGGTGAAATTCCGAAGAGCGGCTGTTACACTTCAACTCCTGGTGAAATGTGCCTCCGAAGAGGGCTTTTATTTTGTTTGCATTTCAAATCTGGTGAAGTGAAATTCCGAAGAGCGGTCGTTACACTTCAACTCCTGGTGAAATGTGCCTCAGAGAGGGTTTTCATCGCCTGGAAGTTACTCTCTCATGGTTGGAGGGTCATGACTCCTCCAATCTTTTTTGTTGAGTAGAGAACTTTCTTTTTTGTGGCGTATGACCCATTAGAGGTCTTTATCCTCCGAAGAGCTGTGCCTCCGAAGAGGACTTGTGCTGTCAGTGATGGCTTTGGTTGTTCCCTTGTCCACTTGCTTATGCATTTTCAGCAATCCTCTTTTTTTTTTTTTTTTTTAAAGCTTTCATTCCCTTTTCTTACAAGTAACTTGTTTAATCCAAGGAAGTGTACTTCATTGTCGGGCAAGTTCGTGAGAACGAGCATTAGCTTCTTAATTGGATGTTTGTTTGTTCAAACGATCTCAATTTATTAGCAAAGGCCCGTTTCTGTCGAAATCATAGGCCGTTCAATTGAAGTACTTCCTATCTAGGATTTGAATTCGGAGCTTTTGTGACTTGAAATTTGGCGAGAATCACTTGGTCTTATTATGTGCAAGTTTCACTTCCATTGTCTGCAAAAATTTAAATCGACATTTCAGCAATACATTCTATGTACTTTTTATATCGAAAATAAAGCAAACATGTAATAATAATAAGGAACACAAGATTTATAGTGGTTCGGCCAGGAAATTGGGCCTACATCCACTTTATATTTTTTCATTATTTACTTGCATCAGTTTTACAATTGCCTTCAATTACAAGAATCATACATTCATAATTCTTTTTACAATATTTCAACAAAATTTTTCAAGTAAAGTATGGACGCAAATGATTGCTGTTCCATGCCCTTGGAATTTGATCTCCTTCAACAGTAGTGAGTTTGAATGTGCCGTCAAGAAGCTTCTGACCTATGACATATGGTCCTTCCCAATTTGTCCCAAACACACCTGTCGCTGTCATAATTCTCTTCAGGACTAGGTCTCCAATCTCAAAGCTGCGTTGGCGAACTTTGGAATTGAAATGTCTGGATATCCTTTGCTGATGAGCTGCAATTCTGAGATTAGCCTCATCTCTTTTTTCATCAAGGAGATCTAGCGCTTCAAGCTGTAGCTTTTCGTTTTCTGCTTGATTGAAATGGATTCTTCTATGTGAAGGGACCTCTATTTCTACCGGAATCATTGCCTTTGACCCGTATGCTAATGAAAACGGGGTGTGCCCAGTCGCAGTTTTGTGAGTGGTTCTGTATGACCATAGTGCCAGTGGTAGCTTATCGACCCAACCACCTTTTTCTCTTTCAAGTTGCTTTTTGATGGTTGACTTAATAATTTTATTCACGGCTTCCACTTTCCCGTTTGCCTGCGGATGAGCCACTGCTGAGAAGCTTTTTCGGATTTTAAATCGCTTGCAAAAATCTTGGAATTCTTCACTTTCAAACTGAGTACCATTGTCTGTAATTATTTTTTGAGGCACACTGTATCTGCAAATGATGTTTTTAGTCACAAAACTTATCATCTTCTTTGAGGTGATAGTAGCCAGTGGTTCAGCTTCTGCCCACTTAGTAAAATAATCTACAGCAACAATGGCATATTTAATTCCAGATTTGGCAGTTGGTAACGGTCCTACAAGGTCTATCCTCCATATTGCAAACGGCCATGGACTGACCATCTGTGTGAGTTCAGTGGAAGGAGCTCTAGGAATTTTGGCGAATCTTTGGCATCTGTCACATTTTCGGGAATACTCTGCCGCATCTCGATTAATTTCTGGCCAAAAATATCCGTAACGGAGAATTTTCTTTGCTAATATTTGGCCACCTGAATGATCACCACATTCTCCTCCATGTACCTCCGCTAGGATTGTTTTGGACTCTTCCCTGGATACACATCGAAGTAATGGCATTGAGAACCCCTGTCTGTATAATCGGCCATCTTGGATTATATATCGAGAGGCTTTTCTCAGTAACTTTTGTCATTCTTTTGAGTTCCCTAGTAAAGATCCATTGAGCAGATATTCTGTTACCGGAGTCTTCCATGATTCTTGCTCTTGAGACGTGCTCATGATCCAATCAATATCCATATCATCAATGCTCGGAGACGACAGGACCTCCACTGGAGTTAACCCCAGAAATTGAGCTTCGCCTGTGCTAGAGTACTTTGCGAGAGAATCTGCTTTCATGTTTTCTTCTCGAGGAATGTGACTTATCATGTAATGATCGAAATCACTCAGGAGTTTCCCCCTTTTGCTTTTGACAAGTAGGCGGGCAGATTCCCCCCTTTTGCTTGGAATTCCTTTTTGACTTGGCATACAATAAGCTGAGAATCACTGAATATCTGTAACGCTCGGATGTTTAATTCTTTAGCAATCCTTAAGCCAGCGATAAGGGCTTCATATTCTGCTTCATTGTCTGTTGAAGGAAATTCCAATCTTAGTGCATAGCATAATGATCGGCCTTCAGGGGTCTCAAGTACAACTCCGGCTCCTGAACAGTAGTCGTTTCTCGCACCATCGACATATAACTTCCATTGGATTGGGGAATCATCGACCATTTCCTCCTCACTGTTACCCTTTTCTGTGAATTCTACGATGAAATCCGCTAAAGCTTGTCCATTGATTGCTTTTCGGGGATGATAAGTGATGTCATATTGACTGAGTTCAATATTCCATTTTAGAAGACGACCCGAAGTCTCAGGGCGAAACAGGACTTGCTTTAAAGGTTGATCAGTGAGGACTCTGATAGGATGAGCTTGAAAATATTGCCTCAACTTCCTAGATGCAATTAGTAGGCAATAGGCGAGTTTTTCCAACTTAGAGTAATTCATCTCTGCCCCAGTGAGTCTTTTGCTGATATAGTAAACTGGATGTTGAATCCTCTTGTCTTCTCGTATCAACGCTGCACTTAAAGCATGAGATGATACTGCCAAGTATATAAGAAGATCCTCGCCATCGCCAGGCCTAGAAAGTATTGGAGGCGTTTCCATATGGCGAATCAATTCATCAAAGGCGTTTTGGCATTCGGGACTCCAATCGAAGTTTTTCTTTCCTTTCTTTAGGGCGTCAAAGAATGGGATGCATTTATCTGTGGCTTTGGAAATGAACCGACTCAAGGCGGCGACTTTTCCATTGAGACTTTGCAATTCCTTCTTTGTTCTAGGAGCTTTGACTTCCTTTAATGCAATAATTTGAGCTGGACTAGCCTCAATGCCCCTAGCGCTCACGGTGAAACCTAAAAACTTGCCGGATTCCACTCCAAATGAACATTTTAACGGATTGAGCTTCATTCTGTATTTTCAGAGGACTGCGAACATGTCTGCTAAGTGTTCTATGTGATCCACTGCTTTCTTAGACTTTACTAACATGTCATCGACGTAGACTTCCATAGTCTTGCCCAATTGCGGTCTGAACATAGCATTAACAAGTCTTTGGTATGTTGCCCCTGCATTCTTCAGCCCGAAGGGCATAACTCTGTAGCAGTAAAGACCAACGTCGGTGATAAAGCTCGTGTCCTCCTGATCTGGCTCATGCATCATGATCTGGTTATATCCAGAGTAAGCATCCATAAAAGATAACAATTCGTGTCCCGCTGTTCCGTCTACCAGTTGATCGATTCTGGGTAATGGGAAGCAGTCTTTGGGGCAGGCCTTGTTTAGATCTGAGAAATCGATGCATACTCTCCATTTTCCGTTGGCTTTCTTAACCAGCACTGGATTTGAAACCCAATTCGGATAAGTAGATTCTTTGATAAAATTATTCTCCATGAGCCGATCAATTTCTTCTTTTAATGCCGCCGACCTTTCTGGACCTTGAGTTCTCCTTTTCTGCTTCACAGGTGTAAATTTTGGATCAATATTTAGAGCGTGTACTGCAACTTCTGGGGATATTCCGCACATATCGGCATGAGTCCAAGCAAAAACATCCAAATTTGCCTTTAAAAAAGATATTAAGATATTCTGAACTGACGCATTAAGTTGTGAACCCACATTCAACACCTTGTTTGGGTCCTTTGGGTCAACAGGTATTGGTATCGTCGTTTCCACTGGTACCACTCTATTCTCCCCTGCACTGACTTTTCTAGGATCCATCTCTTTCCTTGCTCCGCTGTGCTCGCCAGTGCAGGGTCCGCCCTGTAATTGCTACAAGGGTGGTTCTTTGATACGGACTGGGGCTGCCGCAGTCTTTCCCATCTCTCTTTTTCTGGTCTCTCGTAGCTCTGTTAGATAACATTCCCGCCTCGCATTTTGATCCCCTTTTATAACTCCCACTCCATTATCTGTGGGGAATTTAATGGTGAGGCACCATGGGGCCAAAACAATTTTGAATGCTGCGAGAGTTGGACGGCCAAGGAAAGCATTGTAAGCAGAAAATTCGTCGACAATCACAAAAGTTTGCTTGCGGACCACTTTTCTCTCTCCTTCTCCAAGTTCCACAAACAAATCAATGGTTCCTACCGGCTGCTTTGGCTCCCCAGTGAAACCAGCGATTTTCTGCGATGAAGCTTGCACATCAGCCATAGGGATCTTCATTTGGTCGAATGTTTTCTTGAAGAGGATATTGCAAGATGCGCCACAATCAATGAGAACTCTTCTGACAATAGCTGGCCTGATACCAGCCGAGATGACTAAGGGATCCAAGGTAGGAGCTTCAATACCTGCGGAATCCCTAGCTTTGAACACAATATCACCATCGAAAGTTCTTTGTTGCTTCAGGGCCATAGCACCTTCCAAAACGAATACATCTTCCTCAGTCGGTACATACTTCAAATCTCGGGTATACCTTTCCATCTCACCCCAGCTTCTGCCTGCTGGGTGAGGTCCTCCTGTAATGACATTGATAATGGGCCTTCCAGATTCATGCCCTGCAGCCTTCTCACTTGTCCTAGGCTGATGAGCCGGAGCTTGTTGCCCCTGATTAGATGAAGCAGGATTGTTGCTATTCTTTTTCACAAATTGCTGCAACTTGTTTTCCCTTAATAACTCTTCAATCAAATTTTTCAGCTAGCGGCATTCGTCGGTCTCGTGACCGGGTTGATTATGGAAGCGGCAGAACTTCCCACTCTGTATAGCCTTTTTCCCGGTCCTTAGAGGAGGAGGTTTAGGAAAGTCAACAGAATCTTTAGTGGCAAGGTAGATACGCTCCGGCGTATCTGATAAAGGAGTATACTCTGATGGCTTGAAGGATCGGGGCTTCTTCAGATTACTCTGCTTCTTCCCATTGTTATTTTCCCTTTTTTGCCCTACAGATTCATTCTTGCGTGGAGCAATAGTGTTGTCTTCAGCTTTTTCCAATACTGCCTTTACCGGTACGGGACGGCTTTCCAAGCGTATGAATTCATCTGCTTTTTTATAGAATTTTTCAAGGGAATTTGGTTCCTTCATGTTTAGCCATTTCCCAAATTCGCTCGACTAGTCGATGGCCCTCATTAGATAGGTCAAGATCATCCGTGGTTCTGCATTGTCTACCTCGGCCAGCGCTATATTAAAGCGATTCAAGAAAGATCTGATAGTTTCACCCGGATTCTGTTCTAAACTTGACAATGACATAATATCTTTAGCTTTTGAAGCGTATAGTCTGAACTGCTCCTTGAACTTTCGGGTTAAGTCAGAAAACTGATCGATAGATCAGACTGGCAGCTTGGTGAACCAAAGCAGAGCTACACCTTCCAGGTATACAGGAAAATATCGGCACTTTATTTCATCAGAAACCCTGGCACCTGTCATGTGCCAATCATACCTATACAAGAATTCGTTCGGATCACTTGTTCCTTTGTAAGCTAGAATGGTTGGAGGGACAAACTTCCTTGGGAATTCAGCCTTTAAGATTTTCTCAATAAATGGAGTTTTACTTGGGGCAAAACCCCATTCTTTCTCGTCCTCAACCCTCTGCATACTCTCTTTCATGATTTGTCGGACCATCCCAGAAAGATACTCCTCATCATGTCGAGTTCTAGATCCACCAACTTCAGGAAGTGTTTGTTCAAAGGGGCTAGCAGCCCTTTCAGGAGCATTCCTTTCTTCAGCATCATGAATGTTGCCAGCAAAATTCCTTTCATTACCTGCCGGTTGACGGTTTGCCCCAACCAAATCGTTCAACCTATTCAGAATTAGGGCATTCTGGGCATTCTGAGCCTCGAATTGCGCATTTTGGGCATTTATCTGTTGGTTCAGCCCTAAGATTGCAGCATCCAGCTCTGCCTTTGTAACTCCGACAGCTGGAGTGGCTTGATTCGCTATAGGGGAAGCGGAGGTTCCCTCTTGAATATTCCCAGATCTGACAGATCTACTTTTCCTTCCAGGAGCCATAATCTCGGATAGACTTCTGGTTTTCAAGGAAATTCTCTCTACAAACCTCTGTGAAACAATGATGATAATTCACCTGAGTTCAACTCTCAATGAAAGCACCAAAAATGTTAACGCTAAAATTTGAACGCTAACACCCCGGTGTATGAAGTGAGATTGTGAAAGCACCACCCGATAGCTCGGGAACAGATTATAAGCAGATAATAGTGAAAAAGCAGTAAACAACAGCAATTTTATAGTGGTTCGGCTTAAGAGAGAGCCTACGTCCACTTTGAATATCTTTATTGACGATTTGATTACAAGTCAATGCAGTTACACTTTTATTACAACACACTTTGAGTTTCAAGTGACTTAGAACAAGTAGCCTAAACTTCAATGTCGATCCAAATCTTTGAACACATGTTAGACATGTTTGATTTCTTCGTGAAATTCCTTGAAGGTGTTGAAGTGGTTCAGAACGCAGCAGAGTAACGGCGCTTGAAATGAATCAGCCAAAAGTCCCTTGAATGTTGGGGGTGGCCATGTATTTATAGGCAAATCTGGATAGGAATTTTTCGCCCAAGTCTTGAGTCGTGACCGACTCAGGCTAAGCCGTGGCCGAGTCAAGTTGAGTCGTGGCCGGCTTATCTGATTAAGCATTTGGTCTTCTCACTAGCCCATTCTTTTGCTGGATTCTAAGCCAAGTCCTGAGTCGTTGGCGAGTCAATTCTCATTGGGACAGGCATTGTGGCAATGGAATACGACTCAGTGGCTTTAAGTCGCGAACGAGTCATCCTGAGTTATGAGTCGTTAAGTCATTTCTTAGGTCGTCAATCCTCTTGAGTCGTTTCTTACGATGAGTCGTGGACTTGTTGAGTCGCTGAGGCGATAGCTTTGATGAGTCGGTAATGCATTGAGTCGGTCTGCCTTGTGAGCCGTTAACTAGTTAAGCCACTCTGCTCCTTCAAGTCGTTAACTCGTTGAGTCGTTGATCCACTGAGTCATTGTCAACTCTGAGTCGCTGCTTACCTTGTGAACCGTTAACCCCTTGAGTCGTCCTATCCCTCTAAGTAGATGAGTCGGTCCTTCCCTTGAGTAGATGAGTCGGTCCAGTCCTTGAGTAGATAAGTCGGTCCAGTCCTTAAGTAGATAAGTCGTTGGGTAAAACGAGGTTAACACCTTTCGAGTATACTAAGGGGTGTGGGGTGTTTCATTTATATCGACTATCAGAGAACTATTTTAAATAGATAGGGTAAAATGAAAATTGTAACCATGCAGTTGTTAAAATGAATTAATCGCCATTGATTTTGAAAAGTTTGAATTTAAAATAACAGAAGAAGTAGTTATAATTAATTCTCTTTTAATTGTAATTCAATTTATGAGAAAAATAATTACATATTAATTATCTTTAACACCAATCAAGCATAGAAATTGACTTTAATAGGTTAATTCCTAAATTATTTGCATAAGTAATTCCTTAAAATTGACATATTTTACGTAGTCCACAAGTAATTTTTTAATTGATTACTTAGGTGGAAGTACATGGCTGTATTGCAAGTCTTAAGTAGTATATAACACACAGTAACTCAACATTTGTCAAGTGGTTTAAATCACGTACTACCTAGGACTTTAACATGTGACATCATGAGTTAAAGCGGAAGGGCCCAACCACTAGGACAGTGGTGTTGGACATTTAATTAAGATAAATCAATTTCCTTTGAATAATGTTAATTTTATTACTACCTCGATTATGATATCTGCACTTATATTTGATGTAAAGGCAAAAATTATTTGGTTATCTCAAAAATTACACTTCATAAGACTTATGGTCTATGTGTACTTCTCACGTTATGATATACTACACGTGTTAAAAAGAAAATGACAATTTATGTTATGGTAATATATTTCAATAGAGGATTATTGTTAAAGATTATGAATTTAGTTTCTTTCACCCACTCGGTAGGAAATTATCATGTTTATTAATATATAGATGTCAAAAAACCTTAAATTGTTATATATAATGAAATAACGGTAAAGTTGGTTTTTCTCTCACTCTCAAACATAAATTCAAAAGAATATTAGGTTTGGACGAAAATTATATCTGAAGTAAAAGTGTGTGTGTGTGTGTTTGGGTATACATATAAATTCGGTGTTTGTCACTAAAATTTGTATTTTTTGAATTTGGGTATTATCCTTCTTAACTAATCTACACTCTGTATATTTTTCTATTGCGTTGTTTAATAAATTATTAAATACTCATAAAAAACTTACATTCATGGTTTTGCACCAAATGCTGAGTGATATTACCAAATAGTGAGATAATTATCAGTGATTTTGTTGGTAGTATCTTTTTTTGTTAAAATAATTTTTATGTAGTTGGAAATGTTCATTGATAATTGTACATTAGATATGAAGTTATTTATAGTGATTATAAGTCAACTATTTTTAAACTAGTATGATAATATCGAATATTATTATCATCCAATTGTTAAGATGAACTAGTTGCTTTTAATTTTTATCTATTTTAATTCAAGTAATTAAAGAATCAATTATAGTTAGTTCTATTTTGATTACAATTTAATTAATGAGAGGAAAAATTATTTTGTTATTCCAAAGTTTAGATTTCATGAAATTTATGTTCCATGTATATTTCTCATGTTATGTTATGCTATCTTTGTTACAAAAACATGACGATTTATGGTGCATTAATAATTTTTCTATAATGTATTATTTTTAAAGATTATGAGATTTGTTTCTTTCACCTATTAAGAAGAAAATTATTGTATTTGTTAATATATGTATACCAAAGATCCTCAACTTGTTATATATAATTAAATAGAGGTAAAGTTGGTCTTTATTTAAAATTGCAAATGTGAATACATAAAAAGATCAAGTTTGAAGAAAAAATTATATCTAATGTAAATGAATATATAAAAATTAATTTGTAACAGTATAATTAAAGGAAAAAATATGATACACAAATTTTTTTTGTTTAATCTTTAGAAGGAAACTTTTGAATTTAGTGAAAAATTTAGCCTTAGTTACGTATACTAGAAACTCATTATTCTAAATTCATTTTGTAACCTTTGTCACTTAAACTTATATTTTGTGAATGTAGATACCATCCTTATCAAAAATTCTATAGTTTGCATATTTTTCTATTGTTTAATATATTGTGAAATATTTAAAAATACTCACACTCATGGTTTCCACCAAATTCCTAGTGATATTACGAAATAATGACGTAATTATCAGTTTAAGAAGTGTTTTTCATGTTACAATAAATTTTATGCAGACCGAAACGTTTATAGAATTTTTACATCGGAAGTGAAGTTATTTACAGTGATTATAAGCAAAAAAATTTAAGTACGTATGACAATATCAAACATTACTACCATACATCTGTTAAAACAAATAAGTTACTTTTTATTTTTATTTGTTTGAATTAAAAGTAATTAAAAATCAATTATGATTTATTCTATTTAATTATAATTGAATTAGTGAGAAAATTATTTGCATACTAAATCTAATTAATTATTGAACTAAAAAAAAGTCAATTAATTCCTTCTAATTATTTTCTCAAGTAATTCCTTAAAATTTATATATTTTATATGTGTCTTTTACAAGTACTCTTTTTGTGAAATTCAGTACTTAGGTAGTCGTAATTTCTATACTTTTTATAATGATTATAAGTGAACTATTTTTACATAGGTAGGATAATATCGAATATTACTACCATGCAATTTTAAAATTAATATATTTTATGTCCACTGGTTCGAACCACATACTATAAAGGTTTTCAACGTAGCCTCATGGACTAAAGCTAGAGGGCTTAACCATTGGTTCAGTAGTGTTCGACATCATATGGTGATGCATTATTTCATTTTGAATAGTGTTAATTTTTGTACTGTTACAACTATAATGTCGATATGTGTATTTGAAGTAAAGGAAAAATTATTTGTTTCTTCTAAAAGTTAAATTTCACAAGGTTTATGTTATATTTCTCATGTCATGTAATGCTATATGTAGTAAAAACATGACATTTCAAGCTACCGTAACATTTTTGCACTTTAGTCGACATTGAGTAATGTCAAAATTATGATCATCTCTTTATTTTTCATGTTTCTCTTTGCAACATTCTTATTACCATCAACAATCATAATTTTTCTACCTTATTAGCTTATTAATTCTTTTTGGTTCCAAGTTCTCAAAATTTACCTCTTTTAATCATGTTGTGTTGTATGTATTCATATTATTTGCACATTTTTTGAGAAACTAGGATTGTGTTCAATCGATTGGAATCACCATTGGTGGAAGATACATAGTTCAAAAGTCGATTTTCTTCTGGAAGCCAATATTACAAAAATTATCTGCTAACTTTAGTGATACAATTGATTTAAAAGTTAGTAGTTAAAAGGGTTGAAACTATTGTTTCTCATTTATGTTTTCAATTTCAAAAGGAATGTTAGATTTAGTCTTTTTTTATGCTTTTAGTTTTAACGTAAACGCTTAGCTTTAAAAAAAGATATTTTTTAAAAAATTCACTTAAGCATATGCATTATATTGGTTAACTTGAATAGTTCATGTTAACCAAAGTTGTGGTCAACATTCCAAAGAATCCAAGCAGAAGTAGTTATTGGGAAAAGGTGGAAGATGGAATCTCTAAACGGGTTGAGGAATATTCAGCTGGTATCTTTGAGCAATTCTGAGTGACAAGATTAGTTCGAGCTATGCCAAAAGGTTAATGGTGTGTAGAACTTCCTTTACTTCTCTACTTGGGATTTGACATAAAACCTGACCTTCGATGGGGTCAAGAAAGCTCAGATGTAAGATTTGAAAGGATAAAAGTCTTTTCGGTCTTATTGAACTAGCGTAGAAGGGTATCTGATTTGATTAAACCTTTATAAGACTCCTCCCGAAAGCTTTTCCTTGACCAAGATCAGATTTCCTTAGTTTATCTTACTTATAGAGTTAACTTGGTTCTTTGCCGAAAGGTCGGACAAGCAGTTATTCGGGGTTCGAAGTGATGTTGAGTTGATGGGATCCGACAGGTTACGATACTCGGCGAAAGGTTTGACTTTTAGGATTTATGACCCTGGAAGGTTTTAGGCATACCAACTCTAATATGATCCCTTTAAGTCCGAAGCGTTTAGGTTACAAACCAGAAGTTTCCGAAGGGTTGTGAAGACTACCTAAGAAAGAATATCATTATTTCTACTGATATGAAGCTTTCGGAGGTACTGTACCTAAAAGTTGTGATTAAACCAACAAAAATTAATGTAAAATTTAAAGAAAATGTACAAAATTCAAGACTTACCTTTGATCATTGACTGGACTTCTCTTTTTATTATGTTTTCCTAAATCACTACCCAATTAGGGTTACATAGCTTTGATTTTGGAAGTTAGAAGAATGGAACGAGGAAAAAATCCACCCTAGAACGGGACCCCTTATGTCTTATTTATAGATGCTGGCGGCCATGCTTCCGTCCTTATGCCTTCACATGTCACCTTGAATCCTTGAGCGCTACCGAAGGAACTTTTCTTTTATTTGTTTTTAGGAACATTCTTCTTTTATCGGAAAGTTTTTCATCTATACGATACATGAACCCTTCGGTGGAGTCGGAGGGTTCCTGGCTATTGTGAGCCTTTCAACTTTATCTGAAGTCTGCTTTTCACCCGGATTTTGTCGAGGGCCGAACTTTCTTTGAACATGGTCCGAGGGATGCCTTATGCTCTTTGCTGACTTATTGTTGTCACCTTCATCTTACAACCTTCGGCACCGCCGAAAGGTTTTCAGTAAGTGTCCTGACAGACCTGAAAGGCCTATTATTCTTTCAGAAGGGTTGTTGTTGGTTAGCATGTCCTTGTCTTGACTCCTTTGCCTCATTTGTAGGGTCAGAAGTTCTTAGATTCTACGGAGTAGTACCCTCCGTCTCCTGCAAAAGGTTTGGAGTCGCCTTATACTAATGACAGCATCCCTTCGACCTCTTCGGAAGGTGTGATCTGGATTCTTTTCCTTTCATCTTTTGTTTGAGATCTTCTGACTTATGCGCAAGGGGGATTTTTTAAGTAACATTTTCCCCCTCATGCAAAGGGATGATCTTGACTTTCTAAGTCATCTCCTCTTAAAGCTATAAAGTCTCCAGCTTCATTTTCCCACAAATGTAATTACCCAGTACAAGTAAAAGATTTTTCCACACAACTTTGCTTTTTTTCAAAATAAAGAGGTTACTTTCTAAACTCGATTTATAATCTTTTTAGACTATTCTTCCTATGTACTCATTTTCCAAGCAGGATTTATAGCTACACTTAGTACTAAATTAATAAGTCAACCAAGGATCCAATTGAGTATTACACTGGTTATCTTGAATATCCTTTTTCATCCATTTGAAGGGAATCATGGCTATAGTGATGAATTTGTTTTTTTTTTGAATCTTCCGACAAGATCTGAAGGAACTCTTACCTTAACTCTCTTTCATTATTGGAATATCTAACTAACTAAATGGGTAGACCTTCCGTCAACAAGCTTTCGTCGAGGTTTAAAAGTTTTAAACCTTTTGATTCTTCTTTGTAGCATAACATCATATAGCAAGGTAACAAATACATAAATATATTTTCAGCTACACAGCATAACTTCAGAAATTCAACTAGAACATCTAAATATTCATATATATATATATATATATATATATATATATATAATCCCATATTACATTTTCCAAAATGATTTGTTAATATGTACATATTCAAAATGATAATAGCATCCTAGAATTGAACATCGAAGGCGATCAAAAGCAACAAAGTGGTTATTTTCCCCCTTTTCCTACCGCTCATTTGGAAAAGGCAGAAGGTCTGGAGCCAAATCGATGGGGTTGATGACTACGGGTTCAACCCAAAGTAGCTGATAGGGTGAGTAGGTTATTAGCGCAAGGTTTTCTTCAGAAGCATCCCATATGGCCCAATCCATCCAGAAGGCGTCTGTGGTTAGATCGAAAAGCAAGGAGTATGTTGCTTTTATATGTTGATTAAGAAAATTAGGCTGTAGGTGGTTCACATAGTTCAATAGTTCAACGTGTCGCAGCAACAACAAAGCGGTGCTTCTGCGTTGGAGATTGCAAGCAGCATGGATGTTTCTCTCTTTTACATAGTTTAGTTTTTCTAGAAATAAATTTTATATAATGAAAGTTAGAAGAGAAAGTTGGAGAAGATGAATGGATCTCTAATAGAGATTTTGATGTGAAGTTTTAAACGCTCTCTCTCATTTTTCTAGAGATTACCATTAATGATTTCTATCTTTTTGCATGATTACCGTTCCATCTTTAATTTGAAAGCAAATGTTGGTTAGGAACCATCTGGTGAAGTTATACAAATGACGGCCTGGGCACGACATTTTTTTTTGAAAAAGAGCGACGAATTCTTAACCCTCCGTTGGATGACAAGTAGAGAGAAACACTTTGGCTATTTCTATGTAAATTTCACTTTTAACACTTAGCCCTGAAACTTTATTATTTAGGCAAACCTCAGTAGGAGTTTACTTTAATGTTTCCATTTTTATGAAAATTAGGACTTGATCTAAATCCTGACACATGCTACAACTTTGCCTCGAACCAGACTATACAAGATTTCCTTAAATAGTTCAGGTGTTATAAGTATAGATTTGTTTTCGAATTTCTCTCTGGGTCCATTTTACATGAACTGGTGGGACTATTATAAACATGAGACATGCAATTGTTCGATGAATACACGTTTCTCGTTACATATTTTATATTTAGCTTCTCTGTACTATGTTATTTTTGATTATCTGTCCCTTAACTCAAGTAGCCTTAAGAGACCAACCTAGCCAATATGCTATATAGGGGAAAGCCTTCTTCAAAATTGACTTAATATTGAGGATTTTAGGGTGTTTTCGTATGTGGAACATTCTCACTTCTCGCCCATCCTTTTAAGGTAGAAGAGACATTTCTCTTAAAGGAGATCAGAATATTTTATCATCAACAACAAGTCTCAATAAGAAATACATTTTAATATTTGTTTTGCTACTAAAATATGGAATTTTGATTTCTGTTTCGTTTGTTGAAATGGGGGACTTGAGCAAGGCTAGCTCTACCTTTCAAAGTCCTTGTTTCAAAGCCTGCAAATGACCTAGGATAGGTTAAGTGTAGAATTCAATTGAGGCTAATTTTTGCAAATATCCTTTAGATTCTAAGCTCAAATGCCACACCATTTAAAAATTCTTCAAGGAAATTGATATTTTTAAGTTAAATCTTTAAGAAGAAAGAGGAACTAAGATACTGAAGTTTTAAAGCATTTCATCGGTAGAGATACTTGCATTAATTTCAACTCGGAATGACAAAGTTTCATGAGAGGATAGCCATCTTGGAAATAAAAATTTAAAAGTTAGCCCGGTACCACAATTCTGTAGAATTCATAATCGGTAATTCAGTTTAGAGTGCCGATTCCATGACATCTATGGGTTTTATATGAACGGTTGATCAAATCACAAGCATCTTAATGTATATATGATATATTCTCCATACCATAGTAATTCTATGTAGCATGATGCAATGTGACATTTATAATATCGTAAATACTACCAGTTTTGTTGTTTTTTGTCAGCACCTTGTTTATCTCTGATTTGGATATTCCCTTCAGAGATTAATGTGCTTCTCCGCTTTCTATTTTAATCCAGGACTCCTCTCTTGATTTAGTGAATCTGAATCCCCTTCCATTCTGGCTTTATGAAAAGGAATTCATTCATAATGTTAAAGCTTCTTTATCCATAATGGGGGATGATTATAGATTTATCTCTTTTCACTTGTTCAGCATTCCTGAAAAAAGTTAATATTGAGCTACGCATAATTATTGAAATCTAACATTTACTCAATAAAATCATGAGGGGACATTTGTGACTGGGATCTTGACACAGTAGTTTTGGATTCATTCCTTGTGATTGAGGGAATATGAGAATAAAAAGGTTCGAAGTTCCAATTTGCAGATTCTTTAGGCCGTTGCCATTTTTCCCCAATAATATTCTTTGAGTTGAGTCAAATTACTTGAGATGAGTAAGAGTTCAAAGATTTTGTACCCAGATTTGGGCTTTCAATAATCAGTAGCCATGGCATCTAAACCCTTTGGTATTAATGATGAACTTTTACAAGATATTATCAGACCTAGATTCGGGTACTAAGAAATATTAAAATAGCATGGCAGTCGCTTCTTGGTATTTTTTGATAATAAATGATGGGGAGTTAGGACGTCAGCTTCAGTAAGAAAGGAATGTTGGAATGCCTTTCTTTAGTAATAAGCAACAGAAACCCACTGTATCATTTCCGATGATGGACGTTATAAGGACAAAAATTTATATTTGCTGATAATAGACCGTGACCTTTAATCTAGAATAAACAGTAAAAGTCTGCAAAGTCGTATGTGGTAATTAAGTAACGGAAGTCTGTAATACCCAATGCGGCATTTGGTAATTAGTAGAAGACCAGGAATTAGCCTTGGTATTTATTATTAGAAGACTAGAAAATCAATCTTGGAATTTAAGTAATAGAAGTTTGGAATACCGCACTTGGTAGCTAATAATAAAGGATCACAGACTTTACCTGGCAGCTAGCAATAGAAGACCGAAATATCATTTTCGGCTATTTTGTATTAAAAGGCCAGAGTGCCATTTTCAGAATTTCTTTTCTAGGAATAGAAGTTTAGGGTACCATTAGTAGTGGGAGGTTGAAATACTATTTCTGATAATGAGTAATTAAGGTTAGAAATCCAACTAGATATTAACAATGGAAATCTAAAAAAACGTTTCTAATAAATAAAACGTTTCTTCCTAATATTTGATAATAGAAATCCAGAACACCATTTTAGATATTTTAATGATAGAAGTCTAGGATTCCACTTCAGGGCATCATTTTTTGATAATTAATAATAGAAGTTCTAGAATACCATTTCGGATAAATAAGTAATAGAAGACCAGAATACCATTTCTGGCAATAAGTAATAAAAGAACAGAAAATCATTTCAGGCAATAAGTAATAGAAGACTAGAATACCCATCTGGCAGATGTTCATAAAGAGAAGTTGGAGAATTCTTAATAATTCTGTTTGTCAAATGTGCCATCTTCAGGCATTTTCGAGGTTTTACATGCTTTGGCTTTCTCGACTCCGAGTTTTCCTTGTCCTATTGTCAATTGTTTTGGCCTATCTCAGGCGAGGACTCTTCTGCACAATTTTTGAGCTTATTTAAGCAGAGCCCATTTCAGGCTGTTTGTCATTTTAGACATTATTGACCTAGTGGTGGTCGTTATTCTTGAGTGATGAAAATTACTGGCGGTGCCTATTTCAAGCATGGACTTTTCTTAGTCCGCCAAACATTTCACTCGAGTTTCTGATGCACTCGGCTAGCTTATTCTAAAGCAGGGCCCAAGGACTACCCGAACTCCTTCCAGGAGGCTCCTTAACCTGGCCATAGAGTGACACGATTAAGAGCTTGTTTGGTATGTTGGTCAGACCATAGCCTAGCGGGACCAAGGGATTACCCATCCTCCTTCCTGGAGGTGCCTTATCCTGGCCATATCATGACGCAGATAAGGTCTTGTGCCGCTTTCACCAGGCCATTTTTGATTTTGGCATGGATAACGGATTACGCCCTCCCTCTAAGAGGTGCGTTGACCTGGCCATTTTGGCGCGATCAAGGGCTTTCTACCATTATTGATAGCCTATCATTTTAGGCAGTCCAAGTTTAAGGAGAATTTCTCTCTCGATCATGTAGCTTTTTCTTATTTTGAGAATAGAACCTTTATTCCATGAATTGATCAATCCTTTACAGCTTTCCTTGTTTCAGAAAGTGCAGGACCATTTTCCTAAGTACTTTACATTGATTGGTATCATGTCCGTTTATGAGATGGAAATCATAATATGCTCATTTGGATCTTCTTTCAAACCTTGGTTTTCTCTTTTGAGAATGCCAATAATTCAGTTGCTTCCTGGTTTTAACATAGATGTCTTTAATTGATGTTGTAAGATTATACTCTCTAAGAAGTATTAACTTTTGAGCCATCTTTGATTGGCGTCTAATTTTTTTGCACCTTGGTTCAAATGCTTCTTTTTGAGGAGCAGGTTTTCTTGTTATCGCCCGTTGTTCTTCTTTTAAGTGAATTTCTCTTAGTTATAAGGTTTTGGTTAGAAATTCCTTGATAATTCTTATATTTCCAACGGATAGCTCTTTTATCTTCCTTACTTCTCCAATTGAGGATTTCTCCATATATCCATGGTTTTCCCTTGAATGGCAAGCCTCATTTATAATCCTACACCACTTATATGTGAAACTATCATAGTCTTTTATCATTTCTTTGTCGAAGATAGTTCCTCGGAAGTATGAATGAATATTTCTCCTCATTCGATTAAAAATGTTGTCACTTGCACTCATTTTCCTTCCAAGTGAAAAAATTGTGGTTGGTCCCACATGAAAAGGATTTAGGCTTCACTTCTCAGGGTTATAAGAATATGCCTTGTTTCTGTCTATAATTTTCAAGGCTTCAAGCCATAACCTTTGTTACTCATCCTGATTGGAGTCTTTGACATTCACATAGGAAAGCCTTGTCAAGTATGGTTCGGATGATCTTTGTTCACACCACTTAAATCTCTTATCCATTATGAAAACAAAGTAAGTGAAGTTAAAGTGAAAAACAAGTCTAATGGGAACTAGATAGCTTTAGTGTTAGAGAATCGATCAAGCCGGAGGTTCAAGCCCTCCTTCAAGCACCAAAAATGTTAACCAAAGTTATGGTCAACACTCAAAAGAATCCAAGTAGAAGAAGTTATTGGGAAAACGTGGAAGATGCAATCTCTAAAGGGATGGATGAATATTCAGCTGATAACTCTGAGCGATTTCGAGTGATAGGATTAATTCGAGCTATGTCGAAAGGTTAATGGTATGTAGAAATTTTTTTACTTCTCTACTAGGGATTAGGCTTATTACTTGACCTTTCAATGGGGTCAAGAGGGCTTAGATACAGGATTTGAAAGGTGAAAAGTCTTTATAATCTTGTTGAATTAGCATAGAAGGGTATATGATTTGATTAAACCCTTATAAGACTCCTCTTGAAAGCTTTTTCCTTGACCAAGATCATATTTCCTTACGTTATCTTACTTATAGAGTTAACTTGGTTTTTTGCCAAAAGGCTGGACAAGCAGCTGTTTAGGATTCGTAGTGATGTTAAGGTTGATGGGATCTGATAGGTTATGATACTTGGCGAAAGGTTTGACCCTTAGGATTTATGACTCTGGAAGGTTTTAGGCATACCAACTCTAATAGATCCCTTTAGGTCCGAAGGGTTTACGTTACAAATCAGAAGTTTTCGAAGGGTTGTGAAGACCGCTCAGGAAAGAATATCATTGTTTTTGTTGCTATGAAACTTTCAGAGGCACAATACCAGAAAGTTGTGATTAAACCAACAAAGATTAATGTAAACTGTGAAGAAAATGTACAAAATTCAAGACTTCCCTCCGATCCTTGAATGGACTTCTCTTTTTATTAAATTTTCCCAAACCACTACCCAAATAGGGTTATAGAGCTTTGATTTTAGAAGTTACAAGAACGGAATGAAGAAAAAATCTGCCCCCAGAATGGGACCCCTTAGGTCATAATTATAGATGTCGGCGACCATGCTTCCGACCTTATGCTTTCAATTGAGTCGAAGGGTTCCTTTCTTGCATACAACTGCTAACCTTTCAACCTCATCGAAATGTTTTCCTTTCACATGTCACCTTGAATCCTTGAGCGCTACCAAGGAACTTTTCTTTTATTTATTTTTAGGAACCTTCTGCTTTTGTTGGAAAGTTTGTCATCTATATGGTACGTGAACTCTTCGGTGGTGTTGGAGGATTCCTAGCTATTGTGAGCCTTTGGAATTCATCGAAAGGCTGCTTTTCACCCGGATGTTGCAGAGGGCCAAACTTTTTTTGAACATTGTCTGAGGGCTGCCTTATGCTCTTTGCTAACTTATTATTATCACCTTCGTCTTACACCCTTCGGCACCGTCGAAAGGTGTTCAGTAAGTACCGATGACCCAAAAGGCTTGTCATGCTTTCGGAAGGGTTGTTATTAGGTGGCATGTCCTCGTCTTGACTCCTTTGCTTCCTTTAGAGGGTTGGAAGTTATTGGATTCTGTGTATTAATACCCTCCGCTGAGCTGCCTCATACTACTGACTGCATCCCTTCGACCTCCTCGGAAGGTCTGATCTGGATTCTTTTCCTTCTGCCCTTTGTTTGAGATCTTCTAACTTATGCGAAATGTGAATTTTTTGAATAACAGTTTATAACATGTTTATTATTTAGTTTAATTAATATTTTAAGTGAGTATGTTTACATATTATGTTCCTTAGTATTCGGTTATTTAATTATAATTGAATGAACACGCCCACTAGTGGTAACGAATTCAATTATTAAGCAATAAAGAGAATTAAGTTAATAAATTATATGTAATTAGTTCTCAAATTTATAATTTGAATTGGTACAAACTGAAATAAGTTAAAATATAAAATATTAATTCTCTATTTAGTTTAAATTAGAATACATCTAATAGTAAATGTATTTATCATAACAACTTTAACTTTTTGTTGCACATATCAGTAAATAAAAGTACTTTCATTTATTTTTGCATACAATTTTATATTTATTTGTAACAATAAATATATCCATTTTTATATTTACTTCTATGTGACAATTTTCTACATGATCAAATTATCTATAAATTGAAATGAGTTTTAGCTAATTTTAATTTATTTTTACTATATTGGTGCAAATTCAGTTTATTACAACATCTATGAACTTAAATTGTACCACTTTCTTCAAAAGTGATAATGTCAACTAGTGAAAGCATAAATTATCCATGCTTTCAGTTTAAAGTATAATTTTACTTTTGGTCAGTGTTTTAATTTTATAAACCTTTGACTTTCAACTCTAGTCAATTCTTAAACTATAGAAAACTAAACATAGGTTCTTTATAAAAAATATATAATTATTAGAGAATTAATGTAATTTTGTTAATTTAAAAACATTAAATATTTTTGGTTCAGATTATTATTGGTGCTATTAATTATTGTAGTCCAAGTTTCAATTATGAAGTATATTTTCATATGTTTTTTGTCCATAATGCTCAATTAATTGAATGTAAATTGATTCCTAAATTTATGAAAATTAACTCATTAACAAGTATTAGGGAGGGCAACCTCAATAATAATGTGTAATCAATTCTCTAGCTTAATTTAGAATCAAATGTATCATAAATTCATATTGTAAATTATTCTACTAAACTCCATACTAAACTAAATATGAATCGATAAATTTATTTATCATAATTTACTTTTACTCAAATCCATACGAAACTAAATATGAATTCGACTCATGTGGTATTTATCCACATATTTATACATTGGGACGATGTATGAGTGTACTATTTTTTTTTAAAATTTATCGATAAACATTTTCATTAGTATTTTGCAAACTAAAGGTTTTGGTGCAACAGATGCATCTTTTTCAAAATGCACAAATGTCAAAATGATGATACTTCATATTTTAAAACTCCTTTTGAACTATTAAAAACAAGCTTAGTTTAAAATTTTATTTTTTTTGTAAATTTATTAGACAATATGCATAATTTACCTAACATGTTTATTTTTTAGCATAGATTGCAATTTATATTACAACAAGTTAATATAATTTTAAGATTTTAAAAGCAATAGTATAATTACACTTTTCTTTATGCTTAAAAGGCACCTTATATACTCAATATACTATGGAACATGTAACGACCTAACTTTTCAACTCTCGAATGCAGATACTAATACATCCATGGTACTCGTGTGCTGAGCATCCAAATAGCCAAAAGACATAAAGTTAGGGTAAAATAAAAGGAAAGAAAGATAGAACAAGGTAGAAGAACACAATACCAGAATCCCATAATGGAACAATAGCGCATTATATCAAAGGAATGTTACAAAGGTTACTCTGAATATAAAAAATTTATATTTACCAAAACCAAAACATTCCCATCACCCTGGACAGTTATAACTGCCTATCCTCGGAATGCTGGTATATACAAGCAGTAATGTAGTGAAAATAGGAGTATCATCGTAGGAAAACATCTAGCTTATCTCCATAAGCCCCAAATCATCCGTAACTAAATTTGAAAACATACATGGGGCTGACCCGAACATTGTAAGAAAATAACATCTGGATTAGTCTGGTAAACAACGTGAGAAACTCAAGAAACAGGAATACATATAATAGTAATCGACGGGGCCGTACAGAATACCGTAACATTTTCCCCTTTAAAAGAAACCAACCATTCATTAAGTTTATATAATGATGTGGTAGACAATGTCTAGAGTGTAGAATATAAATCATATCAAATAGTTGTTGCGTGAACGTCACAACAATAATCAGTATACAATCAATGCTGCTAAGGCGCGTTTGCATAATTGTATAGGTCTTTTATGGAGATCTTCTCTGATCCAAACGAATCTGAACTCCATGACAAGGATCAAAAAATATCTTCCAAGCATCGTATATCTCCAGATAGGATATACACTAAGGTGAACATAACTGTACCACCCTTAGTGTGTGGTCCAATTCATACCAACTCTTGCTAGCAACAATCGATATGCATCTCTGGATATGGAGTTGATATACACTTGAGGCCAGCTAAACCCCATGGCCATGCGCTTTCTCTATTTTCTACCATTTTCTTGATGTCGAGGCAATGTTTGACATAATTCACATGAGTTTTAACCACTCGAACAAAATAGAAATTCCTAGTTGGATTCCTCAAACTGATCACGAATCAGTATATGGATTCGAGCAACTAAAACCGATCATGAACCTCCATATAGGCTCCCCACAGATGTCCTCCAACGAATGCTAACATCATCCTCTCTCCTAGAATACTCCTCAAGATAGAAAGTCCTCCATGATAGCGCTGTTCAAAATTTTAACATTGACCTTTCCCTTAGACTTAACCATAGGATAGACATTCAACTCTATAACATTCCACTCCACAACCGCTTCCAGAACATAGATGCATATATGGTTTTGAAGTGGTTATGGGTTTGAGTCATCTAGTATAAGTACACTCTTCCCGATTACAGACTCTCTAAAAGGAATCAATCAATTTTCAATTAACTTAATTCTTGTTCTGCTATACATAAGCGAAAGGTAGAGAGGTTTCATACAAATGCTCCTCCCCGGGGGTTCTCATTGCTATAAAATCGTAAGGCTTTCCAATACTTTTTAAGTAATATTTGGTTAATTTCAATAATCGACTAATTAATTATCTAAACAATTTCTTATACAAATCAATATCCATATACTTAACTCGTTTCAAACAATCCAACTTATTTATTCCTCGCCTAACAGTGAAGCCAGGTAAGTTAGTGCATTGTTTACATCAAAGCATTGCCTGGACACTTCATTCTTGAATCTCACAAATAGATAAGTCTACCTCGTCGGTGTTAAGTATAGTTTTAGCGATTTCCATAAAAGAGGAAGAAATCAGCACGATTAACACATTTTTGACATTTTCCGACTTAACTATTCCTTGGAAAAGAGGGAATCCGATAGATTAGAGCTCTATTGCTTGTATTCTTACTCGAACATCAATCATAACTCTCACAACTAAATAAGCCTACTTAGAAGAATTTTAGCATTAAGCATAATTAATTACTTTTCAAACAAGCAATTAAATAATTAGACATTTGGCTATTAAGAAATTCTAACCCCTTTCTAAACTTCTTGTTTATACTTTTAAAACTTTTTTAAAAGTAATATATATGTTCTTCTCGACATAATTTTAGTGCTGAAGGCAATGCTATAAGCGGTGGCATAATAAAGAAACCAATCTGATAGTATGAAGATAGTTTAATGTTGGAAGCTTATAGTGCCGCATCTCATCAATAAAGTGCCATATAAAACGACACATACTATCCATAGAATTATATGATGAATGATGAATTTCCCATATCATTAAGAAAACCAGTGATTCATTAATATTATAGAGGTATAACCTGTACCACATCTACTACAACGTCATGACTCAACCATGCCGCATCTCATACAATGTCGCATATCATCCATGCCATGCTCCAGCAATATAAGACAACAGTAGTAATCTGCATGTTATCATCAAAACTCACTTCAACTTTGTCGAAGCCTAAAAGAATGCAAAAGATGGATTCTTGGAGAACAATGGAGATAACAAGACCTTTTGAAAGAGTCGAAGGGATGCTTCTGCAAATGTTAGATGAACTATGGGCTTTCAAAGAGGTCGAAAGGGGACAAGGCTACCATTTCCGCCTCAGTTGATCCCTTTCGAAACAATCGGTTCCGCATGCGTAAAGGGGCTTTGCATGTGATAAAAATGCCTTTCAAACGCATCCAAAGAAAGGTTCTGCATTAATGAAGGGGATTACTTTCGAAAGCTACCTTCGGTAACCATATTCTATCCACTAAAAAGCTTCCTCCATTGCAATTAACCTTTCGCAATGATCCATCTGCTACCGTTAAATCCTTTCGAAACCATCCAAATTCCCTTCCTCACTCATTTAAGTAGCAACATATCATGTTGGCACAAGATCTTAACAACAATAAAGAAGTCGGGGAAGCCTTCTACTATGATACAACCATTTCAAAACCAAGGAAAGACCCTTTTGACAATGTCGAAAGCCACCAAAAATGCATATAGGTGGAGTGCAAACCAATTCGATACCTAATGATGGAAGGAAGATTTAACTGTTTTGAATGCTTAAGCAAAGAAATAAACATCACCGTTTGAAAGCATTGGACGTGTACCTTTCGAACACGTTTGAACATTCTTTCTTATTTATCTAACACATCAACAACATGATAAGGGTCGCTCTTATACCTTCCAATGGAGTCGAAGCACACATGTCCCTTTCGAAAGCAATGTTGAAGAGGCACTCTTAATTCAACATCGATGGAACGTCATCGAGGCACCCTTTCGACTGAGTCTAATGCGAAAGGGTCCAACCTACGCTTATAAATAAGACCTAAAAGATACTATTTTGGGGATTTGAATTGATATAGCCCATACTTATTCTTCCCTTGAGTTTGTAAACCTAATTCCAAAATCAAATTGGGGATTTCACTTTCTTGTAATACTTAAACCCTTTATTCGTAAAGCTTAAGAATAAAGAAAATACATGGCACTTTCGAATACATAGATTTCGATTCCCTGCTTATATATGATTTCCGCAATGGAGTGCATGTATCAGTGCATATCAAAGGGGTATCATTCAAAGGAGTAGAATCCTTCAGCTCAATTAAAACCTTATAGATCCCATTAGGTGACGACCTTAGTTTACCTCAAGTAATTCGAAAGATGGTTTTTAAGGGATCTTAGATTACTTCAACCGATTTAAAAGGTGGTTTCGAAGGGATCTTAAATTACTTTAGCCGATTGAAAAGGAGGTTTCGAAGGGGCCATTCACACTTCTAATTTCTCTTTGGAGTGTTGACAAGATTTCTTGTTAAAATTTTTGTCGCTAAAAGGAGGGCTCGAACCTCCGACTTTGTTGAATTCCCAACCTCACATTCTCTTATCCATATTCCATTCCAGGCTAGCCTCGGTCGGTACACCATAAGCTTGGCAAATTAAAATGTCCGGGCACGGATCTTTAGAACCATGCTTGATTGGCTTCTCTCAAGAAACCATTGAAGACTCTAAACTATATGAAGAACAAATGTTAAGATTGGAGGCATTAAGAATCATGGAAAAGAATAAAGCTAAATCTCACGATCTCGATAATTAGAGCTTAAAATCATTTCATACTGTCCCGAAACCGATTTTGGCTTTAGAAGGAGAAAAAAGTTGGGGGTGATAACTTTTTTTGTCAAATGAGGAAGATTATTAATTCTATACTTAAGGCACTATCTTTGAAGAAGGAATGATGGTTGACTATATTGGCTCAGAAATGGCATCGGGTAACAAGTGAACTATTACCTTTATATGAGCTTTGAAGATTTTAAAAAGGAAAATTTTCACCAAGGATGAAGCTCCAGAATCAAGCAACATTAGATCAAGAAATCAGCCTCAAAGGAGAAGCTTCAAATCAAGACTCCCTAAGAAATGCAGCTCGACTACATCAACCGAGAACATCTACTTAATAACAAGGGAGGAACTCAACTAATGGCCATAAAAAAAAAGATCAATGTGAAAGAAATCTTGGAGGATTTTACTACCATTACCATATGATGAACGGACATGAAACCAATCAATGTAGAGCTCTTGAAGGGATGATAATCAACTTTTTCAGATGGGGAAAGATCAATAGATTCGTAAAGAAATCTGAGAAGAATTCAATAAAAACTCATATAAATAAGAAAGTCTATAAAGTTGGGAGTAAGATTCTCCTTAAACATGGAAACTACCTTAAAGGATTATAAGCCTTTGTCTGCGCCAAGATGGTCATGTCAAAGCGTCTCCTGAAGGGAAGTTAGAGTAAGCCTTTAGCCACAATAGAAATGGCCTGGTTAAAGAATCTACAAGCTCTTGACCATGCTTACGTGGCTAAGTCAAGGCACAACTAGGAGGAGGGATGGAAAAAGCCTTTGAACATGCCATACTACGGCCAGGTCAAGGCACTGACCAAATTTCAGTCCCGCTTATAAGCCTAAGCTGGAGCAAATCCAGGTGGGTGGATGGAGTGAGCCCTTGATTTCGACATGCTATAGCCTTGTCAAGGCACCGAACAAGCCTTCAGTCCTACCTATAAGGTCTGGCCGGGGTACCTCTTGGAGGGAGGTTAGGTAAGTCTTTTAGCCATGCTTGTAGATAAGCTAGCCAAGCGCACTGGACAGCAAAAGACTAAGACGTCCAAACTAAGTAGTGGTGCAAAATCAACAACAATATACAAAGCTTAAAGGGTGGCACATGTCAAAAGAATCAAGAACTAGAGAGGTGACACGAAGTAAAAGATTCAAAGAATCAAAGTCCAAAGATCCAGATGAGAATTTATGAACTTCCATTATTCAAATAGTATTTTCTAAACTTTGCTTGTTACCTAGAACAGATTTTTAGTTTTTTTTATTTTCTGGATGATCATTCCCGGACTACTTTCCTACGAATTATGACCTTCGGCTAACTTCCGAAAGATGATTTATGGGCTACACTCATTAATACTCGAATCTGGGTTTCAGGTCTTTAATTAATAATTTCAAGATCTTTCTTATGGACTTCTAGTTTTCTATTAATTTCTTGATCTATCTTATCAGTACCTGAATTTGGGCCTCGGGGCTTCTACTATTAACTTCTAGACAATACTTGTCAACACCCGAATCTAGGTTTTTGGCTTTTATTAATATAACCAAATTTGACTTTCTGGTTTTCTCACATTATTATTCTAACAAACCAAAATTCTAGTCATTTAATTTTAATTGATTAATTAATTTTAAATATTTAAATAATGGATTTAATAATTTTATTCAACTCTTTTTAATTAATACATAATATCGGTGAATTCAATTTGCAAATTTATTTACAAATATAAATGGATCGGATAAATATCAAAAATTAAATATAAAATGCTATTCAAATCTATTAAATTGTCATTCTGATGCATTGTCTCAGATTTTGACAAAACCAATTTCATTGGAACCGTAATAGTGAATTATACCATGCCGTCGAATTTCATGGCGATTAGACAATTCTTTTGGTCGTGCATCTTCGTAATGTGTAGAAATTAGTTTCAAAAATTTAATATAATAACTGGAAGTTTAATATAATAACTGGGTTTAAAAAGCTATTTTCTACATACGATCGAATTATGGCTTTAGATTTGTTCCATTATATTCGGTATAGGGGTATAACACATTGGACGCTAGGCGGCACGTTTAGTTTAGAGTTCGAAAGACGTTGTATAGCTTGATAATATAAATAATATATGTCAGCCATATTTAGCTCATGCTCTTCATTGATTAAGCCATACCCCTATGTACGGCGAGACCATACCTTTTCTTCTTTATAACGTTGCATGTAAACCAAAACTAGAGCTTTTGTCCCTTGAATTGATTTCCAAAATCTAAAGTCAAATCCAATAAAAATCTAAAAATCATGAAACAATTTTTAAAACACCCAATTCGTAGGGATCTTTGATTTGGTGTGCTTTCGGAGATGTAAGCCTTGGTTGGAGGGCTCGACAGTGAAGTCGCACGGAGGTTTAGGGCTAGGGTTGGGTTCTAATGGGATTTTTGGCACCGGTTCGATGAAGGAAGATCGGATTAGGGTTCGGCGTTGCAAACAACACCTAGTGCTAAAGTTTATACGAATTTCCTGTCAAAAGAGGTTGTGCGTGCATAGTGCAGCGGTGTGGTGTGTTGAGTCAATCGCATTTTCTTTGTTTATCCGGGGTTGTTGCCGTCGTGATGGGTGAGTCTAATTCATCAAAAGATGAGGGTTGGCAAAAACAGTTCAACAAATGGAGCACCGTAGCTCCGTATCAATAAGGATTGTGAACGGCCATTGGTTGAAGTCACTGTGCATGTTTGTTAGATTGGGGAATAAAGAGGAGAGGGTAAATTTTAATTAATTTGAAATTGATAATTTAGCTTAATTATATATATTCGATAACTTATAAATCAAATAACTTTTGCGTACGAGGTCGGATTAGGGCGTCGTTCATTGCGTTTCCCTCGAATAGGTATTATTTTCACATCAGAATTGGTTTGATTAGATTTGGAGCTTACTAGATTCTATGCTAAAAACGGACGATCGTGCAGTTTTAGTTCGAATCAGAATATTTGGCGAAAATGAATACCAATGTGAGTTTAACTCGCATTAAATTTTTTATATAATATTTATGATGTTATAAACGTTTGTTGGTTTCTTGGATGTTAGTTAAATTGTTTGATTGCTTATTTTGTTGAATTTTCTTTCTTAAAATGGATGGCATATTCATTTGATCGTCACGAACCCATATGATTATATCTATATTATCCATAACTGTTATTTTACTGGGGAAATCTATAGAGCGGCCCTAAGGGGTTTCTTGTCCATTATTATTTATTCACATTACAATGCTGTTATATTAATGGCCAATCGAAATAAATCCCGATATTCCATTTAACTTGTTAACTTTCGTTGTAGCGATTTTGTTATACCGTCGTTCGTAAAATTTCATCCCCAAAACCATGTCATATGTTTTTAGCTTGCGTTTCTGCTAAACCGAATGTTAAAATTCATTAATATTTTGATTAATGATTATTAAAAAATTAATCATTTTGATTATTGATTTTGAGATTAGTTAACCAATTTAATTAATGACGTTTAAAGTTGGCTTATCTTTGATTTAATTGAGACAATATTTAATTGATCGATTTAACTAATGATGCTTGTAATGACCCGCTATTTTGACTATTCGCATCCTCACATGTCGGACTTGAATAGCTCAAAATACCGAATTGTTAATTTTAATTTGGCAAAACTCAGATATACAGTAAATAAATAATCACAGAATCACGGACACAGAGTAATAATATGCAGCGGAAGTAAAAGAGATAGTAGTTCATGAAGCTACTATATAAATATATAAGATACATCAGAGTTAAATAAGTTACAACAGAAGTCTCGAATACAACAATCGAATACAATAATCAGAATACATCACTGGAATCAACTGAATATCTGAATGCTGGGAAGATAGCTGGATCTCCAAGCGAAGCTCCAACTCCAAAGGTAAGCCTCGAAAGCTGGTACTCTCAGTCTGACCCGAGCGTAAAGAAAAACACAAAACACTCGAGTCAGGATTAATATTCTCATATCAATAAATCCAACTCAAGTGAAATAGCAATCGAAATACAAGTAACTCAAAGGATGCTGGAATCACCATCCTCTAAGGATCCGTTAAACTATCTACTATGTAGTAGTGTACGCTAAATAAATAATGTCTATCAGTAATATAAAGTATCAAAATAGTGTTAAGGCGTTACCATTATCCCCCTTAACACATTTTATATAAATGTCATAGTCTATACAGCACTGTAAACTCCACCGTAAACTTGTGGGATATCAGGGAGTAGTCCATAGGTATAACACAAAACAAATTCGTAGTGGTCGCGTATATAGGGATACAAGTATGACAAGGCACATGAGGCAATACCCAAGGTGGGGAAACTACCGTTCGCCTGATCCGGACTGGTGAGAATGCATCGCCGCAGCGATCGCAACACCGCGAAACAACACTCCTGAAAGTACGAGGGTGCACCAATCAATCACAAGTAATGAGTAGTAGTTACGAAGAAGTGTCTTCGCTCGAGGTGGCTAACCCCATTTGGCCCGGCACGGCTCCTGATTTTAGTCATTTCCAATTTGACACAAGTGCCAAGGCTATCCATTATCGTTCTCTTTCTTCAGTCATCACGTACATCATTCCAACCACTTCATTCTGGATCATCACTACGCATATAGTTATTAAAGTGGTTTTCGGTTTAGATAGAGAGTATATCCATAACCGATTCCCGTTTCTTTAATAACATTCGTAATTATTACACTGATTGGTCGTTTAGTAAATTTCAAACCAAATCCAGTTCAATTTCCATCTCAATTCGTAAATCAACATTTCGTTTGTCCTTCTAAATCAATTTTCAAAGTTTACGTTTCAAAACTTCCAAATTACCAATTCAAAATCTTACAATTCAATTTCAACTTCTATTTAAACAATTCAAATATTGATTCAAGTTCGTATATAAGTTTCATT
Organism: Allium cepa; assembly: GCA_030765085.1. Taxonomy (NCBI): domain Eukaryota; kingdom Viridiplantae; phylum Streptophyta; class Magnoliopsida; order Asparagales; family Amaryllidaceae; genus Allium; species Allium cepa. Next base: position 592,201,159 of record CM060937.1, read on the forward strand.
CCGAAACCATTTAAATTGTTTAATTTTCATTCAAATCAATTCTAATTCATTTATCGATTTCATTTAATATTCGCTAAGCTAATTTATCATTCAAAATAACTTCTATTTAAATTCCAATTCATTTAAATCAATTACTTACGTTCAACCTCATTATATCAAAATTTCAACTTGAAATAAATTAATTTCGTCAAATCAATTCTTTAAATTACAAGCCTTACGTTAATTTCAATAAATCCCATTCATTTCAATAAATCACACTTTATTTCTTGTTAAAGAAATTCAATTTTCACTTATTTATTGACTTCGTTACAAATTTCAAACTCAATTAATAAAGAACTAAATTTCATATATTCGAGAAGTTCAATTTCACTTATTAATATACTTAATTTTTTTTTTCAAAACTTTAATAAATGAAGAAACTCAATTTCATTTATTAACGAAGTTCAAATCCATTATTCAAAAGTTAGATTTCTCTTATCAAAGAATTCAATTTTTATTCAATTATCAAATAATTCAATCTTATTCATTATCAGATAATTTCAAATCTTAATTATTAATAATTTCAAAACTTAATACTTACAAACTTGATTATAAATTCAAACTTAATTATTAAATCATTTCCACTTAATTATGAATTCAAACTTAATTATCAAATCATTTCAACTAATTATTTCAAAACTTAATTATTACTAATTCCAAATTATTTATTAATAAATTCCAAATTTAATTATTAAATAATTAAATTTCAAACACCGTTCTTTCATCAATTACCACATTAATATTGGTTTCAGATTCCAATATTTACATTTCCTTTCAAAAATTCAAATTCCGACTTTATTTCAAAACTTATTCTTTATTCGAATAAAATCATTATTTTATTTTAAAAATCAAATTATTGACCAATCGGATTTTATTAAATTCTCTATCCTAGGTCAAATTCATTTGGGTATATATCATTTCAACCCGATTTCAATTCAATTCACAAATCAAAGCATAACAAAGGGAACTTGCAGTGTGATAACAGGGATGGTGTCAAAGTAAACAAGCAATAACAACAATCAATAACAATCCAATAATCAATTCAAATAATCCCGAAATAATCGTATTAATTCGCATTGTTGTTTGTGCGAATTAATATAATTATCTCTAGAATCTACACTATCATTTCATGCAGATTAAAGATTATTACATTACGGTTTTTCCACTTGTAGTTCAATTTAAATTTTATACTACAACAATTTATCCAATATACGTTCAATGGTTCAAAGTGTAATTATCACTATTCTACATGTCAATTAATTCAACAGTCTAAAAGAGGTCATATTATACAAATTTAACTAATCAAATTCAACACATATGTCGATTCACATTTTTAAACAATCCTACATCAAATTCAATTGCATAATATTTATCACTTATCGCATTTCAATTTACATTCAATATAAACAACAAACAATCAATCATTCATCAGCCAAACTGGATTATCATTGTATAATTAACAGATAATGGTGTCAGATGTCAAGGTGAACAGATACATAAATGACAGTGCAAAAAATAACAACAGCATATTTCAATTGTCGTTTCAATTGAAATCAAATTTAATAAATAAAAGAACATTAATCGTGAGTGATTTCTCACCTTCCAAGGGTAGAGACGAACGAAAATCAGATGAGTTACGAATCCAAAGCAAGCTAGATTGAACGCGAATTTGACAAGCAAAGCTGACAAATAGGAATTGACGAAATCAAATCAGAATTGGATTGATGATGATAATCGGGTATAAATGAACACATTTAAATAACTGAAACACAATAATATGATAATTTTAATAAAGTCTATATTCAACTTAAAATATCTATCAAAATAAGATCTACACATACATATTCTTTAAAACCAATAACAAAACGAAATCAAAATATCTACATTTAAAAAAAAACAATACCTGAGAAAATCAAAATACCAATATATATAGGTATGATATATATTGTAAATCTAAAATAAAATATCCAAGATAATCAATATAAAATATACTATTACAAAAGATACATATCTCAGTACAAGCTTTGAATATATTGTCATTTGTAAAAAAAATCAAACAGTATACAACTGTAAATTTATAACAGTACACACTTGGAATAAACAATATACATATACATACTAATATATAACCAATGTGAAAGGACTTATATACAAACTGTCGCGAAATATATCTTATAATACTTAACTGTTTAAACCTTATAGATAATATATATGCGCATTCAAAATAAACATGCACTAGGTAAACTACAGACTAAATATCTATATCCAGTAAATATAATCACACAACAGATTAAACTCATATGGCAACTAACGCTGACACATCGAAATTTATTATATATAAAAGCTTAGAAAAACATACACTGTTTATATGTAACATTTAAAACCAAAATAAAACAATACTATAATTTGTACTTTTCGTATAAACTTATACTTCAAACATAATATAACAAACATATTATAACTGTAATATGAGCGCACAGGCAAACTAAATGCAAACAGTCTTTATACTACACGTAAACATTATATACAAAACTTATACAGCTGAAAATATATACTATATGTTAATCCCGTTTCACCAACGAGTTAAAGAGTCCACGAGATAAGAGCCCACAAGGTAAGATCTATGAGTTGAGGAGCCTGCGACCTAAGAACTACGACTCAGGAAGCTTACGACCTACGACTTAAGGCCTCCACGGTTTAAGGCTTTTACGAGTTAAGGAACCTTACGAGTTAAGCAGTCTCCGACTTAAGGCCTCCACGGTTTAAGGCTTTTACGAGTTAAGGAACCTTACGAGTTAAGGATGGCACGACTTAAGGAGATGAACGACCTACGACCTAAAACATGTTGCGACCTAACAATGGCTACGGTTGAACGGCCTAAGGAAAGCTATGCGACCTAAAGGAGTAACGACTCAAAACATTGGAAGGAAGGGTCAACAACACATAAGTCGTTGACGACTTACGACTTATGATGAGTCGTGTACGACTCATGCTAGCACGAAGGAAGTCATGTTTGGTTAACTCGGGAACGACTTATCACTTGTATCGTTCATTCGAACAGGAGCATAACATTGGACCAAGCCGAGAGTCAAATCCAGTAGGTCGGCCGCGACCTACCATGAACCGCTAACAAGCCCGCGACTTATCATATGAGACAATTCACCATGACTCGTCCATGACCTAAGGTCACTAAGTCGTAGTCCACTGCTATGATGTCCATACTAAAAAAGGATGACTCGTGAACGGGTTAGAACTTGTGCTATATTCAGAAGACCGAAGGCGAGTTTGAGCTCAACATGGTGAGTCGTCCACGACCCAACCTGACTCGGCCACGAGTAACCCATGAGTCGGGTACGACTCACGACTTAAGACCGAAAACCCCTATAAATACACGACCATTTCCAACATGAAGGGGACTTTTGGTCAATCAATTTCAAGCACCATTACTCTGCCGAATTCCAGACTACTTCAACACTTAAAGCTTTTGAGATTCAAAGAACGTCTAAAAGAACTTCATGAAGAAATCATATACATCCACCATGGATTTGAAGATTTTTGTCAACATCGAAGTTTGAGCCACTTGTTCTAAGTCTTTTGTAATTCAAAGTGTGTTGTACTTGAGAAGATTTGTATCAACTTGTAACGTGATCATCAATAAAAGTACTTAAAGTGGACGTAGGCTATTCCCATAAGCCGAACCACTATAAAATTGCTGTTGTTTACTGCTTTTCTGCTATTACTTGCTTATAATTCTTTCCCGATCTATCGGGTGGTGCTTTCACAACTACACTTCACACACCGGGGTGTTAGCGTTCAAATTTAAGCGTTAACATTTTTGGTGCTTTCACTGAGAATTGAACTCAGGACAGCTGTCATCATTGCTTCGCAGAGATTTGAAGAAAGAATTTCCTTAAAAACCAGAAGTATATCTGAGATTATGGCTCCTGGAAGGAAAAGTAGATCTATCAGATCTGGGAACATCCAAGAGGGAACCTCCGCTTCCCCTGTGCCTAATCTACCCACTCCGTCTGTTGGAGTTACAAAAGCGGAATTGGATGCTGTGATTCTAGGGCTAAACCAGCAGATAAACGCCCAAAATGCACAACTAGAGGCTCAAAGTGCCCAGAATGCTCTGATTCTGAATAAGTTGAACGACTTACTTGGGGCAAACAATCAACCGGCTGGTAATGAAAGGAACTATGCTGGCAACATTCATGATGTTAATGAAAGGAATGCTCCTGAAAGGCCTACTAGTCCCTTTGAGCAGGCAGTACCTGACGCCGGTGGATCTAGAACTCGGCATGATGAGGAATATCTTTCTGGAATGGTCCGGCAGATCATGAAAAAAAGTATGCAAAGAGTTGAAGATGAGAAGGAATGGGGTTTCGCCCCAAGTAAAACTCCGTTTACTGAAAAAATCTTGAAGGCGGAATTTCCAAGGAAGTTTGTCCCTCCGACTATTCCAGCTTACAAAGGGACAAGTGATCCGAATGAGTTCTTGTATAAGTATGATTGGCACATGACGGGTGCCAGGGCCTCCGATGAAATAAAGTGCCGATATTTCCCCGTATACCTGGAAGGCGTGGCTTTACTGTGGTTCACCAAGTTACCAGTCCGATCTATCGATCAGTTTTCAGACTTGACCAGAAAATTCAAGGAGCAGTTTAGACTATATGCTTCGAAGGCCAAGGATATTATGTCACTATCGAGTTTAGAGCAGAATCCTGATGAGTCTATCAGATCCTTCTTGAACCGCTTCAATATAGCACTGGCTGAGGTGGACAATGCTGAACCACGAATGATATTGACTTATCTGATGAGGGCTATCGATAAGTCAAGCGAATTTGGGAAATGGTTAAATATGAAGGAGCCAACCTCTCTCGAAAAGTTCTACAAAAAAGCAGACGAATTCATTCGCTTGGAAAGCCGTCCTTTACCAGTAAAGACAGTGTTGGAAAAAGCAGAAGACAACACTGTCGCTCCACGCAAGAATGAATCGGTGGGGCAAAAAAGGGAGAATAGTAATGGGAAGAAACAGGGTAATCTGAAGAAGCCCCGATCCTTCAAGCCATCAGAATATACTCCATTATCACATACACCGGAGCACATCTACCTGGCCACTAAAGATTCCGTCGATTTCCCTAAACCTATCCCTTTGAGAACTGGGAGAAAAGCCATACAAAGTGGGAAATTCTGCCGCTTCCACAATCAACCAGGTCATGAAACTGATGAATGCCGCCAGCTGAAAAATCTGATTGAAGAGTTGCTAAGAGAAAACAAGTTGCAGCAATTCGTGAAAAAGAATAGCAACAATCCTGCATCGTCGAGTCAGGGGCAGCGGGCTCCTGTTCATCAGCCTGGGGCAGGAGAGAAAGCTACGGGGCATGAATCTGGAAGGCCCGTTATCAATGTCATTTCAGGAGGACCTCACCCAGCTGGCAAAAGTTGGGGTGAGATGGAGAGATATTCCAGGGCTTTGAAATATGCTCCAGCCGAAGAAAACGTCTTTGTTCTAGAAGACACTACGCCCCTTAAACAACAGAAAACTTTCAGTGACGACATTATTTTCAGAGCCAGAGATTCCACAGGTATTGAAGCTCCTACTTTAGATCCCTTGGTCATCTCGGCTGGTATTGGACCAGCCATTGTCAGAAGAGTCCTCATTGACTGCGGAGCATCATGTAATATTCTCTACAAGAAGACATTTGACGAGATGAAAATCCCTATGATCGATGTGCAAGCCTCATCACAGAAAATCGTTGGCTTCACTGGGGAGCCAAAGCAACCAGTAGGAACCATCGATCTGTTTGTAGAACTTGGGGAAGGAGAAAGGAAAGTGGTCCGAAAGCAAACCTTCGTGATCGTCGATGAATATTCTGCTTATAACGCTTTTCTTGGCCGTCCAACACTCGCAGCATTCAAAGCTATCCTAGCCCCGTGGTGCCTCACTATTAAATTCCCTACTGACAATGGAGTAGGAGTTATAAAAGGGGATCAAAATGCTGCGCGAGAATGCTATTGGACAGAGCTGCGAGAGTCAAGAAAAAGGGAAATGGGAAAGGATGCGGCAACTCCAGTCCGCATCAAGGAACCAGCTTTGTAGCAATTACAGAGCGGACCCTGCACTGGCGAGCACAGCGGGGCACGGAAAGAAATGGATCCCAGAAAAGCCAGTACAGGGGAGAATAGAGTAGTACCGGTGGAAACAACAGTTCCGGTACCTGTTGACCCAAAGGACCCAAATAAGGTGTTGAATGTGGGCTCGCAGCTTAATGTTTCGATTCAGAATATCTTGATATCTTTCCTGAAGGCGAATTTGGATGTCTTTGCTTGGACTCATGCCGATATGTGTGGAATATCCCCGGAAGTTGCGGTACACGCTCTGAATATTGACCCAAAGTTTACGCCAGTTAAACAGAAAAGAAGAACCCAGGGTCCAGAAAGGTCAGCAGCATTAAAAGAAGAAGTTGATCGACTCATGGAAAATAACTTCATCAAAGAATCTACATATCCGAATTGGGTTTCAAATCCTGTGTTGGTCAAGAAAGCTAATGGGAAATGGAGAGTGTGCATTGATTTTTCTGATCTAAACAAGGCTTGCCCCAAAGATTGCTTCCCATTACCCAGGATCGATCAACTGGTAGACGGAACCGCGGGACATGAATTGTTATCCTTCATGGATGCCTACTCCGGTTATAACCAAATCATGATGCATGAGCCGGATCAGGAGGATACAAGCTTTATTACAGATGTTGGGCTTTATTGCTATAGAGTTATGCCCTTCGGATTAAAAAACGCAGGGGCAACCTACCAAAGACTTGTTAATGCTATGTTCAAACCGCAATTGGGCAAAACTATGGAAGTCTATGTCGACGACATGTTAGTAAAGTCCAGGAAAGCAGCGGATCACATTGAACACTTAGCAGAAATGTTCGCAGTCCTTCGTAAATACAAAATGAAGCTTAACCCCCTGAAATGTACATTTGGGGTCGAATCCGGAAAGTTCTTAGGTTTTATTGTCAGTGCTAGGGGCATAGAGGCTAGTCCAGCTCAAATTACTGCCTTGAAAGAAGTCAAAGCTCCTAGAACAAAGAAGGAATTGCAGAGTCTCAACGGAAAGATCGCCGCCCTGAGTCGGTTCATTTCCAAAGCTACTGATAAATGCATCCCATTCTTCGATGCCCTGAAAAAAGGAAAGAAGAACTTTGAATGGACTCCCGAATGCCAAAAAGCCTTTGAAGAGTTGATCCGTCATATGGAAACGCCTCCGATACTTTCTAGGCCAGGCAATGGTGAGGATCTTCTTATATACTTGGCAGTATCATCTCATGCTCTAAGTGCAGCGCTGATACGGGAAGACAAAAGGATTCAACATCCAGTTTACTATATCAGCAAAAGGCTCACTGGGGCAGAGCTGAATTACTCCAAGTTGGAAAAACTCGCCTATTGCCTACTAGTTGCATCGAGGAAACTGAGGCAATATTTCCAAGCTCATCCTATCAAAGTACTCACTGATCAACCTCTGAAGCAAGTCCTGTTTCGCCCTGAAACTTCGGGTCGCCTTCTAAAATGGAACATTGAACTTAGTCAATATGACATCACCTATCACCCCCGAAAAGCAATCAACGGACAAGCTTTAGCTGATTTCATTGCAGAATTCACAAAGAAAGATAATGGTGAGGAAAAAGCGATCAATGATTCTCCAATCCAGTGGAAGATGTATGTTGATGGCGCAAGAAATGACTACTGTTCTGGAGCCGGAGTGGTACTTGAAACTCCTGAAGGTCGATCATTATGTTATGCACTAAGACTGGAATTTCCTTCAACAAACAATGAAGCAGAATACGAAGCTCTTATTGCAGGTCTGAAAATCGCTAAAGAGCTAAACATTCGAGCACTACAAATTTTCAGTGATTCCCAGCTTATTGTATGCCAAGTCAAGAAGGAATTTCAAGCAAAAGGTGGAAACCTGCCTTCCTACTTGTCAAAGGCTTGGGAACTCCTATGTGAACTCGATCACTATTCAATAAGCCACATCCCTCGGGAAGAGAATATGAAGGCAGATTCCCTCGCAAATTATTCAAGTTCTGGTGAAGCTCAACTATTGGGATTGGTCCCTGTAGAAGTCCTTTCAGCGCCAAGTATAGGCGAGATGGATATAGACTGGATTATGAATGTATCTCAAGAACAAGAGTCATGGATGACTCCAATACTGGATTACCTACTCAAAGGTTCTCTGCCAGAAAACTCGATAGAAAGACGAAAGCTACTAAGGAAGGCCTCCCGCTATGTGATTCAGGATGGCCGATTGTACAGACGGGGATTCTCAATGCCATTGCTTCGATGTGTATCCCGGGAAGAGTCCAAAACAATCCTAGCTGAAGTGCATGGAGGAGAATGCGGTGATCATTCAGGTGGTCAAACACTAGCAAAGAAAATTCTCCGATACGGATATTTTTGGCCAGAAATTAATCGGGATGCTGCAGATTACTCCCGAAAATGTGACAAATGCCAAAGATATGCCAAAATTCCTAGAGCACCTTCTACCGAACTCACACAGATGGTCAGTCCATGGCCATTTGCAATTTGGGGAATGGATCTCATTGGGCCGCTACCAACTGCTAAATCAGGGATTAAATACGCTATTGTTGCAGTTGATTATTTTACTAAGTGGGCTGAAGCTGAACCATTGGCTACTATCACTTCTAAGAAAATGATAAGCTTTGTGACCAAGAATATCATTTGCAGATACGGTGTGCCTCAGAAAATAATCACAGACAATGGTACTCAGTTTGAAAGCGAGGAATTCCAGGATTTTTGCAAACGATTCAAAATCTAGAAAAGCTTTTCGGCAGTAGCTCATCCGCAGGCAAACGGGCAAGTGGAAGCAGTGAACAAGATCATCAAATCAACCATCAAAAAGCAACTCGAAAGAGCAAAAGGTGGTTGGGTCGATAAACTACCACTTGCACTATGGGCATACAGAACTACTCACAAAACTGCAACTGGGCATACTCCTTTTTCGTTAGCATACGGATCGGAAGCAATGATCCCGGTTGAAATGGAGGTCCCTTCACACAGAAGAATCCATTTCAATCAAGAAGAAAATGAAAAGTTGCAACTTGAAGCGCTGGATCTCCTTGATGAAAAAAGAGATGAAGCTAACCTCAGAGTTGCAGCTCATCAGCAAAGGATAGCCAGACATTTCAATTCCAAAGTTCGTCAACGCAGCTTTGAAATTGGAGATCTAGTCCTAAAAAGAATTATGACCGCGACAGGTGTGTTTGGGCCAAATTGGGAAGGACCATATGTAATAGGTCAGAAGCTTCTCGACGGCACATTCAAGCTCACCACTGTTGATGGAGATCAAATTCCAAGGGCATGGAACAGCAACCACTTGCGTCCATACTTTACTTGAAAATTTTGTTGAAACATTGTAAAAAGAATTATGAATGTATGATTCTTGTAATTGAAAGCAATTGTGAAACTGATGCAAGTAAATAATGAAAGAATATAAAGTGGATGTAGGCCCAATTTCATGGCCGAACCACTATAAATCTTGTGTTCCTTATTATCATTATATGTTTGCTTTGTTTTCGATATAAAAATACATAAAATGTATTGCTGAAATGTCGATTTAAATTTTTGCAGACAATGGAAATAAAACTTGCGCATAATAAGACCGAGCGATTCTCACCATCATTCAACAAACAAATTTCAAGTCACAAAGACCCCGAATTCAAATCCTAGATAGGAAATACTTCAATTGAACGGCTAATGATTTCGGTAGAAGCGAGCCCTTGCTGATAAATTGAGATTGTTTGAACAAACAAACATCCAATTAGGAAGCTAGTGCCCGTTCTCACGAACTTGCCTGGCAATAAAGTACACTTCCTTGGATTAAACAAGCCACTTGTGAGAAAAGGGGAATGAAAACTTGAAAAGAAAAAAAAAAAAAAAAAAAGAAGAAAAGAGGATCGCTGAAAAGGCATAAGCAAGTGAACAGAGGAACAACCAAAGCTACCATCAGCGGCACAAGTCCTCTTCGGAGGCGCAACTCTTCGGAGGAAAAAAGACCTCTAATGGGTCATACGCCACAAAAAAGAAAGTTCTCTACTCAACAAAAAAGATTGGAGAAGTCATGACCCTCCAACCATGAGAGAGTAACTTCCAGGCGATGAAAACCCTCTCTGAGGCACATTTCACCAGGAGTTGAAGTGTTATGACCGCTCTTCGGAATTTCACTTCACCAGAGTTGAAATGCAAACAAAATAAAAGCCCTCTTCGGAGGCCCATTTCACTAGGAGTTGAAGTGTTGTGACCGCTCTTCGGAATTTCACTTCACCAGAGTTGAAATGCAAACAAAATAAAAGCCCTCTTCGGAGGCCCATTTCACCAGGAGTTGAAGTGTTGTGACCGCTCTTCGGAATTTCACTTCACCAGAGTTGAAATGTAAGCAAAATAAAAGCCCTCTTCGGAGGCACATTTCGCCAGGAGTTGAAGTGTAACAACCGCTCTTCGGAATTTCACTTCACCAAAGTTGAAATGCAAAAACAAAGACCTTCTTGAAAGCACACGTTTCACCGAGATTGAAATAAAACTTCCAAGTGTTGAAACGTGAAAAGGCTTTCTTCGAAGGCACAACTCTTTGGGGGTACACGTTTCACCGAGATTGAAATAAAACTTCCAAGTGTTGAAACGTAAAAAAATCCCTCCTTAGAGGTACGACCCCCTCCCGGGGACACAATCAAGAAAAGAGACCTCTTTGGAAGCACACGTTTCACCGAGATTGAAATAAAACTTCCAAGTGTTGAAACGTGAAAAGGCTTTCTTCGAAGGCATAACTCTTTGGGGGTACACGTTTCACCGAGATTGAAATAAAACTTCCAAGTGTTGAAACGTGAAAAATCCCTCCTCAGAGGTACAATTTTGTATAAAAAAAAAATCCTCATCAAAAGCGTACTTTAACTTTCAAATGGAAAATGATTGTAAAAAGAAAAGAAGTTAAAGTACCCTTCAGAGGTCCGCTTTACCACATAGAGGAATTCACTTGGTAAAATATGCACATAAGAAAAAGAGAAAAGTGATTTCTTCGAACGACAAAGCGTAAAAACTTATACGAAGGGAGTTGTACTCAATAAAAATTTTCTTTAAAAAATAAAATAATTATTCTTTAACAAATAAGAGTGCAAGTCCCCTCGAAGTATAAAATATTGCAACAAGCTTAAGGTATGGGGGCAACATGGTATAGTAGTATAGCTGCCTCAGTAAAGTAATACTCAAGCAACATACCATAAGCCCGCTGCAATACTATATAAACAAACTTGTGCAAAAATAAATAGTAAATGCATTCTCAAATTCAAACAGAAGTTTGTACAAACGAAGAATCATTTTATTCAACTATAATGCAGATACAGGTTTCAAAATAAAAGCGGGGGCCGGTACCCACACAACTCTCGGCCAGTTCATACAAAAGGCAAAAAGCTAAAATCTTCACTTCTTCTTCCCTCCTTTGGACCCTTTACTCGGTCGAATAACCAGCTTTTCAGGTCGGCCAGTGGGTATAAGGGAAGTGGGAGAGGCAGGTGTAACCGGTTCAACTTCCGGCTCCTCTTCAGTGGCGGTGATTTTCTTCCCCCTCCTCTTTGATGTCCCACGCTTCTCTCTCCTTTGTGAGGAAGACTCACTCCCCGGAGTGACAAGTTTTGATAGAACAATGTCGTCAGAAGGAGTCCGTTCCGGGGAAATGTCACCTCCCTCAGGTCTCTCATCTTTCTGCTCTTGCGAAGCGATGGGATCATCCAAGCCGTGAAGAGCCTCTATTTGTTCCTCCTGTGATCCAGGTTGCGAGGCAGAAGGAAGCACCGCCTGAAGAGATGAAGGAAGGATGACCGGAGGAGTAGAAGTTTGAGCAGTGCTTGGTACTTTCTCTACAGAAGAAAAAAGGTTAAAGTCAGTAAAAAGAGGAGATGAGGGTTCACCAATGAAGTCAGTAAAGAGAGGAGATGAAGGCTCGTCAAGGTTGAGAAAATAGCCAAGGAGCTCGTGAAACTCATGTGAAATAAACGAGTAACCAGCTTGAGCAGAATTGACAGTAGCGAGATTAACAGTGAAGTTACCTGGAGAAGCTGGTTTCCTGATATCGACTTCATAAGCTTGCGCATCAGCGCTCTCTTCACCCTCGTCTCCACCTTGTGTGCTTGTAATATCAGCGGTAACTTTGGTGGGAGAAGCGAGATGGGAACTGGAACCAATAATGTCGACTTCAGACGAAGAAGGTGGCTGGACTAGAGTAGTTGAAGTGGTTTTCCCCAGCTGGTCCCCTTCCGTCACTTCGGTTCTTAGTTTGGCAAGTTGTTCCTTTCCCCTGGTAAGAGCAGCGCGAGCGTCTTCATCAAAATAATGCCTTTCCAGGGCTGGCTCGTCATAACCAGCACCTTCAGCACCAAGCATATCGAGGGCGGCCTCCCACACTTCCGCTAAAGTGATCTCATACTTGGGACCAAGAAAGGCGAGGCTTCCACGCCCCAAGACGCTATGCAAGTAGAAGTCGAATAATGTTGAGCCGAAGCTGTTTTTGGTCGCCTCATGAGATTCTTCGGCTGCGATTTTGCCGGCGACAGCCTCATCGCGCTCCCTTTCAGTTCTGGCAAGCTGAAGCTTAAGCATTTGTATCTCCGCCTCCTGGGAGTTGTTTTTCTTTCGAAGCTCAGCAATATCAGAGACATAGCCTTCACTGATTCTTTTTTGTGCCTCGAGCCTATCTTCGGCATCCCTCTGACTGGCATGAGCATCTCTAACTTGTCTGAGAAGCACTTCTTCTTTTTGAGAGTATGAAGTAGAGGAAGCAGCAAGCTCATCTTTCAACTTCTCAACCTTTGCTTCGAGCTCCTCGTTGTAGGAAGTAATGCTCCTCATTTCAGTGTCGTGCTGCTCGAGGACCTTTTGCCACTCAGCCTTATCATTTTCCATGGTGAGCATGGCCTCTAAGTTGGCACGGTTAACTCTTTGAAGCTCATCAACAAGCTTCTGCCAGTTTGACATCCTCTCGATATCGAGCTTGACTGCATCAAGATTGCGCAACATAGCAGACTTGTCAATGGGGACCAAGTCTAGGTCGAATCTCACGCCCTTTAAGCACCATTATGGAAAACGGCTTTGTAAAGTGGCTGGGCCAGGTCCCACTTGAAATTTAGGCCTGCTTATTATTGTCTGGATGTCCTCCTTCCCAAGAGCGGGAGAGTCGGAAGTAATGTCAAGAGGGGCAGGGGCAGTAGGCTTTTCGGGAATAGTGGAAGTATGTCTCTCACCATGTCGGGCTCGTTTGCCTGAATCTTCAGTTACATGACCTTTTCCTCGGTCGTCGTAAGATTTCCTTTTGTGAGAGTCGTCACTCCTATGCAGGGAATCATGGTGCTCATCCCTATCCCTTCTGTCATAACGCTCTTCTGCATCCCTCCTTTCACGAGCCTTTCGAGCAGCCCTCTCTTCGTCAGACTCTCTATAGGAGGGAAAGTAACGCCGATAATCATATTGACCACGCCCCCCGTAGCGTTGGAAATCCTGATAATACGATCCGCCGCGTGTCATTGAAGAATCTGAAATAAGAAAAGATAAGCTTTAGAAATCTCTAAAGTATAAGAAGATAAGTGCATAAATGTGCTGGAAAATCCTTAGTTGTGTGTGAAGTGCAAGCTACTCGCGTTGGACTAACGAACCACTCCTCTGTTGGGGGGAAGCGATAGATTTCACTGTTGATGACAATTCTTGAGATGAAGGAGTTAGAGTCTGTTGGAGGGCAGATGTTGCTTCAATCGTCGGAGGTATAGCTTTACCATGAGCAGGGTCTTCTTTAAAGAGCTCTTGGGAAGTAATAATTATGTCACTTAAATCCCCAAAGACGTCATCACCGGCATGCCCAACCTGATTCCCTCCATCATCTCCTTTGTCAGCACTCTCCCTGGTTTGGGAAAGGGGCTCCTCTTCTTCTTCAATAAAGGGAGCAAGTGCGGGCTTTTCGGAGGGTCCCGTATCGTCTCTGGGAGTAGAGCACTTTACTAATAAGGTTTCTGCAGAAATTTCCCCTCGTATGTGCTCTTTAGTGGAGATCGGAAGATCAGGAGTTTTCACCGGAGAGTCAGGAACCTCCGTTGGAGCTTCACGAGGCCGAGTAAAGCGAGAGAGATGGAGGAGTCCGTATTGATGTAAAAGTTCATCGTTTAGCAGAAACTTTATGCTCCTCTCTTCTACCGGCACGGCATTTAATCTTTCAAAAATTTGCTTAAGACTTGGGTCCCTAGCAGGGGGTGGAAGTGCTAAAAACAGGAAAAGAATGAAATTAGCAGCTGAGAGTTCAGATCTCGAGAAAGTTTCAAAACGGAAAAAGTAGAGACAGGAAATCTTACTTCCCACTCTCCAGATGGCATAAAACCCTGGAGGGCAGCGAACGAAGAAAAACTGATTCAAAAATCCGTGAGCGCTTTCGGAGAGATCAGTAATAAGTTTGCGATTTCGAGCGCTTCTTACAACCACGATGGAGGGATGGTCTTTAGTTTTCGTGAATGAGCAAAAATAGCAGATCTCCTCGAAGCTTGGTAACCGATCCAAAACTCTCCTGAATAGAACACATGACCCCATCAGAATGGCGTAGCCATTGGGGTGTAATTGGAATGGAGAGATAGACAACCGAAGCAGGAACTGTTGGAGAAAGTCGTTAAAAGGAGGAATCGCCCCACTTAAGCACATTTGGCGATTGACTGCAACAAAGCCGTAGGGAGGATTGTCAGCAGTGTCATTTGGCCCCGGAAATAAGATGTCAGCATCATCAATGCCAAACTGGACGCGCAGTTGGTTAAATACCCGCTGATTCAAAGTTGTGGATGTTCTCTCCGGAGGGTTGTCTATAGGGATGGCTACTGGAAAGACATCTTCAGCCTGGCCCATCGGCTCTTCTTGATGAGAGGTCATTCTACACAAGCAACTGGATGTTCAAATGCGAAGGTGCACGTTTCCTAAAAAGTGTGAAGTGTCGTGCAAAGCTAATAAAAAATAATAATAACAAGTAAAGATAACTGGAATTAAACTGGTTGACGATTGATTGACTATGGTAATTTCGGAACTTGTTATTTAAAGCTCAAGCATAATATTAATGCGGGCTGGTCAGTTTCAATTGACTAATCCAGTGCTGCTTTAATATTCCACTTGAAATCGGTAGCACTTCGTTCACACGATTTATTTAAGTTAATCATCTATCATTAACTAATCTGTCGTTCGATGTGGGCAATCAATGACAGTATATTCGTCCCAGTTTTCTGTGAATGTTGTATTAACAGATCATTAGCTTACAAGTTGAAGTAATCTGTAAAAGAATGCAGCAAAGATCAACAGTTCAAAGTTCAAGCAAAATTTACAAGTGTTAAGTTGTCAACGACTCAAGAATTCTTTGTACGGGTTAAGCTAAGTCATTGGTTATTTGGATGACTCGGCTACGACCTAAGGAAAGTGAGGCAAGTTAAGTTAGGTTGTTCCAACTCTAAATCGCTGATGTTATAAGTCGGCAGTACTATGAGTCGTAAGTCAAAGAACAGGGGGAAGGCTCCAGATCGAAGCAACAAGAAACCTTCTAAGTTCTAACTCGGTTACGACTCATGGCTTGAGTCGTAAAACTTGCTAGGTCGGATTAAAAGTCAATAGTAAAGGCTACTGGGTCGCATGGAAGCTGCTGAGTCGTACACGGCTTATGGTTTAAGTCGTGTACCGTTTAAAGGATGAGTCACGGGAAAGTAGCAAGTGCTGAGTCGTTCACAGTTTATGGTTTGAATCATTCACGGCCTATGGCTTAAGTCGTTCACGACTTATAGCTTGAGTCGTCTGTGGTTTATGGCTAAAAGCATTGAGTCGTGTACGGTTGAGATTGCAAGGTATTTCAGAATCAGTGGCCAAAAAGCAAAACCAACTAAGTCGTGAGATCCTAAGTCATTTCCTCAACCAGTCAACTCCTTTCTAACCCGTTAACCTGTTAAGAACTTCCTCATCTCCTCCGAACCCACGGGCCAGTCAAATCAAGACATTGTAATTCATCATCTTCTCCTCACATCATCAGAAAGCGCCCAAAAAAAAAAAAAAAAAAAAAACCAATTCGAATCGCTTCAAGTGTACGGCGAATCAAACGCGATGTTGTAATCTAAAGGATCACAACAACAACGTAGCCAACAATGGTCAGAATCGTTCACAACTCAATTCAAAGCCCGAGTACGACGTACGACGGTCATTTGGGAACAAGAAGCGAAAATTTATGCCTTAGCGATGGTTGTGGTTGGATTGAAGTTCAGAATGACTTACGCGATGTGGAGGAAAGGATGGATTAATGATCAGTAAGCTCAGATTTGCTTTTGAGAGGTTGGAGAGTCTCTAATGGCGGATGCGTCTGTGAGATAAGAAGTGGGAGAGGAGAAACGACTCAAGCGTTTTTATATCTGGAGACATTGGAACTTGAATCGGCACGGGTTATGATGAGTCGAAGCGCACGACTTACGGCTTAAGACGTGTGCTTCGAGGGGCAAGTGTTAATCCCGTTTCACCAACGAGTTAAAGAGTCCACGAGATAAGAGCCCACAAGGTAAGATCTATGAGTTGAGGAGCCTGCGACCTAAGAACTACGACTCAGGAAGCTTACGACCTACGACTTAAGGCCTCCACGGTTTAAGGCTTTTACGAGTTAAGGAACCTTACGAGTTAAGCAGTCTCCGACTTAAGGCCTCCACGGTTTAAGGCTTTTACGAGTTAAGGAACCTTACGAGTTAAGGATGGCACGACTTAAGGAGATGAACGACCTACGACCTAAAACATGTTGCGACCTAACAATGGCTACGGTTGAACGGCCTAAGGAAAGCTATGCGACCTAAAGGAGTAACGACTCAAAACATTGGAAGGAAGGGTCAACAACACATAAGTCGTTGACGACTTACGACTTATGATGAGTCGTGTACGACTCATGCTAGCACGAAGGAAGTCATGTTTGGTTAACTCGGGAACGACTTATCACTTGTATCGTTCATTCGAACAGGAGCATAACATTGGACCAAGCCGAGAGTCAAATCCAGTAGGTCGGCCGCGACCTACCATGAACCGCTAACAAGCCCGCGACTTATCATATGAGACAATTCACCATGACTCGTCCATGACCTAAGGTCACTAAGTCGTAGTCCACTGCTATGATGTCCATACTAAAAAAGGATGACTCGTGAACGGGTTAGAACTTGTGCTATATTCAGAAGACCGAAGGCGAGTTTGAGCTCAACATGGTGAGTCGTCCACGACCCAACCTGACTCGGCCACGAGTAACCCATGAGTCGGGTACGACTCACGACTTAAGACCGAAAACCCCTATAAATACACGACCATTTCCAACATGAAGGGGACTTTTGGTCAATCAATTTCAAGCACCATTACTCTGCCGAATTCCAGACTACTTCAACACTTAAAGCTTTTGAGATTCAAAGAACGTCTAAAAGAACTTCATGAAGAAATCATATACATCCACCATGGATTTGAAGATTTTTGTCAACATCGAAGTTTGAGCCACTTGTTCTAAGTCTTTTGTAATTCAAAGTGTGTTGTACTTGAGAAGATTTGTATCAACTTGTAACGTGATCATCAATAAAAGTACTTAAAGTGGACGTAGGCTATTCCCATAAGCCGAACCACTATAAAATTGCTGTTGTTTACTGCTTTTCTGCTATTACTTGCTTATAATTCTTTCCCGATCTATCGGGTGGTGCTTTCACAACTACACTTCACACACCGGGGTGTTAGCGTTCAAATTTAAGCGTTAACACTATAAATCATATTTTAAAAAATATTATAACGCATTACCTTCAACGATTTAAAGACGAGGAAGATGGAAGACAAACTGAAATGTGTGGTTGAACGCTGGGCGCAGTCTATTGGTTCCATATACTCGGGAAGATGAAGCGGTGATAGGAGAGTGACGTGGAGGCTGCGGGGCTCGGCAAACATGGTGGAGTTTTCGGTCGCTCGGTGAGTAGGTGGGTGCTCACAGAAAAGTGGTGGGCGGGGCGATGAAGGGTCAAGCACGGAAGAGAAGGAGATGGCGGTGGCCGGTCAGGCGCGTGGAGGTGAAAACGATGATGCTTGGCAGGGCGTCGATGATGGTGCTCTCGGTTGAAGTGAAGAGGTGGTGGCCGTTGGAGTTTTATAGGCTGTGCACGGCCCGGAGAGGGTGGCCGAATTTTCCCTAGCAGCTTGGAGATGCGGTGATGGTGAATGGTGGTGTCGTGGAGAGGGAGGCGAACTGGGCTGTTGCGTGTCAGGGGTGGGGCCGCTGGCCGTTCGGTAGTTAGAGGGTGAGAGGATGCAGGCGGCATACGGTTACCTTGTGGAGTGGCTTGGTCGACGGCGGTGGTAGAGGATGTCGCATAGGGTTGTGATGGTGGAAGTTTAGCAAGTGGAAGTTGGCAGACTAAATACAATTGTATATCATTTTTTTCATACGGGTTAAAGCAAATAAGGAAAAGATGGAGGAGAGCTGGCGTTTCAGAGGAAAGGTGAGCAGTTATAAGGTGAGATGAATGCGTTAAAGGATGAGCGGGTTTTCGAGGTTGAAGGTAAAGCAACAGTCTCAAGTGATGCATGCGTTGATGAATTTTGTGGAAAAATTCAGAGCTCATGCTATTTATACAATTCATGTGGGTTAATAAATGTGATATCACGTAAACAAAATGCACTATGATGCATTTCTCAACCAATATGATTATATGCAATTGATATATTTTTGTTCAGATGAATGAAATAAAACCAAAAAAGTGAAAGGGGTGGAAGAAAAGATCAATGAACGAAAAGTCATAGAACCAAAGATTGCAAGGATACTGATACATATAACCATTACGCAAATTCCGCTGTATACTGGTCATCAAAATACAGAATCGAATATACCGAAGTGATCAGCCCGACGAGACGATCATAACGGTATAAAAATATCAGTTGTACTATTGAATTATAAAAATTTGAAATTTCTACCAGTGGAAAATGCATAAAAATCGCAGAAAAATAAGATCGACGGAGCTAAAGATGTCCGAATTTGAAAAAACGACAAACTGACAACTTGCTCAAAAGATGTTTTAGAATTTTTCTATGTAAAAATATTTTGATTTTGAAACCGTTTTATTTTCATCGCTCTTTAACTGATTAAATTGAAGTAAATTTACGCGCGAAATAAACTTTCCTATTTTCGAACGAAAATTTACCGATTGCTATGCTTAACTGGACGCATTCCAAATATTAAATTTATATTTCAAAATTTTATCGTTTAAATTTGCACAAAATTTCAATTAAATACGTTACTACAACCGTTAAAATTTACAGGTCGTTACAATGCTTGAATTTAATTAATCACTTTAATTAATAATGATTTATAGTTAAATAAATCATTTTAACAAATGATGTTTTAATTAATCTTTTTAAATATTGAGGGTTGAATTCAGTTAATCCAATAATTTATTGAGCTTAATTAATTGTTTAATTAATTGCATTTAAAATTATTTAATCGCTTTTATTATTAATGTTTGAGATTAATAATTTATTTAATTAATGATTATTTGAATTTAATAAATCTTTTTATTTTTTGACATTTAAAGTTATTTAATTGATTCAATAAAAGAGATTAAAATAAAATTAACTAATATAATAAAAGTGGTTAAAGTTAATTGACTTTGTTTTTAAAGTTAGTAAACTGACTTAATAAAGATTTGAAGTTAATTTAGATGAACTATTTTATTAAGGATAATGGATTAGTTTACTTAAAATAGATTATGAACGTGATTAGTTATCTTTAGGGATAATTAATACTATTTTAAAGTTATAAAGGTATTTAAATGGCTTTATTATTTTTTTGCGATAATAAATATTGATTTAAATTTATAACTAATGATTTAATAATGAGAGAAATCCTTTAAAGAGAATTGTTTATAAATAAAGCTAAGTGTAAATTGTTTTTTGGTTTACAATAAAATATATATTTTAGCGACAATTGTTTTTTACCCTTTCTTTAATATACTTAGTATTATAAAATTTTGTCTTATAAAAGTACATTTTGAAAGAGTAATTCTAAAAGTGTTTTACAAACACTATAATATGGAAATCACGCACAAGTTCAATTCTTTTTAAAGAAAAGGTTTGATTTGTTTATGGAAATAAATTATTCCATAAAGCAAATCACTTATATGGAAATAGTTTATTTGTGTAATTATCACTAAACATCAATGAAATTGACTTGTTGCTATTTGGAAAGTTAAGAATAACCATGAAACATGACATGGAGGTAACATTACCTCGACCTTTCTGGTATTATTATTAACTACAAGTTTGAATTCAATGAGTGGTGGTAGGTATACAAGAATTAATTTCCATATACGTTCATTTTATATCCTCGATAGCCGGTTTCTCTGTTATCGGTTACTTCAGCTACTTTATTATCGTTGTTCTTAGATGATTTATTGCTCCATTGAGCATTGATATCCTTTATCGGAAATGAATAAACCAAAAGCACGAGTGGTGGCCAAGCAATGCGGGGTTGCCACTGTTAGGGTATTTTCATATGTCATCTAGATTGGATTTAGTTATGCACTTCGACGTGAAAATATTCGGATACTCGTTGAGGTCTGGCAAAATCTGGCTTGGAGGGTCTTGAGAAGTGTCATAGAGTAAATTAGCGTCTCAAGTATATTACTAGAGGTATACTTCATGGGGGGTTCACCTTCCTAGTCATTTCTTGGAAAATTTCCTTTCCTTATTTTGATTCAAATCCTTGAACTAGTTTATCTATAAATTGCCTCGAAAAGAGTTAACCACACTTCGTGGTATTTAACTATTGATTTAGTCCATTCTATCAAGTTTGGACTGTCACCTTATTTTGTCCATCCTATCAAGTTTGGACTATTATCTGATTTAGCCAATTTTAGCAAGTTTGGACTATCATCTTATTTTGTCGGTTCAATCAAATTTGGACTGTTTCCATGTTTTATCCATTCTATCCTATTTGGCTTTTACTTGGGTTATTTCCGTTCTTTCAAGACTATTTTTAAAATCAATTATGACCATTCTTATTTGGATTTGTTTCCCAATATTTGTTTCTGATTTTTCCTGTATGGACGTTATTATTATGAGGTAAAAACCCGTTCCATGTTAGCGATGTGGTCTCCCAAAACTTTTCTATGTTCCCCATTACTTGAGTTATCTTATGCTAGTATTTCTAGACTGATCTGGATGTTATTTTATTGTAATGCTTGGGTAAGATTGAGTGTATTCCTAGTTTGTCTTTGGCATTATGTAGGTCTTGAAGGGGGCTGAAGTTTCATCTATTGTAGTATTTTTATTTTTCTACTATATTATAGTATTCCTATCAGCATTTGTAAGGTTAGAATTTATTAACTGTCCAGCTGATAAGGTTTTTTTTCAACTCTGGCATAATCCGTATTTTGGAGTGACAGTTTCTACTATCCTTGTTATATTATATGCTGTCGATTCCGCTATGAGATTTTGTTTTTCCTCTGTTCTTTGTTCTTTTCTTTTTATATACCCTAATAATCTGCCCTTTTATCGATTGGATGCATGACATTGGAACATAGTGATAGTGTTCAATGTCGACTTTCGATGGTCAAAATGGTGGGTCATTACACTCTGTATCGGAGCTGAAGGTTAACTGAGGTCCTTTACTTTGGTAGGGCTTGGCTCATTAGAGATACCGTAAGCAACATCCTAGAATGAGTTTGAGAATATTATATATTTGAGAGCGTATTTGCTAATGTTATAAAAACATATTAAGTTAGTTGGTATATTGAGTTTTTATGAATTTTTGTCGAGACGTGGGACACTACGATATCGGTAAGTATTTCTAAACACTAAGGCCAACGGACATGGTATTGAAAATTTTGGGAATTTAGGCAAGTTAAATATTTTTCCTAGTAATATACTTTATATGTATAAAGGAAAAAATTCAAAAATTTATATAGTTAAAAAGGTGTGTTTGTTTAAATATGACAATATTTATTTATTATCACTATTGTTTGTTCAGTTATGCTTAATTTAAATAAGAAGCATTGACTTTTGTTTGTTAGTTCCAAAATGGTGCTCGGTTTATCTAAGAGCATTTATTGCTTTGATTTAAAACAAACCCTTTGTGAATTAATTTTCACAATTTGACTATAAGGCATTTGGAATATATGTTAAGTTAAGAATTCACTTTTAATAATGGGTTAAGGATTAAACTTTAATAAAAAGTTGTCAATATAATATAAATGGTGGAATAGGATATTAAAGAATAAATATTCGAGACAATTCTATTATAACAAAGAAGGATTATTATAATATGGAATGATTTTTATATAAATGAAATTTACACAAATTTAGTTTGTAAAATGTGTTTAAAATGGATTTTTGAATAGAGATCCATGAATTTTTGAAAGTAATTTCAAAAGGTTTTTGGGAAATGAAACAGTAGTATTTTCTGGACGTAATTGAAAATAAATTTTTTTGGGAAGTAGACCTTAAGTGATATGCATTTTCTTTGGAATAGTTAGGAAGAAATCCTTTCGATTAGTTTTGTGGTTATTTGAATAATCTTCTAAGTAACGATTTGATGTTTGTGTAGACGAATGTTATAGGGTACTTAGTAAATTATTCTATTTATCATTATGTGATCGAAATAAGTTCAAATACAGATGAACCTAAAATGAGTATTTGTAGTAAATAATTTGAAGTTAATTATATATAACAATATATGTTTTTGAAATTTAAAACCAGTTATTTAACTTTACAGTTCCCTTAAATGGAATTGGATTAAAAACAAAAGGTACTTCTGATAAGAGATTGTTTTGATAAATTAGAAACATGTAAATTAGGTTAAAGTGAAAAAGGTTTTGACAAACATTGTTTTATTGAAACCACATAATTGTTAACACATCTAAGTATTGTAAACTATTTGTTGATAGGGTCAATCCATAAATATCATTCATTTTGACACTAAGTTAAAGAGGTTAATAGGTTAACTCGGTTTTAAGAAAAATCCTAATTTTAATTGATCCCCATCTAGATTTTTTAAAAAGTTAAAATAAAAATTGTGTGCACTCTTCAGATATAGAAGGGTATTATATAAGTAAACAAAGTGGAAATAAATTATTATTTTATATTTTATAAGAAATGACTTTATAAAATATTTTTAAAACTTGGAGGAGAGATTATGAAATAATTCATAAGTAACTTTAGTACTGAATAAAATACTGTGAAAATGAAGGTTATTAGATAATAATCTGAGCATTACGTTAGAAAAAAAATAAAAAATTTAATGTACTTTAGAAACTAAAAAATTTGGAATATAACTTTCCATTTTGTCCTTGTGAGTGTGGATAATCTTCCAAGTAATAAACGAAGGTTAATGAGCAAACGTTACGCTAAGATAATTATCTATATTTTTTGGCAATTAAGAAAGTTTTGAAGCAAAGTTAAGATCTATTTATTAGTCATTTGACATTTTGAAATAATGTTAAATGATAGGTTGTCCCTTTAGGAAGTTGATTGACTTTTAGTTTAGTTTATTCCTTCCTCCCAATTTGATTGATTTGATTTGATCCAATTAAATTGATTGGTTGTGCGATTTTATAGACCATTGCTTACAAAGTTTTAATTATAGGAAAAGGATATTTAATTTTTGTTATTAGGTCCTAAATTTCGGTGGTTTTGAAAAAAAGAAAGAAGATATTTTTGAAGATTTTGGGAAAGGAATGATATTTATTCACTCTAGTTGTGTTTGGAGGAAGCGAAATACCACTGGACACCCTTGTTGTTTTGATTCTAGAGTTTCACTGTACTTTATTAGGAGGGATTCCTTCCTTGTCATTTTGATATTTGATCTTCAATATTTCTCGTTTGAGAAATTTGAAAATTAATTTTTGAACTGAAAAATTTGGGTATTTAGATCTAAGTTTATCATTTGAAATTATTGGATGCATAAAATCTATTACACAATGTACTTTGTATTTTGTAGCATATGATTGAGATATGGTTGTTGATTGCACATAGATTTATATCATACTATTTTCATTTGCATAATAGAGTTACATCATTTTTCTATTGTCAACTTGATTCTCTTTTAGATTATGTAAGTATAAGAAAGTAAGAGATTTCCACTTGACTTATTACGCACCTGCATTTGAATAGGGATAATAAATTACTTGCCAAATTATAAATCAAAGGTGAAAAGGTACATAATAAATTTAGAAAATTTAAATTGTATAATGATTTTATGCCTCATATATGGTAGGCCACTTAGCTTTAGCATTCTCTAATTGGTTTGGAGCTCGTAGAGGCAATTTGTAGTTATACTAATTGAGCCCCGGAAAGGAGATACCAGTGAAATTTTTCGATAATTTAAGAAATAGAAACTGTTTGAGAAATTTGAAAAAATGTTGATAACTAAAATTTGGCTTTTGAGTTATATCTTGGAATGAACGAATAGAAAAGAATTAGTTGGCATAGGTGGGTGAATTTAAAAGATATGGAAATTTTGGAAACTGTTCCAGCAAATTGGTTTTGAAAAATTAACAAGTTTAATAACTCAATTTAATTAATTGTTTTAAACTTGAGGGTTTGGAAACATTTTCTTCCTTAGGAATTTCAAGGACAAAATTCATTTAAAGGGTGGAGAATGTAACAATCCAAAATTATGATCGTTTGATTTTAAATGTTGAATTAATTTTAAATATCTACATAACTGAATTTTAGAATTTAATAATTTATAATTCAAATATAAGGATTGATTAAATATTTGAACTGTGAATTAAATGTTAATTAAATGGATTTAATAATATTATTAACTCCTTTTAATTAATAAATAATGTTAGTGAATTCAATTCGGTAATTTATTTACAATTATAAATGGTTCGGATAAATATCGATAATTAAATATAAAACAATATATAAATCTTTGAAATTGTCATTCCGGGGCACTGTCTCGGATTTCAATAAAACCAGTTTCATCGGAGCCGTAATAGTGAATCATATTATGCCGTCGAATTTCATAGCGATCAGATGAATCGTTTGGTCGTGTGAGTTCGTAGAGTGTAGAAATTAATTTTAGAAATTTAATATCATAACCAGGTTTAAAAATCTATCTTCTATGTACGGTCGAATTAGGGCTCGAGACCCGTTCCATTGTATTCGAAATTGGGGTATAACATGTAGAACGCCAGGCGACACGTCTTGTTTGGAGTTCAAAATTTTCAGATGTTGTATAGCTTGATAAATTAAATTTATATAATATATACATCAACCATATTTACCCCAAGCCATTCACTAACCAAGCCGTACTCCTACGTACATGTAGACCATACGTTTTCTCCTTTTTAATGTTGACTGTAATCCGAAACCAGAGCTTTTACCCCTTGTATTGGTTTTCAAAAATCAAAATCGAATCTACTAAAAATAAAAATAAAATCTTGAAACTAGTTTAAAAAATCCTAATTCGAGGGGATCTTTGATTTTGTGTGCATTAAAGATGTACGGCCTTGGGTTGGTGGACTAAACAGTGAAGTCATGTGGAGGTTTAGGGCCATGGTCGGGTATTGCGGGGATTTTGGACATCGATTCGACGAATGGAGATAGGATTCGGGTTTGGCGGTGCAAACGACACCTAGTGCCGAAGTTTGGAGGAATCTCATATCGAAAGTGGTCGTGCGTGCATAGTGCAGTGGGGAGGTGTGATGAGCAGGTCGTGTTTTCAACTGGTCATCCGGGGTTGTTATATGGTGATGAGTGAGTCGAGTTCGTCGAGAGATGAAGGTTGGCGAAAACGGTTCGACAAACAGAGCACTGTAGCTCCATATTAGTAAGGACCTTGCATGGCCATGGTTGATGTCACTTGCAGGTTTGTTAGATCAAGGAAGAAAGAGGAGAGGGTAAAATTGTAATTAATTTGAAATTGGTTATTTAATTTAATTATGTATGTTCGATAACCTATAAATCGAATAAATTTTGTGTACGAAGTTAGATTCAGGCGCCTTTCATTGCATTGAAATAGTATGGACATTATCTTCACATTGGAGTTAATTTGCTTGGATCTGGAGCTTGTTGGATTTTATGCTAAAATCGCACGGTTTTTGGGTTTTAGATTGAATCAGAACGTTTCAGCAAAAGAGAACATCATTGTGACTTTAACTCGCATTAAATTTTATTATATTATAGTATGGTATTATAAATGTTTATTGATTGCTTGAATGTTAGTTAAATTGTTTGATTGCTTATTTGGTTGAATTTCTGTTTGGCAAATGGATGACATATTAATTTTATCGTTATGAACCCGTATAATTATATCTATACTATCCATAACCACTGTTTTGCAGGGAAAATCTATAGAGAAACCCTAAGTGTTTTGTAACATTCCCTATCTTGTGGGCCAAATCTAAGCGCTATAGATGTTGCAGTTATCTATAGTATTAACTTCCGATGACAAATACAGTAATGTTAATGGTATCCACAATATCTGAAGCATATGAATATGAAATAAACTCAATACAAAATTAAAACATAATTTCTTATTATATTCCAAATCAATATTTCACATTCAATTACATAATCAGAGTACCAAATAGACAAATCACTTTTCAATACATCACAGCGGAAATAAAACTAATAACCCCTATATAGCAAACTTTTCCTCCTGGACATCTTTGGAAACTTATTCGTCCAACTTACTAATCCTAGAAAAACTTAACTCCCATCTACTCAACTTAATTTTAAGCACCCGAGAGTATAAGGGAAAACATAAACTTCGAGTCAGATATAATGCCTGGTGTGAATAATATTATTACATCGTAGTTATCTGATGTTAAGTGAGACCATACCGCTTAGCGAAACGGGTTCCCCTTACGAATATCCCTTTTACAAAATATCTTTTGCAAATCAGAATCCTGCAATCAAACTGATTAAATAAATAATAGCAATATCATATACGAACATAAATCAGGTAATCTATGGACCATCTGTCTGTAAAATGTAGTTTTGTTTGGCTAACTACTAACCATTGGCTGACTCAGGCCTTCTATTTTACGACGATTTTTCTATCGGCTAGAAAATCACCGAAAAATTATGTTAAAAATAACCGCAAGCACATATCATACGGTTTTAGTACGTGGCAAATATGGGTCGATCCACAAAGAATTGAAATGTTGTTATAACCGTCCAAGGTCTGATGGTAGGATATTTGTACTCTGGTTTATTTATGTGTATAATAGTTTTCTTTTTGTAAAGTTCATATTTATGTATATAATAGTTTTCTTTTTGTAAAGTTCATTGATATATTATAGATTACTCATCACGTTGTGAGGTTCCATTCTGCCCTTTTCTTTTAATTCTTCCCAACGATCCATCTTTCTGGAACTTAGATGTTCGATACATGGATACCGTAAATGTATTAGTGTCAACTTCTGAGGATCGAAAAGGAGGGTTGTTATTGTGGTATCAGAGTCAAAGGTTAAGCGAGAACCTTGGTCTTAGTTGGTAAACTCATTAGAGATAGGTTTAGTAACACCCTAGAATGAGTTTAAGTGCGTGTGTGCATGTATGCGTGCGTGTCTATGTGTGTTTATAAGAGCGTGTATTTTTTAGTGATAAAAAAATGTGTTATATTTTGTTGTTTGATTGGTTGAGTGGTTTATGGGCTCTAGTCGGTGCGTCGGGCTAACGTTATCAATTGGGATTCCTAAACACTTGAACAATGCCCACCAACACAATATTGTTTTAACTCGGTAAGTGAATTACTTTTACCTAGAAGTATATTTAATATATAAAAGCATAATTTTCAAAGGATAATATAGTTTTTGATGTGTTTGTTTGTTAAGAAATAATGATTTTTAATTATTATCATTTAGGGTTTGGTTGGACATGCTCATCCAATTTTGGAGCACTAGTTATTGTTTGTTGATTTATCTGCAATTTTTCTTTTATTAAAACATAGGAGGGGTAAATAGAAATTGGGAAAACATTGAAAATAACACCTTATGAAGAAAACTTCACAATTTGTGGAACGATCGCCTTTGCGACCCCTAAATTTCGACATTAATACATCCACGGTATTCATGTGCCGAACACCCAAGTGCCGAAAAGACATAACATTTGGATAAAAGGAAAAAAAGAACAAGAAGAGGAGAATGAAAACATCAAAATCTCACATGCGGAACGATAATATATAATGTCTCAAAATGATCTTTACAATAGATAACTTTATGGATACAATAATCTGAGCAAACTAACCTATCATCAGTTTGGACAGCCATAACAGTCCTTTCTTACAATTGTTGATATATAAACAAATTAATGCGATTGAGATAAAAACTACGGTAGGTAATCGTTAAGACCTCTCCAAGATCTCCAAAGAATATCAAAGACATCTACAAATATATACTGCGCTGACCTATGCATTATAATAAAATAACATTTGATTAATCTGTTAAAGTAGCGCGAGAAACTCAAATCATTTTGGATTATTAAATGTTATAAAACCTTTTCAAATAAAGGTATCTTGTAAGACCATGCGACAAATAAATATGGATGGGATTTTACCTTACGATTGCCAAACTATTTTATATGAAAATGTAGCGGTTGGTAATGTGAGCATATTCCCGATATTGTTTGAGGCAGCGATTAACAACTTCACAATTCTCTTACCTTCATCACTAAGATCCTTGGGGGCAGGGCCTAATAAGAAAACATAATTCAGAAAAAGAAAGTAATAAAAAAAAACAATGGTAATGATCTACTTACGAGGAGAAGTGAAAGCTCCACTAATACTTGGAAAACATATGACATAAAAGAATTGCATCTCCCAATCTTTGAACTTGCTTACACCCTCTGAAATTAGCTTCTTGTGCGGGTTAGCCCGGAAAATTTGGTTGTTTAGATTGCTAAGCTTGACCAGACACACCAAGTAATTGAGAACTTCAGCGCTTAGAGAAGAAATGTCCGATTTTAAGGATATAAGCTGTAAGGAGATATGTATATACATTTGGCAATAATTGAATATAGGGGTGGGTATTTAACTGATTTAACCGACTTAACCGACATCGATCCAACCGAATTAACCGATAAATATGGTTAACCGACGTTATTGGTTAGCCGACTGACCATAACCGACCATTTCCGGTTCAGTTAACGGTTAAAAGAATTTGGTCGGTCGGTTAACCATTAACCGATCGAAAAATTAAGGGTTTCTTAATAACATGGCCCAACCCATATTAGCCCATTTCTATACAATCCATTCCCAAACCGATCCTGTGCAGCTATGCCCTTATCATCTGCTTGCACATTCAGTTCTTTTACTATTCAGTAAAATCAAAAGGGAAAAAAATACAAGAAACCCTAGATTTGATTAGTGCTTTCGGTGCTCATATTCATTTTCTTATCAAAAACATGCATCTTCTCAAGTGCTGTCTTTATCTGCTAATCGTAAACCGTAGACCCTGGTTAGTCGCAATGCATCACGTTCATGCCGACCTCCAACTGTTGCAGATAACATTGGCTTCAAAGAAAGAGTATTAGATCCAGAATTCAACAATTTCAGGGTAATAATGATATTTTCTAAACAAGGTATGTGAATGTTCAAGGTAATAGACTTTCTATATAAGATCTAGTGTATAGTTTATGAAATTGTAAATGAGGAATGCACCAATTCATGTATTATTGAGTAAAACATATATTGAAATAATGTAGACCTATTTGAGACTTAATGTGGGCTTTTATTGTTTGGACCTGAGAGCACTCTTTTCCAACTATACAGGTTGTCATTTGTTTGAATCAATATGATGCGCTAAAACTTTTTAGTAGAATTTTATAGCACTAAGCAAGGATTGACATCAACATTAACTAATATCAGCTGATAGTAGGAAATGTATTTACTAGATATTAAGGTAAGATCCTTACAAATAGAATGACTCTTTCTGATATAGGAGTTATTGCTAAAGATGAATGAGCTGGTCGAGGCTTTTCTTTTTTGTTTTGAGCTTAAAATTTTGTTACTTCTAGTCTAGAAGTTGATAACTAGGAATTAATTATCAATGATTAGGTAGATCAAATGCAAACATAGATCTTTCCAAGTTGTTAAGAAAAATACATTTAGTTGACATCATGGGTCCATTTTTTTTGTTAAACATTGAAATTGTGTTGTTGTAGTTTATTAATAATAATTTCTTGCTATATTCACTAACAGGATTTCCTAAGGTGTGCACTACTTCGTTTCAAGATCATCCCTTTATTTCAATTGTATTGTTGTGGTACTTGAGTTAGTATAGATGGTGCAACTATCCACTTTAGGCTTTCATTTTCTTTCTTATTTTGAGCAATTAA
Organism: Allium cepa; assembly: GCA_030765085.1. Classification (NCBI taxonomy): domain Eukaryota; kingdom Viridiplantae; phylum Streptophyta; class Magnoliopsida; order Asparagales; family Amaryllidaceae; genus Allium; species Allium cepa. The sequence continues at coordinate 592,231,606 of CM060937.1, forward strand.
AGTTTTGTTGATAAATTTATGTCGTTGATATCAAAGGACTGTTTTTTGTTAAACGTTTTAATCTGTATGTTGTGATACTTTACCCATCACATTTTCCTTCTTTGTAAACATATGATTATTACATGTTTTTTAATCATTTCATTTAACTTACATTTTAGGATTAAATTGGAAGTACCTAAGATGCATGTTCTATTTCCACTTGAGCACCAGCGTGAGCATATAGAAAATGTGGTTTTTTATGAAGTTTGGCTTTGAAGTAAACATGTAATTACTGAGTTTTTGTCTAGTTGAGTTGCTTGTTAGTTAATATGTATGATGTAATTGTTGAATTAGTCTTCAAACTAGGCTGATTAATACAAACTTATAGTCTATATATGTATGAACTATGTAATATGCTTTGGCTAGGCTGCTTGTTTATCAGTATGTATTGTATGTAGGTTTTCTAAGCAAATTGAATAGTTTCTTGGATGCTTATTCCAGTTAGCATGTATTACATGTACTACGCAGTGGTTGTCTTTCTTTCTTAATGCTTTATGTGCTTGTTCTCACTTTTTCAGTTTCAGTTAATTTTTAAACATAAAATTCGGTTAATTGATGGATATAAGCAGTTAACCACGGTTAAATTTGGGCGGCTCGGTCGGTATGAACAACCCCAAATTATTTTCAGTTTGGTTAATCGAACCATGTACTTTGATCGGTTAAATCTGTTAATTAACCGATCGGTTCGGTTAACAAATCGTGCTCACCCCTAATTGAATAGGTGTTATGCCAATGTGACTCAGTAATCTTGAAAGAACTCGAGAAATGAAATGAAATCTCCATGCCATGTGTGGATGGAGGTATAAGAAAATTATCTCTTGGGAAGATATTGTATAGTGTCATTGTCGCTAGGAGGAATAACTTCTACTCCTGTAATTCTGAAGTCGTTAAGGATTGCATCAACTTCGTCTTAAGAAGATATAAGGGAATGTCTTGAAACTTCTTTAATTTTTTTAGGGAAGATTTTTGTTTTGAAGCTATATCCTTTGATAATTTATTGGAAGCTCTTTTTAAACCCATGATCCTGCCAGGTGAAATAGTTTTATTAAAGTTATAATTCGTTTCACTATTAACGTCTTTTGATGGCGTCGAAAGCTTATTGTAATGATTCAAATATCCTCTAAGGCATATAGTTCCATATCTTCGAAAGCATGTTAAAGTTAATAAGAATCATGAGATCCATCAAGCTTTCGACAGTGATGAATGAGAATATGGAATACAGACACTTGAACTTACCCTTCAACAATGTCGAAAGACCAGATTCTTTACTACTAATAAGTGAAACTCTCTCCACCATACTAATTTGAATATTTGCATTGTCTAAACCATTAGCAATGTTTCCCAATCAAGTCAAATATACCATTTGACAATGTAGAAACCTTTGGATTTTATTCCTTTTAAAAATATGAACATTGCCGAAACCCCATACTGTCGTTAAGTCGAAAGACTCAGAGCACAGTAATTTCAATATAAATGAAAGGGCTTTAAGACGTTTCGACAATGTTTAGGATGTAAAAACGATGGTTATATTCCTATTGACTATTATGGGTTTCGAACAAGTTGAAAGGGCAAGATGGAATTTCGAAAACAAGGATTTGGCTAGGCTAGTCCTAATTTAGGGAGTTTCGATCAAGTCGAAAGGCTAGATAAGGTTTTCGATTGTAACAAAAATGTATTATTCTCAATCCGATTGATAGTGGGGAACATGAATTTATAAACTTTTAACACCTTCCAAAGTAAATTAAAATTGTTCATTGGTTATGCAAAGTGAAGTTCCATTGCCTATCAAATCCACCTTTTACATGCATTAAGCTCTGAATCCTTTCGAAGAGAATTAGGCTTTTCAGGAGATATACTGTGTAGTCATTGAATCAAACCCTTGAAGGGGACGTCTTTGAAAGTGTTTGAATGATTTGGAACATACTTCTGCTACGAAAAGGTCCACTCATGACAGCAACATCATCCCCTTCGAGAGGATTCATTTAAAGAGGATACTTGATTTTCTTTTGACTCCTTCAAAAGAATTTGAAATTTAAGTTGCAATATTGGTTTTATTGATTTACACAACTCAACCTTCTCTTCGAAGTCACTAGAAAGGAATTTCATTTTGATTCACTTTCAACCAAACATTTCTTAGATATTGACAATTATATTGATTCGACGTTGAGCTCACATCTAACTGCAGCGAAAAGCCCAAATTTGGCAATGTCAAGCTCGAACAATAATTGATGCTATAGATTTGTCAAAATTTAAAAAAACAAATTCTGAATTTAGAATCATCTTTCATGAATGACAAGTTTGAACCGAATTTGAAATTTAAAATGATATACTGAACTTGAACTTTCAGAAATTTGAAATCAAAATTAAACATGGAAAATTGATTTTTAATATAAGATGATGAATACTCATTTTAAACTCGAACTTGTGACACTCGAAATTATAAATTTAGTGAGAAAACGAAATACTTAATTCTTGATCCAAGGTTTACAATCGTAGGTAATTGAGAAGAGGGAAGAAGGAAGCATAATTTATAAAGAAGGAAAATTCAAGGAAAGCCATTCGATCAGATTCAAATAACCCTTCAAGATTCATTCAGGAATATCAAAAGGCGGGAAACTTCACGCTGAAATAATGGTGGTACTGAAGTAGTTGACTTGAAAAGTCAAGAGCATTCCATCGCTAGGGCGGAAAATGTTATCACCAAAATCCATTTCAACTTTGTTGAAACCATGAAGAATACAAAAGAAGGATTCACAAAGAATGATAGCAATAGCAAGACCTTTCGAAAGAATCGAAGGGATGATTCTACAAAATGTTGGATGAGCAATGGACTTTCAAAGAAGTCGAAAGGGGACGAAGCCACCCTTCCCCTTCGGTTAATTCTTTTCAAAACAGTTGGTTCTGCATGCATGAAGGTGTTTCGTATCTTAAAAGCACCTTTCAAAGGTATTAGATAACAAGCTTCCACATATGTTCCAAACCTTCCGAATTAATGGCATTGTTTACCTTCCATGGAAGAACATTTAGCCAAAGCAAACCCTTCGAAATCGTAGATCAGCCTTTCAAATTGGTTGAAACCTTCCATGAATAGAAAGGAGATTTCGCATCCGACCAATATTTCTTCTTCAAATACCAGAAGGTGGAGTTTCGAAATTAATCAACGGGGATGTTTTCAAAAGCGACATTTCATAACTAAGCTTTCTACTATGGCTTAAGTCATTCGAAGCTCCCAGAATACCTCTTTGGACAGAGTCGAAAGCCAACATACTTTCCAACTCACATAACACACAAACAATAAGGTGAAAGATGCATTTAAACCTTTTGATGGAGTTGAAAGCACCCAAGTATTATTCAAAGCAGAGTTAGGAGGGTGCTCTGAATTCAACAGCAACTAAGGGTCTTTGAGGTACCCTTTCGACTAATTCAAAAGGACCGATGCGAAAGGTTCCAACCTACGCCTATAAATAAGACCCAAGGGGCATTGAAAAAAAGATCCAAATTCACTCATTCGATACTTGTACTTTTCTTAAATTTGTAAAACCTAAATCCTTAAATCAAATTGAGGATTTTACTTTTTTGTAATACTTAGGATTCATGTATTCATGTAAAATTATTAATAAAGCAAGTGCATGGTTATCTCAAATATACTGATTTCGATCTGCTACTTATATATGGTTCTGGTTATGGATTACATGTATCAATGCAAATCGAAAGGTTACCTTCTTAAGGAGTAGAGACCTCCTGATTCGATTAAAATGCTTAGCTCTATTAGGACCCAACGTTAGGTCACTAAGCTACTTCGAAAGTAGGTTTCGAAGTGATCTTAAGTCACCTCAACTGATCCGTAAGGTAGTTTCATAGGAATTCTAGTCACCTTGACTATTTCATAAGGTTGTTTCGAAGAAGTTTTATATTATCTTGACTAGTTCGAAAGGTGGTTCCAAAGTGGCTACTCTCACTCCTAATCCTTGGGGCGTTGACAAGATTTCTTGTTAATGCTTATTTTATGCCAACTATGATAATTTGAATTATCATATGCTTATTGGTGAATTTATTTATGAAATTATTCGATAAGTTTGAGTTAGAAAGCTTATCATATGACACCCAAATGACTTGATATTTTGGTATGATCTTAGAAATGTTATTTTGGAAGAGGGTTTTTAATTTCATAATTTTCGAATTTAACTAGAATATTTGATGAATTTCTTAAGATTGGAAAATGGTTCATTTCAGGTTTAATTATTAAAAAATAAAATTAGGTTTTGGATCCAAAATTTTTATATGTTAAAGAAGACATAAAATTGAATTTATCGTGATGTTTGGGGAATTTTCCCAATTTTTTACGATTTAATATGAATTGATTAAGTGAGAAAAGCTTAAGTATTATATTTGAATATCAATATAAAATTCAACGTTTGCTAAATAATTTGAAAATGATAAATCTACTCATTAGTAGTTTTCTAGAAATGATTTTAATAAGAAAGGGTTATCCAATAGGATTTTGTCAAATAATTAGGGTTTGGGGAATGGAAACTACTTTTAATGGTATATAACATTTTTCCTGTTAGTTACGACCTTGCCGCGTCGAAGTTCATGATGTCGCCCTTATCTCACCACTTCTGTGGTCTTCGATGTCGATCAAAAGCAATGCATTAGGTATCAACTTAGGTTTATAGGGAATGCATCAGCTTGGTCAAAGTAGTAAGCCAACAACAATGTCAATATCGTGTCCTTCGAAATGGACAGGGCCGCTTTCTTTAACTTATTGATGTCGAACTTTGTACTATGCCACATGCTTTCTATAAAGTCGCTGACCCCATTAGTTTTGAAGTATCTTATAGCGGTGATAATAATGTCACATGTTTTATACTAATTGACTTCAATAATATAGGAAACTATGTCGATTTTAGCTATATCGACGACGTTGATGACGATGCCGCCATTACTACAAATTATATGTTTTCGAAGATAGCTAGGGTGTCTCTCCTAATCGACTTTTATGAAGCTTCTAATTTTCCTTAAGGCGATGATACCAAGATTTAACTATGCCCACTCTATTCTTTTAAGGCTTAAGCGAACCAAGTTATATACCTTAGGATGCCGACATTTTATGATGTGTGACGTAGCTATTATCGACCTTATGGCCTTATGTTTTAGAAGTTAAAGGCTTTAACTTATTTTATATCGAAGAAGGGTGATGGCCCCTAGGGATTTTATGATGCCGAGATTTATCAATATATATTATTTTATTATCTTGGCTTATGTTTTGAGGGGCAAATATCCTCGTCGACTATATTGTTGCCGTGTTTTGTCAATATAAATATTTTATACTGTTGTAACTTTATAGCCAGTGGTTTTGTAAGGAGATGACCTTATATGAATTTGAACTCCATCAATATTATTTTATAAAAGAATATATCATGGCATTGTTATTTTTGATAAACTAAAGGGCTATATTTTCCTTATTTTGAAAGTATGATTTCAAGTGGGAAATCATTTGTAAAGAAGTATGTTTTGATGGAAATAAATAGAGTATTTAGCCCATATTTTTACTAAAGCAATTGTTGTTCTTATCAGTTTTGGATAGGTTGTGATCAGAAAAATTTGACTCCTAGATTAGAAAACCGGACAAGACTAGTGTACGGCAGCACCTTGTACTTCTGCTGTTAGCCTATAGCTGATACTAATCCAATATTCCAATGTGTAGAGCTTTATCAAGATTAAGAAAAAATGTAGGGTTACGCATAGCATGGAATATATAAAGAAAATGGAGGTTATAGGCTGGCCTGCAAAACTTTAGGTTCACAGTAAGCCTAGAAAAACTATGAGACCGACAAATAGTCAGGTAAACTAGGATAAGTGTATTTGGACAGACCGTCCAATTTTTTTTCTAACGATTAGTTAGAAAATTTGATATATCTGGTATGCCCTTGTTAGCCATATAGGTTGGTAGTTACCCTATGAAAACTAAACAATTGGATGAATATTCCACTAATTTGACTGATAGTCACGAGTACCTATGCAAAATGCATGCACATTATTGTTAATATTGTTTATTTTAACTAGTTTGGTTGCATGACTTTGATTTGCGAAAGATATATTTTTAAAGGGATGCTAGTACAGAGAAAACCCATTCTGCTCAACTGCGTGGTCCCACTTAATATCTATAAGCCGATATGGCACATTATTGTTCACGCTAGAATTTTTGTCTAGACTCAAAGTTTATATTTTCCCCTTAAACTCTCATGTGTTCAAAATTTGATTTGAGTAGATCGGAAGTAAGGGCTTTATAAGTTAAGTAGGTTTCAGTGAATAAAGCTTTCGAAGACGTGTAGGAGTCAAAGCTAGCTATGTAGGAGTCTATCTATTTTTTTATCCGCTATGTGATATCAGCTGTTATATGAATGTATTAATAATAATTATATTTGTCTATTTAGTAACTTTGATCAACCAATGGGGTATCCTCATATATCGCTCTTGGAGTATTTTGTAATAATTATATTTTGTCTGAACATGGGCAACATTTGTGGATTATGTAATGAATATGAAATATATCTTTAAAACGAGATGTCAAAATTTGCTTTGAAAATTGCGTATAAAGTTGTTTCATATTTTTGTGTTTATGATATTATGGATGTCATTAACATGACAATAATTTGTACCGAAAACTAATACTATAGATGACTGCAGCATCTGTAAGGCTTAGTTTTGGGCCTCAAAATGGAGGACGTTACAAGGAATTACTACCCTTCCTAATTAATACTATGGATTGATTGTCGCTTTGGAAGCTAACCTTTCGTCAACTTAAGAGTAGATGTTAAGCTATAAGGTATTGGATAAACTGATGGTTCCGACTCACTCTAAAATGACCTTTCAACCCAGTCGATGCAAGAAGTTCATAAACTGAACTCCAATAGAACCATCAAATCCATAAAATATCCAAAAAAATCCATAATCATACTTCCATTAAACTCTAGTAATGCAAAATGGAAAAATTCCCAATCAAATTTCAAAATTAGGTTTATAACTTTTAGAAAATACAAGAATAGAGTCAGAGAATTCAGATCCCCAAAAGCAGACCCCTTGGGTCTTATTTATAGGTGCAAGTTGGTACCTTTCGACTCAGTGCTTTTGACCTGGTTGAAAGGTTGTCTTGCAGACCTTTCGTCACCTTTGGCACTTACGCATCCCTCTGCGTTGCATTTGAATGGATTTGAATGCTTTCGTCTTCATCGAAAGGGGCAGAGGCGCCTTCTTCCTTTGTTGCTTTGTTGTTGCAAGTGAGAAGGAGCATGGGCTTTCGACTTTGTCAACATGTAATTCTTTGGGGGTTTCGAAGGTATTGAAATGTTGAGGGTTTCGACGTGGAAGGTAACTTTTGAAAACATTCTTGCGAATTAATGCGGCACCCTTCCTAGTTGTTTAAGGCTTCGACCGGTTCGAAAGGCTTAATTATGCTTTCGAAGGGGTTGTTCTAATCAAAGCATCTTTCTGAGTAATTTGAATGAAGGCGAAACTTTTGGTTTTGAAAGGTTTGGTGCGCATATGATTGGTCGTTATTTGCCGCCTTCGAAAGGTATCCCTCTACTTATTCAATACATCTTCGTGGAGGCGAAAGCATCAGTTTCGAAAGGAATCCATTTGAAGCAAATGGGAGCTTTCAACCCCATCGAAAGCTTATAACATATATAACTTTTTGGCTATAGCATCCCTTCAACTCCTTCGAAAGGCTTTGTTGGTGCTGCCATCTCTCATTTTTCTTTCCCTTATATTCATTTTGGTTTCGACAAGGTTGAAGTGAGAATTGATGATAACACTTGGTATCCTATCTTTGATCTCTCAAGCCTCTTGTTCAATTCCTTCATCATTGCACAATCCAATTACATTGAATTATCCCTTAGTTCAAATACCAAATGACAATACCATTAGCACGACTTTTTCTAATTATATACGTTTTAGTATTAATATAATTACCTATATTACAATAGAATAATACATATCAAACTAAACAAAACCAAAATCATACTTTCTTTTGAGCAAGTGTCTTTTACAAGGGTTAAGTAACATAACAATTTACATAATTGCACTTGGGACACATTCTTAATTTTATCAACTTATAATAATGTAATTGACATTGCCATGATGTCTTTTACTTTGCATATCTGGTGTGAACCAAATTATGATTTTTGAATCTATAGAAAGGCCTTATCAAGTTCAATTGTTGTTGATTCTTTAAGACCATAAACAACTTCTAAAATTTGCTCAAAATAAAATAGAGAAAATCAAAGGAAAAGAGTTTATCTTTGAATAGTTTGGTCATGAAACAAAAGCCTATCATAGGTAGAAAAGGTCAGTTTAGCCTCATCCCTCTTAGAGAGTCAGTGGCTCCTATGAAGATTAGAGTACTAGTGCCTAAAATCAAAGATCGATACGGAGATAAAGAGATAATATAGCTTTAGATTAGAATGTTGAAAATTGTCAACCACCGTGAATTTCTGGGGAAATATCTCTTTTAAGCTTTGGGTAAGTTAATATTCTTGGTCTGTGTGAATGAATAGATGTTGCATTGCACTCAAGTTAAATCTAGACTTAATTTTGTATCATAGCAATTAAGTTTTGGACTTAATTTGGCTTGTAGCATTTTGATAATACATACTACATTTTAGATTTCCCTATAACATATTTTATATAATGAAGAGCTACCGTGCATTTTGTTATATTTGCTTTTCCTATACATGTTTGAGCTTCTAACATTACAAAGTTGTACATATACATTGAATAAACAAAGTACCGGCTTTCTGAAAAAAGATAATATTCATATTATATGTGTTACACTATATATAATGATTAATATCCTCTTCTATCAACGCAACTATTTATACCACTGGTAAATAAATAAATATTCGGTTCTCAAAACTATTTGTATCATTATATTTTTAATTTTTTAAGTTTTTATGTGAGCCAGCACTAAAAATAGCATTTGCTCATAAAATTGAATTATTTTAGGCATTAAAATATATTGATTATATGCGGATGTAGAATGATAACAACTGGATATTCGCCTATATCATCTAATGTAGATATCAAATAATAAAAAATGATTATGGATAAACATGTACTAATGTTTCTAATCTAAAAGTATCCATTAATAAATCCAAATATAAATGGATAGGATGGTACGTGCATTAAGACATGCTAATTAGGTATGGTTGATTTTAAATTGAGAAAAGCCCATTTAACAAATAACGGACATGATTTAACCATCCAAACGCCGCTGGAGCCATACTTCCATTCCCTAATGTTTCCACCAGCTATAAAATTGTAAAAAAACAATTTTTTTCCACCACCGCCCACTTCATTTTATCTTTTTGATTCTTTCTTCAATTTTATCAACATCTTAATTTTTTAATCTAAAAAGTTGGCGATGGCAGTTAATATTGGTCTCGTTCGTTGTAATGGTAATTTGATTACCTTGCCGACCATTCTGATATATCACCACCCATATTCCGAGCCTTTTATTTCAATTTTTTTTGTAATCTATTTTACTTTTTCCTTAGTTTATATTTGAATGGTGATTAAATAATTAGGCAAGCATATGTCTGAAGATCAATCAGTGTTGAACAACTCTAATCTTCTCTATAAGGTCATTTTATTTCAAATCATGAATTTACTCATTTTCTTTTCTTTGATAGGTCATGTGATGATTAATTGCGTAGTTCAAATGAAAAATATCTTTTGGATATTACGATTAATCGTTTTCTCTTTCGCTCCTATCTGATGACCTATTTAGATATGTATTCTAAATATTTTGTTGATTTTTTTCTTCTAAAAAAACCCGAAAAACATATTTTTTCAATCACTCGAGATTTGATCTTAAATATTAATTAATTGAACTGTTTCTAAATATTTCTGCTGTGGTTTCAGAAGCAGTCTGTGTCATTGATAGAAGGTGCAAATCAATTAACTCCAGTAGAATTTAATCAGTTTTGTTTAGTACTTTTATCCTCTAAACAATGAATCCACCATTATTTTTAATGAAGTTATTGCTTTTTATTTGCCAATACATCAATTTGACTTAGGCTGCGTTTTATTTTTAATAAGAAGTATGGAATCCAAGTTCTGATTTAGAAATCCAAAATTTCTATGTTGTTTGTTTTTTATCAGTATTCTGAATAAAGCTATCTATTTATACAAAACAATTCAAAACTTTTTTAGTGCTTACTTTTTTTTGAATGCTAAATGTTGTTTTTTGTTCTAAATACTAAATAAAATCAAACAAGTAAGTCATTATTCAGAATTCAACATTCAACAATCAATAATCAACATTCAGACTTAAGAATGCAGCAATCAAAGTTCATAGTTCAGCATTTTAAACAAACATAGTCTTAAACCAATTTGGGGATGATAAAATGGTGAAGCTGGGAAGTGCTAGCAACATTTCAATTTTGTGTATCGCAGGTGCCTCTAATTAGAGAATTGAGATTTTCAAGCAGTAAATCAAATAGGCTAGTATGATTATTGTCCTAGTTAATGATATTAATATGATGTTAGCTCGGATCTTCCAGAGTCCAAGGCAATACACAATTTCTAATATAATTACCAATTATAGTATTTAGTGGAAGTCGTTAAGCTTTGTTAATGTGAGTATGTGCTAGTAGAATATGAGCACAAACCATTAGTTGTTTAGCGTGTCTTTTATTGATGTGTTTAGGTATGTAGTGTTCTAGATTTTTGAGTACAAACCATTAGTTATTTAGCGTGTTTTTTTGATGTGATTGGTTAGAATTTATAAACTTAATGTATGGATGAATACTGATGCTAAAAGTAGTTATGGCACTAAAAAGACTGCTGTTGATATAAAATACAAATCATTGCATTTGGAATGATGAAACGACTAAATTTGAAAACCAATAGGGAAATGACAGAATTCTGTTTAACTGGGAGCATCTTAATTAAAGTAACACATGAGTGGAGTCAATATGCTGTGTAATTGGGGTAGCTTTCTACTAGTTAAATTCTCGTCAAATAAATGAATGGAATAACCAGGATCGGTCTTTGGCAAGGTTGTATTAATAGATATGTTATATTCAGGTATATTACTTCCCCAACCGTTTCAAGTCAACTAAAAGATAGACTAAGACAATGTCCTTTCTCTGTCCGATTTTAGGTGAAGTGCATGTAAAAGGGATTGTTTAATGGTCTGGATTCTTTTTAAATTGTAGTTATAAAAATGTTGAAAATGGTCCAAAATGGTTTAATGTTCTGTATTATTATAGATTTCTCAAGGAGTATACTGGAGCATGGTATGTTGGGGTTAGGTGATCTCCTTTAGTTACATTCCGCATTAGTTTATTTTCGAATATATCACACTTACTTGGACTGCTTTAACTTTAAGCAAGTCATCGTTAGAAGTAATGCATTTCTTTTTGAATTTACTGTTAACTTACTGAATTTGCAGTTACTTTGAAACTTCTAAAATTGGTCGGTTAATTCATGTATTGGTGAATTTTGATTTAGAAAAAAGTTATAAAACTAGAATAATGTGAAACAACCGATCCTGGAAATTTAAGCAATAGCAAATTAAATAAGTTGCGAATAAAATTATTGACAAGCTAAGATAGTTTTGTGAATAAAAGATTCCTTATAGTTGCTATATAAGAAGTTTTACATTAAGCATTGCGATATAAAAGAATGGACAAAGATAAAGTTAGTATGAAAGGTGTAAACAAACATTGGTTGGGAATAAAAGGAAAGAACTTGGAAGTTAAAGAGTGAAGATTTTAACGATTTGGCAACAAATTGCAATGTAAAATTAGGTTCAAACAACCGGTGAAGAACATGAATTTAAGAATGTAATAAACCAAGCAAAGAAATTGGCGAAGAAGTAGGTATTTATAGATGGATAATTGTAGCATTAAAACTATTATTTAATTATAAATGTATTCAAATAAATTAAAAACTTAATGTTTTTTAAAAAGCTAATCAGTACAAACAATGCACTTCAAAATTACAATGATTAAAGGTAATAACTGAATAATTTTTTTATTAGTTTGATTTTATTTGAATATGTTAATTTTTATATTTTGTTTGAATATAGTAATAACTAAATATTTGACAAAAATTACGAGGGAAAGAAGAGATCAAATAATAAGCTAGGAACATGAATTAAATTATGTTGAAAATCAAATTTAGAAATTAATGTTGATGATATAATCACAGTGAACGATGGTAGCTTAAAGGTGGCAATTAAACTCAATCTGATGAACTTGAACGTGGCCCAACCCGAATCTACGAAGACCCTAACTGAACCGACTTGAGAACTATGATAATGCTTATTACGTTGATAAACATATGGATGGCAATTTTCAAAATATTTTAGGATTTATTAATAAATTATTAATTTATGCCAATCAGTTATAATTTATTTAAAGGTGAAAGTAAATATTTGTCAACATATTTACATTTGGATTTAAAAAAAATTATAATCTTTTTTCATAAATTGGTAAATCATAAATAAATTTTAAAATCATCCCAAATTATACACTAATGCTTATATATATGTGTATGTTTATATGTATATACATAATTTTTACATATGTGTATATATATGTAGTATAACTACATATGTAGATACATAATTTTTACATAATATACATACATATATCTATATACATATACATATGTATATACATACATACATATAAATGTATATACAAATATGTATATGTATACACACACACACACACATATATATATACACATATATAGATATACATATGTATGTATATACATATACATAAACACACACACATGTTTGTGTGTTAATAAAAAAATATAAATCCGCACTGATTTTATAGAAAAGTTTGAACCACTTTGCTGAATTTTTTTTTTTAATATATGTGTGTGTGTATATATATATAATATGTATATTCATTTACAAATATTATCGTCTTATTCAAAAATAAATCAAATTCTATAAAATCATATATATGCATATATATAATTTTAGAATATCAAATAAATTTCATTAATATATATTTATATTTAATTCAAAAATTATAAAAGGATATTTTGTTAAAAGTGTATATCCAATTTTGAATTTTTCTAGTTAAAATCTATAATTTAAAGTATTGATTCCCTCCCTCATTTAGGTCGCAATCTAGGGTTCATCGCAGCATTGTTGGCCTCGAAGGTGACTAATTTTCCGCTATTTTCCAGCTCACTTCCCACTTGTTCGAGTCTAAAAACATGTCCCTACACATCCTGGAAGGCACCTTGAATGTACGAACTTCTTGATCTATGCATTTTTTCAGAGGATGGTGTTGACCAAAAAATGGACCAACACCCTGGTTTGTGTTCGAAAGCACAAACCCTATTTAGACAGAGTAATATCATAGACAAAAGATAAAGAAAAAATACAGTAAAAGAAAGAAGGCAGAGAATTTTTATAGTGGTTCGGCTGTTAATGCAGCCTATGTCCACTTTATAGCTTTACTATAAATTGATTGCTATTACAAGAGTTGTTTGATTACAAGGCTTTGATTGTTTCCTAACTAGATTGAATCTTCAGAGTAGGAATCCACTGGAGAATCATAGTGTATTCCTTTGGAGATTGTTGTGAGAGAGGCAGAGAGGGAAGAATGTTTCTTGCAGAGCTTCAACAGGCAGTCTAAAGAAGATCCTTTTTATGTTGTAGGTAGGTTGGTATTTACATGGATTGGAGAGCTCATGGGCCATGCCTGTTTATCAACTGCTCGCTGGTAGGTAGGAAACGACCTAATGAGAGTTTGGTTCACAAAACGAGATGGATCTGGCCCATAGCTGATGGGTCGCAGGCGACCCATGGCTTGTGGGTCGCCGGCAACCTTTGGTCTTGGCTCATCTATGATCTACAGTTTATATATTTCTCTGTTTTTTGTTTAATATTCTATGAGATATTCATAAAAAACCAAAGTTATGGTTTCCACCAAATTCTTAATGATATTACGAAAACGACGTGGTAATTATTAATGATTTTTTATAATTTTTTTATGTTACCGTGTTTGAATTTTTATGGATATGGAAATGTTCATAAATAACTATACATTGGAGTTGTAATTATTTATTGTAACAACCCAAAATTTAACCCTTAATAATTAATTTTATTAATTAATTGAATAACAAAATAACTTTGTGAAATTATCAAAATTAAGCCACGGAAGTTGCACCATTATGTCAGTGGTAATTTTCTGGTCAATTTCCATATATAGAATGTCAAAAACCGAGTTAATATGACCAAGTTATAAAATAAACTAAATAAGCAGAAAAAAGAAATAAAAAAAGGAAAAAAATAAATAGTCAAGTCAACCCGCCAGTCGACCTAGGCAAGGGGGCGGTCGACCGCTCAGTCGACCCGCCTTGCATTTTGGCAGGCGAACGAACGTTAATTCGTTCGAACGAATTAGCGGCAACCGAACACGTAATTTGCATCCTTTATTTTGATTTGGTCCCTCCGTTCTGCATCTGATGGTTCCATATTCAGCCTATGACATGGTTGCATCCTATTCAATCTCTAAATCCAACAGTCTGAGATCCACTTCTATACCTATAAATAGAGCACTAGACCTAACACTTTTTCTCATTTTAGATTTTCTCCAGTTGGGTTCATCTTTCTAGGAAGGGCCCTAAATAGAATAATTTTTCCAAAGGAGAAAATCGTTATAAATTATATTATTTTACAACTCCAAGTGGATGTTGAAAGACTAAAGGAAAAGCTTAGGAGTAGAGGTGAGTGATTGTAATTATTTTAAGATTTCTTTAAGTAATTTAAAATAATAGGGTTTCCAATAGTTGTAGTTTTATTACGATTTTTGGAATAGCTTTTTCAGTAATTTATTTGCATTTTTTAGAATTATTTCCATTCTATTTCTTTTCAGCTATTCTTTTTAGTAATTTTAGTTTATTTCTTTTAGTTATAGCTTTTCTGTTTATTTACAGTTTATTTACAATATTTTAGTTTTTCACTTTTATTTTTACGTTATTTACATCTTATTTCTACACTTTGGTTTTTTTTTCTATTTTTAGTTTTCTTTTAGTCCTTCTTTTTCTTTGCGTATGGATTAGAGTAGGATTAATGCAAGTATGGATTAAATAGTAAGAAAACAGAAATAATGGAACATAAGATGTAAATTTTATAGACTATAATATAATTGGAATTGGACTGAAATTACGCCTAAATATGACGATAATTGAACTGAATTAAAAAGATTGAACTAATTACAACCTAGAATTGTAACTAAAAAGAGTAAAAGATGAAAGAAGCTTATTTTCACACTTTGACCTTGGGGTAAGTAACAAGCATGATTATAATGTAGGTTATAATCAGAAAAAGAATGGAATGAGGCTTATTTTTAGACTTAGGCTAAATTAAAAAGCAAATGTAGTAGGGATAAATTGTAAAGGCTTATTTAAAAATCTAAGTTAATAAGCTGTAACGACCCGCTATTTTGGACCATTCGAATCGACAATAAGACCATACATGTCTGACTTGAATAGTTCAAAATACCGAATTGTTAATTTAAATTTGGCAAAACTCAGCATATGCAGTAAATAAATTAATCACAGAATCACAGACGCAGCGGAATAAATAGAGAATGGTAGTTCATGAAGCTGCTATATAAACATCAGAGTTAGAAATAAAATACAATAGAATATCTCAGATGCAGTAAAGTCTCCAGCGTGAGCAGATGACTTCTCTGGACCAATCAACTGGATGACTAAAAGGAAAGATAGCTGGATCTTCAAGCAAAGCTCCAACTTCGAAGGTGAGTCTCAAATGCTGTATCACTCAGTCTGACCCGAGCGTAAAGCAAAACACAAAACACTCGAGTCAGGATTAACATTCTTATATCAATAAATCCAACTCAAGTGAAATAACAACTGAAATACAAGTAACTTAAGGATATTTGGGATAACCATCCTCTATGGGTCCATGGAACTATCTACAAGGTAGAAATATACACTATAACATCAAGGTTATTTCAAATTAATTTATACTACACAATAAAATATCATTGCATTTCAAATATATATATTTCCAAAATATATATAAATATTTTATAAAGTAGAATATTTGTAATTTCCTCAAACTTAACAAATCACTTCAAAATAAACCCGACATCCCTATTCAAATTAAATTCAATCTCAATTTATCAATTTCCATTCAATTCGGTATCTGACCAAACAAATTCAAATTATATATTTCAAATACAGATCTAAATCACAAATTAACCATTTAAATTCTAGTATATTTCAAAGCTTTAATATTCAACATTCCAAAGATCAATTTAACAGTTTCATATAGATCTCGATTTAACCTTATTATTTAATCTTGAAATGTTCACTTAATAAATTCAATATTTATTAAATAACCTAAATTTACCTTTAAACTAAATCTTCCTTTTGATTCGTTTAAACTTGAAACGTCCATTGAATCATTTAAATCAAAATCAAGTTATAAATCAAATCTAAAATTCAAATTCAATAGTTTAAATCAATCTAATTAAGTAGAATTCTTAACTAAATACCATTTTGAATAAATTCAACTTTATCATCTCAACCTTAACTTATTCAAATTATTACAACAATCAATTTTTTGAAATATAAATTTAAACAAATACTTAAACATATTATATGGATTGATTCAATCTCAATAATATTATTATTAAATCTATATATATATATAATTTCCATTTTTATATAATATTCTAAGACCCAATATTTATTAAAAACCACATATTTCCTTTTAAACTATAGAAATTATTTTCAAACATTTATATATCTATATATGGACTAACGGTGTCTGTATAATTTCCTACCCTATGGTCAAGGGATACAGATATTTATCATTTCAATCCGAATTTTAAATATACGGGTAGATATCACTTCAACCCGCAATCCCAAATTCAATTTAATTGAAAATCGCTTGGGTTTATCATTTCAACCCATAACGAAATTCTCCTATTCTAAAGTCTGTTCGGGTATGCATCATTTCAACCCATAATGAATTCTATATTACAGGTAACTTGTAGGGTGATGACAAATATGATAATAATATAACAGACATATATCCTCAATAACAATATAATATAAACTATAGGATATGGTGTCATATCCCATTGGTGAACAGTTATATATAGTAGCATATAACAATTGAAAATTAATAACAACATATTTCAATTGTCGTTTAAATTGAAATCAAATTTAATAAATAAAAGAACGGTAACCGTGAGTGATTGCTCACCTTTCGAGCCTAGAGGAGAGGGCGGAATGAGAAGAGATACGAATCCAAGCACAGATTTCGAAGCAAAGCAATATTGGCAAGAATTTTAACGATCAAAGCTGATAAAGAGGAATTGACGAAATCAAATCAGAGTTGGGTCGAGGAAGATAAATAGGATAAGTGAGCTATATATAGTTGTATATATAACTATATATAAATAAAACTATATTCTAAATTTAAACACCATGTCCTTTCATGGCGACAATGCCTCTCCTCCCACTCCCATCCCTTCGTCCTCTCTCTCTGACCCGACCTTACCTTCCACATCAAACTCTTCTCCTGCTATCTTATCTTCTGGTCCTTCCTCCTCCTTGAACCCGGCTAACCAACCTCTCCCTCCTCATCCCCCTGATCCTCCTTCTTCTCCAGTTCCTCCACTTCCTCTGTCTGATCTTTCTTTTCCTCCTCTTTCCACCTCCGTACCTGCACCCTCGTTCCTTCTTTCTGATCCTGTTCCTGTCTCCGCTCCTTTGTCCAAATGGTCTTCTCTTTTTACCTCTAAACCTAAGAATGCTGGTGTTTACTTTCCTATTCACTTTGACTTACACTACTCTGGTGTGCCTCTTGTTCCACCGGAAGAAGTTGTTAATGAAGGAATCAAAATGTGGTCTGAGTGCTTGGTTGGATTTTTCCTTGCTGGTACAGTCAACTTCATGGCTGTTAAATCTCATTTGGAAAAAGTTTGGAAACTTAAAGGGTCATATGAGTTATTTTTCGACAAGCAGAATTATTATTTCAAGTTCTCCAATGAGGAGGATAAGCTCAACATTCTTATGAAAGATCCCATGTTTATCAAAGGCCAGATGTTCATCATTTCGAAATGGAACCCATCCTTTACATCTGCTCATGCAACCGTTAAGTCTGTGCCTATTTGGGTCCATTTTTATCGGATTCCAACTCTTACTTGGTCATTGTTGGGCATTAACTGGCTTGCGTGCCATCTGGGGAGACTGATTTGTTATGATGAGAATACTGAAAGAATGAAACGATTTGAGTATGCCAAATGCTTAATTGAAATATCCCCTGATAAAGAATTGCCAGATTGTTTTGCTGTGGGTGACAATGCCTGTCCGAATGTTTTGATTGAATATGCTTGGAAACCACTGATATGCATTCACCGTAAGGTGTTTGGGCATGCCTCTTCTCAGTGTGAATTTAGTCAAGAAACAGAAAGGAATGAATGTGAAGATAAGGAGGAGACTGGAGATACTATGAATGGTCATGATGAATCTGGCAAGGTAAAAGACATTCATAGTAAAGGGAAAGTGGTCTATGCTGTTAGGTCTAGACGGAAAGCTAAACCGGTTCAGAAGATATGGAGGAAGATTCCTCCTATCCCTGATGATACTGTCTTGATTGTTAATTCTAATGGTTCACCAAATATTAAGAAGAATGATGATCAATCTGGTGCTGTTGGTGGTGCAGATACCTCAAGCGAAATTGGAAAAGATAAAGGAAACGAGTCTGCCCTGATTAATGAAATAATTCCTGAGGTCAGTATGATTGAACCTTGTCGTTCAATTAATTCTCTCATGCAAGCCATGCAGCCTCATGTACATGGTTCATGTGATATGGATAATGCCGTTTTAGGGCTGGATAAGTCTATTGCAACCTCAAACCCATTTGCAATTCTTCAACTTTTGAATAATGATACCCTTCCATCTGACATTATTCCATCTTTAAATCCAGCTATTGTATCATCTGATAATCCCAGTACATCTTCATGTGCTTCCCTTCCTGACATGCACAATGTCATACACATATCTCCTTCTTCTTCTCCTCTTCTTAATTCCCCTATCCCACCTTCTTCAGTGTCTACTTTCAAATCTCCTTACTCTGCAATTTCTCTTCCTTCCCACCTATTCAATGATATAATTCCTTGTGATAATATTCAATCCAATATTTTGGATCATGACCCTAATCATTCAAATCGTAAGGCTTCTAATCTTAAATCCCCTCTGAAATCAAAAAGTGGCAGACACAAGAAATTTGATTCTTCCTCCAATGGCAATGATAATGGAACACAATTCTCCTTACCTCTATCTGCAATCCAAATAAACAATTTTGATGATTTTTCTGGTTCTCCCATTGGTGTTAGAACCAGATCCTCCTTATCTAAATCTCAATGATGGTCGACAGAATAGGTTTTTGGAATGTTAGGGGTGCTAACTCCCTGGCAAAACAATTGGAAATTAGCAACCTCATTACAACTCATAATATTCAGTTGATGGCTATTGTTGAGACCAAACTTAATTATTCTCCTACTGTTAAAGCCGTGTCTCTTATTAATAATAGTTGGAGTTATATCCATAATCAGACCCATTGCCTGCTGCAATGTAATTTACAAGATCATCTCTAAAATTATGGCAGATAGGATGAAGCATGTTTAGATACCACCATCTCTCATAACCAATGTGCTTTCCTCCCTCATAGTGACATTACTGATAATATTCTCCTTTCCAACGAGCTTTTGAGAGGATATAATAGATTGAATATTTCTCCTAGATGTGTGATGAAATTGGATGTTCAAAAGGCATATGACACTGTTAGTTGGAAATCAATCATATACATTTTTTTTCAGAATGAACTTCCCCTCCCCTTTTTTGGCTTGCATATACACATGCATTTCTTCAGTCTCATTCTCTATTCGCCATAATGGTAATTCTTTTGGGTATTTCAGTGCTACTCAAGGGATTAGACAGGGGGATCCCATTTCTCCTTATTTATTTGTGTGCATTATGGAACTGTTCACTAGCCTTATTAATGATGCTATGGCTCATAAGCTTATCGACTTCCATCCTCTCTGTAAGAGCTTGAAAATTTCTTCTCTCCTCTTTGCTGACGATTTGATGCTGTTTACTAAACATAATGCTAAATCTATAAATGGTGTCACGAATGTTCTGGCCTCCTTCAAGATGTTAACTGGTCTGGATATTAATAGAGGAAAATCCAAGATTAAAATTGCGGGGATTGATGATAACAATCAGTGTATTATTTCCTCTTTATCTGGTTTGTCTCCATTTAATGACAATGAATCCTACCTTGGTATGCCTGTCTGCTCCTCTAGGATCAGATCTTCCCATTGTCTTCAGCTGTTTGAAAAGATTACTTCTAGACTATAATCCTTGTCTGACTCCAAGTTATCTACGGCTGGTAGGTTGATTGTTGTGAAATCTATTGCTTCTTCCATGTGTTTATACTATGCTAGAATTTATATTCTTCCTGCCAAGTTATTATCTATGGTTAACTCTGCGCTTAATCATTTTCTTTGGCATGGCAATCCTTTCTCTAATAAACTGATTCCTATTGCATTCAATTCTGTTTGTTGTCCCCTTAAGTCTGGTGGTCTTGGCATTTTGGACATCAAGGCTTGGAATATTGCTGCTCAGTCTTCTAGAATTGATAAGATTATGAATAATGATTATAACCTCTGGGCTTCATGGACTAGGCATTTTTTGATCAAGAATAAGCATTTTTGGACTATGGATATCCCTATGGACTGCAGCTGGGTTTGGAGAAGTATTCTCAGATGCAGACCCACATTTCTACCTTTGTTTCAGAAGTGCATTAGGAATGATGATACTTCTTTCTGGTTTGATCCTTGGTCTGTTCAAGGATGTGTTCTTGCAAATGTTATTAATTTTAATCTTAGGACCCAATCTGGTATCAATGCTAATGCTAAGGTGGGCTCATTCTGGTCTGATGGATGCATTAATCTCCCTTATTCCAGTTCTTTTGCTATCAGACAGGTCTGGGATAGTATTCAGAACAATATCTATCTAAAAGATAATGTCCATGATTTATGGGCAGGGAAGAAGCATTCTATTTCTGTGGTTTACAAGTTCATTTCCAAGTCTTTGCCTTGCTTTGCTTGGCATTCTAGAATTTGGAACAACAATTCGATCCCTAAAGAAAATATCATGCTATGGAAAGTGATAAGGAATGGCATTAATACTCTTGATAAGCTTAGGGCTAGAAATATTGTTATTTCTGCATCTTGTCTTCTCTGTTGCTTGGAGAATGAGTGCATTAGCCATCTCTTTTTTAACTGTCAATATACATTCTTCATTTGGAAAAGAATATTGAGGTCCCTGAATTTGCACAACCCTAGTAAGATTTCCTCTATTGAATGGTACAACATTTTCAAGGCTACTAGGTGGAAAAATTGTAAAAGTATTTTATTATTAAAGCTGCTCAAGAAATTTGTTTATATGATGTGGATGGAAAGGAACAAGCGAGTATTTTATGGCGCTTCTACCCCTAAACTTATTGTTCCTCTCTATGCCAAGAATTTCGTTGGCTCATAATTGTCATGGCTAGCTGGTCTTTCTGCTGGATTGTCCGGGGACTTGCTTTGTCCTCATTTTTCAGTTTTTTGATGGCTTCGGATGGCTTCTTGGGTTCATGCTATGCTTGTTCCTTTTGCTCCTCCTGAGCTGCTAGTGGGTTGTTACCGTACTTTGTATTTTTCTTTTTTTGTTTCTTCTCTATTGTTCCCTCTGTAACTCTTATTTATACTTGTATTTTTGCATGGTATAAATACAAGGTAGGGGCCTTTTAACCCCGCTGGCTTTGCCAAAAAAAATATTAAATATATATTTCAAAAATCATTGGTTTAAACAAAACATATCTATATGCAGTATAGTTTGAAACAATGTATATGTTTAAACCCATATACAAACCAATATCCAAACACCATCTAAAATTTAAATCTTTATAAAAGTAACCTTTATAAATAAAATATTAAAATCAATATTAAAACGTATAGCATAAAGTCCATATATTATATATCGATACCAAATTTAACTCCTGTATATGTAAACTAATATAAACCCATGTAAACTTTATAAAATCTATATGCTACTAAAACAGATTATATAAATAATAAAATAATATATAATACTAACAGTAATATATGTTAGTTAAAGTCAGTACATAAATATACTCAACACCTTCTATACTTTACAATACTTTTAACATGCTAGCACTGCAACTATACAAAATATACATAGTACTGTAAAACAATTATATACAGTAATACAAAATAAAATAAAAACACACACACCTTATACAAAACGCATACAGCAAACACTACATATATATATTTCTTCTTTATAGCCTTATATGCATAGACTAAGCCTTACCCAAGTTCAGGCTGTATAATATTAGATAAAAATAGGGCACAACATATGATATTATCACCTTTACAAAGTTGCTTTATAGTTTATGCATACTTAAGTTTAATATATACATACATGCATCCATATATATATATATATGTATGTATATTTATATATGCGAACAAGTTATAGAACCAGAAGAATCAAGGAAGAGGATAACAAAACTCACAGTGGCAAGGTAGTGGCTCGCCGAACAACGTCAGCATGGAAGAGGAGGAGATGAAGGGCGGAGATGATCAGGTGGAGGTACGGCAGTTGAGGCGGAGAGGCTAAGGGTGCAAGCAAGAGGCGGAGGAGTGTGTTCGTTTCTCTCTCTTTTTTTTTCTTCTTTTTTTGTTGTTGCTAGGTTTCAAAAGAGAAGGGAGCAATTTATGTAGAGGGAGTAAAATGGGAGCAGGTAAGTAAAAGAAGGATGCAAGCATGAGGTGGAAAGTGAAAGCAAAGTGAAGTTGCAAAAGTGGAAGTTGATTTATAAATGCAATTGAAATATGAGCCTTTGCCCAATCAATGTAAAAAAAAAATGTGCACAAATAAATGAATATGGGACAAATGAAGATGAAGGGGAAAGAAATAAACTATTTATGGGCGATGAATTTATAAAAGGAACCATGATGTGTACAATAATTGAAACGAAAATGTACACAAACAAATGAATATGAGACAAATGAAGATGAAGCGGGAAAGAAATAAACTATTTATGGGCGATGAATTTATAAAAGGAACTATGATGTGTACAATAGTTGAAACGAAAACGTATACAAATAAATGAATATGAGACAAATGAAGATGAAGGGGAAAAGAAATAAATTATTTATGGGCGATGAATTTATAAAAGGAACTATAATGTGTACAACAATTGAAACGAAAATGTACACAATTAAATGAATATGAGACAAATGAAGATGAAGGGGGAAAGAAATAAACTATTTATGGGCGATGAATTTATAAAAGGAACCATGATGTGTACAATAATTGAAACGAAAACGTACACAAATAAATGAAAACCAATGTAGTTAAAAAGGTAATAATAGTGTAAATGTGAATCGTTGCCACATAAACAAATAAAACGTATACAAATCTTTTACCGGTTATGTGATGGCACAATCACCCTTAATTGAGCTGAATAATAAAAGCCAATGCTTTGAACGTATGCCATAAATTAAGTAACATGCACTGATTTCTAAATTTATTAGTAACTAGGAATAGCAACGTTTGAAAGCGAATTGGAAAAAATCATTAAAGCAATTAATACTGTGGTCCAACCTGTACGTTCCAAATTTTGAAAATGAAGGATATAGAAATGGAATAGGTTGCAAAAGGAAAGCCACACATGTAAATGGAATAAAACGTTAACAATGAAACGTGCCACATTCAGTGGAAAGAAACTGAAATGATTACGTCAAGCACGGGAATTAAGGATAATAAAGTAGAAAGTATGAGAAACGTAAAAGTGAATAAACGAATGAATGCAAGCTACAGATATATATAAAAATGATTTAAAATATTATGTTTCTTCCAGAGAGAAGAGAAAATGTTTGAAATGGAATAAATAGGGAAGGAGCAAACCCGAAATGAAATAGCAACGGATAGAAAATTAAAGAGGTACAACACAAATACAGGGAGTAATAAAGGTAAGGTATTGATTGGTTTGTAACTGATGTAAAATTTGAATGGACAGGAAAGAAATAAAATTTATGGTAGTAGTCGATTCCCTTGATTTCATGCAAATTTATTTTCAACAATTCTTAACTGATTTGAATTTAAAAGAATTACATAATAAATAAACTTTCATATAATTAATTGAAAATTTACCATTTGCTATATTTAAATATACGTAATCCAAATAATTTTTTTTATTATTAATAATTTCTCAAAAATCTAATTCAATACGTTATAAATCAATTAAAAATTGCTAAAATTTTATGGGTCGTTACACTCTTCCCCACTCAAAACTTTTCGCCCCTGAAAAGGAACAAAGTAGGAGAATAGAAACAACCAGATGAAAAACTAGACTTTGAAAAACAAATTAAACAATTTATTTAAAACCATATACTTTTTTTTATTATTTAAATTAATTAATATTTAATAGATTACACATTTTATTAAATCCATTCAATTAATTATGAAATCAATTATTTATAAAATACTAAAATTTTTACTATTAAACCAGGTAGTATATAAATAAACAATATTTTAAAGGATATATTCAAAAGAAGGAAAGAAGATAGATTCGGAAAAGAGAATATAGGTGAATAAATAAAGCAGGGCAGATAAGGTAGATTCAAAAGAATAGCATCAAGCTCGAATAGTTAATTTCAAACCAAAAAAAATTCAATTTCAAATATTAATACAAAATTTACTTTTTGGAAATATTTTTATAATAAAATACCTTTATAATAAAATACTTTTATATCAAAACAAATTTTCCATTCAAAAATACTTTTATAACTCGATGTTTCAACAAGCTTATCCTTGTTCTTGCAGACTCTGGCCATGCGTTGATCAGGCGCAAAGCTTGAATTCTTCAAGTACTTAGTAGACCTGTTTCAACACCCAGTGAAAATACTTGAAAAACTTTTAAAACAGATGCGGAAAGTACAATCCAAACAAAACAACCAAACCAAAACCTTTGTCTAACCATGGTTCGCATATACACAATGGTTACGCCTGGATCCCCCAGGAAACAATCCATATCCGTAAGCTTTCTCAGCCCTGCGAGTTACGCCATGATGACTAGTAGAGTGCAGGATACACAATGGTTTCGCCTAGATCCCCCAGGAAACAATCCGTTCCCCTAGGCCGTCTCAGCCAGGCGGTTTCGCTACTAATGCGACCTACATAGAGTGTAGGATACACAATGGTTACGCTTGGATCCCCCAGGAAACAATCCGTACCCCTAGGCCAGCTCAGCCAGGCAATTGCGCTATGCAGTCGCGCTCATAAGAAAAACCATGGGTTACGCCACGGTGGGACACTCGAGTATCACATCCGGAAAACCAAAAATCAGAGAGAATAATTTCGATAGAATGAATCCACAATGTGGCCACAAAGCGGATATCAAGCAGAAGGCACTTCCCATATCTTTACTTATAAAATATATATCATATAGTACCTTTCAAATCACTTTCAAATGTCATACTTATATAAAGTCCATTATATAGGATTTCATTATCAAATCGAATACTTTCCAAAATCAATAGAATATCAAATCATACTTATATAGACTTTGATTATATAAGATTTCTCATTCAAAATTGAGTATCTTTCTTATACAAATCCATTTTATATAAGTTCGATAACTTCCAAATCAAGTATTTAGTAACATATGGTTCTCAAATTTCAATCTATTTCAATATCAATTCAGTTTCAAAATCATATACGATTTCACCAAATCATTTCTTCCAAATTAAATACCTTCAGTTTCAAAGTTTCCACAGAATAGGTTTAGAAAACAATCCCAGTTTCCCAAATTAACATAATTCAAGCCAAACAAATTTGTTTCCAAAATCACCCTATAAGTACTGGTTTTAATTCCAATCTAATTTCAAAACCAAATATTTTTCTCAAAATCAATTATACTCCAAAATGGTTTCCAAATTTATAACTATCCCTTTAAAACCTTTAAACTATTTATTTCTACATGAAAAATCTAATTTTCCTTTTGCAAGTTATTTATTTAACAAAAGTTTCAAATTTACTTAAGTCATACTCTTCATGCTTTAAACATACAAAACTAAACTTATATTCTTTATCAAATATTTTATACTCGTTGAAATTTCTTAGTTTTAAAATTTTAAACCTTGATTTGGAAGTGCTCGAACCTTCAAAATAGTCGGTGAAATAAAATTTCAAATCCAAGAGTTGGAAATCAACAACAAATCAGCAAATCAATTTTTATAAATAGTGTTATACTAAATCAAATCGAAAACTCGAGGATTGAACACCGGCTTACTTTAAATTATTTCAAATATGTATACCTATATCTTTCGAATATCAAATCATACTTCGGAATTTGAAATCAAAAATTGGTTTCACAAAATCACTCGCATAGCAAAGCTATTAAAGTGGCCTCTCCCCCACTCTGATACTGAAAAGTCAATGTCGATGATGCATGCACTCATCATCGAAATTATTTTCCAGCGACATAAGTGAGTTCTGGACTTCTATTTTCTTGAAAACTTCTTTGAATTTTTTTTTCCGAAATCCTTGGAACTCATTTGAGGTCATTTGAAACATTTCTTATTCAGAAAATACTTTCAAATCTTATTATTATATATGTCAAAATCTTAAACCAATTTTCAAAAATACCGTAGTCCAATCTCTCGAATTTCAAATTCAAAATCTTTCAGTTATAAATCATTTTTATATAAATCAATTTTCTTATAATATCTTCAAAATTTCAAATCCTTTCGAAACTTTTATCTATAGAATAACATTTCTTATTCGATTTATATATAGGTATATAATCCTTATCGAAAACATTTTCACTTTTATATATAGAATAAAATTGTAGTTACCCAAATAAAATTTCGGTATATAAAACAATTTCAAAATACAAACAAACCCGATTTTCAAAGATGATTCAAGAATGGATTTCAAACAAAGATAGAGATTTAAATTAGGGATACTAATTAATAAAATCCTGATTCGAAGATAGGCTCGATCGACGATTAGGTAATTAAATTACAGAAATAGAAGAAGGATATACTTATATAAATCGTGGGCGACCTTAACCGGGTCAACCGTGACTTCAGGAATACAATCGATGTAGAATTCAAAAACAAATCGACATTCGATTGCCAAAGATAGAATTCAGCATATCAAGATATAGCAACATTGTAAACAGAGGATACAAAAATCTTCAGTGAATCGATGCCAATTGTAAAGGAGTTTTCATCCCCTTTACAAAACATTCAGTGGAGTTATGGGATACTCCAGATCAAACGAATATAAATAGAAAGAGACAAGAATGAATTTTGGAATAGAGGGACATTCCAAAATTCAAAGGAAATCGAGTCAAAAAGGAAGAGATTCAACTGGAATGAAAGTGATTCTGTAAATAAATTTACCATATATGCTAAGTTCTGCCTAGAGCCAAAGCTCTGATACCAACTGTAACGACCCACTATTTTGGACCATTCGAATCGACAATAAAACCATACATGTCTGACTTGAATAGTTTAAAATACCGAACTGTTAATTTAAATTTGGCAAAACACAGCATATGAAGCAAATAAATTAATCACAGAATCACAGATACATAGTAGTACAATAATACGCAGCGGAATAAATAGGGAATAGTAGTTCATGAAGCTACTATATAAACATCAGAGTTAGAAATAAAATACAACAGAATATCTCAGATGCAGTGAAGTCTCCAGTACGAGTAGATGACTTCTCTGGAACAATCAATTGGATGACTGAAAGGATAGATAGCTGGATCTTCAAGCAAAGATCTAACTTCGAAGGTGAGTCTCAAATGCTGTATCACTCAGTCTGACCCAAGCGTAAAGCAAAACACAAAACACTCGAGTCAGGATTAACATTCTTATATCAATAAATCCAACTCAAGTGAAATAACAACTAAAATACAAGTAACTTAAGGATGTTTGGGATAACCATCCTCTATGGGTCCATGGAACTATCTATAAGGTAGAAATATACACTATAACACCGAGGTCATTTCAAATTAATTTATACTTCACAATAAAATATCATTGCATTTCAAATATATATATTTCCAAAATATATATAAATAATTTATAAAGTAGAATATTCGTAATTTCCTTGAACTTAACAAATCACTTCAAAATCAACCCGACTTCCCTATTCAAATTAAATTCAATCTCAATTTATCAATTTCCATTCAATTCAGTATCTGACCAGACAAATTCAAATTATATATTTCAAATACAGATCTAAATCACAAATTAACCATTTAAATTCTAGTATATTTCAAAGCTTTAATATTCAACATTCCAAAGATCAATTTAACAGTTTCATATAGATCTCGATTTAACCTTATTATTTAGTCTTGAAATGTTCACTTAATAAATTCAATATTTATTAAATAAATTAAGTTTACCTTTAAACTAAATATTCCTTTCGATTTGTTTAAACTTGAAACGTCCATTTAATCATTTAATCAAAATCAAGTTATAAATCAAATCTAAAATTTCAAAAAATCAATCCAATTAAGTAGAATTCTTAACTAAATACCATTTCAAATAAATTCATCTTTATCTTCTCAATCTTAACTTATTCAAATTATTACAACAATCAATTTTTTGAAATATAAATTTAAATAAATACTTAAACATATTATATGGATTGATTTAATCTCAATAATATTATTATTAAATCTATATATATAATTTCCATTTATATATAATATTTTAAGACCCAATATTTATTGAAAACCATATATTTCCTTTTAAACTAAAGAAATTATTTTCAAACATTTATATATCTATATGTGAACCAACGGTGTCTGTATATAATTTCCTACCCTATGGTCAAGGGATACATATATTTATCATTTAAATCCGAATTTTAAATATACGGGTAGATATCAGTTCAACCCGTAATCCCAAATTCAATTTAATTGAAAATCGCTTGGGTTTATCATTTCAACCCATAACGAAATTCTCCTGTTCTAAAGTCTTTTCGGGTATGTATCATTTCAACCCATAATGAATTCTATATTACAGGGAACTTGCAGGGTGATAACGTATATGATAATAATATAACAGGCATATATCCTCAATAACAATATAATATAAACTATAGGATATTGTGTCATATCCCATAGGTGAACAGTTATATACAGTAGCATATAACAATTTAAAATTAATAACAGCAGCATATTTCAATTGTTGTTTCAATTGAAATCAAATTTAATAAATAAAAGAACGGTAATCGTGAGTGATTGCTCACCTTTCAAGCCTAGAGGAGAGGGCGGAATGAGAAGAGATACGAATCCAAGCATAGATTTCGAAGCAAAGCAATATTGGCAAGAATTTTAACGATCAAAGCTGATAAAGAGTAATTGACGAAATCAAATCAGAGTTGGGTCGAGGAAGATAAATAGGATAAGTAAGCTATATATAGTTGTATATATAACTATATATAAATAAAACTATATTCTAAATTTAAACATATATTAAATTAAATATATATTTTCAAAAATCATTGGTTTAGACAAAACATATCTATATGTAGTATAGTTTGAAACAATGTATATGTTTAAACCCATATACAAACCAATATCCAAACACCATCTAAAATTTAAATCTTTATTAAAGTAACCTTTATAAATAAAATATTAAAATCAATATTAAAACATAAAACATAAAGTACAAATATTATATATCAATACCAAATCTAACTCCGATATATGTAAACTAATATAAACCCATGTAAACTTTATAAAATCTATATGCTACTAAAACAGATTATATATAAAATAAACCAATATATGATACTAATAGTAATATATGTTAGTTAAAGTCAGTACATAAATATAGTCAACACCTTCTATACTTTACAATACTTTAAACATGCTAGTGCTGCAACTATACAAAATATACATAGTACTGTAAAACAATTATATATAGTAAATCAAAATAAAATAAAAAAACACACACCTTATACAAAACGCATTCAGAAAACACTACATATGTATATATTTCTTCTTTATAGCCTTATATGCATAGACCAAGCCATACCCAAGTGTGTGCTATATAATATTAGATAAAAATAGGACGCAGCATATGATATTATCACCTTTACAAAGTTGTTTTATAGTTTATACATACTTAAGTTTAATATATTATATATATATATATATATGTATATATATATGCGAACACATATAGAACTAGAGAAGAATCAAGGAAGAGGACAACAAAACTCATCATGACAAGGTAGTGGCTCACCGAATAACGTCAGCATGGAAGAGGAGGAGATGGAGGGCGGAGATGATCAGGTGGAGGTACAACAGTTGAGGCAGAGAGGCTAAGGGTGCAAGCCAGAGGCGGAGGAGTGTGTTCGTTTCTCTCTCTTTTTTTTTCTTTTTTTTGTTGCTGTGTTTCAAAAGAGAAGGGAGCAATTTATGTAGAGGGAGTAAAATGTGAGTAGGTGAGTAAAAGAAGGATGCAAGCACGAGGTGGAAAGTGAAAGCAAAGTGAAGTTGCAAAAGTGGAAATTGATTTATAAATGCAATTGAAATATGATCCTTTGCCCAATCAATGTAAAAAAAATGTACACAAATAAATGAATATGGGACAAATGAAGATGAAGGGGGAAAGAAATAAACTATTTATAGGCGATGAATTTATAAAAGGAACCATGATGTGTACAATAATTGAAATGAAAACGTACACAAATAAATGAATATGAGACAAATGAAGATGAAGGGGGAAAGAAATAAACTATTTATGGGCGATGAATTTATAAAAGGAACAATGATGTGTACAATAATTGAGACGAAAACGTATACAAATAAATGAATATGAGACAAATGAAGATGAAGGGGGAAAGAAATAAACTATTTATGGACGTTGAATTTATAAAAGGAACTATGATGTGTATAATAATTGAAATGAAAACATACACAAATAAATGAATATGAGACAAATGAAGATGAAGGGGGAAAGAAATAAACTATTTATGGGCGATGAATTTATAAAAGGAATCATGATGTGTACAATAATTGAAATGAAAACGTACACAAATAAATGAGAACCAATGAAGTTAAAAAGGCAATAACAGTGTAAATGTGAATCGTTGCCACATAAACAAATAAAACGTATACAGATCTACCGGTTTTGTGATGGCACGGTCACCCTTAATTGAGCTGAATAATAAAAGCCAATGTTTTGAACGTATGCCATAAATTAAGTAACATGCACTAATTTCTAAATTTATTAGTAGCTAGGAATTGCAATGTTTGAACATGAGTTAGAAAAATTATTAAAGTAATTAATACTGTGGTCCAGCCTGTACGTTTCAAATTACGAAAACAAAGGAAATAGAAATGAAATAGGTTGCAAAAGGAAAGGCACATGTATAAATGGAATAAAACGTTAACAATGAAACATGCCACATTCAATGGAAAGAAACTGAAATGATAACGTCAAGCACGAGAATTAAGGACAATAAAGTAGGAAGTATGAGAAACGTAAAAGTGAATAAACGAATGAATGCAAGCTACAGATATATATATATATATATATATATATATATATATATATATAAATGATGTAAAATATTATGTTTCTGCCAGGGTGAAGAGAAAATGTTTGAAATGGAATAAATAGGGAAGGAGCAAACCCGAAATGAAATAGCAACGGATAAAAAATTAAAGAGCTACAACACGAATACAGGAAGTAATAAAGGTAAGGTATTGATTGGTTTGTAACTGATGTAAAATTTGAATGGACAGGAAAGAAATAAAATTTATGGTAACAGTCGATTCCCTTGATTTCACGCAAATTTATTTTCAACAATTCTTAACTGATTTGAATTTAATAGAATTACATAATAAATAAACTTTCATATAATTAATTGAAAATTTACTATTTTCTATATTTAATTATACGTAATCCAAATAATAATAATAATTATTATTAATTTCTCAAAAATCCAATTCAACATGTTATAAACCAATTAAAAATTGCTAAAATTTTATGGGTCGTTACATAAGCAAAGAAGAAAATAGGACCTATACCAAATAGCATTCCCTATTAGACAAAAAGGTGGTCTCACAATAGCCTGAAGCGATACGAGGGAACGCTTATGCTAAAAAGGGTAGTAATTGGTCAATTAGAAGTCCAAATCATGAGGATTTGGATAAGGGGTGCAACTAGATATTGTTTGG
Organism: Allium cepa; assembly: GCA_030765085.1. Classification (NCBI taxonomy): domain Eukaryota; kingdom Viridiplantae; phylum Streptophyta; class Magnoliopsida; order Asparagales; family Amaryllidaceae; genus Allium; species Allium cepa. The sequence goes on from CM060937.1 coordinate 592,264,025, forward strand.
ACGAAGGCCTAGTACCAATAGCATTTCCCCTATAGTTTCTATGGACACACGGTGAGCTTACATTAGCCTGAAGTGAGATGAGGGGCAGACTATGCTGGACGTTGGAGGTAATAAGAAGACCCAATAGGTGGAGCAAAAGGTAGCGTGAGCATGGTGGTAGTTACGTGTGCGACTTCCATTTGCGGGTGCTCAGTACGAGCTATGAGTTCCAAGCGCTTAGTATGGATGTCTTTAGTAGATACCATTGCCTTTTGTGTAGGGAGCTATATATGTCATCTTGGCCACAATAACATTTTGTGTAGAGAGTTATATAGCGGCTGGTCCACAGAAAGGTATTATAGAGTAGCAGGCCAATAAAAAGGGTAGAATTAGGGTTACATCCTAATTATAGGATTAGGAAATCAGCCTAATCAAAGCAGAAATCAGGAACAAGTGCAAGCAATCAAAGTTAACCTATCTAATAAATTGACCAAATTTAATTGTACTTATTTCCGATTTATCTCTTTCCTATTTCTTTATTACCCTTGTTTATGCTAGTACTGTTGTAGAGTCTATTACTTTATCTTGCTTAAAGATTCTAGTATTTATTCTCATTCACTAGACTTTTAGTCTGGCCCACTCTTCTATTTTCATCTTCCCTTAGGCAATCAAGGGAGAAGTCAGCAGATTGCTACAGCTTGGAGCTCTCTTGGAAGAGATTTCTTCTATGTACTTTTATTTCATTTTTAATTTTTATGTTGTACTGGAACCATAATGAGGGATAATTGTACTCTGATTTTATGAAGACTATGGTTTTGATTGAAGACATATATGGGTAGTTTGACATTTGAAGTATTTGGTATGTGATGACTTTTTATGAAGTTTGGTTTTGAAAAAAATGTTATTTTTGCTGTGTTATTATTATTTATATCTTGTCTTGTGAATCATAGTCTCTGCTAGTTTTAGGTATACCTACAATGCAACACATTTTTTAGTGTGTCCTTTCGAGTATATTAAGGGGTGTGGGGTGTTTCATTTATATTGATTATCAGAGAACTATTTTTAAATAGATAGGGTAAAATGAAAATTGTAGCCATGCAGTTGTTAAAATGAATTAATCGCCATTGATTTTGAAAAGTTTGAATTTAAAATAATAGAAGAAGTAGTTATAATTAATTCTCTTTTAATTGTAATTCAATTTATGAGAAAAATAATTACATATTAATTATCTTTAACACCAATCAAGCATAGAAATTGACTTTAATAGGTTAATTCCTAAATTATTTGCGTAAGTAATTCCTTAAAATTGACATATTTTACGTATGTCCACAAGTAATTTTTTAATTGATTACTTAGGTGGAAGTACATGGCTGTATTACAAGTCTTAAGTAGTATATAACACACAGTAACTCAACATTTGTCAAGTGGTTTAAATCACGTACTACCTAGGACTTTAACATGTGACATCATGAGTTAAAGCGGAAGGGCCCAACCACTAGGACAGTGGTGTTGGACATTTAATTAAGATAAATCAATTTCCTTTGAATTATGTTAATTTTATTACTACCTCGATTATGACATCTGCACATATTTGATGTAAAGGCAAAAATTATTTGGTTATCTCAAAAATTACACTTCATAAGACTTATGGTCATGTGTACTTCTCACGTTATGATATACTACACGTGTTAAAAAAAATGACAATTTATGTTATGGTAATATATTTCAATAGAGGATTGTTGTTAAAGATTATGAATTTAGTTTCTTTCACCCACTCGGTAGGAAATTATCATGTTTATTAATATATAGATGTCAAAAAACCTTAAATTGTTATATATAATGAAATAACGGTAAAGTTGGTTTTTCTCTCACTCTCAAACATAAATTCAAAAGAATATTAGGTTTGGACGAAATTTATATCTGAAGTAAAAGTGTGTGTGTGTGTGTGTGTGTTTATAATAAAATAGTCAATGGGAAAAGATAATGCATAATTTTTTTTATTCAATCTTCTGAAGGCGACTTTTAAATGAAGTGGAAAGTCTAGTTTTAAATACACATACCGCTGGCATAAAAAACTGAATTTATTTTTCAATCTTTGTCACTAAAACTTGTATTTTTTGAATTTCGGTATTATCCTTCTTAACTAATCTACACTCTGTATATTTTTCTATTGCGTTGTTTAATATATTATTAAATACTCATAAAAAACTTACATTCATGGTTTTGCACCAAATGCTGAGTGATATTACCAAATAGTGAGATAATTATCAGTGATTTTGTTGGTAGTATCTTTTTTTGTTAAAATAATTTTTATGTAGTTGGAAATGTTCATTGATAATTGTACATTAGATATGAAGTTATTTATAGTGATTATAAGTCAACTATTTTTAAACTAGTATGATAATATCGAATATTATTATCATCCAATTCTTAAGATGAACTAGTTGCTTTTAATTTTTATCTATTTTAATTCAAGTAATTAAAGAATCAATTATAGTTAGTTCTATTTTAATTACAATTTAATTAATGAAAGGAAAATTTATTTTGTTATTCCAAAGTTTAGATTTCATGAAATTTATGTTCCATGTATATTTCTCATGTTATGTTATGCTATCTTTGTTACAAAAACATGACGATTTATGGTGCATTAATAATTTTTCTATAATGTATTATTTTTAAAGGTTATGAGATTTGTTTCTTTCACCTATTAAGAAGAAAATTATTGTATTTGTTAATATATGTATACCAAAGATCCTCAACTTGTTATATATAATTAAATAGAGGTAAAGTTGGTCTTTATTTAAAATTGCAAATGTGAATATATAAAAAGATCAAGTTTGAAGAAAAAATTATATCTAAAGTAAATGAATGTATAAAAATTAATTTGTAACAGTATAGTTAAAGGAAAAAATATAATGCACAATTTTTTTTTGTTTAATCTCTAAAAGGAAACTTTTAAATTTAGTGAAAAATTTAGCTTTAGTTACGTATACTAGAAACTCATTATTCTAAATTCATTTTGTAACCTTTGTCACTTAAACTTATATTTTGTGAATTTAGATACCATCCTTATCAAAAATTCTATAGTTTGCATATTTTTCTACTGTTTAATATATTGTGAAATATTTAAAAATACTCACACTCATGGTTTCCACCAAATTCCTAGCGATATTACGAAATAATGACGTAATTATCAGTTTAAGAAGTGTTTTTTATGTTACAATAAATTTAATGCAGACCGAAACGTTTATAGAATTTGTACGTCGGAGGTGAAGTTATTTACAGTGATTATAAGCAAAAAAAATTAAGTACGTATGACAATATCAAACATTACTACCATACATCTGTTAAAACAAATAAGTTACTTTTAATTTTCATTTGTTTGAATTAAAAGTAATTAAAGAATCAATTATGATTTATTCTATTTAATTAGTGAGAAAATTATTTGCATACTAAATCTAATTAATTATTGAACTAAAAAACAGTCAATTAATTCCTTCTAATTATTTTCTCAAGTAATTCCTTAAAATTTATATATTTTATGTGTGTCATTTACAAGTACTCTTTTTGTGAAATTCAGTACTTAGGTAGTCGTAATTTCTATACTTTTTATAATGATTATAAGTGAACTTTTTTTACATAGGTAGGATAATATCAAATATTACTACCATGCAATTTTAAAATTAATATATTTTATGTCCACTGGTTCGAATCACATATTATAAAGGTTTTCAACATAGGCCTCATGGACTAAAGCTAGAGGGCTTGACCATTGGCTCAGCAGTGTTCGACATCATATGGTGATGCATTATTTCATTTTGAATAGTGTTAATTTTTGTACTGTTACAACTATAATGTCGATATGTGTATTTGAAGTAAAGGAAAAATTATTTGTTTCTTCTAAAAATTAAATTTCACAAGGTTTATGTTATATTTCTCATGTCATGTAATGTTATATGTAGTAAAAACATGACATTTCAAGCTACCGTAACATTTTTGCACTTTAGTCGACATTGAGTAATGTCAAAATTATGATCATCTCTTTATTTTTCATGTTTCTCTTTGCAACATTCTTATTACCATCAACAATAATAATTTTTCTACCTTATTAGCTTATTAATTCTTTTGGTTCCAAGTTCTCAAAATTTACCTTTTTTAAATCACGTTGTGTTGTATGTATTCATATTATTTGCACATTTTTTGAAAAACTAGGATTGTGTTTAATCAATTGGAATCACCATGGGTGGAAGATACATAGTTCAAAAGTCGATTTTCTTCTGGAAGCCAATATTATAAAAATTATTTGCTAACTTTAGTGATACAATTGATTTAAAAGTTAGTAGTTAAAAGGGTTGAAACTATTGTTTCTCATTTATGTTTTCAATTTCAAAAGGAATGTTAGATTTAGTCTTTCTTTTTATGCTTTTAGTTTTAACGTAAACGCTTAGCTTTAAAAAAAGATATTTTTTTTAAAAATTCACTTAAGCATATGCATTATATTTGTTAATTTGAATAGTTTATGTTAACCAAAGTTATGGTCAACAGTCCAAAGAATCCAAGAAGAAGTAGTTATTGGGAAAAGGTGGAAGATGGAATCTCTAAACGGGCTTAGGAATATTCAGCTGGTATCTTTGAGCAATTCCGAGGGACGATTAGTTCGAGCTATGCCAAAAGGTTAAAGGTGTGTAGAACTTCCTATACTTCTCTACTTGGGATTTGACATTAAACCTGACCTTTCGATGGGGTCAAGAAAGCTTAGATGTAAGATAAAAGTCTTTTCGGTCTTATTGAACTAGCATAGAAGGGTATCTGATTTGATTAAACCTTTATAAGACTCCTCCCGAAAGCTTTTTCCTTGACCAAGATCAGATTTCCTTAGTTTATCTTACTTATAGAGTTAACTTGGTTCTTTGCCGAAAGGTTGGACAAGCAGTTATTCGGGGTTCGAAGTGATGTTGAGTTGATGGGATCCGACAGATTATGATACTCGGCGAAAGGTTTGACCTTTAGGATTTATGACCCCGGAAGGTTTTAGGCATACCAACTCTAATATGATCCCTCTAAGTCCGAAGGGTTTAGGTTACAAACCAGAAGTTTCCGAAGGGTTGTGAAGACTACCTAAGAAAGAATATCATTATTTCTACTGATATGAAGCTTTCGGAGGTACTGTACCTAAAAGTTGTGATTAAACCAACAAAAAATAATGTAAAATGTAAAGAAAATGTACAAAATTCAAGACTTACCTTTGATCATTGAATGGACTTCTCTTTTTATTATGTTTTCCTAAATCACTACTCGATTAGGGTTACATAGCTTTAATTTTGGAAGTTAGAAGAATGGAATGAGGAAAAAATCCACCCTAGAACGGGACCCCTTATGTCTTATTTATAGATGCTGGCGGCCATGCTTCCGTCCTTATGCCTTTGGCTGAGTCGAAGGTTTACTTTCTTGCATACAGTTGCTAACTTTTCGACCACATCGAAAGGTTTTCCTTTCACATGTCACCTTGAATCCTTGAGCGCTACCGAAGGAACTTTTCTTTTATTTGTTTTTAGGAACATTCTTCTTTTATCGGAAAGTTTTTTATCTATACGATACATGAACCCTTTAGTGGAGTCGGAGGGTTCCTGGCTACTGTGAGCCTTTCAACTTTATCTGAAGTCTGCTTTTCACCCGGATTTTGCTGAGGGCCGAACTTTCTTTGAACATGGTCTGAGGGTTGCCTTATGCTCTTTGCTGACTTATTGTTGTCACCTTCATCTTACAACCTTCGGCACCGCCGAAAGGTTTTCAGTAAGTGTCCTGACAAACCTGAAAGGCCTATTATTCTTTCAGAAGGGTTGTTATTGGTTAGCATGTCCTTGTCTTGACTCCTTTGCCTCATTTGTAGGGTCAGAAGTTCTTGGATTCTACGGAGTAGTACCCTCCGTCTCCTGCAAAAGGTTTGGAGTCGCCTTATACTAATGACAACATCCCTTCGACCTCTTCGGAAGGTGTGATCTGGATTCTTTTCCTTTTGTCTTTTGTTTGAGATCTTCTGACTTATGCGCAAAGGGGATTTTTTAAGTAACATTTGCCCCCTCATGCGAAGGGATGATCTTGACTTTCTAAGTCATCTCCTCTTAAAGCTATAAAGTCTCCAACTTCATTTTCCCACAAATGTAATTACCCAGTACAAGTAAAAGATTTATCCACACAACTTTGCTTTTTTTCAAAATAAAGAGGTTACTTTCTAAATTCGATTTATAATCTTTTTAGACTATTCTTCCTATGTACTCATTTTCCAAGCAGGATTTAAAGCTACACTTAGTACTAAATTAATAAGTCAACCAAGGATCCAATTGAGTATTACACTGGTTATCTTGAATATCCTTTTTCATCCATTTGATGGGAATCATGGCTATAGTGATGAATTTGCCTTTTTTTTGAATCTTCCGACAAGATCTGAAGGAACTCTTACCTTAACTCTCTTTCATTATTGGAATATCTAACTAACTAAATGGGTAGACCTTCCGTCAACAAGCTTTCGTCGAGGTTCAAAAGTTTTAAACCTTTTGATTCTTCTTTGTAGCATAACATCATATAGCAAGGTAACAAATATATAAATATATTTTCATCTACACAGCATAACTTCAGAAATTCAACTAGAACATCTAAATATTCATATATATATATTATCCCATATTACATTTTCCAAAATGATTTGCTAATATGTACATATTCAAAATGATAATAGCATCCTAGAATTGAACATCGAAGGCGATCAAAAGCAACAAAGTGGTTATTTTCCCCCTTTTCCTACTGCTCATTTGGAAAAGGCAGAAGGTCTGGAGCCAAATCAATGGGGTTGATGACTACAGGTTCAACCCAAATCGGCTGATAGGGTGAGTAGGTTATTAGCGCAAGGTTTTCTTCAGAAGAATCCCATATATGGCCCAATCCATCCAGAAGGCGTCAAGTGGTTAGATCGAAAAGCAAGGAGTATGTTGCTTTTATATGTGGATTAAGAAAATTAGGCTGTAGATGGTTCACATAGTTCAATAGTTCAACGCGTCGCAGCAACAACAAAGCGGTGCTTCTGCGTTGGAGATTGCAAGTAGCATGGATGTTTCTCTCTTTTACATAGTTTAGTTTTTTTAGAAATAAATGTTTATATAATGAAAGTTAGAAGAGAAAGTTGGAGAAGATGAATGGATCTCTAATAGAGATTTTGATGTGAAGTTTTAAACGCTCTCTCTCATTTTTCTAGAGATTACCATTAATGGTTTCTGTCTTTTTGCATGGTTACCGTTCCTTCTTTAATTTGAAAGCAAATGTTGGTTAGGAACCATCTGGTGAAGTTATACAAATGACGACCTGGGTATGACGTTTTTTTTTTTTTGAAAAAGAGCGACGAATTCTTAACCCTCCGTTGGATGACAAGTAGAGAGAAACACTTTGGCTATTTCTATGTAAATTTCACTTTTAACACTTAGCCCTGAAACTTTAATATTTAGGCAAACCTCGGTAGGAGTTTACTTTAATGTTTCATTTTTTTGAGAATTAGGACTTGATCTAAATCCTGACACGTGCTACAACTTTGCCTCGAACCAGACTATAAAAGATTTCCTTAAATAGTTCAGGTGTTATAAGTATAGATTTGTTTTCGAATTTCTCTCTGGGTCCATTTTACATGAACTGGAGAGACTATTATAAATATGTGACATGCAATTGTTTGGTGAATACACATTTCTCGTTACATATTTTATATTTATCTTCTCTGTACTATGTTATTTTTGATTATCTGTCCCTTAACACAAGTAGCCTTAAGAGACCAACCTAGCCAATATGCTATATAGGGGAAAGCCTTCTTCAAAATTGACTTAATATTGAGGATTTTAGGGTGTTTTCGTATGTGGAACATCTCACTTCTCGCCCATCTTCCTTTTAAGGTAGAAGAGACATTTCTCTTAAAGGAGATCAGAATATTTTGTCATCAACACCAAGTCTCAATAAGAAATACATTTTAATATTTGTTTTACTACTAAAATATGGAATTTTGATTTCTGTTTCGTTTGTTGAAATGGGGGACTTGAGCAGGGCTAGCTCTACCTTTCAAAGTCCTTGTTACAAAGCCTGCAAATGACCTAGGATATGTTAAGTGTAGAATTCAATTGAGGCTAATTTTTGCAAATATTCTTTAGATTCTAAGCTCAAATGCCACACCATTTAAAAATTCTTCAAGGAAATCAATATTTTTAAGTTAAATCTTTAAGAAGAAAGAGGAACTAAGATACCGAAGTTTTAAAGCATTTCATCGGTAGAGATACTTGCATTAATTTCAACTCGGAATGACCAATTTTCTTGAGAGGATAGCCATCTCGGAAATAAAAATTTAAAAGTTAGCCTGATACCACAATTCTGTAGAATTCATAATCGGTAATTCAGTTTAGAGTGCCGATTCCATGACATCTATGGGTTTTATATGAACGGTTGATCAAATCACATGCATCTTAATGTATATAAGATATATTCTCCATACCATAGTAATTCTATGTAGCATGATGCAATGTGACATTTATAATATCGTAAATACTACCAGTTTTGTTGTTTTTTGTCTGCACCTTGTTTATCTCTGATTTGGATATTCCCTTCAGAGATTAATGTGCTTCTCCGCTTTCTATTTTAATCCAGGACTCCTCTCTTGATTAAGTGAATCTGAATCCCCTGCCATTCTGGCTTTATGAAAAGGAATTCATTCATAATGTTAAAGTTTCTTTATCCATAATGGGGATGATTATAGATTTATCTCTTTTCACTTGTTCAGCATTCCTGAAAAAAGCTAATATTGAGCTACGCATAATTATTGAAATCTAACATTTACTCAATAAAATCATGAGGGGACATTTGTGACTGGGATCTTGACACAGTAGTTTTGGATTCATTCCTTGTTATTGAGGGAATATGAGAATAAAAAGGTTCGAAGTTCCAATTTGCAGATTCTTTTGGCCGTTGCCATTTTTCCCCAATAATATTCTTTGACTTGAGTCAAATTACTTGAGATGAGTAAGAGTTCAAAGATTTTGTACCCAGATTTGGGCTTTCAATAATCAGTAGCCTTGGCATCTAAACCCTTTGGTATTAATGATGAACTTTTACAAGATATTATAAGACCTAGATTCGGGTACTAAGAAATATTAAAATAGCATGGCAGTCGCTTCTTGGTATTTTTTGATAATAAATGATGGGGAGTTAGGATGTCAGCTTCAGTGAGAAAGGAATGTTGGAATGCCTTTCTTTAGTAATAAGCAACAGAAACCCACTGTATCATTTCCGATGATGGACGTTATAAGGAAAAAAATTTATATTTGCTGATAATAGACCGTGACCTTTAATCTAGAATAAACAGTAAAAGTCTGCAAAGTCGTATGTGGTAATTAAGTAACAGAAGTCTATAATACCCAATGCGGCATTTGGTAATTAGTAGAAGACCAGGAATTAGCCTTGGTATTTATTATTAGAAGACTAGAAAATCAATCTTGGAATTTAAGTAATAGAAGTTTGGAATACCGCACTTGGTAGTTAATAATAAAGGATCACAGACTTTACCTGGCAGTTAGCAATAGAAGACCGAAATATCATTTTCGGCTATTTTGTATTAAAAGGCCAGAGTGCCATTTTCAGAATTTCTTTTCTAGGAATAGAAGTTTAGGGTACCATTAGTAGTGGGAGGTCGAAATACTATTTCTGATAATGAGTAATTGAAGGTTAGAAATCCAACGTGGTATTAACAATGGAAATCAAAAAAACGTTTCTAATAAATAAAACGTTTCTTCTTAATATTTGATAATAGAAATCCAGAACACCATTTTAGATGTTTTAATGATAGAAGTCTAGGATTCCACTTCAGGGCATCATTTTTTGATAATTAACAATAGAAGCTCTAGAATACCATTTCGGATAAATAAGTAATAGAAGACCAGAATACCATTTCTGGCAATAAGTAATAAAAGAACAGAAAATCATTTCAGGCAATAAGTAATAGAAGACCAGAATACCCATCTGGCAGATGTTCATAAAGAGAAGTTGGAGAATTCTTAATAATTCTGTCTTTCGAATGTGCCATCTTCAGGCTTTTTCGAGGTTTTACATGCTTTGGCTTTCTCGGCTCCGAGTTTTCTTTGTCCTATTGTCAATTGTTTTGGCCTATCTCAAACGAGGACTCTTCTGTACAATTTTTGAGCTTATTTAAGCAGAGCCCATTTCAGGCTGTTTGTCTTTTTAGACATTATTGACCTAGTGGTGGTCGTTGTTCTTGAGCGATGAAAATTTCTGGCGGTGCCCATTTCAAGCATGGACTTTTCTTTGTCCACCAAACATTTCATTCGAGTTTCCGATGCACTCGGCTAGCTTATTCTGAAGCAGGGCCCAAGGACTACCCAAACTCCTTCCAGGAGGCTCCTTAACCTGGCCATAGCATGACACGATTAAGGGCTTGTTCGATATGTTGGTCAGGCCATAGCGTAGCGGGACCAAGGGATTACCCATGCTCCTTCCTGGAGGTGCCTTATCCTGGCCATATCATGACGTAGATAAGGTCTTGTGCCGCTTTCACCAGGCCATTTTTGATTTTGGCACGGATAACGGCTTACGCCCTCCCTCTAAGAGGTGCGTTGACCTGGCCATTTTGGCACGATCAAGGGCTTTCTACCATTATTGATAGCCTATCATTTTAGGCAGTCCCAGTTTAAGGAGAATTTCTCTCTCGATCATGTAGCTTTTTCTTATTTTGAGAATAGAACCTTTATTCCATGAATTGATCAATCCTTTACAGCTTTCCTTGTTTCAGAAAGTGCAGGACCATTTTCCTAACCACTTTACATTGATTGGTATCATGTCCGTTTATGCGACGGAAATCATAATATGCTCCTTTGGATCTTCTTTCAAACCTTGGTTTTTTCTTTTGAGAATGCCAATAATTCAGTTGCTTCCTGGTTTTAACATAGATGTCTTTAGTTGATGTTGTAAGATTATACTCTCTAAGAAGTATTAACTTTTGAGCCATCTTTGACTGGCATCTAATTTTTTTGCACCTTGGTTCAAATGCTTCTTTTTGAGGAGCAGGTTTTCTTTTTATCGCCCGCGGTTCTTCTTTTAAGGGAATTTCTCTTAGTTATAAGGTTTTGGTTGGAAATTCCTTGATAATTCTTATATTTCCACTGGATAGCTCTTTTATCTTCCTTACTTCTTCAATTAAGGATTTCTCTATATATCCATGGTTTTCCCTTGAATGGCAAGCCTCATTTATAATCCTACACCACTTATACGTGAAACTATCATAGTCTTTTATCATTTCTTTGTCGAAGATAGTTCCCCAGAAGTATGACTGAATATTTCTCCTCATTCGATTAAAAATGTTGTCACTTGCACTCATTTTCCTTCCAAGTGAAAAAATTGGGGTTGGTCCCACGTGAAAAGGATTTAGGCTTCATTTCTCAGGGTTATAAGAATCTGCCTTATTTCTTTTTATAATTTTCAAGGCTTCAAGCCATAACCTTTGTTACTCATCCTGATTGGAGTCTTTGACATTCACATAGGAAAGCCTTGTCAAGTATGGTTCGGATGATCTTTGTTCACACCACTTAAATCTCTTATCCATTATGAAAACAAAGTAAGTGAAGTTAAAGTGGAACAGGTCTAATGGGAACTAGATAGCTTTAGTGTTAGAGAATCGATCAAGCCGGAGGTTCAAGCCCTCCTTTAAGCACCAAAAATGTTAACCAAAGTTATGGTCAACACTCCAAAGAATCCAAGTAGAAGAAGTTATTCGGAAAACATGGAAGATGCAATCTCTAAAGGGATGGATGAATATTCAGCTTATAATTCTGAGCGATTTCGAGTGATAGGATTAATTCGAGCTATGTCGAAAGGTTAATGGTATATAGAAATTTTTTTACTTCTCTACTAGGGATTAGGCTTATTACTTGGCCTTTCAGTGGGGTCAAGAGGGCTTAGATACAGGATTTGAAAGGTGAAAATCTTTCTAATCTTGTTGAATTAGCATAGAAGGGTATATGATTTGATTAAACCCTTATAAGACTCCTCTTGAAAGCTTTTTCCTTGACCAAGATCATATTTCCTTACGTTATCTTACTTATAGAGTTAACTTTGTTTTTTTCCAAATGGCTGGACAAGCAGCTGTTTAGGATTCGTAGTGATGTTAAGGTTGATGGGATCCGATAGGTTATGATACTTGACGAAAGGTTTGACCCTTAGGATTTATGACTCTGGAAGGTTTTAGGCATACCAACTCTAATAAGATCCCTTTAAGTTCGAAGGGTTTACATTACAAACCAGAAGTTTTCGAAGGGTTGTAAAGACCGCTCAGGAAATAATATCATTGTTTTTGTTGCTATGAAACTTTCAGAGGCACTGTACCAGAAAGTTGTGATTAAACCAACAAAGATTAATGTAAACTGTAGAGAAAATGTACAAAATTCAAGACTTCCCTCTGATCCTTGAATGGACTTCTCTTTTTATTAAATTTTCCCAAACCACTACCCAAATAGGGTTATAAAGCTTTGATTTTAGAAGTTACAAGAATGGAATGAAGAAAAAATCTACCCCCAGTACAGGACCCCTTAGGTCATAATTATAGATGCCGGCGACCATGCTTCCGACCTTATGCTTTCAACTGAGTCGAAGGGTTCCTTTCTTGCATACAACTGCTAACCTTTCAACCTCACCGAAAGGTTTTCCTTTCACATGTCACCTTGAATCCTTGAGCGCTACCAAGGAACTTTTCTTTTATTTGTTTTTAGGAAGCTTCTGCTTTTGTTGGAAAGTTTGTCATCTATATGGTACGTGAACTCTTCGGTGGTGTCGGAGGATTCCTAGCTATTGTGAGCCTTTGGAATTCATCGGAAGGCTGCTTTTCACCCGGATGTTGCAGAGGGCCAAACTTTCTTTGAACATTGTCTGAGGGCTGCCTTATGCTCTTTGCTAACTTATTATTATCTCCTTTGTCTTACACCCTTCGACACCGCCGAAAGGTGTTCAGTAAGTACCTATGACCCAAAAGGCTTGTCATGCTTTCGGAAGGGTTGTTATTAGGTGGCTTGTCCTCATCTTGACTCCTTTGCCTCCTTTAGAGAGTTGGAAGTTCTTGGATTCTGTGTATTAATACCCTCCGCCGAGCTGCCTCATACTACTGACTGCATCCCTCGCCTAACAGTGAAGCTAGGTAAGTTAGTGCATTGTTTACATCAAAGCATTGCCTGGACACTTCATTCTTGAATCTCACAAATAGATAAGTCTACCTCGTCAGTGTTAAGTATAGTTTTAGCGATTTCCATAAAAGAGGAAGAAATCAGCATGATTAACACAATTTTGACATTTTTCGACTTAACTATTCCTTGGAAAAGAGGGAATCCGATAGATTAGAGCTCTATTGCTTGTATTCTTACTCGAACATCAATCATAACTCTCACAAATAAATAAGCCTACTTCGTAGAATTTTAGCATTAAGCATAATTAATTACTTTTCAAACAAGCAATTAAACAATTAGACATTTGGCTATTAAGAAATTCTAACCCCTTTCTAAACTTCTTGTTTATACTTTTGAAACTTTTTTAAAAGTAATATATATGTTCTTCTCGACGTAATTTCAGTGCTGAAGGTAATGCTATAAGTGGTGGCATAATAAAGAAACCAATCCGATAGTATGAAGATAGTTTAATGTTTGAAGCTTATAGTGCCGCATCTCATCAATAAAGTGCCATATAAAATGACACATACTATCCATAGAATTATATAATGAATGACGAATGACAAATTTCCCATATCACTAAGCAAACCAGTGATTCATTAATATTATAGAGGTATAACCTATACCACATCTACTACAACGTCATGACTCAACCATGCCGCATCTCATACAATGTCTCATATCATCCATGCCATGCTCCATCAATATAAGACAAGAGTAGTAACTTGCATGTTATCATCAAAAATCACTTCAACTTTGTCGAAGCCTAAAAGAATGCAAAAGATGGCTTCTTGGAGAACAATGGAGATAACAAGACCTTTTGAAAGAGTCGAAGGGATGCTTCTGCAAATGTTAGATGAACTATGGGCTTTCAAAGAGGTCGAAAGGGGACAAGGCTACCATTTCCGCTTCAGTTGATCCCTTTCGAAACAATCGGTTCCGCATGCGTAAAGGGGTTTTGCATGAGATAAAAATGCCTTTCGAACGCATCAAAAGAAAGGTTCTGCATCAATGAAGGGGATTACTTTCGAAAGCTACCTTCGGTAACCATATTCTATCCACCAAAAAGCTTCCTCCATTGCAATTAACCTTTCGCAATGATCCATCTGCTACCGTTAAATCCTTTCGAAACCATCCAAATTCCCTTCCTCACTCATTTAAGTAGCAACATATCATGTTGGCACAAGATCTTAACAACAATAAAGAAGTCCGAGAAGCCTTCTACTACGCTACAACCATTTCAAAACCAAGGAAAGACCCTTTTGACAATGTCGAAAGCCACCAAAAATGCATATAGGTGGAGTGCAAACCAATTCGATACCGAATGATGGAAGGAAGATTTAACTGTTTTGAATGCTTAAGCAAAGAAATAAACATCGCCGTTTGAGAGCATTGGACGTGTACCTTTCGAACACGTTTGAAAATTCTTTCTTAATTATCTAACACATCAACAGCATGATAAGGGTCGCTCTTATACCTTCCAATGGAGTCGAAGCACAAATGTCCCTTTCGAAAGCAATGTTGAAGAGGCACTCTTAATTCAACATCGACGGAACGTCATCGAGGCACCCTTTCGACTGAGTCTGATGCGAAAGGGTCCAACCTACTCTTATAAATAAGACCTTAAATGTACTATTTTGGGGATCTGAATTGATATAGCCTATACTTATTCTTCTCTTGAGTTTGTAAACCTAATTCCAAAATCAAATTGGGGATTTCACTTTCTTGTAATACTTAAACCCTTTATTCGTAAAACTTAAGAATAAAGAAAATACATGGCACTTTCGAATACATTGATTTCGATTCCCTGCTTATATATGATTTCCGCAATGGAGTGCATGTATCAGTGCATATCAAAGGGGCATCATTCAAAGGAGTAGAATCCTTCAGACTCAATTAAAACCTTATAGATCCCATTAGGTGACGACCTTAGTTTACCTCAAGTAATTCGAAAGATGGTTTTAAAGGGATCTTAGATTACTTCAACCGATTTAAAAGGTGGTTTCGAAGGGATCTTAAATTACTTTAGCCGATTCAAAAGGAGGTTTCGAAGGGGCCATTCACACTTCTAATTTCTCTTTGGAGTGTTGACAAGATTTTTTGTTAAAAATTTTATCGCTAGAAGGAGGGCTCGAACCTCCGACTTTGTTGAATTCCCAACCTCACATTCTCTTATCCATATTCCATTCCAAGCTAGCCTCAGTCGGTACACCATAAGCTTGGCAAATTAAAATGTCCAGGCACAGATCTTTAGAACCATACTTGATTGGCTTCTCTCAAGAAACCATTGAAGATTCTAAACTATATGAAGAACAAATGTTAAGATTGGAGGCATTAAGAATCATGGAAAAGAATAAAGCTAAATCTCACGATCTCGATAATTAGAGCTTAAAATCATTTCATATTGTCCCGAAACCCAATTTTGCTTTAGAAGGAGAAAAAATTTGGGGGTGATAACTTTTTTGTCAAATGAGAAAGATTATTAATTCTATACTTAAGGCACTATCTTTGAAGAAGGAATGATGGTTGACTATATTGGCTCAGAAATGGCATCGGGTAACAAGTGAACTATTACCTTTATATGAGCTTTGAAAATTTTAAAAAGGAAATTTTTCACCAAGGATGAAGCTCCCGAATCAAGCAACATTAGATCTAGAAATCAGCCTCAAAGGAGAAGCTTCAAATCAATACTCCCTAAGAAATGCAGCTCGACTACATCAACCGAGAACATCTACTTTATTACAAGGGAGGAACTCAACTAATGGCCATAAAAAAAAGCTCAAATATGAAAGGAATCTTGGAGGATTTTACTACCATTACCATATGATGAACGGACATGAAACCAATCAATGTAGAGCTCTTGAAGGGATGATAATCAACTTTTTCAGATGAGGAAAGATCAATAGATTCGTAAAGAAATCTTAGAAGAATTCAATAAAAACTCATATAAATAAGAAAGTCTACAAAGTTGGGAGTAAGATTCTCCTTAAACATGGAAACTACCTTAAACGATTATAAGCCTTTGTCTGCGCCAAGATGGCCATGTCAAAGCGTCTCCTGAAGGGAAGTCAGAGTAAGCCTTTAGCCACAATAGAAATGGCCTGGTTAAAGCATCTACAAGCTCTTGACCATGCTTACGTGGCTAAGTCAAGGCACAACTAGGAGGAGGGATGGAAAAAGCCTTTGAACGTGCCACACTACGGCCAGGTCAAGGGACTGACCAAATTTCAGTCCCGCTTATAAGCCTAAGCTGGAGCAAATCCAGGTAGGTGGATGGAGTGAGCCCTTGATTTCGACATGCTATAGCCTTGTCAAGGCACCAAAAAAGCCTTCAGTCCTACCTATAAGGTCTGGCCGGGGTACCTCTTGCAGGGAGGTTAGGTAAGTCCTTTGGCCTTGCTTGTAGATAAGCTAGCCAAGCGCACTGGACAACAAAAGACTAAGACGTCCAAGCTAAGTAGTGGTGCAAAATCAACAACAATATACAAAGCTTAAAGGGTGGCACATGTCAAAAGAATCAAGAACTAGAGAGGTGACACGAAGTAAAAGATTCAAAGAATCAAAGTCCAAAGATCCAGATGAGAATTTATGAACTTCCATTATTCAAATAGTATTTTCTAAACATTGCTTGTTACCTAGAACATATTTTTAGTTTTTATTTTATTTTTTGGATGATTATTCCCGGACTACTTTCCTAAGAATTTATGACCTTCGGCTAACTTTCGAAAGATGATTTCTGGGCTACACTCATTAATACTCGAATCTGGGTTTCAGGTCTTTAAATAATAATTTCAAGATCTTTATTATGGACTTCTAGTTTTCTATTAATTTCTTGATCTATCTTATCAGTACCTGAATTTGGGTCTCGGGGCTTCTACTATTAACTTCTAGACAATACTTGTCAACACCCGAATCTAGGTTTTTGTCTTTTATTAATATAACCAAATTTGACTTTTTGGTTTTCTCACATTATTATTCAAACAAACCAAAATTCTAGTCATTTAATTTTAATTTATTAATTAATTTTAAATATTTAAATAATTGAATTTTATAATTTAATAAGTTATAATTTCAATATAACGAATGATTTAAATATTTGAATTTTGAATTAAATGTCAATTAAATGGATTTAATAATTTTATTCAACTCCTTTTAATTAATACATAATATCGGTGAATTCAATTTGCAAATTTATTTACAAATATAAATGGATCGGATAAATATCAAAAATTAAATATAAAATGCTATTCAAATCTATTAAATTGTCATTCTGATGCACTATCTCAGATTTTGACAAAACCAATTTCATTGGAACCGTAATAGTGAATTATACCATGCCGTCGAATTTCATGGCGATTAGACAATTCTTTCGGTCGTGTATCTTCGTAATGTGTAGAAATTAATTTCAGAAATTTAATATAATAACTGGATGTTTAATATAATAACTGGGTTTAAAAAGTAATCTTCTACATGTGATCGAATTAGGGCTTTTGATTTGTTCCATTATATTCGGTATAGGGGTATAACACATAGGACACTAGGCGACACGTTTAGTTTAGAGTTCGAAAGACGTTGTATAGCTTGATAATATAAATAATATATATCAGCCATATTTAGCTTATGCTCTTCATTGATTAAGCCATACCCCTACGTATGGCAAGACCATATCTTTTCTTCTTTATAACGTTGCATGTAAACCAAAACTATAGCTTTTGTCCCTTGAATTGATTTTCAAAATCTAAAGTCGAATCCAATAAAAATCTAAAAATCATGAAACAATTTTTAAAACACCCAACTCGTAGGGATCTTTGATTTTGTGTGCTTTCGGAGATGTAAGCCTTGGTTGGAGGGTTCGACAGTGAAGTCGCACGGCGGTTTAGGGCTAGGGTTTGGTTCTGTAGGGATTTTTGGCACCGGTTCGATGAAGGGAGATCGGATTATGGTTTGGCGTTGCAAACAACACCTAGTGCTAAAGTTTATACGAATTTCATGTCAAAAGAGGTTGTGCGTGCATAGTGCAGCGGTGTGGTGTGTTGAGTCAATCGCATTTTCTCTGTTTATTCGGGGTTGTTGCCGTGGTGATGGGTGAGTCTAATTCATCAAAAGATGAGGGTTGGCAAAAATAGTTCAACAAATGGAGCACCGTAGCTCCGTATCAATAAGGATTGTGAATGGCCATTGGTTGAAGTCACTGTGCATGTTTGTTAGATTGGGGAATAAAGAGGAGAGGGTAAATTTTGATTAATTTGAAATTGATAATTTAGCTTAATTATATATAATCGATAACTTATAAATCAAATAACTTTTGCGTACGAGGTCGGATTTGGGCGTCGTTCATTGCGTTTCCCTCGAATAGGTATTATTTTCACATCAGAATTGGTTTGATTATATTTGGAGCTTACTAGATTCTATGCTAAGAACGGGCGATCGTGCAGTTTTAGTTCGAATCAGAATATTTGGCGAAAATGAATACCAATGTGAGTTCAACTCGCATTAAATTTTTTATATAATATTTATGATGTTATAAACGTTTGTTGGTTTCTTGGATGTTAGTTAAATTGTTTGATTGCTTATTTTGTTGAATTTTCTTTCTTAAAATGGATGGCATATTCATTTGATCGTTACGAACCCATATGATTATATCTATATTATCCATAACTGTTGTTTTACTAGGGAAATCTATAGAGCGGCCCTAAGGGGTTTCTTCTCCATTATTATTTATTCACATTACAATGCTGTTATATTAATGGCCAATCGAAATAAATCCCGATATTCCATTTAACTTGTTAACTTTCGTTGTAGCGATTTCGCTATACCGTCATTTGTAAAATTTCATCCCCTTAACTATGTCATATGTTTTTAGCTTGCGTTTCTGCTAAACCAAAAGTTAAAATTCATTAATATTTTGATTAATGATTATTTAAAATAATTAATCATTTTGATTATTGAATTTGAGATTAATTAACCAATTTAATTAATGACGTTTAAAGTTGGCTTAACTTTGATTTAATTGAGACAATATTTAATTGATCAATTTAACTAATGATGCTTGAATTTAATTAATCACTTTAATTAATAATGATTTATAGTTAGATAAATCATTTTAACAAATGATGTTTTAATTAATCTTTTTAAATAATGAGGGTTGAATTCAGTTAATCCAATAATTTATTGAGCTTAATTAATTGCATTTAAAATTATTTAATCGCTTTTATTATTAATGTTTGAGATTGATAATTTATTTAATTAATGATTATTTGAATTTAATAAATCTTTTTATTTTTTGATATTTAAAGTTATTTAATTGATTCAATAAAAGAGATTAAAATAAAATTAACTAATATAATAAAAGTGGTTAAAGTTAATTGACTTTTTTTTTAAAGTTAGTAAACTGACTTAATAAGGATTTGAAGTTAATTTAGATGAACTATTTTATTAAGGATAATGGAGTAGTTTACTTAAAAGAGATTATAAACGTGATTAGTTATCTTTAGGGATAATTAATACTATTTTAAAATTATAAAGGTATTTAAATTGCTTTATTTTTTTTTGCGATAATAAATATTGATTTAAATTTATAACTAATGATTTAATAATGAGAGAAATCCTTTAAAGAGAATTGTTTATAAATAAAGCTAAGTGTAAACTATTTTTTGGTTTACAATAAAAAAAATATTTTAGCGACAATTGTTTTTTACCCTTTCTTTAATATACTTAGTATTATAAAATTTTGTCTTATAAAAGTACATTTTGGAAGAGTAATTCTAAAAGTGTTTTACCAATACTATAATATGGAAATCATGCACAAGTTTAGTTCTTTTTAAAGAAAAGGTTTGATTTTTTTATGGAAATAAATTATTCCATAAAGCAAATCACTTATATGGAAATAGTTTATTTGTATAATTATCACTAAACATCAATGAAATTGACTTGTTGCTATTTGGAAAGTTAAGAATAACCATGAAATATGACACGGAGGTAAAATTACCTCGACCTTTCTGGTATTATTATTAACTACAAATTTGAATTCAATGAGTGGTGGTAAGTATACAAGAATTAATTTCCATATACGTTCATTTTATATCCTCGATAGCCTGTTTCTCTGTTATCGGTTACTTCAGCTACTTTATTATCGTTGTTCTTAGATGATTTATTGCTCCGTTGATCATTGATATCCTTTATCGAAAATGAATAAACCAAAAGCACGAGTGGTGGCCAAGCAATGCGGGGTTGCCCCTATTATGGTATTTTCATATGTCATCTAGAGTGGATTTAGTTATGCACTTAGACATGAAAATATTCGGATACTCGTTGAGGTCTGGCAAAATCTGGCTTGGAGGGTCTTGAGAAGTGTCATAGAGTAAATTAGCATCTCAAGTATATTACTAGAGGTATACTTCATGGGGGGTTCACCTTCCTAGTCATTTCTTGGAAAATTTCCTTTCCTTATTTTGATTCGAATCCTTGAACTAGTTTATCTATAAATTGCCGCGAAAAGAGTTAACCACTCTTCGTGGTATTTAAGTATTGATTTAGTCCATTCTGTCAAGTTTGGTTATTTTGTCCATCCTATCAAGTTTGGACTATTATCTGATTTAGCCAATTTTAGCAAGTTTGGACTATCATCTTATTTTGTCGGTTCAATCAAATTTGGACTGTTTCCATGTTTTATCCATTCTATCCCATTTGGCTTTTACTTGGGTTATTTCCGTTCTTTCAAGACTATTTTTAAAATCAATTATGACCATTCTTATTTGGATTTGTTTCCCAATATTTGTTTCTGATTTTTCCTGTATGGACGTTATTATTATTAGGTAAAAACCCGTTCCATGTTAGCGATGTGGTCTCCCAAAATTTTTCTATGTTCCCCATTACTTGAGTTATCTTGTGGTAGTATTTCCAGACTGATCTGGATGTTATTTTATTGTAATGCTCGGGTAAGATAGAGTGTATTCCTAGTTTGTCTTTGGCATTACGTAGGTCTTGAAGGGGGGCTGAAGTTTCATCTATTGTAATGTTTTTATTTTTCTACTATATTATAGTATTCCTGTCAGCATTTGTAAGGTTAGAATTTATTAACTGTCCAGCTGATAAGGTTTTTTTCTTCAACTCTGGCATAATCCGTATTTTGGAATGACAGTTTCTACTATCCTTGTTATATTATATGCCGTCGATTCCGCTATGAGATTTTGTTTTTCCTCTATTCTTTGTTCTTTTCTTTTTATATACCCTAATAATATGCCCTTTTATCGATTGGATGCATGACATTGGACATAGTGGTAGTGTTCGGTATCGACTTTCGATGGTCAAAATGGTGGGTCATTACACTCTGTATCGGAGCTGAAGGTTAACCGAGGTCCTTGACTTTGGTAGGGCTTGGCTCATTAGAGATACGGTAAGCAACATCCTAGAATGAGTTTGAGAATATTATATATTTGAGAGCGTATTTGCTAATGTTATAAAAACATATTAAGTTAGTTGGTATATTGAGTTTTTATGAATTTTTGTCGAGACGTGGGACACTACGATATCGATAAGTATTTCTAAACACTAAACAAAGGCCAACGGACATGGTATTGAAAATTTTGGAATTTAGGCAAGTTAAATATTTTTCCTAGTAATATACGTTATATGTATAAAGGAAAAAATTCAAAAATTTATATAGTTAAAAAGGTGTGTTTGTTTAAATATGATAATATTTATTTATTATCACAATTGTTTGTTCAGTTATGCTTAATTTAAATAAGAAGCATTGACTGTTGTTTGTTAGTTCCAAAATGATGCTCGGTTTATCTAAGAGCATTTATTGCTTTGATTTAAAACAAACCCTTTGTGAATTAATTTTCACAATTTGACTATAAGGCATTTGGAGTATATGTTAAGTTAAGAATTCACCTTTTAATAATGGGTTAAGGATTAAACTTTAATAAAAAGTTGTCAATATAATATAAATGGTGGAATAGGATATTAAAGTATAAATATTCGAGACAATTCTATTATAATAAATAAGGATTATTATAATATGGAATGATTTTTATATAAATGAAATTTACACAAATTTAGTTTGTAAAATGTGTTTAAAATGGATTTTTGAATCGAGATCCATGAATTTTTGAAAGTAATTTCAAAAGGTTTTTGGGAAATGAAACAGTAGTATTTCCTGGACATAATTGAAAATAATTTTTTTTAGGAAGTAGATCTTAAGTGATATGCATTTTCTTTGGAGTAGTTAGGAAGAAATCCTTTCGATTAGTTTTATGGTTATTTGAATAATCTTCTAAGTAACGATTTGATGTTTGTGTCGACGAATGTTATAGGGTACTTAGTAAATTATTCTATTTATCATTGTGTGATCAAAATAAGTTCAAATCCAGATGAACCAAAAAAGAGTATTTATAGTAAATAATTTGAAGTTAATTATATATAACAATATATGTTTTTGAAATTTAAAACCAGTTATTTAACTTTACACTTCCCTTAAATGGAATTGGATAAAAAACAAAAGGTACTTCTGATAAGAGATTGTTCTGATAAATTAGAAACATGTAAATTGGGTTAAAGTGAAGAAGGTTTTGACAAACATTGTTTTATTGAAACCATATATTTGTTAACACATCTAAGTATTGTAAACTATTTGTTGATAGGGTCAATCCATAAATATCATTCATTTTGACACTAAGTTACAGAGGTTAATAGGTTAACTCGGTTTTAAGAATAATCCTAATTTGATTTGATCCTCATCTAGATTTTTTAAAAAGTTAAAATAAAAATTGTATGCACTCTTTGGATATAGAAGGGTATTATATAAGTAAACAAAGTGGAAATAATTTATTATTTTATATTTTATGAGAAATGACTTTATAAAATATTTTTAAAACTTGGAGGAGAGATTATGAAATAATTCATAAGTAACTTTAGTATTGAATAAAATACTAAGTGAAAATGAAAGTTATTAGATAATTATCTGAGCATTACGTTAGAAAAAAAAAAATTTAATGTACTTTAGAAACTAAAAAATTTGGAATATAACTTTCCATTTTGTCCTTGTGAGTGTGGATAATCTTCCAAGTAATAAACGAAGGTTAATGAGCAAACGTTGCGCTAAGATAATTATCTATATTTTTTGGCAATTAAGAAAGTTTTGAACCAAAGTTAAGATCTATTTATTAGTCATTTGACATTTTGAAATAATGTTAAATGATAGGTTGTCCCTTAGGAAGTTGTTTGACTTTTAGTTTAGTTTATTCCTTCCACCGAATTTGATTGATTTGATTTGATCCAATTAAAATGATTGGTTGTGCGATTTTATAGACCATTGCTTATAAAGTTTTAATTATAGGAAAAGGATATTTATTTTTTGTTATTAGGTCCTAAATCCCGGTGGTTTTGAAAAAAAAGAAAGAAGATATTTTTGAAGATTTTGGGAAAGGAATGATATTTATTCACTCTAGTTGTGTTTGGAGGAAGTGGAATACCACTGGACGCCCCTTGTTGTTTTGATTCTAGAGTTTCACTGTACTTTATTAGGAGGGATCCCTTCCTTGTCATTTTGATATTTGATCTTCAATTTTTCTCGTTTGAGTAATTTGAAAATTAATTTTTGAACTGTAAAATTTGGATATTTAGATCTAAGTTTATCATTTGAAATTATTAGATGCATAACATCTATTACAGAATGTACTCTGTATTTTGTAGCATATGATTGAGTATGGTTGTTGATTGCACATAGATTTATATCATACTATTTTCTTTCGCATAATAGAGTTACATCATTTTCCTATTGTCAACCTGATTCTCTTTTAGATTATGTAAGTATAAGAAAGCAAGAGATTTCCACTTGACTTATTGCGCACCTACATTTGAATAGGGATAATAAATTACTTGCCAAATGATAAATCAAAGGTGAAAAGGTACATAATAAATTTAGAAAATTTAAATTGTATAATGATTTTATGCCTCATAAATGGTAGGCCACTTAGCTTTAGCATTCTGTAATTGATTTGGAGCTCGTAGAGGCAATTTGTAGTTATACTAATCGAGCCCCGGAAAGGAGATACCGGTGAAATTTTTCGATAATTTAAGAAATAGAAACTGTTTGAGAAATTTGAAAAAATGTTGATAACTAAAATTTGACTTTTGAGTTATATCTTGGAATGAACGAATAGAAAAGAATTAGTTGCCATAGGTGGGTGAATTTTGAAAGATATGGAAATTTTGGAAACTGTTCCAGCTAATTGGTTTTGAAAAATTAACAAGTTTAATAACTCAATTTAATTAATAGTTTTAAACTTGAGGGTTTGGAAACATTTTCTTCCTTAGGAATTTCAAGGACAAAATTCATTTAAAGGGTGGAGAATGTAACAATCCAAAATTATGGTCGTTTGATTTTAAATGTTTAATTAATTTTAAATATCTACATAACTGAATTTTAAAATTTAATAATTTATAATTCAAATATAAGGGTTGATTAAATATTTGAACTGTGAATTAAATGTTAATTAATTGGATTTAATAATATTATTAACTCCTTTTAATTAATGAATAATGTTAGTGAATTCAATTCGGTAATTTATTTACAATTATAAATGGTTCGGATAACTATCGATAATTAGATATAAAACAATATATAAATCCTTGAAATTGTCATTCCGGGGCACTGTCTCGGATTTCAATAAAACTAGTTTCATTGGAGCCGTAATAGTGAATCATATTATGTCGTCGAATTTCATGGCGATCAGTTGAATCGTTTGGTCGTGTGAGTTCGTAGAGTGTAGAAATTAATTTTAGAAATTTAATATAATAACCAGGTTTAAAAATCTATCTTCTACGTACGGTCGAATTAGGGCTCGAGACCTGTTCCATTGTATTCGAAATTGGGGTATAACATATAGAACGCCAGGCGGCACATCTCGTTTGGAGTTCAAAATTTTCAGATGTTGTATAGCTTGATAAATTAAATTTATATAATATATACATCAGCCATATTTACCCCAAGCCATTCACTAACCAAGCCGTACTCCTACATACATGTAGACCATACCTTTTCTCCTTTTTAATGTTGCCTGTAATCCAAAACCAGAGCTTTTACCCCTTGTATTGGTTTTCAAAAATCAAAATTGAATCTAATAAAAATAAAAATAAAATCTCGAAACTAGTTTAAAAAATCCCAATTCGAGGGGATCTTCGATTTTGTGTGCATTAAAGATGTAAGGCCTTGGATTGGTGGACTAAACAGTGAAGTCATGTGGAGGTTTAGTGCCATGGTCGGGTATTGCGGGGATTTTGGACATCGATTCGACGAATGGAGATAGGATTTGGTTTTGGCGGTGTAAACGACACCTAGTGTCGAAGTTTGGAGGAATCTCATATCGAAAGTGGTCGTGCGTGCATAGTGTAGTGGGGAGGTGTGATGAGCAGGTCGTGTTTTCAACTGGTCATCCAGGGTTGTTACATGGTGATGAGTGAGTCGAGTTCGTCGAGAGATGAAGGTTGGTGGAAACGGTTCGACAAACTGAGCACCGTAGCTCCATATTAGTAAGGATCTTGCATGGCCATGGTTGATGTCAGTTGCAGGTTTGTTAGATCAAGGAAGAAAGAGGAGAGGGTAAAATTATAATTAATTTGAAATTGGTTATTTAATTTAATTATGTATGTTCGATAACCTTTAAATCGAATAAATTTTGTGTACGAAGTTAGATTCGGGCGCCTTTCATTGCGTTGAAATAGTATGGACATTATATTCACATTGGAGTTAATTTGCTTGGATCTGGAGCTTGTTGGATTTTATGCTAAAATCGCACGGTTTTTGGGTTTTAGATTGAATAGGAACGTTTCAGCAAAAAAGAACATCAATGTGACTTTAACTCGCATTAAATTTTATTATATTATATGTATGGTATTATAAATGTTTATTGATTGCTTGAATGTTAGTTAAATTGTTTGGTTGCTTATTTGGTTGAATTTCTGTTTGGCAAATGGATGACATATTAATTTTATCGTTATGAACCCGTATAATTATATCTATACTATCCATAACCACTGTTTTGCAGGGAAAATCTATAGAGAGACCCTAAGTGTTTTGTAACATCCCTTATCTTGTGGGCCAAATCTAAGCGCTATAGATGTTGCAGTCATCTATAGTATTAACTTCCGATGACAAATACAGTAATGTTAATGGTATCCATAATATCAGAAGCATATGAATATGAAATAAACTCAATACAAAATTAAAACATAATTTCTTATTATATTCCAAATCAATATTTCACATTCAATTACATAATCAGAGTACCAAATAGACAAATCACTTTTCAATACATCACAGCGGAAATAAAACTAATAACCCCTATATAGCAAACTTTGCCTCTTGGACATCTTCGGAAACTTATTCGTCCAACTTACTAATCCTAGAAAAACTTCACTCCCCTCTACTCAAATTAATTTTAAGCACCCGAGAGTATAAGGGAAAACATAAACTTCGAGTAAGATATAATGCCTGGTGTGAATAATATTATTACATCGTAGTTACCTGATGTTAAGTGAGACCACGCCGCTTAGCGAAACCGGTTCCCCTCACAAATATCCCTTTTATAACATATTATTTGCAAATCAGAATCCTGCAATCAAACTGATTAAATAAATAATAGCAATATCATATACGAACATAAATCAGGTAATCTATGGACCATCTGTCCGTAAAATGTAGTTTTGTTTGGCTAACTACTAACCATTGGCTGACTCAGGCCTTCTATTTGACGACGATTTTTCTATCGGCTAGAAAATCACCGAAAAATTATGTTAAAAATGACCGCAAGCACACATCATACGGTTTTAGTACGTGGCAAATATGGGTCGATCCACAAAGAATTGAAATGATTTAAAATTCAACTCAATTAATTTAAACCAAACTTTCGAAATTGTTTTAAGCTAAAAAATGTAACAATTAAACTAGAACAAAAGTGAGTGAAAATATGAGATCAGAATATAATTTAGATGCAAATCTACTCTCATATTTTTTGCATAGATCAACATGAAAATAATCTGCTATCTCTCTATTTTGTTCTTGAGTGGAATTAGCGATGTATTTATCATAAGTATGGTCTATTTTTTTTATTAATTAACATAATTTGAACCATCAAACTATAATACAACACTAAAACCACTTTTCAACTCTCATGAAAATGAATATGAAACTAATATAAAATTTATTTTAAGCGTGGTCTATTTACTATTTTTGGTTAGTAACATATATCTTCAAATTTGTTTCTATTTTAATTCCATAATCAAAATCACTTAAGCAGTTGATGATGTAAATTGTGTTTATGTCGTATTAAGCATAACCCATTTGTGATTACAACATTGGCTATCAAATTCCCTTTATAAACTTACATCAAAATCCAGCTCTTCGTGATGCACAAAAGAGAGATCATAAATAACAAAATATGTTGAATTTACATAATTTTAGAGAGCTTCATTACCCCTAAATTGAAGGAGTTTAGCTACTCATTTGTATTATCATTTCAACACTTGTAAATTTCGACATAAAAATCAAGAAAAGTAATAAAAGGAGAATTAATCTACTTGCATAAAAATAAAATTAAACGAAGTGCATAAAAAAGAAAGTTAATTTACTAATATAAAATGAAGAAAGCATGTCAGTAAAAATGAATACAAAATGAAGGAGCATGTAGAAAAATGAAGTGGCTTATGAAGCCATTTTATTTCTTATTTGATTCGAGTTGCAATTTTCATTATATGATATAAGAGGATAAAAGCTTTGTTAAATGAGCATAAGAGGGTTATTTATACATGCCTAAAACTCTAGCCCATATTTTAGGGAACTACCCAAATTGCCCCTTGGGAAGTGTGGCCACCAAGTTATCATTAGCATGAATTATGCCTCCATTAAGTGTTCATGTGCTTTCAATCCCCACTAACTTGTGCATTAGCTCCTAATTGTAATTATGTTATGTGGGTAGGTGGGGCCTTCCATGAAAGTGCAGCTATGAATCATAATATGGACTATAAACTAAGTTATTTACAGATGCAAAATATGAGTATAAATTATTCAGTAAAATAAATGACACCAAGGATTTTTATACCGATTCGAACTCCCATTCTACGTCCAGTCCCAGACTCCTGAAATTCAACTACGAACCCTCTTTTAACCAAGAGGAACATGTATTACACCGCTTGTGCAACTGAACATGATTCTACCGCCTAGAGAACCGAATAGGACTTCTACTGCCTAACCAACCGAACACGACTTCCAATACAAATAGTAAAGTTGTTTTGACTGAATATGCTCTTGAATGGCACTGATAAGTCAATAACATACACCCTTCCTATAATCTTCTTCTTTGTGGTATACCGTGTAATTCGTGAAGATTGGAGTAATTGTAATCACAAATACATTTATGCTTGAAGGTGCAAGTGATTTGGGAACGTTTATGAAAGGAATTTGCAGAAAATATTTTGCAAGAATATAGATTAGAATCAAAGAATAATGTTGTATTTTGCAAACTGAAATCAAGGCTATTTATACTGTTAAATAGTTGTAACCATTAGTGAAAAGATTTGGTCAATAGATACGGAAATGACTATTGGATTAACAAATGTTTTTGTTCGCTGAAAAGTAGCGACCATTCAGAAAAATAGTCATTATGAATATCCAGTCGACTGAAAATATGAATTAAGTAGACTGAATTTTACCGAATTTAAAATTTAGAAATATATTGAAAAAAAACTTCATTCAGTTGACCGAACTAGGGTGTTTAGTTGACTAAATGTTCAAACATTCCTATGCATGTGTGCATGTTTCAGCCGACTGGATTACCAAGTTGATCTAATTGGAATTGTCACTACAAGTCTTTTAAACCTAGTTTTAAATGCAAGTTTATTTTATAAATTTATATAACTAAAACTAAATTTATATTGATTAATTTGGGTAAGTTTTAAAAGCTTGTGTTTGTTTGTATAATGCTAAGGACAGATTTTAACAAATGTTGACTACTAACTAGAATGTCGACAAACCAAATTTAAATGTTGATACGAAATTTTGTTCTTCGATCCATTGTCGATTAAAATAGTATCTTCTCCTGCAATTTTGGTTAATTCATATAATATATACTTATATAGTTGTCACAATCAATACATCAAAATAATAGATTCTAGCATTCACCCCTTTTTGATGATGACAACTGTGTAAGTTCAAGAGACTATAAAATTTCTAAAAACAATAAAGATCCCCTTGAATTAATGAACTTCTTGTTATCTACATATTTCCCCCTTTTTTCATCGACAATAAGGTATTTAAGATGTATAAGAAATATAGTGTAAATGAATATTATTTTAATAAAGTAAGCATGTGTATAATTGCAACACAATTGAGAACTTAAAACATAGCATTTATAGACGATGAATAAGAATAACATAGCATTGAAACACAAAAAAAATTCATGGATACAAAGAGCTAAAAACAAAGAATCAAAAACAGAGAAAAACAAACATTGACGAGAAAACAAGAAAACTACAATTCATTACTCTCATAATATTCCTCTTCTTCTTCTTCCTCTTCGGAGGTGGTCCATGAGAAAGGAGTGGGAGGGTTCTTGGCTAAACTTGTGGAAGTTGAGCTGATGCATGAAATCTTTTCCCATATTTAATTCAAGAAGACTTTGATGGAATTAAGCTTCTTGTTGGTTTTGGTGATGGTAAGTTTAATGTTGACCAAACGTTGATTTAACTTTCGTTGATTCCAGGAAATAGTGACAAGACCCTCTATGGGAGAAAAATCACTATGGAGTTCAACTATTTCATCGCTTTCTTCTTCTTCGGCTTGTCCGAAAGCTTGAGAGGAGGAGGAGCCAATGTGAGGCATACGAGGTCGTGGGATTCCTTTATCTCGATTAGCCGACCACTTTTAGAAGCTAATAATATCTTGTGGCGGTTGACATTTCGGCAATCCCATAAGATTTAGTGTCTTAGAGTTAAGTTCTCGGACGGTGGTGAAGTCGGAGTCGGGGATTCGAACACCAAAATTTTACAGAACCTACATGATTATACTTCATAAAAATTCGTCTTGAAGCTCTGTTTATGGAAAAAGATGAGGAAATTATCAAGTATGACTCTGGCCCAATTGATATGTTGGGAGCACTCTTATATAGTTTCTCGTAGCTTTCGGTATGAGGCTGGATTAATCGAATTAGAGCACGGTGAAGGATCCTTGCCTTTGGTCATAAGGTAATTGATTTTAGCACAGTCATATCATTGGAAAGGAACAAATGAGAGACCGCATCTGTTTCATCCATGTTGACTTCAACATCGTTGATGTCGAAGTCGTCGGGTGCATATCTAAGAATGAATACGAGTCTCCGGAGAGGAAGATAAATTGGAACACCGCATGCTAAAGTCCATATGTGGTCATTCTTATTACTTAGATTATGATGGTCCAAGTTCATATTCGCAAAGAAAAGCATGATAATAAGAGGATAGATTTGAGGTTGTTAGCGTCCAAACCTATCAAGCTTTCAAGACCACTTGTCTCTGCCATCTCTCGAATTCCATAAGCATTGAAATTTGGGAAGTTGATGAATGAGCCGTCGAAAACTCTGGGGCTATGCATCGATTGGAATTAATTAACAACTACTTGGTCATGTAACCAATAACTTATTTGACTTTCGGAAGGTTCGACTGTTGATTGACAGGGGTGTTTAGTTCATGGAGCCAAGAAATTTGATTGAAAATTGAAGAGAAAGATCGACTTGAGAATTTTGGGGGCTAGGGTTTCTTGTGCTGAAGAGTGTTTGGGTTTGAGCAAGAATATGATGTATTTATAGGGTTGGTAAAAGGTGTATCAAGTTTTATGCAAAAAAGCTTTTGGTTAACCCGAGTTTTGCAATTCAGTCGACTGAATTAAGGGGGCAGTTGACTGAATTTTACAAGGTTTTGATCTCGAAATATTTTGCCTAAAAAATAATTAATTCAGTCGACTTAAATTTGTAATTCAGTCGACTGGAATCTGGAAAATTTAAGGTGATATGAATTTTTAGTCAACTAAAATTACAATTTAGTCTACGAAAAAATATAGGAAACTAACCCACATCTATTTGCCTGAAAATGGGCTATTACAGTAGACTGATTTTGCTAGGTCCGTCGACTGACCTTCTTATTTAGAAAACTAAGGATACAATGGTCAATCGACTGAGTAGCTTGAATCAGTCAACTGTTCTAAGCCTCAGAGACTATTTTACTTCATGGTCGAAGATTTTTGCAAAGATTAAATAATTTTATTAAGTATTTGTAACCAATATAAAATATACAATATAAATACATATAAATAAACATAAAAACAAGATAAAATTCAAATTGCAGAGGATTGAGAGTCATTAGAGGGAAGCTTAGTCTTTGTGACTTCCCTTAATGGCTGGATAAGACCAACCATTTCCTCGTTCCCAGGAGTTTGGTGACAACTGTGGACGTTGTGGGTTAGGTTCCGAAAGATTGTGTGGAGCTTAAGAACAAATAGGCCAAGGTTGACAAACATTCTCCCTTAACGAAGACCCATGGAATTTCAACGCGACCTGTTTTATGAACTTAAACACTTAGTGTTTACTTTTAGTTCGTAGTAGAGTTCACGTTGTAATTCCAGAGTTTCTCTCTAATAATGAGCTATATCATCTATTTTGTACTTATTTGATGGAGTGCCAAAATGTAAAGAACGTTTGGTTCTCTTCTCCTATTGAGCATATCCATTATGGTGAGTTGGCGATGGCATGAGTTTTACAGGATTATAGATTGGGGTAGGTGTGTTGGAATGGTTTGATGATGATGACGAAGGCATGTGGAAACTGACTAATGATTTGTTTGGGTCATTTTCAGATGCCATGTTGATAGATTGAGACGTTGGATAATTTTTCAAACTTTGTAAAATAAAGGTTTTAGATAGGATGAATAAAAAGAGCAAGTAAATCTCTTTACATATGAGAAAGAATGCTAAAGATAGGTAGAAAAGCCAAGGTTAAAAATCATTGAAAGATAATATCCAAAAACACTTTGTTGGTAGGAAATGAAACAATATAATGGCCATTCAATAGATTTCAGGTATATAGAGTGAAGTGGAGCAAGTAACAAAATAGCAAAACGAGAAGTCATGAAAATTCCTTACCAGCGACCGAAGTTTGAGTTACAGCAACAACATTTGGTAAAAAAAAATTATTTTTTTGTAAAAAATATTGAAAAAATAAAACTATAAATCATGAAAAGATATTATACCTAATTCTCGTCTTAGTTTTATACAAGTATTTTGATTTAAAGGTTTAGGAAATATGTCAGCTATCTGATTTCCCGAAGAAACAAATTCTAGCGAAATATATCCTTTTTCTATACTATCTCTTAAAAATGATGCCTTATATCTATATGTTTAGTTCTCGAATGATTTATTGTATTTTTAGATAAATTTATATCACTAATATTATCACAGTAAATTGTATAATTTGAAAGATTAATTCCAAAATCTAGTAGTGTTTTCTGAATGTTGATAACTTGAACACATGCCAAAGAAGCAGAGATATATTTTGCTTCACATATCGAAAGTGAAACATAATTTTATTTCTTACTAAACCAAGAGACTAAAGATTATCCAATAGAGTGACAGGTTCTACTGGTACTATTTCGATATGTCCGACATCCTCCAAAATCAGCATCACTATTGGATACTAATTCAAAAGGACATTCTTTCGGATAAAAGAGACCGTAGTATTTAGCTTTGCTTAAGTATCGCGAAATTCGCTTCACTTCCCGCAAATGAGATTCTTTGGGATTTGCTTGTAATCGTGCATATAAATAAACACTCATCATTATATCAGGTCTACTAGCAGTTAGCTGGAGTAAAAAACCAATCATACCACGATATAGTTTTTAGTCAACACTTTTTCCATTTTCATATATAACGAGATGTAATGTAGTATATTAGGAGTGGGTTTAGTAGAAGTATTTTCCATACTAAATCATTTTATGAGATTACTGCAGTATTTTTCTCGATTAATAAAAATTACATTCGTTAATTGTTTAATTTGTAATCCAAGAAAATATGAAAGTTCTCCCATGTGGGACATTTCAAATTCTCTTGTCATAATTTCTGAAAATTCTTGTCATAATTTTTCGTTTGTTGAACTAAAAATAATGTCATCTACATAAATTTGAATTATTGAAATATCATTTTTATCTTGTTTTATAAAAAGGGTTTGATCAACTTTACCAAATTTAAAACCTGAATCCAGTAAATAACTCTTAAGACGGTCATACCAAGCACGGGTGCTTGTTTTAAACCGTATAAAGCCTTTTTTAATTTGTAAACATGATTTGGATATTTTTCACGTGTGAATAAAGGAGATTGTTCTACATATACATTTTCTTTTATAAACCTTTTAAGAAAGCACTTTTTACATCCGTTTGATATAGTATAAAATTATTAAAACAAACATAAGCTAATGAAATACGTATAGCTCTAGACGAGCCATGGGTGCAAATGTTTCATCATAGTATATTCCTTCTTCTTGATTATAACCTAGAGCAACTAATCTAGCTTTATTTCTAATTATATTTCCTTGCTCATCGGCTTTATTTTTATAAACTGATTTTGTACTGATAGCAGCATGGTTATTTGTTCTAGGAAGTAAGTCCCAAACATCACTACATTCAAATTGATTTAGTTCTTCTTGCATCGCTATTATCCAATAATCTTCAGTTGAAGCTTCTTTTGGATTTTTAGGTTCAATATTTGAAATAAAAGCTACATGACCCGTTTGATTTAGTTGACTATGAGTTATTATGTTTGAATGAGTTTCTCCAATTATATTTTTAGTTGGATGATTTCTTAAAAGCCTTGGTAGTGATCTTTATTCATTATTAATTTAAAATTTATTATCTGTATTATTTACAGAATTATCAAGATCATCATCCGAGTCATTGGATTTAGAAATAGTTTCTTTAATTTCTATATTATGACTATTTTTGAAATTTTCATCTAATGAAATATGAAGTGTTTCTTTGATTACTTTAGTCTTTTATTATAAATTCTATAAGCTTTGCTTCGTTTCGAATATCCAATGAAAATTCCTTCATCAGATTTTGGATCGAATTTGCCAAGCTTATCTTTAGTATTTAATATAAAACATTTTGAACCAAAAACTTTAAAATAGGAAATATTCGATTTTCTTCCATTAAAAATCTCATAAGGAGTGTGTTTAGTTAATGGTCTTCTGGAAACTCAATTTATAACATAACATGCAGTTGCTACAGCTTCTGCCTAAAAATGTTTTGGTAGAGTACTTCCGTTTGATAAGGTCTAGCACATTCTTGAAGAGTTCTAGTTTTCCATTCTACAACTCCTTTTTGTTGTGGAGTTCTAGGAAATGAAATATTGTGAAAAATTCCTTTCTTATTACAATAGTTTTCAAAAGCTTCATCTTCGAATTCTCCTCCATGATCATTCCTAATATTTTTGACTTTTAAATTTTTATCATTTTGAATTCTTTTAGCAGATATTTTAAATTTTTCAAAATTGTCACTTTTACTTTTCAAAAAATATTGCCCATGTAAATCTTGAAAAGTCATCTAATATTACAAATACATATTTATCATGGTTAATCGATTGAGTTTGTATTGGGCCAAAAAGATCTAAATGTGATAACTCAAGTGGTTGTAAAGTAGATATCATTTTCTTTGATTTAAAAGAAGATTTAGTTAATTTTCCAAACTAAAAAGCATTACAAATATTTTTAGCTTTAAAGTTTATCTTGGGTAATCTTCTAACTAAATTATTCTAGGATAATTTTAGAATGATTTTCTCTTCCTTTATTGAAATTTGTCACATTTTTAGTAATACGCTGTAACCCAGTTTTGAGACTAATGCAATTTATCTCAATAATTTTGGTATTTGTTTTTAACTCATGGTATTCTAAAGCTAATGTCATATTCTTTTCTTTTTGCACCTCTACTTCTTTTGAAAGCATAATGATTTGAGAAGAAACAATAGATAAGGATTCTTGTGTATTAACAAGTTCTTCTTTTAAAATTTTCTCTTCATCTCTTAGCATATCAACTTGTATTTCAGTTCTCTTTAGCTTTTCTAATGCATTTTTATACGTTTTTAATAGTTTCCATGTGTTTATCTAATATTGTTGAGTTTAGATCAATTAAATCTTCAAAAGATAAATCACTTACATCATCAACTAAAGCCCTAAAGCAGACGTTGGCTTGTTCAGAATCACCTATATCACTGTTTGATGATGATGATGACTCTGAATCATCCCATGTTACCGAAAATACCTGCTTCTTCTTGTATAGTGTTGTCTTTTCTGTGTTTCCAAATTTCTTGTTCTTTTTGAATTTTAGAAACTTTTTGAAATTCGTTGCGATCATTGCCACGTCATCTTCCTCTTAGTCTGAGTCTTCTTGTTTAGTTTTTAATGCAACATTTCTTTTACCTTGTGCTTGATCTCGCTTAGCCTGCAAATTTACTTCATAGGACTTTAGATTTTCAACTAACTCTTCAGGTTTGATGGTAGAAATTTCATTAGCTTCTTCAATAGCTAAGACTATTCGTTCCCAATCATCCATTGAAGTGTTTAAAATTTTAGTAACAACATCAAAATCTGAATGTTTTTCTCCTAATGCTAGTAGTGAATAACGAATGTTTTGAAATCTAGAATACATATCATTTATGGTTTCATCTGGTCTCATTTTGGAATTTTGAAACTGATTTTAAGCATAGAAATCTTGCTTTGTTTAACTTTGCTAGTTCCTTCACGTGTGACATTAAGAGTTCTCCAAATTTCTTAAGTAGTTGTACACAAGCTATTTCTATTAAATACATTTTTTTTAATGCACAAAATAACATATTTATAGCTTTTGAGTCTGATGCAGCATCAGTCTTTTGTGTATTTGACCATTCTGCAAATTGTGTAATGATTATAGGTATTCATTTTGAGTAATATTCCAAGTACCATATCCATTTGCTTGCATGAAAATTCTCATCCTAGTTGACCAGTAATTATAGCTCAAACCATTAAATAGTGGAGGCCGTGCAATGGATTGTCCTTCAACAAAACTTGTGTTAGTGTTATTTTTCATATTAATAATGTATTAAATAACCCTGTTACGGTTAGAAGATGACCTATGCTCCTTTACCAAATGAAAGTGTAGCTATGGATCGTAATATGGAATATAAACTAAGTTATCTACTAATATAGAATATGAGTATAAAAAGTATATAGTAAAGTAAATGACACCAGAGATTTTTATACTGGTTCGAACTCCTGTTCTAGGTCCAGTCCCAGACCCCTTCTGGAATTTAACTAGCAACGCTCTCTTAATTTGAAGGAACATGTATTACATCGTTTGAGAAACCGAATATGACTTTTACCGCCTAGACAACCAAATAGGACTTCTATCGCCTGAGCAACTGAATAGTACTTCCAATACAAATAGTAAAGTTGTTTCTGACTGAATATGCTTTTGAATAGCTTTGATAAGTCAATAAAGAGAACCCTTCCTTATAATCTTCTCCTTTGTGGTATATCATGTAATTCATGATGATTGGAAGTAACTATAATCAAAATAAATTTGTGGTTAGATGTGCAAGTGATTTGAGAACATTTATGAAAGCAATTTGCAGAAAATAGTTAGCAAGAATATAGATTAGAATTAGAGAATAATGTTGTATTCTACAAACTGAAATCAAGGCTATCTATAGTGTTAAATAGTGGTAACCATTAATTAAAACGTTTTTTCAAGAGATACGGAAACGATGTTGGATTAACAAACGTTTAAGGGCTAAAAGTAGTGGCCGTTCAGAAAAATAGCCGTTATCAATGTTCATTCTAATAAAAATATGAATTAAGTAGACCGAATATTCAAATTAATTTCAAATTTAAAAATATATTGAAAGGATTCTTCATTCAGCCAACTGAAATAGAGTGTTTACTCGACTAAATGTTCAAGCATTCCTATGCATATGTGCACGTTTCAGTCGACTGGATTACCTAGTTCGGTCGACTGAAACTATCACTTCAAGTCTTTTAAACCTTGTTTTAAATGCACGTTTATTTTATAAATTTACTAATTAAAACTAAGTTTATATAAATTAATTTGTGTAAGTTTAAAAGCTTGTGTTTGTGTATACCACCGAGGAGAGATTTTAACAAATGTTGACTACTAACTAGACTATAGACAAACCAAATTTAAATGTTGAAACATGTCGTCGAAATCTTTTGGTCTTCGATCTATTGTCAATTAAGATAGTATCTTATCCTACAATTTTGATTAGTACATATAATATATACTTATATAGTTGTCACAATCAAAACATCAAAATACTTAGTTCTAACAGTCCATGATTTCATGAATCCATTTATTTCCATCTTCATTTGCCTTCTTCTCTTGTGCATGCATATCTTCATGAAGATCTCTTTACATTACCATCCAAATTCCTACAGATAATACTAAAATGTGTAAATAAACATTCTCCATAATTGATATATGCACAAAATTACCATTTTTCCCCTAAATGAATATGAATGTGTGATGATTTGATGATATTTGGATTTTGTTTAAAATATGTAAAAATACTCAATTATGACATTTATTTAAATGAAAGTTGATTAAATACGGAAGCAAAAATGTGCACATTTACGTGCATAACAAATTCTCAAACACTTATCTTTTCATTCGTTCTCGAATAAACAAAAACTAAGATAAATCTGTTTTCGGGCGTTGAGTGCATGCAACAAGCCGTTAAACCTCTAGATGTCCCTAGTAGGACGATTGTTGTCTCATGAGGATTTTCAACTGATACTACCCATGAAATCCAAATACGAAATTCCCAAATGCAAGATTTATTTACAAAGGAATGAATGCTAGTTTTTGAGGATATTTACAAATGAAGGATTTACTTTTCAATTAACATGATTAAGTTAAATATAAGTTCTGGTCAATATCAAAAAATTTAAGTCCTTTTACATGTCAGAACTTTCAAAAAAAAAGTTATTATCACAGTCAGACTCGAGTTTGGCTAGTTGTTTCGGTTGATAACACAATGTAGCTATGAAATGGATCCTTAGTTGGTTATCAAAGTTTTTCAAAGTGGTATTTTTAATTTCTTTTGAATAACAAGTCGAATTAAATAAGTGAAATTGGGCTTGGATTTTAATTGCTTGCTATCTTTATTTTTGAAAAAGTATTAACATTATTATTAATTACAAACTTGACTCAGATAAACTAAGGAAAGATATACCAATCATGCATTGTCTTTCAGGCTTACGTGAGAAGAGTATATATTATGACAAGTCTACACACTAGCGTATGAACACATGACTCTAGGTGGTAAATTTTATTAAAAGTTTATATACATGCACCTAACTCAGAAAAAACTAAGGCCACACCTACACTGCCTTTCGGGATTACGTGAGAAGGGTACAAAGCATGACGAGTGCACACATTGCATGTGAACACATGGCTCTAGGTGTTTCTTATTTACACAAAAACTATTTTTTTTCTTTTATGTTTTTCGAAAGAGAGAGTTTTTCAAAATCATTTTAGCACCACTAAATTTAAAAGATCAAAATGTTATCGCATTTAATTTAAATCAACCACTCTTTTAAACAATGATTGCAATTAGGATATACTTCATAATTAACACCCACGAACCTTCCTATATACTAGTTAAACCATAGTTACTTGTAATCATTCTTTATTTTTATTTTTGTTTAGACAGATAAATTTTCAAAAATTTAAATTTAATAACCAAAATATATACTTATCCTACAACGTTTCTCTAAAAGTAAATGTTAAAAAGAAAATCAATTTTGGGATTTTTTTTAGTTTCTAATTATAGAAAAAAACGCAAAAAATAAACCATGAAAAATAAAAAATGAAGACGAGACTCCTCCCCCCAACACTTAATTTTAAATGTGTCTCCATAGTCAATGCATGATATAATGGGTGTAACGGGGAAAAAATCTACATATTTACAAAAGAGGGTTAACATTTCTTACTAGACATAGTTTGGCTCATGAAGAATCGCGAGCTTCTCCTTTAGATTACTTGGAAATTACAAGTATGGTTTCCGGCAATGACCATTGACTTTGAAAATTGTTCCATCTGAGGGTTTGTATTTCTATGGCACCGTATGGAAAAACAGTTGGTACCACAAATGGTCCGGTCCATCTTAATTTTAATATTCCAGAGAATAAGTGAAGTCTAGAGTCATACAATAGAACTTTTTGATTTGGCGAAAACATTTTTCTTTGAATAGACTTGTAAACTATTGTTCTTTCTTTGTAAATTTTTTCTTTTTCATAAGCGTCATTCCTAATCTCTTCTAATTCGTTGATTTGCAATTTTCTGTTTTTGCCAGTTTTTTCTAGGTCAAAATTCTAGTTCTTAATTGGCCAAAATGATATGTATTCGATTTTAACTAGTAAATGGCAAGCATTCCCGTTAGCTAAAAAAATAGTGACATCCCAAGGTTAGTTTTAAAAGCGGTATGGTAAGCCCAAAGTGCTTCAGTTAATTTCTGAGACCAATCTTTTCGATTTTTACTAACAGTTTTCTCCAAAATTTATTTTATTTGTTGATTTGAAACTTCAACATAACCAAAAGTTTGAGGATGGTATGGAGTGGATAACTTGTGGGTTATCGAGTACTTCTTCATTAGGATTTCAAATGAATGGTTGCAAAAATGTGCTTTCTTATCGCTTATTATTGTGCTAGGTGCACTAAAGCTCAAAAAGATGTTTTCTTTAAGGAATTTCACAACAATTCTAGGGCCATTGGTTTTATGTGGAATGGATTCAACCAATTTGGATACATAATCAATGGAAGAAGAATGTACAGATTTCTGAAAGAGTTTGGGAATGATCCTATAAAGTCAATACTCCGAACGTCAAAGATTTCGATCGTAAGGATAGTGTTTCAAGGCATCATATTTCATAAAGAGATTTTTCTCATAATTTGGCAGTGATCGCAAGTTTTGTAAAACTCAAACGTGTCTTTAAAAAGAGTGGGCCCGTAAAAACCACATTGATGTACTTTTTCAGTGGTTTTCTTTGGATCGAAGTGACCACCGCATGCTTGATCGTGACAAAACGAAAGAACCATTTTGATTTCGCAATTCGGAATGCAACGTCGAATGATTTGGTTGGAATGGTACTTAAACTAGTATGGATCATTCTAATAGAAGTACTTGACTTAGGAAAGAAATTTATATTTATCTTGTTTCAACCAAAATGAAGGAGTTTCCTTAGTGACTAGATAGTTCACTATGTCGGCATACCATGGATCGACAGAAACTGAAAGGAGTTATTCGTCAGGAATATTCTCGTTGATTGGTATAGAAGATGGTGCATTTGGAAGATGAGATGAATGATCAACATTGGCATTGTCAGATTCTTTTTTATCTTTAATCATACGGTCAAATTCTTGGAGTAGAAGGATCCATGGATCAAGCAAGACTTAGCACCCTTTTTTGTGAAAAGTTATTTAAGAGCGGAGTGGTCAATGTAAACATTAATGTGTGAGCCAATCAAGTTAGATCAGAATTTCTCAAGTGCAAAGACTACCGCTAGAATCACTTTTGCAATGGTCTTGTAATTGAGTTGAGAATTGTTAAGAGTCATACTAGTGTAGTAGATGACATGAAGAATTTTGTTGATGCATTCTCATAAGACATCACCAACCGCAATGTTAGAAGCATTACACATTAATTCAAAGGGAAGATCCCAATTAAGTTAGCAAATATAGGAGCAGAAATGAGTTTGTTTTTGAGACGTTCGAGAACAAAAACTCAATCAGAATTGAAATCAAACGGAACGTCTTTTTCAAGAAGAGTCGTCAAAGGTCGAACAATTTTATCAAAGTCTTTCATAATGAGTTGATAGAAACTAGAGTGTCCAAGAAATGAACAAATGTCTTTGGCAGATTTGGAAATGGGTATATTTGCAATTATGTAAACATTCGCTTTATCTACTATTACAGAAAATTGCTTTCAACCATGGCGAAACCTTATTGAATAGAAGGTAAAGACGAACAAGGAAGAGAGCAGTAGTAAGACCTTCCAAA
Organism: Allium cepa; assembly: GCA_030765085.1. Lineage (NCBI taxonomy): Eukaryota > Viridiplantae > Streptophyta > Magnoliopsida > Asparagales > Amaryllidaceae > Allium > Allium cepa. The sequence continues at coordinate 592,305,370 of CM060937.1, forward strand.
AGAGTCGAAAGATGCAAAAGCCAAAGAATAGAAGAATCAAAACCTTTCATAGCGATCAAAAGGGTCGAAAGAATGCTTCTGTCTCAATGAACACCTTTCGAAGTAGGTGCTCCTGCAGGCATGAAGATCTTTCGAATGAGTTAAAGAAGCAACATTCAAAGGCATTGCATAAAAATCTTTCACATGTGCGCTAAACCTTTCAAAACCAAAGGTTTCGTGTTTACTCAAGTCACTCAGAAGCACACCATCATTAGAACTACCCTTTCGAAAGCCAAACCAAGCCTTGCGAACTGGTTGAAGCCATTAATATCCAGGTGATGGACATAAAATTTTCTCAAGAGAAAAAATACGAAAGAAGATTATGGGATCGAGGTTTCAAGGAAGAAATAGGCATAGGAATCATAAAGGACATAAAAAGGGTGTTTCGAAGGCATTGGGCCGGTGTCGAAGGAGATGAAAGCACCAACTAATCATATAGTGAAAAGGCTTTTGACCCAGATGGAAATAGATATTCCCTTCTGCTACTTCCAACCTTTCAACATAGATCAGCATGCAATGAAGACCTTAAAACCCTTCGAAGGTAGCCGATGGTGCTCTTCCAACCACATGCCAAACCTTTCAAAGTCGAAGGTTTCACCACTATTGCAACCTTTTCAAAGGCATATATAAGCCTTTCAAACCAGTCGAGGTCTATGATATTAGGAGAAGGTTCCGCATCAGCTCATAAACATGCATTTAGGGCCTACTCAACATCATTGAAACCATTTATAACTGAATCTCTTCGAAACCCCTATAATCGATCTATTGACGGTGTCGGAAACTCTGAACTTACTTCCACTGGCAACTAAAAAGGTGAAGATGCATTCAAGACACCTTTCGACAGTGTCGAAAGGCGTTGTAAATAAAGTAGTGCTCAGAAATAAATAAAGGTGAAAGGATGATAAAGGCCCTTTCGACTCAGTCGAAAGGTTTAGAAAAGATGAAGGAACTGCTTAAGTAAGTCAAGAAGAACAAATGACACTTTAGACAACATCGAAAGTAGGCTTGGCCTTCAACTATGTCGAAAGGCGTAAAAGAACATATAAAATGGGGTAATTTCGAACCAATTGAAAGCAAGGGCGCGAAAGGGGGGCCCTTGCCTCTATAAATAAGACCCAAGGAGTCCAGTTTTGTGGACCGAATTCTAGAATCCTGAATTCATTTTCTTTACTCTATATTCTTTGAAAAATTGTATTTGTTACAACAAAATAAACCTTTCGACTAAGTAGGAAGGTCTTTCAACAAAGACAAAGGAAAAGAAGCACAATCCAAACATTTCGAAGGAGTCGAAGGGATGTAGTCATTAGAGTTTAACAGTCCCAAACCTTTCAAAGGAGTAGAAAGGTTCCATCTCTCGGTATCCAAGGAGTTCTTACCATTCAAAGAGGATGAAGAAGTCAAAGCATGTGTGAGCAACTCCATAGTGACCTTTTCGAAAGCATAGCGAGCCTTACGAACCGGTTGAAACACAATCAGGATACCTTTCGACAATGTTGAAAGGTTTATGAAGAAAGCAACACTCACAAGTCAGCAAAGAATGAAAGACAACCTTTTGACAACATGGAAGGGAAGCACAGCTCTTGACAAGAATCAAGTGAAGAGCAACCTTTTGACATGGTCGAAGGGTTCACAAAAAGGAAGTGAAGCAACCTTTCAACGAGGTCGAAGGGTTCACAACAGTATAAAAATGGCAAACCCTTCGACAAATTCAAAAGGTTCATGAAGACATAGAGAAAAGCAGACCTTTTAACAACGATGAAAGGTACATAATGGCATATGAAGGGCGAACCTTTTGGCAAAGTCGAAAGGTTCACAACAGCATATAAAAGGGAGACCTTCCAACCCCGTCGAGTGCATGTAGTCGAAAGGGAGGCCACTTGCATCTATAAATAAGACCTAAGGGCTCATGTTTTGGGGATCCTGTTTCTCTCATTCTAATCTTGTAACTTTAGAATCAAAGCATCGTAACCCTAATTGGGTGTAAATTTGGGAAACTTAATAAATTGAAGCTTTTTCTTGAATACATAGGGATGTCTTAAGATTAATTAATACTTTACTATTTATTTAAACCTTTTTTGGATTAACTCATGCTTTCAGGTTCAACCCCCTCTAAAGGTTCTTGTCGACAAGGTCAACAACACTTCTGTTTCAAGTAACTACCATAACCCTTCGAAGCTTTGATAATACATCTAGTCAAACCTGTTATCTCACTTTTTGGCAAAGCCGTGATACCAAAAGAGTGGTCAAAAACAAAAGACGGTTCATCTCAGAGATTGATTGTACTTCACTTCGTTATGGATATCGATGAATTTTTGTCCGAGCCCAGATCAGGCCACAATTGATGGGACATGACAAGCAAAGCCATGAAAGCCAGTGTTTCAAATTTCAGGTTAATCGGAGTTCGTATGGACAAGATATGATCGATGCAAGTTAGCCAAAGTTCACAGTGTTCGAAACCATTGGCTTGCTGAGTAGATGACCATTTCGAACCGATAGGGATCGAATCCATCGATGATTGCCTTGTTCGAACCCATTAGGTTCCACGTGTTTCGAATCGATCGCATTCGAATCGATCAGCAATATTGATCGCTTCGAATCGATCGGGTTCGAATCGATCAGATGGACATCCACTCAGCATGACAACGCCTCGCTCCATTCGAATCCATCAGAGCACTGTTTCGTATCCATTGAGTTAGAGTAGTTCGAATCCATCGGGAAGTCATGTATTGATCAATTCGAACCCATCAGGTTCGAATTGATGGAGTTCGCATCGATCAATTCACACCGCTTCGCATCCATATTCACGGAGTCGAAGCGGTCCACTCGGAGAAAAAATAGGATCGATGCGAGGAGTGTGCGCCACGTCACTGCAGAACCACGTGCATCCATCGATTCGAACGCATGGGTTCGAAGTGATCGGTTCGAACTAAACAGCCAACCGAAAATCACCATTTCTTATCGATCATATCTCCTAAACCACTCGCCCAAATGCAACGAAATTTTCACAGTAGCTTCCATACAAGATAAAGATTGTTCCTACCAAGTTTCAACTCGATTGGACCATTTCTTGATGGGTTCGAAATCACTTCGAATCGATGTCAGATCGAGCCGAAACTTGGTGGGGTCGGTCGTGTGGGCCCACTCACGTGCCAGAAGAAGTCTCCCGAAGTTTGAGCGAGATCTGGGCCTCCTACACCTATAAATAGCACCCTGAAGCCTTTAGAAAAGGGGATCTTTCGGAGCTTCCACCATTGAACGTCCAGACTCTGCCGGATCGAATTCCATACTTCATTATCGCTATTGTATTCAGATTTAAAAGCTATCATCAACTGTAATCCATAGTAGTCAATCATTATCATCAAGTGAATCAATAAAGAAAGAACCTTCAAAGTGGACGTAGGCAAGATCGTCGAACCACTATAAATCCTGTGTTTGTGATTGTTATCTGCGAATTATTGTGATTGTTGTTGCTTAGATCTGAATTCTATATTGATTGTTGCTGATCTGCGTTGATAAACGGGTGCTTTCACGACTATTGGGTGTTTGTGGTCAATTTTGACGCAAACATTTTGGTGCTTTCACTGAGAAAGCTGATTCAGGAGAAGTTGAATTTAGAGACTTAGGAGTTCAGATCTAAGAACAATGACGAGACAAACAAGTAAGAAACAATGGCCAGAGAGAAGTGAACATCAAGGAAGTCAAGAGGCTTCTTCAGGAGCGAATCAAGCGTCGATCTTCATCACTAGGGACGAGATGGAGACAATGATGAAGAAGCAAGAGGAATTGATCCATAGTTTATTTCAATAGATAGGATAGCTTGGAGCACAAAATAGAGAAGCCAATGGAGTCCAGAATGGAGCAGGACCATCCGACATAGCACCTAGATTAGGAGGCGCACCCATGGGAAACGTTGATCCAATTTCGGAAGGAGAAAGAGGAGTATCTGCGCAACCTGGAGACAGCAGAGGAATGAATGCTCAGTCGAGAGGGCAGATTCCAGAGTTCCCTCATGAACTCGGGGGGCAGGTTGAGAGAAATGAACGAGGATTGCATCTTGGAGACGAAGATAAATTGGCCCAAATGGTTAGGCGAGCCATGAGAGGCGGATTAACGAACAAAGATCTTGAAGACGTAAACAGGAGCCCCTTTTCTCCTGCAATTAGGATGGCTAGGAACCCACAAGAGTTTAAGTTGCCATTAATAGAGATGTACGATGGGAGGACGGATCCCGCGGTCCATTTGACGAGGTACATGAGGCATATGGAGGTGCTGGGGGCATCACAAGAGGTTATGGCCCGATGCTTTCCATTATATCTGACAGATATCGCAGCATTATGGTTTAGGCAACTAGAGAGCAGCTCCATAGGAACATGGGCAGACTTAACGGAAAGATTCATGAGACAATTTAGGATTCACATTGCAAGACCCAAGAACGTAATGAGTTTAGAAATTTTGAAGCAAAAGACTGGAGAGACTTTGAGGAGTTTTCTGACGCGATTCAATGCGGCAGCAGCATCGGTGGATCGGCCAGATCCATCTATGGTTATGATGGCAGCCGTTTCCGAAATAGCTGATGGCACGGATTTCAAAAATTCATTGACGAAAGATCCACCTATGGATCTAGGAGAATTCTATCATGAGGCGGAAAAGTTCTTGCGATTGGAAGATGCGAGTGCAGAAAGAGAAGAAGGGGATGAGCTCAATGTTTACACGGTCAAAGATGGAAATCCTCCTGAGAAAGGTACAGAAACTAGCAAGGGGAAGCGAAAGGCTGAGAGTGGTTATAACAGGCCGATGCGACCACGAAAGGAACCGAGATTTACCACATACTCAGAGATGAACGAGAATTTAGAGTGAATCTATCAGGATACCAAAGAACATGTCCCGTATCGTAGACCAATGCGAAGGGACCCAACTTCCGACGAAAGGAAATCAGATAAGTATTGCATATTTCATGAACTGAACGGTCATAACACTAACGATTGCAGGCATTTGAAGGACGAGGTGGAAGGGCATATCAGGAACGGTATGCTCCTTCAGTATGTGAGGAAACTGACTCAAGCAGTGGAGCCAGAGCGCCCACCGTCTACCTCAACTAGAGGTGGCCCTGAGTCAGGACAACGTCTGATTATCCATTGATTGAATGAAACAACGATGAACAAGTCGTAAACCTCTTACTAATACGGTTAAATCATTTACACATGTGAGCGATCGCACACGATCCATAGGCATGCTCTGAATGACTACCAGCCGCATCATGGTGAGAGTTTACACTTTGACATCCCTGCTTTGCTTTCTGCTTTGATTTTGATTTGAACATTTAGACTCTGTTTGTATGGACATTTCTGTTATGAGATTCGTATAATCATTGCATTTATATTTGCAATTCCATGAAAGAATTTATCTTCATGCCCGTTGGATCGCGAACGGTCCACGAGCACCTTCTGTATGGCGATGAACCGCCAGAGTTTTGATTTAGAAGCTCCCCCGAACATGAACTCCGGCATCGATATTACTAAGTCCCCTCCGGGCACACATAATTCGCCTCGAACGGCAAACGATCGCGAACGATCACAATCAGCCTCGAACGGCACACGATCGCGAACGATCACAAATCGCCTCGAGCGGCATCTGACCGCGAACGGTCACGATTCACTTATATGAAAGTTGATCGCGAACGATCACTTTCTGCCTCAAACGGCACCGACTGCGAACGGTCATGATTCACATATTATGAAATCCGACCTCGAACGGTCACCATTCGCCTTGAACGGCACTTGATCGCGAACGATCACCGTTTGCCGCGAACGGCATCGACCGCGAACGGTCCCATCCCTTCAATAGCCGCGAACGGCATCGGCGCGAACGGTCCCACTCAATCTTCTGCCATGAATAGCATCGACCGCGAACGGTCCTATCCCATCCTTTGCCGCGAACGGCGCAGACCGCGAACGGTCCCGATTTATCCCAAATAGCTCGATCCCGAACGATCGTCATTTGAGGACATATGAAACTATCAAGATCTTTACAGGTCGATGATAGGATATGAACATCCAACTCAAGGCATTGCAAAACACACCTTCCTACAGCAAGGCATGTTTTGGGGGGCAAATGTTATCCCGCTTTTTGACAAAGCCGTGATACCAAAAGAGTGGTCAAAAACAAAAGACGGTTCGTCTCAGAGATTGATTGTACTTCACTTCGTTATGGATATCGATGAATTTTTGTCCGAGCCCAGATCAGGCCACAATTGATGGGACATGACAAGCAAAGCCATGAAAGCCAGTGTTTTAAATTTCAGGTTAATCGGAGTTCGTATGGACAAGATATGATCGATGCAAGTTAGCCAAAGTTCACAGTGTTCGAAACCATTGGCTTGCTGAGTAGATGACCATTTCGAACCGATAGGAATCGAATCCATCGATGATTGCCTTGTTCGAACCCATTAGGTTCCACGCGTTTCGAATCGATCGCATTCGAATCAATCAGCAATATTGATCGCTTCGAATCGATCGGGTTCGAATCAATCAGATGGACATCCACTCAGCATGACAACGCCTCGCTCCATTCAAATCCATCTGTTTCGAACCCATGCTAGAGCACTGTTTCGTATCCATGGAGCTAGAGTAGTTCTAATCCATCGGGAAGTCATGTATTGATCAATTCGAACCCATCAGGTTCGAATCGATGGAGTTCGCATCGATCAATTCACGCCGCTTCGCATCCATATTCACGGAGTCGAAGCGGTCCACTCGGAGAAAAAATAGGATCGATGCGAGGAGTGCGCGCCACGTCACTGCAGAACCACGTGCATCCATCGATTCGAACGCATGGGTTCGAAGTGATCGGTTCGAACTAAACAGCCAACCGAAAATCACCATTTCGTATCGATCATATCTCCTAAACCACTCGCCCAAATGCAACGAAATTTTCACAGTAGCTTCCATACAAGATAAAGATTGTTCCTGCCACGTTTCAGCTCGATTGGACCATTTCTTGATGGGTTCGAAATCACTTCGAATCGATGTCAGATGGAGCCGAAACTTGGTGGGGTCGGTCGCGTGGGCCCACTCACGTGCCAGAAGAAGTCTCCCGAAGTTTGAGCGAGATCTGGGCCTCCTACGCCTATAAATAGCACCCTGAAGCCTTTAGAAAAAGGGATCTTTCGGAGCTCCACCATTGAACGTCCAGACTCGGCCGGATCGAATTCCATACTTCATTATCGCTGTTGTATTCAGATTTAAAAGCTATCATCAACTGTAATCCATAGTAATCAATCATTATCATCAAGTGAATCAATAAAGAAAGAACCTTCAAAGTGGACGTAGGCAAGATCGCCGAACCCCTATAAATCCTGTGTTTGTGATTGTTATCTGCGAATTATTGTGATTGTTGTTGCTTAGATCTGAATTCTATATTGATTGTTGCTGATCTGTGTTGATAAACGGGTGCTTTCACGACTATTGGGTGTTTGTGGTGAATTTTGACGCAAACACAAACACTAACCACAACCTTCCGGAGTGATTAATTTTAAAGCCAAACTCTCGACTAGGTTGAAAGTTCTTATGCTATAACAATACCAGTAACCTTCCGAAGTTATAATCCAAGTTATCTAACCTTTCCACAAGGTCAAAGTCTGTACTCTAGATCTTGTGGCTTAGAAGTTCCCGTTGTTCAAGAAATTAGTTAAGCTGAAGCAAGGGAGATGTCTATTTCTTAGTATGTGGCATAATTTGATGCTTTGTCCAAATATTGGATGTGTTTTATTGATACAACTTGAAGAAGAATGAAATGTTTATCACTAGATTTGACGACCACTTAGAAAGAAGTTAGTGGACCATGAAGTGTCTTTTGAGAAACTTGTCGAGAAATTCCTTAGACATGAGTTTCTATACTCAAAAAATAAGACTACAATTATAGCCATTATTGAGAAGGGGAACCAAAAACGCAACATGATGGTGGAGGTAAGAAGAAGTGGAATGGAAAAGTAAGCAACAACAACAAGGAAAACGGGGTCAGAAATGTAATAAGAGTGAAATTATGTTAGCCATAAAATCCACTTAACAACAGAAGTATAAAAAAGGTTAATGAAAATGTCATACTCTACTAGAATTTTAGGCATAGCTTTCGACGAAGGTCAAAAAAGAACGTTTCGAAGGCATTAAGAAAGCTTTCCAAAAGGTCGCGTGCACCAGGCATCTTCGCAAGTGATAAACAATGAAAAAGCTTTAGAAAGAGATGAAAAAGAAAAGTGGAGCTACCCCTTCTGCTGTTTTCAACCTTTCGATGTAGATGGATTCATGTATATGGGAAAAGAAAGGACGGGCTTAGAGCTCCCTTTCGAAGGCAATGAACATTAACCTTTCATATGAGCGCCAAACCTTTTGTACCCAAAGGTTTCGCCTTCGTTCAAATTGCTCCAAACAACCCTTTCGAAAGCATACTTAGGCCTTCTGAACCGGTCGAAGCCAGTAACATTAGTAGAAGGTTCCATGTCAACCCTCAAACATGCATTCGAAAGCAACCTACAACATCAAACCATTGATACTTTAACATCTTCAAAGCCTGAGTAAACAACCTATCGACAGAGTCGAAAGCTCATATCTTTACTTCTGGTAATAACAAAGAAACATGAAGAGAAAAGCGCATTTATGGCCCTTCCGACGGCGCCGAAAGAAATTAAAGATAAAGCAAGGAATAGGAACAAAAAACTTAACAAAGGAAAAAGTAAGAAAAAAGACCCTTTCGACAAGGTCGAAAGGCCTAAAACAAGAAGAGGAGAAGTCCAAAGATGAGTTAAAGGACTCGAAAGAGAAGCTTTTCAACTGTATTGAAGGAAAGTAAGGACTTTCGACCGCATCGAAATGAAAAAGGCGGAAGATAAAAGGTCTTTTTGACTAGGTCGGAAGCATTGGCGCGTAAGGGGCCCTACCTGCATCTATAATAAGACCAAAGGATTCTAATTTTGTGGATCGAATTTTGGTAATACTAAAGTCATTTCTTTCATTTCTACTTCTTTGCTTCCACAAAATCTTTGTAAACCCTGAATCAATTTAGGGTAAGCTATTAAAATTGTAACTCATTTGGATTAATGATAATGGAGAGATTCACGGATTCATTAAGGATTTTTATTATAAGGAAGATCATTACGATTATTTGCTAGTCTAATGATCAATTGCACATAATGCTGTCTTATTCTCTTAACTTCCTTTTATCTATGTAAATCCATAAGATTGACCTGGAAAACATTCATGTCGAAACGTATCATCATCATGACAAATATTATATAATATAATGGAAAATAAGGACGATGATGATATTTCGATACTGGTAAGTTCATAGAACCTGCGAATATCCAAGACGATTTTATATAAAGTATTTTGAATAAGGCTTCAGCAACTACAAATTGGATCTGTTTCAAGAGGATATAATTCCTTTCGACCTGGTCGAGAAGGGTGCCCCAAAGGAAGTCTGATCTGCAATTGGCAAGCATCATATGAGGAGGTGTCCATTCGAAAGGATCCTACACTCAACTATATCAACAACACTTTCAGATGAGTACCACCATAGAAGATATGAAACCAATATGGTCGAAAGCTGATATCCCACTTTAAGAGGCCAAGCAGACAAAATTTCGATATAGTCGAAAGGGTTAAGATGAAGCTTTCGACGTGATCGAAAATGACAAAAGTTCAAGATAAATAGGTGACTTCAACTTATATAAAGTGGGGTTTCAAATAAGATTCTCTTTTCCTTTCCCATATTTCTAAGTTGACTTCTGAAACTATTTCGACTAAGCCAATCTTGTCTAACGGTGGGTTTCAAAAGGAGCAATCTATTCGACGGGGTTATTTTATATGAAATTATTTGCTTTTTAGATAGCTTTATGGGTGTTGACAAGTTTTCTTGTTAACATTTTTGGCACTACAAGGAGGGCTCGAATCTAGGATCCCGTTACTATCTTGTAGACTAATTATGGATCATATGACTTGACATAGGAAAATGAATTAAAAAAGACTCAGTAGGATAGGTGAGGTTGACATCCACATTATAACCCTTGAAGAGAATATAGCTACAACCTTTAACATAGATCGAGTTGTTCAAGGATAGCCTTGGTCATCAGCTCAACAAGATGAAAACACTGCCAAAATTAAGCATTTGGAGCAACAACTGCAAGAAATGCAGGAACTCCTCAAAAGAGGGTTATCCCAAAAGTATTCAAAAACAACGAGGCCAACACAGGAAGAGGAGGTGGTCTCACCAAGAAGGAACTTGAAGGCTCATTCAAATGAAAACAAGAGCAAGATCGATCTAACATCTTCAAAGAAGAAAGAGCGTCCATAAACTAAAGCAGATCATCAAGGAAAGGTGCTTGATAAATCACTTGAAAAATCTTGTAGTTTTATGTCAATAGAATACCATTGAAACCAGAAAAACTATCATGATGTTGAAGCTTATCTAAAGGATGCGCTGAGAAAGAAATTAAAGATGCACAGACTGCAAAAGGGAAGAGAACCATGGATGAAGACGTCAGTGATAATGAGCAAGTTCCACCCCTTACAATGAGATTATGGCGATAATCATCTCATCTTATGTGAAGACTCCGATAATGAAGTATCACGGAATCACTAATTGAGATGATCGTTTGATGGCTTTCGATAGCCATATGGACTAGTATAATCCGCCAGGAGTTGTTAGGCGCAGATTATTTCCTGTAACTCTTTGGGCAGCGACCAAATGATACAGATAATACTAGGAGAAGACCATTTATCTGTGGAAGAAATTTTCCTATGAAATCTCCACTCAGTTCTACATATGTAATGATCCTATCATTGATTACACAATTCTGGCCAACACAAAGCAAAGGCATGGGGAATCTTTGGAAGATTATCTTAAGAGATTCAACACTAAACAACTGAAAACAAAGGATACAGTGACCGTGATAAGCTTGTTATTGTTCATTCTGGCTTAGTAGAAAATACCCCATTCTAGAAGTAACTCTTTGTTAATGGTTGTAAAGATCTGCAAGATTTCCACTCTATAGCGGATAAGTTCATTCGAATGGTGAGATGTATCATGCAAAAAGAAAAATAATTCCCAAGAAGGAAGGGCAAGATTTGGTCTAGATCGAGGGCAAAGAAGAATGAAATGGAAAGAACCAGTTGCAAATGCAATCGCTTTAAACAAGCCATTGTCTTACATTTATGTGGTGGTGAAGGATATAGTCAACTTCCCAAATCTTTCAAGGCTAAGAACCCACTAGAGCAAATAAAAGGAGAAGACTACTATGCATACCACAAAGCTAATGGTCATAAGTCGGATGAACGCAGAGTTTTAGATGCAAACATCTAGATATTTATCCATGAGGGTGATTTAAAAGAGTTTCTTCAGGATAAGCAGAAGGTTCAATGAGTAGGTGATGGCCCACAAAAGCTTTTTGGAAATGCTATTAATGTGCCGGAGTATGAAGACCCACTAAACTAAAGCCCACCGATAAACATGATCGATGTAATTCATGGTGGGCTGCATCCGGTAGGAAACATCAATGTTGTATGAAACATATATATCAAGGAGACTAAAGAGGGGTCTTTTCTATCTAAGAGGAGCCCCCAATGAAGAATCCACGACTCATTATTCAAATGCCAAGTCCTATCGTCGGCCCTAAGAATTGAGGAAATGAATTCACCATCCGCACAACGATCCGTTGATGATCATGGCTCAAATGGAATTGTCCATCTTAGACAAAATTCTTGTAGATCTTGGCAGTTCCCTCAGTTTTATCTTTAAGCATGCCTTCGACCAAATGAACATCCCTGAAGATAAGCTGGAACCTAACATGGAACCAATTTTCGGATTCAATAACAAGGGATCAACTCCAGTGGGACAAGTGAAACTGTTGGTGCCAATGGGGGTGCCACCTCTTTACAGAACTTTCGAGACTCTTTTTGTAATCATCGACCAACCCTTATATTACAACGTCTTCTTTACCAGGCCTGCATTGGATTATTTAGAAACAGCTGTCTTGCTAAAGTAATTGATGGTGAAGTTCTTGACAAAGAGGGGATGGGGCACAATTCGAGGACAATAGCTCAGCTTTCGAGTGTAGTATTTTGCCACAATCGAACAATATAAGAGGGAGTATTCTACTTATTTGGATTCTTCTACTGTATTTCAGCCTTTAGATGATGGATTTGTACATCTAACATTCGAAGAAAAAATTAAAATTAATAAGTCTAACAAGTGCATATATGAAAGGTACATTTCTCTTGGAGGCAAACGGAAAAGGGTCAATGCTAATTATGCTAGAGAAAGCCCAATCGTCACTAAATTCTATTGCCGAGGGGAAAAAGAAAGGACAAAACCTATAGAGGACCTTGAGGAGGTGTGTATAGATTCAGATGACACTACTATGGTGGTCAAAGTTGGAAAAGAATTGGATAGCGACTTGAAGAAAGATTTAATCCAATTTCTTAAGGTCAATAAGGAAATATTTGCCTGGTCGCATTTTGATATGGTGAGGATTGATCCGACAGTCATGTGTCATGCGCTTAACATCAATCAAAAAGCGATCCCCATCAGACAGAAAAGGAGAAAACTAGATAGAGTATGGTCCGATGCATTGAAGTGAAAAATTAAGAGACTACTCGAAAATGGGTTTACTTGAGAAATTTACTAAATAAAGTGGTTAGCAAACCCAGTCTTGGTGAAGAAACCAAATGAAAAATGGAGGACTTGCATTGATCATACAGATTTGAATAAGTCATGTTCGAAAGACTTTTTCCTACTACCATAAATTAATCAGTTAGTAGATGCAACAAGTGGGCACAAATTATTGATTCTTGTGGATGCATATTCAGGATACATTCAAATACCTAGGTTCAAGCTGGATGAAGAGCACACTATTTTCATTACTGAATGGGGAATATACTGCTACAAAGTGATGCCTTTCTGGATAATGAATGCACGAAAAACTTATTAAAGGTTTTTTAACAAAATGTCTAAAGTGAAAATTGGTCGAAATATGGATTTTATGTGGATGACATGCTAGTGAAATCTAGCAAGACTAGGAATCTTCTTGGGGATCTAGAAGAATTTCAAAATACTATGGAAATATCAAATGAAATTGAACCTATAGAAATGCCCTTTCGGAATCGATTCACAGAAGTTTTGAGGCTATCTTGTAAGTGCCCAAGAGATTGAAGCAAGTCCTGATAAAATTCAAGCTATTAAGGACACGACTGAACCCAAAACCAGTAAAGAGGTAATGAGTTTGAATTGAAGGGTAACCACCCTAAGCAGGTTCATTTCCAAAGATATTGATAAATGTATCCCCTTCTTCGACGTAATCAAGAAAAAGAAGAACTTTGAGTGGGAGGAGGATAGCAAAATATCTTTTTAGGAGTTATAAAGCCATTTGGAAAAGCTAATGATACATTCTAGTCCCAAGAATAGGGAGATCTTATACTTATACATGGCAGTTAAAGAGCATGCGTCAGCTCAGTATTGATCATAGAAGGAAGTGGATCTCATCTTCCTATATAGCAGACGATTGAAGGATGCAGAACTTCGACGCCCAGCGGTAGAAAAGCTAGCTTATTGCTTAATCCTCAAAACATGAAAAATTAGAGAAAAATTTCAAGCACATTCGATCAGGATACTGACCAATTTCGCGTTAAAGCAAGTTTTCAGTAAGCCGGAAACTGCAGGAAGGTTGGCAAAATGGGGAAACAAGCTTAGCCAATATGATATAGAATTTCAGCCGTGAGCCGTAATCAAAGGGCAAGCATTGGCAGATTTCAACAATGAATGCACTAACTTCATTAAAGAGCTATCAGAAAAAGAAAAGGATCAGAAGCCTATGTGCCCATTGTCCATCGATGGTGCATCAAATGAAGAAGAGGCTGGTTTATGATATGTGATAATAACACCGGACAGAAACCGCTTTCATTATGCTATAAAATTTGGATTCCCCACAGCAAACAACGTAGCTGAATAAGTATTAATGGTAGCGGGGCTAGCTTTAGCACTAGAGCTAAAAATTCCACGGATTCAGATCTTTAGTGAATCCCGGCTAATGGTAAATCAAGTAAAGCAGGTATATCAAACAAAGGACTCTAAGCTATCTATATAAGATACTAAAAATGCTTTCTTATTTGAGGATTTTTTTCCATAAATCAAGTTCCAAGGGCGGAAAACTCATAGACAGATTCATTAGCGAAATTAGCAAGCTTAAAGGGAGCCGCGGAAGCGTTGATTATTCCAGTAGGATGTCAAGAGACTCCAAGTGTTAAAGACGAAACATCCAAACAAGAAAAGGAACAATTAGTTCTAGCAAAGTCCCAAGCTTTATTACAAGAAAAAGAAGGAAGCGAAATTGGAAGAGAAATGTCAAATGAGAGGGTTGATCAATCAAGAACAAATGGCACGTCCTATAACACATGGACGACCCCATCATTGAATATCTTGTTAAAGGAATACCGCCATCTGACAAAGGTAAAGCGAGAAAAGTCAGGCAACAATCTCCAACTTTCACAATAGTGGATGGAATCGTTCACAAGAAAGGATATTCACTTACTGACTTAAGATGCGTAAGCCTGGATGATGGGAAAAATTGTTGGCAGAAGCACATGTGGGATTTTACGGGGACCTCTGAAACTGGACGAAATTGGCAAAAAAGATAACAAGACAAGGCTTTTATTATTCTATGGTAAGCCAAGCTATCTAATATGTGAGGAGATGCGAGAAGTGTCAGAAGTACTCGAAAATTCCAAGATTACCCCAAAGTCAGTTATATGCAATTTCTAGTCCGTGGCCCTTTGACGTAAGGGGAACAGATTTAATCGGCATGTTACTAATTTAATACGGGGGAGTGAAATATAATGTAGTCGTTATAAATTACTTCACTGAATGGGTTGAAGCAGAACCACTTCCTAAGGTCACTTCTAGAAATGTACTCATAGTTTTCATCAAAAATATTATAACCAGGTTCTGAATTCCCCATAAGATCATTTTCGACAACGAAACACAAGTTGAGAGTGAAGAATTATCCTGATTTTTCCACAAGAATGGAATCATTAAAAGCTTTTCCTCTGTCGTGCATTCAAAGGCAAATAGGGCAGTCGAGTCTACAAACAAAACCGGTAAGACAATCTTGAAAAAGCGGCTAAATAAAGCTAAAGGAAACTCGGTAGAAGTTCTACCACTTTTTTATATGCTTATCAAACATCAACCAAAATGACAACAGGACATATACCCGACTCATTGAGCTATGGGTGTGAGGCAATGTAACCAATTGAGATTGAAGTACCCTTACACCGAAGAGTCGAATATGCATTAGATTTAAGCCAAGATTTAAAAAGGGAATCACTAGATTTTATACATGAGTTGAGAGACAAAGTGGAAATAAGAACATCGGGCTATCAAAGAAGGATTTCAATGTAATATAACTCAAAAGTATGAACATGGTAATTTCAAGAAGGAGATCTAGTACTCCAAAGAGTATTGGCAAACACAAGAAATCCCATAGATGAACCTTTGGGACCAAATTGGGAAGGACCCTTAATCATTTGCAAAGTGATCCCACCAAAAGCTTATAAGTAGTGCCGACCAGGTGGCAATATGGTTCCAAGAACAAGGAACGCTGAACATTTGTGACCATATTTTCCCAAGATGAACGAATAAAGCATCTCTTTCCTCAAATGAAAATCTACATGATTGGGGGTAGAATTCTCCTTGAATTTGGACCCTACCTTTAACAGTTAAAGCCTCTGTCCACGTTGAGTTGGTCATGGCAAAGCACTTCTTATAAGGAGGAGTGTAAGCCTTTAGCCAAGCCACGCTATGGCCAGGTTAAAGCATTGAGTAGCCCTTGGCTGCCCCTCTAGTCTAGTTAAGGCGCCTCATAGAGGGAGGAGTGTAGGCCTTTATCTGCACCACGCTACAGCCAGGTTAAAGCATCGACAAGCTCATGTCCATTCCACGCAATGGCCAGGGAAGGGCACCTCTGGGAGGGAGGAGTGTAAGCCTTTATCCGCACCATGTTATAGCCAAGTTAAAGCATCGACAAGCCGTTGGTCCTGCCTCTAGTCAGTTAAAAGCACCTCCTAGTGGGAGGTTTGGTAAGTCCTTAGTTCCAGCCTCTAAGAATGAGCTAACCAAGAGTACAATAATGGAATAAGATGCCAAGCCCGAGAAAGCGACATATCCATAATGGACTAAGATGTCTAAATAGGAGAAAGTTGCATAACTACAAGGGACTAAGATGCCCAAGCTCAAGAAGCGGCATATCTATGGAAGACTAAGATGTCCATGCCTATAAAGATGCATATTAGATGATGGAAAAAGACGTCCTAGCCCGAGAAGCAGCCAATTAAACTGCAGCAACATACAATGCCTAAAGAGTTTATATATGTTGAAAAAGGCAGAAACTAGGGAGTAAAATAGAACTTTGCTCACTGATACTAGAATATGGATGTCGGGTTTCTCTAATCATTTATGATCTTTCTCATACCCAGATCTGGGTATCGAGGCTATCATCCAACTTCAATTATTAATTCCCTGATCTGGGATGAAGATTCCTATTGTGTATATAATTATAATAGATTTCTGGTTATCCAATATATGCCCTAACCTTGGCTATAGAATCCTATTATGAAGATAATTATCATGGATTTCTTATTATCCAACATATGCCCTAATCTGGGCTCGGGACTTTTGTCACAGAGATAAATATCATGAATCTTTTATTATTCGCCACTAATACCTGAATTTGGGTTTGAAAATCTTATTCTGAAGACTATATCTAAATCTCACTTATTAAAACCTAAATCTGAGTCCTGGATATCTTACTATTGACTATTTAAAGATTTCACTCAATGATGCCCAAATTTGGTAAGACTTTATAATTTTTTAATGCTCGAATTGGAGTTTCTTGTCTTTTATCATCAATTTTAGGTTCTGTTTACGGGTTCCCCAAGGGTTTTAAAGCAGTGGTATTGAAGTTGCAATATAATCCTAAATCATCAATCAAAATCTTCGATCCGGTCTTCTTAATACACAAATCAGGGTTATTAGTTTGCAACTCTAAACAATGCTCACTAACTTCAAAATTGAATCCATGGTCATTCTTATATCCAAAAAGGATTTCTAAATATATATTAAGATCTATGGGATACAAAGTCTTATTTCAAGACGATAGCTTACGATCGCCTATTTCAAAACATCGATTGTTTCCCACAGGAAGTTCATAGGCTTCAATTATTATATGAATGGACAACTATCAAATAAAGACCTTGTATCCTTCATTAAATCAAGACTATGATCAATTAACCATAAATTTAGAAGTTATGTTACGCTGACTTATCAAGAAGCATATACATACATACATACATACATACATACATAAATATATATATATATATATATAAGATAATGAGTTAGCAGTAGAAAATGTCACTTACTTTGAATTTTGCTGGTAAACAAAGTTATAAAACCAAGGGATTTCTGGAATTTTTGTCCTAAAGAACAAAAGCATCTTGGTTAATGAAAATGTCAGGCTCCACTGGAATTATAGGAATGGATTTCGATGAAGGTCATAAAAGAACGGTTCGAAGGCATTAAGAAAGCTTTCAAAAGGGTCGTAGGCACCATGCGCCCTTGTAAGTGGTAAACAGTGAAAAACTTTCGAAACGGATGAAAAACAAAAGCATTGCTACCCAACTTCTATTTTTAACCTTTCGATGCAAATGGATTCGCGTATATGGGAAAAGCAAGGATGGGTTCGGAACCCCCTTTCGAAGGCAATGAACATTAACCTTTCATATGCACACCAAACCTTTCAAAACTAAAGGTTTTGCCTTCATTCAAATTGCTCCAAACAATCCTCTCTATAGAATAATAAGGCCTTCCAAACCGATCGAAGCCAGTGACATTAAGAGAAGTTACAACATCAATCCTCAAACGTGCATTCAGAAGCAACCTACAACAATGAAATCATTGATACTTCAGCATCTTCAGAGCCTGAGTAAACAACCTATCGATAGAGTCAAAAGATCCTATCTTTACTTTTGATAACAAAAAAGATACATGAAGATAAAAGCGCATTTCTGGCCCGACGACATCGAAAGCAATTCAAGGGAAAGCAATGAACATGAACACTAAAACCTTAACAAAGGTGAAAGGAAGATAAAAGACCCTTTCGACAAATCGAAAGGCCTAAAACAAGAAGAGGAGAAGTGCATAAATGAGTTAAAGAACTCTAAAGAGAAGCCTTTTGATTGTATTGAAGGAAGGCGAGGCCTTTTGACTGTGTTGAAAGGAAAGAGGCGAAAGATAAAATGACCTTTCGAATGGGACAAAAGCATTGGCGTGGAAGGCGGCCGACTTACATCTATAAGCAAGACACAAGGTGTCCGATTTCGTCGACCGAATTTTGGGAATCCTAAACTAATTTCTTTCATTTCTACTTCTTTTCTCTCACAAAATCTTTGTTAAACCAAAATCAACTTGGGGAAAGCTCTTATAATTGTTACTCATTTTTTATTAATGATAATGGAGAGATTCACATATTCATTAAGGCTTTTGATTATAAGGAAGATCATTACGATCATTGGCTAGTCTAATGATCAATTGCACATGATGCTGTCTTATTCTCTTAAATTCTTTTTGTCTTTGTAAATCCATAAAATTGAATTCAAAAACATTCATGTCAAAATGTATCATCATCATGACAAATATTGTATAATATAATGACAAACAAGGATGATTATGATGTTTTGACACTAGTTAGTTCGCGGAACTTGTGAATATCCATGATGATTTTATATCAAGCATTCTAAATAAAGCTTAGGACTTTGTAGACTAGATCCATTTTGAAAGGATATAATTCCTTTCGACTTGGTCAAAAGTGGTTTCCTGATGGAAGTTTGGTTTGTAGTTGGAAAGCATTCATATAAGGAGGAGTCCATTCAAAAGGATCCTACACTCAACTGCATCAACATATCTTTAGAATTAGTTCCTCCGTAAAAGATACAAACCAACAAGGTCAGAAGCAGCTATCTCGCTATAAGAGGCTAGACAGAACTTTCGATATAATTGAAAGGCTAAGATAAACTTTTCGACAAGATTGGAAGGGACAAAAGTTCAAGATAAATAGCTGAATTCAACTTTGTAGACATGATATTTTCCTTTCCCACATTTCTAAGTTAACTTCTGAAACTATTTAGAATAAGCCAATCTGGTCGAAAGGTGGGTTTCGAAAGGAGCAATCTATTTGACAGCCTTATTTTATGTAAACTTTTATGAACTTATTTTCTTTTCACATAGCTTTGGGATGTTGACAAGTTTTCTTGTTAACAAATTGCTTTCCACGGTTGCAAAGAGAAGGGATGCTATATTAAGGAATGCAAGGCTATTAAGAAGTGCTATATCTATGATAATCCAGGGCATGTGAAGAAGGATTGTCCGGAACCACCTACAGATAAGTACATGGTGAAGGCATATGCTTTGGATGTAGTTCTGACTTCATCTTGTGCTCCTAGTGCTTTGGATAATGGGAAAGAAGTCATGCTGCAAGGTATTCCTTCCATCAAAGATGTTTATGTTAAGTTCTTTTTGATACTGGAGCTTCGCATTCTTTCATCTATGGTGATTTTGTATGCTGACTAGATTTTAAACCAGAGATAGTAGAATGACTATTGATCGTGACGAACACTGTTAGAGGATCTACTAGTCTTTGTATGATTTATTATGGCTTAGTGTTAACGAGCCATGGATGTTCTTTTGCTCGTGATTACTTCGTTCTTAATTTTTCTAGGTTCATGATTATTTTTGGAATGGACTGGCTTAACAAGTTTGCGGCCATTGTGGATTGCGAGAAGCTAGAGGTGATAATTGGGAATGTAGAAGGGCGAACGGTAGTGATATGCTACTTACCAATGGAAAGGGTATTGGTTAGTTTTCTATATTTTCTTCATATTCCACAGGAAGGATTGTCATATATGCCTATTGCTAGAGATTACCCTAATGTCTTCGAGGAAGTGACAGGATTACCACCACATAGGGAAATCGAGTTTTTGATCGACTTACTAGATGGATCCAAACCCATAGTGATGCCTTAGAGGCACATGGTACCCTGAGAGCAGAAAGAGTTAGAGTTGCAAGTGGATGATCTACTAAAGAAAGAATTCATTTGGAGAAGCATATCCAAGTGGGGTGCACCTATTGTATTCACGACTAAGGCAGATGGTTCTTTAAGGTTATGTGTGGATTATTGTGAGCTGAACAAGGTTATAAAGACCAATAAGTATCCACTTCAATGGATTGATGACTTATTTGATCATCTATAAGGTGTAAAGGTGTTTTCTCAGATGGATTTGGCAACGAGATTTCACATGTTGAGAGTGGCCGAAGAAATTGTGCCAGTTATTGCATTTTAAACGCTTTGGGTTTCTACTTAGTGATGCCTTTTTGGTTGACCAATGCTCCGGCATACTTTGTGGATCTTATGAATACAGTTTTCAGAGATCAGATAAACAAGTTTGTGCTTGTGTTCATGGATGACATTCTGACTTACTCTAGAACCAAGGAAGAGCACAAGACGCACTTGAGAATTGTGCTTGAAATTTTGAGAAAGCACAAGTTAAGACCTAACTTCTCTTAGTGTCACTTCTGGAAGGAAGAAGTGAGATTCTTGGGTCATGTCGTGTCAGGACAAGGAATAGGAGTGGATCCGGCAAAGGTGGCAATGGTCCAAGATAGGAACGGGCCAAAGAATGCTATGGATATGAGAAGTTTCCTAGGATTGCAGGACATTACAGGCGTTTCATAAAGGATTAACAAAGATTGCAGCACCTTTAGCCAACTTGACCAAGAAGAATTAGACTTTTACTTGAGATGCTAGATGTGGGAATGAAGAGAAGACAGTCTCCATGGATGCTTGTGGTACTGGTCTAGGAGCTGCGTTGATGCAAAAAGGGAGGGTTGTTACTAATGCTAGTCGACAATTGAAACTGCATAAAAGGAATTATCCAACCAATGACTTAGAGTTGGCGACGATTGTGTTTACTTTGAAGATGTGGGGGCACTATTTGTTGGGAGAAAGATTTGATCTATTCAAGGACCACAAATCCTTGAAAAGTCTTTTCTCTCAAAAGGATCTTAACCTTCACAGCAACGGTGGTTTGAGTTTTTGGCCTCTTATGAATTTGATATATCCTACACTCCAGAATGTTACTACCAAAATTAATTTCGACCTTGTCGACACCTCTTGGAACAAAAGGCAAAGAAGAACAGGAGGAAAAAGCTCCAACAAGACCATATGAAGGAGTCGAAGGGACGCATCAGAAGTATCACAACCTTTCGAAAGCGTCAAAAGGGTCAAAAGCACCCTTCTTCTTCAGTGACCACCTTTCAAAGTAGATGATTCCATATGCATAAAGACCTTTCGAATGAGTTAAAGCAACACCTTTTGAAGACAAAGAAGGAAAACTCTTCATATACCTGCCAAAATTTTCAAAACCAAAAGTTTCGCCTTCACTCAAACCACTCAACAACATACATTGATTAGAACAGCCATTTCGAAAGCTTAGCCAAGTCTATTTGAATCGGTCGAAGCCATTACTATTGAAGGATGGTTCCGCATCAAGGCGCAAGCAAAAGTTTATGAGAAACTAACAGAGTCAAAACAATCAGAATTGGAACGCCTTTAAAATCCTTGGATACATCCTATCGACAGAGTCGAAAGCTCCTACAACACAACATAGTGAAGAAAGGCGCAATCTACCCTTTCGAAAAAGGTGAAAGCATTCTATAGGATACGGTAGCCAACTTTTGATCAGGTCGAAAGGTGCTAACCCACACCTATAAACTAGACCCAAGGGGTCTAGTTTTGAGGATCCGAACATAGTCATTCTACACTAGTATTTCCATAATACTAAAAGTAGCAAAGCTTAATTTATAAATTGATTTGGGGAAATTGAGCAATAAAGACTTCTTTAAGCCGAGAAAGGGAATACCTTAGTGTTCTTGATTACTTAAATGTTTTAAAGCTTTATTATAAAAATAACCATGTTTTTGCAGGTGTCGACCACGTTGAAAGGTCTCTTCCGACTTGGGTTAAACCAATGCATATTCAAGTAACCCAAATTTTAGACCACCTTCTACGTGACTATTTCTTTTGACTAGGTTGAAACTACCACTTTCCAGATGACCAAAATCTTAACTTCCATCCATTGCATATGTCAAACCTAGCTTTCGACAAGGTCAAAACCTTAAACCTAGCAGAATTTGCCTCAGATCCCTAACCTAAACCTTAACCACTAAACAACCTAGCCTTCGACAAGGTCGAAACCTACCAAATCAAAACTAAATCTCGAAATCCTAGAGCTATCCTTCTAAGTTCTACAACCGCTTCGAAATGAAGGCTTTCGCAGGGATAACCACGCTAGCTTAGTTAGCTTAAATGGTTGACAAGAAAGGAAATTAATCGTTTTGATTGAGTCGAAATGTTGATCGAAGAAAGTGCACATTACAACATCGTATTTGAAATGGAGAATTGAAAGGATTATCTACATCTTACATAACCAAAACAGATCAAAAGTGACTAACCATGTCCAAAAGATAACTTTGGAATGTTGACAAGTTTTGTTATTAACATTTTGTCGCTAGAATAAGGGCTCGAACCTCCGACTCTTTTGAAAAACCAACACCACATTCCTCTAACCCAATTATTTCTAAGCTCTCCCACTCGTGGCCTTACTTCATTATGGCCACTAGAATCAAAACATCCAAGCTAGAATCCTCAGAACAAGACTTAATTAGATTTTCCCAAGAGATAGATAATGATTGAAATCTCGAACAACAGCAACTGTTAAGGATGAAGGCTTTAAGAATCATAAAGGAAAAGAAAGTTTAAGATTATGATCCACATAAATGGAGTTTATACCCTTTTCATGTTGGTTGCACCCCAGTCTTTGCTTTAGGCAAAAAGAAAAAGGAAAATGGCAACTCATTTGACGAAATGAGAAAGACAATTCAACACTATACTAAAGGCACAACCATTAGAGATGGAATAATGGTAGATTGCAACACCTTTGCGCACAAAGGGGTCAAGTCACAAGTGGGACAATACCTGCATTGGAACCCCAAATAGCTTTAAAGTGGAAACCAGTTAGGGGAAACTCTAAAGCCAAGTAATAAGAGATTTATAGGCCATCCTTAAGAAATAAGCTTCAAAGTCAAGACTTTCAAAAGAATTAACGACATCCATAGAGAATGTCTACTTGCTAACAAAGGATGAGCTCAATTATTGTCCATCGAAGAAAAAAAGCCAAAATATAGATGAAAGTTGGGGCAATCCTACTGTCATTTCCATATGATGAATAGGCATAAGACTAACCACTATAAAGCCTTTGAAGGAATGATAATCAACTTTTTTCATCGTGGCAACATTAATGAGTTTGTGAAGAAAAATTGAATGAGATCAATAAAGAGCTACTTTTATAAAGAAGATCTACATGGTTGGGAATGAAATACTCCTTTCATTTGGACACTACCTTTAACGGTCAAAGCCTCCGTGCATGCTAAGTTGGCCCAGGCAGAGCACCTTCTAGATGGAAGTCGGAATAAGCCTTTAACGTGCCATACTATGGCCAGGTTAAAGAAATGGACAGGCCCTTCGCCTTGCCTCTGGTCATGTCATGGCGCCTCCTAGAGGGAGGATACAATATGACTTTTTAGGTGCCATGCTAAGGCTACGTCAGAGCACCGAACAATCTCCTGTCCGTGCCACGCAATGGCCAGGGGAGGATGCCTCCTGGAAGGAGGTCAGAGTAAGCCTTTATCCATGCCATGCTATGGCAGGGTTAAAGCATCGGACAAGTCCTTGGGCGCGCCTCCGGTCTGGTCAAAGCGCCTCCTAGAGGGAGGTTGGAGTAAGCCTTTATCTGTGCCATGCTATGCCCATATTAAAGCACTTGACAAGCCCTTGGTCAGGCCTTTGGTCAGGTCAAGGCACATCCTAGAGGGAGGTTGGGTAAGCCCTTGGTTCAAGCCTCTAAAAATGAGCTAACCAAGAGCACCCAAAAATAATGGACTAAGAAGTCCAAGTCCGAGAAAGTAGCATATCTACAAGGGATTAAGATGTCCAAGCCCGAGAAAGTGGCATATCCACAAGGGACTAAGACGTCCAAGCCTGAGAAAGCGGCATACCTCCGAGGGACTAAGATGTCTAAGCTTGAGATGCGGCATATCTATAGTAGACTAAAATGTCCAAGCCCGAAAAGTGGTATATCAAATGATGGACAAAGACGTCCTAGCTTGAGAAATAGCCAATCAAAATGAGACAACATACAAGGCCTAAAAGGATTATATATGTCAAAGAAGGAAGAATCTAAGGAGTAAAAGAACTCTGCTAATTAATACCTGAATCTAGGTTTCAGGATTCTAATTCCTGAACTTTATCTATAGTACCCGAATTAGGATTTCGGGACTTTATCAATCACCTACGGTATTTATCATATCTGAACCAGGTCTCGTGACTATTGCTTGTCTCACTTTAATGCCTTAATTTGGGATTGAGATTCCTATTATGGATTCCTGATTATCCACAATTAATGCTCGAATCTGGGTTGAAGATTTCTATCAAATGATCTTTATTATGGGTTTTCGGTTGTCATGTACAAAATACTTGAATCTGGGTTGAAGACTATTTCTGGTTGAAGTCTTTATTATTTCTTATAATAACCGAAGACGGGTTTCAGACATTTAACCTAATACAACTACTTTTCAGTTATTACCCTATGATTAAAAATTGATTTGTTAATCTACACAAATGATATATATGGACTTCCATATCAATTTTAAGCGGATAATTGGAAATATTGTTCGTTTTATACTTTTCAGGGAAATTAAAACCATAAAAAAAATAAAGGATTTAGCAAATAGAGACATTGCGGTACGTGCTCACATACATACGTTTCAGAGATAACATTATAGGAGAGAATCACAAATCAGGCGCTATTTACAAAATTACACGATTTACACAACTAATAAAATTACTTATAATTACGTTGGATTTCTCAAAGTATGAATTCTTCATAAGTTTTGAGTAGCATTGTTCAGGTTCTCTGTGATTGAAGGATCTTATAATGTGATGGTTTGCGATTCAGAGGACCTCTTTGAGTTTCTTCTCTTCCTTCCTTATCCTATCTGCATTGTCAATTGCATCTATATTAGTCTTCGATGCATGATTGAAAGCTTTATTTATGCCCCTAAGGATCTTATTTTCCCTTTCTAATTCAATAATGTGTTACAAAAGGAGATAATTCTTGCGTTTGAGTTTCTAAATTTTAGCAGCATATTCGTTTATGCACTATGGATATTTAGCTTTCTGCCATTCGTTAAAATATTTCATCATTTCGAACTTAACTTTCCTACACCACTCGCCCACTATCTTCTTATCAAAGAATGGAATATATGATTTGTTGTAGTAGGAAATGTTTGAGTAGAATGTGTGGTGGATCTTGTAAATTTAGCAGTAGGTGGAGTAGCACGAGGAACATGTAAGTCAATACTCGAAATATTATCTCCCATAATAAATTCTAACGACCCGCACTGAACCTGACTATCCTTTAGTTTCATCTCTAAATCGCTTGTTTGTTAGAGAAGCTTGGACATTTTGTAGTCGAAGTCAATTGAAGGATTCACCTTAAGTTGACGCTTTAAAGGGGAAATCACTACATTCTTACCATTAACATTTTCTTCTAAGCTGGGAATTTGATCCTTCAGATTTCTAATAATAGTTTTTCTGATGTAAGAATCTTTTATGCCATCTTAAAGCTTCAACATTGGCGTGAAAACGAGCAAGTAAAGTATCTTCGTGAAGTTTACTTTTTCCATGTTCCGCTAAAAAACTTTTCCTTAAGATTAAATAAAGTGAGACATTGAATCTATTGAAAAAGGAGCCGCCGATAACTGTAACTCCTATTTAAATAAAAAAGAAAAAGATCGAAGTTAAAACCAAAATGAATAATTTTTTATTACTGCGATAAATGATTACAACTTGGATAGCAATGAAACTGAAAGAGTACAACTGAATATTTATTTCACATCTAATGTTAAGAAATAGCATTTCTAGCTTTATTTGATGAATTAGCAGAAAGGGTAACTATCGAGTCAAAAGGAATAGTTACTCCTTCGGGAGAAATAACTAGTGGATATTTACTGTAGTCCAACTCTCCGGCAGATGGACTATCATGTCCACATATTAGTTTGGTGTGGAATGTTCGAATCTCTTTCAGTATTTTCTCCTTTTCTTTAACAAGAATAAAGTGAAGACGAGGATGTTCCATTTAAAGTCTTTGTAAATCTCCAAGAAAACAATATCTTGCCAATTATTAAAGTTTTAAAATTGGTGCCTTTTCAAGATAAAATCTTCTCAATTTAACATATTGACTTAGGTAATCTTTAGAGACAAGATGGCTTGAGAAATAGTTACTTTATGATAACATAATAAAATGTGATTGAGCATAAAAAGCAAGACTAAAAAATATATTTACAAATCAATATATTATTACATGTTCACAATCAATCATCTAGTTCATTCAAGATTGATTTTGCAGATAATTCCGAAGCAAGTTTGTCCTTATAATACTTGAGTTTTTAAAGTGGAAGGTCCTCGGAATTGATCTGACTCGAGGCAAGTTCCAACATGCTCCGAGATGCAGGTCAGATCTGAATTCCTCAAAGAACCTTTTGTGTAAACGCTTAAGTAAACCCCCACTAAATTACCTAAATACAAGAAAGAAAAATTTAGGTGTCTACAATAGGCCTTGTATAAGAAATTAATGAAATTTTATCGCTCCTCGATCAACAACCAAAATAAGGCGATTAATTTTTTATTTTCATTAAGAGGACCATCATAACGGAGGTGCATTGACCTTAATCATGAGGAAGCTTCTTGATGCTCAAAGGAGGCTAACACTGCCGCACTTCTATTAGTCTATGGTATTTATCAAAGAGGAAATTAATCGTTCCGATTGAGTCAAAAGGTTGATCCGAGAGAGTGCGCATCACTACATCCTATTCGAAAGGGAGAATTAAAAGGACTATCTACGTCTTACCTTCTTCTACCTATCCAAAAGAGATTTAAAAGGACTAACCAAATCCAAAAGATAACTTTTGCGTTTTGACAAATTTTCTAGTTAACAAAGGGAAAGGTGATGCAGTGGCTGATGCACTAGTAGAAGACATGATGGAGTAGGAACTATGTTTTTTGAATGGATGTGAATGGAATATATAAATGGATTTGATTCAAGGCCACATTGTTGGAAAGTCTATCGATCATACTTAATTTTATAAAAAGGATTGGTACTAGGTAGTAGCAAGATGTTAAGCTAGTAGTGATCATGGTAGAGATTGAGATGGTAGTGGAATCTGAAGATTTGAGGCAATACGAGATTGACCGAGATGATTGGCTTTGTAAGAATAAGAGATTGGTTATTCCATATATTAGAGGTTTAGGAGATGAAGTACTAAGGGAATGCCCTAATTCCTGATCAACCGTATATCCTGGTGGCTGTGTAGTTAATGTCCCGCAATTACCCTGCTATAATGCCGCTATATCTCATAGCGGATTTCTACCGCTACGATTTTTCCATATAGCCCTAAAATATAGCCTTTCCTCTTTAATTCCCGCCATATCCCATTATTCCTGCTATATTTTGCTATTTCCTCTGTATCTTCTTTAATAAAATGAACTAAAAAATTATATTTATACATTATAAAAATTATGAAACTAATTTATTTGATTTAATTTTTAATATATTTTCAGAAATGAAAATACTCTAATGTTCTACTAAATTCAATTATGTTATATAACAGTTTTACGTTTATTTAAAGTATATTCGCACATGTTTTTTGTTTAAAATTATTTATGTATTAATTATAATTCAATTGAATGATAATTTTTTATTTAATTACCATTTATATATTCGTAAAAATATTAAGTACGAGTTTTACATGCTATTTTAGAGTCATCCGCTATATCCCGTTATATCCTCGCTGTATCCCCGCTATGACTTTTTGCACCTCCACCGCTTCGAATCTGCCGAGCGCTTTAACTGCACAGCCTGGTGGTAAAAAGATGTATAGAGACGTTAAGAGGACTTACTATTGGGAAGGTATGAAGAAGGATGTTTGAAAATTCATCTCGAAGTGTATGGATTGCCAATTAGTGAAGGCTGAGCAGAAGAAGCATAGTAGTTTGCTACAATCACAAGATATTCTTGAATAGAAATGGGAATAGATATCTATGGATTTTATAGATGGTTTGCCATGGACTAATGTAGGATATGATAGTATTTTGGTAGTGGTAGATCGAATGACGAAGAGTGCAAGATTCATTCCTTTCGAATCTTCCAGAACGACCTCCAAGTTAGCAGAATCGTATGTTAAGTGGATTGTCGATCCAAAGGGGTGCCGAAGAGTATTGTAAGTGATAGAGACCAGTTGTTTACCGGTTGATTTTATAAGAGCTTATAAGTGATTTTAGGAACAAGCAACACTTGAGCACAACTTATCACCCATAGACGGATGGCTTGACTATGAGAGTGAATCGAAATTTGGAAGATCATCTTCGAGCTTGCATTATACATTTTGGAGGATCTTGGGAATCTCATTTGCATTTAGTAGAGTTTGCATACAACAACAGTTATCAGTCAAGTATTGGCATGACACCTGTTACACCAAATATTCACCTTTCGACCAAGTAGAGACCTCCTTAAACATAGAGCAACAAAGAAGAGCTTCAACCAAACCTTTCGAATGCCATCAAAGTTTGCAGGCTTCAAGACCTTTCGAAGGTGTCGGAAGGTTCCTCCTATCAATATCTAGAGAGTTCTTACCTTCCAAAGAAGGTGAAGAAATCGAAGCTCCTTCCTGCTTTCATTGACAATTCCTCAACTAGATGAAGGTCCATCGATCAATTCAAAGCCATCCCTTCCATAGACAATGAAGAATAGCTCTTTGAAAATATGCCAGACCATTCGAAACCAATGAATTCTCCATCATTCAAACTACCAGGAAGCAAGTACTATCTGAAGCAACCCCCTCAAAAGCTAAAGTAAGCCTTTCAAACTTGTAGAAACCAATGTGGTCCAGGAAAGGTTCCGCATCAGATCAAAACAAGAGCATGGTCATACCCAACATCTTCAAAACCAAAGGCAAAAGCTAATGACAGAGTCGGAAGTACTGTCAAGTCAACTCAAAGAAGAGAAGCGCTGCCATTTCTTTTGACAAAAATGACAGCTTGCTTAGGGAACACTATGGCCACCTTCCAACCCAGTTGAAATCATCAGGGATGAAAGATGCCAAGCCGCATCTATAGATAAGACCTAAGGGGACACATTTTTAGGATTCGATTCTTTTCATTCTGAACTTGTATTCTCTCAAATAAAGCATTGTCACCCTAATTTCAAGATTATTGATTTGGTAATTCATTGAAATAATGTTTTCCTATATGGAAAAGGGGAAGTCCTAAGCACTTTTGATTACTTTACTATTTTATTAAAGCTTTTGCTGGATTCATCTCTATGTTTCAGGTTTAACCTCTATCGAAGAACTCCTATCGATAGAATAGAAATCCCTTTAAGCTCTAATAATTTCTATAACCCATATGAAGCTATCACTCTATGATCAAAAGCCTTCAAAAAGGTTGAAACCAGTCCTTTAAGCACCCAAACCTAGAATTACAGATTCAAACTCAAGGATGTTATACCAACAGCCTTTGACAAGGTCGAAACCTACCTCAGATCTACTGAAGCACGAGATTTCCTACTAAAATCCAAGAAGAGCATGTCCCCAAGCTTTTGATTAGGTCGAAACCTCCCTTTTTATTCATTAATCAAACCCAAGGCAGAAAATAATTTTAGGCCTCCAACTAGATCGAAACTTATCTAAAGGCTTTCAAAGGAGAAACCATACTCATTGAAAGTTCATCTAACCCAGAACCGAATCCTTCGACACGGCCGAAAGCACCACTTGAAGAATATCTTTAAATAAAGCCTAATCGAAAGGCATTTTTAAAAAGGATTCACATCTTCTTTTCTAGACATCTTATACAATGGATTATTCACACCATTTTGGGTGTTGACAAGAAACCTTGTTAACATTTTTGGCACTGGAGGGAGGGGTCAAACCTCCGACTTGGATAAATCCCCAACACCATTGTAATACCTCATATTTTTATAAAATTATTCAGGATAATTAATTAACTAAAATTAAATAAAGTAATGTGGAGATTGATGGATTGATATTCGATTTAATTAAAGGTAGCCGTGCCATGATTGAGTGTTAACAAAAATAAAATAACCAAAGTTAATGTGTTAGGTTATGAGACGGGCAATATGGGAAATAGTAAGGTCTTATACCCTAAACTCTTAGGAAATAGAAAAATCACGTTCATTCTTATTCTCATTTCTGTCAAACTAAAATACTAAGGCTGGCCACAATTTTCGTTCTCAAGAGTGAGATTAAAGCTAGAATCTAAAGGAAGGAAGAAATCAACTAAATCAACATTAAATCTCACGTTTTATATCTCAAAGATAAGGTGAATAATTACTACATCCCATATTCTTTTAGTTTTCGGTTTCACAATAAGATCCGAAATGATTTTTGCTAAGTATATGTCGTGTCTTGTGGTTTAAACTTATATCTATGTTGTTGGTGAAATTATATGTGTTCATAATTGGTTTAAGTTATGTCTGACATGAAAACCTTATTTAATAACATCCAAATGCCTTGAAAATTTAAATATAGATCAGAAATGTTATTTTAAAGATGGATTTTGATTTTCATAATTTAATGATTTAATATGGATTTTATATTAATTTTCTAGTGAAGGAAATTGTTTATTGGGTTATAAATTATTTTCAGCTAAAATAAGAATTATTTGGGTTTGAAATTATAATATGTTAGGAAACATATCAAAATAGATTTTTGGGATTTTTCCCAGATTTTTCGTAAGGGTTTTAACGAATGTATGAAATTATTTAAGGTATGGGACTTAAATGTTTTATATATTTAATCAAGGAGAAGGGGCATTTTGTAAAATAAATTGATTATTTAATTTTAAAAATAGTGACAGCACATTTCTAAAAAGTATTATGACCCAATGAGAATTTGACAAACCAAGGCAGGTTAGTTGAAGAGTTTCTTTTTCAATTAAAAAACAAAGAAGTCACACTTTCTACATGTTTCGGCCTATATGGCAACATACCTTCTGACCGAGAGCTTTTGTCATGGTCGAAGGGTTAGCTCTCGATAAGGTCAAGTCAACGCTTAAGGTATCCAGTATCTTGGTATGTAACGACTTGTATAAAGTCAAAGGGTTTTAAGTAGAAAGATGGATGGCCATAGAGGTTGTGGCATGTTTGTTTTATATAAACCAAAAGCTTTTGCCTACTTTCCTTTCGAATAAGAGCTTCCGACTTAGTTGCTTTCAACCAGGTCAAAACGTTTAAAAGAAAGGTTTCGGGACCTTCCGACATAGTCGAAGGTTACTGCTGCTTTAGTTTACAAACATGTTGTTTTGAACCTTCCGACAACCCTGAAAGGTTTGCTTTGATGATTTCGAAAGGTTTTCTTATTTTAAAAGCTGGCCATTTATACATTGTTTTCGATAGGAAGCTTTTGACTTAGGTAAATTGTTTTTGTTTTATAAATGAAAGATAACCACGTTTGTGAAGTAGATTTTTTCATGCAGTCGAGGTTGTTTCAATGTAGTCGAAAAGTTTTAAATGAAGTTTTTCCACTTGTTTAGAAATGAACCCAGTATGCCTTCGAAGGGTTTATGCTTTAAAAAGTTTAATGTCTTCTAAGGATTTGTTTAATTAATGGTTTTGAGAAGTTTAAGTTTAATGATTTCGAAAGGTTTTAACTGAATGACTTCAAAAGGTTTATTGAATGGAATTAAAAGGTTTGATTTAAAAGATTTCGAAAGGTTTTCCAAGGTTTTCGAAGGCAATAATTTAAAGTGATTTTAAAGAAAGATGTCTAAAGCTTTATTGATTTTGAAAGGTTTACTTTAATGTTTTCGAAAGGTTTAGTGTCGAAAGGTTTGGTCTTTGGTTTTGAAAGAGATTCTTTCAAGTGTTTAAATGCTTTCATCAACTAAGATTTGAGTAAAGAAGATATATATAACATGGTGACAAGGTTTTAAATAAAGCATAAAATTATGCTTTTCCTTATTTTAAGTTTGATTGAAAGGTTTTATATCATTTTGAATACGGTTTCAAGGAAAATTATGAGAGGGGATCCTTAAGTGAAAGTTACTTAGATATTAAAATACCTGATGAGACTAGTATGGGGACACATCCTATACACTAGCTAATAGCCCCAGCTAATTGTTGTCCAAAATTCCAGTGTGCAGGATTTGTCACAGGTAGACTAAAATTATGTTTACACACCGAAGTAATTTTTTTTTTACACGGATAGGTTATTGGTGAGCCCCAAAAAACATTAGGAACAGGAAGACCGCGGAGATGAATAAGTTAGGGACAAACCATTCAGAAGGGAAGTCTTTAAACAATAGTTAGGGACAAATGGTCTGGGGATGAAATATTTAACATATTGTTAAGGATAGATGGTCCAAAAGAAGAATAGCTAACGGGTGTTCGATTAAATTGATTATATTTTCCAATAGGCCCGAGTCGGGCTAGGGTTAAAAGTTATCCAAACAAAACTTATGTGCTTGAACAGATAGTTTATTATTACCTGATACTTGTGTATGTTTATACAACGATGCTTTGTAGTATTTAATCAGATTTGATTGTAGGAAAAGGATTTTGAAAAAGATATTTTTAAAAGGATGTTAGTATGGGGAAACCCGTTCCGCTAAGCGGTGTGGTCTCACTTAACATAGTAAACCGGGATGCATAGTATTATTCAAACAAGGCTTTACGTCTGACTCGAAGTTTATATTTTTCCCTTAAACTCTCGAGTGCTCAAAATTAATTTTAGTAGATTGAGGGGTTAAAATTTCTTTTCAAGTTAGTAGAATGACGAATAAGCTACTGGAGGCTTGTAGGAGGCAAATGGATAGCTATTTATGATTTTCAGCTCTTATTTTGTTATGAAGAGATTTTAACTGTGTTGTTTACATTAGGTTATTTATGACCATATAACGATGGTCATCCAATGGGGTATCTTCATATACCGCTCTTGGTGTAAATTGTAATAGTTATATTTTATATGTGCCTGGGAACGATTTGGGTTATGTGTTGTGAATGTGAAACAACTTGGTTTTAAATATATGGAAAAGTAATTGTGGTATTGAAATTTATGGTTTGTTTCATATTCAAGTGCTTCTAATATTACTGATACCATTACATAGTCATATTTTATCTTCGAAAGCTAATACTATAGGTGACTACAACATCTGTAGCACTTGGTTTTAGGCCTCTAGATAGAGGATGTTACAACTTGGTATCAGAGCATGTTTATGAAATACTTTAACAAAAAATCTATTACTTAAATAGGAAAAGAGAAACCACGTTGTTTATATGACAACACCTGTCCTATTTTTGAAAACACCGAAATTTTCAACAATACCCATTTGTACGTAACCGCTCCTGTTAATTCCATTATACTCCATCTACTTTACCCTCTTTTCCCATTTTCCCTTCTCTTCCCAATTTCATATTCGCAGATCAAGAAACCATATTACCGCCTCTCTCTTGCTTGCCGACTATTTCTAACTATCCACCGTCTGCATTAGCAGTCTCCGCCCACTGGTCAAGCCGCAAATCTGGCCAATTCGAAAACTAGGGTTTTCTTAGGTATGTAATTTGGTACATTTGTTACTAAAATCCGAGATTCTTTATAGATTTAAGCGCTTACTGAGTAGGATATGTATTGTACCGCATAATTTTACGATTTGTTGTTACCCCCTGTAAGGTCATGTACGGTTTTTTTAAACTTCAGATTTAATATCGTGCATAAATCAAAAGACGTAGTTGATATGGTTTGTTTACAATTCTATTTCTGTTCGAAAATTTAATTTCGATTATCAAAATTTTTACATTCAAAAGTAAATTTATATAGGTCTATAATATATTATGCAATTTATTAATTGGCTGGCATTATTTGTTCAATTTTTAATTATCTGTCCAACTGCTAATTAGTATTCCAATTTGTTACTGCTCCTTTTGGGTTGACTGGTTTTAGAAATTATTTATTTAGGCTTATGTTGCTTTAACATTTACTTTACCGATTTACTAAAAAAAATGTATGCTAATAACAAGGAGAGCGAATCCCTTACGATTAAAATTACAGATTATCCTGCTATATGATTTAAAATAGGATCTTGAGGATTTTTTCCCTGGTTATTTTGAACTGAAGATGTTGAACATAAAAACAATTTATGATAATTATATATTTCACTGCCATTTGCAGTAAGATGGTCATGTTTTTCTTCTTCTTGCTTACAAAATACTTTTAAAAGTTTACTATATTTGCTTTCCAAGATTGTTGCTCTGAGTAAAATATAAAAGCAGTTTTTAGTTAACCACACCAAATTAAGAATCATCTTTTCCATAATAAACTTTTTTGCGATATCATTTAACTACATTTAAATCACTTTTAAAGCAATATTTTCAAGAGCTGTTTTCATACAATATAATCTTTTCAACCCCTATGAAAATTTACCAATAACTACTTCAGAAATTGTGATAGAGCTGAAATAAATATCAGATTCTTGCTTTATCTCTAATTTCAACAGCAGTTTAGTAAGTTTGAACAGAACAAGCAGAAACTCTAAAGACCACGGAGCAAACATAATATATGTTGTAATGAACCATGAACCTGACAACAGTATCTGTTTAATAAAAAGGCATGAAGGGTAACATATGTTAAATGCTAGAAACCAATCTACGTACTTATCTAGATTGCACAAACATGTAAATTTTTTTATATTCTGAAATCATGTTATACTACACCTTTATCTGGAAATGATCCTTACTTTTATCTTTAATTACAATCTGTGAGTTGTGTTTGATCATAAATCAATGATATGATTTTATGAGGCAAAACATTCAAAAAGTTAACCTTTCACTTTTACTATTAGTACTTCGGTTATACCATCGTACTTATTTCATGCTCTTCATTCTCTTCCCCTCCTTCTCACTACTTATTATCCACTTGATCTGAAAGTCCTAATTTTAATAATTTGCTAACCACAGTGGTGAGTGACCTCAATTCACCGATTGTTCTTGTCTATTGCTTTCTACAAGAATTTTTTCCATAGTTCATATTCTGGACTGCATTATGCGTGCATTTAATGTCAACCATTTTCAGGTATGAACAATAACATTTAATTTAAAAATATTCTTTGAATACTGTTAGAACTGAAGTAATTTATAAAATTGTTGTTTTTGTCAGAACAACGTTTATGTTAATTGAGTTTTAGATTTAAGAGGCTGGATTCAGTTAGAGGTCTAATTTTCTATGCTATGTACTAGGTACTATAACAGAAGGGTGCTCTGAAATTCTATTCTTAGAGGTAATGAAACTCACAGCATGATCTTTAATTTTTTTTCAAACTTACTGCAATAGACCGTGTTATGGCTACTATTTTAGTTATTTTCACATATATACTGAATCTGAGAAGGGGATTTTATCAAATCACTGTATTGCAAATTTTGCTGTTTTAGGCTTAATTTTGCAAAAGATAACAAGAATAGGCGAGTTGTAAACATATTCACACTTACAGGTCACTTTTGACCATGTTGGATGCTGATTGGGTTTTTCATTGTTCGTCCAACGACGACATTTCAAAAATCACCCTTATTACCTCTTTTACTACATGTTGTTTCAACCAATGTTACTCACTAATTGATCTTTATGGTACTAACTATTATCCAACTTCTACCTATCTTTAGTCTTTTCTACACTATTACACTATACAATATGAGTGGCGTCTAATTTCTAAACAGAATTTTGATCAACATCTTATTTTAATTTTTTTGACTATGTGGTTCATTGGTACCTTTGTATAAAAAAGAATTGCATCGTTGTTGTATTTGATGATTTCTTTTTCATTTTTTCCAAGTTTAGTTTATGTTCGTTGTATGTGTTTTTAAAAGAAATGATTGAATGCGCTCGAACACGGTTTGTAATTGACTACCATTTTGCTTGATGCATTTTTCATAACCCACATGACTTAAATTTATGTTCACCTTAGAATCTACAATCTTTAGATGATAAACATTGGCTGGATCTTCCAATTGAGATCAGTGATAACTATTCTGTTGTACTCTATTATCTTCGCCTGATTTTTAAACTATTGATTTAGGCAAACTTTTTCCCTACGATTCAGGGTACTACATAAATGTTCTTCTTATCTATTTTTTGCTTCGATCAACCATGACATCAATGTTTTCAAAACGGGATTTAAATCGTATATCGTACAATTCAAACTTTAAATTGAAACGAGATTCAAATCATAAATCGTATGTTCAAATGGTTCGTAAACGAAGGTTCTCACATAATTTGAAATTGATTTTGATGTCTAAAGTTTAAACCTCTACAGTTAAACATGAAACTCAGTTTTCTCTCTTATTACATTTTTATTTTATTTTGAAAACATTGTAAATTTGTGAATCCAAATGAATATATTAAATATATTATACTGATTAGAATGTTTCTTATTTGCGGTTTTTGACTAAATTTGAATCGTCATGTAAGTCAAATCGTTAAGGAAGAGATACGATCTAAATAGTGATTTAAATCGTAGGATTTTAAGATTTTTGACAAAAGTG
This sequence comes from Allium cepa, assembly GCA_030765085.1. NCBI lineage: Eukaryota > Viridiplantae > Streptophyta > Magnoliopsida > Asparagales > Amaryllidaceae > Allium > Allium cepa. The sequence goes on from CM060937.1 coordinate 592,342,221, forward strand.
TATGACATGATGTTACAATGAGGAGAAGTCAGGGACATTTACTGCAAGTGCATACATGCAAGTGCTTTTCATAGATGCATCTTTGATCTTCAAGATTATGCTCTTCCACTCCCTCTTTGACTTTATAATGGTAGAATTTATAGTTTATTGCAACCATCATACGAGTAGGTTTACTTATAAATGTCTTATGTGTTTGTAACACTTTCATGTTACCTAAATATTGATAATTTTGGTTTTGCAAAAGCTCAAATTAACTTTATTCACGTAAAAAGTTTTTGTACATAAACCGACCAACAGTTTAGACCTCCAAAGATTTTGTACCTAAATATTTAGTAATACTTAAATATTAAAATTAATTTTGTTTGTAAAATTTAATCCGAAAGTTATTCTTCTATGTGGAAATCTATTAGTATTTTGGAAGTTTTTCAACATGAAAACCATGTAGTACATAGGATTGGTTGTATGCAAGCTTTGGAAATTTTATCTCCTTTCTGTATGTCTTTTTATCCCATTGCAAGTACATCATATTTTTAAATTAGTTGAGATGCGTTATGAAGTTTGTTTATCAATGATCTTACTAAATTATATCTTAATTATAGGCTCTAATTGAATTCCATTTCTTATGTCCCTATCTAATAAAGTTAATGTTCAGGATACTTCCGTAACTCTTTTTGGACGTTTAAATCAGAAACTCCCAACGATTCCCATAAGATCATATAACCGTTGGTTGGATTCCCATACTCTCTTCCTTTTTAAGAAAAACTTCAAATCCATTTCAATCTCACACCATCTCCATTTGTTGTATAAACCGCTTTTTTAGAACCAAGAAATCATTTTAATTTGAATGATCTTTGTTTGTCTTTATATGTTTCTAAAGGCATAAATGAAAAAAAAAACAGACATACCACCATTTTTTAGATTGGTTCATGATAGTTTCTTGGCTTATTCATGGGTGAGACAATTAGGCTTTGCTAAAGGAGGACATATGCAAGATTCTATGAATCTGAACTTATATTTTGTGCATTTAAATAGGTATGGTGGTACCTGTTCCATAGATGAACTTAAAAGACATAGATATAAGGTATATTTTTGGCTCATGTTGTTCTAAATCCGTTATTTTGCAAGTTTTTGGTTTGCTACAAAAATATTTAGAATCTTTTCATTTTTTCTTATAATTTTCATTGGAAACAAATAGATATTTTTAATTCCTTATCTTTACATCTGTCATTGTGAATTTCATTTTATTTAATTCTATGAAATAAAATTACTCTATCCGCAAAACTGTAAACAGAAAAGAAGCCGATTACCATTTTCACAGTTGGTTAAAGTGCTAAAAAAATTCAAGCATGTGGTTTCATCACCCATAATTCTCAGTACATATACGTATTTAGAGAATGAGATTAAGTAATATTTGAGAAGTTGTTGTATATTGAATTGCTGCATTCAAGTACTAACCCATATGATCTACGCATAAAGATAAGCATGATAGGACTGTTACTACATCCACTTGTGGCGTTATTTAAATAAGAAAGTAAAAACCAAATCACTAACGTGTCTACTTCTCAGCCATTGTTCACGTATATCATAGTTATTTATTTTTTTCCATCTAAAATTGAAAAGTAGTTATCTCCCCATTCGCCATTTCTTCTCCACTACAAAATTCACACTAATAATACATGTTTCCAATTTTCAGTTCGCAAACACCTATGTTTGGTCAGCAATATTGCCTTTATTCCATCACCGCCGCCTCACTATTCTCATTCCTTCCATGCTCTCATTCCTTCCATGCTATAGCTTCTCTAGCCATGGCTACTAAATTATTTCAGGTATGGATACAATCTGATCTCTAACTGCTATAATTATCTAATTGATGTTTTATGTTCAACATTATCTTTTTATTTAAGATTAAATTTATGTCCAAAGTTGATTCATACATTTAATTATGTAGCTCCAATCACCTATTAGGTATATTTGACCCAATCGCCCTTAAATTCAATGATTTTTATTGACAACCAGGAGTCATTCTTGAATTTTTATGATACTCAATGACCTCTATCCATTTTTCCACTAATAAAAGTATTCTTTATTCATACTGTTAATTTAAAGCTGTATAGCTTGATAACATATGTAGATTGCAATCTCAACATGAATTTGATAGAAAAAATTGTAATATAAATCAACTCTTTTTAACTTCCACCTTTTATTCTAATGAAAAATTCCATGCAGCATCAAAGTTTCATTGTGCTTTTCTTCTTTTGGCCAGTACATATATATTTCCTAAACGAAAAAATAGAATATAGTTTGGTCACTAAAATATTCTACGCGTAATTATTTTTCACTCTTTCTCAAAAATATTGCTATATTAAATTTCCATGAGTGAGGTTAGTAGTATCCAGTAGCATAGTAGATTGACTATTGATATCTAGAAATTAGACCGTGGAAAGGTCCACTTTAGAGGAGTACTTAATATTACTATGTATTACAAAATTGCATAGAAGCAGTCATTCTAATTCAGAATTCAAATTGGTAATGAATTGTAAACTCAGGCATTCTGCATGAATCATAGTCCAATATGAGCTACAATTTTCTCCATCGTTATCAGTTGTAGCAATTTTTATTCCATTGTATCATTATATGTGGCATTTATTATACTCATATATTTTAGGTTGTATACAGTATTATTTAAATGTAATTGAAAAAATTAGTTTTACACTTAGAAATGTGGACATATCTATTTTTGAGTATAATCACTTCTTTAATTTTATTAGAACTGAAAAACAATGGTCATTATATTAGTTACTGCCTTTGGTTAATGGTGCATCTTGGTTGGGTTTCAATGCATCATTGGTTGATAACATTTCATTTTTAAATTAATCAATGAATTTTTTGGTTATTTATATGATTTAAACCAAGTAAAATGATCCATCTTAAACCTAATACAAAACCTTAACGGATTTAGTTTCAAAAAAATATAGGTTTTTGACTAAATTGTCTTTACATATCGTTTTATTTTTTGAAAATTTGCAACTAACCTAATTTTGGGAAACTCACACAAAAAAAAACCAGGGCCCGATTGGTTTCAAAATGGATTTTGAGTTTTTCGTTTTTAATTTGTACTTCAAATGGCGTGGTAGAAGAGTGCGGCATGGAGAGGAGGAAAGGGGAAAGGAGAGGACAAAGAGCGAGTTCTTGAAAACAAAATTTTCTTCTTTTCCGCTTTTTAAGGATAAGGAAAATCTCCCTCTAACCCTTTCCACATCCCCTCATCTCCCACCACTCTTTTATTACAATTAAAAACTAAACACTCAAAATTTAATTTGAACCCAAACGGGGCCTAACAAGTTAAACCTTTGCAAATTTTCATTTGTACATGGTGAAATTTGAAGTGAATAAATTAAAGTCATAGAAGATAGTTTGGTTTTATTAAATATGGTTTCAATTTTTTCCATACAATATTGTCTTGCTTTTGTAACTATAACAGTTATGTGAAATATGATTGATATGATAGTACAAAGATCATGAAAATTGATGGGTATAAAACAGATATGGACAAATCATGTGGATATATGCATTGAAATTGATTGCCAGTGCTAATTAAGTATGAACTGAAATTTGAGCAGGAGTAAAAAAGGAATGTAAGCCTTACGAAGTGACTATTATTGTTTATTTTCCTCTTCTTACACCAAATGTGATATGTTTTTCCAGTCTTTGCTTTTATTTTCTGTGTCAAACTATCTCATTTTTCTCTCCGACCAATTTGACTTCTTTTCTAAAAATGGCCAATGGCCAATGACCAATGTTGGATCAAGTCTGGCTGTGGATGATGATTCCAAGCTATAAGAAAAGGAAACTCACAGTTTCATAGTTTATAGATCAATTAAACACTTAAATAAGTTTTTCTTTAGAAGCTTGGCAAACCCACCATGAAATATGAAGTTTTGCTGTTTGCCTTCCTAAGAATAAATAAATGCACATACACTACTTTTGACTTTGGTTTTTTCACAACTGCGAATTTTCAGTAATATTTTTTTCATTGCATGGTTTCCTGATACCGCAGGAGTGAAGAAAAAGCTGCAGGAGTAAAGAACAAGCGCTTTATATGAGCTTTACAAAATGCTTTAAGATAGAATTAGATTGCATTCAAGTGGAGCTACAATTACATGCAACTGATCCAAGTGAGATGGATGTTACTCAAAGTCGCACCAATTGAACGTGCAATTTTCTTGGATTGTGGTTGTTTTTACTATATTTACGGCAACTGCCTGCCATTAGTGTTGTTTATTATTGGTTTATTGCATCCTTCTATTATATTATGTGAAACTTATGAGATGCAATGAATCATTTATGTGTGTCTGTTTGTATCTTGAGATGTACTAGCTAAATAAACTAGACGTAATCCTAAATTCACATATTGTAAAGTGGACGCTATTATTTTTCTGAAAAAAAGAAGTGTGTTTGTCCAATTGTCATCTTTTGTGTTTGATACGTTTGATGATTTTGCTTAGAGTTTTCAACCACACCATTGAAAAATCAAGTAATACACTAATAAAATTGTTGTATTCCTATTTGAGATCAAATTTATGAAACATTGGTGAAGAATATATTGGGAATCAATGATATTTGATTGATCTTCTTGCTCTGACTTTTAAAGTCATGTGAGGTTAACTTTCTTTGTAAATTAAGACAAAGTTATTATGTTATTCTTATCTTAGAAAAAATAACCTAAAGTCTTACATTCTGTTTAATTTTCAAACAATTTTTTTCTTATATTTTTATAGAAGTGGTGGTATTCTTAGTTATTTTATTAGTAACAACATATGACCTTTTTTAACCAGCTGTTTGACTAAACTTATATTGTTGGTGTACTAAATTACCACATTGTAGATAGAATGAAGATGTCAACTTATATTAAAAATCTACTATATTAATAAACCAAGCCATATATATAATATATGTGTGTACACATATACATTACATCTGCATACACACATCAAAATATTATACAAATCTACATTTATCTCTATATAAAATTCATTCATTCAGGTTATATTCTAAAAAACTTTTAACATTAGTCTAATAACGAAAAATGCCCGTGTGCGTAGCAGGGGCCACACACTAGTGATTTTTGAAAACATAATCCTTAGGAATTAGAGTTAAGATCGGGGTATGGGATAATGTTACAATAACGTACTTGTATTTGCTATATATATATATATAAGTATATGCTATATCTCTAGACTCCTATCTTAGTTAGGCTCTCATGAGGTTTGCATACAGATATGGAAGGAAGAAGAAGTAGAGTAAATTTTGGAGGAGACAGCACCACCACCAATGGAAATGCTTGAGCAACCAGTAGAAGAGGTCCCGGTCAGGCTCATGCTGAAATTGTTGGTGCTGGAGTTCCCCCAGTAGATATAGGAGCAATGTATCAGTTCCTTGTAAATATGATGGAAGCAGGGACTGCTGCTGGGGTCATTAGAGAAAATGCTGCTAGATGTGGAGATCAGAAGCTTTGATGGCTAACCAACATGCTAATCTGAGAGGAGACTATACCAAGCTTGAAGGTAAGCCGTTTATTGGTACTAAGGATGCAAGGTGGAAATTGGATAATACATTGTGAGAGGATTTTTGCTGACCTAGGATTGGATGATGCACAGAAAAGGAGATTGGCATCAAGGCAGCTGCATGGTGCTGCTTTATTTTAGTGGAATACCATTACTGATGGAGTTGATGAGTACATATCACTTGGGAGGAATTTAGTAGAAGGTTTTTAGAATGATTTATGTCTATAAAGGCGCAGTCGGTGTTGGTGAGGAGGTTTGTAGAGTTGGAACAAGGAGATATGTCTGTATTGGAGTATTCAAGGAAGTTTAAGGGGTTGGCCAATTATGGGTGTGCTTTGGTAGACGCTGTGACCAATAGAAACGAGAAGTTCATAAGAGGCTTGAGGTCGGAGTTGATAAGTGCTACCTAACCACATTTGAGACATGCCAGTGATGTAGTGGTTGAAATGGCATTAAGGCGAGAGGAGGCTTTGGCTTGCTTGAGAAAGAAGATGAGGGAGGCCTAGGTGGGACATGGCAAGAAAAGGATGTTTTTCAAAAAAAAAAAAGAATGGTCGGAAAGGTGAGCGCGAAAGAAAGGAAAGGAAAGGCTGAAGTGATTTGCTCAAATGCAATAAGAAGGGACACCATGCTAACGAGTGGCACACCGGGAATGGAAATGGAAAGGAGGTGATTGGGAAGAAGAACATCTGATGTTTTAATTGCTATCAGATCGGCCAATACAAGAATCAATGCAAAGAATTTGCTAAGGAAGGAAAGGAACAGATGTATACACTTAAGCCCACAATTCCAAAGCCAGTTGTGCAGGACGAAGGGAAGGCTATCTTGGGAAGCTCGTTCGCAGATTTGCGGTATGTCTGTTAGCATTCAATTTGATACTGGAGCACCTCATTCTTTTATTTCTTAATGTTTGGTAGATTGGCTTAACCTAGAACCCTCATATTTAGTTACTTCCTTAAGGGTTGCAAATTCGATAGAAGGTTATGCAAAACTTAGGATGAAGTGTGACCATTTAGAGTTTTAATTGTTAGGTCGTACTTTTGATTGTTGCTTGCATGTGTTTGACTTTAAGGGATTTGGAATTATCCTTGTGATTGACTGGTTGAGTAGATATAATGTTAGGATATTTTTCCTTGATAGGAAGGTATCACTTAGTCAGCCTAATTTTAGTGATCAGATAATTTATACTGTAGAGAACCCCAGTTGTGAAGTGAATGCTTTGTTGGGTATTATAGAGTTAGGGGACGAGTTACATCTAGTATTCTGGTTAGAGAGTTTGCTGATGGGTTTGAGCTGGTAACTGTAATACCTCCAAAATGAGTTATTGAGTTTCAGATTGATTTAGTGCCTGAGCAAAGCTAGTGAGTAGGCCGAAGAGTGGGATGACACCTACAGAGATGTGGGATTTGAAGGAGAAGTTAGTAGATATGGAAGGCAAAAGTTTTATTCGATCGTGTAGTTCACCATGTGGAGCTGCTACTGTGTTTGCTAAGAAGCCGGACAGATTGTTGAGGCTACATATCAATTATCGTAAGTTGAATGAGAAGACGATAAAGAACCGATATCCATTATCGAGAATTGACGTTTTGTTCGATCAGTTAAGTGGAACCAAGGTATCTCTTAGCTGGATTTGGCGATGTGATTTCATCAGCCTAGAGTGGCAGAGGATGGCAATACTTTGACGGTGTTTAGGACAAGATACGGATCGTATGAGTGGTTAGTTATGCTGTTCACACTAACTACCGCGTCGCATTTTTTGTGGATCTTGTGGATTGGATTTTCCGAGAGCACTTAGTTAGATTTGTGTTTGCCTTTGTAGACGATATTTTGGTATACTCTAAGGATGGGACGGAGCATGAAGTTCATCTTAGAGTTGTGCTTGAGACGTTGAGGAGCATCAGTTTAAGGCTAAGTTTTCGAAGTGTCGTTTTTGGAAAAAATCAATGAAGTTCCTTGGTATGTCGTCTCAGAGAAAGGGTTGTCTGAAGATCCAACTAAGATTGAAGGGTGAATAATTTGAAGAGAGCCGTGACAGTGACTGATATTAAGAGCTTTCTTTGATTAGCTGGATATTATCGAAGGTTTATAAAGGATTTTTCACGGATAGCTTCATCGATGACTAAGCTTACACGAAAAGATATATAGTTCATACGGACAGATAAGTGTAAGGAAGCGTTCCAGAGCTTGAAACACTTATTGGCCCATGCACCAGTGTAGGTAGTTCTGGAGGGGAATCAAGATTTAGTTGTTTATACTGATGTATGTGGAACCGAAATAGGAGTTGTGTTGATGCAAAGAGGTAAAGTGATTGCTTATGCTTCTAGACAACTCAGACCGCATGAAATTAGGTATCATACACATGACTTGGAGTTAGCTGCCATTATATTTTCTTGGAAGTTGTGGAGACATTATCTGTTGGGAGAGAGATTAGAGCTTTATATAGATCATAAGTCATTAAAGTACTTGTTCTCTCAAAAGGAGCTAAACGTGAGACAGTAGAGATTGTTAGAGTTCATTGCGGCCTATGACTTGGAATTGAGTATACACTGGGAAAAGTGAACAAGGTGGTGGATGCACTCAGCCGAAAGCATCAGAATGTGGTAATGGCTAAGATTGCTGAGTGGAAGGATTTGGAAGCATTGTCAACTTGTAGTGTGCAGTTTAAATCCATGGTAGGTTCAAGTTCAGAAAGTGTTGTATTGTCTTGTTTAGAAGTTCGACCAGTAATGATTGAGAAGATAGCTTCTAAACTAGAGGAGGATCCCTATTTGGCTGAACGGATCAAAAGGTTGATGGAAGGAATGAAGGGAGATGACTTAAAAGATTTCAGTCTTGACCAGAAATGGTGGTTGAGAAACAAAGGAAGGTTATGTTTTCCGAACGTAGGAGACATGAGGACGGAAGTTTTGGATGAGTGCCATCATTTGAAGTTCACTATCCATCGAGGAGGAACAAAGATGTATCAGGATATGAAGAGAGGTATAAAATATGATATTGGAGTATGTGTTAAGCAATGCTTGAATTGCAAACAGGCAAAGGCTAAACACCAGAAGCCAAGTGGATTGCTTCAACCGTTAGAAGGTCTGACGTGGAAGTGGAATTCTATTTCTATGGATTTTATTGATGTGTTGCCAAGGTCTAGTGGAGGAAATAAAAGCATGTGGGTCATAGTAGATAAAATAACCACAAGTGCCCATTTCATTTCAGTAAAATCAACAGGGACGGTGCCTATTTTGGCGAAGCAATTTATGAATAATGTAGTTAGGATGCATGGGATTCCTAGTAATATTATAAGTAGTAGAGAATCTTTGTTTACTATTGAGTTCTGGAGGAGTCTACAGGAGGCCATAGGAACCAAGCTCAATATGAGTACCGCTTATCATCCATAGACTGATGGGAAAATGGAAAGAGTTAACAAAGTCTTGGAGGATTTGTTAAGAGCTTGTGTATTGAATTTCGAGGGATCATGGAAGGACCATCTACATCTAGTCAAGTTCTCGTGTAACAATAGTTATCAGACTAGCATTGGGATGGCACCATTCGAAGCTTGTTTGGAAGACAATGCAAGTCTCCTGTATGTTGATTGGAAACCGGGGATAAGTTGGTTCTTGCTCCGGATTTAGTGACGAAAGCTGCTTAGAAAATTGAGTTGGTTCGTGCTAGAATAAAGGAAGTTCAATCTAAATAGAAAAGTTACGCTGATAGAAGAAGAAAATATTTGAAATTTTATGTCGAAGACTATATGTTTATTAAGGTTTCACCGATGAAGGTGTGATTAGCTTTGGGAAGTCAAGGAAGTTAGCGCCTTGATTCATTGGTCCTTTTTGTATTGTGGATATGAACGTGAAACTTGCTCATAGAGTAAGGTTACCGAATAGTTGGCTAGATTCCATGATGTTTTTCATGTTTCTCATCTTAGGAAATGTGTTAGAGATCCGGAGACTACGTTAGCACCTACAGTGTTAGAAGATTAGTAATAGAACCGGATTTGACTATAATTAGGAAGCCAATTCAGATTATGGCAAGCGATGAGAAGGAGTTACATAATAAGATAGTCAAGTTATTAAAGGTTTAGTGGAGGGACGATGCTAGAGACTGTACTTGGTAGACGAAGAACATGATTAGAGACTCTCACCATGATTTGTTTGATGGTATGTTTTATCCTTGATTGTATAAATTGTGTACCTTATCATAATTTCGAGGAAGAATTAATTTAAGGTGGGGAGTCTATAACACCCCATATTTTTATTACATTATTTACGATAATTAATTAACTAAAATTAAGTAAATAATTTGGAGATTAATGGATTGAGACTTTATTTAGATTAGGGTAGCCGTGCCATGATTAAATGTTAACAAATAAAATAACCAAAGTTAATGTGTTAGGATATGAGAAGAGCAATATGGGAAATAGTAAGGTCTTACACCCTAAACCCTTAGAAAATAGAAAACTCACGTTCATTCACATTATCATTTCACTCAAACTAAAATACTAAGGTCGACCACCATTTTCGTTCCCTAGAGGGAGACTAAAGCTAGAATCTAAAGGAAGGAAGAAATGAACTAAATCAACATCAAATCTCACGTTTTATAACCCAAAGTTAAGGTGAACAATTACTCCATCCCATATTCTTTTAGTATTCGGTTTCATGACTAGATCCAAAAAGATTTTTACTAAGTATATGCCATGTCTTGATGTTTAAACTTATATCTACGTTGTTGGTGAAATTATACGTGTTCATAATTGTTTTACGATATGTTTGACATCAAAACCAAATTTAGTGACATCCAAATGCCTTGAAAATATGTATCAGAAATTTAGTTCTAGAGATGGGCTTTGATTTTCATAATTTTCTGGTTTAATATGGATTTTATATTAATTTTCTAGTGAAGGAAATTATTTATTGGGTTATAAATTATTTTCGACTAAAATAATAATTATTTAGGTTTGAAATTTTAGTATGTTAGGCAACATATCAAAATAGATTTTTGGGATTTTTCCTAAATTTTTCCTAAGTGTTTTGATGAATATATAAAATTATTTAAGGCATGGGACTTAAATTTTTATATATCTAATTAAGGAGAACGGGCATTTTGTAAAATAAAATGATTATTTAATTTTAAAAATAGTGGCAACACATTTCTAAAAAGTGTTAGTCCCTGAGAAGATGGTTTTGATGACAACAACCTTAGGATAAGATTATAAAATATAAATACTAATATTATTGTTTAGATATATATGTATATGCTGGATATAACTATGCAGGTACCAAGAATGAAGACTGTACAGTATAGAGATTCAAGACTGAAGATATAAAGATTGAAGATTCATGAGTATCAAGATTATCAAGAGTTCAAGATTTCAATAAGAAGTAATTTAATTAGGAATTTAGTTAAAAATCCTAAAAAAGCACTGACATCTTAAAATCAATTTTATTCGTGGAATAGAATCCACTTCGAGCTCGTTAAAGGGATGGAACCCTAAGTAGGATGGAACCTACGAAAAATCTAGTGGAACATTATTTTGTATCCACTAACTTTTATTCAAATGTTTTACAAAATTATATCTTGTTTTCAAAATGATTTCAAAATCTTCCGTTTAAAAGAATCAAAAACATCTATCCTGGTTTTAAACTACTTTTAGCCTCAAAATAATCTTTATTTTTAAAATCAAATTATCCTTGGTTTTAAACTATCTTTTAATTATAATATATTTAACTTTTAATATTTATACTTAGATTTAAATATAAAATTATAGTGAAATTTTATATATACCAAAATATTATTCTCTATACGTATTTATGTATTTTAACCATAGTTAAGTATATTTATAAAGTTGAAAATAGTTTTAATACAAGATAGAAGTTATTTTCAAAGAAACACAAAATTCCAAAAATTACTTAGGCCTGTCGACAACCCCAAGGGACCCTTGTCGTCAAGGTGACAGTTTATTTCAAAAATTTGAATTTCAAAGGAAGTGTCTATTCATCATATCCTTTCACGAAGGGACATGGCTGTTGTTCTACTATAAATAGGGGCTATTTTAAATGAATTGATATTCATATTTTTCTCTGATTTCACTCTTCTTCTTCTTTCACATTTCTTCACATTTTTACCATTACTGTGCCGAAATCACCATTGAATCTAACCGTATCATTTCTTGTTTGATTCTCTATCACTATCTCAACAAGGTCCCAGTGCTATTCAGAGTTATAGACTTCTTTGTAATTAATTGAGTGAGAAAAGGTGTGAATGTAGCCTGTAAAATCAATCAAGCAAGAAAAGGTGCGATTAGCCAAGAAAATCAATTGGATGAACTTGTTTCCCGTAAAATCAAGTATATCTACACAAAGGATTGTGAATCTGGAGTGGTGTACCTCGTGGCCTTAAAATTGAGGGTGTAATTGTAAGAATTGATTTTGAAAGAAAATCCGTACTTGTGTTGCGGGACTGGATGTAGGGTAACTCTAAACCAGTATAAAATCCAGCGTGTTCTTTCCTTTATTGCTTTTACTTTATATCTGCATCTGTGTTTGATTCTGTAATCATATCTGCGTTTGAATATTGCATACATTTGTTCAAATAATATAAACTCAAAAAGAATTAGTAATTCCTTAAAACACTATTCCCCCACCTCCAGTGTTAATTCAAACCTTAAGATCCATAATCCGCATTCTCACATTTGGTACGAGAGCAAGGTTTTCAAAGTTTCATGGTATGATTTTTGAAAAAGCTTTTAAAATGGCTATGTTTAGAAAACATGTTAATACTAGTTTAGAAATATTTAGATCATCATTGTCTCTTGAGTCTACATATAATCAATGTTCAAATTCAAGTTGTCTACCAAAATTGTATGATGTGCAGAAAACATGTTTTATGGGTGTTGAGGAATCAATCCACAATGGACAAATTTTGCAGATTAAAAAGAATAAATGGATACTCGATAGTGGATACTCTAGACACATGACTGGTAATCCAGATATGCTGAATAATATAATATACAAAGATGGAGGACTGGTTAACTTTAGAGACAACTCAAAAGGATATGCGATTGGCATCGGCAAAGTCGGTAACTTTAAAACTCCTATTGTTACTAATGTTTTGCTAGTTAAGAATTTGAAACATAATCTGCTAAGTATTAGTCAGCTTTGCGATAAAGGATATAAAATTAAATTTGAAAAAGATAAGTGTCACATTGAAGATAATAATTCAACCATAATATTTGAGGGAAATAGGAAAAAGAATATTTATATTCTTAGTATGAATGTTTCAAATGATAACTTGTGTCATTTGGAAAATACAAGTGACCCTTGGATTTGGCATAAGAGATTTGGGCATTTGGATTTCAAACTCCTATCTAGACTGTCAAAACATGATCTAGTAAGAGGTCTCCCTAAAATGAATTTTAAAGTAGATAGTTTATATGATGCATGTCAATTAGGAAAACTTAGAAAAAGTACCTTTAAATTAAAAGATACGATTTCAACTTCAAAATCTCTTGAATTACTTCATCTTGATTTATTTGGTCCATCTCAAATTCAGTCAACGAATCATAGTAAATATGTTTTTGTAATTGTAGATGATTATTCTAGATTTACATGGACAATATTTTTGAAACATAAAGTGATACTTTTGAATGTTTTAAGAACTTTACAAAAAGGATTCAAAATCAACTTTCTGTAAAAATTATAACCATCCGTAGTGATCACGGTGGTGAATTTGAAAATGAAAAGTTTGAGGAATTCGACCATAAAAAGGGAACAACTCACAATTTTTCATTTCCAAGAACTCTACAACAAAATGGAGTAGTAGAATGTAAAAATAGGACGATTCGAGAGTGTGCGAGAACTATGCTTTTAGATAGTAAATTACCAAAATATTTTTGGGCTGAAGCAGTTGCTACCGCCTATTATATTTTAAATAGAATTTTAATTAGACCTTTAACTGATAAGACATCTTATAAACTTCTTCACACAAAGAAACCTAAGGTATCTTATTTTAGAATTTTTGGAAGTAAATGTTTTATTTTAAATACAAAATATAACTTAGATAAATTTGAAGCTAAATCAGACAAAGGAATCTTTATCGGATATTCTAACAGAAGTAAAGCATATAGAGTGTTTAATTTAAGAACTAACACCATCGAAGAAACAATGCTTGTTTCATTCGATGAAAGTTTCAAAATTTTTGAAGATACAAATGATGAAGAGGATTTAATCACTCAAAATCAAGAGTCAAATGAAACTAATAATGAAATAAATCATCTTAATAAAAAGATTAAACTTTTAAAAGATCATCCTATAGAAAATATACTAGGAGTTATGCAATCTGTTGTTACAACTAGAAATCAACTAAGTAAAATGAGCAATGTAGCCTTTATATCAACTATTGAACCCAAAAATCCAAAAGAAGCATCAATTGATGATTCATGTATTTTGGCTATGCAAAAAGAACTAAATCAATTCACTAGAAATGATGTTTGGGAACTTGTTCCTAGACCTAAAAGTAAAGCTATAATTGGAATTAATGGGTTTATAAAAATAAAATGAATGAACAAGGTGAGATTGTGAGAAATAAAGCCCAGTTAGTCGCTCAAGGTTACTGTCAAGAAGAAGGAATAGTTTTTGATGAAACCTTTGCTCTCGTAGCAAGATTTGAAGCCATTAGGATTCTACTTGCTTTCGCAAATCATAATAATTTCAAATTATTTCAAATGGATGCTAAAAGTGCCTTTTTAAATGGATTTGTAAAAGAGGAAGTATATGTTGAACAACCACAACTTTTTGAAAATGAAAAATTACCAAATCATGTTTGCAAACTTAAGAAAGCTCTATATGGTCTAAATCAAGCTCCAAGAGCCTAGTATGATAGACTAATATCTTACTTATTATAATCAAACTTTGAAATTGGTAAAGTAGATAATACTCTTTTTATTAAAAGAAATAAAAAAGATATTCAACTAGTATAGGTCTACGTAGATGATATCATTTTCGGATCAACTAATTTTGAAATAAATAAAGAATTTTCTGAAATAATGACAAAAGAGTTTGAGATGAGTCATATGGGTGTATCAAACTTCTTTCTAGGATTGCAAATAAAACAATTAGATAATGGTATCTTTATCAGTCAAGAAAAATATGCTAAACACCTAATTAGTAAATTTGGTTTGACTACTGCAAGTGGAAAACCCACTCCCATTGCAACCAATGAGTACCTAAGTAAAGAAGATCTCTCGAAAGATGTAGATCAAAAATTATATAGAGGAATGATTGGATCACTACTCTATATCACTGCTAGTAGACCTGATATCATGCATAATGTTTGTCTCTGTGCGAGATATTAATCCCAACCTAAAGAGACCTACTTTAAAGTTGTAAAACGTGTCATAAAATATGTTAAACACACCTTTAATTATGGCTTATTTTATGCTAAAAATGATTCTTTTGAATTAATATCTTACTGTGACGCTGATAATGCTGGTTGTAAATCAGCCCGAAAAAGTACAAGTGGAACTTGTCACTTTTTGGGGCATTCTCTAATTTCCTGGTTTAGTAAAAAGCGAAACACAGTTTCTTTATCAACAACTGAAGGAGATTATATTTTTGCTTCTTTGGCTTATTCTCAAGTAATATATATGCAACAAACTTTAAAAGATTTTTTTTTAAATATCTCTAAATCACCAATTTATTGTGATAATACTAGTGCAATAAATTTATCCAAAAAACCTATTCATCATACTAGAACTAAACATATTGATATCAGACATCATTTTCTCAAAGATAATATAAGTAAGGAAGTAATTACTCTCGATTATATCAATTCCGAGAAACAAATTGCTGATATCTTAACAAAACCCTTAAACGAATCTATATTTACAAAATTAAGAAGAGAATTTGGTATTTGTTCAATAGCTAAAATGTAGAATATAAATAACAAAGTATAATTAAAAATTAAAATAAATCAAATAGTAAAAATATAGGTACCTTATTGACAACCCTCCCTTACCCCTATTGACATATAACGAATTTTTTACTTTTGAAATTTTCCCACCAAAATTCAAATGAGTGGTTATATATTCTTTTTATTTTGAAATTTTGTTCATTCTTTCTGTCCTTTCTCTAATCTAACTTCTGAAAACAATAAAACAATGGCCTCCTCCTCCAAATCAAATAAAAATTCAACCTTTTCGTTCCGTTCTCCTTCTACTAGACCATTTCAACGAACTACGCTTGCACGAGTGATAAAAATGGAGGATTCTTTGAAGGATGTTAACGACTGAAATTCAAGTAGTGCAAATCAGAATGGCCAAAGAACAAGAATGGCAAGGAAAAATCCTTAGAAACTTGCAAAAGTTTCTAATGGACAATCACGCCAATCCCATCTTGATTGATGAAGAATCTTCAGGTGACCAAGTGCAAGAGGACAGTGAGGAAGAAGAAGAAGCCCACATGGAAGAAGAGCACGTTGAAGATGACGACAAAGTTGTTTGCGTTGGCGAAGTGTGCTTTGACAAGGATGTAAATCTAGTCAAACAACGTTGAAATTTCTATTTCCACTACCCAAATTGCTCGATTCATAGATCTCCCATTTTCAAGGACACTCGTTAGTTTCTTTTCTCTCTTTCTTATCGTTATGTGATATTACTTATGTTTTCTACGCAAATGTAAATATAACAATATATAATTAATAAATGATTTGTGTTCTTATATTTGAATTCTCACATTATCACTATTGTAAGTATTATCATATATGAATTCTTAGTTAGGATAGTTAGTAATTAAGGACTGAGTTTTAGTTTTAGAATTAAGTGTTGATTATTTATGATAACAGTATCATTATAATTACATGTCATATAGTATTAGATTAAGGGGGAGTTATATATTTTGGAGTTAGTTTTTGTTGATGACAAAGCGGGAGAAGTATAAAATAGGATAGTTAGGCCTTGATTAAGGGAGAGTTATTAGGATAGAAGTAATATTTTATAAGCGGAGGCTGTCATCATCAAAAAGGGGGAGATTGTTAGTCCCTGAGAAGATGGTTTTAATGACAACAACCTTAGAATAAGATTATAAAATATAAATACTAACATTATTGTTTAGATATATATGTATATGTAGGATATAACTATGCATGTGCCAAGAATGAAGACTGTACAGTATAGAGATTCACAAGACTGAAGATATAAAGATTGAAGACTCATGAGTATTAAGATCATCAAGAGTTCAAGATTACAATAATAAGTAATTTAATTAGGAATTTTGTTAAAACTCCTGGAAAAGCACTGACATCTTAAAATCCATTTTATTCGTGGAATGGGATCCACTTCGAGCTCTTAAAAGGGATAGAACCCTAAGTAGGATGGAACCTACAAAAAATCTAGTGGAACATTGTTTTGCATCCACTAACTTTTATTCAAATGTTTTACAAAATTATATCTTGTTTTCAAAATGATTTCAAAATCTTCCGTTTAAAAGAATCAAAAACATCTATCCTGGTTTTAAAATACTTCTAGCCTCAATATAATCTTTATTTTTAAAATCAAATTATCCTCGGTTTTAAACTATCTTTTAATTATAATATATTTAATTTTTAATATTTATACTTAGATTTAAATATAAAACTATAGTAAAATTTTATATATACGAAAATATTATTCTCTATACTTATTTATGTATTTTAACTATAGTTAAGTATATTTATAAATTTTAAAATAGTTTTAATACAAGATAGAAGTTATTGTCAAAGAAAAACAAATTACCAAAAATTACTTAGGCCTGTCAACAACCCCAAGGGACCCCTGTCGTCAAGGTGACAGTTTATTTCAAAAATATGAATTTCAAAGGAAGTGTCTATTCGTCATATCCTTTCATGAATGGACATGGCTGTTGTTCTTCTATAAATAGGGGCTTTTTTAAACGAATTGATATTCACATTCATATTTTTTCCTGATTTCACTCCTTTTTTCCTTTCACATTTCTTTACATTTTTACCATCACTCTGCCGAAATCACCATTGAATCTAGCTAGATCATTTACGGTTTGATTCTCTTTCACTATCTCAACAAGATCCTAGTGCTATTCAGAGTTATAGACTTCTTTGTAATTAATTGAGTGAGAAAAGGTGTGATTGTAGCCTTTAAAATCAATCAAGCGAGAAAAGGTGTGATTGTAGCCTGGAAAACAATTGGGTGAACTTGTTACCCGTAAAATAAAGTATCTCTACCCAGAGGATTGTGTATCTGGAGCGGTGCACCCCATGGCCTTGAAATCAAGGGCGTAATTGTAAGAATTGATTTTGAAAGGAAATCCATACTTGTGTTGCGGGACTGGATGTAGGGTAACTCCGAACCACTATAAAATCTTCTGTGTTCTTTACTTTATTGCTTTTACTTTATATCTGCATCTGTGTTGGATTCTGTAATCATATCTGTGTCTGAATATTGCATACATTTGTGTTCAAATTAATATAAACTCAAAAAGAATTAGTAATTCCGTAAAACACTATTCACCCCACCTCTAGTGTTAATTATAGCCTTAAGATCCGTAATCTGCATTTCTCACAAAAAGTATTATGAACCAATGAGAATTTGAAAAACAAAGGCAGGTTAGTTGAAAATTTTCTTTTTAAAGTTAAAAACAAAGAATTCATATTTTTAACATTTTTCTGCATATATGGCAACGTCCCTCCGACCCAGACCTTTCGTCACATTTGAAGGTTAGCTCTCGACAAGATCAAATCAATGTATAAGGTATCAAGTATCTTCGTACGTAATGAATAAAATAATGTCGAAGGGTTCAAGTTGAAAGGTTGATGGCTATAGAGGTTGGGGCATGTTGTTTTATATAAACCAAATGCTTTCACCTGCTTTGCTTTCGAATAAGAGATTCCGACTTATTTCCTTTCGACGGGGTCAAAATGTTTAAAAGAAAGGTTTTGGAACCTTCTGACATAGTCGAAGTGTTACTGCTGCTTTAGTTTACAAACATTTTTCTTTGAACCTTCCGACAACGCCGAAAGGTTTGCTTTGATGATTTCGAAAGATTTTCTTATTTTTAGTGCTGCCCGCTTCTCCATTGCTTTCGATAAGAAGCTTTTGACTTAGGTGAATTGTTATAAATGGAAGATAACCATGTTTTTGAAGTAGAGTTGTCGATACAGTCGAAAGGTTGTTTCAATATAGTCGAAAGGTTTTAAAAGAAGGTTTTCCACTTGTTTTGAATTGAACCTAGTATGCCTTCGGAGGGTTTATGTTTTAAAAGGTTTAATGTCTTCGAAGGGTTTGTTTATTTAGTGGTTTCGAGAAGTTTATGTTTAATGATTTCTAAAGGTTTTAGCTGAACGGCTTAGAAAGGTTTTAGTCGGTGAATTTGAAAGATTTATTAAATGGCATCAAAAGGTTTGATTTGAAAAATATTTCAAATGGTTTAAATGAATGGTTTTCTGTGGTTTTCGAAGGCAATGTTTTAAAGTAATTTTAAAGAAGGATGTCCAAATGTTTATTGATTTCAGAAGGTATACTTTAATGGTTTTGAAAGGTTTAGTTTCGAATGATTTGGTCTTTGGTTTTGAAAGAAATTCTTTTAAGTGTTTAAATGCTTTCATCAACTAAGATTTGAGTAAAGAAGATACAAATATAACACGGTAAAAAGTTTTTAAGTAAAGCATAAAATAATGCTTTTCCTTGTTTTAGCTATGATTTAAAGGTTCTAAATCATTTTGAAAACGCTTTCAAGGATAATTATGGGAAGGGATCCTTAAGTGAAAATGACTCAGATATTTAAATACCAGATGAGACTAGTATGGGGTCCCACCCAACACATTAGCTAATAGCCCCAGCTAATTATTGTCCAAACATCCAGTGTTTAAGGCTTTGTCATAGGTAGACTAAAGTTATGTTTACACACAGAAGGAATATATATT
This sequence comes from Allium cepa, assembly GCA_030765085.1. NCBI lineage: Eukaryota > Viridiplantae > Streptophyta > Magnoliopsida > Asparagales > Amaryllidaceae > Allium > Allium cepa. The sequence goes on from CM060937.1 coordinate 592,361,705, forward strand.
TGTATACATAAAGGTTATAATTAGTGAGCTCAAAAAACCATTAGGATCAGGAAGACATGGGAGATGAATAAGTTAGCGACATACCATCCAGAAGGGAAGTATTTAACAGATAGTCAGGGACAGGCCGTCCAGAGATGTAATATTTAACAAATAGTTAAGGATAGATAGTCGAAAAGAAGAATAGCCAACATGGGTTAGATTAAATTGATTATATTGTCTGTTAGGTCTGAGTCAGCCAAAGGTTAAAAGTTATCCAAACAAAACTTATGTGCTTGAATAGATAGTTCATTATTACCCGATACTTGTGTATATTTACATAATGATGCTTTGTAGTTTTTAATCAGTTTTGATTGCAGGAAAAAGATTTTGCAAAAGATATATTTTAAAAGGATATTAGTGAAGAGAAACCCATTCCACTAAGTGGCGTGGTCTCACTTAACATATAAACCAGGATGTATAATATTATTCATACTAGGCTTTATGTCTAACTCGAAATTTGTGTTTTCCTTTTAAACTCTCGGGTGCTCAAAATTAATATGGCTAGGCTGAGGGGTCAAGATTTCTTTTCGGATTAGCAGAATGAATAATAAGCTACTAGAGGCTTGTAGAAGGCAAACAGATAGCTATTTAGGATTCCAGTTCTTGTTTTGTTATGATGAGATTTCCGCTGTGCTGTTTGTATTAGGTTAATTGTGACCATATAACTCTAGTCATCCAAGGGGGTATCTTCATATACTGCCCTTGGCGTAAATTGTAATAATTATATTTTGTCTATGCCTGGGAACATTTTGGGTTATGTGTTGTGAATGTGAAACAATTTGGTTTTGAAATGTATGGAAAAGTAAATGTGGTTTTGAAATTTATGTTTTGTTTCATACTCAAGTGCTTTTAATATTATTGATACCGTTACATAGCCATATTTAATCACTGGAAGCTAATACTATATATGACTGCTGCATCTATAGCGCTTGGTATTGAGCCTCTAGATAGGGGATGTTACACCATCGTTCTCTAACCCACTTAATTCAATCCTACTTCACGTTCATCTACTTTGGTTTGATCATGGCTAGTAGATTTGAAAGATCTAACCACATTCGACAGTGTTCCCCCAATAATCATCAAAAAATCCAATCAAGATGAGGAGCAAAGACTAACGCTCGAAGCCGTAGGAATTATAAACAAAAAGAATGTAGAATCTTATGATCCTAAAAAATGGAATCTAAATCCTTTTCATATTGGCCCTAGCCTTATCTTTTCGCTTGGAAAGAGGACAATTGGAATTGACAATGTCTTTAATAAAATGAGAAGAACCATTCAACGTTATTCTAAAGGCATAATCTTTGAGAAAGAAATAATGGATGGTTGCAATGCCTTTACACACAAGTGACAACCAACTACGACAAAAGCACTTCCAACTCAAGAAATACAAAGGCTAGCAAAAAGAAAAGCAATCAGAGAGCATGAAACAATAAGGCCAAAGAGAAAATAGTCAAAGGTTCATCCTTAAGAATCAGGCTTCAAATCTAGACTTCTAAAGGAATGCAACTTAACAACATCTATGGAAAATATCTATTGGCTTACAAAAGATGAGCTCAACTGTTGGCCATCACAAAAGAAAAATCCAAAACATTGAAAGAACTTGAGAGAATCCTATTGCCACTATCACATGTTGAATGTTCATGAGACTAAGGATTTCAGTGCCGGCAAGGGGATGATCATAAACTTCTTTTGGTAAGAAAAGATTCATGAATTTGTAAAAATATTTTGAGATGGACTTAATAAAGAGCTATTTTCTATAAATAGAAAATCTACATGGTTGGGAGTGAAATGCTCCTAATTTTTGGATACTACCTAAGATGGTAGTCTACCTAAAAAATTTCTGTCCGTGCTAAGATGGCTAAGGAAGAGCACCTCCTAGAGGGAGGATGGAGTAAGCCTTTAGCCGTGCATAAGATGGAAAGGTTAAAGCACCGAACAAGCCCGTATTCGTGCCATGCTATGGCCATGTTAAGGCACCTCCTGGAGGGAGGACAGAGTAAGCCTTTAGTCACGCCATAAGATGGCCAGGTTAAAGCACCGAACAAGCCCCTTTCCGCACTACAAAAGGGCCAGGGCACCTTCTAGAGGAAGGTCATGTAAGTCCTTAGTTAAAGTCTCTAAGATGAGCTAACCAAGAGCACCAAACAATAATGGACTAAGACATCTAGGTCCATGAAATGGCCCATCAAATAATGGACTAAGATGTCCTAGCCCATGGGGAGTCTCATTCAATAAAGGACTGAGACGTCCAAGCCTAAGAAGAGGCACATTCAACGATGAACTAAGATGTCCAAGCCCAAGAATAAGCACATTCAACGATGGACTAAGATGTCCAAGCCCGAGAAGAGGTTCATCAAATCATGAACTAAGATGTTCAAGATCGAGAAAAAGCATATCTAATCATGGACTACAACGTCCTTGTTCAAGAGGTAGCCAATCAGATTATTTCTATATATTCAAAACCTGAAGGATTCACACGTATCAAAGAAGACAGAAGTAAAGGAGTGGAACAGAACTCCACTTATTATTACCTGAATCTGGGTTTCAGGACTCTCATTTCAAAACATCAGCTATTAATACCCGAATTAGGGTTTTAGGTCTTTCATATATGAATTCCATCATCTAGCACCCAAATCTAGGTTTCAGGTCTTTATCAGTCACTAACTTATTATATCTGAATCTGGATATCAAGATTGCTACTTATTTAAACCCTAATACAGGTGCAAGATCTTTGGATTTCTATTCAACACAAATGCCCGAATCTGGGTCAAGGAATATTATCATAAAGATCTCTATTAAGAGTTTTTGAATATGAACTTCATATTTCTAACTTTTCAAATCCCATTAACGTTAAGGAATTGGTCAGATAGTTACTACTTCAAAATTTTAGACGCTGATTTATGGATTTGGTTCTTTATTTAATAATAGTTACATCCTAATATTTATACCTCTATGATAAGGTAAAATTTCTATCAGCAAATTTTGCACATTCCAGCCAAATGGAAGGAGTTAAATTTTTGATCAGCCTCATTGTGGTTAAAGATGAGATTTTAACATTTAGTATAAAATACGTTTCATACAATTAAGAGGATGATTAGTTAATCTAAGCAACTGGAACACATAGACATATATGCCGATTTCAAGCTAACAATATGAAATATTATTTGCTACATGCTTTTCATGAAAATAAAAATAGCAAGGAATAACAAAAGATTCAACAAATTCAAATATTAATGAATGGGCAATTCAAAGCCATTTCAAAAGTGACATTACAGAGAAGGATTACAAATCAGGTGATATTTACAAAGTTCATGTTATTTTTCATAAGTTATGAATTTTTTTGCGAAACTAAAAAATTATTTACATATATACAAGATAAATTTACATAATTCAAACATGTAAATGGATTACAAATCTTCAACAGCTTTATCAAGAGCTTCCGCAACAGAAGGATCTTCAACGTTATGAATTGCCGCATGGTGAACTTCCTTAAGTTTCTTTTCCTTTCTTCTTATTTCGTTCTCATCTTCGATCACAACAATATTGGTCTTCAGGGCACGGTTAAAAGCTCTGTTTGGTGTTTTGTTTTCCCTTTCCGACTCTGTGACGCGCTCGTCAAGCAGGTAGTTGTCGTGCACAAACTTCTGATTCTTGGTAGCGTACATGTTGATAGTCTGGGAATAATTGGTTTTCTGTTGTTCTTCGAAGTACTTGGCTACTTCAAACTTAACCTTCTAGCACCAGTTCCCCATAACATTTTCATCTAATCTTGGAGGAGGGTTAAGTATAGTAGGGAATTTCTAGGCCGCAAGGAGTTTTGATCTTGTGGGTTTAGTAGTCGAAGAGGCAGCGTGAGGGACCAGTAAATCAATATTCGAAGTCTTGTCCCCCATAATGAATTCCAAAGAGGCATACTATGCCTAGCTATCTTTTAATTTCAGCTCCAATTCACTTATCTGTTGAATAAGTTTTGACATTTTCTGATCAAAGTCAGTGGAGGGATTAGTCTTTATTTGTCACCTAAAAGCGGTAATCATCTCAACTTTACTTTTAATATCCGCCTCAAGATAGTCAATATGATCTTTGTGGCTATTGGTGATGGTTTTATGAAGAAAATATCTCTTGTTGCACTTCATAGATCAGTATTACAATGAAGTGTTCTAGTACGACATCATCACTAACCACAATCCATCTGCTCACTGTCATAGTTCCTCTTTAATAGCACAATGCGTGACAATAAGTTACGAGGAAGAGGAGTTGCAGATAGTTGTAGCTCCTATTTAAGCAAAAGAGGTAAAATAAAATTAAAATAAAACTAAGAAATCTCTTTATTTTTATAGTAACATATTACAATTTAAACAGCGACAAAGTTTAAAGGTACAACAAGCAACAGAATTACATCTAAAGTCTAGAATCCGCTTTTCTAACTTTATCTAGCAAGTTAGCTGAAAGCATAACTCTCAAATCAAAAGGCATAGTAACTTCTCCACGGGTTATAACCGACGGACATTTTCTATAGTCCCATTTCCCAGCTGAGGGATTGCCGCGACTGCAAATTAATTTGTAGTGAAATGCTCTGATCTCTTTAAGGAATGAGTTAACTCCTCTTTTCCACGACTCAAGGATCTAATGAGTTAATTGTGGCAGCGACCTAACGACCTAAAGAATGAGCGAGCTAACGAAGAGGCGACTTAGCGACCTAAAGCATAAAGTGACTCAGCAAGGACTGCGACCTAATGAGCTAATGGTCCGGCGAGTTAATGAGCTAAAGCATCCAACGAGCTAACAGAGCAGCAAGATAAGCGACCTAAAGACCCATATGACCTAACGACCTAACTATCTAAAGGTTCCAGCGACCTAACGTCCTAACGAATTAAGACAGAGTGAGGCCGCATGCACACTACCTCTTCATTAGGTCGCTCGCGACCTAAACAGACCGAGACAACTCCTTATGTCGCAACTCCTTAAGCCGCAACTTCTTATGCCGCTTCCCCCTAGGTCGCTACAACCTACCAGCTTGTTTAAGTGACCAAGTACAACCATTATGAGCCATAGCCCGTGTCCCTTAGGTCCCTCGCGACCTACGACCTAACCCTAGGTCGCTCACGACCTATGACTTGTCCAGATTTTTCCCTATAAATACTGCACCTGCTCCACTTGAAAGGGACTTTTGGCTCATTTCTGGAATGCCTACACTTTTTTGTTTTCTTGACTCATCCGACACTTCAAACACCGAAGACGCTTCAACGAACTTCAAGAAGAGATCTAACACATTCGACATGAATTCGAAGAATCCTTCTGCATCGGAGTTCTAGCTACTTGTATTAGTGGTAATGTAATCGAAGATTGTTGTAAAAGTTGTAATTGAATCAGCAATAAAGAAGACTAAAGTGGACGTAGGCTTGACTTGAAGCCGAACCACTATAAAACTGTTGTCTCTTTACTGTTTTTCTGTAATTTTTTTGCTTACTTCTAATTCCCGTATCGACGGGTGGTGCTTTCACTTTATCTCTACTAACATCGGGGTGTTAGCGTCCAATTTTAAGCATTAACATTTTTGATGCTTTCATTGAGAGGAATCGAACTCAGGAGTGCTCCAATTATTGCTTCGCAAAAGTTTGTTGAAAAAATCTCTCTCAAAACCAGAAGTCTATCCGTGATCATGGCTCCTGAAAGAAAGCGCAGATCTACTAGATCCGGTGATGCTCATGAGAATACCGCCATTTCTCCTTCGTTAAGTCAAGCAGCTCCAAATGTTGGGATTACACGGGCAGAGTTAGATGCTGCAGTGTCTGGGTTATACCAGCAGATGGAAGCCTAGAACAGTTTAATGCTGGATAGGTTAAATGCCTTGCTCGGAGCTAACCACCAACCAGTGAATAATGAAGGAAATTTTGCTGATGATGTTCATAATTCTGAAGGAAGGAATATTCCTCAAAGGGCAGCTGGCCCTACTGAAGGGGCACCTCCCCAAGCTGGAGGATCAAAGCAGTAGCCGACTCTCCACGAACGTTTAGCTGGGCAAACTTCCGAGAAAATGGCTGACATCAGTCCTGCAGAGCCTCTAAAAAATGAAGAATACCTATCAGGAATGATTCGACAAATCATGAAAGAGAGCATGCAGAGGGACGAAGATGAGAATGACTCGGGGTTTGCTCCAAGCAAGACTCTGTTCACCGAAAGAATTCTGAAAGTGGAATTTCCAAGCAAGTTTGTTCCCCCCACCATTCCGGCTTATCGAGGGACAAGCGACCCTAATCAATTCTTGTACAAGTGTGACTGGCACATGACAGGTGCTAGGGCAACAGATGAGATCAAATGCCGGTACTTTTCGGTATATTTGGAAGGAGTGGCCCTACTTTGGTTTACAAAGCTACCAGTCTGATCTGTAGACCAGTTCTCCAATTTAACTCGGAAGTTTAAAGAACAATTCAGGTTGTATGCTTCAAAGGCAAAGGACATAATGTCACTGTCCAGCCTGGAACAGAATCCCGGAGAATCTATTTGATCTTTCTTAAACCGCTTCAACATAGCTTTGGCTGAAGTCGATAATGCGGAGCCACGAATGATTTAGACTTACTTGATGAGGGCTATCGACAAATCGAGTGAATTTGGGAAATGGCTGAAGATGAAAGAGCCAAATTCGCTTGAGAAATTCTATAAAAAACTAACAAGTTCATGCGCTTGGAAAGCCTTCAAGCACCGACAAAAGTGGTATTGACAGAGGTTGGGAATAATAATTTTGCTCCAAATATAAAGGAATTTGGTACTCAGATGAGGGAGAACGATGGTGGGAAGAAGCAAGGAAATGCGAAAAAAATCGTCTTTTTAGACCCTCAGACTTCACTCCCTTAACCGATACCCCAGAAAACATTTTCTTTGCAACCAAGGATACCGTCGAATACCCCAGACCAGCTAAATTGAGGCTTGGGAAGAATGCTGAGAAAATGGAAGATTTTGTCGATTCCATAATCAACCCGGCCATGACAACAATGAGTGCCGCCATTTGAAGAGTTTGATTGAGGAACTGTTGAGAGAAAATAAACTTCAGCAGTATGTGAAGAGAAACAGGAACGACCCAACTTCATCAACTCAGGGGCAACAAGTTCCTGTTCATCAACCCAACTCAAGTGAGAGGGTAGGAGCGCATGAATCAGAAAGGCCTGTTATTAATGTATCATAGGAGGTCCTCACCCAGCAGGAAAAAGCTGGGGTGAGATGGAAAGATATGCCCATGCTTTGAAATATTCCCCAACAGAAGAAAATATTTTTGTGTTGGAAGACGCGGCACCTTTGAAGCAGCAGAGAACTTTTAATGATGACATTTTGTTCAGGGCCAGGGACCCTATGGGTGTTGATGCTTCCACCATGGATCCCTTAGTCATCTCTGCAGGTATTGGCCCGGCTATTGTAACAAGGGTGCTTGTTGACTGCGGCGCCTCTTGCAATATCCTCTTCAAAAAGACATTCGATCAAATGAAGATTCCTATGGCTGATGTTCAAGCTTCATCGCAGAAGATTGTTGGGTTTACTGGGGAGCCAAAGCAGCCAATTGGAACTATTGACTTATTCGTGGAGCTTGGAGAGGGGCAGAAAAAGGTGGTTCGAAAACAGACTTTTGTGATTGTTGACAAATTTTCTGCTTACAATGCCTTCCTGGGCCGGCCAACTCTTACAGCATTCAAGGAAATTCTTGCCCCGTGGTGCCTTACTATGAAGTTTCCCACGGATAATGGCGTCGGTGTTATTAAAGGGGATCAGAATGTTGGGCGATGTTATCTTATAGAGTTGCGTGAAGCAAGGAAAAGAGAGATGGGAAAAGATACGGCAGCCCCAGTACGCATCAAAGAATCAACCTTGTAGCAATTACAGGGTGGACCCTGCACTGGCGAGCATAGTGGTGCACGAAAAGAAATGGATCTCAAAAAAGCTGGTGCAGGAGGGAATAGAGTGGTGCCGGTGGAAGTAACAGTGCCAGTACATGTTGACCCGAAAGATCCAAATAAGGTGTTGAATGTGGGTTCGCAACTTAGTGTGACGGTTCAAAATACGTTGATATCGTTCTTAAAAGCAAATCTGGATGTATTCGCTTGGAGTCATGCCTATATGTGTGGAATATCTCCAGAAATTGCAGTACATACTCTGAATATCGATCGGAAATTTACACCCATGAAGCAGAAAAGAAGAACCCCGGGTCCGGAAAGGTCAGCAGCATTAAAAGAAGAAGTAGATTGGCTCATGGAGAATGGTTTCATCAGGGAGTCCACTTATCCAAATTGGGTTTCAAATCCAGTTCTGGTTAAAAAGAAAATGGAAAGTGGAGAGTATGCATCGACTTTTCAGATTTAAACGAAGCCTGCCCCAAAGACTGCTTGTCGTTACCCAGGATTGATCAATTGGTGGATGGAACAACTGGGCATGAATTGTTATCTTTCATGGATGCTTACTCCGGATATAACCAAATCATGATGCATGAGCCGGATCAGGAGGACACGAGATTCATCACCGATGTTGGTCTTTACTGCTATAGAGTCATGCCCTTCGGACTGAAGAATGTGGGGGCAACTTACCAAAGACTTGTTAATGCTATGTTCAAACCACAGATTGGCAAGACTATGGAAGTTTATGTTGATGATATGTTGGTAAAATCAAAGAAGGAAGTGGACCATATGGATCACTTGGCAGAAATGTTCGCAGTCCTCCGAAAGTATGGAATGAAGCTTAATCCTTTGAAATGTTCATTTGGGGTGGAGTCCGGAAAGTTCTTGGGTTTCATTGTGAGTGTTAGGGGCATTGAAGCTAATCCTGCTCAGATTACTGCATTAAGAGAAGCCAAAGCTCCTAGAACGAAGAAGGAATTGCAAAGCCTCAATGGAAAAGTCGCTGCTTTGAGTCGTTTTATTTCTAAAGCTATTGATAAATGCATTCCATTCTTTGATGCTCTGAAGAAGGGAAAGAAAAACTTTGACTGGACTCCCAAATGCCAGAAAGCTTTCGATGAGTTGGTTGTCATATGGAAACGCCTCCAATACTTTCTAAGCCCAATGATGGTGAAGATCTTTTCGTATATTTGGCAGTCTCATCTCATGCTCTTAGTGCAGCGTTGGTGCGGGAAGACACAAAAGTTCAGCGCCCAGTTTATTACATCAGCAAAAGATTCACTGGGGCAGAGAAGAATTATTAAAAATTGGAAAAGCTCGCATATTGTCTACTGATTGCATTAAGAAAATTGAGGCCATACTTCCAAGCTCATCCTATTAAAGTCCTCACTGATCAACCTCTAAAGCAAGTCCTATTTCACCCTAAAACTTCGGGTCGTCTTCTGAAGTGGAATATTGAACTCAGCCAATACGATATCACTTATCATCCTCGAAGAGCAATCAATGGACAAGCTTTAGCAGATTTCATCGTAGAATACACAGATAGAGGCGATAGTGAGAAAGAGGTGACTGATAACACCCCAATTCGATGGAAATTATATGTTGACGGTGCAAGAATGATTACTGTTCCGTAGCTGGGGTTGTGCTTGAAACCCCTGAAGGGCGGTTACTGTGCTATGCATTGAGATTAGAATTTCCTTCGACAAATAATGAAGCAGAATATGAAGCTCTTATTGCCGGCTTGAAAATTGCTAAAGAACTGAACATCAGAGTATTGCAGATCTTTAGTGATTGTCAGCTTATTGTATGCCAAGTCAAGAAAGAGTTTCAAGCTAAAGGGGGAAATCTGCCTGCTTACTTGTCAAAGGCCTGGGAGCTTCTTGATGATTTTGACTATTACACTATAAGCTGTATACCCTGGGAAGAAATATGAAGGCAGATTCTCTCGCAAAGTATTCAAGCTCTAGCGAAGCTCAATTGTTGGGATTGGTCCCTGTAGAAGTCTTGTCAACTCCAAGTACTGATGAAATGGATATTGACTGGATCATGGCTGTATCTCAAGAGCAGGAGTCGTGGATGACTCCGATCAAGGAATATCTATTCAACGGTTCCCTGCCAGAGAATTCAAAAGAGCGCCAGAAGCTGTTAAGAAAAGCCTCCAGATATGTAATTCAAGACGGCCGGTTGTACATACAGGGATTCTTGATGCCATTACTTCGATGTGTAACCAAGGAAGAGGCTAAGACAATTTTAGCTGAGGTGCACGGAGGAGAGTGTGGGGATCATTCAGGTGGCCAAACTTTAGCAAAGAAAATTCTCCGCTATGGGTATTTTTGGCCAGACATTAATCGAGACGCTACTAGCTATTACCGAAAGTGTGACAAATGCCAGAGATTTGCAAAAATCCCAAGAGCACCTTCCACTGAGCTAATATAGATGGTCAGTCCATGGCCATTTGCTATTTGGGGAATAGATCTCATTGGGCCTTTACCGACTACCAAGTCCGGAATCAAATATGCTATTGTTGCTGTTGATTATTTCACTAAATGGGCTGAAGCTGAACCATTGGCTACTATTACTTCTAAAAAGATGATAAATTTTGTGACTAAAAATATCATTTGCAGGTATGGTGTGCCTCAGAAGATAATCACAGACAATGGTACCCAATTCGAAAGCGAAGAATTCCAGGACTTTTGCAAGCGATTCAAGATTTGGAAAAGCTTCTCAACAGTGGCTCATCCACAGGCAAATGGGCAAGTGGAAGCAGTAAACAAAATTATCATGTCAACCATAAAAAAAAAGCTAGAAAAAGTAAAAGGTGGTTGGGTCGATAAGCTGCCACTAGAACTATGGGCATACAGAACTACCCACAAAACTGCGACTGGGCACACGCCATTCTCATTGGCATATGGATCAGAAGCAATGATTCCGGTGGAAACGGAGGTCCCTTCACACAGAAGAATTCATTTTAACCAAGCTGAAAATGAAAAGCTGCAACTTGAAGCACTTGACTTCCTTGATGAAAGAAGGGAAGAGGCTATGCTCAGAATTGCAGCCCACCAGCAAAGGATAGCCAGGCACATCAATTCCAAAGTTCGCCAACATAGCTTTGAAATTGGGGATTTAGTCTTAAAAAGGATCATGACAGCAACAGGAGTGTTTAGGCCAAAATGGGAAGGGCCATATGTCGTAGGCAAAAAAATTTCTTGATGGCACTTTCAAACTCACAACTGTCGAAGGAGACCCAATTCCAAGGGCTTGGAACAGCAATCACTTACGCCCATATTATACTTAGAAGCTTTTCTTAAATTTGTAAAATGATTATGGATGTATGATTCTTGTATTGAAAGCCATTGTAAAACTAGTGCAGATGAATAATAAGAACTATAAAGTGGTGTAGGCCCAGTTCTTGGCCGAACCACTATAAATCTTGTGTTCTCTACTATTATAAAATGCCTGTTTTATTTCGATGTGTAAACACCTTAAATGTATTGCTAAAATGTCGATTTAATATTGCAGGCCATTAAAACAAAGCTTACCCGTCATAAGGCCAAGCGATCCCTGAAATCACTCAGTAAACAAATGACAAGCCACAAAAAGTTCAAGTCCATTTCACCAAAGTTGAAGTGCAAAAAGTTCTCTTCGGAGACCCACTTCACCAGAGTTGAAATGCCAAAAGCCCTCTTCGGAGGTCCATTTCACCAAAGTTGATGTGGAAAAAACTCTCTTCGGAGACCCACTTCACCAGAGGTGAAATACCAAAAGCCCTCTACGGAGGCCCATTTCACCGGAGTTGAAGTGCAAAATGCTCTCTTCGGAGACCCACTTCACCAGAGTTGAAATATCAAAAGCCCTCTTCGGAGGCCCATTTCACCGGAGCTGAAGTGAAAAAAGTTCTCTTTGGAGAAATGCCAAAGGCCCTCTTCGGAGGCCCATTTCACCGGAGCTGAAGTGCAAAAAGTTCTCCTCCGAGACCCACTTCACCAGAGTTGAAATGCCAAAAGCCCTCTTCGGAGGCCCATTTCACCGGAGCTGAAGTGCAAAAAGGTCTCTTCGGAGACCCACTTCACCAGAGTTGAAATGCCAAAAGCCCTCTTCGGAAGCCCATTTCACCGGAGCTGAAGTGCTAAAAGCTCTCTTCGGAGACCCACTTCACCAGAGTTGAAATGCCACAAAGCCCTCTTCGGAGGCCCGCTACCCCGCATAAAGGGAAAAACGAAAGCCCTCCTCCGAGGCACACAAACAAAAAAAAGAAAGAAAAAAGCCCTCTACGGAGTCACGCTTCTACTCTCGAGGGAAGATCAATTTCTCCATAATGAGAATATTCTTCTCCGAAGGTTGAAGTGCCAAATCAAAGCTTTCTTTAGAAGCCCACTTCACTGCACAGGAGAGTTCACTACTTTTTTCTAAAAAAAAATTGTGATCATCTCCCAAAGTTGAAGTGTAGAAATTTTTTCTAGGAGAAAAAGAGAAGACTTCTCCAATACAAGGCACATTCTACTAAAGCAAAGTAATATTTCCTTAAAATGGAAAAATTATTCTCTAAAGTACGGGTGCAAGCCTTCTCAAAATGGAAAAGTTGTTCTCCAAAGTAAGAGTACAAGTCTTCTTAAAACAGAAGAGTTGTTCTTCAAAATCTTACCAAAGTGAAAGAGATTGCAATAAGCCGTGGTATGGGGGAAATACAATATAGTTACATTAATAAAAGAAATGCTCAAGCATCATACCACAGGCTTACTGCAATATCACACAAAGAAAATAAAGAAACTTGTATGAATATGAAGAATAAATGCATTCTCAAATACAGACCGAAGTTTGTACGAGTAAAAGAATCATTTTATTCCATACTATGAAAATTTTATACATGTGCAGGTTTCAAAATAAAAAAAACAGGGGCCGGTACCCGCACAATCTCCGGTCAATACAAGCCTTTATATACAAGCAAAAAGCAAAAAAGCAAAACAAGGAGGATAAAGCGAGACTCATTATTTCTTCTTCTTCCCGCCACCTTTAGAGCCTTCACCATGTTTAATAGGTAGCTTTTCGAGACGGCTTGAACGAGTTCGAGAAGAAGGAGAAAGAGGAATAACTGGGTCTACTTTTGCTTTCTCTTCACTGGCAGAAGTGCTTTTCCTTCTCTTCTTCGAAGTCGTGCGCTTCTCCTTCTTGTGTAACGAAGACTCGCTGCCCGGAGTAATAAATTCGAACAACTTCGTGTCGTCAATAATAATTTTTTCCGGAGTGTTTTCACCTTCATCAAGTTCCTCAACCTTCTACTCTTTGGAAGCGGCCGGGTCGTCCAAGCCTTGAAGGGCTTCTATTTGTTCTTCTTGCGACCCTGGTTGAGAAGCAGGAGTGATTTGAAGGGATGTAGGAGGAACAGTTGGAAGAAGAGAAGTCTGTGTTGTGCTTGGTGTTTTCACTACAGGAGAAGAGAAATTAAAACCAGTATCCCTCGTAAAGAGAGGAGATAGTGGCGCATCAAGGATTAAGTAATAATCGAAAAGTCCATCAAGCTCATGTGAGGTAAACAAGCGGTCCACTTGAGCTGGATCAACATTGAAATTACCTGGAGAAGTTGGTTCTATCACGTCAACTTCAAAGTCTTATGCTTCAGCGCTTTCTTGAGCTTCATCTCCGATATGAGCAGTTGCAGTTTCGATGTCAGCTTTAGCGGGAGGCGAAGAATGGGAACTGGAGCCAATGATATCAATGTCGGCCGAAACCGAAGGATGAGTCGGGTCGGTCGAAGTTGCCTTCCCTAAATGTTCTCCTTCTGCTATATCGGCTCGCTCTTTAGCAAGTTGCTCCTTCCCCTCGGCAAAGGCGGCACGTGCATCATCATCCAGATAGTGCACCTCAAGATCTGCCTCAGCATAGCCAGCGCCTCCAAGCATATCAATTGCGGCTTCCCACACCTCGGCCAAGGTAATCTCATACCTCGAGCCCAAAAACGAAAGGCTACCTCGCCCCAGGACACTGTGCAAATAAAAGTCGAATAATGTAGAGCTAATGTTGGCCTTGGTTGCCTCATGAGATTCTTCGGCTGCTACTTTGCCGACAATGGCTTCATCACGCTCTTTTTCAACTTTAGAAAGCTGAGCTTTTAGCATTTCAATCTCTATGTCCTGGAAACTATTTTTTTCCCGCAACTTAGCATCATCAGTGCGGTAGCTTTCTACAATCTTCTCCTGTGCCTCAAGTCTAGCCTTAGTATCTCTTTGACTAGCATGGGCATCTCTCACTTGCTTTTGAAGCACCTCTTCCTTTTGAGTGAAAGAAGTGGAAGAGGCAGCAAGGTCGTCTTTAAGCTGCTTGACTTCAGCTTTGAGCTTCACATTGTATTCAGTGATATTTTTCATCTCCGTGTCATGATGGTCAGGAACTTTTTGCCATTCGGTTTTATCGCTCTCCATGGTTAACATAGCCCCGAGATTTAAGCGATTAACCCTTTGAAGCTCGTCAACTAGTTTTTGCCATCCAGACGTTCTCTCGATGTCAAGCTTAATGGCTTCAAGATTCCTCAGTATGGCCTGCTTATCGATAGGAACTAAGTCCAAGTCAAAGCGTACTCCTTTTAAACACCATTTTGGAAACCGACTTTGGAGTGCAGGCGGGGCATTCTCAATTTGATACGGAGGCCTATTGATGATCGTCTGAATGTTAGTTCTTTTAAGGGCAGGAGACTGAGAAGAGATGGGAGCAGCGGGCTTTTCAGAAATTGCAGACGCCGGCCTTTCGCTAAGCTTGGCCCGCTTGCTCGGATCTTCAGCGACATTATCTTTCCCTTTGAAATCATAAGATTTTCTTTTGTGGGAATCATCTTCTCTCTGGGAAGAATCATGTCGTTCATCCCTTCTCCCATAGCGTTCCTCATAAGTCCGCCTCTTGCGAGCTTTTCTTGCAGCTCTTTCTTCGTCGGTCTCCCTAGGGGCAGGAAGACACCGCCTTGGATCATAAGAGTCGCGCCTTCCATAGCGCTGAAAGTCATCGTAGTATGAGCTGCTACGTCCCATTAGAGAACATGAAAGTGAGGAAGAGACAAAACTTAAGAATCTTCAAAGTAAAGAAGTTAAGTACGTATAAGTGCCAAAAAATCCTAAGTGTGTGTGATGTGCAAACTACGCGCGTCAAACTACGAACCACTCTTCGATTGGGGAGTGATGATGGATTTTACAGCAGGTGTCAACTCTTGGGCTGACGAAGTTTGTTGCAAGACAGATGTCGCTTCAACTGCTGGAGAAATAACTTTAGTGGTGATAGTGTCATCTTTAAAGAGCTCCTGTGAAGTAACCACCAAGTCGCTCAATCCCTCAAAAATGTCATCACCATCGTGCCTAGTGGGACTCTTTCTCTCAGCTCCTTCATCGGCAGCCTTCCCGGAGTGTTGAGGAGGTTCCTTTTCTTCGATAGCCGGGGGAAGTGCAAATTTGCCAGATGACCCCGTAACGTCAACAGAAGCAGAACACTTCACCAATGAAGCCTCGGCAGTAGGTTCCTTCGGTGTAAGTTCTTCGGCGGAAACTGGGGCATCTAGTGTCTCTGCTTGAGAACCAGGGGCATCATGAAGCTGAGTAGATCGGGAAGAATGCAAAAGTCCAAATTGGTGCAAAAATTCGTCCTTCAGCAAAAATTTAGCACTTCTCTCCTCGGCCGACATAGCATTTAGTCTTTCAAAAATCAGCTTATGGCTGGAAACTTTAGAAAGAGGAGGAAGTGCTGTAAAAGTAAAGAATGAAGTTAGCACTTAACAACTCATATTTAGTAAAGCTCAAATGGAAAGAACGGAGATAGGCAAGCTTACTTCCTACTCTCCAGATGCCTTAGAATCCCAGGGGGCAACGGACGAAGAAAAATTGATTCAAAAAACCGTGGGCGCTTTTCGGAAGATCGGTGATTAGTTTACATTTCCTAGCGCTTCTCACGAGTATGATAGAAGGATGATCTTTGTTTTTTGCAAATGTGCACAAATAGCAGATTTCTTCAAAGCTCGGAAGACGATCAAGTGTCCTCCTGAACAGTACACACAGTCCCATCAAGATGGCATGGCCATTGGGGTGCAACTGGAAGGGAGAGATAGTTAATCGGAGAAGGAGCTGTTGAAAAAAAATCATTAAAGGGATGAATAGCTCCACTCAAAGACATCTGACGATTAACTGCGATAAAACCGAGAGGTGGACTGTCAGCATTATCATTTACCCCGGGAAGCAATGTGTCTGCTTCAGTAATACCGTACTAGATACATAATTGGTTGAACACCCGTTGATTCAGGGTAGTTGAAGTTCTTTCCGGGGGATTATCCAAGGGGTTGGCTATTGGGAAGACCTCTCCAACTTGCCCTACTATCTCTTCTTGTTGAAAAGTCATTCTACACAAGGAACTGGGTATTCAAATATGAAGGTGCACGTTTCCTAAAAGTGGGTGAAGTGTTGTGCAAAACTACTGAAATAACAAGTAAATAAAATAAAACTTGAAATAGTACTGATTGATGCACGTCAATTCAGGAAGTTTCGAGGCTTGTTATTAAACCAAAGTTAAGTGTAGTATCAATTTATATGATATTTAGCAATAAGCAGTTATAACTGTATGAATTTTTGCGTTGATACTTCATTTAATCAGTTGATTCACTTCGCTTCATCTTTAATCAGTTTCATACTATTTTGCTTAAGTAAAATATCAGTTCTTTAATCTAATCCATCACTCGATGCGGGCGGTCGATGATGAGTATATTCATCCCATTTTTCTGCAAATGTTGTGTTTAACAGGTTGTTAGCAGTAAAGTTAATATAATCTGTAAAGAAGTGCAACAAGTTCAGACAAGTTATCTCGACAGTTCAAGTTGAGAATTCAGTTAAGTACTGTCCAACTTTTACAAGCAGTCAAGCTCAAACAACTTAGCATAGGTCAAGACTTTCTTAAGTCGCATTGTTCAAGTCGAAAAGTTCATTATTCATGCTCCTACAAGTTAAAGTTATGCTTTAGGACAAGCAGTGCAGTTTTATCTAAGTATTAGCTCGTCCGCGACCTAAAGGTTGTGTCACAAAAAGTTAGCTCGCCCAAGTCATAATGCGACCTAAAGGTAGGTCGCTAAAAGGGATAACTCGTTCGAAGCAACATGCCATACATCATAAGTCGCAAAATTCATAAATCGATTAGGATAGGTTGGTCTGATTTCCCTAAGTCGCAAACACGCAAGTCGCTCAGTTTCCCTTAGGTCGCAAGGCACTTGGGTCGTCCGATTCACTAGGTCGTTCGATTTATTAGGTCGTTCGATTTAATAGCTAAGTAGTTTAACATTATCTCCCATCAACAAACCCTAAGGCCTGTCCTCCACTCAAGCGCTGCCACGCGTCCACCACCTCACATCACCAAAAGCACCAGGGTGTAACCCGCTATCCACTAACCCGTTAACCTAATATCTACTCATCTTCCCCAAACACCTAAAACTTCTTATCTCCCCACATCGTCAAACAAAATCAACTAAAATCCATAATAAATCCGATGCCCAACTACGATCATTGCAATGGCAGCGTAACCAATGATAATCAAAATTGATCGTAATGCCATTCATGATGAAACGCGGCATATGAAATTGGGTCAAAGATGGAAAATGGGGAATTCGTGATTCAATGGTGATCGTGGATTGGATAGTAAAAAGATCCACTTACATGATGAGATGATAAGGATGATCGGCGACCAGTTAGTTTGAGTTTGTCTTTGAAGGTTCAGAAGGTTCTTCAATGGCGGTTTGAGAGTTGGAGCAAGTAAAGAGAAGAAGGAGCAATGTACGACTTAAATACGGGGGTAGAGGAACCCGAATCGGTGCACACGGCCTAAAGAAGGCACAAGTAAAGAAGTATCGAAGCATACGACCTAGTCTCTAGGCGTATACTTCGAGGGCAAGTGTTAACTCCTCTTTTCCACGACTCAAGGATCTAACGAGTTAATTGTGGCAGCGACCTAACGACCTAAAGAATGAACGAGCAAACGAAGAGGCGACTTAGCGACATAAAGCATAAAGCGACTCAGTAAGGACTGTGACCTAACGAGCTAATGGTCCAGCGAGTTAATGAGCTAAAGCATCCAACGAGCTAACAGAGCAGCAAGATAAGCGACCTAAAGACCCCTATGACCTAACGACCTAACTACCTAAATGTTCCAGCGACCTAACGACCTAACGAATTAAGACAGAGTAAGGCCACGTGCACACTACCTCTTCATTAGGTCGCTCGCGACCTAAACAGACTGAGACAACTCCTTATGCCACAACTCCTTAAGCCGCAACTTCTTATGCCTCTTCCCCCTAGGTCGCTACGACCTACCAGCTTGTTCAAGTGATCAAGTACAACCATTATGAGCCATAGCCCGTGTCTCTTAGTTCGCTCGCGACCTACAACCTAACCCTAGGTCGCCCACGACATATGACTTGTCCACACTTTTCCCTATAAATACTGCACCTGCTCCACTTGAAATGGGACTTTTGGCTCATTTCTGGAATGCCTACACTTTGCTGTTTTCTCGACTCATCCAACACTTCAAACACCAAAGACGCGTCAACAAACTTCAAGAAAAGATCTAACACATTTGACATGAATTCGAAGAATCCTTCTACATCGGAGTTCTATCTACTTGTCTTAGTGGTGTTGTAATCGAAGACTGTTGTAAAAGTTGTAATTGAATCAGCAATAAAGAAGATTAAAGTGGACGTAGGCTTGACTTGAAGCCGAACCACTATAAAACTATTGTCTCTTTACTATTTTTCTGTAATTTTTCTGCTTACTTCTAATTCCCGTATCCACGGGTGGTGCTTTCACTTTATCTCTACTTACACCGGGTTGTTAATATCCAATTTTAAGCGTTAACAGAATGTTTCCTTCTCATCGCCGATGAAGTCAAAACGGAGGCTAGGGTATTCCAAGTGAAATTTTTGTAATCTCGAATAAAGAAATATCTTCCTAATTTTGAAATCTTTAAAACTGATGCATTTTCAGAGTAAAACCTTCTCAATTTAACATATTAGCTTAAGTGGTCTCTAAGGAAGAGTCGAACTGGAAATCTTTCATTCTATAACAATATAGTAAAGAAAATCTAAGCATAGAAAACAAAGCTAAATCATATACTCATAAATGGATTAATTGTTACATGTTTATAATCATTCACCCGGTTCATACAAAAAGATTTAGAGAAATACTCAAAAACAAATTTATCTTCATAGTACTTAAGCTTTTCAGTGGGATGATTTTGAGGAATCGACCTGACCGATGGTAAATTCCAACAAGCCTCAGGATGCGGGTCGAATCTGAATTCATCTAAATAACTTTTGTGGAAATGTTTGAGTCAAACCCCACTGAATTCTCCCATGTATGAAAAATCTATTATAGAATTTCTATAATAAAATTTGTACAAAAAATTAAGTAAAATATCCCTTTCTTTGATCATCATCCAAAATAAAGTAAGCAACTAACTATTCTCCTATAATAGAGCACCTATCAGAGGTGCCTTCTCTTTAAAGACGGGGAGGCCCTCTGATTTTTATAAGATGCTAGGATATAGGCACTTCGATCAAGACTGTGATACTTTTCAGAGAGGATGTTAAGCTTCTTTATCTGTCTGTCTGACATCCTATATAACTTGTTAATTTGTGCTTGTTTTCTTTCAAATTTTGCTTCATAGGGAAGTTAAGACTTCCTCCTTATCTAGAATGAACGATTTTACACTAACTATTATCTTCAAAGAGAAAGATATTTAAACGGGGAATTCCATGCCTAAGAAACTGGAGCAGAAGCCTGGGAGGCCTGCTCTTTCTTTTTTGGATCCTTGATTTGGGCAGGATCAGGCACACCTTCTGGAGTAGCAGATGGCCCCGGGGATGCAGGTGGAACATCCTTTTGAGGGCATGGCTCTTTTTCAGGAAATTCAGCTTGGTCACCACCGTCTTTTTTCGAAACTCCAAAAGGACCCCCTTTATCTCCATCAAGACCTTGGCTTCCAACAAGGTCATTATCACTGTCATCACCGTAGTTATCATCATCACTGTCATTGCCATCGTCATCATATTTTCCTTGGTGGCATCATCTTTCTCACCCTCGTCCTCGAAGTCTGACTCGATATCAAAGGATGGGACATTAAAAGAAAGTCCTTCAAAAGAATTAATTTCCTCCTTGTCCACAAGCTCAATCATCTGCTTCATCTAATTAATTTTGCCCATCATTCTTTCGGCTAGGTAGGATCAAGTGAAGGAAAGCCAAAGTCGGGGCAATTCTTGAAGTTGTCGATATATGCAAGAAAAAGGGCATCTTCATAGTCCTTTAGCATCAATTTCCCTAGGGTGGCGTCGACAAACTGGGACACTTGCTGCTTGACATCAGTAAGGGTCCGGACGGTAAGTTTAAGCAAAGCTCTGGTCTTCTTGAATTCATCTTTCAAAGAGATGTTTTTCGTAACCAAGTGAGCCTTTTAGTCTTCAAAATTTTTCAAAGTGAACTCTATGGCAAGTTTTTCATCAGCAATGAGTTAGCGAGCCTGCCTCTTTACTTCTAAATCAACTTTAGCTCGGGCAAGGGAAGCTTTTACTCGTTACAACTCTGTGGAAGCATCATTTTTAGTAGCAGATAGAGTGGACACGTGATCCTTGAGCTTAAAAGTTTCCTCCTAGAGCTTGGAGGATTCGACAAAAGACTTTGAAAAATGTTCGTTCAAAGCTAGCCAGCTCTTTGAAATTTGAAAGAAAAATTAACACAAGTTAGGGATTTAAGAAAAAACTAATGGTGAAAAGGTCAACTAAAGAAGAACCTACAAAAATTTGTTACCCTGTCAAAGAGCGACAATGCCCCACCAATTCTGGAGCAGAAGAAGGTGGATGAATAGAGATGAAAGATTCAGAGTGGAGAATAGACTCAACTATATCTTCAAAATTGATAGTGGGAGGAGAAGAAGATTATAGTGGAGAAGAATCCTGCCTTGGGGTAGAAGGAATACTCAAGACTAATTGCAGTTCAGCAAGGGAAGCAGGCCAGTTTGAGATAGAAATACAAGAAAGTGGATTAGTAACACCTGGAGCTTGCATAGCTATATATTTAGCAGCCTCCACAGTTGGGCTCTTCAAAGCATGTTTAGAAGTTAAGTGTTCCTCCTCTTCCACACCTATAACTTTAGAAATTTTCTTCGGACGGGCATCTTCAGAGGATTCTGTTAGCTTCCTTTTGAAAGTTGCTTGAATTTTGCAAAGGATGCCATAATTAATGTCACTCCAAAAGATGGAGAAGGAGGGGTAGCACCACTGACAGGCACTGTTACTTGAGAAATAGTTGGAAAAAGTGTAGACAAAGTGAAGTTAGCGTAATTATTTAGGAAACAATAGAGCTAGAAAGCAAAAACTTGACTAATGACATATCGAAGCGATCAACGCAAATAGGAGACATAAAGGAGAAGGTTGAAGGATCTACAAAGGAAAGAAAGCATTATCCACAAGAAGTATGTTGAACGGAGGGTGGAATTCCAAAGATCTTCTGACTCGCAGGCGGAAAAGAGTGCTTTCTTAAATTTAAGGGAGTCAGTAGTGTCAATCTACTCCCGACTAGGCTAGAAACCACAATTAAAGATTCAACCATTATCTCGTCGACATCATTAAGCTCCTTGGCAGGGGCACCAGATACAAACGAAGATTAGACAACAGAAAGCATCGAGTAGGGAAAGACAACACAAGTCAAGTCTTATGGGGAGAAGCGAAAGTCTCGTGAATATTAGCAAAGCATTAGACAAAGAAGAACTGGTTCTCCCAATCCTTGAATTTGTTAACCCCATATGATACTAACTTTTTCTAGGGGTTAGCTCCGTATATTTGGTTTTCGAGATTGCTCGGCATTACCGGCCGGGTTAAGAAGTTTATAACATCAGCATTAGGAGAAGAAAGCCTGAATTTTAGTGCCATCATCTCTAGGGATAGGAGATAAGTGTAGACGTTGGAGGCAATTGGATTGGGTTGATCCAACACGAAATAGATATGAAGATAAGAACTCTAGGAAGAGTAAGAACTCACCATGCCATATATGGATAGCAGTATAAGAAAAACACCCTTCAGGTGGGTTGTTTATGGTGTCAGTTTCCTGAGAGGGAATGGCTTCAATTCTAGTGATGCCAAAATCATTGAGGATGGCATTAACTTCATCTTGGGTTGCCATGGAAGAACACTTGGAAATGGCTTCGGCTTTCTTTAGAGAACTCATGATTCTGCCAGGTGAAAATGTTTTAATTAAAATCCTTAGTCAGTATGAATTTTGAATACTTTCAAGAATTAGACAAAGAAACCTACTTAGATAACTTATACATAAAAACAAATATGAAACTCCAAGATTGTGCAAATAGATTGAGTCAAAAAATAAAAACGCTAGGCTTTCAACAAAGTTGAAAGGAAAAGAGCATCATCATTTAACCAAAAATATCTCAACATCGCCGAAATCCAAAAATGAAAGTGTTCCCTAAGCTATCAACAAAGTCAAAAGGATAAGGCATAGTATTTATTCATTCATCATCTTTCAACGATATCAAAAGATTTATTGGAACCTAGTTGTTAAGGAAAGATAGTAAAGATCGACTCAAAAATTAAAACAAAATATACACTACAAACATTGCATAAAAAAAGCAAGACCCTTTGATGGTGTCAAAACCAATAACTTAGGTGACCTCAAATATATATATAGACATACACATACAAGTGTTGTCAAAACCTAACATAATCGTCGAAGTCGAAAGGTTCCAAGTTAAAACCATATGCACTTAGAACGTTTCCACAAAGCTGAGCAAAAACAAACCTAGGGCGTTTCGACGTAGAAGGTAAAGATGGCATCAAAGTGTTAAAAGGGATCTGGTGATTTTAAAAATTAACTAAGGAAAGTGGATTGCAATCGAAACAAGGGGTTTTGGCTAAGTTAAAACGTCTTGCTATCGAAGGAGTTTCAACTCTTCACCTAATAGCATAACCTTTCGACAAGAATGATCTAGTTGGAATTACAATACCTTTCGATCACCATCGAAAGAGGCAAGGGAGCAAACCCAAAGTTACCACCTCAATCTCTTTCGAAGGGGTAGAAAAGGCATTTTGTGGCGCCAAATTTTCCATTCGTGCATAAGATTTTTTAGGGTAGAGGAATCGGGTTTAATTATTCCCCAAACCTGATTACTAATCCAGGGTTTCAAAAATTTCTTCATGAACATGAAAACCCAAATCAATAGGAAAATGAATTCAAACCGAAATCAGCCTATCTCGATCTCAAAAGTATGGAAATAATAATCAAATCGAAGACCCAAATTTCTTAATAACGAACAAAAATAGAAAATTTTAAAATAAAATCTAAACCCAATGAAGGTATGGTTTAAGTATCACCCACTAGCAATTAAAAAAGTCTAAACGAAAAATAGAACTCTAAAAATTCTCGAAACAGGATTAGAGAAAGTTTATCGGTAAATCAATCCCAATCTATCTTCAGGAAAATCAAGATTCGAACATTTTCAAAGGCGAATTTCTGTTCTTAAATCTGGAAAGATAAAGTTCGATTGAAGTTAATAAAATAAGGTTAAACCTGAACTTTGAGCTTGGATTTGATGACTAACTTGGTTTCTAGAAGTAAACCGAGAGTTCAAAATTTTTTAGAACAATTTCGTCGTGTTTGAAATTTTGATTGCAGGAAGAGTGAAAGAGGAAGAAGAAGAAAAACGTACTTTATAAAAA
Source organism: Allium cepa (assembly GCA_030765085.1). Lineage (NCBI taxonomy): Eukaryota > Viridiplantae > Streptophyta > Magnoliopsida > Asparagales > Amaryllidaceae > Allium > Allium cepa. The sequence continues at coordinate 592,385,351 of CM060937.1, forward strand.
AGACGCCCAGATTATCAACCATTGTATAGGATTTGAATGAACAACCCAGATCCATCGAGAAGGTCAAGATGTGGGAAGCTTCTAGGTTCAATAAAGATGACTTGGAAAGTCAAGAGCATCCATTCCCCTAAGGGGACAAATGTTACACCAAATATTCACCTTTCGAAAAAGTCGAGACCTCCTTAAACAGAGAGAAAGAAAGAAGAGCTTCATCCAATTCGAAGGAGTCGAAGGGATGATGTCATCAAAGTTTAAAAGTTTCAAGACCTTTTGAAGGTGTCATAAGGTTACTCCGATCAATATTTGGAGTGTTCTTACCCTTCGAAGAAAATGAAGAAGTCGAAAGTTCCTTTCCACTTTCATTGACAACTCCACAACTAAATGAAGGTCTTTCGATCTAGTCGAAGCCACACCGAAGAGAATGAAAAATAGCACTTTGAATATGTACCAAACCATTTGAAACCAGTGGTTTCACCATCATTCAAACTGTTAGGAAGCAAGTATTATCTGAAGCAACTCCCTCGATAGCTATAGCAAGCCTATCAAATTGGTCGAAATTTGTGTGGTCCAGGATGGGTTCCACATCGGATTAAAACAAGACAATGGGTATAAATAACATCATTCAAACCAAAGGTAAAGGCTAGCCATAGAATCAGAAGCACTTTCAAGACAACTATAAGAAGAGATGTGCTGCCATACCTTTCGACAAAGACGATAGCTTGCTTAGACCACTCTATGGCCACCTTTTGACCCAGTCGAAAGGTGGCAAGCCGAATTATAATACCTAACTAGTCACATTTTAGGGACCCGATCCCTTTCATTATGAACTTGTATTCTTTTAAATAAAGCATTATAACCCTAATTTCAAGATTGTTGATTTAGGAATTCATTGAAATAAAGTTTCCTTAGATGGAAAAAGGGAAGACATAAGAACTTTTGATTACTTTATTGTTTTATTAAAGCTTTTGTTGGATTCATCTCTATGTTTCAGGTTTAACCTGTATCGAAAGACTCCTAACGACATAGTTGAAATCTCTTTAAGCTCTAATAATTTCTGTAACCCATATGAAGCTATCTACTTTGTGATCTAAAGGCTTCGACAAGGTCGAAATCAGTCCTCTAAGCACCAAAACTAGGAATTACAGATTCAAACCCAAGGAAGTTATGCCCATAGCCTTCGACAAGGTCGAAGCCTACATCAGATCTACTGAAGCTTGAGATCTCCTACTAAAATCCAAGAAGAGCAAGTCCTCAAGTTTTTGGCAAGGTCGAAACCTCCCTTTCTTTTCAGTAATCAAAACCCAAGCCAAATAATAATTTTAGGCCTCCAACCCGATCGAAACTTATCTAAGAGAACTTAACTCAAGGTATTCTAATCAGATCGAAAGGAAGGCCTTCTGAGAATAAACCATACTCATCAAAAGGTCTACTAACCTGGAAACTGACTCTTTCGACATAGTCGAAAGGACCGGTTGAGGAATATCATTAAATAAAGCCTAATCGAAAGGCATTTTTAAAAAGGATTCACATCTTCTTTTCTACGCAACTTATACAAAGAATTATTCACCTTGCTTAGTATCATTTTGGGTGTTGACAAGAAATCTTGTTAGCAGCGCCATATGAAGCATTTTATGGATGACTTTGTAATTCGCCTTCATGTTAGTGGGAAGCAAGTGAGAAACCGGTACTAGGGCCCAAAATGATTTGAAGGATGTTAGAGAATGTAACACCTCATATTTTTGGTAACATTATTTAGGATATTTAATTAAATTAATTAAAATAATGTCTTCATTAGGAGATTTAGACTTTATTTTAATTAAGGTGTAGCGTGCCATTTAACCATGAATTATAATATGAGTTAACTTAAAATTGAGGAGGAGTAAAATAGGAAAGAGGTCAATTCTATATCCACCAAATGTTGGCCATGAAAAATATTGCACGTTCATTTTCATTTTTAAAATTTTAAAGGAGGCTGGCCATCATTAGCAAGGAAGAGAAGAAGAAAATCTAGGAAGAAGCTAATTCATATCAAATCGATTTGCATCTCAATCTCCATAGTCTCTGAAACTAAGGTGAATAATGTTTACATCTCAATTTTGATTGTGTTTTAAGTTTTAATATGAATTTCAAATATTTTGTAATGATTTGCCATGTTTTTGAAAGATGGAGTGAATATATATAGTTGTTGATGAATTAGGATTATTCATATTGAATTTCTGATATATTTTCTAATTGCCTTGCAAATTTTTATGAAGATCATAAATATTATTTTGGAGATAGCTGTCAATTTTTAGATTTTTTTTTTGAATTTAAGTGGAATTTACATGAATTTTCTAGTAAAGAAAATAGTATTTTGGGTTATAAATTAGTTATGGGTAAATAATTAATTATTTAGGTCTAAAATTTTTATATGTTCGAAAACATATATAAAGTGATTTTTTGGAATTTTCTAAATTTTCCTAAGTGTTTTAAGGGGTATAAAAAATTATTTAAGGTATGGGACTTAAATGTTTTATATTTTATAATAGAGGAGAAGGGTATTTGTAATATATACTGAATTATAAAATTCGAAAATTCAACAGTACTTTTTAAAAGTGCAGTACTATTGATTTGTCAAAAAAGAGGTAACCAATCACAATTAGACACATACGGCAGGTTAGTTGCAATGAACTGTTGTTATATGTTTTTCACTGTTTTGACACGTCGGCACCAGGTTTCGCCTCCTCATCTTTGCTTCTGTCCAAGCCAATGCACAAGGTATCAGTTTATTGGAATGTAGTGAATTAGACGTAGGTGAAAGGTAGAGAGTCGAGACCAGCGGTTCCGAAGGGGTTGAGTCAATACTTTGTTTTAAGTTAAAGAAATACGCCTACTTGCTTTTGACTAAATAGCATTTGACCAGGTCAAGTGATTTAAAGGAAATGGTTTCGATTGGGTTGCGCCTATGCTTTTAAACAATTTCTTTCGACAATGTGATAACCTTTTTGCTTACGCCTTTTTACCTTTCGACCCGGATGGTTTCAAAATGGTTGTTTTGTTTTTTAAATACCTGGCCACTCTCAAATCATTTCGAACGGATGGTTCCAACACCATCACTTCATTACGTAGGAAATTGTTTCAAAGCAGCAGCTTTCAACTTAAATACTTTAAGACCTTTTTCTACTAGTAAAGTAAAAACCCAAATTTGTTTTGAAAGAGATAGTTTTTAAATGGTTTCGAAACAGATGCTTTCGACTTCAATGGGTTTCTGATCTTTTTTTTCCTACTTGAAGGCAGAATCAGAATGGTTTCGATCGAGACGCTTTGTATGGTTTTGAAAGGTTTCCACGTGTTTTGAATTGAACCCAAATTGCTTTCGAAAGGATAGTTTTTTGACTGTTCTGAAAGATTTAGTGAATGTTTTCGAAAGGGGTGGTTCCCTAGTGTTTCCAAAGGATTGGAAGGAAAGGTTTTTCCTATGTTTTTCTAAAGGCAATATTTAAAAGGTTGTAAACAAAGGATATCTGATATTTTGAAGCTTTCGAAGAGAAAAAAGAAAAGGCTTTTCCATTTTTTTTGAAAGGCAATATTTAGCGATTTAAAAAGGGTTTGTCAATAGCTTCGAAGAGTTACCTTCAAGGGTTTTGAAAGGGCTGTTTAATGGTTTTAAACAAAAGTTTCGAATGTATTGAATATGAAATATAGCCTAAGTGTTTTCAACTTAAAAAGGGTTTTGACTTGTTTTGGAAGGATGGTTGATCCTTATTAAATACCATCAACAATATTTTGAGTAAAGTGTACATAACATGGCAAAATGGCTTAGAGTAAAGTTAAAGACATATTTTCCTTGTATATATATGATCTGAAGGACTAAATCATTTTGAAATTTTTTTCATGGAAAATTTAAAAGGCATTTAAACCTAAGAAAAGATATTGGACAGTTAGTCCAATTTGCAGGCAGTCAACCAAGATTTTGGACAGTTGGTCCAGTTCGTGGGCAGTCAGCCTAGTTGTAGACAGATAGTTCATTTGTAGCATAACGAATCTTTCTATTATGTGTGGGAAAATAGTTTACATGCTACCTATTTTACAGAATGTTAGTCCATTTATTATCATAAAGGATATTACTATTTTGATATAACCAGTTCGATTAACCAGTTTTGTTGGAGGAAAGGATTTGCAAAATATGTGTTTTAAAGAGGATATTAGTGAAGGGATACCCGTTCCACTAAGCGGCGTGGCCACACTTAGTATCAGTAAACCGAAATGTAATAGAATTATTCGCACAAGGCTTTATGTCCGACTTGAAGTTTTTATTTTTCCCTTGAGGCCTCGAGTACTCAAAATTTATTTGAGTAGGCTGAGGGTTAAGGTTTTTAGGTTTTATTCTTTTGGAAAATAAAGCATCCGAAGACGAGCAGATTAAACATGCTTTACAAATTCGAACGCCCTCAACAGTTGGATCTAACAGTTAAACATGCTTTACAAATTCAAAACGCTTCTGAAAATATGATCTAAAATTAAATTTTCTTTTCAAATTATAAATACTTCTTTAGAAATATATAAATCTTAATAACATATGAAAGTAAAAAAATTGGCTGAATTAAACTTGTACAATTTATAAGGAAAACAATTACGAGTGAAGCGCGTGCTATAAGCTCATCAGTAAATCACGTTTGGCAAAAGAATTCAATATGAATATTGTTTAATTCCTTCCTCAGCTTGCTTTGAAATGAAACTGATAAATAAATAAATGAGATTACAAATACATTTACCCTTTTAATCAAAGTAATGAAAGGAATATATATGTGATATTATGGTCCATATGCAATATCAAACCAATTCGATGTAAGTGAGACCTCAAATCATGTTAAAAAGGAGAAAAACACAGATGAAACTAAATTATTTGAAAAAAGGATTCGAACAAAATTATCAAAGATGAAATATAGTTATCATCAAATTTTAATAAAAATTATGAGATTTTGGGCACTTGATTCTTTCGTCTCAAGATTGATGCGATTAAGCGATGAATTTGTATGATTGCATTTCATAATTTTGACGCTTGAAGAATAACTTTAATCTATTTTTATCTTAGGATAATGGATTGAAAGACACTTGTTGCGAAGAAATAACATGAAAGAGAAATGCCAACTATAGGTAGAAGTTATGTTGAATGAGATAAAAGGGAAATGATGAAAGAAATGTGTAGTGGTTTTCTGACTGTGAGAAAATGGAGATATTGGGCATGAAGAGGAGGGAACCCCACTCTATAATTGTATTGTTATTTTGAAAAAAATAAATTGAGGACATTTTTGGAAATTAGAAAAAGACTTCACTTTTATTATATTAGCCTTGGTTTTCTTTATAGCACAAGATATATTTTAGTTGAGGAAGAAGTATGCATTAAGTATGCATTTATTTGCATTATTACTTTCAAAATATGAAGTATATGCTTTTAGTTTCTACTAAGATGCTTTAAATTATAGCAAGATTATTACTTTAAAAGCAACAAAGCCATTGCATTGTTATTTTCTAAAAGTAAAGTGTGTATATGCCTAAGATGCATTAAAAATACAATTACATTATTACTTTATATGCAACAATGTACTGTAATATCTTGCATCAAGTATTTATTCATATTTATTTATTATATTTTTGTCCGATTTATGTTTATTTACTTTCTAAGAGAGGAAATATTCTTTACAATTAGTGCTTTTATCTGGTTTCTACAAATTTGTATTAACATGACTCCCTTTTAAGTATAGTAAGGATTAAAGACAAATTAAGCACAAAAAAAATATATCGAATTACAGTTCCAAGTATAGCTTTGACATGATTATAATCAAATAAGTGCAAAAGAATTAAAAAATTCTATATGACAACCAATGTATACATTATGGAAAACTGGGAAGGGTCTAGGGTCTAAACCCGGCAAACCCGACCCGGTATTGACCTACCAAGACCCACCCCATTGGGTTATCGGGGCGGGTAGACCCATGACCCATTCTTAAGAGCTTGGGTCTAGGGTCAGGTTGGGGCTTGGCCTACCCGCCCAAACCCGACCTGCACTAATGAGATTTCGTAAAATCGTTTTATTATGATAACGATGATTTGTTAAACCGTTTATACATAAGCGGATATAACGAGGATTTTTTAAGGTTTCGTTTAATAAGTTATATAATTTTTATGATATTAAGTTGCGTCACTAATGATTATATAATAACGCATGCATGTTTTTCTTGAACTGTTAATATATACCTTATTTTTATTACCTTATCATTGTAAACACATTGATATTTATATTTATTTTATCATATAGTTACAATCGCTCTTACAAATAAAATAAATATATGTACATTGATGCACAACTTTTTTTGAATATGTAATGCTTCACTGGGTCTTGAGGCTGGGCGGGTCTACCCTGACCCGTATAAGTCCCGGGTATGAGGCGAAAGTTCAGACCCGCACCGGGTCAATGGGTTGGGTCTGGGGCAAGGGTTAAAAATTCTAAGGTGGGTTTGAGGCATAAAAAACCCGCCCCAGTCGGCCCATTTCCATCCCTACTCGTATATAACTAAAAATGGTGACTGCTTATAAATCTCATGTAATGCATCCACCTCATTGTCCATAACAACCATAACAATCATACCATGGTAAGATTAACTTTAAGAGTAAAATGACAAACAAAATTGAATGTGTCCACATTAATAGCGACATTATTTCAATTTCTATTACGATAAATATAATTATTCTTAAGAATCAAGTTATAAATTTATTTCCGAATAAATGAAGAAAATCTAAATGAACCAAAAATACCCATTTAAGCCCTACTGCACCTGTAAATAACAACACCCGCTAATCTCATACCCATAACTACAAAAAAATAGGAAGAAAGAAAGTCAACCTCCAAGTCATCTCAAACATCATGAAAAGAAAATCTACATTTAGAAGGAGCAGAAAGGACTGCTAAAGAAGGCACATGTGCTAAGCACACTATGCGATGTTGACATAGGACCGATAATGTATGGGCCCAAAAAGGCAGTGCATGTGGTGTGGCCATCCATCTTAGAAGTGGCTCGCATTCTAAGAGTATTGAAGGAGATGCCATGTATAGATCAAAGTAGGAACATGTTGAACCACGAAACTTTCATAAAGAGGATGATAGTAAAATTAGAGAATCAAGTGAGGAAGATGGATAAAGAGAATGTAGAAATCCAAATGCAAATTTTTATGAATGATTGTTTAGCTGGAAGGCAGAGTTTGGACACTACGGTGATGGGGGTGCAGGAGCTTACTTGTTTGGGGAGGATTGTGTAGTTGAAATTAAATGGAGTGACCGGAGAGATGGCTGGGCGTAATGGAAATATGGTGGATGAGTGGCTTACTGATTACGTTAATAATGGTACTCCTGCCAAAATGTATAGTGGTAACGTAAACCCGAGATTTAACAGTATGAATCTTGCATATGGGAGTTTTGTGAATCAACCAATCCTATTGTAGGCAATTCTAATCCAGTTGTAGATGCCTTTTCTTATTTTACTAGAAATTAGGTGGAATGTTATTGGACTTCTTGTATGCCAATACCGTTTTACGTTCAATTTAGGTTTGTGTTGTTGTCATTTGGATAATTTATCTTAAATAAAAGCATTGATTTTAAAAATTATATTGCATTTTTTCCTTTCTACGATAATTATAATTTGCTATTGCAGTATTTTCTCATGTGTCTCATGATAGGTGGAAAGATATTGAGGAAAACTAGTGTAAAATAATGAGGATCAGATTATTAAAATAATATAAAATGGATTGTTTTTCCTTTGTTTTACCTTTAGAAGATGTCACTTGCTACTTAATTATAAAAACAAAAGCTTTAAAAGAATATTACTCGAATATTCCTATGCTGGTGCGTTAGACCATTAGTCTACGTTGGCTAATGCAGCTTCAAAATAGCCACACATTATTATTATTTTCATGGTTTTTTATTGTACATAACTATTTCCCTACAACATATGTGGACCACAAAGAAAATATTATGGGCACCGAAGAGCATATTACCTCTTAAAATTGTTTAAGATTTACTTTGATATTTCAATAAATTTCAACTTCCCTACTAGGGTAATTTTATCCCTTCTTTTTGCAAGTTTTTTTTTAACATTTTCAAAATAATTGAAAAGAAAATTAATAAACTACCGAATTACTAAAATTGGCCAACAATCTTGGAAATATCATCAAAACAAAGTCAACTTTTGACTAGTTCTCTACATTTGTCATCATATGGTTGATGAATCTTAGTAATGCTAGTCAAAATGACTTACTTTATTTTTCTCCTTTTGGTCATTGTTGAATTTGAATCAAAAATTAAAATAATTTTCATGTAGGATTTTTTTTTGCAGTTATGATTTGTTATTTTAGGACTACCATTTTTAGTTACTTCTCATTTCGTTTTTCTTTGAAAGATAAAGTAGTAATTTAGTGAATATATTGATATTTATTATATGGCTAATTCTATTAAACCCATATATTTCCTGAGTAACCCCCTAAAACTTTAGAAAAAATATAGGATAAAGTTGCCTTTATGTCATTCATCCGTATTTTTTTCACTCATCCAATTTTCCTTCTTATATTCCTCTTATCCAGTAGACCTTAATACTATAATTTTAAGTAATTCTCAAATGTTGTGCTTAAATAGATTGACTGTGATGATGGCAATACAAATCTAATGGAATCGAAGGGGTAAAACTTTAATTATAAGTTCTTTTGATTTTTTAATCTAAAAATTCATTATTTGTAGAAGAACAATTGTGTGATTTAGTGGAAAATGAAGTAGTAGAAATGTGTGATATATGGAAAAAAATCATGCAGGTGGGATCTATGGATTAAAATAAATTCTCACAAGTGGGATGGTTGTTTGTACTGTGAAAGTTTGTTACAGATCAGTTTTTACCAGGCAATGTATAAAGGGAAAATTTTAACAATAAAATGGTTATACTCAACAACTATGGCGATTTATTAAGTGAATTTCTTACTATGTAAGCAAACTATAAGAGCACCATTATAACATAATTATGCTACCATTACTGACCGAGATAACAACCAGTGTTAACTAATTATCTCTTTCATTCAACATATATACACCACTCCCTTATTATTGTTATTTGCTAAAAATAAAACACAATGGTTAGATCTAAAATTTTATTGTGAGGAAGTTAATTTTATAGTTTGAGGTTATCTATGGTAAAGTTTAAAACTATACTGATTTGAAAGCCAAAGGCGTCAAATAAGTGAAATTTTATTTTACGTTGGGTTATGAACTTAGTATGAGTTTATTCAAAGTTAGGGTTTTTAATTTTATCACATGGATCCACTATTTTGTCAATAGATTTTTTAAAAATACAAATTGCTTTAGAACGAATTTTTTAATAGAAATCCGAATAAAGTAATTTGATTATAACTTGACGTATGAGGAAAGTAGAAGAATGTGGTGTTTAGGAAAATACAATCTATACTATACTACTAAAACTAAGTTACTCTACAAATCTCTCATTATTTGAGTCTTTTACACATCTCATTCCTTTATTTTCATATAAAATATAAATTCTTATATATTTTATCTATTTTACCCATTTCATAAAAAAGAATATTGGACCCTTTATATTCTCTCCCGTCATTCACTCTCACTCAAAATTCTTTTCTCTCGTCAATTTATATGAACAAATTCTTTTACCCCATAATATTAAATGTATTCATTTAAAAAAAATTATTTCCTTTTAAGGTAATCATTTCCCTAATACATACTATAATTTAGTTAAACTTTCACACCTACCACACTCCTTGTAATCAATAGTCTTAAATAATCCAAATGACGTTCTCTTCCTTTTTTCCATGCGTTCGATGCAAGAAAAAACATATAATTTCCTTTTATATTTCAAGTTTTCACTTTCTTCTTCCTTATCTAACAACTATCTCTTCCATATCTCTAAAGTTTCTTAAATAAAAAGTTTAGTTTTTTCTTTACATATGTATTCTCCTTAGTGATTTTCAAATCTATTCATGTTTTACAACAATTGATTTACTGTCTAGTGCTTTTAGGTTCTACAACAATTGATTTACTGTCTAGTGCTTTTAGGCTCAAATATTTTATGGAGTAAAATGCGTATGAATTTGGTTTTCTTCATTTATTTTGCGGGAGTTAATTAGATTTATGATAATCGTCTTATAATCTTCAATTATACTGAAAAAATTATTATAGGTAAAGTTGGTCTATTTTTTAGCCTTTACATTTGTATAAAATTAATTTTTAATTCATTTATGATTGTGTTGAAGATTATGAATTTGGTTCTTTCACTTATTATTAGAGAAATATTGTTATAATTAACATATATAGATAAAATAACTTGAGTTCTTTATATTGAATAGTGGTAATGTTTTTATTTCCATTCATAAACATAAGTATATAAGAAAAACAAAGCCATGGACCTCTAACAAAATTGGTTAGAGGTGTAGTGCTTAAGGTTCTAGAAGTCAAAAGTAGAAGTCGCGAGTGATCTACTTGGATAAACACCACTCCTATTCTGAAAATAGAAAAACAACTAAAGTTTGGAGAGACAAATTATATCTAAAGTAAAGAAGTACATAAAAACCAACTTGTAATAGAATAGTGAAGGGACAAATAGAAATGCACAAGAAACATTTTGGTTCTAACTTCAGTAGGCAACATTAATAAATTGTGAAAAGTTTAGTTTTAAATACGTATATCGCAAACTTAAAATTTTAAATCTTTTTTTTATCTTAATCACCTGAACTTATAATTTTATATTCGGGTATTATCTTTCTTAACCAATCTACACTTTATTTTTTTTTTGTGATTTCAATATGCTATGAAATATTCATAAAAAACTTACAGTTATTCATCAAATTCTTCATGATATTACAAAACAATGTGGTAATTATCGGTATTTTTTATGAAATTTGTTTCATGCTACATTTTTCCAAATTTTTTGGAAGATGGAAATGTTCATAGATAACTATATGTTGCATATGTAATTAGTGAAATATTTTTGAATAGATTGGATTATATGAAATATTATAGCCACGCAATTATTAAAATGAATTATTTGCTTTTAGTTTGAAACATTTGAATTCATGATAACAATAAATTTAGTTACAATCAATTCTACCTTAATTGAAATTCGATTTATGAGAAAAATAATTATATATTAATTATCTTTTACACTAATCAAATATAGAACTAAACTTCAATCGATTAATTCCTTCTAATTATTTGCACATGTAATTCCTTAAAATTAATATTTTCTTATGTGTATCCACAAGTAGTTTTTTTAATTGGGTAATTAGATGGTAGTACATGGTTGTACTATAAGTCTTAAGTAGTACATTCCTTGATATAGCATACTACTAGTCAACATTTGTCTAGTGGTTTGAATCACGTACTACGTATGATTCGAAAATGTGACTTCACGGGCTAAAGCGAAAGGACCTAACCACTGACACAGTAGTGTTTGGGATTTCATGGTGCTACATTATTTTACTTTGAATTATATTAGTTTTTCTACTATTCTAGTTTTAATATTTGCATTTATATTTGAAGTAAATGCAAGAATTATTTGGTTATTTCAAAAATTTGACTTCGCAAGACTTATGTGCTACATATACCTCTCATGTAATGTTATGCTATATGTGTTAAAAAGCAGGACAACTTATGCCATGGTAATATATTTCAATAGAGAACTAGTTTTAAAGATTATGAATTTGGTTTCTTTCACATATCCAGTAGAAAATTACTGTGTTTATTGCCAAAAAACATTAAGTTGTTCAATATAATTAATTAGAAGTAAAGTTGGTCTTTTTTCAATTCTCAAACATAAGTATAAAAGAAAAATAAAGTTTGAAAAAAAAGTAATATCTAAATAAAATGTATATATAAAAGTTATTTTTTGATAAAATCGCAAATCGAAAAAATACAATGCACATAAAACATTTTTGTTTAGTCTTTAATAGCCAACTTTTAAATTTTGTGAAACTTCAGTTTTAATTACATACACTACAAACTTGATATTTTAAATTCGTTTGTAATCTTAGTCACCTAAATTTGTATTTTGTGAATTTAGATATTATCCTTCTTAACCATTCTACACTTTATATATTTGTCTATTGTGTTATTTAATATACTATCAAAATCCAAAAAAGACTAATATCCAATGTTTCCACCGAATTGTTTATGGTATTACGAAACAATGAGTTAATTATCAGTGATTTTTAGGAAGTTTTTTTGCAGCAATAAATAATTTTCATGCGGATGGAAATGTTTATAGATAATTGTACATTGGAGATGAAGTTTTTTATAGTGATTATAAGCGAACTACTTTTAAATACGAATGATAATATCGAATATTATTTCTACGCAACTGTTCAAATGAGTAAGTTGTTTTAATTTTTATTTGTTTGAATTCAATGTGATCAAAGAATCAATTAAAATTAATTCCATTTTAATTAACAATCAAATTAATGATAAAATTACTTACATACTTATTCCCTATATCTAATTAATTATTGAATTAAAACCCGATCAATTAATTCCTTCTATTGAATTCCACAATTAATTCCTTAACATTAATATATTTTATGTGTATCCTCCACATGTAGTCTACTTTGAAATTGAGTACTTAGGTGGCAGTAATTTCTATACATTAAAGATTATAATGATTATAAGTGAACTAGTCTTAAATCGGCAGGATAATACTGGAATATCATTGCCATGCAATTTTAAAACTAATATATTTTATTTATAGATTTCTAATCGCATATTATGAATGATTTGAACATGAGCCTCATGGACTAAAGCTAGGGTGCCTAACCACTGGGCAGTAGTGCTTGACATTTTATTGTGATGTGTTATTTCATTTTGAATAAGGTTAAGTTTTGTACCGTTTCGGTTATAATGTATATGTGTATATTTGAAGTAAAGGAAAAATAATATGTTGTTCCAAAGTTAAATTTCATAATGTTTGTTTTAACGAACGCCTTTTCGACCGCCAAATGTCAACATTAATACATCCATAGTATTAACGTGTCGCACATCCAAATGCTGGAAAGAAAGAACGTGTCACTTTTTGTGAATATTTGTTAAATGTTAAATATTAAATTATTGGTCTTTAGATGTTAATTAATAAATAATGGTAGTAAACTTGTTTAAAAATCAATTTACAAAAATAAATAGTCTTGATGAAAGTTGAAAATGTAATTGAAAATCATTTTTTGGATTTCAACTTTTCATTTAATGAAAGTTGTCGCAACATTGTTGCACATTGTTAATAAGAAAACTTGTTAGCGTCCCTAATGCTTTGATAAGATAATCCTATTTTTCCTTAACTATGTAGATGAGATAAATCTCACTCCTTAAGGTGTATCTTTGAACAAATTGCTTTAATCAAATAAATCTGAGAGGAAAGATCGATAAGTTGTCATACCTTTCGACCTTATCGAAAGGTTATTGAAGCTACAACAACCCTTCTACTAGGTCGAAAATATATTAGATTGTTAAACCTTTCATCCCTGTCGAGAGGTTATAGGAATAACGACCACAACCATCCATCTAATTTTGGGAGGAAGGAACTATCCAACTTTTCGACCCTGTCGAAAGGTTGTTTACACGACCTCTCCAACCTTCTGACTTGGTCAGAACACATGCAAGTTGTTTGACCTTCCGACTTCATAGGACGGTATGACAAGTCTTCTCTAATCTTTCAATTTGGTAAGAATTTATTTACGCTTAAAGAAGTAGATTTTCTTCGAATTAAATCCGTCATGAGTGGTGTAAGATACATAAACCAGAACTTCAATAGAAGGTAAACCTTTTGACCTAGTTGAAAGGTTTTCCCTCCTCTCGAAGCAGGCTCAGTCTATATCTTTAACCCCTTTACTTTGCTCATATAAGACGATTCTAGTTATTCTCATGATCATACACTTAGCATATGTAACACGTCATCATCACTTTATTTTAAGTATGGATATTAACGATGACATGCTTCGATAGGGAATATTCAAGTTGATCTTATATATGCATAAATCATAGATCGAAAGAGATTATGAGAAAAAGGTTGAAATTATGTGCAATTGATCATTAGTCTAGCAAATGATCTTAAAGATTTCCTCAATGCCAATATCCATCATAAACGAGCCATCTCTGTTTATTTCATAACCAAAATGAGCTACAAGCAATCGAGCTCTCTCCTTAATTCAATTTAGGGTTTTTCTGAGTACAATTATCACTACGAAAGTGGGGAAAGGAAGATCAATTTAGTTTCCATAATTTGGCCTTCATAACTAGACCCCTTTGATCTTATTTATAGATGTAGGCAGCCCACATTTCGACCTTATGCTTTCTACTTACTTGAAAGGTCCCCCTTTTATATGCTACCTTAAACCTTTCGACTTCATCGAATGGTTATGAACCTTTCGACTATGTCGACAGGCTCGAAGTTTCCGATGCTTCTTGGTTTATCTCTTTTGCTACCTAGTTTTTCACTTCATCAGTAGGCCTCCTCCTTGTATTCTGTTGTGAACCTTTTGATCTTGTTGAAAGGTTTGTCTTCCATATATTGCCATGAACTCTCTAACCCTATCGAAATGTTTGTTTCCATCATTGTCGAAAGATTTGTTTATAACATGCTGTTCTGAACCTTTTGACATTGTCAAGAGGTTTGTCTTCAATGTGCCTATATGGACCTTTCGACTTTGTCGAAAGGTTTTCCACTTTTATGCTTTCACTAACCTTTCGACTTCATTAAAAGGTTTGCGTTTTACAACTTTTGTGAACCTTCTGACCTTGTCGAAAGGTTAGTCTTTACTTGAACATTATCGAGAGCTTCTTTTCATTCTTTGCTGACTTCTGAGTGTTGCTTTCTTCATATCACCTTTTGACGTCATCGAAAGGTGTCTTTGAAACGGCTTAACCATTTCGAAAGGCTTACTAAGCTTTCGAAAAGGTTACTTTGGAACGAAACCTTTGACTTAGAAAGATTTGGCATGTGGTCGAAAGAAACGCTATTGATTGCTTTCGAAATGGGCTTTGAAGTCATCACTACTTTCTCGTCTATGTCGAAAAGTTGACTTTGGTTGAAAGTTCTGTTTGTTTTCATCTGAGTCAAAGGCTTTTACACTGTATGAACAATTAGACTTTTTGAACAACCTTTTTAAGTCTTCCATGATAACTTCGATCTTTACTTCATTGAAACTACAATTTGATTATTCTTCTTTCATACTTCTGCCTTCGAGGATATTTTATGGTTAGCATTTTGCCCCCCTCACCCCACCTCCCCCATATGTAAGAAGATTTTTCCTTTAGGACAAATTTTTTCACAGCTTTCCAACTCTTCATAATTTTTTTCATTCCAGCAAAATCTAATGTTTAAAGTTCCATTTTGGTTATCATTCTTACCCTTATATTAAATGGTTGATGAACATATTAATGCTCTTATCTACCTGATAAGCATCATTTGATATTCAAAGATATGCGCTTTTAATATTAGCATTAGGAAGACCGGTTTGGGATTATTGGTTGCTTGCAACAGACTCAATTATATCATCCTCGAAATCTAACCTAGATTATAGCATTAACCTATGAAGTTTGTAGATTTGTAATGTGATATTCAAAATTCAGATAGCAATATCCCCAGAACAACCCAGGATTTTATGGTCAATTAAACAAGAATTAGTAGTATAATTCTCATGTTAAATTTGGAGTTCAAATCGAGACATATTTGAGCCAATTCTTTATGCAGAAAGAATCCTTGACACTGATTAGGGCTCATGTTTGTGTAAGCAGATAGTTGTTGGCATAGTAAACTCTTACCCATATTGGGGCATATTATGAATAACTAGAAACCCATGGAGATTATGTTCATGTTTCATAACTAGATTAGGGTATTTAGGTGAAATTTGATAACAACTCCAGAACTTAAGTTTGAGCACTAAAAAATGTACTAACCAGTAATATACCCTGATTCGAACTTAGTAAAGATAGCAATCGATAATTTTTCAAAACCTAGATTCAGTTATTGGACGTCGAAATTCATATATGAAAATTTCTATACTTAAATTCGAGTGTTTGAAATGGATAGTAATCCAAAGAGCTTATAGCCAAATTAGGGTCTAAATACGCAGTAGTCTTGATACCCAGATTCAGGTATAATGAGTTACTAATTGATGATAACCCAAAAACCAGATTAGGGTATTTAGATGACGAAATTTTATATGAAAAACCCGACACCATTGTTTGGGTATTGATAATGAAATTCATATATGAGAATCCCGGCCTCGAGATTTGGAAATTAATAGATTAAGTCAAGAAAATCCCAAAACCCAGATTCGGGGATTAATAGATGATGTTAAAGAAAGCCCCGAAACCCAGATCTGGGTATTCATCAATGGAGATTTGTTTCACTCCTTTGTTGTTGTCCTTTCCGACACATAAGAATCCTTTTGATTTTGCATTGAATAAATTTTATCAGCTACCTCTTGAGCTTGGACATCTTAGTCCACAATTAAATAAGCCGCCTTTACCTGAGCTAGGATATTTAGTCTTAAGTTGATTGTGCTTCCTTTTGGGCCTGGACATCTTAGTCCATTATCGATTGATTCATTTCTTGGGCTTGGCGTCTTACTCCATTACTGAATAAGCTTTTTCTTAGGCTTCGATGTCTTAGTCCGTTATTGAATGGGCCTCCCTCGGGCTTGGATGTCTTAGTCCATTATTGAATTGGCCTCTTCTTAGGCTTGGACATCTTAGTCCATTGTTGAAAGAGCTTCACTTGTGCTTGGACATCTTAGTCCCTTTTGATTGGGCCTTTTCTTAGGCCTGGACATCTTAGTTTATTGTCCGGTGCTCTTGGTTAGCTCATCTTAGAGGCTGAAACCAAAGACTTACCCGACCACCCTCTAGGAGGGTGCCTTATCCTGGCTCTTTTGCGACATGGATAGGTGCTTGTTTGGTGCTTTACCCTAGCCATCTTAGGCGTGGATAAAGGCTTGCTCCATCCTCCCTCCCGAAGGTGCCTTAACCTGGCCCTTTGGCGACGCGGTTAAGGGCTTTTTCAGTGCTCTAACCTAGTCATGTTAGGTGCAGATAGAGGCTTACTCCATCCTCCCTCCAGGAGGTGCACTAAGTGGTCCTTTTGTGGCACGGCTAAGGGATTCTTCGGTGCTCTACCCTAGCCATCTTACGGGTGGATAATGGCTTACTCTGTCCTTCCTCCAAGAGGCGCTCTGCCCTGGCCATCTCGGTACGGACAGAGGCTTTTCTACCATCTTAGGTAGTACTACCATCTTAGGCAGTATCCAAATTTGAGGAGCATTTCACTCCCAACAATTCTGATTTTTCCCTTTCGAAAGAAGTTATTTATTTATCCATCTTTGAAAAATATGGCCTTGAATGTTCTGCATTCCATGTTCTAGGCACCATATTGCTAACTAGGCGATATAGTTGTATGCTACTGGTGGATTACTATGCATATGATTAATGGCCCCTGCCAGTTTTGTCCTAGGGGTCCATATGTAGGACTCTTAGTGTTGGCAATTACTCTGTGGAGTACCAAATCCCCCTCTTGAAATGACCAAGTTCTTACGCTCAAATTATAATGCTTTGAGATTCTTCTCTGATATTTGGTAGTTCTTACCGCTACCTCATCTCTCATTTCATGTATCAAAACTAGTGATTCTTTCTTCAATTCTTGATTCTTGTCAAATGCATAGCCAATCCTTTGGTGTGAATGTACTTCGATCCCAATTGGTAACATCGCCTCCCACCCATATGTCAAAGAATACAGGGTATGTCCCGTTGCTGTCATAGCATACTTTCGGTAGTCCCATAACACCAATGTTAGTTCTTCTACCCAATTCGATTTTTCTTTATTCATTCGCTTATATAGAATGGTTTTTATGGTCTTATTTGCAGCTTCAACTGCTTCATTAGCTTTTGGATGTACGATAGACGAACAACTTTTGATAATCCCATTTTTGTGGCAGAATCGAGAGAAATCTTCGCTTTCAGATTGTGTCCCATTGTCAGAGATTATCTTTTGGGGAATTCCAAATCTGGTTAAGATATTCCTAATGTTAAATCTCATTACTTTTCCCGAAGTGATTTTTGGAAGTGGCTCGGATTCAACCCATTTATTAAAATAATCAATTAACACTACGGCATATTTAGTTTCTACTTTTGAAATTGTCCATGGTCCGATCAAATCTTTTTCCCAAACATCAAAGGGCTAGGGGCTTGTGATTGGATTTAATTGAATTGGAGGTAACCTGGGTATTTTTAAAAACATTTGGCATTTCTCACATCTCTTCACATAATCTATAGCTTGGCTTACCATGTGTGGCCAATAAATCCTTGCCTCATTATTCTGTTTGCAAGCTTTGTTCCATTAGAATGATCACCGCACAACCCTTCGTATTCTTTAGCCATCAAACTTATCCCATCATTTATGCTCACACATCAATGATAAGTTTGAGCATATTCCTTCTTATAAAGAATTTTTCTATCATAACAAAGGTTGGAGCCTATCTCCTGATTTTTCTTGCTTCTCCTTTATCGAATGTTAATGTTACTCAACAATGGACGCCATCCATGTTCCATCATATGCACATTTTGGATTGGGTTGATCCATTCTTTCTTTGGTTAGTTCTCGATCACTTTCTACTTCATTTCCCCTATGAGATTTAGCCTGACCTCTATTCATCACAAGTAACACTTTTCCTTGTTCAGATGTTTCTTTTTCAATTCTCGGCTTTTCTTGATATTCAATGGGAACAAGTGTGTTTCGGGGGCTCCCCTTAACTTGGCTAATTTTGCTAAAGAGTCCACCTGTGCATTCTCTCCCCTTGGAACTTGATTTACTTAAAATCCTAAAATAAGAAAGGTATTTGCAATATTCTATTTGCATATAAATATAGCTTCAGGTCCAATGTTTGGTATATTTGTTTCACTTGATTAAACATCAGGTGCGAGTCAATGAAAATCCGTATTTGGGGGGTTTTCAATTCTAATGACAAAGTTAGTCCTGCTACCATTGACTCAAAATCTGCCATATTGTTGGTTGCATGGAATCCCAATTTCGTGGCATAGTGCAATTGGTGTTTGTCTGGGGTTATTACTACATATTCTGCTCTGCCACGTTGCTCATTTGATGCTCCATCCACTAATAGTAGCCACATGGGCTTTTGGTCTTTCTCTTTTTTCAATTGTTCCTTTATAAAGTTGGTGCATTCATTTACAAAATCTGCCGGTGCTTGGCCCTAGGTTGTAGCCTTTGGTTGAAACTCTATTTCATATTGGCTGAGTTCAATCCCCATTTTATCAATCTTTTTGAAGTCTCAGGCTTACTGAAACTTGCTTAAGGGGAAAATTTTATCTATACTCTAATCGAATTTGCTTGGAAATATGCTCTAAGCTTTCGAGCAGTAAGATCAAGCTACATGCCAAATTTTGAATAACTGGGTATTTGATTTCTACATCCTTTTACCGCCTGCTTACATAGTATACTGGGTGTTGTGCCCCTTTATCTTCCCAAATAAGCATTGAACTGATAGCATGTTCCGATACTGCCATATGTGGATACAAATTTGTTTCTCCATTCTCAGGTCTTGAGAGTATCAACGGTTTCTCAAAATGGCTTTTTTGTTCCAAGAAATCTTTTCCGCAATCTTCCCCCCATTCAATGTTGTTCCTTTTCTCATTTACTTACAAGAAAGGTATGCATTTATCAGTAGGTTTGGAGATAACCCTGTTTAAGGCGGCTACTTTTCCATTTAAGCTCATCACTTCCCTTCTAGTTTTTGGCATGGCCATATCCCTTATAGAGTGAATCTGATCGGGACTTGCCTCTATACTTTGAGCACTAACCAAGTAACCTAAGAATTTTCCAAAATGTACTCTAAAAGTGCATTTTTGTGGATTTAACTTCATTTAACACTTCCGTAGCGTCTTAAACATTTCCTCTACATCTTTGCGATGGTTTTCAGGTTCGCTTGACTTTACCATCATGTCATCAACATATACCTCCAAATTTCTGCCGATCTTTTCCTTAAACATTCGATTAACTAATCTAAAATAGGTGGCCCCTGCTTTCTTTAGACCAAATGGCATAGCTCTGCAACAATAAACCCCCATTTTGTTAAGAAACTGGTATAGTCTACGTTTGGCTTGAACATCGGTATCTGATTGTACCCCGAATAAGCATATATAGGAGATAATAACTTGGGTCCACTAGTTGCATCTACAAACTGATCTATTCGTGGCAATGGGAAACAATATTCCGGACATGCTTTGCTTAAATCTATGTAATCATTACATATTCTTCACTTTCCATTTGACATTTTATCGAAACTGGGTTGGCTAACCATTCGGGGTACTATACTTCTAGATTAATCTATTTTCAAGGAGTCTGTCAACTTCTTCCTTCAAGGCCTCTGTTCGAACTTTATCTAGTTGCCTTATACTTTGCCTCACAGTGGTTGCTCCCTGGTTGATGTTAAGGGCATGACACATAAAGGTCGAGTCAATTCCTACCATATCAGAATGTGACAAAGCAAACACATCCTTGTTGTCTTCAAGGAACTGAATCAGCCCTTTCTTTAAGTCACCATCGAGGTCTTTTCCTACTTTATCCACTTTGGAGACATCTTCGAAATCTATTTGGGTTTCCTCAAGTTCATTTATGGGCTTTATTCATCTGTCTCTCCGCGATAATCAAACTCTGTTATAATTTATAACAACCTAGAAAATTAAACTATAATAATTAATTAACAAATTTATTAAATGATAAAATAACTTCGTGAATTATCAGAATTAAGCCACGAGAGTTACACCATTGTGTCCATGGTAATTTTCTGGTCAATTTCCATATATTGAACGTCAGAAACCAAACTAATATGAACGAGATATGAAGAAAATGAATATATATGTATATATGGCTAGGTCGACCGGTCGATCGACTTAGGCAAAGGGGCAATCGATCGTCGATCGACCCAGCTGCCTATTTAGGGCGAACGGACGAACATACGTCAGTTTGAATATTTAGCCGACTTTCCATGTATTTTGCATTGTTTAAACTGATCTTGTCATTCCATTCATGCATATGATGGCCCCTATTCAACCTATGACGTGGTTGCATCCTATTCAATCCCCAAATCCAACAGTCTGAGATCCACTTCTATCCCTATAAATAGAACCCTAGGCCTAACACTTTTTCTCATTCTAAGATCTTCTCAACTGGGTTCACCTACTGAGGAAGGACCCTAAGCGGAATAATTTTCCAATGAGGAAATCATTTTAAACAAAATATTTAACAACCCCTAGTAGATCCATGAAGGCCTAAAGGGAAGAGCTAAGGATCAGTGTTGAGTGATTGTAATTATTTTGATTATTAAGCAATTTAAAATAATAGGGTTTCCAATAGTTGTAGTTTTACTATGATTTTTGGAATAACCCTTTTAGTAATCTATTTACAGTTTTTAAAATTATTTTTAGTCTATTTCTTTTACCTATTATTTTCAGTTAATCATAGTTTTTTTTGTTAATTATAGCTTTTCCATTTATTTACGATATTTTAATTTATTTACTATTATTTGTGCGTTATTTACATCTTCTTCTTACGCCTAGGATTTCCTTCTATTTTCAGTTTTTTATTTCTGCTTCTTCTTCTTCTTCGAGTATGGATTATAATAGAATTAATGAGAAATTGGATTAATTTATAAAAATATGAAATAATGAAATATAAGATGAAAATTATAAGGACTGTAATATAACGAGAATTGGACCGAAATTATGCCTAGTTATGATATTAATTGGACAGAATTAAAGAGATCGGCCTAGTTATAACTTCGAATTATAACTAAAAAGAATAAAAGAAGAAAAGAAGCTTCATACTTAAACCTTGGGTTAAGTAATAAGCATGATTATAATGTAAGTTATAAATTGATAAACTATTGGAACTATGGTAAACTATGGAAACTATGGTGCTTATTTTAAGACTTAGGATAAATTAATAAGCAATAATAGCAATTGATAAAAATAAAGGCTTATTTAGATAATTTATCTAAGTTAGTAAGCAAAGATAAGAATAGGACCTATACCAAATATTATTCCCCTAATATTTCTGTAGTTATGGTGTTTCACATAATCCTAAAGCGAGACGAGGTGCTTCACATAATACTGATGTGAGGCGAGGGGGACACTTATATGCTTATAGTGGTAGTAAACGATCAATTTATGGTAGTTTAAATCAAGGGAATTTGAGCAAGGGAGGAACTAGATTTTTGTTTGATAGGGACAAGCAACAACAGCATTTCCTCTATTTTTCTATGGACACGATATTTCACATAACCGTTAAGTTAAACGAGTTGCTTCACATAATCCTAAAGTGAGGCGAGGGGCATGCTTATGCTGTCAAAGGTAAATAAAAGGTCAAAAGAGGGAACAACAGGAATGCGAGCTCGGTGGTAGTCACGCGACTTCTAGTGATGGCTGATAAATCGTTATGCATTCTAATCGCTTAGCAAGTGTATCTTTTGTAGACATCAAAGTCTATTGCGTAGGGAAGTGTCCAGTACACAGTAGATTCTATGAAGTAGCAGGCCGATCAAAGGGTAGAATTAGGACTTCAGCCTAATCAAAGTAGCTATCATGGACAAGTAAAAACAATCAATGTTAACCTATCTTATTAATTGAGTACTAGTTAATTCGTATTTATTTCCAACTTCATCCCTCCTATTTCTTTATTTCCTTTTATATATGCTAGAACTATTGAAGTGTCTATTACTTTTACTTTGCTTAAAGATTCTAGTAGTTACTATCACTCACCAGACTTTTAGTTTGACCCACTCTACTATTTTCCCCTTTTCCCTCCATAGGCAGTAAAGGGAGAGGGCAATAGATTGTAGTTGCTCGGAGGTTTCTTGGAGAAGATTCTGCTATGTATTTCCCTACTTTTATTTCTGTTTTCTTTCTTTGTACTAGCACTTGAGAGGGATATTTAAACTCTGATTTCTGTTGAGACTACGATTTTTTATTTCATGAGACATAGTGGGTTTTGAGACATGTACGCAGTATTTGATATTTAACTTATTTGGTTTATGAAGCAGTTATGAAGTTTTTGTTTTGAATAAGTTATTATTTTAGTGTCCGCTGTTTTTACCTATGTTTCTCTTGTGAATCTTAGTCTCTGTTAGTTTTAGTTATACCTACAACGTTCCATGCCTTTTAGTGTGTGCTTTTGGATATATTCAGGGGTGTGGGGTTTTTCGCTTGGTATTAGAGTCTAAGGTTGCAAGATTCCTGAAAATTTATTTTAAAAGTAAAAGTATTTTCCAAACTTCTTTTAAAACATATTTTTCAAAAAAGAACTCTTAGAAATAGTTTTTGTACAAACCCCCTTCAAGTCTAGTGCAATATTCTTTCGATTATTTCGAGCCTAAATTCTCTTTTCTTTTGCATGGAATGGCTGACTGGTTCCATAGAGCTACGGTACCTGAGGTGCAAGGGCAAGTACCCAATACAACACAAGTAGGTAGAAATCCCTTTAATCCACCCAAATCGGCCTGCTTTTCTGAGCTAGGCAAGGACTTCACTACTATTGGAGGTAGAATTTTTTTCAGCCACGGAGGATTCCAAAGAGGCGCGAATTAGTTTTGAGAATCCGGAGCAAAGTTTTAGGAGGTTAGAGTTGGAGGATCGACAGAGTGTTCAACCTATACCTTAGCAGTTGGAAGAAGAGCTTAAGGTGGTTCCTACAAGCTCTAAGAAGCCATGGTGGAAGGGCAAGAAGGGAAAGAGGAGAAGGGAAGGCCCTCGGAAGAGAATCAAGAAAAAGGTAAAGTGCCGTAAGTGTAGAATGATTGGTCATTATGCAGGAGATTGCAAGAAAGAGAAGATGAGGGGAAGGTGTTATAGTTGCGGGCAACTTGGTCACTGGAGTAGGAGTTGCCCTTAATAGACGAGGTAGGGTGCAAGTGCACCAGTAGCACAGATCCAGACTTTGGATACAGCGCTTTCCAACAGCAGACCAAATCTAGGCAGGAAAATTTGATTTCTATTTCTAATTTTTCCCATTTGGACTCTTTTCGATTCTGGAGCATCACACTCTTTCGTCTCAATTTCTCATGTGGATTGTTTGCAATAAGACATTTCATTAGTAATAGACCCCATATTTGTTTCAAACCCCATAGATGGATGGCACACATTTCTATTGTTTGTAGGGGTTTGAAAATTTATATCCTAGGTGTAGAATTTTACTACAACGCCTATGTTTTTTGGATTTTCAAGGTATGGGATGATTTTGTGAATGGATTGGCCATCCACATATGAAGCTATATTAGACTGCGGGAGGTTTGTTAAACTAGAGATATGCATAAGTAGGACTCTCGAGACATCTTGCAACCCACAAGGGTCAGTTATGTTGAGCTTCCTTTTTCCCTTGATTCATCTTCATCAGAGTAAGATTCGTTTCATACTGTCAGAGATTTTCCAGACATCTTTGAGGAGGTTAGGGGACTACCCCTCTAAGAGAGAGATTGACTTTCGAACTTATTTTACTAGCCATTGGCATTACCCGTGGGGCATATGGCACCTAGTGAAAGGAAGGGATTGAGCAAGCCAATCCGTGAGCTTTTAAGAACAGTTTCATAAGAAGAAACATATCGAAATAGGGAGCGCCAGTTGTCTTCGCTACCAAAGCAGGTGGTTCTATACTTTGCATTGATTACAGAGAATTGAATAAGCTCACAAAGAAGAACCATTATCCACTCTCTAAGATGGATGATTTTTTTAGTTAGTTGGCTCTTCAGTATTCTCTCAGCTTGGTCTAGCCACTGAATTTCACTAGCTTAGGGTAGATGATGACAACATTGTTAAGACCACATTTAGGACACCTAACGGATTCATTGAGTGGATGGTTATGTTTTTTGGGCTAACCAATGTCCCAGCCTATTCTATAGATTTGATGAACCATGTTTTTAGAAATGTCCTAAAATAAAGTTTGTGGTGGTATTGGTGGTCGACATTTTTGTATTTTTCAAGAAGTATGAAAGAGCATGTTATTCATTTAAAGTAGGTTCTTCGCACACTGCGTGTTCATTAGCTGAAGATAGAGTTCTTGTAGTATCACTTTTGAAGTGCGTTTATTAGGGCATAGAGAATGTCAACACATGGTAGAGATTTAAGAAACAGCTTTGTACATTTAGGATCAGACTATGGAAATCCGAAGAGAGGTAGGAAAAGATTGGGGGATGTACAATAGGTCCAATTGATAAGAAAAGATGAAAACCCATGTGTAGATGAAAGACTTTAGCAAGGAAATGGGATTTCAAAGTTTAAGAAAAGTACTCCTAGGTTAGTAACGAAAGAATCCACTTTATGCCAAGCCCAATAAAATGAAAATTTTGAAATTTAATATTTTATTTTAAAAAATAAATATGGTGTTTTTGAAGAATGGCATAAAATTTAAGTTGGTTTTTATATAATGAAAAATTGGAATTCTTTTTGAAGAATTATGGAGTATAGATATATAACTCACTAGTTTCATTATAAGTAAACAAAGATTTTAAACATAAAAACCTAGAGTGTATCCAGTATCGAAAACATAAATTACAACTTTTATTATTGTAATAAATATTTTCATGAAAAATAATTGGAGCAGGCTATAACACTATTGTTATAGTAAGTGACTCCCATGAGAAATATTTTTACATAGGTATATGGGATTCATTGGTATTTATTTAACTGAATCCATACACTAGTGTTTTTGTTGTAGTAACGGGGTTTTACGCAACATCCATTTGAATCCAAATAAAAATGCGTTTTAAAAGGTAATTTCTAAGCATAGAAATTTGTAAAGTATGCTTATTATTTTTAATAAGCACAAGGAAGTGTTTTTGCAGTTATGGAAATATTAAAACAGTTTTGAAAATGAGTTTTTCTAAAAGGAAAATGTGTAAGTTATATATTAGAAAATATTTACGATGAAAGAATATAAATTAAACATACTTTAATCTATTGGAACGAAAAGAATAAAGGTATGATTTTTTTGAAACCGATAAAAATGTTTTGTGCAAGTTACATGGGACACATGAAAGACATACATGGTATGAAAAGCACCATATTTTGTATAGCCTATTTTGAAAAATATAAAATAAGTTCCTTGTAAATTGATGTATGAGACCGTAAGGTATATCAAGATGATGTTTTGGAAACACATAAAAGCAGTTTATGGTTATCCTCAAAGAATATGATTTGGTGAAAAATTAAATAAGTTTTTGGAAATGAAAAACTTAATAAAAGTTAAATTTTAAAATTCAAATTTTTATAGAAAACTAAAAAGGTCTTTAAAATAAAATGAGGAATAAGTTTTGGACTTAGAATTTAAAAGTTTTCCTCTCTAAGTTGGGATATAATGTTAAACTATTCAACGACTAGTTTTCTATCAGTTTCAAAAACCACCCGATAAATTCTGAATTAAATTTATACCACAAGCTCACGGCATACTATTGTTGTACGTTGCGAGTACGGGTCGATCCGTAAGGAATTGTTAGATTTTAAATTTCTATTTAATCAAATTAACCAAAGTTGAAAATGTGATTAGCAAAAAATGTAGAAAAATGATAAAAAAAGGAAGTGATAAAAATATGAGAGTGTTATGACAATTTAGAGATAAATCCACTCTCAAGATCACATAGTTCAGCACACATGAAATTATGATATCTCTTTTTTAGTCATCAATGAATTTAAATGATGTGTTTATCATAAGTATGGCCCATTTATGCTATTAATTAGCTCAACATAAGCCATCAAACTATAGCACAACCTTTAAACCACTTTATTTCTAATGAAAAATGACAATAAAGTTGAAAGCAAAATCTATTTTAAGTGTGGTCGTGGTCGATTAACTATTAATTAGAAATATAGACCTTCAAATTTTAATTTCAACATTCACTTCATTACCATCATCGTATGTAAATGAAGAGGTATATATTATTTATGATTGTTTAAGTATAGCCTATTAGGTATGAAAAACATAGACTATCAAATTCAACATGAAACAATAAATCACATCAACATTCATTTAAGCACAAAAGAGAGCAATAATTATCAAAATGTTGAAGCTACATGACTAGAGGCTTCATTACACCTAAATTGAAGTTGTTCGATTGGGTGAGGCATGGGATGGAAGCGGAGGTTGGGTTTCGGTAATTTGCGATGGATTTGTTGATGTAGAAGAGTGGCAGGCAGGGGAGTGGAAGATGGTGGCTTTTTTTTTATGTGGAGATGGTTATAATAATCAGGGTGGTGGCACAGTGAAGCAAGGCAGTTTTTTCAAGGAAAGCAATGGAGTTTGTGGTAGAACTGATGTGATTGTGATGGTGCTGCTGTAGTCAAGTGAATGTGAGTTGTTAGGTTGACTGGATGATGGGCGTGTAGACTGTGTGCACTATGGTTTGGAAAATAGTGGCTGTAGATGAGGAAATATGAATTGCGGTATGAAAGTATGGCAATGTGGTCAGTGGAGGAAGGGGATTTACTGTCAGTGGGATGTGGTAGCTTGGTCTGGTTAGAGAGGAGGATGTAGAGTTGCTTGACAGAGGAGATGGTAGCAATAGCTTTGTAAAGAGATGTATGTTGAAGCACAATATTATGAAGCAATGTATTGGAATAACAGGGCTGTAAAGTGCTATGCACTGTCAACGTTGATGGGGTGGTGAAGATGTCAGGTTTGGGGAGTTGAAAGGTGGTGGAGGAAAGGTGAATATCAGGGGCAGAGAAATGATGAATGGATGTAGGTGAAGGTTGGAGGATGAGTTGAAATCTAGTATGCGCACAGAGATGAATGTGCAGGACTGTTAGTAGGCAGTGGCAACAGAGAGGTCATGCAACAAGGAAATTTGTACAAAAAAAATACAAAATGTGAAGGAAATCAAGTACAAATGAAATGTAACTTCAAATGTAATTGAAAATGAAAATGGAATAATAAAAATTCTTTTACAATTGAGATTGTGTATTTTTTTAAATATATACAATGCAAATGTAAAACAAGTAGAAAACAACAATTACACAAACAAATGCAAGTTACAAACACACAACACTTTTTTTTAATTCCAAAAAAACATACAAAGTAAAACACACAAATATTCAAACAAAAATAATTCGAAGAATAAAAAATAAAATTAACGCAATTCCCAGGCAACGTCGTCGAAAACTTGTTCAACGACTAGCTTTCTATCGGTTTAGAAAACAGTCAATAAATTTTGAATTAAATTTATACCGCAAGCGCATGGCATACTATTGTAATATGTAGCGAGTACAGGTCCATCCGCAGGGAATTGTTAGATTTTAAATCTCTATTCAATCAAATTAATCAAAGTTGAAAATGTGATTAGCTAAATATGTAGAAAAATGACAAAAAAGTAAGTGATAAAAATATGAGAGTGTTAAGACAATTTAGAGATAAATCCACTCTTTAGATCACATAGTTCAACACACATGAAATTATGATCTCTCTTTTTTGGTCATTAGTGAATTTAAATAACGTGTTTATCATAAGTATGGCTCATTTGTGCTATTAATTAGCTCAACATAAGCCATTAAACTATAACACAACCTTTAAACCACATTTAATTCTGATGAAAAATGACAATAAAGTTGAAAGCAAAATCTATTTTAAGTATGGTCTATTAACTATTAATTAGAAATATAGACTATCAAATTTTAATTTCTATATTCACTTCATTACCATTATCATATGTAAATGAAGAGGTAAATATTGTTTCTAATTGTTTAAGCATAGCCTATATGTTTTGAACAACATGGACTATCAAATTCAACATGAAATAATAAATCACAACAAAATTCATTTAAGCACAAAAGAGAGCAATAATTATCAAAATGTTAAAGCTACATGATTAGAGGCTTCATTACCGCTACATTGAAGGGATTAGTGCAACGTCCAGCCTTTTCGCACGGTTTAAATCGACACACGTGCCAATTCAAACCATACGGAAGGGCGGATTGTTATGGGTTACATAAGAATAAAAAAACAAGAAAGAAATAAAATAGAATCTCACGGCGGAAGGATAAAATATAATAATCAATTATACAATTTATAAAGCTGTTTTAAAAGTATTCGATTATACATATCCAACATATATCAGAGTAACACATACCATATAACAATGCAGCGGAACAATATGAGTGTAGTGGAATATAATAAATAATAATAATAGAAATCTTCGTCTTCATCCTCCAGAGCTTAAGTCTTCGAAATCCTGAAATACTCGGACTGACCCGAGCGAATTGAAAAACAAAACACTCAAGTCATAACTAAAAGATCTTATGTGAGTTAAATCAACAGAAATAAATATGAGTGCAGTAACTCAAGTGATGCTCGGGATTTACATCTCCGAAGAATCCGTTAAACTATTTACCATGTAGTATATTTCGCTATTATAATAGTGTCTAATTGTAAAATAAACTTACTTTAAAATAGCGTTAAGGCTTTACATTTTCCACCTTAACACGTAATAGTGCCAATAGTCTATACAGTGCCCGCATATCTCCTGATCGGGAGACTACGAGAAGACACTCCATAGGTACGACACAAATAGAAACTCGTAGTAAAGGCTCGGTATGGTAGGTGACACGGCACAACTAGGAAATGCCAGGGTAGATATACCAATTACGCTTCCGGGTCGGTGGTAACGCGTTGCCGCAGCTACTGCCCACCTCGAGCCACACCCCCAAATCAAAGAAATCAAAAGTGGCCACCGAATAAAACCAAAGTCGGAGTAGAATATCGAAGGGATGTGTCCGATCAAAGGTGCTACCTCAATTAACCCGTCGATCGCTCCTGTTTTAGCCACCTTATGCCAACTCACGGGAGTTGGGTCCACGTATGTACCTCAAAGGAAAGCGCCGCCACCATCCTACTTCATTTTGGAATCTCCATCGCGTACACGGTTGTTAAAGTGGTTTTCGGAGTTGGCAGAGAGTATGACAACTTCCGATCCCGGTCTCTTCAACAACCAAACGTTATTATAACACCGCGGTTATTTCAAAATAATTTATACTTTAAAACCAGAATAAAATATCCCTTTCAAAACCATATAAATACGATATCATTTATATTTTTAAAAACCCAAATCAATATGATATCATTTTTATTTTATAAATATCCCTTTTTTCCAAAATTAAAATATTTTCAAATACATATATCGTAAAACCCATAGCGTTGAAACAAAATTTCTAATACTTAAACGGTTTTTGTATTAAACCGCTTTGCATACAAAAATAGCTTTTTAAATTTCACAAATAAATTCCAATTATAGGTTTAAATTCCCATATAAACCATTTCAACTTTCCATATATTTCAAAGCTTTAATTATTCCATCATTTCAAAACTTATTCTTTGGAAATTTCATATATATCAAATTCCATTACTATTTTTTAGATTTGAAATGTTTACTTAATAAATCAAATACCATTTAAGTAAAACCTTTAAACTTCCAATAACAGGGTATTTTCTCAATTTAATTGACTTGATAATATTCATTTAAATCGACTTGATATTCAATTAAGTCCTCTAAACCAAAATCAAGTTATAAAGATCATACCTTTTAAAACCCCAAATTAATTTAAATTTCAAATAAATTTTATTCGAGGAAAATTCTTAAATACCTTAATTCAAAGCAAATCCATATTTATCTTCCAGCATTTATTTTATTTAAGACATTATAAACTCCATCAATAAATTTAAATAAATACTTAACTGTATTATATCTAAATAAAAATTAACTTTTATTTTTAAACTTCTTTTATTCTTTAAACCGAATATATACCTAGCTTAAATTCAAGCTTTTAACTATATATAAAATAATATTTAAAAATATCAAAAATCAATATCCATTAAACCATATTCTTTCCAAAACAATAGAAAATCATTTCAAAAATAATTTTATATTTACATACCGCGGTGCCTGTATCTATCCTATGGTCAAGTGATACAGATATTTATCATTTCAATCCGTAATTTAAAAATAAAGGTTTTCGGTTATATATCATTTCAAACCGCAATCCCGAATGAAATGAAAATGCATAATAACTTGTAGTTTGTACAATATAAAATATAGCATCCATTCATCCAAATATCAATCATCAACCATTTACTACAATCATCATCCAATTTAAACAAAACATCAATGTAGAGCATATAAAATATAACAGGTAATAAATAACAGGTATTAACTAACAGTTTATATTCAATAATAAATTTAAAAACTGTTTAACTGGGAGTTTATACGAAATAAAATAACCAATTTTATTGGCAGTTTATATGCAATGAATAATTAGATAACAATTTAATTAAATAAATGCGATTTAACTGAGATGATTAATAAAAGTAAGCCAAACAATCATAAATAAATTTCTACACATATCATAAATCAATTTAACAAACATAAGAAATTTTAGAAGTTGTGAGTGGGTTAAAACACTCACTTTTGGGATTTATATTGAATTTTAATCCGATTTAAACCCAAAAATTGCACAGTCTCCAAATCCGTCCAAACCACCTCCAAAACTTCAGAAATTTTATTACGATCCTAACAAAAAAATCGTGCGTGAAATGGAGTCCATATGGGAAAGTTGTTCGAGTTAAATCGAGATGATTTTCAATTTAAAACAAATAAAGAAAATATAAAAATTAAAAACATATGTCACCTCTCTCTACAGCATCATGTGCTCTCCCTCCCCCTGAAACGCGTTTTGAAACTTCCTGGCAACACGAGTTCGAACCCTAACCCTAAGAGCCACCACGTGCAGACTCGACGCCTCCAACATGATCGCCGCACCCCTCACCTCGACACCGCGACTCTCCCCCCGTACGCGCCTCGTTGCATCGGTCTCGGCCTATGAAATTTGACAGCTGCCACCGGGTTTGACAAACCTTAATCGAATTAAATCGATGAATCTAACCGTTAACTCGCCAAAAATATTGCATGGATGGATTGCGCTCGAGAATCTCTACAAGCCCATGTCGTCGATTCGACGATCGGTCGAAGTCGATCGCAGCCCAACGAACGGCCGAGAAATTTTCAATTTTTACAGGTCAAACTACAATCCAAAAAGAAAACCGAATTTCAACAGAAGATTACGCACTTAAAGAGCTTTAACATATAATTTTTTTTGAATTTTTCTGAGGAGTTTGGATTTTCATTAGATTTTTTAATTTGCAATTGGATCTAGGGTTTGCATCCATTGAGGAAGAGGAGGAGCTGATGAAATTTTACAAGCAGACAAATGAGAATAGGCGTAGGCTAGGGTTTAACAGGGTATTTATAGATAAAATTGGAATAGACAGATGGACCCGAATTATAAATGTGCTAAACGATAATTGGCCCAAAATGCCCGTTTTAACTTCGGAACGAAATTGGGTCAACCCATATATCGAAATATGGGTTTAAAAATATTTTAAACGCGATGGAAAAAGTTTCAAGTTCAAATTATCGTATGAAGAAGTTGTGCAAAAAAAATATTTTCAAATTGATTTCAATTTATCGATTTCAAGGCGTTTCGCGTCCGTACGATCAAAGCACAAGTCCGATCGATACAAAACTTGAAATCCCACAATAATTCACCGACACTGATCCGATGAAACATGTTTCGTCGAAACCCGAGTCAGTGACCAAAATGGCTATTTTTATATTAATTAAATAAATAAAATTTAGTCAGTTTAATCAATTTTTCAATTTAAATTCGATAATTACCAATTCTTATCATTTTAAATTTCCAATCATTTACAATGATTTAAACCAAATTTAAATGTCAATTTAGAGAAGATTAATTTATAAATTTCCATATAAATCCTCAATTTCATAAAATTCACGATTATAAATAAAATTTCCAATAATTCTATTAAATTCCTTTTTCATTTTATTATTTAATTCATTGCTATCTAAAGGATGTAATTTACATTGGTTCACGATTGTTTATCTTTATTTTCTTAGATTTCATCTACATTTCCATTCATGCAATATTTTAAATATAAAATTTTCATTTAATTGCAATAAATCATACTATCGAAATTTAAATTCAAAAAATAAATAAATGTTGATTCCCATTCTTATTATTCAAACAATCATTATCTCATAAACATATTTAACTTTTGTTTACGTTTCATTACGCTGATACTTTCCGTTTCACCTTTTATTCGTATTAACTATTTTATTTCCACTTATTATGTACAACTCCTATAATTCAATCATATTTAAATTTGTCAATTTCACCCACAAATTAAGATTTTAAAACCACTTTACTAATTTACATCGGTTCCATCCTTTATTACATCAACTGTTACTCTAAAGTTACATTAACCAACGTAAAATTAAGATTTATTTTAATCGATTACCAAAATTTATTTTAATTCATAATGATTTGTGGTCACAACTCTCAATCACCCTTTTATAAATTTATTATTTCTACTCCAATTTATCAATTACTACCTTAAAATAAACTTATGTTTCTATTTAATTTTCATTTACCCTTCCGTTACTATAATAAGGTTTATTTTCAACAATGAACATTTAAAATTACTTTTCTAACATTTGTTGTAATTGATTTCCATAAATTTGGATTGCGCTAATTTAGTTAGCCTTAACGTTATTGCATTAAATCTTCAATCAGTTTCAATTAATATAGCATTTTATTCTAATTACTTACCATTTGATTCATAAATTATTGATTTCCTTCAGAATTAAATAAAATTTGATTTCCAAATGTTTTATTTGATTGCCATCTTTACTATGTCCATTATTACTTAACTTCAAATTTACAATTTCACTCAATTATAACTTTTACAAATTTTTTTTTCACAATTAATTTTTATTGCATTGAAATTTAATTTATTAGCTTATATCAACATTATTACCATTAATTACAATTGGATTACCTATTTTATTCAATACCCTAAATAAATAACATATATTAAATCAATACTTACATTTGTTTACCTATGTTTCATTTATACAAATTATCTTATCCCACCCGTTAATACAATAACTGCATTTGTTCTTATTATATTCCATTTATAGCTAAGTCATAATATTTGAAATTTTTATAAAATTGGAATGTTCACTCAAGTTCATTTATTATTAGCTTGCATTAACACGTTTCCTTAATTTAGAATCAAATACTG
The DNA here is from genome assembly GCA_030765085.1 of Allium cepa. Taxonomy (NCBI): domain Eukaryota; kingdom Viridiplantae; phylum Streptophyta; class Magnoliopsida; order Asparagales; family Amaryllidaceae; genus Allium; species Allium cepa. Next base: position 592,419,580 of record CM060937.1, read on the forward strand.
TTAACAATGTTTTATTACATTAATCAATTTAATAATTTTCTTTTATTTCTCATATACAATTTTAAATCCAGGTATAATGTTTTCACTACTTTCATTCATTAGAATTCTATTCCGATTTGCTAAATAAATAGGTTTTAATTACCATTAAATTATTGTATTTTAGCGTTCATTTCAATATTAATTTATAAAGTTTTTACTTCTACTAAGTTTAATTACAGAAATCTCATTAATTTAACCAATTTAAATTGTCGAAACTTACGGGTCGTTACACTATCCCTCACTCAAAACTTTTCGTCTCAGAAAAGGAAAAAGAAGGGAAAAGAAAGAATTAAATAAATAATACATCTTATTCAAAATATTTACTCTATAAACAAATAATTTACCAAGTTTATAACCATTAAATATTTTTATACTCAAATTAATAAAGTTTGGAAAACATTTCAAAATATTTTCTAAGTCCAAAATTTTACGGAAAATTTTGGCAGAGTCTCCTTTGTACGGAGAGGCTCGGGGAAAAATATAATATAAATATAACAAAATACCACATATAATATCCAAAATATTATATCCCAACACGGGAAAATATATAAATAGCGCTATAAAACCGTAATCTGAGAACGTACCTATTTGTCGGGTAATTAACGCTTAATTATGAAACCAAAAGCAGTAGCAATTGCTTCCATAACCTGTATTTCACTTATATAGTCAAAGAGAGTTAATAATTATATAAAATGAAATATTTAGTGTTGTTTCAATCAATAACAAACAATCAGTACAACAACAATCAATTCCAACAAGGCATACAACCATCATACAAAATCAACACAATTCAATCATTCATTCATATCAAACAAAACAAATAGATGTTCGGGTTCAAACTTTAAATTGCACAGAACGAGAAATAAACTGCTTAGTGCACCATTTACTCACAGTCTTAGAAGAACTAAATAGACTATTCCCATATCCACACAATTTAAAGTATCCTTACCCAACAACTATAAACCAAAACAAACAACAAATCCAATCAATAATTAAGTTCATTCTTATCAATTTAATTTCATACTATTGTTGTTTGACTACCTTTTTATACATATAATGGTTTATCTTTTTTTTATATAATTTCAATATTCATCTTTCTGCTTATTTTATTGATATATAGCTTCAATCATTTACTAACGTTTATTATCTTCCATTTATATTACTTAATTTCATTTATTTACTTTCATTTATTCTAAATTTCATTTATAATATTACCTTTCTATTTCAATTAGTAGTCTTTTCAATTACACCTAAGATTATAATATTACAATGTCAAATTCTTATTTATTAAGGAATTTCCTTAATTATTTTCATTACCTCAAATTTATTACTTGTATAATATCTACTACATTTTCTTATTAACATTTCAACTTTTAATATTTGGTAAGTTATAAATATGCTTTTTAAAACTGTAATTGAAAGTCATACAAGTTTCCTCAATTCTTTTAATTAAGCAATGTTCAGTAATTATATCTTTTATTCATAGGTTACAATTTCAAATTTCGTTTAATTTCATTTAATTTCATTCATAACCTATCATTAAGTCTCTTGTTTTAATTAAAGGTTTCAATCATTAATTACTTACGTTCAAATTCACTACAATAACTGAAATTATTAATTAATGCAGACTTAAGAATTTAAATACCAGGTTAATTTCAAATCATTTTAAAGAAAATAGATAGAGGTTTATACATAAAATTTATATATCCAAATTATTCTTAAAACAATTTAAAATTTATATTTGTTTATCCAAATAAATCCGTAGTAAAACTACTGCGATGGCCTTCCCACTTTGAAACTCGAAAATGAATGTCGATGATGCGTGCACTCATCACCGAAATTATTTTCCAGCGATAGAGCGGGGTGTACAAAATTTATTTCTTTTCCAAATTTTCTTTTAAAACATTTCTTTCAAATATTGAAATATTTATATCCGAAAATACTTCTAATAATATTATTATTATGTATTTCAAAATCATTCAAAAGAAATTTCAAAACCCCGGAACTTAAGTTCTAAATTTACAAATTTCATTTATTTTATTTTCATTCTTTTTTTCCAACTATTATTTAGATTACCCTACTAAACAACCAATAAATTACAACCAAATATAACCTTTATAAAAATTTATTTTATATAAAGAAAATACAATAGGCAAAATTATTTCATTTACCTGTATTAAAACCAAATATTATGTCGGTCTGTCCTATTAAGTGTTTAGAAATTCCTATTGATGTCACAGCGTCCCATGCACCAACCATAATTAAATACAAAACGGAACAGATTAGCACAATATTACAACCCTTTTTAACACTAACAAATACGCTCTCTCATATATATACACTCAGTGACTCCATAAGGTATTACTACCCTATTAGTAAAAAGTCAGACCCCACAAAGCTAAGGTTTTATCGCTAAACCAAAGCACTAATACCAGATCTAACATCTAGCCTTTTCGCACGTTTTAAATCGACACACGTGCCAATTCAAACCATACGGAAGGGCGGATTGTTATGGGGTACATAAGAATAAAAAAACAAGAAAGAAATAATATAGAATCTCGCAGTGGAAGGATAAAATATAATAATCAATTATACAATTTATAAAGCTGTTTTAAAATATTTGATTATACTTATCCAACATATATCAGAGTTACACATACCATATAACAATGCAGCGGAACAATATGAGTGCAGTGGAATATAATATAGAAATCTTCCTCTTCGTCCTCCAGAGCTAAAGTCTTCGAAATCCTGAAATACTCGGACTGACCCGAGCGAACTGAAAAACAAAACACTCAAGTCAGAACTAAAAGATCTTATGTGAGTTAAATCAACAGAAATAAATATGAGTGCAGTAACTCAAGAGATGCTCGGGATTTACATCTCCCAAGGATCCGTTAAACTATTTACTATGTAGTATATTTCACTATTACAATAGTGTCTAATTGTAAAATAAACTTACTTTAAAATAGCGTTAAGGCTTTACATTGTCCACTTTAACACGTAATAGTGCCAATAGTCTATACAGTGCCCGCATATCTCCTGATCGGGAGACTACGAGAAGACACTCCATAGGTACGACACAAATAGAAACTCATAGTAAAGGCTCGGTATGGTAGGTGACACGGCACAACTAAGAATGCCAGGATAGATATACCAATTACGCTTCCGGGTCGGTGGTAACGCGTAGCCGCAGCTACCGCCCACCTCGAGCCACACCCCCAAATCAAAGAAATCAAAAGTGGCCACCGAATAAAAACAAAGTCAGAGTAGAATATCGAAGGGATGTGTCCGTTCAAAGGTGCTACCTCAATTAACCCGTCGATCGCTCCTGTTTTAGCCACCTTATGCCAACTCATGGGAGTTGGGTCCACGTATTTACCTCAAAGAAAGCGCCGCCGCCAACCTACTTCACTCTGGAATCTCCACCGCGTATGCGTTTGTTAAAGTGGTTTTCGGAGTTGGCAGAGAGTATGACAACTTCCGATCCCGGTCTCTTCAATAGCCAAACGTTATTATAACACCGCGGTTACTTCAAAATAATTTATACTTTAAAACCAGAATAAAATATCCCTTTCAAAACCATATAAATATGATATCATTTATATTTTTAAAAACCCAAATCAATATGATATCATTTTTATTTTGTAAATATCCCTTTTTCCCAAAATCAAAATATTTTCAAATATATATATCGTAAAACCCATAGCTTTGAAACAAAATTTCTAATAATTAAATGGTTTATGTATTAAACCGCTTTGCATAACAAAATAGCTTTTTAAATTTCACAAATAAATTCCAATTATAGGTTTAAATTCCTATATAAACCATTTCAACTTTCCATATAATTCAAAGCTTTAATTATTCCACCATTTCAAAACTTATTCTTTGAAAATTTCATATATATCAAATTCCATTACTATTTTTAGATTTGAAATGTTTACTTAATAAATCAAATACCATTTAAGTAAAACCTTTAATCTTCCAATGACAGGATATTTTCTCAATTTAATTGACTTGATGATATTCATTTAAATAGACTTGATATTGAATTAAGTCCTCTAAACCAAAATCAAGTTATAAAGATCATACCTTTTAAAACCCCAAATTAATTTAAATTTCAAATAAATTTATTCGAGGAAAATTCTTAAATACCTTAATTCAAAGCAAATCCATATTTATCTTCCAGCATTTATTTTATTTAAGACATTATAAACTCCATAAATAAATTTAAATAAATACTTAACCGTATTATATCTAAATAAAAACTAACTTTTATTTTTAAACTTCTTTTATTCTTTAAACCGAATTTATACCTAGCTTAAATTCAAGCGTTTAACTATATATAAAATAATATTTAAAAATATCAAAAATCAATATCCATTAAACCATATTCTTTCCGAAACCATAGAAAATCATTTCAAAAATAATTTTATATTTATGTACCGCGGTGCCTGTATCTATCCTATGGTCAAGTGATATAGATATTTATCATTTCAATCCGTAATTTAAAAATAAAAGTTTACGGTTATATATCATTTCAAACCGCAATCTCGAATGAAATGAAAATGCATAATAACTTGCAGTTTATACAATATAAAATAAAGCATCCATTCATCCAAATATCAATCATCAACCATTTATTACAATCATCATCCAATTCAAACAAAACATCAATATAGAGCATATAAAATATAACAGGTAATAAATAACAGGTATTAACTAATAGTTTATATTCAGTAATAAATTTAATAACTGTTTAACTGGGAGTTTATATGAAATAAAATAACCAATTTTACTGGCAGTTTATATGCAATGAATAATTAAATAACAATTTAATTAAATAAATGCGATTTAACTGAGATGTTGAATAAACGTATGCCAAACCGTCATAAATAAATTTCTACTCATATCATAAATCAATTTAACAAACATAAGAAATTTTAGAAGTTGTGAGTGGGTTAAAACACTCACCTTTGGGATTTATATCGAATTTAAATTCGATTTAAAACCAAAAATTGCACAGTCTCCAAATCCGTCCAAACCACCGCCAAAACTTCAGAAATTTTATTACGATCCTAACAAAAAAAACGCGCACGAAATGTAGTCCATATGGGAAAGTTGTTCGAGTTAAATGGAGATGATTTTCAATTTTAAACAAATAAAGAAAATATAAAAATTAAAAATATATGTCACCTCTCTCTACAACATCACGTGCTCTCCCTCCCCCCGAAACGCGTTTTGAAACTTCCAGGCAACACGAGTTCGAACCCTAACCCTAAGAGCCGCCACCTGTAGACTCGCCGCCTCCAACATGATCGCCGCGCCCCTCTCCTCGACACCGCGACTCTCCCCCCCGTACGCGCCTCGCCGCATCGGTCTCGGCCTATGAAATTTGACAGCCGCCATCGGGTTTGACAAACCCTAATCGAATTAAATCGATGAATCTAACCGTTAACTCGCCAGAAATCTTGCATGGATGGATTACGCTCGAGAATCTCTACAAGCCCATGTCGTCAATTCGATGATCGGTCGAAGTCGATCGCAGCCCAACGAATGGTCGAGAAATGTTCAATTTTTACCGGTCAAACTACAATCCAAAACAAAAAAATTCAACAGAAGATTACGCACTTCGGGAGCTTTAACATATAATTTTTTCGAATTTTTCTGAGGAGTTTGGATTTTCGTTAGATTTTTGAATTTGCAATTGGATCTAGGGTTTGCATCCATTGAGGAAGAGGAGGAGCTGATGAAATTTTACACGCAGACAAATGAGAATAGGCGTAGGCTAGGGTTTAGCCGGGTATTTATAGATAAAATTGGAATAGACAGATGGATCCGAATTATAAACGTGCTAAACGATAATTGGCCCAAAAGGCCCCTTCTGACTTTGGAACGAAATTGGGTCAACCCATATATTGAAATATGGGTTTAAAAATATTTTAAATGCGATGGAAAAAGTTTCAAGTTCAAATTCCATCGTATGAAGAAGTTATGCTAAAAACAATATTCTCAAATTGATTTCAATTTATCGATTTCAAGGCGTTTCGCGTCCGTAGATCAAAGGACAAGTCTGATCGATACGAAACTTGAAATTCTATAATAATTCACCGATACGGATCCGATGAAACTTGTTTCGTCGAAACCCGAGTCAGTGACCATAATAGCTATTTTTGTATTAATTAAATAAATAAAATTTAGTCAATTGAATCAAATTTTCAATTTAAATTCGATAATTACCAATTCTTATCATTTTAAATTTTCCAATCATTTACAATGATTTAAACCAAATTTAAATGTCAATTTAGAGAAGAGTAATTTATAAATTTCAACATAAATCCTCGATTTCATAAAATTCACAATTATAAATAAAATTTCCAGTAATTCTATTAAATTCCCTTTTCATTTTATTATTTAATTCATTGTTATCTAAAGGATGTAATTTACATTAGTTCACGATTCTTTACCTTTATTTTCTTAGATTTCATCTACATTTCCATTCATGAAATATATTAAATATAAAATTTTCATTTAGTTGCAATAAATCATACTATCGAAATTTAAATTCAAAAAATAAATAAATGTTGATCCCTATTCTTATTATTCAAACAATCATTATCCCATAAACATATTTAACTTTTGTTTATGTTTCATTACCCTGATACTTTCCGTTTCACCTTTTATTCGTATTAACTATTTTATTTCCACTTATTGTGTACAACTCCTATAATTCAATCATATTTAAATTTGTCAATTTCACCCACAAATTATGATTTTAAAAACACTTAACTAATTTACCTCGGTTCCATCCTTTATTACATCAATTGTTACTCTAAAGTTACATTAACCAACATAAAATTAAGATTTACTTTAATCGATTACCGAAATTTATTTTAACTCATAATAATTTGTGGTCACAACTCTTAATCACCCTTTTATAAATTTATTATTTCCACTCCAATTTATCAATTACTACCTTAAAATAAAGTCATGTTTCTATTTAATTTTCATTTACCCTTCCGTTACTATTGTAAGGTTTATTTTCAACAATGAACATTTAAAATTACTTTTCTAACATTTATTGTAATTGGTTTCCATAAATTTGGATTGCGCTAACTTAGTTAGCCTTAACGTTATTACATTAAATCCACATTCAGTTTCAATTAATATAGTATTTAATTCTAATTACTTACCATTTAATTCATAAATTATTGATTTCCTTCAGAATTAAATAAAATTTGATTTCCAAATATTTGATTTGATTGCCATCTTTACTATGTCCACTATTACGTAACTTCAAATTTACAATTTCACTCAATTATAACTTTTACAAAAAAAAAATTCACCATTAATGGGTATTGCATTAAGATTTAATTTATTAGCTTATATCAACATTATTACCATTAATTACAATTGGATTACCAATTTTATTCAATACCCTAAATAAATAACATATATTAAATCAATACTTACATTTGTTTACCTATGTTTCATTTATACAAATTATCTTATCCCACCCATTAATACAATAACTGCATTTTTTATTATTATATTCCATTTATAGCTAAGTCATAATATTTGAAATTTTTATTAAATTGGAACGTTCACTCAAGTTCATTTATTATTAACTTGCGTTAACACGTTTCCTTAATTTATAATCAAATACTGTTAATATTACATTAATTAATTTAATACTTTTCTTTTATTTCTCATATATAATTTTAAATCCAAGTACAATCTTTTCACTACTTTCATTCATTTGAATTCTATTTCGATTTACTAAATAAATAGGTTTTAATTACCATTAAATTATTGTATTTTAGCATTTATTTCAATATTAATTTATAAAGTTTTTTTTCTATTAAATTTAATTACAAAAATCTCATTAATTTAACCAATTTAAATTGTTGAAATTTACGGGTCGTTACACTTAGCCTCTCATTTGTGTTATCATATCAACATAAGTAGCATGCAACATGAAAGAAAAAGAAAAGAAAAAAGAGAGCAAAGTAAAGAAGAGCTATTCTACTTGCATGAAAAATAAATCTATACTACTAACAAGAAAAGAAAAGAACATGTAGTTAAAAGGAAACCATAATTAACATTGCATAAAAAAGGAAAAATACATAATATGAAAATTGCTGTGTAGCCATGAAAAGAAAGAAGAAAACTTGATTTATTTGTGCGCTAAAACTTAACTAAGAGGAAGAGGAGTGTTACATGAAGTTATGGGGTATTTATACAAGTTAGAAACCGTAATTCATTTTTTGGGAATGCCCAAAGTACCCTTGTGGTAGTATGGCCACCATATCATTATTAGCATGTCTTAATTCCCCACTTAAATGTACATTAAACTTTAATTGTCTTTTGGCATGTGCATTGGCTCATAATCGAAAATCAATGTAAGTGGATGCGGTCCTCCATGATCATCACTTTGAATTATTTCCATCTTCATTTGTTCTCTCCACTCTTGTACATGCATATATCATCATGAAACAACTTGTAAAATTTACCAAATTTCCTACAAAACAACAGAGAAAATTCCAAGTAAATTTTCACAATTTACTAAATGCATAAAAATGACCATTTTGCCTCTATATCAAGATGAATTTGTGATAATTTGAAAATAATTTGAATTTTGGTTAAACCAATTAAAATACCCAATATGATCATTTATTTAATTTCAATAGATTAAATATAGTGGTAAAAATATGCACATTTACGTGCACATCGGTAACCAAGTATATTGAATTTAATAGAAACACAAAAATAACACTTTTTAAAGACAATGATTTTGGATTTGATGTTTGAAAAATTTAGAAACCTTAATTTTTGAAATAAAACTATGGACGCCGAACCAAACTCCAATGTGAGGTGGATAGGAATCATTTCCTAGGTCTAACGAAAAAGGGGTAAGGCTGCAATAGTAATTAGTTTTTGTAGTAATAATAAAATTTCAGTAGAGTTTATAGGACCCTAGTGAGAACCTAAGAATGTTGATTCATGAGAGTAGACTAAAGAAGAACAGTAAGTAAATAAAATTATAAGATAGACATGGTTGAGAATGGATATTCTTGATTTTGAAAGACCTTGGGTAAAGCATCTTTCTTTAGTGGAATTCGCATAAGATAGTAGTACTCAAGCTAGCATTGGAATGGCACCTTCCGAAGCTCTTTATGGAAGACCATGCAAGTCGCTTTCGTGTTGGATAGAGTCTACAGAGGTTAAAAAGACCTTGAAGAAGATTAAATTGATTAGGAGAAAATGCGTACTTATCCACCTCTCTATTTGATAGTAAATTTCAAATTTCCTATTTCCATCTTTAGTTTTGAATAGGTTCTTTCCTTTATTATCCTTTGGGAGTGTAGAACTTAGGATTTAACCTTTGAATGGTAGGACTTGATGCAAACATGTTAAAAAAACATGTTATGAATTATGTATGATAGTGATTGCAAGTGTTTGCTAGTGGATACTAATGGGCGCATATAAGTATACTAGACACTATTATTCTTTAGGGATCGGCTATTTAGGACACTAGAGCATATGCATCTGGATGTATGTGCATTTTTAATTTATTTCTATGGTTGCTATAAATGGATGTTTACCACATTATTGTTGCATTTTGATGATGTTTGTAGCATGCATATAGAATTATCAGTTATCATTAGGGAATTTTTGCTTTCATTTGGATACATGGCACGGACATGATTGCATAAAAGGTGGTTAGCTGAATCTGTGGACGCCTAATCTTTTGGATTAGACTAGGGACATTAACACTACACTAGTTGCATAAGTGTCTTGAATTGCATTAGAAAACATAAGGACAATGGATGAATGGTTGATGATTGAGTAGTTGGTTGTAGATATTAGATGAAAACATTTAGTTCATTCTTTTATGCTTAGATATTTCGGGGGCGAAATCCCTTAAGGAAGGGAGAATGTAACAACCTAAAAAATTAAACTATAATAATTAATTAACAAATTAATTAAATGATAAAATAACTTTGTGAAAATATCAGAATTAAGCCACGGGAGTTGCACCATTGTGTATGTAGTAATTTTCTAGTCAATTTCCATATGTAGAACAACAGAAACAAAGCTAATATGAATGAGATATGAAGACACCAATATATATATATATATATATATATATACAAACATACATACATACATACATACATACATACACACACACATATATATGTGTGTGTATGGGGCCAGGTCGAGTGGCGTCGACCTAGGCAAGTGGGCGGTCGATCCACCTGCCCTTTTTAGGGCGAATGGACGAACGTTCCTTCGTTCGTATATTTAGCTGACTTTACACGTATTTTGCATTGTTTAAACTGATCTAGACTTTCCATTCATGCATCCTATGGCCCCTATTCAGCCTATAACATGGTTGCATCCTATTCAATCCCCAAATCCGTTGGTCTGAGATCCACTTCTACCCCTATAAACATAACCCTAGGCCTAACACGTTTTCTCACTCCATGATTTTCTCCAATTGGGTACACCTATTCAGGAAGGACCTTAAGGGGAATAATTTTCCAAGGAGGAAATGATTTTAAACAAAAATATTTAACAATCCCAACTGGATCTGTGAAGGCTTAAAAGGAAGAGCTAAGGATCAGAGGTGAGTGATTGTAATTATTTAGATTTTTAAATAAGTAAAAATAATAGGGTTTCCAATAGTTGTAGTTTTGCTACGATTTTTGGATAAACTTGTTAGTAATCTATTTACAGTTTTAAGAATTATTTTCAGTCTATTTCTTTTAGCTTATTTTTTCAGTTAATTTTATTTTATTTCTGTTAGTTATAGTTTTTCCATTTATTTACCGTATTTTAATTTATTTATTATTATTTGTGTGTTATTTACATCATCCTATTACGTCTTGGATTTCCTTCTATTTTCAGTTTTCTTTTATTTCTCCTTCTTCTTTGCGTATGGATTAAAATAGAATAAAAGCTAAATTGGAGTAAATTATAAAAAAATCTGAAATAAAGGAATATAAGATAATTATAAAGACTGAAATATAAATGGAATTGGGCTGAAATTATGCCTAATTATGATATTAATTGGACTGAATTAAAGAGATTGGCCTAGTTATAACTTAGAATTATGACTAAAAGGAATAAAAGAAGAAAATAAGCTTATTTTCACACTTAGACCTTGGGTTAAGTAAAAAGCATGATTATAAAGTAAGTTATAAATTGATAAACTATAGGAACTATGGTAAGCTATGGAAACCATGGTACTTATTTTAAGACTTAGGATAAATTAATATGCAATAATAGTAATTAATAAAAATAAAGGCTTATTTAGAAAATTTATCTATGATAATAAACAAAGATAAGAATAGTATCTGTAGCAAATAGAATTCCCCTAATATTTCTATGGTTACTTTGTTTCACATAATCCTGAAGTGAAATGAGGTGCTTCACATAATCCTGAAGTGAAATGAGGTGCTTCACATAATCCTGAAGTGAGGCAAGGGGTACACTTATTCTTATGGTGGTAGTAAACTGTCAATCTATATTAGTTCAAATCAAGAGGATTTGAACAAGGGGATCAACTAGATTTTTATTTGACAGGGACCAGTACCAATAACATTTTCCCTATTTTCTATGGACACGCTGTTTCACATAACTCTAAAGTGGGACTAGGTGCTTCGTATAATCCTAAAGTGAGGCAAGAGGCACGCTTATGCTGTTTAGAGTAAATAAAAGGTTAAAAGTGGGAACAACAGGAACATGAGCTTAGTGGTGGTCACGTGTGCTGATTCCACTGATGGCTCATAAATCGTTGAGTTCCAAGCGCTTAGTAAGTGTGTCTTTCGTAGACACCAAAATCTACTGTGCAGGGAAGCGTCTAGACCACAGTAGATTCTATGGAGTAGCAGGCCGATCAAAGGGTAGAATTAGGACTTCAGCCTAATCAAAGAAGTTATCAAGGACAAGTGAAAACAATCAAACTTAACCTATCTTTTCAATTGAGTACTAGTTAATTCATATTTATTTCCAGCTTTATCTCTCTTATTTCCTTTTTTCCTTTTATATATACTACAACTATTAAAGAGTCTATTACTTTTACTTTTCTTAAAGATTCTAGTAGTTACTATCATCCACTAGACTTTTAGTCCGACCACTCCTCTATTTTCCCCCTTTTCCCCATAGGCAATCAAGGGAGAGGGCAGTAGATTACAGTTGTCCGGAGGTTTCCTAGAGAAGATTCTGCTATGTATTTCGCTACTTTTATTTTCCTTTTCTTTCTTTGTACTGGCACTTGAGAGGGATATTTATACTCTGATTTTTGTTGAGACTACGAGTTTTTATTTCATGAGACATACTGGGTTTCGAGACATGTACATTGTATTTGGTATTTTGCTTATTTGGTTTATGAAGTAATTATGAATTTTTTGTTTTGAATAAGTTATTGTTTTAGTTTCCATTGTTTTTACCTATTTTTGTCTTGTAAATCTTAGTCTCTATTAGTTTCATTTATACCGACAATGCACCGCGCCTTTTAATGTGTCCTTTGGAGTATATTAAGGGGTGTAGGGTGTTTTAGTTATACCTACAACGTACCATGCCTTTTAATGTAGAAATATACTTTTGATACATACGCTTATTAGACTTCTTATCATTAATTTTTTCTTCGAAAGTTGGATGTAAAGATCCATCATTCGAAGGATGTAAAGTAACTAAAGAATCGAAATAAGTAGAATACTTCTTTTTATGCTGATCGATGGTGGCAAAGTACATTTCACGGTAGATGAATTGCTCTCCGCGCATAGTTCACTTGCCACGCTTCATTAAAATCTTCACCATGAGGTACTTTGCCAAGACTAAAGCATCAATTTCATCCAAGGATGGCCTGCTGAAGAAAGCAATGTAGTAGGAGGGTTTATCAATTATCACAAAGAAGGTTTTAAATGTTTGGCATGTAGGAGGCACCCCCTTTTGCACTAGAACCTTTATTTGTCCCATCGGAGTTGATCTTTTGTTGTTGAACCAAAGTATCTGTTCAGAGCTTGGCTCTAGCTTGTGCTTAGGGATGTTCATTTGATCAAAAGCATGCTTGAAGATAACATTGACTGCACACCCCGTGTCGATCAAAATTTTGGAGACAATTGACAGTCCGGTTTGTGTAGTAATCATAAGGGGGTCATTATGTGGATGATGTACTCCCTTGTGCATCTCGTACCGAGTAACCACAAAATTTGGCATTTGAATATTAAGTCAAGGGTTCTTCTTAAGTGGCTCTTCGTGAACAGAATAAATTCCCTCTTTATCTTCCTTGATATACATGTTTCGAGCTCCTTTAGGATTTCCTACCAGATGCGGCCCGCCATGGATCATATCGATTCTGTTAATTGGTAGGCTTAAGCTATGGGGATCTTTATCTTCCAAAACATTTATAGTGTTGCCTTGATGCTTCTATGGAGCACCTTCAGTTATTTTGGCTTTGTGGTTATCTTGGATGAATTCTTCAAGATAGCCCTCTGGGATCAGCTGCGGAATTAAGCCCGCTAGCACTCTGCACTCATCTGTTTTATAGCCATTTGCTTTATGATAAGCGCAACAATCTCCTCTCTTCTTATGCTATGGATTATTCTTATCTTTGTAGGAGGTCGAAAAGTTGACTCTCTCCTTTGCTTTGGCATGTATGTAAGAAAGTGGCTTATTTAAAGAGTCTGCATTAGCGATTGGTTCCTCTTACCCGACCCTTTTGTGGGTACGGTCAAAGCCAAATTTCCCTCCTTCCTTTCCGAGAAGAGTCTTTCTCTTAGAGTAGTAAAGCTCATCCATCCGAATGAATTTATCATCCTGAAAGTGGATGTCTTGAAGTTCTTTGCAGCCATTGACAAACAGCTGCTTCTAGAAAGGTGTGTTCTTAATTAAACCAGAATGGACGGCTATGATTTTGTCGTAGTCATTCATGCCTTTAGCTTTTAGGGCTTTCGTGTTTGATCTCCTCATATAATCTCCCAAAGATTCACTCTGCCTTTGTTTTATGTTGGCAAAGATTGTATAATCTATGGTTGGATCCTTGCATATATAGAATTGTGCCGAGAATTCATAAGAGAATTGTTTCCAAAAGTAGATAGTCTTCTCTCTATGTTGTCTGTAACACTTGTCTGCCGCCCCTTGAAGAGTAGTGGGGAATGGTCGGCACCTAACTGCACCAGAAGCGTTGTATAGGTCCATCTGACTATCAAATGCCATAAGATGGTCATCTGGATCTGTGTTCTCGTGGTATTTCATAGATGGGACCTTGACATAAGGAGGAATCATCATTTCCATGATTTCATCAGTGAACGGCGACACCCTTTATTTGTCATCCACATTTGCATCCATGGTTCTTTTGCCTTTTGAATTCATGGCATCCTTGATTGCCTTCTCAGAAGTGTCTTTAAAGAAAGCCTCCATATTACCATAATTTTTCTGATCCGAGCGGTATTCATTAGAAGTTGAGCTACCTGATTGCTCCAATGACTTGTCAGTAATTCTTCCTCGGTGATTAGCTTTCACACTTGGGAGCTTTTTCTTCCTTGACGAGGACAATTCTATCCTTTCTTTGCATTCTTTAAAGCTATTTTTTAGATTTCTTCTGGGAGAAACTACCTCCTCGCCTTGAGTTCGCCTCGGGTTTTTTGATTATCTTAGAGATAAAGCCATCTTTAGCAGATTTTGCATTTCCTATAATTGCTGCTCTAAATGCTTAATCTTCTCTGCATTCTCATTCGACTGTGCAGGTGATGAAGTTTGACCTGGAATAACCCCATCCGAGTTGTAGGTTGGAGCAACATTCTCCTCAAGATTGGTGTGACGACCCGAAATTTTTAACAATTTAAATTGGAATATTTAATTGATTGTAAATATTTAAAAAGTTAATTTTTAACTTGAATTCAAATATTATTATTAATAGCAATTAAGTTATTAGATTTAATAAACTGAAATTGGGTAAAATATTGAATCTTCAGTTTTAAGCTTGTTAAAAATAATTTGAAGACCTTTAAAATTTATATTGATAGTTCTGAAGATAGTAAAAGCTTTTAAATTGAAATGGGAAGTGATTCGTTCAGTTTTGAAATTTATCGCTTAAATCGATATTTAAAAATAGCCTTCCGAGGCACATTATCGGATTTCGACGAAACCAGTTCCATTAGATCTGTAATATTGTATTATTATCGGATTTCAATTTTTGTAGTGTTTGGAATGATCGTTTGGGCGTACGATAAGTAAACGCGCTGAAAGTTAATTCGAAATGTAATAGAATAACTAGGTCCAAAAGTTATCTTCTCCATACGGTCGAATTAGGACTCCAAACCTTTTCCGTTGTGTTCGTAATAAGGGTATAACATTATAAATCCCTAGCAGCATGCCTCGATAGGAGTTTGAAAATTTAAGTTGCATTTGAATTTTAATTTGAAATTATAAAATATATTGTTGGACTGGTCAAACTTGTTTTAACAGTAGCCTAATTTTTATCAACATCAAAACTTTTTGGTCTCCTCTGCATATCGTTATAGCTTACCCTACGTGCTAAAACTTTCAACGCTGAAATCACATCAGAGAGATTCGGCCCTTTATTTTTAATCTTGAGTATTCATCCTCTTCAGTCCTTGTCTTCAATCGAGCTTAGTAAAAAAAATCTTCAGAACGAAAAAAAATAGCTTCTACCTTTTTCAAAATCGCGATTGCTCCCATTTCTTCCTCCCTTCTTCCTGTAACCTCGCGACTCAATGCACGTATAAAAAACGAATCGAAGTCGATTTCGAATTTGACAAGGGGGATTGCGAGTGGCAGAGGGCGGCATCGGCATATGGCACGCATCAAGGGGGGCGGCGGCGTTCGATGCTGGGTGAGCATCTAGTTTGGAAGTCGTGAGTTCGGGTCGCGTGCGAGCTAGGGTTTCGCTTTAATTTTTAGGAAGATGCGATTTAGGGAAGAAGGGAAAATGCAAAGTATGGGGTTTCGTCAGTGGAAGGCCGGCAGTGTGAAGTCAGTCTAGGGTTGCCTCGGTTGGAGGTCGCGGTGGTGAGGGCTTGGTCCTCTGGGATCGTTCTTGTTCGAGTAAGGCAATCCCTTTCTAATTTAATAAATATGTATTGATTAAAATAGAAATTTGCATACTGACTCACTGTTTAAGAAAAATAAATTATATATATATATATATATTTTAAGGTAATTTAATTTTTATGTCATTCGAAAATTTAATGATAAATAGGTATAAACTTGTAAATTAAATTGTTTATCAAAATCTAATAGTAAAGTTAAATTTAGAGTTTTATTATCCCAGTAGATTTCATTTCAAAAATGAGAACCATTATTAAAAACTAGTTAATTAAAATTTGTTTAATGTTAAAAATAAATTGTCAAATTAGATCAAATTATTAATAAATAATAAAATGTGTATACAAGGTCGAAACCGTGAAGCCAAGCCGAGATTGGATCGGATTTGCAAATCGAAAATCAAAGGTGTGTAATCTCACGCTTCTTGATTTTTATTAAAATTTAAGTGGTTAAATTTAAATGATTGGTTGAATGGTTGAATTGAATTGATGTGCTATATTACATTGTAGTATATAGTATATACTGGAATGATTGATATTCCATGATGAATATTTTTGGTAATTGGAATGTTGAATGCTGTGGTTTGCTTGAATATTTCGGTACCCTGAGTTATCGAAATATATAAAATTTGATTTTTGAAAGAAATATAAGGGTGAATTTTGAAAGTGAAATAATTATTGAATAAGAATGTATTGGAAAGAAATGAAAGTGATATTTAAAAACTGAAGCTAAATTGTAAAGTAGAGATTTGACCTTTTTTTTAAAATCAAAGTTAAATGTGGCATTTGAGTTAGTGAATCTCAGTTTTTAAAACAAATAAAGTTTTAAATATTGAGTATTTTAACAACTTGAATGTTACAGTGCATTTGTAAATTGATTTGAATTTGAAAATATATTTGGTTTTAAATTCCTTTAATCTTCTATTATAAAATGAGTAATTAATTTATTTAATGAAGTAAATAAAAAGGTAGATAATTACAGGATGAGACAAATCAAGAATGATAATATTTGTGGCTTAATTACTGATTAATTATTTAATGTAATTAAATTAGATTAGGATAAATTGAAAAGTAAATGAGAAATCGTTAATTTATATAATCAATGATGTAAATAAAGGTTGATTAATTAAGATAAATTAATCAATAATAAGTGACTTGTGAGAAATTAATTAATTAATTTAAGTAATTAAGGGTTAATGTAATTAATATAGTTAATTAATTTATGAAGTAATTAAGATTACTTATTGATTTTGGTTAAGAATAATTAATATTGTGAAATTGATTAAAGTTAATTACTTGAATGTAATTGAAGGATAATTAATCCAGGGTGATTAATTAAGATGAATAATGAAGGGATGGTTGATTAATTGATTTGAAAATTAATTAATGTTAAATGAAGAAATCTAAGTGTTTGAGGTTAGTAATTCAATCAGGATTAATTAAATTAATTTTGTATGTGATTAAGCTTTGCTTATGAATGATTGAATGGTATTGGATGCCTTGAATGAGACTCGAAGAGACCGGGGTCAGGTATTAGAAAAAACCCGAAACCACTTCGAATTTTATAGATTAATATGTGAAATCTATAGGCTGGAACGAAATGATTTAAGTGAATTGGACTATTTTAAATCTAAATATTGGGTACTTAGAAAACTTATGTGTGAAATAAGTGATGTCTATAACATATTGTGAACTTGTGAATTTATTTGAGTTACCCCGGGTTCTATATAAGTTGTATGCTTTGTATTCCATGTTGAATGAGTTTGCTCACGCTGGTTACCAGCCTGACCCGGGTGTTACTTGATGTAATGCTCGGGTCAGACCGATTATTACAGATTTTCAGTTAGGGACGTTCTGGAGCTCAAGAGGCGAGTTAGATGGCAAGAACGTATACAGTATTTCAGCTGTATTTATACTTTTGTATATCTGAGACATGATGATTGTGTATATCCAGTGTCTGTATATATGTGTAACTCTGATGTATTATAAATGTACTTTGACAGATAAAGAATTCTTTTGTAAACTGTTATTATTTATTATTATATTTTATCCGCTGCGAATGTGAGATGTTTCTGATATTCTTCTTCTTCTTCTATCTCTTTCTTCTTTTTCCTAACTATCTGGAATTTCGGGTTCGGAATTTTCGGGTCATTAAAGTTGGTATCCGAGCTGAAAGGTTAAGCGAGAACCTTGGCTCTGGTGGGGATTACTCATTAAATAGAGTCCGTAGTACTCTAGGATGAGTTGAGTATATATATATGAGAGCGTACTTGTTATTTTCATATATAATGATTTTAAATGATTTTATATAAAATATATTTTGATATATAAAGTAATATTTCCTTCTAATAAATATTAAGGTGATTGGATGTTAAATTAATGGAATTAAATTAAGTAGTAATATAATACAACCAAATTGAAATTTTGAGTTGGAATTAAATTAAGTGGTAAGAGAATAACAACCAAATTAAAATTAAATTGATTTAAAATGAAATTCTAGAATTTAGGCTCAGAAATTAAATTGTTTAAAAACTTTAAATAAAGGTTAATTTAGTTTAAAAAGTTAAACCGACCTTTGAGAATTTAACTCGAATTTATATAATTCGAGATGGTTTAAAATTGAGATTGAAATTGAATTAGTTCAAATTGAATCTGGTTTAAATTAATTGGATTTGTGATTGAAGATGTATAGGTTTAAGTTTAAAAATTTAAATGGAAAATTGAATTGGATTTAATTGAAATGATTTGAAATTAAGGTAAGTTCAATTGATATTAGTCCAACTTGATTGGAATAATTTGAAATTATAATTAAAGTTGAATAGGTTTAAAATCAAATGGAATTTGATTTAAATTGGGAAAGAAATCAGGATTGATTCAACTTGAATTGAGGTTAGATCAATTTCAATGGAAATTGAAGTTATTCAAATTGGAATTGAGTCAATTTAAATAGAAGTGGAAATTTAAATTGAATTGATAAGGAAGTGAACAGTTTTGACTCTGGACTATTTTCAATATAAATTGTTTTAATATAAACTTATTTTTCCAAGCTATTTAATAAATACAACCTTTCTTTTTAAAGCCAAATTATTTTATATTTGTTTTACAACTACTTCTGGAACTATTTAATAATTTTTCAAATTGTTTTACAAATGAATTACTATTTTACAACTATTTTGTAATTATCTAAAAATTTCTGAAACTATTTAACTATTTTCCAACTATTTTACAATTAGTTAACTATTTTACAGCTATTTTGCAAACTTATAATTATTTTTCAACTACTTATCTATTTTTAAAATTTTCAAGCTATTTTTCTAAAAACAAACTGGTCGGAGTTCAAACTGTTATTGATTAAATACCCAACTGAGATAAGAAGTGAAGTGATAATCCAAATAGGCAAATGTGATTAAGTGAATAAAGTTCAAAGTGAGGATGAATAGAAAGGAAATTGATTTGGCTAATAATTAATGAAAAGAAATACGTAGGATGTACGTATGTTATTCTATTCGCATAGTGATTTGACCCAGATTCGAGCACAGAATTTCGAGATAGTTTATCTATTCGAGTTGGGATTTTTCACTCGATTTTCGACGGCGAACCTGGATATGGATTGTAGATTGGTTCTGGATATTCCTATCATAGTTATGGCTATGCAAGGAGAATGACGGCTTCTAATTAAGAAACCAAATTTGTGTCTGCACTAGGAAGTCGGATGGACGATACTTGTTTGGAATTGAAATTGTGTGATCGAGTGAGCGATCAGATTGGATAGCGTACGGATGATAAGTGTACATCGTATAGATTGGAATGAAATTGATACTAGAAAGAGTAATCAAGTTTGAATATTTGATTTCGAGTAAACCAAATTTATATGTCTTTATTATATAAGATAAATCTCCCCTTGTTGAATCTATTGCCGTAAGATAAAGGGTTTTGAAAATGTTTGAAGTATAAAAGGGGTTTTATACAAGTTTGAAATGATCCAAAGATTTAAAAATTATATATATCTGTGTGTGTGTGTGTGTGTGTCTATATATATATAAAGGATCTTCTGAGGATTTTGGAAAAAGGTTTTGGGAACCTTTGGATTTGGAAAGGCTTTTGATTTTTGGGTAAAATCAATATTGGAATTTAGAAAGCCTAGTTTGAGAATTATCGATTTTGGGATAATCGATTTTGTGTAAAGGAGCTTTGTATGAGATCATACTAGGTGTATGATTTGAAAGATACTATATATGTATAGTATAAAGTGTTTTGATAATGGCTCTGGAGAAAAGGGCGCTCCCTTGAAATGAACTTCTCAGCAGTGCCACCGGGTGGTGCTGCCATTAACCCTAAGGGGGGTGGTTCTAAAATTGATCCTGTGAGGAGTCCGGACAAAACTAGTTCCTAAGGATTATGAGTATTGTGTAGTGAAACTCGAGGGGCGCTGATGCCTACAGAGGCATTTGGATTATGCTCTGACGACAGTGTAACTCGATGTCACTGTGATCTACTTCAGACCATAGCGAAAGTCGTGTGTGCCGCTGAGAGCCAACAGTCTACGTTTGATATTATATCGGTAGACTGTGACCTATGGTAACATAGCAAAAGTCGTGTGTGCCGCTGAGAGCCAACAATCTGCGTTTGATTTTACATCGGTAGACTGCGACCTATGTAGGAGTGGAGAAGTTTCATTTTGACAGCGAAAATCGAGGGCGCTGATGCCTACGGTTACATGGACTTTTGCTGCGATGGAAACGTAACCCTGGAATGTAACTGCGATCTGTTGTGGGTTCCATGGCATAATCGAGGGGCGTAGAGTGCCTACAGTTAAATGGACTTTTGCTACGATGGCAATGTAACCCAGGATGTAACTACGACCATGGATGGGAGTGATGATTTCTAGAGCATTCTCACCAAAGATATTTCATCTATTTTCAAAAACTGTTTTCGATATTTTCAATAATATTATATCCCAAGTATTTTCACTGGATGTTGAAAATGGGTTTACCAAGTACTTATAGATTTTCAGTCCTACGCCTGATCAACGTTTGACCGAATTTCTGTGAGAACAAGGATGGATGGGTTGAAACATCGAGTTATAAGAAGTAGTTTTATAAAGAGCTATTTTAATAGTATGATGTGAATTTGAAAGCATTTCTAAAATTTTAAAATAAAAATGTTAGAATTTTGGAAAATGAAAGAAAATCCAAACTAGAGTTATGAAAACAAAATTTGAACTCAGGAAAATTTAATGAAGCGATTTTTTTTTGAAATAAATTTGAATATTGATATAAAAATTGGAAATAAGCTAGTTTGCCACATATATTAGTTAAGTGAATATGTTAATAAAATTTAAATTGGTTAAATAGAAGTTGAATTGGGAATTAATAATGGAGTTTGGAAAATAAATTCGAATTATAAATAGAATTCGATTTGGATTGATAATGAATTAAAATAACTGGAGATGTTAGAAAAAATAATAATAATAAGAATAAAATGGAATTGAACTTATATTAGGAATAGTTTGAGTTGCAATCAAAACCCAGGTGAGTAGAAACAAGTTGAGAGTGGTTTTGTATAAATAAAATAAATTCGAAAATGAATTAAGTAGATGAATTAAAAATTTAAAATGGGGTGAATAAATGGGTTCATTGAATGAAATAATAAATGGATGTAGTCCAATTGAATAAAAACTAAATCAAATTTGTAATTGGAATTGGATTATCAGAATGAACTTAAGTTATGAGGGTATTCATTTGAAGTAAAATTACTAAAGTCAATAAAAGCTGGGTTTCGAGTAAGAATGGAAGACCATTAAATAAAAGTTTGGGATTAAATTTATTAAAAATAAAGATGGATATTAGCTTAAGCATCGAATGTTGTCAAGCTCAATGAAATAGTTTTAAAATGAAACCAATGCGGAGATGAAATGAAATGCAAATGTATGGTTGGTGAATAAATTAGAAATGAAATGGAATTAAATACAGAATGAGTTGAAATTAATTTGAAGTAGTTATAAACAAAAATCGATACTTTATTAAGCGTATGTCGCCGAATTTACATAAAAATAGTTGTCGTTTGACGTAAACAAAGGTAATAAAATTTTTATGAGTTGATAAAGATTGGATAAATTGGTTTTAAGATCGATTGAAGTGAATATGAGTTTGTTTTACTTAAAAATGAATTGAACGTAAGAAATTGAGTTAAAAACCATTAAAATTTAATGAAATGGCATATGAATTGGTTGAAAGCAATTAAATTAGCTTTAAAATTTTATAAATCGCTTATGGAAAGCCTTTGGTGCTTGTTGCTTATGAAATGCATGTGTTAGCTATTGAAAGTAAGTGAAATGCTAATAAATTTCTATATATGGAACTTACATATTTAAATTGAGTAAGTACAAGTACCTGAAGGCCGTTTGGCTAGATTTGGTTGCGCTAATTGCTAAAATAATAAGCCGCTTGCTTAAAATGCTAAATAAAGGTAGCCCATGCAATAAAAATAGGAAATATGAACTGTTTTTGCTTTTCCGACTATGTGGGTCGATATATATATATATATATATATATATATATATATATATATTCATATATATATATTTATATCTCTTGTCAAATTGCAAAAGCTCTTACGTACAAAGGAGACTCCGCCAAAATTTTCCAAAAATTTAGGAAGTTAGAAATTTTTTGAAACTTTTGAAAAAAAATTGTTAGCGACAAAACGATTTTAAATTAAAGATTTAAATAAATTAGTGGATGAAACTAATTTAAAATAATGATATGAATCGGTTATAAATGGAAGATGAAAATTAAATATTCGGAGTTGAAGATAAATTGAATTCATATGGAAATGGTATAACCGATTTGAATAAAAAAAGATATAAACTAAAGTGGTAAAGTGGAAATAAATATTAAAATTTGTAATAAAAATGTATAAAAGGGATATTGGGATCTGTAGTTGGATATGGTAAAATTGGACATACAGGTAGTATAAAGCAGGAGGAGAATCGGGATTCTCGATTCAGCTGATAATTGAAATTTGCTCGGCAAGGTATGTGTTTAAAATTTCTATATGAAATTTGATTGGGTTTTTGATCTAGCCGTTTGGCGTTTTGTTTTCTTTTGGAATTTCGGGGGCCCGTAGAGGTATTTTGTAGTTGTACCGAGCTAGCCGCGCAAAGGAGACGCTGGAATTTTTTTTTGGAAATTTAGGGAGTTAGAAAATTTAATAGAAAATTTTGATAATTCAAAATTTGGTTATAAATCGAAATTTGAATGATTAAGCAAAAGGGCATTGTTTGAAAACTGTGGGAGAGTTTGGGAAGTTATAAGATTGATAAGGGGTCTTTTATAAAAAGATAGTTGGTTGGATGTTGAACAGTTGGTTTTGGGGGAAAAGTAAATGGGTATTGGACCATTCTTCATAACTAGTAATTTCGGGGACGAAATTCTTTTAAGGGGGAAGGAATGCGACGACCCGGAATTTTTAACAATTTAAATTGGAATATTTAATTGATTGTAAATATTTAAAAGTTAATTTCTAACTTGAATTCAAATATTATTATTAATAGCAATTAAGTTATTAGATTTAATAAACTGAAATTGGGTAAAATATTGATTCTTCAGTTTTAAGCTTGTTAAAAATAATTTGAAGACCTGTAAAATTTATATTGATAGTTCTGAAGATAATAAAAGCATTTAAATTGAAATTGGAAATGATTCGTTCAGTTTTGAAATTTATCGTTTAAATCAATATTTAAAAATAGCCTTCCGAGGCACAGTCTCGGATTTCGACGAAACTAGTTCCATTGGATCTGTAATATTGTATTATTATCGGATTTCAATTTTCGTAGTGTTTGGAATGATCATTTGGGCGTACGATAAGTAAACGTGCTGAAAGTTAAATCGAAATTTAATAGAATAACTGGGTCCAAAAGTTATCTTCTCTACATGGTCGAATTAGGACTCGAAACCTTTTCCATTGTGTTCGTAATAGGGGTATAACATTATAAATGCCTAGCGGCACTCCTCGATAGGAGTTTGAAAATTTAAGTTGCATTTGAATTTAAATTTGAAATTATAAAATATATTGTTGGACTGGTCAAACTTGTTTTAACTGTAGCCTACTTTTTATCAACATCAAAACTTTTTGGTCTGCTTTGCATATCGTTATAGCTTACCCTACACGCTAATATTTTCAACGCTAAAATCACATCAAAGAGATTCGGCCCTTTATTTTTAATCTTGAGTATTCATCCTCTTCAGTCCTTGTCTTCAATCGAGCTTAGTAAAAAAATCTTCAGAACGAAAAAAAATGGCTTCCTCCTTTTTGAAAATCGCGACCGCTCCCATTTCTACTTCCCTCTTTCCTGTAACCTCGCTACTCAATGCTCATATAAAAAAACGAATCGAAGTCAATTTCAAATTTGACAAGGGGGATCGCGAGTGGTAGAGGGTGGCATCGGCATATGGCGTGCGTCAAAGGGGGGTGGGCGGCGGCTGCGTTCGATGCTGGGTGAGCATCTAGTTAGGAAGTCGTGACTTCGGGTCGTGCGCGAGCTTGGGTTTCGCTTTAATTTTGGGGAAGATGCGATTTAGGGAAGAAGGGAAAACGCAAAGCAGTGGGGTTTTGTAACCACCCTGTATTTTGTAATTATTTTAATTGTATATTTTAATTATTTTAGTTTAAATTTTGATTAAAAAAAACTTATTTTACTTATTGAAATGATTAAATTTTTTATTAAATATAAATCTTGATTTTTATATGAATTATAATTCCAAAACTTGTGTAAGTTGAATATTTCCAGAAAAAGTAAATTTTTGGTCAAATAGTCAAACTTTGACTTTTAACTTAAATTTTAAAACTTTGAAACTTTAAATTTTATTTTTTATTATGAAAATAGATTTAATAACTTGAACACTGCTTTTTGTTTCGTGGAAAACAGAGTTAAACTGCAAAAGATATGTACATTTCAATTTTGAGTATAAATTGTTTATTTGCAATTTTGTTATTTTAAATTGTATAAATTTTATTTTATTTTTCTCTGTCATATTTTATTTTAATATGTTTTAATATGTTATATTATGTATATTTTGACTTTTAAATATTTTTAAAATGATAATAGAATTTTCTAAAATTTACTATGATGATTTCCTATTTTTAAAAGGCTGTTTTCCTTTTTCTGCTATTTTCTTCATCTAAACTATATTTAAATTAAAATTTATTTATTTACTTTTGTGATTTCCTTTTTATTTTGTTTTCTTATCTTTATTTATAAATACTTTTAAGTACATAAAAATTTTCCCAAGTTCATTGCACTTATTTTTCATATTTTCAAGACAAGTTGCAAATTTTGCTGTTTTATATAATTAAACTATATATAATTAATAATTAATTAATTTATTTTTGTTTATTTACTAAATTTTCTTATTTTATCTGATTTTATATATATGTTTCAGTTATATAAGGTTTAAAAAGAAAATAATGGAAATTTGAAGAGTTTGTGTCTCTTTAGTTGCTCAAGGCTCTTCGTTTTTCCGCCTCTTCATTTTCTTTTGCCTTTTCCTCTCCTTGCTTTAGCCGTACCTTTTTCTTGCATTAGCCGTGAATTCTCATTGCTAATTCATGTGAGAAACTTCTCCTCTCTTCATTTCTCATGGCCACTGTAACGACCCAGAATTTTAATTTATTAGAATTTGAATATTTAATTTATTTTAAATATTAATAAGTGAATTTATAAGTCGAATAAATTTTTATTTGAATTATTGGATTTAATTGGATAATTAAATCGATAATTTAATATGTTAAATTATGGAAATAATTGAAAATTGAGTTAAATATGATTGAAAATGATTTGTAAAATTTTATTTTATCATATTGAAGTCAGAATGATATTTCAGAACTTTTAAAATCGAATTAAGAGTTAATTTGTGAAAATTGAATATTTTAATATTAAATCGACTAGTGAAAAATAGTCAATTTTTGAACAGTCTCAGAATTGAACGAAACCAGTTCCATTGGATCCGTAATAGTTAGTTATTATCGGATTTCAATTTTCGTGTCAATCGGAGTTACCGTTTGATCGTGGCAGCTCGAAACGCATCGAATTTATTTTTAATATTAATTTGGCGAGTTAAAATAGCCATTTTTCAAAAAGTCTCGGATTTCGATGAAACTAGTTTCATCGGATCCGTAATGTGATATTATTGTAAGGTTTCAAATTTCGTGTCAATTGGATTTACCGTTTGTCCAGTACGAATTAAAACGCCTAGAAATCGATTTAAATCGGTTTAATTTAAATTGAACGTTTATAGCCATAACTCGCACAGATGTCCGAATTAGCTTTCAAAACCTGTTCCATTGTGTCCAGAACGCGGGGTAAACCCTAGAAACGCTAGTTACGGCGCGTAAATCGGAGTTCGGAATTTCCGGATGAATAGTGTTCGAAACTTTCTCTATAAATAGACCTAAATTTCTAAAAATAAAAATAAAAAAAAAAACCCTAGTTTCTAAAACTGCAGCTGCCACATTATAAACCAATGGCCATAAAACACCCACACTCATCCCTCAATCACTCTCAATCCATCAAGAATTACGCGAAGTGTTCAACATGAAACTTGTAGAGCTCGACTAAAGCTTTCAATCCATACGGATATGATGGGGTTTAGGGTCGCGTAGGGGGAGCTAGGGGGCTGCGTGCGTGGCCGTTCATGGACGTGCGCACGAGAGAGGGTGAGGCCGAGTTTCATGGCCTTCAGGCCGAACATGGAGGGGAGTGAGGCGCACGTATTCATGCTTCCTGATCGAATTATCGTCGAGCGTTGGAGGATCAAAATCTAACCCTAATTCTAAATGATGGGTTCGGCTATACGTGTATTGCCTGTAGAAGAAGAACGTGAGAGGGAGAAGGGGATGGACGGGCTAGATTGCATTATGAAGGATCCAAGGGTAATGAGGGGTAGTGGGTATAAAATTTTTAAATTATGTTGTAAATTATGATATTATGAATCGTGTAACTTCAAAAATGCATAACTTTTTCATACGAGGTCGAAAATGCGCGAAACCAGTTGCGTTGGAATCGTATGGACGAGCACTACACGATGAAATTGGATTGGATTCGTTTGGAGTTAGTGAAAATTTTGGGTAAAATTAAACGTCCGTTTAATTTTATTCGAAATAAATCGCTAAAATGAAATTGAAATCAAGGTGAGAACTTCTCACTCAATCGAATCAGTTTCGATTTTATTTTAAATAGTTAGATTTAAAATATTTGAATGCATGTTTGAATGATGATTGTTATCTATTGATTGTTAAAATAGACATTATACGCCGTTAGTAAGCGGATGTTATTTATTAAAAACATATACCGCGAATATTTCATAAACAGTGAAATTGGTATTATATATAATAGCAATATATATATATTGGCATATGTATATATTGGAGTTGTTGATTCCCCGCGTTTTTTGTTTAGCGGATGAGACCCTATTGCGCCGTCTATTAAGCGGATAATATTTTAAATCCCATATACCGCGATAATTTCGTACTGGAGCGAAATTGGTATTGTGCTAATGTTTGTGGATGCAGGAAAACAGGTTGGAGGGATCCAACTGGATTCCTCAACAGTTTTTATTTGATTTCAGAATATTTTGATATTTGATGGATTATCATATCGAAATATGATATCGTTGTTGTCGTGATTGACTATTTGGTGTGTAGCATCATTGGACCAAATTTGGAATTTTAAAATGATTTTTAAAGTGATTTTTGAAAATACACTATATGTTTGGAATTTGATCTATTTTAAATAAACAAACGTTATAACTTTTAAAGTTATAAAAATTATGGTTTTTGAGAAATATAGTAAAAAATTGATTTTTGAGAATATGATGCTATTGATTTTATAAAATAGTTTAATCGGGATTTTAGAATTTATTGTGAAAAGTTTAAATATAGGATTTATAAAATTTAATTATTTTATGAATCAAAATGGTGAAATAATAAAGGAGATTAAATATGTTTTAAAGAATAATATAAATTGAATTATATTAAGAGATTTATAAATGGATATTTATAAATTGAAATATTGACATTATAAAAAGAGTTTTTATAAGTGTTTGAATGAAGTTCAAAGGAACGATTTTTCAAACAAATAAATTATAAGTGTTTAACTTATAATGTGAACTTTTGGTTTATAATTGAGTTATAAATCGAATAGGTTGATAAAGGAATTTATAAAAGGAGATGTTATAAAATAAATAGAAATGAAATTTATAAATAGTAAGATTTATAAATTTTGTGAAGTTATTAAAGAATATATTTGGATAAATAATTGAATCTTATAAGTTATAAGATTTATAATTATGAAGTTTAAAAGAACGATTTTTCAAAATAATCGTTTTATAAGCATTTAACTTATAATATGAACCTTTGTTTTATAATTGAGTTATAAATCGAATAGGTTAATAAAGGAATTTATAAAAGGAGTTGTTATAAAATAAATAAAAAGGGGATTTATAAACGTTGTTTTATAAATTCGAAAATGACTTATTTTGATAAGTAAATTGTTGAAACCTATTAATGGAGTTATATTCACGTTTTTGACTGTGAATAATCCTTTGAAATAAAGTGTATAGAAAGGATGAAATTAGTTAACAAAGTATATTCACGTTTTTGAATAGTGAATAATATGTTAAAGAAATTGTTTTGAATGTGATGTTTTAAATAGAATTAAAACGATCTAACGATGTTTTAAAAGGTGTTGAGATTCGAAACCATAGATATCAACATTCATTGTTGAAATAGACGTTTTCGAGAAATAAAAGGAAATGGTGGACTATAACACTGTTGTTATAGTAAATGATTTCCAAAAGGAAATGTTTTGAATAGTATTGGGATTTATATATATATATTTTAATTTCGAATCCCTATACTAGTGATTTTGGGTTGTCGTAACGATGTTTTACGTAACATTCGTTTTGGCCCAAATAAATATGTTAAAGTTAATGATTTTCTTAAAAGAATGAAATATATACTTTATTTCGATTTAAGTATATTGAATATTTTCCAAGTGTTGAAAATAAATAGGTTCGTGAATTACTTATTTTTAATAAGTATGGAATCGTTTTCCAATAAATAAGTGAATATTTTGAGAGTTTATCTTTTTGAAGATAAATGGAAAATGAATATTAGAAATCGAATTGAAACGTATATTCACAGATATTTTGGGAATATAAATTCACTATAGAGTTTATATGTGAAAGTGGAATTTGTATGAAAATAAATATTGATTTATTTTTGAAGTATTGAAATTATATATCTTGTAAAGATATTTTGGAAAGTAAGTAATTTGGAAAATTATTTGAAATCTGGTGATGTGTGCATATCCATTGATAGTTCAATAACCGACTATCAATATTCCCTTTGAATGGGTATTTGATGTGATTTGTTTGAGTTTGAATTCCACGCTTATTTTTGAATAAGCGCTCACTATTCGGGTTAACCGGGAAAGGACCATGGAGTCGTATAACCCATTCCGAATATGTGATACGTCGTTGTGAATTGCATTTGAAGATCGGTGTTGAAGACCGAGTATTTGTGAAAGCGATAGGATGACCTATCGATTGTCTCTGCACCGGGTAGCTCCTGGTATAGAGATCTCCTAAGTGATGGGAAATTCGATCGGGATTGTGAATACCCGGATTGCAAGGGCTTCGTAAGAAGTGCCTTCGGTTTTGTTCGAGCCCGGAACAGACTTGTATGGATTGTATGTCTGACATTACAAGTTGAGATATAAAGCCGATTTCTTTCAAATATATTTCTGTTGGTGGCGGAGAATTTATTCTTTTAGCTTAACACCCTTCTCTGAGACGTACGAGCTCAGAGGTTATGTAGTTGAATGTTATCAGCGATATATTCCCAATTTGGTAATGTGACATGTTGTGTGTTGCTGTAAATGATCATTGTGTTGATTATTTGTGATAGGATCGTTTATTTGATCGTCTATCTTGGTGATCATTTCTATGATCATTTGTTGACCCAAAGCATGGCTTTTGTATAAAGTATGTTTTTTTGGACGTGACTTCGTCGAGCCTCACACCCCGTGAATGGTCAAAACAGGAAAGAAGCAGCAAGGTTATGAGGGGTAGCGCCCTTTAGGATGTGTGCATTTCCTTCTGGAAAAGGGTGGTGTCATGGTATGGAGCCCAGATACTTACTCATGTTGAAAACACTTTGTTATGATTGTGTGAATTGATTGCGAGCGCTCGGTGGAAGGTCCCAAAGGACCGGGGGATGGCATATTCGGTCAGTTGTTACTCAGTTAGGGGTAACCCGGCCTTGTGTTGGTAGAGATCCGGTTTGGTTCTCGGGGATGTCCATCCAGAGGCATTCTCATGTGGCAATGGGAAGTTCCTTGGCCTGATCATTCGTTGGAAATCCAAAGAAACAATACGTGACTTGTACGGTTTTAGTTGTAGAACCTGCCATCTAATATGGTGGCTATTAGTAGGCATAATATAATGGTACCTATGCTGGCTAAGATTTATATTCTACTTTCGAAATCGTTTAATACACTATGCACTAATAATAATATCAAATGTTCTTTTAAATGCGTATCAAGCATCTTTGACTATCATAAGGAGAAATCTTCTCCAAGTCTGCGTTTGCATTGTGTGTGTGGTGGGAGGTCTTATGGTAGTCTCATTTTTAAAAGCATTGCGAATTGATTTAAAAATATTCCTCTATTTTGATTTTAAAGATAAACAAACTGTTTTGAGTTCTCACACCAGTCACATGACTGACTCGGAGTTTATTGTTTTCCTTCCTAAACTCTGGGTGCCCACCAATTTCTACACGGGCAGTCAAGAGTTAAGGTTTATCAGGATATTCTGGATATTCTGGAGTTGCTGGAGGCAAGATGGATGGCATGGCGTATTACTAGTTTATATAGTATTTCTTTTTCCGCTGCATTGTTTATTGTTGTACACTCTGATGATATGATGTAATGTAATGTATAAAATGTAATAACTGATATAGTTCTTTGTTTAAAGATTATTCATTTATTATTATGTTGTTCCGCTGCGAATTGTGAGATTCTGATGTTGGTCTGTTGTTTTCTGTTCTGTTCCGTTCTATTTTCTATTCTCTATCCTCTCTATTTTCTATCTTTTTCTTAAATTTTTCTTTTCTTCTCTTCTTTTCTACTTTTTCTTTTCTTAAAAACCATAACTTTTCGGTTTTTTGGCCTTCGATTTCTCGGCAGTCGATAAAGTGAGTATCGATGTTGAATTTTCGGAAGTCGAAAATTTCCGGGGCGTTACATTTGGTATCAGAGCTTATGGTTAAGCGACAACCATGGTTCTGTTGGGTATTACTCATTAGAGATAGAGTCAGTAGTACTCTAGAATGAGTTTGAGTGTAATAATAGCTATGAGAGCGTATTTGTTAGTGAATATAAAATTGTTTTATATTGTGATGATTGGTTTATTGAGTGGCATATGAACTTTCATCAGCGTGGTCCGCAAGACTTCGCCGAAGGGGTTTCTAAACACTTGAATAGAACAATTCGACATAATATTGTTTTTAAATTGGGTAAATGAAATAATTTTTCAGAATTATTAAAGTGTATATAAGTTGATTGTTTAGTTGTTTGAATAACCTAAATAAAAGAATAATTGTATAAGCAAAAAGAATTATAAAAAAATGGAATTATAATTAAAGTGATTTACAATTGTGAAATAAACTTATATATATAATAAGTGAAACTATATGAATATATTTATGAATATGAGTTATAAATAAAAATGAATTTAAAGTTAAATGAAGTTGATATTGGTATCAAAATAAATTATTAAAGTTAAGTGATGAATATAAACTTGAGTTATATAAATGAATTGGAAATTGAATTGGATTAAAGGATTGAATGTTAATCAATTGAATGTAAAATAAGTTGATATGAAATAATGAATATAAGTGTTAATTCATTAAAATCTAATGTTATTAGAAAGTTGAATAATTGAATGAATATAAGCAAAGGAATTTGGTTGTAATTGATATACATTGGTTGTTATATGATTGTTAGTTGATTGTATATAATTCATTAAGTGTTAATGAAAGTAAATTAGCGAAATTGAAAGCTATATAATTGAAATTCAATTTGAAGTTAAGTGAATTTTGAATAGAATTGAATTTGATTTGGAAGTGAACCAACTTGAATATGAATTAGCGGATATAAACTAATTGAAAATAAATCAAATATGATTAAATTGAAAACCATTTCATTGAATATTAATGAGAATATAAATGAATATATATTGGTTATGAATTTGTAGAGTGATAGTTGGTTGATGGTTGAATATATTGCTTTTGTTGCATTTGCTATGTTGTCATATATAGTTGTTATGGAGATATATGTTGTATATTGATACTATTGTCATATATGCATGATTCTCATGTTGTTTGTCGAGTGTTTAGTAGGTGCGGATCGCGTTTGCTTCGCATTTGGAGCTCGCTTTCGCGCTATATTAGCCGTATATGCTTGCTAATAGAATATAAGGTACATATCTCGGATTACATACCGTACTTTTATACTTTTTTCCCTTCGGGATGCCTCATTACTTGATGAGATGTATATTTGTGATATATATACTATCATTTTTTTTTCGGATCGAGCCGCGCAAAGGAGACTATGGCGAATTTTTCCGGAAATTTAAGGCGTTAGAAAAATTTTGAGAAAATTGGAAAATTTTTGAAAACTTTAATTTTGATTTTAGAATTGAAAGTTAAACAATAGTAGTTGTTTTTAAAAAAGATAACTAAGTATGATTTGAAAACTTAGTAAACATTTATAAGAAGTTTAACTATGAATTTTGGAAAATTAATAGATTCTGTAACTTTTCTTACTTGATAATTTCGAGGACGAAATTCTTTTAAGGGGGGAAGATTGTAACGACCCAGAATTTTAATTTATTAGAATTTGAATATTTAATTTATTTTAAATATTAATAAGTGAATTTATAAGTCGAATAAATTTTTATTTGAATTATTGGATTTAATTGGATAATTAAATCGATAATTTAATATGTTAAATTATGGAAATAATTGAAAATTGAGTTAAATATGATTGAAAATGATTTGTAAAATTTTATTTTATCATATTGAAGTTAGAATGATATTTTAGAACTTTTAAAATCGAATTAAGAGTTAATTTGTGAAAATTGAATATTTTAATATTAAATCGACTAGTGAAAAATAGTCAATTTTTGAACAGTCTCAGAATTGAACGAAACTAGTTCCATTGGATCCGTAATAGTTAGTTATTATCGGATTTCAATTTTCGTGTCAATCGGAGTTACCGTTTGATCGTGGCAGCTCGAAACGCATCGAATTTATTTTTAATATTAATTTGGCGAGTTAAAATAGCCATTTTTCAAAAAGTCTCGGATTTCGACGAAACCAGTTTCATCGGATCTGCAATGTGATATTATTGTAAGGTTTCAAATTTTGTGTCAATTGGATTTACCGTTTGTCCGGTACGAATTAAAACGCCTAGAAATCGATTTAAATCGGTTTAATTTAAATTCTACGTTTATAGCCATAACTCGCACAGATGTCCGAATTAGCTTTTGAAACCTGTTCCATTGTGTCAGGAACGCGGGGTAAACCCTAGAAACGCAGGTTACGGCGCGTAAATCGGAGTTCGGAATTTCCGGATGAATAGTGTTCGAAAACTTCTCTATAAATAGACCTAAATTTCTAAAAAAAAGAAAAAGAAAATAAAACCCTAGTTTCTAAAACTGCAGCCGCCACATTATAAACCAATGGCCAGAAAACACCCACACTCATCCCTCAATCACTCTCAATCCATCAAGAATTACGCGAAGTGTTCAACATGAAACTTGTAGAGCTCGACGAAAGCTTTCAATCCATACGGATATGATGGGGTTTAGTGTCGCGTAGGGGGAGCTAGGGGGCTGCGTGCGTGGCCGTTCATGGACGTGCACACGAGAGAGGGTGAGGCCGAGTTTCATGGCCTTCAGGCCGAACATGGAGGGGAGTGAGGCGCACGTATTCATGCTTCCTGATCGAATTATCGTCGAGCGTTGGAGGATCAAAATCTAACCCTAATTCTAAATGATGGGTTCGGCTATACGTGTATTGCCTGTAGAAGAAGAACGTGAGAGGGAGAAGGGGATGGACGGGCTAGATTGCATGATGAAGGATCCAAGGGTAATGAGGGGTAGTGGGTATAAATTTTTTAAATTATGTTGTAAATTATGATATTATGAATCGTGTAACTTCAAAAATGCATAACTTTTTCATACGAGGTCGAAAACGCGCGAAACCAATTGCGTTGGAATCGTATGGACGAGCACTACGCGATGAAATTGGATTGGAGTCGTTTGGAGTTAGTGAAAATTTTGGGTAAAATTAAACGTCCGTTTAATTTTATTCGAAATAAATCGCTAAAATGAAATTGAAATCAAGGTGAGAACTTCTCACTCAATCGAATCAGTTTCGATTTTATTTTAAATAGTTAGATTTAAAATATTTGAATGCATGTTTGAATGATGATTGTTATCTATTGATTGTTAAAATAGACATTATACGCCGTTAGTAAGCGGATGTTATTTATTAAAAACATATACCGCGAATATTTCATAAACAGTGAAATTGGTATTATATATAATAGCAATATATATATATTGGCATATGTATATATTGGAGTTGTTGATTCCCCGCATTTTTTGTTTAGCGGATGAGACCCTATTGCGCCGTCTATTAAGCGGATAATATTTTAAATCCCATATACCGCGATAATTTCGTACTGGAGCGAAATTGGTATTGTGCTAATGTTTGTGGATGCAGGAAAACTGGTCGGAGGGATCCAACTGGATTCCTCAACATTTTTTATTTGATTTCAGAATATTTTGATATTTGATGGATTATCATATTGATATATGATATCGTTGTTGTCGTGATTGACTATTTGGTGTGTAGCATCATTGGACCAAATTTGGAATTTTAAAATGATTTTTAAAGTGATTTTTGAAAATACACTATATGTTTGGAATTTGATCTATTTTAAATAAATAAACGTTATAATTTTTAAAGTTATAAAAATTATGGTTTTTGAGAAATATAGTAAAAAAACTGATTTTTGAGAATATGATGCTATTGATTTTATAAAATAGTTTAATTGGGATTTTAGAATTTATTGTGAAAAGTTTAAATATAGGATTTATAAAATTTAATTATTTTATGAATCAAAATGGTGAAATAATAAATGAGATTAAATATGTTTTAAAGAATAATATAAATTGAATTATATTAAGAGATTTATAAATGGATATTTATAAATTGAAATATTGACATTATAAAACGAGTTTTTATAAGTGTTTGAATGAATCAAAGGAACGATTTTTCAAACAAATAAATTATAAGTGTTTAACTTATAATGTGAACTTTTGGTTTATAATTGAGTTATAAATCGAATAGGTTGATAAAGGAATTTATAAAAGGAGATGTTATAAAATAAATAGAAATGAAATTTATAAATAGTAAGATTTATAAATTTTGTGAAGTTATTAAAGAACATATTTGGATAAATAATTGAATCTTATAAGTTATAAGATTTATAATTATGAAGTTTAAAAGAACGATTTTTCAAAATAATCGTTTTGTAAGCATTTAACTTATAATATGAACCTTTGTTTTATAATTGAGTTATAAATCGAATAGGTTAATAAAGGAATTTATAAAAGGAGTTGTTAAAAAATAAATAAAAAGGGGATTTATAAACGTTGTTTTATAAATTCGAAAACGACTTATTTTGATAAGTAAATTGTTGAAACCTATTAATGGAGTTATATTCACGTTTTTGACTGTGAATAATCCTTTGAAATAAAGTGTATAGAAAGGATGAATTTAGTTAACAAAGTATATTCACGTTTTTGAATAGTGAATAATATGTTAAAGAAATTGTTTTGAATGTGATGTTTTAAATAGAATTAAAACGATCTAACGATGTTTTAAAAGGTGTTGAGATTCGAAACCATAGATTTCAACATTCATTGTTGAAATAGACGTTTTCGAGAAATAAAAGGAAATGGTGGACTATAACACTGTTGTTATGGTAAATGATTTCCGAAAGGAAATGTTTTGAATAGTATTGGGATTTATATATCTATTTTAATTTCGAATCCCTATACTAGTGATTTTGGGTTGTCGTAACGATGTTTTACGTAACATTCGTTTTGGCCCAAATAAATATGTTAAAGTGAATGATTTTCTTAAAAGAATGAAATATATACTTAATTTTGATTTAAGTATATTGAATATTTTCCAAGTGTTGAAAATAAATAGGTTCGTGAATTACTTATTTTTAATAAGTATGGAATCGTTTTCCAATAAATAAGTGAATATTTTGAGAGTTTATATTTTTGAAGATAAATGGAAAATGAATATTAGAAATCGAATTGAAACGTATATTCACAGATATTTTGGGAATATAAATTCACTATAGAGTTTATATGTGAAAGTGGAATTTGTATGAAAATAAATATTGATTTTTTTTTGAAGTATTGAAATTATATATCTTGTAAAGATATTTTGGAAAGTAAGTAATTTGGAAAATTATTTGAAATCTGGTGATGTGTGCATATCCATTGATAGTTTAATAACCGACTATCAATACTCCCTTTGAATGGGTATTTGATGTGATTTGTTTGAGTTTGAATTCCACACTTATTTTTGAATAAGCGCTCACTATTCGGGTTAACCCGGAAAGGACCATGGGGTCGTATAACCCATTCCGAATATGTGATACGTCGTTGTGAATTGCATTTGAAGATCGATGTTGAAGTCCGAGTATTTGTGAAAGCGATAGGATGACCTATCGATTGTCTCTGCACTGGGTAGCTCCTGGTATAGAGATATCCTAAGTGATGGGAAATTCGATCGGGATTGTGAATACCCGGATTGCAAGGGCTTCGTAAGAAGTGCCTTCGGTTTTGTTCGAGCCCAGAACAGACTTGTATGGATTGTATGTCTGACATTACAAGTTGAGATATAAAGCCGATTTCTTTCAAATATATTTCTGTTGGTGGCGGAGAATTTATTCTTTTAGCTTAACACCCTTCTCTGAGACGTACGAGCTCAGAGGTTATGTAGTTGAATGTTATCAGCGATATATTCCCAATTTGGTAATGTGACATGCTGAGTGTTGCTGTAAATGATCATTGTGTTGATTATTTGTGATAGGATCGTTTATTTGATCGTCTATCTTGGTGATCATTTCTATGATCATTTGTTGACCCAAAGCATGGCTTTTGTATAAGTATGTTTTTGTGGACGTGACTTCGTCGAGCCTCACACCCCGTGAATGGTCAAAACAGGAAAGAAGCAGCAAGGTTATGAGGGGTAGCGCCCTTTAGGATGTGTGCATTTCCTTCTGGAAAAGGGTGGTGTCATGGTATGGAGCCCAGATACTTACTCATGTTGAAAACACTTTGTTATGATTGTGTGAATTGATTGCGAGCGCTCGGCGAAAGGTCCCAAAGGACCGGGGGATGGCATATTCGGTCAGTTGTTACTCAGTTAGGGGTAACCCGGCCTTGTGTTGGTAGATATCCGGTTTGGTTCTCGGGGATGTCCATCCAGAGGCATTCTCATGTGGCAATGGGAAGTTCCTTGGCCTGATCATTCGTTGGAAATCCAAAGAAACAATACGTGACTTGTACGGTTTTGGTTGTAGAACCTGCCATCTAATATGGTAGCTATTAGTAGGCATAATATAATGGTACCTATGCTGGCTAAGATTTATATTCTACTTTCGAAATCGTTTTATACACTATGCACTAATAATAATATCAAATGTTCTTTTAAATGCGTATCAAGCATCTTTGACTATCATAAGGAGAAATCTTCTCCAAGTCTGCGTGTGCATTGTGTGTGTGGCGGGAGGTCTTATGGTAGTCTCATTTTTAAAAGCATTGCGAATTGATTTAAAAATATTCCTCTATTTTGATTTTAAAGATAAACAAACTGTTTTGAGTTCTCACACCAGTCACATGACTGACTCGGAGTTTATTGTTTTCCTTCCTAAACTCTGGGTGCCCACCAATTTCTACACGGGCAGTCAAGAGTTAAGGTTTATCAGGATATTCTGGATATTCTGGAGTTGCTGGAGGCAAGATGGATGGCATGGCGTATTACTAGTTTATATAGTATTTCTTTTTCCGCTGCATTGTTTGTTGTTGTACACTCTGATGATATGATGTAATGTAATGTATAAAATGTAATAACTGATATAGTTCTTTGTTTAAAGATTATTCATTTATTATTATGTTGTTCCGCTGCGAATTGTGAGATTCTGATGTTGTTCTGTTGTTTTCTGTTCTGTT
The DNA here is from genome assembly GCA_030765085.1 of Allium cepa. Taxonomy (NCBI): domain Eukaryota; kingdom Viridiplantae; phylum Streptophyta; class Magnoliopsida; order Asparagales; family Amaryllidaceae; genus Allium; species Allium cepa. The sequence goes on from CM060937.1 coordinate 592,458,083, forward strand.
CCGTTCTATTTTCTATTCTCTATCCTCTCTATTTTCTATCTTTTTCTTAAATTTTTCTTTTCTTCTCTTCTTTTCTACTTTTTCTTTTCTTAAAAACCATAACTTTTCGGTTTTTTGGCCTTCGATTTCTCGGCAGTCGATAAAGTGAGTATCGATGTTGAATTTTCGGAAGTCGAAAATTTCCGGGGCGTTACATTTGGTATCAGAGCTTATGGTTAAGCGACAACCATGGTTCTGTTGGGTATTACTCATTAGAGATAGAGTCAGTAGTACTCTAGAATGAGTTTGAGTGTAATAATAGCTATGAGAGCGTATTTGTTAGTGAATATAAAATTGTTTTATATTGTGGTGATTGGTTTATTGAGTGGCATATGAACTTTCATCAGCGTGGTCCGCAAGACTATGCCGAAGGGGTTTCTAAACACTTGAATAGAACAATTCGACATAATATTGTTTTTAAATTGGGTAAATGAAATAATTTTTCAGAATTATTAAAGTGTATATAAGTTGATTGTTTAGTTGTTTGAATAACCTAAATAAAAGAATAATTGTATAAGCAAAAAGAATTATAAAAAAATGGAATTATAATTAAAGTGATTTACAATTGTGAAATAAACTTATATATATAATAAGTGAAACTATATGAATATATTTATGAATATGAGTTATAAATAAAAATGAATTTAAAGTTAAATGAAGTTGATATTGGTATCAAAATAAATTATTAAAGTTAAGTGATGAATATAAACTTGAGTTATATAAATGAATTGGAAATTGAATTGGATTAAAGGATTGAATGTTAATCAATTGAATGTAAAATAAGTTGATATGAAATAATGAATATAAGTGTTAATTCATTAAAATCTAATGTTATTAGAAAGTTGAATAATTGAATGAATATAAGCAAAGGAATTTGGTTGTAATTGATATACATTGGTTTTTATATGATTGTTAGTTGATTGTATATAATTCATTAAGTGTTAATGAAAGTAAATTAACGAAATTGAAAGCTATATAATTGAAATTCAATTTGAAGTTAAGTGAATTTTGAATAGAATTGAATTTGATTTGGAAGTGAACCAACTTGAATATGAATTAGCGGATATAAACTAATTGAAAATAAATCAAATATGATTAAATTGAAAACCATTTCATTGAATATTAATGAGAATATAAATGAATATATATTGGTTATGAATTTGTAGAGTGATAGTTGGTTGATGGTTGAATATATTGCTTTTGTTGCATTTGCTATGTTGTCATATATAGTTGTTATGGAGATATATGTTGTATATTGATACTATTGTCATATATGCATGATTCTCATGTTGTTTGTCGAGTGTTTAGTAGGTGCGGATCGCGTTTGCTTCGCATTTGGAGCTCGCTTTCGCGCTATATTAGCCGTATATGCTTGCTAATAGAATATAAGGTACATATCTCGGATTACATACCGTACTTTTATACTTTTTTCCCTTCGGGATGCCTCATTACTTGATGAGATGTATATTTGTGATATATACACTGTCATTTTTTTTTCGGATCGAGCCGCGCAAAGGAGACTATGGCGAATTTTTCCAGAAATTTAAGGCGTTAGAAAATTTTTGAGAAAATTGGAAAATTTTTGAAAACTTTAATTTTGATTTTAGAATTGAAAGTTAAACAATAGTAGTTGTTTTTAAAAAAGATAACTAAGTATGATTTGAAAACTTAGTAAAGATTTATAAGAAGTTTAACTATGAATTTTGGAAAATTAATAGATTCTGTAACTTTTCTTACTTGATAATTTCGAGGACGAAATTCTTTTAAGGGTGGAAGATTGTAACGACCCAGAATTTTAATTTATTAGAATTTGAATATTTAATTTATTTTAAATATTAATAAGTGAATTTATAAGTCGAATAAATTTTTATTTGAATTATTGGATTTAATTGGATAATTAAATCGATAATTTAATATGTTAAATTATGGAAATAATTGAAAATTGAGTTAAATATGATTGAAAATGATTTGTAAAATTTTATTTTATCATATTGAAGTTAGAATGATATTTTAGAACTTTTAAAATCGAATTAAGAGTTAATTTGTGAAAATTGAATATTTTAATATTAAATCGACTAGTGAAAAATAGTCAATTTTTGAACAGTCTCAGAATTGAACGAAACTAGTTCCATTGGATCCGTAATAGTTAGTTATTATCGGATTTCAATTTTCGTGTCAATCGGAGTTACCGTTTGATCGTGGCAGCTCGAAACGCATCGAATTTATTTTTAATATTAATTTGGCGAGTTAAAATAGCCATTTTTCAAAAAGTCTCGAATTTCGACGAAACCAGTTTCATCGGATCTGCAATATGATATTATTGTAAGGTTTCAAATTTTGTGTCAATTGGATTTACCGTTTGTCCGGTACGAATTAAAACGCCTAGAAATCGATTTAAATCGGTTTAATTTAAATTCTACGTTTATAGCCATAACTCGCACAGATGTCCGAATTAGCTTTTGAAACCTGTTCCATTGTGTCCGGAACGCGGGGTAAACCCTAGAAACGCTGGTTACGGCGCGTAAATCGGAGTTCGGAATTTCCGGATGAATAGTGTTCGAAAACTTCTCTATAAATAGACCTAAATTTCTAAAAAAAAAAAAAAAAACCTAGTTTCTAAAACTGCAGCCGCCACATTATAAACCAATGGCCAGAAAACACCCACACTCATCCCTCAATCACTCTCAATCCATCAAGAATTACGCGAAGTGTTCAACATGAAACTTGTAGAGCTCGACGAAAGCTTTCAATCCATACGGATATGATGGGGTTTAGTGTCGCGTAGGGGGAGCTAGGGGGCTGCGTGCGTGGCCGTTCATGGACGTGCACACGAGAGAGGGTGAGGCCGAGTTTCATGGCCTTCAGGCCGAACATGGAGGGGAGTGAGGCGCACGTATTCATGCTTCCTGATCGAATTATCGTCGAGCGTTGGAGGATCAAAATCTAACCCTAATTCTAAATGATGGGTTCGGCTATACGTGTATTGCCTGTAGAAGAAGAACGTGAGAGGGAGAAGGGGATGGACGGGCTAGATTGCATGATGAAGGATCCAAGGGTAATGAGGGGTAGTGGGTATAAAATTTTTAAATTATGTTGTAAATTATGATATTATGAATCGTGTAACTTCAAAAATGCATAACTTTTTCATACGAGGTCGAAAACGCGCGAAACCAATTGCGTTGGAATCGTATGGACGAGCACTACGCGATAAAATTGGATTGGAGTCGTTTGGATTTAGTGAAAATTTTGGGTAAAATTAAACGTCCGTTTAATTTTATTCGAAATAAATCGCTAAAATGAAATTGAAATCAAGGTGAGAACTTCTCACTCAATCGAATCAGTTTCGATTTTATTTTAAATAGTTAGATTTAAAATATTTGAATGCATGTTTGAATGATGATTGTTATCTATTGATTGTTAAAATAGACATTATACGCCGTTAGTAAGCGGATGTTATTTATTAAAAACATATACCGCGAATATTTCATAAACAGTGAAATTGGTATTATATATAATAGCAATATATATATATTGGCATATGTATATATTGGAGTTGTTGATTCCCCGCATTTTTTGTTTAGCGGATGAGACCGTATTGCGCCGTCTATTAAGCGGATAATATTTTAAATCCCATATACCGCGATAATTTCGTACTGGAGCGAAATTGGTATTGTGCTAATGTTTGTGGATGCAGGAAAACTGGTCGTAGGGATCCAACTGGATTCCTCAACAGTTTTTATTTAATTTCAAAATATTTTGATATTTGATGGATTATCATATTGATATATGATATCGTTGTTGTCGTGATTGACTATTTGGTGTGTAGCATCATTGGACCAAATTTGGAATTTTAAAATGATTTTTAAAGTGATTTTTGAAAATACACTATATGTTTGGAATTTGATCTATTTTAAATAAATAAACGTTATAATTTTTAAAGTTATAAAAATTATGGTTTTTGAGAAATATAGTAAAAAAACTGATTTTTGAGAATATGATGCTATTGATTTTATAAAATAGTTTAATCGGGATTTTAGAATTTATTGTGAAAAGTTTAAATATAGGATTTATAAAATTTAATTATTTTATGAATCAAAATGGTGAAATAATAAATGAGATTAAATATGTTTTAAAGAATAATATAAATTGAATTATATTAAGAGATTTATAAATGAATATTTATAAATTGAAATATTGACATTATAAAACGAGTTTTTATAAGTGTTTGAATGAATCAAAGGAACGATTTTTCAAACAAATAAATTATAAGTGTTTAACTTATAATGTGAACTTTTGGTTTATAATTGAGTTATAAATCGAATAGGTTGATAAAGGAATTTATAAAAGGAGATGTTATAAAATAAATAGAAATGAAATTTATAAATAGTAAGATTTATAAATTTTGTGAAGTTATTAAAGAACATATTTGGATAAATAATTGAATCTTATAAGTTATAAGATTTATAATTATGAAGTTTAAAAGAACGATTTTTCAAAATAATCGTTTTGTAAGCATTTAACTTATAATATGAACCTTTGTTTTATAATTGAGTTATAAATCGAATAGGTTAATAAAGGAATTTATAAAAGGAGTTGTTAAAAAATAAATAAAAAGGGGATTTATAAACGTTGTTTTATAAATTCGAAAATGACTTATTTTGATAAGTAAATTGTTGAAACCTATTAATGGAGTTATATTCACGTTTTTGACTGTGAATAATCCTTTGAAATAAAGTGTATAGAAAGGATGAATTTAGTTAACAAAGTATATTCACGTTTTTGAATAGTGAATAATATGTTAAAGAAATTGTTTTGAATGTGATGTTTTAAATAGAATTAAAACGATCTAACGAGGTTTTAAAAGGTGTTGAGATTCGAAACCATAGATTTCAACATTCATTGTTGAAATAGACGTTTTTGAGAAATAAAAGGAAATGGTGGACTATAACACTGTTGTTATAGTAAATGATTTTCGAAAGGAAATGTTTTGAATAGTATTGGGATTTATATATCTATTTTAATTTCGAATCCCTATACTAGTGATTTTGGGTTGTCGTAACGATGTTTTACGTAACATTCGTTTTGGCCCAAATAAATATGTTAAAGTGAATGATTTTCTTAAAAGAATGAAATATATACTTAATTTCGATTTAAGTATATTGAATATTTTCCAAGTGTTGAAAATAAATAGGTTCGTGAATTACTTATTTTTAATAAGTATGGAATCGTTTTCCAATAAATAAGTGAATATTTTGAGAGTTTATCTTTTTGAAGATAAATGGAAAATGAATATTAGAAATCGAATTGAAACGTATATTCACAGATATTTTGGGAATATAAATTCACTATAGAGTTTATATGTGAAAGTGGAATTTGTATGAAAATAAATATTGATTTATTTTTGAAGTATTGAAATTATATATCTGGTAAAGATATTTTGGAAAGTAAGTAATTTGGAAAATTATTTGAAATCTGGTGATGTGTGCATATCCATTGATAGTTCAATAACCGACTATCAATATTCCCTTTGAATGGGTATTTGATGTGATTTGTTTGAGTTTGAATTCCACACTTATTTTTGAATAAGCGCTCACTATTCGGGTTAACCCGGAAAGGACCATGGGGTCGTATAACCCATTCCGAATATGTGATACGTCGTTGTGAATTGCATTTGAAGATCGGTGTTGAAGACCGAGTATTTGTGAAAGCGATAGGATGACCTATCGATTGTCTCTGCACTGGGTAGCTCCTGGTATAGAGATCTCCTAAGTGATGGGAAATTCGATCGGGATTGTGAATACCCGGATTGCAAGGGCTTCGTAAGAAGTGCCTTCGGTTTTGTTCGAGCCCAGAACAGACTTGTATGGATTGTATGTCTGACATTACAAGTTGAGATATAAAGCCGATTTCTTTCAAATATATTTCTGTTGGTGGCGGAGAATTTATTCTTTTAGCTTAACACCCTTCTCTGAGACGTACGAGCTCAGAGGTTATGTAGTTGAATGTTATCAGCGATATATTCCCAATTTGGTAATGTGACATGCTGAGTGTTGCTGTAAATGATCATTGTGTTGATTATTTGTGATAGGATCGTTTATTTGATCGTCTATCTTGGTGATCATTTCTATGATCATTTGTTGACCCAAAGCATGGCTTTTGTATAAGTATGTTTTTGTGGACGTGACTTCGTCGAGCCTCACACCCCGTGAATGGTCAAAACAGGAAAGAAGCAGCAAGGTTATGAGGGGTAGCGCCCTTTAGGATGTGTGCATTTCCTTCTGGAAAAGGGTGGTGTCATGGTATGGATCCCAGATACTTACTCATGTTGAAAACACTTTGTTATGATTGTGTGAATTGATTGCGAGCGCTCGGTGAAAGGTCCCAAAGGACCGGGGGATGGCATATTCGGTCAGTTGTTACTCAGTTAGGGGTAACCCGGCCTTGTGTTGGTAGATATCCGGTTTGGTTCTCGGGGATGTCCATCCAGAGGCATTCTCATGTGGCAATGGGAAGTTCCTTGGCCTGATCATTCGTTGGAAATCCAAAGAAACAATACGTGACTTGTACGGTTTTAGTTGTAGAACCTGCCATCTAATATGGTAGCTATTAGTAGGCATAATATAATGGTACCTATGCTGGCTAAGATTTATATTCTACTTTCGAAATCGTTTTATACACTATGCACTAATAATAATATCAAATGTTCTTTTAAATGCGTATCAAGCATCTTTGACTATCATAAGGAGAAATCTTCTCCAAGTCTGCGTGTGCATTGTGTGTGTGGCGGGAGGTCTTATGGTAGTCTCATTTTTAAAAGCATTGCGAATTGATTTAAAAATATTCCTCTATTTTGATTTTAAAGATAAATAAACTGTTTTGAGTTCTCACACCAGTCACATGACTGACTCGGAGTTTATTGTTTTCCTTCCTAAACTCTGGGTGCCCACCAATTTCTACACGGGCAGTCAAGAGTTAAGGTTTATCAGGATATTCTGGATATTCTGGAGTTGCTGGAGGCAAGATGGATGGCATGGCGTATTACTAGTTTATATAGTATTTCTTTTTCCGCTGCATTGTTTGTTGTTGTACACTCTGATGATATGATGTAATGTAATGTATAATATGTAATAACTGATATAGTTCTTTGTTTAAAGATTATTCATTTATTATTATGTTGTTCAGCTGCGAATTGTGAGATTCTGATGTTGTTCTGTTGTTTTCTGTTCTGTTCCGTTCTATTTTCTATTCTCTATCCTCTCTATTTTCTATCTTTTTATTAAAATTTTCTTTTCTTCTCTTCTTTTCTTCTCTTCTTTTCTACTTTTTCTTTTCTTAAAAACCATAACTTTTCGGGTTTTTGGCCTTCGATTTCTCGGCAGTCGATAAAGTGAGTATCGATGTTGAATTTTCGGAAGTCGAAAATTTCCGGGGCGTTACAGCCACTTTATTTTCTGTAAAAATATTTGCAAGTTAATGGCTTCTTCCTCTCACTTTTCTTCTTATTTCCATTGATTTTGCCTCGCCTCTTCTCCTAGCTTTGCTTGGCCTAGCCTCTCCACCATCAGCTCCACCATCACCTCCTCCATCTACAGCAGCCATCAGCCCCTTCTCTTACAAAAAAAGTCAAGCCATAAGCACTTGATGATGATAGCTCCACAAAATTTGCACAAACTCCTCCAATAATGCCTTGCCAATCCACAAACTTCACCATAGCCTTTCATATTCATTTCGGCCACACCCCTAGCTCCACCACCACCTACTGACCTGACCTTTAGCTACAGCTCTACCTCTGTCCAGATCTGAAAAGCCTTATAGCCGAACCCCACTTACCCATAGCCGAGCCACATGTTGACCAAACTTGCCTATATTGCTTTATTCCTATGTGTTCTTCATGTTGTTGCACTCCACTACACCTTCATCTCCACTTGTTGCCTTTCTTATATGATGTTAAACCTGACCTACATGATGCCATACTCGACCCAAAAACACATCATGGCTGAGCATAGAGTCCCCTAAGGCCAAGCGTTGAAGTGGTTGAAGCAAGGTCCAATCTATCTTGTTCATTTTTGCTTTGTATTTCAACTTGTTTCAATGTTATTGTGTGTTCAATATTTATATATTGCCTTGTTTGTTTTGTTTTGGGTTGTTGATACAAAATCATATCTTGGCTCTCTCCACTCATTCAAATCAAGTCATACTTGTCATGCCTTTGGAATCACTCTTGGGTGTGTTGTTTGTCTCTAGCTTCAAAAAGGTGAGTCTTTCTCACTCTGACATTTATACTTATGAAATAGTGAATTGATGACAAGTGTTTAGTAATATAAAATATTTATGCAAGTTAATGATGATCATATGATATGCTATGCCATGTTATTACCATGTTAAAACCGTTAATTATAACCTAACATCTGATATATGACATTATATTGTGACGTTGACATTGTTTATATTGTTTATGCATAAGATCACACTGCAAGTTCCCTGTTAGAATAGAATCACTATGGGTTGAAATGATACATACCCGAACGGACTTTAGAATAGGAAAAGATCGTTATGGGCTGAAATGATAGGCCTGAATGATTTTTATTGTATTTTATTTGACTTGGGATTGCGGGTTTGAAATGATAGAACCCAGGTCTTCTTTGTAAACTGCGGATTGAAATGATATATATCTGTATCACTTGACCTAGGTTAGAAAATTATATACAGACCCCGTGGTATATTTTTAAATGATTTTTTTAAATATGCATTTTCAAAAGTATGAAATTTTGATTTAAAATATATATATTATGGTTTTAAGAAAGTTAAATATTAAATCTTGAAATTGTGAATTTAAGTGAATTCAAGTATGTAAATTTGGAGTAAATGTGACGTTTGACTTTAAATTTTATTTTAAGATGTAAATAAATAATGGAAATTAAATTTAAAGTTTTGAAATGATATTTGAAGTAAAATTTTAAGTTTATTAAATTTATAAATTAATAAACAGTGAATTTTGACTTGATAAATAAATGGAGTTTGCAAAATTGAATATTTGATCTTAAAATTTTATTGTGTTAAATCATATGTTAAAATGATTTTAAATGTGAAATTTTGAAGTCTAGAAATATGATTTTTAAGTTGTAATAATAAAAATTTGGAGTTTTATTATTATTTTTGAGAAGCTAAAATGAAACCTGAAATTTTATAGCATTTTCAAAATGCTTTAGTCTTTTGACAGCATTTTAATGACAGCATTTTAATGCTATTGTTTTGAATCTAACAATGTTTGAAATAACTAAATATCTATTACGATATTTTATAAATGTCGCTATTCTTGAAATAAACCATTTTGGAAAATATAAGCTACGATAGCACTTTATAAATGCTGTCGTTGCTATAATTTGACAATGTTTTGAAATGTTATAGATTTTAACACTGTTTGGGCTATATTTTAAAGTGTTAAATAATTTGACTTTTGAAATGGATTATCTGTGAAATTTTAGAAGTTTTGAATATTTAAATTTGAATTTTTAAGGAATTTAAATTGAATTTGAATTTAAATAAAGTTTACTTGGTTATGTTTTAAACGGAATGAAATGTAATATAATAAATGAATTTTTGAATGGAATTTTGGAATGTATTTTTGGTAATGATGTTTGAAATAATAAATGAATGACATATTTTATTTTTAAATGATATTTAACTTTGAATGTTTGGATTTGAATTCAAATAATGATTTGATTATGAAGTTTTGAAAGGATGTAATATTTTAATGATTTTGAAATGGTTTGGAAATGATTTGATCTTTATTTTAATAAAGAATGTGAATGTTGAATGATATTTGATTTTTCTTTATTTGATAAAGGAATATTTGAAGTTTATATTTGTATGAAAAGATATTTGGTTTAATTGTAATTTAAGTTTATTTTAATAATATTGGATTTATGAAATGAATATTTCAAAACTACATAATAATGAAATTAGATTTGAGATATGAATATATGGAATTATAAAGTTTAGTTTTGAAATGTGGGATATTAAAGTTTGGAAACATATTAAAATTGGATAGCTTATTTTGTAGATCAAATCAATATTTGAAATTTATAAGATTTGAAATGTTTTGTTAGAAAACTGAATTGAATTGAAATTGATGGTTTGATTGAATTAAATTGGAAATTTGAAATTTTGAATTAAATTGGAAATAAATTTGTAAAATGTAAAGAATTAAATGAATGTTTCATGATTTCAAATGTATGATTTCAGAATGTTATGATTTTCAAAGTGTAATGATTTCAAGTATTTTGGTTTCGAAAGAGTTATAACTTTGAAAGTATTATGATTTTTGGAAGTGAATATAGGTTTGAGATGGAAATGATAAAGTATAAACTATTTTGATTTGAATATAGTTTTGAAATAAAAATGATTTTGGTTTCGAAGTATAAACTATTTTGATTGAATAAATAGTTTTGAAATAAAAATGGTTTTGGTTTCGAGGCGTAAACTATTTTGAAAGGAATATAGTTTTGAAATGAAATGATTTGATCCTTTTGAAATATAAACTATTTTGAAATGACCACGGCGTTATAATAACGTTTGGTTGTTAAAGAGACCGGGATCGGAAGTTGTCATACTCTCTGCCAACTCCGAAAACCACTTTAACAACCGTGTACGCGGTGGAGATTCCAGAATGAAGTAGGATGGTGGCGACGTTCTTGAGGTATATTACGTGGACCCAACTCCTGTGAGTTGGCATAAGGTGGCTAAAACAGGAGCAATCTCGGGCCAAAGGAGGTAGCACCTCTGGTCGGACACATTCCTTCGATACTATACTCTTACTAGTGATTGATTAGATGGCCATCCTCCGATTTTGATTGGGAGTGTGTTCCGAGGTGGGCGTATGTGGCTGCTGCGTTACCACCAGCCCGTGTGCGTAATTGGTATATCTACCCTGGCATTGCCTTGTGTGTCGTGTCACCTACCATACCGAGCCTTTACTACGAGTTTGTTTTTCTCCCGTAGCCCGTGTGGTATCCTTTGACAGTCACCCGGAGTGGAGATGGCATGATATTGGATGGACTACTGGGACTATTATGTGTGAAGGGTGATATGGGTAGCCCGGAACGCTATTTAAAAGTATGTTTATTTTATTGTAGACGTTATTATAATAGCGCAATATTACTACATAGTAAATAGTTTAACGGATCCTTAAAGGATGGGCGATCCCAAGCATTCTTTAAGTTACTGATGCATTTTTTGTTACTGTTCACTTGAGTTGATTTACAGTTCATAAGTATTTATGTCCTGACTCGAGTGTTTTGTGTTTTGCTTTACGCTCGAGTCAGATTGAGTGATTCAACATTCAAGACTCACCTTTGGAGTTGGAGCTTTGCTTGAAGATCCAGCCATCTATTTGTTTTCAGTATCCAGTGTTTCCAGTGATGTATTTTGATTTGTACTTGATGTATCTTGTTACTCTTCTACTGCATATTATTTAACTATGATGTATCTTATATATATAGTAGCTTCATGAACTACTATCTCTTTTACTTCCGCTGCATTATTAAATACTCTGTTTCTGTGATATGTGATTATGTATTTATTGTATATTCTGAGATTTGCCAAATTTTATTTACAACGCGGTATTTTGAGCAATTCAAGTCCGGCATGTGCGGATACGAATGGTTGAAAATATTGGGTTGTTATAGGTTTCGTCAGTGGAAGGTCGACAGTGTGAAGTCAGGCTAGGGTTGCCTCGGTTGGAGGTCGCGATGGTGAGGGCTTGGTCCTCTGGGATCGTTCTTGTTCGAGTAAGGTAATCCCTTTCTAATTTAATAAAAATGTATTGATTAAAAATAGAAATTTGCATACTGTCTCACTGTTTAAGAAATTATATACATATATATATATATTTTAAGGTAATTTAATTTTTATGTCATTCGAACATTTTAAGATAAATAGGTATAAACTTGTAAATTAAATTGTTTATCAAAATCTAATAGTAAAGTCAAATTTAGAGTTTTATTATCCCAGTAGAATTCATTTCAAAAATGAGAACCAATACTTAAAACTAGTTAATTAAAATTTATTTAATGCTAAAAATAAATTGTCAAATTAGATCAAATTATTAATAAATTATAAAATGTTTATACAAGGTCGAAACCGTGAAGCCAAGCCGAGATTGGATCGGATTTGCAAATCGAAAATCAAAGGTGAGTAATCTCACGCTTCTGGAATTTTATTTAAATTTTAGTGGTTAAATTTAAATGATTGGTTGAATTGAATTGATGTGCTATATTATATAGTAGTATATAGTATATGCTGGAATGATTGATATTCTGTGATGAATATTTTTGGTAATTGGAATGTTGAATGCTGTGGTTTGTTGAATATTTCGGTACCCTGAGTTATCGAAATATATAAAATAGGATTTTTGGAAGAAATATAAGGGTGAATTTTGAAAGTGAAATAATTATAGAATAAGAATGTATTGGAAAGAAATGAAAGTGATATTTAAAAACTGAAGCTAAATGGTAAAGTAGAGACTTAAAAACAAGTTTTAAATCAAAGTTAAATCTGGCATTTGAGTTAGTGAATCTCAGTTTTTAAAACAAATAAAGTTTTAAATATTGAGTGTTTTAACAACTTGAATGTTAAAGTGCATCTGTAAATAGATTTGAATTTGAAAATAAATTTGGTTTTTAATTCCTTTAAGCTCCTATTATAAAATGAGTAATTAATTTATTTAATTAAGTAAATAAAAAGGTAGATAATTACAGGATGAGATAAATCAAGAGTGATAATATTTGTGGTTTAATTACTGATTAATTATTTAATGTAATTAAATTAGATTAGGATAAACTGAAAAGTAAACGAGAAATCATTAATTTATATAATCAATGTTGTAAATAAAGGTTGATTAATTAAGATAAATTAATCAATAATAAGTGACTTGTGAGAAATTAATTAATTAATATAAGTAATTAAGGGTTAATGTAATTAATATAGTTAATTACTTTGTGAAGTAATTAAGATTACTTATTGATTTTGGTTAAGAATAATTAATATTGTGAAATTGATTAAAGTTAATTACTTGAATGTAATTGAAGGATAATTAATCCAGGGTGATTAATTAAGATGAATAATGAAGGGATGGTTGATTAATTGATTTGAAAATTAATTAATGTTAAATGAAGAAATCTAAGTGTTTGTGGTTAGTAATTCAATCAGGATTAATTAAATTAAATTTGTATGTGATTAAGCTTTGCTTATGAATGATTGAATGGTATTGGATGCCTTGAATGAGACTCGAAGAGACCGAGGTCGGGTATTAGAAAATACCCGAAACAACTTCGAATTTTATAGATTGATATGTGAAATCTATAGGCTGGAACGAAATGATTTAAGTGAATTGGACTATTTTAAATCTAAATCTTGGGTACTTAGAAAACTTATGTGTGAAATAAGTGATGTCTATAACATCTTGTGAACTTGTAAATTGATTCTAGTTACCCCGGGTTCTATATAAGTTGTATGCTTTGCATTCCTTGTTGGATGAGTTTACTCACGCTGGTTTCCAGCCTGACCGGGGTGTTACTTGATGTAATGCTCGGGTCAGACCGAGTATTAAAGATTTCCAGGTAGGTACATTCTGGAGCTCAGGAGGCGAGCTGGATGGCAAGAACGTATACAGTATTTCAGCTGTATTTATACTTTTGTATATCTGAGACATGATGATTGTGTATATCCAGTGTCTGTATATATGTGTAACTCTGATGTATTATAAATGTACTTTGACAGATAAAGAATTCTTTTGTAAACTGTTATTATTTATTATTATATTTTATCCGCTGCGAATGTGAGATGTTTCTGATATTCTTCTTCTTCTTCTATCTCTTTCTTCTTTTTCCTAACTATCTGAAATTTTCGGGTTTGGAAATTTCGGGTCGTTACAATTGGAAGTGTGCACTACTTTCTCATTGAGTCCACTTAAGCATTTTGATCTCATTTTTCCTAGGTAAGAAAAATGAACCTCAATTAGTCTATATATATTGATAGGGTCAGAGGTTTGAGCCCTCATTCTAGCGCCAAAAATGTTAACAAAAAATATCTTGTCAACATCCCCAATGCTTTCGTAAGATAATCTTATTCGGTCCTAACTATGTAGATGAGATAAATCTCACTCCTGAAGGTGTATCTTCGAACAAATTGCTCTAATTAAACAAATCTGAGAGGAAAGATCGATGAGCTGCCATACCTTTTGACCTTGATTGTTAAACCATTCATCCTTGTCGAAAAGTTACAGGCATAACCACCCCAACATTCTATCTAAGTTGGGGAGGAAGGAACTAGTCCAACCTTTCGACCTTGTCGAAAGGTTGTTCACAAGACCTCTCCAGCCTTCCGACTTGGCTAGAATACTTACAAGTTGTTAGACCTTTCGACTTCATAGGAAGGTATGACAAGTCTTCTCTAACCTTTCGATTAGGTAAGAATTTATTTATGCTTAGAGAAGTAGATTCCCTTTAAATTAAATCCATTATGAGCGGTGTAAGATACATAACCCAGAACTTCACTAGAAGGTAAACCTTTTGACTTAGTCAAAAGGTTTCCCTCTTTTCGAAGCAGGCTCAGTCTATATCTTTAACCCCTTTACTTTTCTTATATAAGACCATTCTAGTTATTCCCATGATCATACATTTAGAATATGTAACATGTCTTCATCACTTTATTCTAATTATGGATATCAATGATGACGTGCTTCGATGGGGAATACTCAAGTTGATCCTATATATACATAAATCATAAATCAAAGGAGAGTATGAGAAAAAGGTTAAAATCATGTGCATTTGATCATTAGTCTAGCTAATGATCTTAATGATTCTCCTCATTGCCAATATCCATCATGAACGAGCCATCACTCTTTATTTCATAACCAAAATGAGTTACAAGAAATCGAGCTCTCTTCCTAATTTGATTTAGGGTTTTTCTAAGTACAATTACCACTGCGAAAGTAGAGAAAAGATGATGAATTCAGTTTCCAAAATTCGGCCACCAAAACTGGACCACTTGGGTATTTATACATGCAGGCAGCCCACCTTTCGACTCTATGCTTTCGACTGAGTCGAAAGGACCCACTTTATACGCCGCCTTAAACCTTTTAACTAAATCGAAAGGTTATGAATCCTTCGACTATGTCGACAGGATCGAAGTTTATAATGTTTCATGGCTATCTCTTTTTCTTTCTTGTTTTTCACTTCATCGGGAGGTCTCCTCTTTATATCTGTTGTGAACCTTTCGATTTTATCGAAAGGTTTGTCTTCCACATACTATCTTGAACTCTCTAACCCTATCGAATGGTTTGTTTCCATCATTTTCGAAAGATATGTTTACAACTTGCTGTTCTGAGCCTTACGACAATGTCAAGAGGTTTGTCTTCAACGTGCCTTTATGGACCTTTCGACTTTGTCGAAAGGTTTGCTACTCATATGCATTCACTAACCTTTTGACTTCATCGAAGGATTTGCATTTTACATCTTTTGTGAACCTTCTGACATTGTCGAAAGGTTTTTCTTTACTTGAACATTGTCGAGAGCTTCTTTTCATTCGTTGCTGACTTCTAAGTGTTGCTTTCTTTATAGCACCATTCGATGTCATCAAAAGTTGTCCTGGAAGTTCCTTAACCATATCGAAAGGATTACTATGCTTTCGAAAAGGTTACTTTAAAGCGAAACCTTTAACTTTGAAAGGTTTGGCATGTAGCGAAAGAAACGCTATTGATTGCTTTCGGAAGGGGCATTAAAGTCATCACTACTTTCTTATCTATGTCGAAAGGTTGACCGTGGCAGAAGGTTCTTCTTGTTTTCGTCTAACGAAGGCTTTTACATTTATGAACAATTGGACTTTTTGGACATCCTTTTTAAGTCCTCCATGAAAATTTGGATCATTTCTACATCAATACTCCAATTTGATTATTCTTCTTTCAAATATCTGCCTTCGAGGTGATTTTATGTTTAACACATACACATGTAACACATACACATGCACACACATTTACACATATATAAACGTGACAAATACATGAATGGAAGATTAGTAAAAGTAAGCATAATTTAAGAAGTCTTAAAAGGTAATTCATTAAAATATTATAGTAATGTTAAGCTACTTTCTTCTTATTTTAAGTGTAAAGAACATTTTAAGAAGAGGAAGTGATTAAAACAACCCACACTTCTTAGTATACCCAAAAGGACACACTAGAAGGCGTGGTGCGCTGTAGGTATAAATTAAAACTAGCAGAGACTAAGATTCACAAGACGGAAATAGTAAAAAACAGTAGAAACAATTTAAATAATTACTTATTTAGAACAAAACTTCATAATTACTGTAAAAACCAAATAAGTCACCAAATACCAAATACATCACATATCAAAATACCATATATATATATATATATATATATCTTATGATATCAAAGAAAACCATAGTCTCAAAAATCAGAGTACAATTATTCCCCAACAAGTGCCAGTAGAGAAGTAAAGAACAAAAAGATGAAATAAAAGTAGTGGAAGTACATAGTGGAATCTCCTTCAAAAAAATCAGAGTAGCAAACCTTTCGACAAAGTCGAAAGGTCCATAAAGGCACGTTGAAGACAAACCTAAGTCTCAAAAATCAGAGTAGCAAACCTTTCGACAAAGTCGAAAGGTCCATAAAGGCACGTTGAAGACAAACCTAAAATATTATTATCTTCACTATCTTTGCCTATTAATTTATCCTAAGTCTTAAAATAAGCATCATTCTGTTCTTTTTCTTATTATAGCCTACGTTATAATACTGCTTATTACTTAACCCGAGGTCTAAGTGTGAAAATGAGCCTCTTTTATCTTATACTCTTTTTAGTTAAATTATAAGTTATAACTAGGCCAATTATATTTTATTAGGCCAATTCCAACATTAATATCATAATTAGGCTCAATTTCAGTTTTAGTTCCATTTTTATTACAGGCTTTACAATTTACATCTTATCTTTCGTTAGTTCAGTATTCTTGTAATTTTAATCCACATTCGCGTTTAATCAATTCTAATCAATACGTAAAGAAAAAGGAGAAATAAAAGAAAACCGAAAATAAAAGGAAATCCAAAGCATACGAAAAAGATATAAACAATGCATAAATTGCAATAAATAAACTAAAAATTGTAAATAAACTATAAATAAATGGAAAAACTACGATTCAAAGAAATAAGCTAAAATTAACTGAAAAGAATAGCTAGAAAGAAATAGACTGAAAATAATTCTAAAAATTACTGTAAATGAAACTGTTAAAAAAGTTATTCCAAAAATCATAGTAAAACTACAACTATTGAAAACCCTATTATTTTAAATTACTTAAAGAGATCTAAAATAATTACAATCACTCACCTCTGGTCCTTAGCTCTTCCTTTTAGGTCTTCCCGGATCAACTAGGGGTTGTTAAATATTTTTATTTAAAACAATTTCCTCCTTGGAAAATTATTCCGTTTAGGGTCCTTCCTGAAAAGGTGAACCAATTGGAGAAAATCTTAGAATGAGAAAAGGTGTTAGGTCTAGAGTTCTATTTATCGGTCTAGAAGTGGATCTCAGACCATTGGAATTGAGGATTGAACAAGATGCAACCACGTCATAGGCTGAATAGGAGACATCAGATGCAAGAATGGAAGGACCGGATTGGTTAAAATAATGCAAATGATGCATATAACGTTTGAACGAACGAAAGTTCATTCGTTTGTTCACAAAGGGAGGCGGGTCAACCACCCCTTCCTCTAGGTCGACCGGTCGATCGACCTAGGGCATGGTTTGGTCAACCTATCGATCGACCTAGCTCGGTTAATTATTATTATTATTTCTTGTTTAATTTGTCACTCTCTCATATTAAGTTGGATTCCGATATTCTATATATGGAAATTGACCAGAAAATTACCATGGAAACAATGGTGCCACTCCCGTTGCTCAATTCTGATAATTTCATAAAGTTATTTTATTATTTCATTAAATAATGAATTAATTATTATGGGTTAAATTTTGGGTTGTTACATTCTCCCCTCCTTAAGGGATTTCGTCCCCGAAATCTCTAAGGATAAAAGAATGAACTAAATGTTTTCATCCAAGTTATACAACCAACTACTCAACCATCGTCCATTACATCCATTATCCTTAAGTCTTTCTTATGCGATTTACTTATGCAATTAGTGTAGTGTCAATGCCCCTAACTATTATAAAAGATTAGACGATCCAGGTCGACCTCCTTTTATCCAATTATGTAGGTGGCCCGTATCTAAATAAATGCAAATTCCCTAATAAGAACTCATAGTTCTACATGCGTGCGACAATCATCATTCAATTGCAACAATCATGTAATAATCATCTATTTATAACAGCCATGGAAAATAAAGAAAATTGCAAATGAACAAACATCCATATGCATATGCCCTAGAGTCCTAGTTAGGCCGATCCCTAAAAGCTAATAGTGTTTAGTGTAAGTATATGCGTCCATTAGCATCCACTAGCGAACACTTGCAACCACTAGCGTATATCATTCATAACATGTTCTAATAACATGTTTACATCAAATCCTACCATCCATAGGTTAAATCCTAAGTCCTACACTCCTAAAGGATAATTAAGGAAAGAATCTTTTCAAAACTAAAGTTGGAAATAGGAAATTTCAAAACATACTATCGAAAAGATATGGATAGGAAGTACGAATCTTCTCTTAATCCAACTAATTTTATCCAAAGTCTCCTTAACTATGTTGGAACCAAGGCAATCCCTCTACAGACTCTATCCAACACGAAGGCTAATTGCGTGGTCATCCATAAAGAGCTTCAAATGTACCACTTCTAATGCTTGCATGGAAACTATTATCATATGGGAATCCTACTAAAGGAAGATGCTTCTCCCAAGTTTCTCCAAAATCAAAATACAGGCCCTCAACCATGTGTGCCTTACATTCTTACTAATTTCACTTTATTATTCTTCTCTAGTCTGCACACATGAATCAACGCTCCTAGGTTATCATTAGGGTCCTATACACTTTACGGGGGCTTCCATTATTACTTTTAAAAGTAATCACTGTGTATCCTTTATAGCCTTACACTGTTTTCTGTCATATCTAGAAAATGGCTCCTATCTACTCCACAGTTATAAGTTTGGTTTGGTATTTATCATTTCAAAAAGTAGTTTCTAAATTTTTAAAATATCAAATCCCTAAATCTTTGTCTTTAAAAGTGTTATCTTTAAGTTTCTATTAAATACAAAAATACTTGGTTGCTTAACATTTTATCTTTCTAGATTTGTATCTTCACAGCTTTTTGAATTTACCTTATTTACCAACCCTAAAAGGGAAAACCTCCAAATTCTAAGTCTAAAACTTATTTCTCCTTTTTAAAGACTTTTGCAGCTTTCTACAAAAATTCGGATCTTTAAATTTTACTTTTATTAAGTTTTTCATTTCCAAAAACTTATTTATTTTTTCACCAAACCATTTTCTTTTTAAAATATCTTTAAAAAACCTGTTTTCAAAACATTTTCTTATTATACCTAATTTTCTCATACCTTAATATATTGGAACTACTTTCTCTTATGAGAAATTATTAATGTTAAAACCTTATATGAATCCTTTAATAGAGGATTTCTTGTTTATGCGAAATTACAAGGAACTTATTTTTTTTTGAAATACGTTATATAAAATATAGTGCTTTTCATACCTTGTATATCTCTTTCACGTATTCCTTATAACTTGCACAAATCATTAAATTGGTTTAATAGAAAATCATACCATTATTCTTTTCATCCCAATATATTAAAGTGTGTTCAACTTATATTCTCCCTTGATAGACATTTTCTAATATCTAACTTATACACATTTTTTTATTTTGAAAAAATCATCTTCAAAACTATTTAATATATATCCATAATTAGAAAACATTTTCTTATACTAATTTAAATAATATGTGTATTCACAAATTGATTTATTTCTATTCTTAGAAATTATCTTTTTTTTAATTAGGTTAAAATGGATTTTGCATAAAACACCTTTGCTATAGCCCAAAAATACCAGTGTGTGGATTTAAATAAATACTAATAAATCTCATATACTATATAAAACATTTCTCTTGGGAGTCAGTTACTATAATAATAGTGATATAGTCTATGCTCCTTTTACTTTTCATGAAAACATCTATTATAATAATAAAGGTTGTGACCTATGTTTTCGATACTTAATAAATTCTAGGTCTTTATACTTTAAAATCTTTGTTTACCTACAAAGAAGCTAGCAAGTTAAAACTCTTCAAAAAGAATCTCATTTTTAGCAAAAGTTATCTAACATAAAAACATTTTTAAATTTCATACAATTTTTCAAAAACCCCATATTCATTTTGTAAAAGATAATGAAATTTTACAATTCAACCAGTTGTATCATCAGCTTTCTAATTTCAACCATTCCCTTTTATTGGGCTAGACATAGATTGGGTTTTCCTTCTTACTACCTTAGGAGTACCCTACCTAAACTAAAGTCTTTTATTCCTATTCCACTTATATGCTTATATTTATTCTGTGGCATTATAGATAAATCCATTTATATGAAACAATTATAATATCTGTAATTATCTACACATGGGTTTTCTTCTTTTTTATCAACTACATCTATTGCACATTTCCAATATTTTCCTACCACTCTTTGGATTTTCGTAATACGCACCAGAGTGTACAAAACCAGTTCTCAAACTCCTACCATGTGTAGACCTTCTCCATGCCCCATGAAACTCACCTCCTTACACTGCAGTGATACTTTAAGAATTTTTTTTTTAACAAATGGAGAATGTCCTCTAGATGAATAGCATGCTCCTCCACCCTCTTGGAAAACACCAAAGTGTCATCCACGAATACACCACGAACTTACTTAGGACATCTCTAAAAACATAACTCATCAAATTTACAAAATGGGCTGGGGCACTGGTTAGCCCAAAAGGCATAACTAACCACTCAAAGAATCAGTCGAGGGTCCTAAATGCGGTCTTATCAATGTTGTCATCAATGACCCTAAGCTTATGAAATCCAGTGGCCAAATCAAGCTAAGAAAATACCTAAGAACCAGCTAACTGGTCGAAAAGATCATCTATCCTAGGAAGTGGATAACGGTTTTCTTGTGAGCCTATTTAATTCGCTATATTCCATGCAAAGTCAAAGGGAACCATCCACCTTATTAGCGAAGATGATTGGCGCTCCCCACTCAGATATGCTCCTTCTAATTAAGCCTTTCTCCAATAGCTCACGAATCTACTTGCTCAACACCTTCCTCTCCTTGGGTGCCATGTGCCTCATGGGTAATGCTACTAGCTTAGCATTATCAGTCAAATAAATCCTAAAGTCAATCTCTCTCTTAGGGTGTAGTCCCCTAACCCCCTCAAAGAAGTCTGGAAAAACTTCGATGACAGGAACTGAATCTAGCTCTGCTGATAATGAATCGAGGGAATAAAGGAAGCTCCACATAACTGACCCTTCCAGGTCACAAAAATCTCGAGAGACCTACCGCTGCATGTCTCTAGTCTAATGACTCTCCTCTCGCAGTTTAATATAGCTCCATATGTGGATAGCCAATCCATCCCCAAAATCATCTCATACCCCAAGAATCCCAATTCATAGGTGCCACAATCGAATTCTACGCGTAGGATAAAAATTTTCAAACCCCTACAAACTATAGACAAGTGCACTGATCCTCCTATGGGGCTAGAAACAACAATGGGGTCTACTATTAAAGAGATGTCCTAGTTCAAACAATCTAGCAAAGAACTAGAGATGAAAGAGTGTGATGCTCTAGAACGAAAGAGTCCGATTGAGAAAATCGAAAATAGAAATCAAACCTTCCATGGTGACTTTCCTACCTCTCTTTGGAACACTACTGGAAGGTGTTGCATCTCACGCCTAAATCTTCACAATTGGTGCACTCGCTCCCTGTCTCGTCCACCGTGGATAGTTCCTAATCCGGTGACCGGGCTGCCCGCAAGTACAACACTTTCCCTTCATCTTTTCTTTCTTGTAGTTTCTCGTGTAATGACCAATAATCCCACAACTATGGCACTTTGTTCCCTTCTTGGTTTTCTTCTTAGGGCCTTCCACTTTCTTCTTGTCCTTATCTTTCTTTTCCTCCCACCACTACTTCTTAGAACCTATAGGAACCTCCTTAAGTTCTCCCTTCTACTGCCAATATGTAGGTTGAATTCATTGTCGGTCCTCCAAACCTAACCGCCTAAACCTTCGCTCCATATCCTCTAACCTAACCTGTGTCTCCTCGAAATCTTTCGTGGTAGAAAACGTTCCAACCCCTATGCTAGTGAAGTCCTTGCATAGCTTAGAAAAATTGACTAGAGTAGGTGGATTAAAAGGATTTCCACCTACCGGTGTTTTATTGGGCACTTGCCCTTGCACCTCTAGTACCATAGCTCTACGGGACCAGTCAACCATACTATGTAGAGAAAAGTGAACTTAGGCTTGAAAGAACCGAAAGAAGGTTAAACTGGACTTTGCGGGGAATTTTATAAAAAATCTTTTATATTTGAAACTATTTCTACGAGTTTCTAAAAATACTTTTTAAAACAAGTTATTTTGGAAAATACTTTATTTTTAAAACAAATTATTAGGAATCTTGTAACCTTAGGCTCTGATACCAAATGAAACACCCCACACCCCTTAAAAGGACAAACTAGAAGACATGGTGCATGGTAGGTATAAACTATAACTAGTAGAGACTAAGATTCACAAGACAGAAATAAGTAAAAACAATGGAAATAATTTAAATAATAACTTATTTAGAACAGAACTTCATAATTGCTTTAAAAACCAAATAAGTCACCAAATACTAGATATATCACGTGTCAAAACACTGTACACATATGTCTTATGAAATCAAAGAAAACCATAGTCTCAAAAATCAGAGTACAACTATTCCCCAACATGTGCCAGTATAAGTAAAGCAAAAAAATCTGAAATAAAAGAAGTGGAAGTATATAGTGGAATCTCCTTCAAAGAAACCTCCAAGAAACTGCAACCTACTGTTCTCTTCCTTGATTTCCTAAGGGGGAAAAGGGGAAAATAGAGGAGTGGGTCAGACTAAAAGTCTGGTGAATGATAGTAATTACTAGAATATTTAATTAAAGTAAAGATAATAGGCTTTACAATAGTTCTAGTATATAAAAAGAAACAAAGGAAATAGAAGAAGGAGTAAGGTGGAAATAAATACGAATTAACTATTAAATATGATTGGTTAACTTTGATTGTTTGCACTTATCCTTGATAGCTATTTTGATTAGGCTAAATCCCTAATCGTATATAAGGTTTAATTCCTATTCTACCCTTTTGATCAGTCTGCTACTCCATAGCACCTACTGCAGACTAGACTCTATATAACTCCCTACACATAAGATAATGGCATCTACGAAGAATGCGCAAAGTATGATGGTACTAAAAAGCTTAAATATTTTGAAAACAGTTTTGAAAATCATTTTGAAAAACCGTTTTGAAGTAGTTTTGCAAGCTTCTCCTGCAGAATATCTCATCACATCAGAACACGAGAACTTGTACCAAACCAGGATGTTTATGGGTTTGTAAGCCACTCGTCGTAGGTTTGTAAGCTACTTGTCGTGGGTTTATAAGCCACTAAGAAGGTAGAAATGGGTTTCATCCCAAATAAAAATTTGGAATGAAGATTTCCATGCTATTATGAAATTTTAACAAAAACTAGACATATATCTTGAAATCTAGATCTTGATACTCTAGAGTCTTCAATCTTGATTTCTTCATTCTTGATCCTCATACTGTACAGTCTTCAATAATCAGTACCTGCCTTACATATATCCTGCACAATAACATTCATATATATATTTAGACAATAGTGTTAATATATAAGTTATAATAAAATAAGTTACAAAGGTTGTTGTCATCAAAACCACTATCTCCAAATCCTAACAATCTCCTCCTTTTTGATGATGTCAACCTTATAAAATATACTTACCACTTCGATCACACCATAACTCGCCCTTACACCAATAACACCCCCTTACTCCAAGCCTACAATTTTATATAACTTCTCCCCCTTTGTCATCAACAAAAAAGATAACCTATAAACTTTGAACATAATTTAAATTAGATATACAAACATATGAAATAAGAATAATAACTATATATGAGTGAAATATAACACCCTAAGTTAAATGGAATTCAAGATTTTATATGCCAAAGATTGTTTTTAGTCATTCTATCTAAAAATTCTTTATACATTATGTTATTAGTTGATCCAAATATTATATCATCTAAATATATTTGTACCAATTGAATATTACTTTCGTTTCTTTTAATAAAAAGAGTAGTTTCTATTTTACCAATATCAAAACCAGATTTTAGTAAATGAGATCTTAGTCTTTCATACTAGGCTCTAGAAGCTTGTTTCAGACCATATAAAGCTTTCTTTAATTTATATACATGATTTGGAAATTTATGTAGGATCGATTTCACCCTAGAAGGGGGGTGAATAGAGTGATAATATCAATTATAAAAATTATTGGGGAAGTTTATAAAAATAATTGCAATACAGATATAGCAAAAATATAGTAGCATAAACAATAGAAGGTTATTAAAAGAAGAAATAGAACACACAGATTTACCCAGCTTTGGCAAAACCCTACCTATGTGCTGCCCCCAAGGTTTCTACTAGAAATTAAGTAGTCAGACGCTTACACACGTGAACTCACGACACCCGCTATGGACTAACCTAACTCTACGCTCAAAACCCTGCTATAACTCAGCCACTGAGTTGCAAATTTCAAACTACACCACCGTAGCTCGTTCCCTAGTCACATGACTAGGCAATACACAAGCTTAAAAGAAAAATACAATTTAAAACAATTTAAACAAAACAAAACCCTAATTGAAAATATAAGCCTAAAAGCTTTTATAAGAACTGGCCCAAAATAAATTATCACTAAAGAAATGCCGGCCACTTTTCTCTTTTATTTCTTTAGCTTGCCTTGCTATGTGAGAAAAATGACGGCCTTGTTTGTGTTCGTTCATTCCTCTCAGATTTAGGGTTTTGCAAAATTAAAGCGCCGCTTAATATTGATCGATTGTAGAGTTGGATGCTCTTTGGTTTGGCTTGCTGATTGTTGCTTGCGGTAACTCCAATTTATCGAGCACGTATATTATAAAATTAGTACGCGCTGTTTCTTTTGACTTCAATAACGCTCGACTTTGTTTCGAGTTGAATGTTATTCTTTGTTGCTTTAACTCGAATGATCTTTTAGGCTAATGACGATTTGGTTTAAATAGGGTTTAAAGCCTTAGATTTTCGTTCATTGGATAATTTATTTGAATTCATCTCGGCCACTTGATTACGATTGAATGCTATGATTTGTTTCCGACTTGTTCAAATTGTATATCTTACTGGCTTGGTCACCACGGCATTGAATTCTCTATTGACATCAGCCTTGACTTTGACCATGGTTGACTTCGGCCATTTTGATTATGCTGTGTGAATTTATGGCTTGACTCCGACTTGTTCATTGTCACCTGACTTTGACTTTGGTAAAATTGTTAATTTCTCTATTGTATTTTTAACCCGATGCTCGTAGTTGTACATCCTGTCACTGTAGATCAATACATGTATGTTCATATACATATATATATATATATATATATATATGTATGTATGTATGTATGTATGTATATGTATATATGTTTGAGCTTTGCCATTTTGAACCGCTGCACTAATCTGTCCACTACCATGTTGATGTTGAACTTGTACCATTCGAGTTTTGGTACTAGTTATGACTACATAGATCATATATATGTATATTGACATGCCTATAGCATTTTCAACCTGATGCTTGAATGCAGTTTATCACCATGTTGTCTCCATGCCTTCACTACTTCACTGGTCTTTCCTTGCATCTGTAGTGTTGTTTCATTGAGTCTGTACATTCATGTTGTATTTGCATGCTTGAATGTTGTAGTATTATAATTGATTCCATATGCCTTGTAGAAATGTTGTACTCACTTCACTGCATTATTTGGTTCACCTATCTTCGCTATGCATTGAAATTGATTTTGAAGTTGTTTCATAACTCCACTGTGTACATTTATGTTTGCATATAAGTTTGGTCATTATTGAGTTCGTATTGTGATCTGGTATCACTGGCTTCATCATGTCTTTGTTCAAACCCGGCTTTGTGTGTTGTGATGTGGGTCAGTTATCTGGGTTCGTATGTGCATCACTAGCTAGCTTTTGCTTGCATTTGTGCATGTCACTGGTATCACTGTTTTGCTCTATTCACTTTGAGTATACTTGGTAAAGCTTTATTGCTATTGAACTTCATGTTGAGGCCAGGTGATTGCTTACATTGTTTTCATGGTCATGCACTTGGTCTGGCACTTGAATGTGTAGTCAGATTGCGTGTTGTATTTACCTCTTTGTACCTTTCCTTAAGTTTGGTTTCAGTGTTTCTTGTATTTGGTCTTGTGGCATTCATTTTAGTATATGTAGCCTTTGTTTTGGTTGACATGGTCTCTCTCAATTGCTCATTGTTGTAGCATGTTGCTGCTTACTTGTTATTGTACTTTTTGAAACTCGATTGATTGAATTGGTTCATCGGCCTTGGTTCTGGTTTAAATCATGTGTACTATTTATTTGTTTGCCTCCTTTATTGCTCTTCACCACTGTTGCATTGACTTTGTACATATTCTGCTTGTATTTTTCAATGCACCACTTCTTATATGCATGTTGCATATTGACTTATACTTGACAGTTTTGTAACGCACCTGCATTGAATCCAACTTATAGCTCGGGTTTGACCATGTGCTCATGTCGTGACTTTATTTATTTCACTTGAGTTGAACCCAGCTTTTGATTTGGATTTGACCTTGTGCTCACCTGCCGCTACAATTTTATCAAGCGTTTATCGGTGTGCATGGCCTTATGGCATGTACAGTGATACACTGTGCATATCACAAGCTGTTCGTGTATGATGAATTCAAAATTAAATGATAACGAACAACCTAAGTAACCGAGGCAAATGTTATTTTCAAAATATGAAAAATTACAATGTAAAAATATTTTCTTTTCAATTCTACTGCATCAATATTTATTTTTGCAGATTGCTCAGATGCTGGATTCAATCTGGAATAGAGTTGAGATAAATACAAGTGAATGAGTGATATGTAGTGAGGTACGTTTGTAAATTAGAAATTGTGATGCAATCGAAATTGTATTGTCATTGAATTTGGATATATAATGAGAGCTCAAATTTGCACTATTCAAAATTGTAATAAATATTTGTTTGAATAAAATATCTATTTGAATTTAAATGAATTTAAATTCTGTGTTATTTTTTTATTCAGCAAATATTTATTTAACTATGTGAAAAATAAAATAGTACACTAACAAATACATTTAAATGAATATATATATATATATATGTATGTATGTATATGTGTATTATCATCAAAGAAAAATCATATACTTGCATATTCAACAATCTCCCCCTTTTGATGATAACAAACATATATTTAAGATTTTGAATTTGTTAAATGTATTTGATTATTCAATTTGCTCCCCCTATTTGAATGCTTTATCTCTACACAAAGCTCCCTCTTCATATATGCATGAGAATAAATAAAAAAATATGCAAATGATCCTAGATGCATTTAGAAAATAATAAATGAAATATTTGACATTTATTTGCTAAAATCTTAAATTTTCTCTCCCCCTTTTGTTATCAAAAAAAGAGCAATAGTGTTAGAAAAATAGAGATAAAGTGATAGACATTAATACAAAATTAAAACTCGATCGAATATAAATATTAAATTTCAGTAAAAAATCAAACAAATCAAAATACTTTGTTAGACGCATAATTCCACTTTTGAATGATAGCGATGAGGTCATCATATAAAACCATATAGATGTGTCTATTTGTGGTATATTTATATCAGGAATTAGAATATCTACTAACCATGCATAACCATTAGGACTTTTAAATAAGATTAGTAGTATTCTAAAAAATTTACAAAAATGAATTCATGTATCTTCTAACCATGCACAACCGTGAGGACTTTTAAATGGGATTAGAATCAACTTGTCTATTTGATCAATCAATTTTGATATGCATTCCATACATGCATAACCGTGAGGACTTTTAAATGAGCACGGAAGCACATAATCAAAAATTCCAAGTAATTCACCCATGCATAACCGTGAAGTCCTTTAAATGAGAGTGAATACTTTGGATGTTTCCTATTGCTAAAAATATTATAAAATGAAAGCGCATAATTTCTCGTTAAAAATACCACATATAGACCTACTATATTTGATTTTGATGAGTGATGGCCATTAGAAATATGATAGAAATAGAGATGATCATGGAATTTTTACCAACAAAAAGTTTTTACAACTCTTGTTCAAATTTCTAAAGAAATTTTACTAAATATACCGTCTCAAGTTATAATATATGATTAATATCAACATTCATCACATTTTTATTCACTATTTATCTTTTCCATAGTTATTAGGGAGTCAGATTAGTCAATTTAGTCATTTAAGATCAAATCCAAAAATAATTATGAAATCAAATTTTCTAAAATGACTAATCTGAAACAAGGTCAACAAAAAATGATTTTCTTGAAGGGGTTTTATGAGAAAATTGTCTACTATTTGAAAATTATTTCAAATGAAAAATATGCAGATATTTTCTTTAGAATGTGTAGAGCTAATGGATATCTCTACATAAAACACGTTCCGCTAGTAGTTTTTCTATCAACTAGATTACCAGTGCAAACTTCATCTGAATTTCTTGTTGACTCAAAATTATCATTAGTTGAATGTTATAGACTAGAACTTGAAGTTGCAGCAAATTTCCTTAAAATCAGAATCTAGATGGAATTGAATTGAAGCTGTGCAAATAAAAAATAGTGAATATAGTGACTGATCCAGAAAAATATATTCACGTGTATCTACATCATTAGTCCAAACAAGTTTACATGAACCAGTTCAAAGACAAAAAGATGATTGGTCAACATTTAGCACAAATCGGAACCAAAAAATAAGAACAAGCCAAATAAGAATATATCAAGTCAGAATCAAAATCAACATTTATTTTATTATCACTTATTTGGCTGAAATAAATCAGATTAGAGTGTAGATTATCACATTTAATAATCGTTCAAATAAATATACCATTACCTATTTTATCTTTGCCGATAATTTTCGTTGTTAACCATTGTGATTCTATCGCCTTTGTACTAGGCTAAGGAACTTTGATTTGTCGTCCGTTGTGTGTCTAGAACAGCCAGAATCCAGATAGCATTGTTCTTGTTCCTTAGCCTGCTACCACACCTACACAATAAAAGATTTTTGCGACCTATTCGTTTTTATAGGTCCATGGTTGTTAGTGGCAAACGATTTTGAAAAAATCAAAGTTTTTTCTAGTCTATTCTGTCACACCCATTTTCAATAATATTCCAACATTTAACATTAACAGTTTTTAAATAAATTTCCATTTTTAATTTCCAATTTATAAAATCTGTTCCATCAAAAATAGGAGGAATAATATTGGACCGATCCACAGTAAAAACATTATTAATAGAATCTACTTTAAAAATTCAAATTTGTAAGACAAACTGGTCTTTGAAAAATCAAACTTTTTAAAACAAAAATGGTTTTTGTTCCTAGCTTTGATACCACTTGTAGGATCGATTTCACCCTAGTGGAGGGGTGAATAGGGTGATAATATCAATTATAAAAATTATTGTAGAAGTTTATAAAATTAGTTGCAACATAGATATGGCAGAATTATAGCAGTATAGATAATAGCAGAGTATTAAAAGAATAAAATAGAACTCACAGATTTACTCAGCTTCAGCAAAACCCTGCTTACGTGCTGCTCCTATGGTTTCTACTAGAAATTAAGTAGTCAGACGCTTACACACATAAACTCATGACACCTGCTATCGACTGACCTAACTCTATGCTCAAAACCCTGCCACGACTCAGCCAATGAGTTGCGAATTGTCGAACTACACCACCGTAGCTCGTTCGCTGGTCACACGTAGAGACAATACACAATTTTAAAAAGAAAAGTACAATTTAAAACAATTTAAATAAAATAATACCCTGATTTAAAATATAAGCCCAAAAGCTTTTATAAAAACCGGCCTAAAATAAATTATCACTAAAGAAATGCCGGCCACTTTTCTCTTTATTTCATTGGCTTGCTTTGCTCTGAGAAAAAATGGCGGCTCGTTTGTGTTTGTTCGTTCCTCTCTAATTTAGGGTTTTGCAAAATTGAAGCGCCGCTTGATATTGTTCGATTATAGAGTTGAATGCTCTTTGATTTGGCTTGCTGATTTTTGCTTGCGACAAATCCAATTTGTCGAGCGTGTATATTATAAAATTGGTACGTGATGTTTCTTTTGATTTCAATTAGACTCGACTTTGATTCAGGCGGAATGATTATTCTTTGTTGCTTGAACTCGAATGATCTTTTCTGTCAATGACGATTTGGTTTAAATCGGGTTTAGTGCCCTAAATTTTCGTTCATCTGATAATTAATTTGAATTCTTCTCAGCCACTTGATTACGATTGAACGCTGTGATTATATTCTGACTTGTTCAAATCGTATATCTTACTGGCTTGGTCACCATGGCTTTGTATTCTCTGTTAACATCGGCTTTGATTTTGATCGTGGTTGACTTCGGCCATCTTGATTCTACTGTATGAATTTTTGGCTTCACTCTAACTTGTTCATTGTCACCTGACTTCAACCTTGGTAAACTGTTAATTGCTCTGCTGTATTTTGAACCTGATGCTTGTAGTTTTTCATCCTGTCACTGCATATCAATACATGTATGTTCATATATATATGTATGTGTGTTTGAGCTTTGCTATTTTGAACTGCTACATTATTCTGTCCACTGCCGTGTTGATGTTGCACTTTTACCATTCGATGGTACTGGTTGTCACTACATACATCATATATATATATATATATATATATATATATATATTTACAAGTCTATAGCATTTTCAACCTGATGCTTGAATGTAGTTTATCACCATGTTGTCTCCATGCCTTCACTAGCTCACTGGTCTTTGCTTGCATTTGTAGTGTTGGAGTGTTGTTTCATTGAGTCTGTACATTCATGTTGTATTTGCATGGTTGAATGTTGTGGTATTGTAATTGATTCCATATGCCTCGTAGAAATGTTGTATTCACTTCATTGCATTATTTGGTTCACCTGTCTTCACTATGCATTAAACTTGGTTTTGAAGTTGTTTCATAACTCCACTGTGTACATTTGTGTTTGCATATAAGTTTGGTCATTATTGAGTTCCTATTGTGATCTGGTATCACTGGCTTCATCATGTCTTTGTTCAAACCCGGCTTTGTGTGCTGTGATGTGGGTCAGTTGTCTATGTTCATATGTACATCACTAGCTTGCTTTTGCTTGCATCTATGCATGTCACTGGTGTCACTGTTTTGCTCTGTTCACTTCGAGTAAACTTGATGAAGCTTTATTGCTATTGAACTTCATGTTGAGGCCTGGTGATTGCTTACATTGTTTCCATGGACGTGCACTTGGGCTTGCACTTGAATGTGCAGTCTAATTGCATGTTGTATTTTCTTTTTTGTACCTTTCCTTAAGTCTGGCTCCAATGTTTCTTGTATCTGGTCTGGTGGAGTTCTTTTAGTATATGCAATCTTTGTTTTAGTTGACATGGTCTCTCTCAACTGCTCATTGATGTAGCATGTTGCTGCTTACTTGTTATTGTAGTTTTCGAAGCTTGATTGATTGAATTGGTTCATCAGCCTGGGTTCTGGTTTGAGTCATGTGTACTATTTATTTGTTTGCCTCCTTTATTGCTGTTCACCACTGTTTCATTGACTTTGTACATATTGTGCTTGTATTTGCAGTGCACCACTTCTTATGTGCATGTTGCATATTCACTTATACTTGACAATTTTGTAATGCAGTTGTATTGAATCCACCTTATAGCTCGAATTTGACCTTGTGCTC
This sequence comes from Allium cepa, assembly GCA_030765085.1. Taxonomy (NCBI): domain Eukaryota; kingdom Viridiplantae; phylum Streptophyta; class Magnoliopsida; order Asparagales; family Amaryllidaceae; genus Allium; species Allium cepa. Next base: position 592,490,194 of record CM060937.1, read on the forward strand.
ATGTCATGAATTTATTTATTTCACTTTTATTGAACCCATCTTTTGATTTGGGTATGACCTTGTGCTCACCTGTCCCTGCAATTTTATCAAGTGTATATCAATGTGCATGACCTTGTGGCATGTACAGTGATATACTGTGCACGCCAAAAGCTGTTCGTGTATGATGAATTCAAAATTAAATGATGACGAACAACCCAAATAACTGAGGCAAATAATATTTTCAAAATATACAATTTATTTTACACTGCAAAAATATTTTCTTTTCAATTTTACTACGTCAGTATTTATTTTTGTAGATTGCTCAGATGCTGGATTCAATCTGGAATAGAGATGAGATAAATACGAGTGAATGAGCAATACGTAGTGAGGAGCATTTGTAAATTAGAAATTGTGAGGTAATCTAAATTGTATTGTCATTAAATTTGTATACATATAATGAGAGCTCAAATTTTTACTATTCAAAATTGCGATAAATATTTGCTTGAATAAAATATCTGTTCGAATTTAAATGAATTTAAATTCTGTGTTATTTATTTTATTCAGCAAATATTTATTTAACTATATGAAAAATAAAATAGCGCATCAACAAATACATTTAAATGAATATATATATGTGTGTGTTTGTTATCATCAAACAAAAATCATAAACTCGCATATTCAACAATTTATTATCTTCAAAAAGTGGAGGTTTTTCAGCATAAACATCATCTTTTACAAAACCATTTAGAAAAGCACTTTTAACATCCATTTCATATAACTTGAAATTATTTAGTTTGCAAAAGCAAGTAGAATCCTGATAGCTTCTAGTCTTGCTACGGGTGCAAAGGTTTCGTCATAATCAATTCCTTCTTCTTGATAATAACCTTGCGCGACTAAACGAGCTTTATTTCTCACGAACTCACCAAGTTCATTCATTTTATTTTTATAAACCCATTTTTTTCCAATTATACTTTTATCCTTAGGTCTAGAAACAAGTTCCCAAACATCATTTCTGGTGTGCTGATTCAATGCTTCTTGCATAGCAAGAATCCATGAATCATCAGATTATGCTTCCTTTGGATTTTAGGTTCAATATTTGATATAAAAGCTACATTACTCATACTATTTAGTTGATTTCTTGTTTTAACTATAGATTCAATATTTCCTAGTATATTTACTACAGGATGATCTTTTAATAGCCTAATTCTTTTATTAGGTTAAATGATTTCACAATTAGTTTCATTAGGTTCATTATTTAAGTTATAAAATCTTCTTCATCTTCTATTTGTACAGTATCTTTAAAATTTTCATCAAAAGATACATGCATTGTTTCTTCAATAGTGTTTATTCTTAAATTATAAACTCTAAATGCTTTACTTCTATTAGAATATCCGATGAAGACACCTTTATCGGATTTAGGTTCAAATTTATCTAAATTATCTTTTGTATTAAGAATAAAATACTTACTTCCAAAAATTTTAAATAAGCTACTGCGGGTTTCTTAAAGTAATTCATATGGTGTTTTATTAGTTAATGGTCTAGTTAAAATCCTATTTAATATATAACATGCTTTGGCGACTTCTTCAGCCTAAAAGTTTTTAGGTAAGTTACTATCAGAAAGCATTGTTCTAGCACACTCTTGAATCGTTCTATTCTTACGTTCTACCACTTCATTTTGTTGTAGAGTTCTTGAAAAAGAGAAATTATGAGCAATTCCTTTTTGATTGTAGAAATTCTCAAAATTTTCACTTTCAAATTCTCCACCATGATTACTACGAATAGTTTTTATTTTTAAACAAATTGATTTTGAATTCTTTTAGCAAAATTTGTAAATAATTTAGAAGCATCACTTTTAAGTTTTCAAGTATATTTCGAATAATCATCTACAATTACAGAAACATATTTACTGTGATTAATTGATTGTACTTGAGAAGAACCAAATAAATCTAAATGAATTAATTCTAGAGGTTTGGAAGTAGAAATCATATCTTTTAATTTAAATGAACTTTTTTTAAGTTTTCCTAATTGGAAAGCATCACATATACTATCTACTTTAAAGTTTAACTTGGGAAGACCTCTAATTAAGTCAAGTTTTGATAACCTAGATGATAGTTTGAAATTTAAATGACCAAAACTTTTATGCCAAATCCAAGGGTCACTCGTATTAGCCAAAAGACATAAGTTATCATTTGAAATTTTCATACTAAGGATGTAATGTTTTTGTTCCTAATTCCTCCAAAGATTCTATTTGACTTATTATCTTCGATGTGACACTTATCTTTTCAAAATTTAATTTTAAATCCATTATCACATAGTTGACTTATACTATGCAAATTATGTTTTAAATTCCAAACTAGCAAAATATCATCAATAAGAGGAGTTTTAGAATTACCGACATTGTCGATGCCAATCACATATCCATCTAAGTTATCTCTAAAGTTGACCAATCCACCATCTTGATATACAAAGTTATTGAGTATCTTGGAATTTCCAGTAATATGCCTTTAACAGACACTATCAAGTATCCATTTATCATTCTCAATTTGCACAGTTGTTCCATTGGTTGTTGATTCGTCAAAAGCTATGTAACATGTCTGTTCTTGCATAACAAACCAATTCGGTAGATAACTGGATTTTTCATAAAAACTATATGCAGACTTATGATACTTTGATGAAATGCATAGATTCATGCTAGTATTAAGGTAATTTCCTAAAAAAACCATTTTTAACTTCTCATGTTTCAGATTATGAAAACTATGAAAACCTATGCTTTGACACCAATTGAAAGGGAGTGCGGATTAAGGATCTTAAGGCTAATTTAACACTGGAAATGGGTGAATAGTGTTTAAAGGATTCTATGACTTATATGGACTAATTTAAAAAATATGATACAAACAACTGCCGAACTTAATCATAGAACTATCACAGAATCAAACAAATACACATAAAGTAAAAAAAAAGCAGTAAAGGGAAAGAACACACCAGATTTTATACTGGTTCGGAGTTACCCTACATCCAGTTCTGTACCAAGGCAAACACCTCATACAGATTTTTAGTATACCAATGTCGAGATTACAATCCTCAATTTCTAAAGGCCATGAGGTACCCTCTTGTCTCTCGAGTCTGTGGCAAACTCTCTTGATTTACGAGACATAAGATCACCTAATTGATTTCCAAGCACAACCACACCTTATAGAGAGACTCGATAAATTTTTGATTATAAATTGATCTTATAACTCTGAATTGCACTTTGATCTTCGAGAGAGGGCAGAGAATCAAACAAGAATAAGATTCTAATTTGATTCACTTGAGAATTTGGCAGAATTTCGTCACGATCTTAAAATATGAAAACTTTAGAATATGAATTTGTGGAGAAGGATTGAATAAAATATGAAAATAGTTAATTAGAAAATTCGTTTGTGAAGGCTTTTTATAAACCACCAACGGTCATAACCATTCGTGAAGAGATAAATGAATAGACACTTCTTTTAAAAATTAAAACTTTTGAATTAAACAGCCACCATGTCGACATGTGGTATCCCATGATGTCGACATCCCCTAGTTAAAAAATTGTAAAATTTGTTTTGAAAATGGTATTGAAAGGAAAACAAGATGAAATGATTTTGGAGTAAAATAAACTAATTTTACTATGTTTTAAAACACAAAAACAAAGAAAATTTTAAGGCTAAAACATCTTTTTGAAAATCATTTGAAAAGACAATTTTTAAGGCTAAAATATTTTGAAAAGCAGTTTTGAAAATCATTTTGAAAAACCATTTTGAAGTAATTTTTCAAGCTTCTTCCTGCAGAATATCTCATCACATCAGGACTCGAGAACTTGTACAAAACCAGGATGTTCGTGGGTTGGTAAGCCACTTGGCATAGGTTTGTAAGCTACTTGTCGTGGGTTTGTAAGCCACTAAGAAGGTAAAAATGGGTTCCATCCCAAATAAAATTTGGAATGAAGATTTCCATGCTATTATGAAGTTTTAACGAAAACTAGAGACATATCTTAAAATCTTGATCTTGATACTCTAGAGTCTTCAATCTTGATTTCTCCATTCTTGATCTTTATACTGTACAATCTTCAATAATCATTACCTGCCTTATATATATCTTGCATAATAACATTCATATATATATATATATATAGACAATGGTGTTAGTATATAAGTTATAATAAAATATGTTACAAAGGTTGTTTTCATCAAAACCACTCTCTCCAGTCCTTAACACAAACAATATCGAGTACCCTTCGTCCAAATCCCCCATGATTTGGACTTCTATTTGACCAATTACTACAATTATTAGCATAAGCATGCCCTTATCTCATTTCAGGCTAATGTGAGACCACCATTTTGTCTAATAGGGAACACTTTATGGTACAGGTCCCACTTTCATCTTTGCTTATTAACTTAGATAAATTATTTAAATAAGCCTTTATTATTTTCTTCACTATCTTTGCTTATTAATTTATCCTAAGTCTTAAAATAAGCCTCATTCCGTTCCTTTTCTTTTTACAACCTACATTACAATCATGCTTATTGCTTAACCCAAGGTCTAAGTGTGAAAATAAGCCTCTTTTATCTTATACTCTTTTTAGCCATAATTCTAAGTTATTACTAGCCAATTATCTTTAACCAGTCCAATTCTAACATTAATATCATAATTAGGCTCAATTTTTGTCGTAATTCCATTTTTATTACAGTATTTACAATTTACATCTTATCTTCCATTATTTCAGTATTCTTATAGTTATAATCCATATTCGCATTTAATCTATTATAATCCATACGCGAAGAAGAAGGAGAAATGAAAGAAAACTGAAAATAGAAGGAAATCCTAAGCGTAGGAAGAAGATGTAAATAATGCACATATATCAGTAAATAAACTAAAATATTGTAAATAAATTGTAAATAAATGTAAAAGCTATAATTAATGGAAATAAGCTAAAATTAACTTGAAAGATTAGCTAGAATGAAACAGACTGAAAATAATTCTAAAAAGCTGTAAATAAAATAGCTAAAAATGTTTTTCCAAAAGTCGTTGTAAAACTACAACTATTGGAAACCCTATTATTTTAAATTACTTAAAGAGATCTAAAATAATTAAAATCACCCACCTTTGGTCCTTAGCTCTTCCCTTTAGGTCTTCCTGGATCCACTTAGGGTTGTTAAATATTTTTATTTAAAACAATTTCCTCCTTGTAAAATTATTCCATTTTGGGTCCTTCCTGAAAAGGTGAACCCAATTGGAGAAAATCTTAGAGTGAGAAATAGTGTTAGGCCCAGGGTTCTATTTATAGGTGTAGAAGTGGATCTCGAACCATTAGATTTTTGGATTGAATAGGATGCAATCATGTCACAGGCTGAATAAGTGCTATCGGATACAAGAATGGATGGACCAAATTGGTTAAAAGAATGCGAATGATGCGTATAACGTTCGAACGTACGAAAGATCGTTCGTTAATTTACAAGGGAAGGTTGGTCGACCAAGCGGTCGACCGCCCTTTCCTCTAGGTCGACCGGTTGGTCGACCTTGAGCACGGTTTGATCGACCTCTCTGTCGACCTAGCACATTTAATTATTATTATTATTATTTATCCTCTTATTTAATTTGTAACTCTCTCATATTAACTCGGAATCTAACGTTCTATATATGGAAATTAACCAGAAGATTACCACAGACATAATGGTTCAACTCCCGCGGTTCAGTGTTGATAATTCCACAAAGTTACTTTATTATTTCATTAATAAACGAATTAATTATTATGGTTTAAATTTGGGTAGTTACATTCTCCCCACCTTAAGTGATTTCATCCTCGAAATCTCTAAGGATAAAAGAATGAACTAAATTTTTTCATCCAAGTTCAACAACCAACTACTTAACCATCATCCATCACATCCATTATCCTTAAGTCATTCTAATGCAATTTACTTATGCAATCATTGTAATGTCAATGCCCTAACTATTGCAAAAGATTAGGCGATTCACCGATTCATTCGACCTCCTTTTATGCAATTATGTTCGTGCCATGCATCTGAATGGATGCAAATTCCCTAATAAGAACTGATGGTTCCATATGCGTGTGACAATCATCATCCAAATGCAACAATCATGTAATAATCATTCATTTATAGCGACTATGGAAAATAAAGAAAAATGCAAATGCACACACATCCATATGCATATGCTTTAGTGTCCTAGTTAGTCCGATCCCTAAAAGATAATAGTGCCTAGTGTAAGTATATGCGTCCATTAGCGTCCACTAGCAAACACTTGCAACCACTAGCATACATCATCCATAACATGTTCGAATAACATGTTTACATCAAAGCCTACCATCCATAGGTTAAATCCTAAATCCTACCTTCCCAAAGAATGATTAAGGAAAGAACTGAATCAAAACAAAAGATGGAAACAGGAATTTCTAAAACTTACTATCGAAAAGATGAGGATAGGAAGTACAAACCTTCTCTTAATCAAACTAATCTTCTCCGAAGTCTCCTTAACTATGTTGGAACCATGGCAATTTCTCTATACACTCTATGCAACACAAAGGCAACTTGCATGGTCTTCTATAAAGAGCTTCAAAAGGTACCCCTTCTAATGCCATCTTGGCAACTATTATCATACAAGAATCCAACTAAAGGAATATGCTTCTCCCAAGTTTCTCTAAAATCAAAAATACAAGTCCTCAACCATGTGTGCCATTCAATCTTACTAATTTCACTTTACTCTTCTTCTTTAGTCTACACACATGAATCAACACTCCAAGGTACTCAGTAAGGTCCTATACACTTTGTGGGACTTCCATTATTACTTCTAAAGTAATCACTGCCGCCTCCTTTTAGCCTTACATCGTTTTCTGTCATATATAAGGCTCCTATCTACTCCACACTTATAAGTTTGTTTTGGTATTTATCATTTCAAAAACTAAGGTTTCAAAATTTTTAAAATATCAATCACAGAATCATTGTCTTTAAAAGTGTTATCTTTAAGTTTCTATTAAATTCAAAAATACTTGGTTACTTAACAACTTATCTTTCTTTAACGTGCATCTTTACGACCTTTAGAATTTACCTTATTTCCCAACCCTAGAGGGGAAAACCTCCAAATTCTAACTCTAAAACTTATTTCTGTTTTCCTTTAAAGATATTTACAGCTTTCAATAAAAATTGGGTTCTTTAAATTTTACTTTTATTAAGTTCTTCTTTTCCGAAAACTTATTTACTTTTTCACCAAACCATTTTATTTTTAAAATATCTTTAAAAAATGTGTTTTCAAAACATTTTCTAATTACACCTGACTATCTCATAACATAATGTATTAGAACTACTTTCTCTTATAAGAAATTATTAACATTAAAACGTTCCATGAATCTTATAAAAGAGGATTTCATGTTATGTGAAACTACAAGGAACTTATTTTATATTTTTTTTGAAATATGTTATACAAAATATAGTGCTTTCCATACCTTGTATATCTCTTTCATGTATTCCTTATAACTTGCACAACTCGTTATATTGGTTTCATAGAAAATTATACCATTATTATTTTCATTGCAATATATTAAAATGTTTTTAACTTGTGTTCTCCCGTGATAGACATTTTCTAATATCTAACTTACACATTTTTTTCTTCAGAAAAACACATCTTCAAAACTGTTTAATATATATCCATAACTATCAAATATTTTCTTATACTAATTTGTAATATAATTATATTCACAAATTACTTTATTTCTATTCTTATAGATTTCCCTTTTTATTTGGTTTAAAATGGATGTTACATAAAAAACGTTTACTACAACCCAAATATACTAGTGTAAGGATTTAAATAAATAATAATAAATCTCATATGCTATGTAAAAACATTTCTCTTGGGAGTCACCTACTATAACAATAGTTCTATATTCTATGCCCCTTTTACTTTTCATGAAAACTTCTATTACAACAATAAATGTTGTAACCTATGTTTTCAATACTTAATAAACTCTAGGTCTTTATATTTTAAAATCTTTGTTCTTGTACAAAGAAACTAGCAAGTTATAATTCTTCAAAAAGAATCTCACATTTAACAAAATTTATATCATATAAAAACCATTTAAAATTTCATACCATTTTTCAAAAACCCCATATTCATTTTCTAAATGATAATGAAAATTTTGAATTCTATGAATTATATTATCAGCTTTCTAATTCAACCATTCCCTTTTATTAGAGCTAGACATAAAGTGGGTTTTCCTTCTTACTACCTTAGGAGTACCCTACCTAAACTAAAGTCTTATATTCCTATTCCTATTATATGCTTATATTTATTTTGAAGCATCACCTATAAATCTATTTATATGAAACAATTATAATATCTGCAATTATCTACCCATGGGGCTTTCTTCTTTTCTTATCAACTGCATCTATTATACACTTCCAATCTTTGCCTACAACTCTTTGGATTTCCATAATTCGAACCTAAGTGTACAAAACCATTTACCAAACTCCTACCGTATATTGACCTTCTTTATGCCCCAAGAAACATACCTCCTTACACCGTAGTGATACTTCAGCAATTTTGCTTTCAACTGATGAAGAACCTCCTATAGATGAATAACATGCTCCTGCATACTTCTGGAAAACACCAAAATGTCATCCACGAATACCACCACGAACTTATTTACGACATCTTTAAAACCATGGCTCATCAAAACTACGAAATAGGCTGGGGCATTGGTTAGCCCAAAAGGCATAACAAACCACTCAAAAAATCCGTCGAGTGTCCTAAATGCGGTCTTATCAATGACATCATCAGAGACCCTAAGCTGATGAAATCCCATGGCTAAATCAAGCTAAGAGAATACCAAAGATCCAACTAACTGGTCAAAAAGATCATATATCCTAGGAAGTGGATAATAGTTCTTCTTCGTGAGCCTATTTAAATCTTTATAGTCTACGCAAAGTCAAAGGGAACCATTCGCCTAAGTAGCGAAGATGACTGGCGCTCCCCGCTCCAATATGCTGCTTCTAATGAAGACTTTCTCCAATAGCTCACGAATCTGCTAGCTTAACTCCTTCCTCTCTCTAGGTGCCATGTGCCTCACGGGTAATGCTATCGGCTTAGCAATATCAATCACATAAATCCTGAAGTTAATCTCTCTCTTAGAGGGTAATCCCCCAACCTCCTCAAAAACGTCTGGAAAATATCCGACGAAAGGAACCAAATCTTACTCTACAGATGATGAATCAAGGGAATAAAGGAAGCTCAACATAACTGACCGTTGCGGGTCGTGAGAAACCTCGAGAGTCCTACCGCTAAATGTCTTCAGTCTAACGACTCTCCTCTCACAGTTTAATATAGCTCCATATGTGGATAGCCGAATCATCCCTAAAATCATCTCATACCCCAAGAATCCCTATACATAGGCATCACAAGCAAATTCTACACCTAGGATAAAAAATTTCAAACCCCTACAAACCATAGGCAAGTGTGATGATCCTTCTATGAGGTTTGAAACAACAATGGAGTCTACTACTTAAGAGATGTCCAAGTGTAAACAATCTACCAAAGAACTAGAGATAAAAGAGTGTGATGCTCCAGAATCAAAAAGAGTTCGGATGGGAAAATCATAAATAGAAATCAAACCTTCCACGGTGAATTTCCTACCTCTCTCTGGAACATTGTTGGAAGGTGTTGCGTCTAGCGCCTGAATCTGCACCACCGGTGCACTCGCTCCCTGTCCCGTCCTCTAGAGACAATTCCTTCTCAGGTGACCAGGCTGTCCATAAGTATAACACTTTCCCTTCATCTTTTCTTTCTTACATTATCTTGTGTAATGACCAATAATCACACAACTACGGCACTTCGCCCCCTTCTTGATTCGCTTCTAGGGCCTTCCTCTTTCCTCTTGTCCTTATCTTTGTTGTCCTCCCACCACTACTTCTTAGTACTTATAGGAACCGCCTTATATTCTCCCTTCAACTGCCAATATGTAGGTGGAATTCGCTATCGGTCCTCCAAACCTAACTGGCTAAACCTTCGCTCTATATCCTCCAACCTAGCTTATGTCTCCTTGAAATCCTCCATGGCAGAAAACATTCCGCTCCCAATGCTAGCAAAGTCCTTGCCTAGCGTAGAAAAATCGGCTGGTGTAGGTGGATTAGGGATTTCCACCTATAGATGTTGTATTGGGCAATTGCCCTTGCACCTCTCGTACGGTAGCTCTATGGAACCAGTCAACCATACTATGCAAAAAAAAGGAAACTTAGGCTTGAAAGAATCGAAAAAAGGTTGAACTGGATTTCGAGGGGATTTTTATAAAAACTCTTTTATAGTTGAAAACTATTGCTAAGATTTCTTTCCTAAAAATACTTTTTAAAACAAGTTATTTTAGAAAATACTATATTTTTTTAAAAAAATTCTCAGGAATCCTGTAACCTTAAGCTCTGATACCAAGTTAAACACCCCACACCCCTTAGTATACCTAAAAGGACACCCAAGAAGGCATGGTGCATGGTAGGTATAAACTAAAACTAGTAGAGACTAAGATTCACAAGACAAAAATAGTTAAAAAAACAAGAAACAATTTAAATAATAACTTGTTTAGAATGGAACTTCATAATTGCTTTAATAATCAAATAAGTCCCCAAATATGAAATACCTCACATGCCAAAATACCAGATGCATATGTCTTATGAAATCAAAGAAAATAGTAGTCTCAAAAATCAATGTACAACTATTCCCCAACATGTGCCAGTACATGTAAAGAACAAAAGGATGAAATAAAAGAAGTGGAAGTATATAATGGAATCTCCTTCGAAGAAACCTCCAAGCAACTGCAACCTACTGTCCTCTTCCTTAATTGCCTCTAGGGGAAAAGGGAAAAATAGAGGAGTGGGTCAGATTAAAAGTCTGGTGAATGATAATAATTTCTAGAATATTTAATTAAAGCAAAGGTAATAAGCTTTACAATGGTTCTAGTGTATAAAAAGAAACAAAGGATATAGAAGAAGGAGTAAGATGGAAATAAATACGAATTAACCATAAAATATGATTGGTTAACATTAATAGTTTGCACTTATTCTTGATTGCTATTTTGATTAGGCTGAATCCCTAATCCTATAATTAGTATGAAATCCTAATTCTACCCTTTTGATTGGTCCACTACTCTAGTACCTACGGCGGAATAGATGCTATATAACTACATACACGTAATGTAATGGCATCTATGAAAGACACACAAAGTAAAATGGTGTCTACAAAAGACGCACAAAGTATCTACTGTGTACTATACGTTATATAGCTCCCTACACAGAAGACAATGGTGTCTATAAAAGACACACATACTTAAGCGCTTGGAACTCATAGCGATTATCGAGCACCGAAATAGAAGTCGCACGCGTAACTATCACTATGCTCATGCTACATGTTGCTCCACCTATGGGTCTTCTTATCACCTATGCTCTAGCATAAGCGTGCCCCTCGTCTCACTTTAGGATTATGTGAAACATCGCACTATAGAAAAATAGGGGAAATGCTATTAGTACTGGCCCATCATCCAAACAATATCTAGTTGCGCCCCTTGTCAAAATCCCTCATTTTGTGGACTTCTGGTTGACCAATTACTACCATTATTAGCACAAGCATGCCCTCATCTCACTTCAAGCTAATGTGAGACCATCATTTTGTTTAATAGGGAATGCATTTTGGTACAGGTCCTACTTTCATCCTTGCATATTAACATAGATAAATTATTTAAATAACCCTTTATTATTATCTTCATCATCTTTTCTTATTAATATATCTTAAGACTTAAAATAAGCCTCATTCCGTTCTTTTTCTTATTATAACCTACATTATAATCATGCTTATTACTTAACCCAATGTCTAAGTGTGAAAATAAGCCTCTTTTATCTTATACTCTTTTTAGTTATAATTCTAAGTTATAACTAGGCCAATTATATTTAATTAGTCAAATTCTAACATTAACATCATAATTAGGCTCAATTTCAGTTTTAATTCCACTTTTATTACAGTCTTTACAATTTACATCTTATCTTCCATTAATTCAGTATTCTTATAATTTTAATCCATGTTCGCATTTAATCCATTCTAATCAATACGCGAAGAAAGAGGACAAATAAAAGAAAATTAAAAATAGAAGGAAATCCGAAGTGTAGGAAGAAGATGTAAACAATGCATAAATTGCAATAAATAAACAAAAAACTGTAAATAAACTGTAAATAAATGGAAAAGCTATAATTAGAAGAAGTAAGCTAAAATTAACTGAAAAGAATAGCTAGAAAGAAATAGACTAAAAATAACTTAAAAATTACTGCAAATAAAACTGTTAAAAAGATTATTCCAAAAATCGTAGTAAAACTACAACTGTTGGAAACCCTATTACTTTAAATTACTTAAAGAGATCTAAAATAACTACAATCACTCACCTCTGGTCCTTAGTTCTTCCCTTTAGGTCTTCCCGGATCAACTTGGGGTTGTTAAATATTTTTATTTAAAACGATTTCCTCCTTGGAAAATTATTCCATTTAGGGTACTTCCTGAAAAGGTGAACCCAATTGGAGAAAATCTTAGAATGAGAAAAAGTGTTATCTCTAGGGTTATATTTATTGGTGTAGAAGTGGATCTACACTATTGGATTTGAGGACTGAATAGGATGCAACCATGTCATAGGTTGAACATGAGCCATCAGATGCAAAAATAGAAGGACCGGATTCGTTAAAAGAATGCAAATGATGCATATAACATTCGAATGTTTGTTCATTCACAAGGGGATGCGGGTCGACCGGGCGATTGACCTGGGGCATGGTTTGGTCGACCTCTCGGTCGTCCTAGCCTAATTAATTAATTTTTTATTTTTTTATTTTCTTATTTAGTTTGTAACTCCCTCATATTAACTTGGATGTTCTATACATGGATTTTGACCAGAAAATGACCACGGACACAATGGTGCATTTCCCATGGCTCAATTCCGATAATTTCACTAAGTTATTTTATTATTTCATTAATCAATGAATTAATTGTTATGGGTTGAACTTCGAGTTGTTACAGTGATGCATAAGTGCATGTCACAAATGAGAGTAAGATGTGTTGTCAAAATTCAAATAAAGGGTAGGAAGGGTAGTTTGGGATTTTGCCATTTATGTTTGTTTATAAAATAAGCTACCACCTTCTCATTTTGATTTTCCATTTTCATTTCCCATTTTCTCATCCTTTCTCCACCTTCTTTATTTCCAAAAACAAAGCAAAACAAATTCAACGCTTTTCCATACTTCTTCCACAAGCTTTTATTTTTATTGCAAAACATTTTCTCCTCAAAATAATCAACTTTCACCACTAACTTTCCTTTCCCCTCCCGTAAGCCGTAGCGCCTCTACCATTGGCCAAGCACACGTGGCACTTTTCCTTTGGATGTGCGCCCCTAGAGCCTTGTAAGTCATTTGCTAGTGTGCGCGCAACGTGGTTGTATCACATTTTTGTAATTTGGTGTCACGTTTTGGTAATTCGGGTAGAAGATTGCTTGATTGTGAGCATCTGTTTACTTTTCTTCACTATTAAAAGTGAGATTCCCTTAATTTTCTATATTTTTATTATTGATGAATGTTTGTTAATTAGTTATTGTTGGGTTTTGATGTTGTAAGGTAAGTAGTTAAAAATATGTGATTTGATTAATAATGTTATTCCCGCTCGAATAGCGGAGGCATATAGCATGTATTTTGCAATTGACTACGTCAAACACATAGGATAATATATGGCACTATGCAAAGTGTCGAAGTGGTTCGTAGCGGAAAGGCCACGATGAATACACTTTAGAAAAGTTATGGATTTATGGAGGGATCCGACATTACCGATCACTAAATTTATTTTTCTTTTGAATTATTATCTGCTAAGTATGATGTGATGAATTTGATGTGATGATAAACGATTTGTTTCGATAGTATGTTCATATACGACCTTGATACCCTATGTTTTCTTTAAAAGTGATTTACTAACTTTATGTATAAAAATATTTGATGTAATTTTTGGAACTTTACTTTATTTTTTTTTACCTATTTAAAAGATATTTAAGCAATTTAAAATATGGGAAAAATGGTTTAGATGTTACTTGATTTACAAATTGAACTCTTGATTGTTATGGTCCATAGAGAGATAGTAGCTATGGGTGCAGTTTAAAAATCTATGTTATTGTATAATATAAAGAATTATTTATCATAAATATTTTGCAAAGTCTATTCAAATGTGTTTATTAGTATTTAAAAGCCAAGTTTTGATAAAAGAGACATTCTTTAAAGGGATGTTTGAAATCCAAATTCAAACTTGTTTTTGAAATACTCATAAAGGTTATTCTAAAAAGAGGAAAGAGATTGTGAATATAACATTTTTGATATAGTAAATGGTTTCAGAAAAGAAAAATTGGAAAGGAAGTTAACTTATAACACTTTGTTATTATTATGTTGTTTACTTTTATAAAAGAAAGTTGTTTTAAATTTTTTTAGAATCCATCGATTTAAAATATATTTGAATTTATATAGAGAAAGGACGTTGCTTTTTTTAAATCAAACTCTGGTTAGAATAAGTTATTTTAGAAGATGTTTTTAAGAACAAGTATATTGGAACTCTCAAATTCTATTTTAATTTCTTGACTTCGAGGTATGAAACATGTTCTATTTTGAAAGATAAATGTTTTATCAAGTCAAGGTTGGAGAGGTAATTATACCCCAACATGAACGGTTTAATTTCTAACCGATGAAAAGTAGTAGTTTGAAATGGAAGACTAGAATAAGTTTTCAGAGTTTGTTTTTATTATTATTTAAAAAAGACTTTGTTTTATGCAAGGGATTTTTTTTTATCAGTGCCATTAAGTAACAAATCAAATATGATCAAGTAGTGATAAAGTGTTGAAAGTTTACGAAAAGTAAGTCATCTTATATTTAGCAAAAAAAGCCAATGAGTAAACATTTCTTTATTGGTGAGACTTAGAATAAAAGTGTTTGAATATGGTAAGACGGAGAGCAACCAGTGCCCTGGCTTACTTGACTTCGATTATGAGAAAGGGATAAAGAAGTCGAAATGTTAGAAACACGAAAAGTATAAGACAGTTAATTTCGATAGATTGGTCATGATTAATTAAGTATAAGTAACATACTTCATCATATGCTTAACGCTAAATTTCAAGGTATGGAAACTCTTCTCTATCTCGAAAATTAAAAATGTAGGTCAAGATAAGGATAGTTTTTTCTAACCATATTATTTAATTGTTAATTGAGGGATAGTACCGTTTGAAATCAAAAAGTGGGGATGAGTATAAGATGTCTAATTTTAGAATGTAAACTATATTTACAACAGATTGTGGTTTGTCCACTATCGTTAATGTTTACAAGAAAACTTGTCAACACCCCAAAGTTGGTTTTAAGGAAAAGGTTAATTATACCTTTAAATCTCTTCTTGGTCAAGTGGAGGAAGATAGGATGTGGATATTCCCTTCAATACACCCTTTTGACTAGGTTTCTATTGCGAAAACCTTCCTTTACTGACCTTCCAACCCAATCGAAAAACTTAAATTCCCTTCTTTATGATCTTTCGAGCGAAATGGTGTAGTTTGATTACCCTTTCGAAACAGTTGCAGAACACAAGAGGACGGCACTATGGATTTTACGGTAAGGCTTGACTAGGTGGGTTTCAGCCTTGTCAAAAGCATGGTTAGTTAGTGATTTGCGATTGCTTATAGAATCTATGGAAAAGCCAGCTTGGATAAAGGTTTTGACTCACTAGAGGTGAATGATTGATGAATGGTGATTTTTAGTTAAGGACTTGGATTACTTAATAAAGCAGAGGTTACGACTCACTCGGAAGGTGCCTTTCGATGAGGTCAATACTTGTAAAATATAGTTAAATCCAAATAAAAGCCTTCAAAACAACTACATAATCAAGAATATTGAAATCTTCCCTTTATTAATCCAATAACAACTGCTATGAATAATTTTTCCCAATTTGATTTACAAATTAGGGTTCAAAACTTTGCAATCTTAAGAAAATACAAGTCTAGAATGACTAAATTTTGAATTCCCCAAAATAGACCACTTGGATCTTATTTATAGATGCGGGTTGACCCCTTCTGACCTAATGCTTTCGACCTGGTCGAGAAGTGGCTTTAGATACCTTTCGACTCTTTGGGCACTTGCACACTCCTTTGTAATTCTTTCGAATGGGTTCGAATGCCTCTATCTTCCTCCAAAGAGGTGGTTGGGCCATTTTATTCTTTAAGTTTCTTTGTAGTCATAAGGAATAAAGGCGAGAGCTTTCAATTCTGTCGATATGCAGTTTCCAGGTGTTTTGAAGGTGTTGAATTGATGATGTTTTCGAGGCTGTCAGTAATTTCCAAATGTTCGCTTGCGAACTGATGTGGAACCTTCCTTGTATGTTAAAGGGTTCGACCTGTTTGAAAGGCTTGCTTATGCTTTCAAAAGGGTT
Source organism: Allium cepa (assembly GCA_030765085.1). Classification (NCBI taxonomy): domain Eukaryota; kingdom Viridiplantae; phylum Streptophyta; class Magnoliopsida; order Asparagales; family Amaryllidaceae; genus Allium; species Allium cepa. Next base: position 592,506,658 of record CM060937.1, read on the forward strand.
GTTCTGACCAATGCATGTTTCTAAACTGTTTGAATGAAGGTGAAAATTTTGGTTCCAAAAGGTTTGGCGTGCATACGAAGGGTTGTCATTCCTTGTCTTCGAAAGGTGTTTCTTCAAATAAATCAAAAGGTCTTCATGCATGAGAAAGCATCTGCTTCGAAAGGGGATCTCTTGAAGTGGAAGTGTGCTTTCGACCCTTTCGTCCCCTTCGAAACATTGTGATGTTTCTCGTTTTTGGTTGTGCATCCCTTCAGCTCCTTCGAAAGGTCTTAATGGAGCTTCTTTCTCTTGTTCTTCTTTGTCCTCTATTCAATCAATTTTCGACAAGATCGAAAGGATATTTGGTAGTAACAGATAATTTGACCTATTTTTACTTAGGAAGTATACGAAAGCTTTAAAATTACATACTGTTTGAGAACCCTTGGTAGAACTCATTCTAATGAAATTTCTCTCACTTTAAAGGCTTATCTTCGAGATCACTTACGACTCTTATTTCATCTGCTTACTTCTGAAAAAAAGGATTGAGTTAACCAGAAGCTATAGATTATTGGTTTGGAGATAATAAGATTGGATAATCATGAGTTATCCGAAAACCACTTCAAATCGGTTTAAGTGTTTGAATTTAAGACAACCGGAAGATGATGGCATCGAAGATGGAGTTCATTGTTGTGCAAAGGCTATTCGTTACTGATTCTGAGGGTGATTCAAAAAAGGATGTAGTAGAATTAGTGCCTTCGGTTTGTTCATATCTTGAAAAATATGTAGAGACGAATGATCTCATTACATTATTGCTTATAGGGTTGTGTTAAGATTCTAAGAGGTAATCGTTGTCTGACCAGCATCGCAACCAATAATGACTAGAAAAGGGGATATGCCACAAGAATTGTGGTTATCTACCACTAGAGTATGGTAATCACCATTCTGTGTCACTATTTATGGATTCGGTATGTGCATGTAAGCCCATGAGAAAAATGTTGTAAAGCAACCGGGGTGATGAAATATTCAGTATTATCCAGGAAGGGGTAGGACAATCTTGTGATGCAGGGTCCTAAGGTTTGTCCACTCGATATATTTTATTTGGAGATGTACTTTGGTAGGTGGTACACCAGTGTCCTGTCATTGTATCGAATCTACATTTTTCATTACAGACATAGTTGTACAAAAAATATGCAGGAGGATGAGATGCGAGCATTTCAGTTATGTAAAATATTTTAAACCTAAGACATTATCATAATATCATTAGATTTTCTATAAGAAATGGTTTGGTTGTCATAAGGTAAAAGCTCATATGTGATTATGTGTGGCGTGATCTTACGAGATACCTTTATTTTTAGAAGTGTTTTAAAAATATAACCATCCATATGATTTGAGTTTCTCAGGTTGGTTTACCAGACCGATCCTTGTGTTATTTTCTTATAACACTAGGTTAACCCAAGTACTTTTCTAGAGTTAGCTTTGGTTACTTTGTGGCTTCAAGGGATGAGTTGGATGCTTATAAGATTTGCTCTCGTATTTTTATATTCCACCATATCTATTCGTTTGTATTTATCCGCATTTGTAAGGACATGTTGTTATAATTGTCCAACTTGGCGATATGCTAGACTCCGATTATTGTACGAATATTATTGTTTTCTTTGTAAAGATCATTTGAAATTTTATATTACTTGTCATAACGTAAGATTCTATTATGCCTTTTTTTCTTTTACCCGAACAATATGGCTTTTTGGCACTTGGGTGTTCGACCTGTTAATACCGTAGAAGCATTAGTTTTGACTTTTGAGGGTCAAAAAGGCATTTGTTACATTTAAAGTCAGAGCCAAAGGTTAAGCGAGAACTTTCGTCCTGGTGGGGTAACATCATTTGAGATGTAGTAAGTAACACCGTAGAATGTGTTTGAGTATACTGTATATATAAGAGCGCGTTTTTTTAGTGTTATAAAAATGTTTTGTATTATTTTGTAATTGGTAAATGAAATAATTTTACCTAAATTTTATCTCTTACATGTAAAAGAATAATTTTAAAAAAAATATTAATATAGTTAATTTTGTTGTGGTTATTTGGGAATGATGATATTTGTTTATCATCATTTGTTGATTGATTATTTATGCCCGGCTAGCTAACAAGCGTTTGTTGATTGATTGAATTAATACGAACAACTTGTGATTTCAGCTTCAGGATTTGGCTATAAGGCATTTGTTAATGTAAGACCCTCCTTTTCTGACCCGCAAAAGTCGACACTAATACTTCCACGATATTCACATGCCGAACATCCATGTGCAGAAAAAACATTGATATGAAAGAAAAGAAAAGACAACACATCGTGACGGGTAATATGTAATATCCAAATAATATTTATAAAAGAAAACTTTACAACAATCATAAAATAACCTATCATCAACACTGATAATTTTAAAAGTCCATCGTCACGAAAGATGAGCACTTGAATTAATCAGGCAAAACCAGCGTGAAACTCAAATCATATGGATTATTATATGTATAAAAAATTTCAGCAATAAAGTTATCTCATAAGACTGTGCAGCACATAAATACTGAGGGTTTTTACGTTACAATAAACAAAACATTTCAAATGGAATATCCACTGATATTACATTAATTTCTAGGGTTTATAATAAATATATAACATATTTGAAATGCTTCCATCTTACATTCTAGCATATTTAGTATATGAATAAGTCCGTAAAGGCACATATTTAAAAATGGATTCCATACAATGACAAGGTTAATGGCATTCCGCCTATCACAATACACCTCTAGAAAATGTACTATGGGCCTTACAGGACCCCCTGCCAACACAAAACCGGTATAGCTTATTGTGGATAGTACCGAATATGATAAGAACCCATTTTCTTTGCAACCTTTTTCTTAAAACTCTTATGCAACTACCAAATCCATAAATAGTGATCTAGAAGGTTGATGGCCATACTTGAATGAGTGTAACTCATATAGCCCTGCTGCATATCTTCTTTTTTAGCCATTACCACATGTGTGGCTCGAAGCTTCATTTTACCATTTTAGCAAATCCTACTTGGTATGCTAACATTGTCATGAAGGGTTACATCTATAGTGATAAATTTCCATATCTTCAATAAAATTCCTAAGTCATTCAAGGCTATTCCATTAATCACATCCAGTGATTCTTATGACTATCAGTCATATCCAAAATTCGTTGCACTAACTTTTCTTCCAACTTTGGTCTAAATTTTAGGAAATTTTTTGCAGCATCTTCTTTGGCGACTCAATCCAAAAAACCATAACTCCTTCAACCTAACGAAAGCATCCTTACACTTAGCATCCCATGCAAAAGCTAGATCCTTCTTGGTGACCCGAGTCAATGCATTAGATATCCTAGCAAAGTCCTTAATGAACTACCAGTAATAACTTGCAAGACAAAGAATGATCCTCAATTCTTTGGCATTCTTCGGGGCATGCCAATCCTACAATGCTGCCACCTTACTAGGATCCACAGCAGAACCACTTTATGAAATAATGTGCCCTAAAAAGCGAACCTCATCTTCGTAAAACCTCAACTTAGAAAACTTAGCATTAAGCTTAGTTGCTCGGAGGGTCCTAAGCACATCCTCTAAACACAAAGCATGCTCTTCCTTACTCCTCGAATACAACAAGACAATATCCATAAATAACACTGTAAACTTATTTAGCAGCTCCCAAAACACTCAGCTCATCAAATCAAAAAAAATACGTGGGAGCATTGGTTAGTCCAAAAGGCATGACTAACCACTCAAACAGCCAAACAGGAATGCTAAATTCAGTCTTTTGAACACTATCCTCCATCGCTTTGAACTGATGGAAACATGTGGCTCAGTCAAGTTGGGAAAATACTCTCTCTCCATCTAACTGATCAAAGAGAAAATTTATGTAGTGCAAAGGATAGCAATTCTTCTTCATCTGCTTATTCAGCTCGTGATAATCATCTCAAAGTCTAATGGGACAATCCACTTAGTGGGAAAGAAGAATAGCATTCCTCACTCGAAAATACTTCACCTGGTTAAACCCTTCTCAAACAGCTCATTCACTTGCTTACTCAACTCCCGTCGTACCCATGGAGCCATATGCCTTAAAGGTAAAGCAACTGGTCGAGCATTCTCTACAAGATAGATCCTAAACTTGATCTCTTTTTGGGATGGAATACCAATTACTTCAAAAAAAATATCGGGAAAATCCCTAACTATTTCAATAGAAACTGAAAGAGGCTATGCGGTAGGATCGTATAATATGGAATAGCGGAATGATATAGATAAATAACGATAAGCAATAAGTAAAGTAGACACCAATACTTTATACTGGTTCGAACCCCTTGTCCTACGTCCAGTCCCTAAGCTCCTCTTAGGAATTCTACTAATAACCCTCACTTAACCCGGAGGAATAGGTTTACAACTTACCCGAACAACCGATCAGGATTTCTTGCCTCAACTACCGAAGAGGACTTCAACTCAATTACTAAAAAACAATATTCGACTTGTTGTGTTCTTGTCAACACTAATGAGTCTAATGTAGTACAATATTCCTATAATCTTATCCTCGAGAGTATGCAATGTGTTTGTGAAGATTTAGGAAATGTGAATTGCTATGAATCAAAAGAATGTTATAAACAAAACAGCGATTCAAGCAATATATTGGTGATTGCCTCGAGAATATCTAGAGAATATGATCAATAAAATAGTAAGATTAAAGCAAGAGAATTCGATGAATTGAATGATGTTAGAATCATGTATTTATACTTGTAGAAGAGGTGCATTTGTTGTCAAAGGTTGCAAAAAAGAGACGCTTCCATTTCCATTGGAGAATGGTTGCACTCTTGGGAGGAAGAAGGTGTCTTTTCAGAGAAAATTCGCAGGTTCAAATTCAGTCGACTGAGCAGGGAATTCAGTCGACTGATGTAAAATTTTCAGGAACAAATTCAGTCGACTGTGCAGGAAGTTCAGTCGACTGAAACTGTGCATGTTTATATATATGTACCAGTTTCAGTCGATTGGCCATGCCTGTTCAGTCGACTGAACTATTAAAATATGCACAGTGAATGTTTAAATAAAAATGAAATTGATAAAATGGGTTTTAGTGTTCGTGCAAGCCTCTTGAGGATAGATTTTAACAATAAATCTAGACTAAGACCTATATAAAAATCATACTTATGTTTGTTTGGTCTTCATCGATCTTCCTTTAGCTTTGCACATATTTCTTCCTTTTTGTTGAAGAACATTGTCATTGATCAAAATCTTCGCGTACCAACATTATCCCCTTTTTGATTGGTGACAATACCGATGTATTCTTGAGATGTATTTACTTATTTTCTCCCCCTGAATGTATGCACTATCTTTCCTACAAAACAAAGTTAGTATCATAGATTTTCTCCCCCTTTGTCATCGACTAAAAGTAAGAATTAACAGTAGAAATATTTTATCAAAACAATCACTGAAGCATAAAGAATAGAAAATTTGCATAACCATGGTTAAAAAGGTTAAAAATGTTGCGTCAAACAAGCACAAAATGGCTATTTATACAAGCCATAAGAAAGTTATAAATAAACATCAAACCATACTAGAATTACTCATCTTTATCCTAGTCATATGAACCTTCTCTTCCTCCTGTTGGTTCACGTATGACGGGTCCTCCTGTTGGTGGTCTGTATGCTCTTCCTCCTTGGCCACCACTAGCTCCGCTTATGCTGCTACTTGTTTGCTTTTCAGACGGCGTCCATGTAAACGTAGGTGCCGGACGTTTTCCACGAGATGTCAAAGCAGTAGTGGTGCTTGAGCACGAGATTGCATCCCATAGCTTGTTGAAGAATCCTTTGATTTTGTCAAGCTTGTGATCTACCTTTTTAAGACGAGTATCAAGAATTTGTTGATTTCTTGATAATATCCCCAATGATTGGTTGGTAGTAAAGCTTGGGTCAGCAAGACGAATTTCATCATCTTGCTCGAAATATTCTTCGAGGTGAGATTGTGGAGGTTGTTGTTGTTCTTGATGCCTCGCTTCCCATTTGGCGAGTGATATTATGCGAGGAGGCCGAGATGGGAGTTGCATTAGGCTTATGGTCCGATGGTTAATTTGATGGACCATTGTATTCTTCGACTCGGGTAATGGCGTATCGACATTGAGGAGTAGTCGCATGATGTATTCTCCAAAATAGATAGTTCACATTTTGCCATTATTAAAAGTGACAAACTCATCAAGAATAAGTTGTACCCAATTGACTTGTATATTGCCAAAAATAGCATATAGAGCTCGATAATTAATTAGGTAGACAATTTCGTACGAGCCCGTGCATGGAGTAATTGTTCTCATTAGAGCTTTGTGAAGGATTCTTGCTATAGGTCGAAGAGGGTGGACTTAAAATCTCTAAAGTTGATATTATCATCCATAAATCGATGGTTTCTGTTATCGCGAATTTGTGGATTGAATTCTATCTCGTCTAGCTTTCTTCCGACATTTGGTGATTCTAGAATGTGTGCTATTCTATCTAAGGAAAACCAAACTTTCTTTCCACATACCATACTCCAAACACTATCGTTTGGATTTCTTGGAGTTTGGTGTCCAAGATTAAGGTTAACATAAAATAATTTGACCATTATATGATTTATGCATGGTCATTTCTTTTCAAATCCAAGAGAGAAGTTAAACCTGCTTGATCGGTTAATGATTGGATGTTGTATGTTTGAAAGCTTTGGAAATCAACGAAGGAATGCTCGAAAATACGAGAATTCTTCATCTTATTCCACCTAGTGACAGCTACTCCATCGTAAAGCCATTGCTCTATTTGAGCATCAATTGGCTTGGAGGATGAAGAAGAGGAAGCTCTTGATCTCTTTGGTGCCATTTGAGTGAGATTTGAGTGAATTTGAAGTAATTGGGGGCTAGGGTTTTGAAAATAATTGGGGAAGAAACTGTTTTGGAAAGTAAAAAATCGAATGGATAGGTAAAAAATTGGTGGATAAAAGGGGAAAGTTGCCTGGGAATTGGCGTTCAGTCGACCAAACAGACTGAATTGAACGCCGAAAATTTTCTGTGTTGAATTCAGTCGACTGAACTAGGTTTTTAGTCGACTGAAATTTTGTCTGAAAGTATCTGTTTGTATTTTAGTTGACTGTGTAGAGGAATCAATCGAGTGAATTATAAAGAAATTTCTTTCTGCCTTAAGTTCAGTCGACTGAGCTGGGGGTTTCAGCCGACTGACCCATGTATTTTGTTGTTCTTTGTTAATTTTGAAAGTAAACACTTTATTTAAAGAAATAATTACAATTAAATAGATGTAACATCATGAATAGATTTCAAAACTATCGATTTCTTAGGGGATGGACTTGGAGTCTTTTTCCCTTCATTCTTCATATAATTTATATCCCATGAATTTGGACTATATTGAGGAGTCTTAGGAGACATCCAAGGATTCACAGGATCGACTGGTGTACGGTAAGATGAAGACGGATCAAGTGAACTAACGGGGCGAGGTAGGGGCTCAGCCACTTCGTTCTTTTTTGATCCACAAAAGCGTAAACCGATTTGCTCTAGGAAGCTTAATCGTCTAGCCGTAACTTTTTGTTCGAAGTATAATTCTCGTTGAAGATCTATTTGTTGTTGTTGAAAGTGATGAATTTCATCAATCTTTCTTTTTGTGTCTTGAGAAATAAAGAGTCCGCGTTTCGCTTTCTTGGATTCTAGTGTGTATCCAGTACGATAATTGTTGCATTTGTAAACTGGCTCTTGTTTCGGTGTTGGAGTGGGAAGTTTTAGAGACGTTGGAGTGTTATCGACTAAAGAGATGATGTTGATCAGGGAAAAAGAGTTGTTGGACGACATTTTGATAATTAATTTTTCAAGCTTTTATTCGTGAGAATGAGTTGTGAAAAAGAAATATTTTTAAGATATATGGGATTTTCTAAATATATAGTGGTCATAATTCTTTAAAGTTTTTCATCCACTTAATGATTTAATGGTTACCATAATTCAGTTAAAAATGTATGGTTTACAAATAACTATTATTTTATAATATATTATGTAACTTATTCTAAAAATAAATTGAAAATCTCATTTTTTCTTTATTCAGTCGACTGAGTATATAGTGTTAGTCGACTGAATTGTGTAGATTTTTCTAACTTTTTCTATATTATATCTTTAAATGACATTATTCCTAATTCTCGTCGTAATTTTATGAAGGAGTTTTCTAATAGAGGTTTAGTAAATATATCGGCAATTTGATTTTCGGTAGAAATATGTTTTAAATTAATTATTCCTTTTTCGATATTGTCACGTAGAAAATGGTGACGAATATCTATACGTTTTGTACGAGAGTGATTAACTAGATTTTTAGATAAGTTTATTGTACTTGTATTATCACAGTATATTGTAGAATTTGTTAAATTTATATTAAAATCTTTTAGTGTTTATTCCATGTATATAACTTGAGTGTAAGCCAAAGCAGCTGTATATACTCTGCTTCGTAGGTGGAAAGCGAGACACAATTTTGTTTCTTACTAAACCAAGATACAAGTGATTTTCCAATATAATGGCACGTACCACTTGTACTTTTTCTATCTGTTCGAGATCCACCAAAATCAGCATCACTGAATGAAACTAACTCAAATGGACACTCCTTTGGATAGAAAAGACAGAAATCTTTAGTGTTGTTAAGATATCACATAATTCGTTTTACCGCTCTTAAGTGTGATTCTTTAGGATTATATTGAAAACGTGCACATAAACAAACACTCATCATTATGTCAGGTCTAATAGCGGTTAAGTAAAGTAAGGAACCTATCATACTTATAAACAATTTTTGATCTACACTTTTGCCATTTTCATCTCGATCGAGATGTGTAGTGGTACTCATAGGAGTAGGTTTAGAAGAAGTGTTTTCCATGCCGAATCGTTTAATTAAATTAGCACAATATTTTTCTTGGTTTATAAAAATTCCATTTGTTAATTGTTTGATTTGAAGTCCGAGAAAATATGATAATTCTCCCATATGAGACATTTCGAACTCATTAGTCATTATATTTGAAAATTCTTTACATAAATTTTCATTTGTTGAACCAAAAATAATATCATCTACGTATATTTGAATTATTAAAATATATTTGGTAGTATTTTTAATAAAAAGCGTTTGATCTACTTTTCCAATTTTATATCCCGAATTTAATAAATAACTTTTAAGTCTTTCATACCAAGCATGAGGTGCTTGTTTAAGACCATATAGTGCTTTCTTTAATTTAAATACATGATCCAGATATTTTTCATGTATAAATAAAGGAGGTTGTTCTACATATACATTTTCTTTAATAAACCCATTTAAAAATACACTTTTAAAATCCATTTGATAAATTTTAAAATTGTGAAAACATGCAAAGGCTAATAGTGTACGTATTGCTTCTAGTCTTGCAACGGGAGCATAAGTTTCTTCAAAATCAATACCTTCTTCTTGACTATACCCTTCTGCTACTAGTCTTGCTTTATTCCTTGTTATATTACCTTGTTCGTCTACTTTATTTTTGTAAATCCATTTTGTTCCTATTACTGATTGATTATTAGGACGGGGAACTAACTCCCAAACATCGTTACGTTCAAATTGATTTAATTCTTCTTGCATTGCAATAATCCAATAATCATCTGTTGATGCTTCTTTAGGATTTTAAGGTTCTATTGATGAAATGAAAGCTACATGACACATTTGATTTAGTTGATTTCTTGTCCTAACTTGAGAATTTATTTGTCCAATTATATTTTGAGTTGGATGATCTCGTAATATTCTAGGAGGAGATCTTAGTTCATTATTACGATTTTCAAGGTTTGTTTCTTCTATATTTATCAATTCTTCATCATCTTTTATATTTAAATTTTTATTAAAATTTTCATCAAAAGATATATGCAAAGTTTCTTCAATTATGTTTGTTCGTTTATTAAATACTCGATATGCTCTACTCCATTCTGAGTATCCTACGAAAATTCCTTCGTCAGCTTTTGGATCGAATTTTCCTAGTTGATCTTTTGTATTTAAAATGAAACATTTTGATCCAAATATTTTAAAATAAGATATATTTGGCTTTTTGTTATTAAATAGTTCATAAGAAGTATTTTTAGTTAATGGTCTAATTGATATTCTATTTAATACATAACATGCAGTAGCAACGGCTTCTGCCGAAAAATGTTTTGGAAGAGAACATCCATTTAATAATGTTCTTGCACATTCTTGTAATGTTCTATTCTTTCTTTCTACAACTCCATTTTTTTGAGGAATTCTAGGAAATGAAAAGTTATGATTTATTCCTTTCTTTTTACAAAAAGTTTCAAAAGCTTCATTTTCGAATTCGCCTCCATGATCGCTTCGAATATTTTTAATTTTCAAATCTTTAGTGTTTTGAATTCTTTTGACAAATGTTTTAAAACGCTCAAAAGTGTCACTTTTATTTTTCATAAAAATAGTCCGTGTATATCTTGAAAACAAATACGTATCGATTATGATTAATGGATTTAACTTGTGTTGGTCCAAATAAATCCATATGTAGTAATTCTAATGGTTGTAAAGTCGAAATATTTTTCTTAGATTTGAAAGATGATTTCGTTAATTTTCCTTTTTGACAATGATCACAAAGATTATTTATTTTAAAGTTTATCTTGGGTAAACCTCTTACTAATTCATTTTTAGAAAGTTTTCAAATAGTTTTAAAATTTATATGACAAAATCTTTTATGCCATAACCAAGGATCATTATCTTTGGCAAGTAAACACATACTTGTATTATGATTAATATTCATATTTAGAACATTAGTATTTCTATCTCTATTTCCTTCAAAAACAATATTTTGGTTTTGATAATAATACTACATTTATTATCCGAGAAAGTTATTTTAAAACCTTTGTCACACAGTTGACTTATGCTAAGTAGATTATGTTTTAAATTTTCAACTAATGAAACATTTGTTATAAAAGTTAAATTTGATATACCGTAATTGTTCACATCTCCTTTGCCAATGATATAGCCTTTTGAATTGTCTCTGAAGGTAACCGAGCCACCATCAAAGTATGTGATGTTTGTAAGCATATCTTTGTCTCCGATCATGTGTTTTGAACAACCACTGTCTAATATCCATTTCTTATTTTTGAGTGGGACCTGAAAATATATATGAAATTATTGGTACCCACCTTTTAATAGGGTCCTAAAATGTTAGAGTTTACGAAACCAAACCCAATTTGGTTCAGTATCCTTTTTATAAATATAGTTTTCATTATGATGAACATTATCCATAAATGTTTTAATATATTTATTTCTTATTAATACATTGTTAGTCTTTGGTACCCAAATTTTAACTAACTTTGTTTCTACTTTTGTTTTAATAGGTTTTCTTAGCAATATTTGTTGTTTTGAATCAACATTCCTGTTAAGTTTTATATTTTTCTTATTAGGAATTTTTGACTCTTTTTTATAACCTAAACCTTGTTTGTTTGAAGATGATTAAGAATTTTCTAATATCTCTTCCTTTGTTAAAGTTAGAAACATTTTTAGTGATGTCATCTAATTTAGCTTGAAGACCATTATTTTCTAATTCAACATGTTTAATCTTAATTTTTAACTCATGATTTTTAGAAACAAATACATCATTCTTTTTCTTTTGAGTTTCAATTTCTTGATTTAAAAGTGACAATTGAGTTTTCGAATTCGAATAAGATTCTTGAACCTTTTCAAGTTCTTCTTCAAGAATTTTCTTTTCATCATTTAACATATCTCTCTCAAACTCAGCTTTGTTTTAATTTTCACGAATTTCCTTAATTTTCTTTTTAAGAATTTTTACTGTGCTTAAAAGTTCAGTGTTTACTTCAATTAAATCATCGAAAGTTAAATTACTTACCTCAGAATCTTGAGCGAGGAAGCATACATTTGCCTATTCATTGTCGCTATCACTATCATTTTCGGATGAAGATGAATCCGAATCGTCCCATGTTACAGAAAATGCCTTCTTTTTGAATTTATCCTTCTTGTTTTTGTTGTTGAAGCTTTTCTGATTTTCCTTCATTTGTTCTTGACAATCCTTTTGCATGTGTCCTTTCTTGTGACAATTGAAGAATTCTATATTTGAGGATGAAGGTCTGTTCAAGAAATTCTTTTTGAAACCATTTTTGTTTCCTTTTCTATACTTTAAGAATTTCTTGAAATTTTTGGCTATAAATGCTAGGTCCTCATCTTCAGACTCCGATTCTTCCTTTTTTGCATGAAAAGCTACATTCTTTCTTTCTTGAGCTTGATCTTTCTTAGCTTGCATATTTACTTCATACGACATAAGATTTCCAATTAATTCCTCTGGTTTCATTATAGATAGATCGTTTGCTTCTTCGATTGCTAGTACTTTTCTCTCCCATTCATCAGTGAGTGAATTTAGAATATTAGACACAATGTCAAAATCCGTGTATTTTTCTCCTAGTCCGATTAAAGCATGATGAATGTCTTGAAATCTTGAGTACATGTCATTGATGGATTCATTTTGTCGCATTCTAAAGTTTTGGAATTGGTTCTTCAGCATGGATATCTTTGTTTGTTTATCCTTGTTTGTGCCTTCATGTATGACTTTAATTGTTTCCCATATCTGATATGCCGTAGTACATATGCTAACACGGTTGAATTCATTTCTATCCAGGGCGCAAAATAGCATATTCATAGCTTTGGCATTTGCACTAGCTTCATTCTTCTGAGTTTGTGTCCATGTAGGATAATCGGTCATGGGTGTAACAAACTCCACTTGAGTAGCATTCCAGGCTTCGAAACTTGTTGCTTGCATATAAATCCTCACCCTTGTAGACCAATAATTATAGTTTAGTCCATTGAATAGAGGGGGTCTTTGGGTAGATTGTCCTTCCGCAAATGTAGAACTATAGGCAGATGTTGTGCTTGTACTTGCGTTATTTTCCATATTATCAATATGTCTAATAACGGTGTTATGGTTATAGGATTGCCTTGCTTTGATACCAATTGAAAGAGGCTATGCGGTAGGATCGTATAATATGGAATAGCGGAATGATATAGATAAATAACGATAAGCAATAAGTAAAGTAGACACCAAGACTTTATACAGGTTCGAACCTCTTGTCCTACGTCCAGTCCCTAAGCTCCTCTTAGGAATTCTACTAACAACCCTCACTTAACCCGGAGGAATAGGTTTACAACTTACCCGAACAACCGAATGGGATTTCTTGCCTCAACTACCGAAGAGGACTTCAACTCAATTACTAAAAAACAATATTCGACTTGTTGTGTTCTTGTCAACACTAATGAGTCTAATGTAGTACAATATTCCTATAATCTTATCCTCGAGAGTATGCAATGTGTTTGTGAAGATTTAGGAAATCTGAATTTCTATGAATCAAAAGAATGTTATAAACAAAACAGTGATTCAAGCAATAGACTGGTGATTGCCTTGAGAATATCTAGAGAATATAATCAAGAAAATAGTAAGATTAAAGCAAGAGAATTCGATGAATTGAATGATGTTAGAATCATGTATTTATACTTGTAGAAGAGGTGCATTTGTTGTCAAAGGTTGCAAACAGGAGATGCTTCCATTTCCATTGGAGAATGGTTGCAACTCTTGGGAGGAAGAAGGTTTCTTTTCAGAGAAAATTCGTAGGTTCAAATTCAATCGACTGAGCAGGGAATTCAGTCAACTGAAAATATGAAGTAAAATTTTTAGGAACAAATTCAGTCGACTGTGCAGGAAGTTCAGTCGAATGAAACTGTGCATGTTTATATATATGTGCCAGTTTCAGTCGACTGGCTATGCCTGTTCAGTCGACTGAACTACTAAAATATGCACAGTGGATGTTTAAATAAAATGAAGTTCATAAAATTTTTTTAGTGTTCGTGCAAGCCTCTTGAGGATAGATTTTAACAATAAATCTAGACTAGGACCTATATAAAAATCATACTTATGTTTGTTTGGTCTTCATCGATCTTCCTTTAGCTTTGCACATATCTCTTCCTTTTTGTTGAAGCACATTGTCATTGATCAAAATCTTCGCGTATCAATAGAAACAAGCTCATCTTGTGGTATGTCTAAGGAATGAAGGTAGCTCAACATAATCGATCCTCACAAATAACAAAAAACATTTTAGCTATGCCCACTACAAGTGACTAGTTTAAAAGTCTGCCAATCATAGTCCAGTATAGCCCCATGCACGAACATCCAATCGATACCCAGTATCAACCCAAACCAAGAGAACCCCGGTACATAAGCATCACACTCAAACTCGACCCTTAGAATCATCAAACTCAAATCCAAAAATATAATAGACAAATAAGTTGACGCCACTATGGGATTTTACATAACAACTGGGTCCGTCACAATACTAGTGTCTGAGTACAAGTCATCGACAAGTTTATTAGGGCTAAAAGAATTAGATGCCCCAGTGTCAAATAAAGTACGAACCAAAAGACCAGACAGAGAAAACACACCTTCAATTAGCACTTTCTTTCCCTTGTCCAGTGTTGGCAGGATATTGGAAGTGGGAGCCGACACCTTAACATATGCTTGGACAACTTAAGTAGAAGCCAAAGAAGCAGCTCTGGTTGGTGCTGGACAATTCCACATAATATGCCCAGCCAGATGACTATTAGAGCACTTCAACTTCGGTAGTGATCTCTCCTTAACAAGATGAGCTGTGTTCCCACACCTTTGACACTTCATCTCCTCCTAAATCTTCCCCTTAGGTGGAGGACAACCCTTCTTCTTCCCTTTAGGGAAATTATTCACTCTAGCCTTTGGAGCCTCTTCTACCTTCTTAGCAATAAAAGTAAGCAGTGTCGTCCCAACCAGAACCTCATAAGTAGCTCTCATAAGAATATAACTCACTGCTAAGACCTCTAGTGGCTAATTCAAAACCTGATCAAACTGGAGGCATTCTTATGCGGGTATTGATCAACTCCATTTCAAACCTTACAAGCTCATTAAATTGATCAACATATTCTTTAACTAACAAACCACCTTGCTTTAGATTTATAAACTTCTCAAACGTAACTCCCATTAGCCTATCATAAGTACCTCATCTCAAACCTTCGCCCAAACTTTTCCAAAGTCGCAATTTCACCGCTTTTCTTAGCCTTAACATCCTCTAAATAGTCGAGAGCCTCTCTTTACAACAGCAAGGTATTAAGTTGCCTCCTAACCTCATTTGCAAAACCCATAAGTCCAAATATCCTCCACAGCCATAGATCCGAGCTCTAACATCAACAAAAGTCTCAATGCCGTGGAATGGGTGACAGCTATGTTGGAAAAGTTATTTCTTAGCTTAATAAAGTCATGAGCAACGGGTGGGTGGACAGGGACCCTACTAGCTCACTCGTTCATGGGCTCTATAGTAGGAAGTTTAATCGGTCCCTTATCCTGTAAGTAACTACGGAATAAAATAGGCATTTTTACTTCTGGAATATCAAGGATATCGGTAGAGCCAGATCCTACGGGGTCAACCTCTCTATCTGCAAATAATGAATATGAAATGAGATACTTCCATAAATAGCTCAAATAAGATTTAAGATAAGGGACGACATAGGCAGGAATTGAAATAAGCATTGTCATGAATTTGTGGTATTCTTGACAATACTTTCCAAAAATACTTATATATATATAGTTGGAAACCCATTTTGAAAATAATTTCAAAATTCTATTCTTTTTTAAAATCATATATATGTATATATCCATATGGATCAAATACCCTCATGTCCGTAGGAATATGGAACATAGGCATTGATACCATATATGACAATCTACATCCCTTGACATGCCAAACACTGCTATATCGAGAAACATGGATCACCGATATGAGGAAAAAGTAATATCTTAGAAACTAAGATACAAGTGAAGAAATAATATATCTAATCCAAACATGGTCATAGCAGAAACGTGATATTAGATGTATGGATAATCTCATAATAACAGTATTAAAAATATCAAAATATCGAAGCATCAAAAAATCATATTACGCAGTTATAGAAAAGCATTAGTACATGTCAAATATCAGAGTACCTAAAAGATAATCCCTCATACGGAAAATACTAAAAGAGCACACATATTGATATAAAACACATGATAAAGGATAAAATTGAACTAGACTTCAGGGATGATATTTCGAAGGCAGCAATGGACCTTTGAATGGCTACTCGATCCACCTATAGTAGGGGAAAAATAGAATGGGTCGGACATAAAATCTGGTTGATCATAATTATACTAACAAGGCAATTAAATATAGCTTATTTCAAGACTACTCTAGGTGATATAGGATGTGTATACAATGTCTGTGCATCTAGGTTCACAAGCCTAAGGACACCATCCTGACAGTCACTAGTCTAACATTAGGGAGATAATAATAGACGCATCTCATCGAACGACGGTCTAATTTTGGAGAAACTATTGCCCGCTTTAACTCACACTGGGCCTAGAGAGGAAGAAACAACACTGAAACTCATGTAGTAACTCTTCATATGCACCCATGCATAACCTTTTTTTCAAGCAACAAAATACCTCTTATGTACCCTAAAGAGTTACTATGCTTAAGTTCGCCTGGTATTGGGCAGCATCTAGCTTTTTTCATTTGTGCCTACACGGATCCACAAGAATGTCCATTATTTCGACCCTAGTAGCTCAACTGCCGATCAAAAATCTGATCCCATTAGCCTTAACTAACGACCGGTAACTCGATCTCAACACTTGTGCACACGTTATTCAACATAAGTCGCACATCTAAACGTACTCCATATGGTACTCTATGATTTGAAAATGCGAACTTAGTCGGAAATCTTAATTACGAACACCTAAATGTGTCTATGCCAGTCAAGCAATTTAGAGAGAAGTAGGGTTCATACAGCTATCGTCTCAAGGCCCTAAACTGTCTACGTAGTCTAAAGTGACATACGATAGTCGACCTATGCTTGTCTTAAGTCTATTCCCTACAATCCAAACATCTTTTGATTTACTTGTTTTATGTAAGTTAATCATTCATTTTATTTTTAGACTTAATCCAGAAGCCTTTCAATTTACTTGTTTTAAGTAAATTAATCCATTTCATTCAATTAATATTCAAATTATCAAAGGTAATCCATTTAATTCGTATTTCAATTGGGGTAATCTGTTTGTCATATTTTTATTTTAGTCATTGCAACATTTACATTATTCCAATTAGAAATTTATATGTCAAATCAAATTTTAGCATATGATTTATTGTTTTATAGTGTACATATGTCAATTGCAATTAGGTAAAAAGATTCATTATTCGAGACTGTCAATTTGATAATTTAACAGATTAATACCAGAATTAACATTCAAATCAGCATAGGGTGGAAATTAAAATCAATTAACTTAATTAACTAGTTAAATCCGTGCCCACTTACCTTCGTCCTAAGTGTTAGGTTTTCCCTAAGATGCCGCAAGCTTTCTCCTTTAAATTCACTTTGGTTTCTTCTAATTTCTAGGTCTCCTTTTTATTTTAATTTAGATTGAGATTTATTATAGAATTGAGGTTTATAAACTGATTAGGAAATTATGGTTTAGGGTTTTATTTTGGCATATCTTCTTTATAATAGAGGGAATTAGGTTCTGGATTAGCCATAGCAATCAATTTATAAGGGAACATCTCAACTAAATACAATTAGATCCAGCCCAAAATCATCTCGTTCGTCCCTAAGACCATGGCCAGCACGCAACGATCTCGCTTAATGAAACGAATCGTCTCTAGATTGTCAAAGGCCTATGATCGATCATGAGTCAGGTCGACCGCCCTTAGGCTAGGTGGACCGCCTATGGGTGAACTGGGTTCATTTGGATAGAACAGGCCTTGGTCGATTTTCTTTTTCAATTTTCAAATTTTCTTTTCAATTTTTATTTATTCAATCCTTTATGCTTTTCCTTTTAGCTCGGATTTCAGCAAGTTATATATGAAAGTTGCCAAGAAAATTACTACGAACACAATAGTGTAAGTCTCATAGTAAAATTCTAAATTTATGAAAATTCTCTTGTTAGGCTAATTTTGATGTTTTTTTAATTATACTTTCTTATTTATTTTTGGAAAATCCCAGGTATTGCATGAAAACATGGGTTGAAACTGTTCTAAACTACATGAAAAGATTAATTACAAAAGAAAATCATAATAGCAATCTTTAGCACAATGAAGTCTTTATAAATTTGGGTGTGAAATAGCTTCTTAAAATGAAATATGACTTGCTAATTTTGTCCCTAATAAATAGTGGATTATACAGGTTGGCATGGTCCAATTCAGAGCTAAAAATAGTTCAGAACTACATAAAACAATTGATTCCAAAAAATGTAAAACATAATACCAGTCATTAACAATGCAATCTTGATCAATTTCAATTTGATGCATCATAGCTTTGAATGGCCAGTTTTATTCCCAAAACACATGTGCTTAAGTACTTATTGGCATAAATGAATAAAAAATTAACAAAACCATGTCTACGTCGCTAGAAAGCTAGTATCTAAAATTAATGTTCATGTTTTGAATTTTGAAATTAAGTAATTGTTATGACTTATAAAATTGTAAATTTTATGCAAAAAATGCACAAATGCGAAAAAATAAATAAAAGGATCTAGATTTACCAATTGAACATCACTCAATCTGGCAGCAATTATTCTATTACTCCAAGTAAATAGTAAATAATAAAAAAGTTGAAAAGAGGCACATCCAATCATGAGGCTGGCAACAAAAAAGCTTCATTCAGTTGCCTTGCCTCCTCCATAATAAATGATGTGCGCGCATAGCGGAAGATGCGAGGGGGTGCCGAAAAATTTCAACACGGTATTGAGTCGATGGTTCGAGGGAACCAATGTGATTCACCATTAACCTAAGTATGCTCTAGTATGTGGTCTGAGCTCGGGACTATCATTCAGGTGGAGCTATAAGTTAGAACATGGCCTGCTTCGACCGTGGAAAAGAGAAATATTTGTAAAATAACATCTTAGCCCAACTGCCGAGAGGTGGTTGCGACCTAATCTAAAGTGCTGGAGGTATTTGCGACCTCACCCTTGTATAACTTCAAGTCGAATTGAGAAAATGCTCGCCAGGGTAGAGATCTGTTAGGTGTGGCTCGCATTATACTAAATTGGGTGCATAGATTGTATTATGATCAGTCCTACATCGCAAGATGTTTTAAAATAAGTGAGCATATATATGAGAATGGTAGCATATAACAACAGTGGTTCCTTTTGTTACAAATAAATGTTGCCATGAAAATATATATGTTCTAATGGGATGTAAGGATATCCCATTATGACGTTGGCCCCAAAAGAGCTTCACTGTAACATCCTATATCGGGAGGCTAAAAGCTAAGTGCTATGAATGCTGTGGTCATCCACAGTTTTAACTTTAGGTGACAAAATATGGCAGTGTTAATGTTATCCATAATATCAGAAGCACTTGTATATAAAAAAAATCACTAATTTCCCAAAAAAAAAATTGTGATTATATTTCAAATAAATCATATCCAAGTTACAAAAATTACCAAACATAATCCTCGGCATTGATCAAATATAATTTACAACAATAAGCCAAGAGCGACATATGAAGATTCTCCTTGGATGATCGAAGCAATATAGACTGAACTGTCTTAATACACAGCGGAAACAATTTTAAAAATAGAATCCCTATATTAGCCATCTGTCAGCCACCTTTTCATTTTCGGATGCTTTATTCACAAAAATCTTCTAAAACCTGAAAACTTAAACACTCACCTTACTCAAATCAAATTATGAGCACCCGAGAGTTTTTGGGCAAACAAAATCTTTGAATTGGACTTAAAGCCTGGTATGAATAATTTTTGTTACATCTCAGTTTACTGAGAACTTGTGAGACCACGCCGCTTAGAGGAACGAGTTTCCTCTCCGTAACATATCTTTTCAAAACATAAATTTTGCAAATCCTTTCCTATAACCAAACCGGTTAATCCATGGATTATAATAATAATATAGCATTATCCATTATGCTAAACATGAAATAAAATAGACTATCTATCTAAAATCTGAACTATATGTTCTAAATTCGAAGCTATCCGCTCTTTTCTTGACTATCAGTCCTAAAACTGGTTATACCAAAATAGCAATTCCATTTATGCTAGATAACGAGCTATCTGCCCAAAACAGGTAAAAAGGGGTGGGTTAATTGTCCCCATGAAATTAGCAAGGTCCGTTATGCTAATAAATGAACTATCTGTTCATATCAGAGCTGACTGCTCTTTCTGGACTAACTTTCTTATACTAACTGTCCTTTGGGTTGACTGCGACGTAAGTGGACTAACAGTCAGAAGTTCAAATGAGGCAACTACCGAAAATTACTTTTAGGTTAACTAGCCTTCAAAATATCAAAGCTAACAGCTCTATGGAATTTCTGAGCTAACCGCTCTTTAAAATTTTCCTTGAAAACCTTTTCAAAATGATGTAGTCCGTCAAATCATATATATATATATATATATATATATATATATATAAGGAAAATATCTTTAGCTATACTCTAAACTATTTTTGCCATGTTATATATAGTTTACTCAAAATAATGTTGATGATGTTCAATAAGGATTAACTACCTTTAAAATAATTTGAAGTCCTTAATAACTTAAAACACTTAGGCTATCTACCTAATTTTTGTATTCGAAATATTTGTTTAAAACCTTCAAACAACCTTTCGAAAACGTAGAAAATAACTCCTTCAAAATCATTCATAAAACCTTCCGAAAGTAATGAAGGTAACTCCTTCATATTCTTTAATAAAACTTTCGAAATCATTCAAGGTATATCCTTCTAAAGCTTTTGAAAGATTTCTTCTCATAGGATTTAAAACATAGGACATGCACCATTAAATCCTTTAAACCTTAGTCTTTCGAAAACATAGTTAAACTACACCTTTCGGAATCAAAGTACCTCAAAACCTTTCACAGACATTTGGTTCAAATTATAATAGGTGGAAAACCTTTCGAAACCAATCAAAGTTAACTACTTTGAAACCATTAAAATATTTCGACTTAAAACATTTGGATTATGCAAAAGGATCAGAAAAACATTTGAGTCAAAATCAGTTACTTTGAAACCTTCATAAAACCTTTTGAAATCAAACCTTTCGAAATCAAAACCTTTCAAAATCAAACCTTTTTGAATCAAACCTTTCGACATCAAAACCTTTTAAATCATAACTTTCAAAATCAAAACCTTTTGAAAACAATGGAGAGAAGCGACAAGTTTTAAAAAACAAAAGATAACCTTTGACCCCGTCTATTTCGAAAGGTTAGGACGCGGCAAATATGTTTTGACCTGGCCGAAAACTATAACTTTCGAATTTGCCGAAAGATTTCAATTAAAACAAGAAAGCAAACCAATCAAAACATTTTCCTCTTAAACCTTTTGAAAATTTTGAAAGCTCTTTGTCGAAAGCTAGCAGGTGTATTTTTTCTTTAAAACCGAAACAAAACTTCATTTCTTCCAAAAGCTATAACCCTTATTCCCCAACCTTTTGACTTTTTCCAATTCACTACGTACCAGTTTCTTGAAACCATGTGCATTGGTATTTAATCTAATCAGAAGGTTTGATAAACTTTGACCTTGTCGGAAGGTCTGGAATGAAGGCGGAAGCTCTTGTCGAAAGAGAAGAAACAATGTAAATACTGTTTGAAATAGTTCTTTTGTACCCCACCAACCCTGTTTGTTTAAATCTGATTGGTTGCCAGAATTATATATTTGAAAATGCTGGTGACTTTCCTTATTTGGAAATTTGAATAATTTTGAAAAAGCCCCTTTCTCCTTTATAATCACATAAAACATTTGAGTCATATACCTTAAATAATTTTATATAATCATCAAAACACCTTGAAAAATTATGGAAAAATTCCAAAAAGTATATTGATATGTTCTTTCCAACATATAAAAATTTTAGATCCAAAAAATAATTATTTTACCGGTAAATAATTTTTATATTCCAAATTAACCTTTTCTTCTTTAGAAAATTATGACAAATCCACGAAAATTTAAAAAATTCTGAAAATTGAAACCCATCTATAGAATAACTTTTTAGATCATCATAAAAATTTGCAAGGCCAATAGATGTCATTTAATATGGTTTTCATCTTAAAACATGTCATAAAATCTATATGAACATACAAAAATCATTAACATGTATATATAATCTTTTTCCATTCGAATACATGGCAACCGTTTGCAAAATCATTAGGAATTAACCTTAAAACCGAAACCAAAAATATTTAGAGATGAAATCGTTATTGACCTTTGCTTAATGATTATGGAGCTTGAGATTCGAATTTGTTTGATTTGAATTTTCTTCCCTTAAGCTTCTCTTTTGTTTCCTCTCTTTCTTCATCTATTAATGGCGGCCGAACAAGCTTTTTATGTTTTGAAATGGGAAATGAACGTGTGCTGCAAAACACAACCTAAGGAAGAAAACATAGGAATGGCTTCTTTTCCATAATACGCCACCTCTAGTTCATTTTAAACACTTCATTTAATTTATTAGTAAAAAGGCACGACTACCTTAATTAAATCAAATCGAAATCTCCTAATTAACAGATTATTTTATTTAGTTTATCTAACTAAATCTCCTAAATAATCTTATCAAAAATCTGGGGAGTTACATTCATTCAACGGTCTTGTTTCTTCTACACTAAATGAAGTGTGCCCATAGCTAAAGATGGGATGCCAAAAATTACAAAGAGGTATCAGAGCAGTAGATTTCACTTAATATATTTGTATCAATGCAGTAGATTTTGCTTAACAATTTCGTATCAAAGCAAGGCAATTTTTTTTAATTTTTGCATCAATGGTTTCTAGAAAAAGCAGTAGATCTGGTGGCAATTATGCTATTACTCATTTTGATGAAAAAGAAAATTTTGAAATTGGGAAGATAAAGATGGAGGAGATTATGTTGAGAGAGAAGACCGTTCCAATCTTGGAACTTTGGTGATAATGAGTTCAGTGTTGTTGAAGGGACATCTGGATTTGGAACCAATATTTGCTTTATGGCTCAACGATGTTGTGGATTATTATTTTGATTTCCATGGGAAATTTATTATTTGGCACATAAGATATGTAGGTGAGAGAGATTCGATTAGTGATTGAGGGGATTTTTCTGGCCTTGGTGGCTTTGAGATCATTTTGGTATATACTTTCTTTTGACTTTGGATATTTAAGACATTTTGTTGACAGGTATGGACATTGTCTATGTTTTCTAGCAAGCTGTAATGGGGGTCGGCCTTATCGAAACCTATTAGGCAAGTATTTGTTTTTGATATTTATCGCGTTAAGAGATTTTGGTTGAAGGTGTGGTTCGTTTTTAAGAGTTTTGTGTCGAAAAGTGAATTTGAATCGACATGGAGTGTTTAGATCGTACGATTCAAATTATATGTCATTCTGAAGAGGATTATGTGTTATTAATTAAGAAAGAGACATGAGGTTATTCGAAGCATCGTGGAGGAAGTTATGGTAACAAGGAAAGTAACCATGTTTGTTCATTACTTTTAATATGGAAATGCATAAATTATTATATTGCATTTGCGTGAGATGGAAAAATCACACTCTACAGAATAAAATATATGCAAATGGACATGCATATTATTTCTTTCCCAGTAAACGCATTACTTTGGGGTTATTTATTTCCATCTTTGCTAACTAAAGGAACGAGTGAATTATTTGCTACATTTGCACCATTTGTTACCGTTATAAATTTCCTCCATCATCTTCTTACGATATCTTGGTAATTTAATCGACGACTCTCATTGATTTACACAAGCTATATATTGAGGGTGGACTTTATTGTAAAACCATCCTGGCATTCTGCCGACGATTCCCTAATAGGGTGTCTCTTCTTGTTAGCCCTAATTTTCGGCTTTGGTATGTAAACTCTTATCTAGTAATCTCTTGTAACTCTCTTATCTGTAATGAAATCTCTCTTCTTTGGACTGGACGTACACTATCTTGGTAATAGTGCGACCAATATAAATATCGTGCCTCTCTTTTATTCTTTATAGTTATTTACTATTTATTTCGAGTAATAAAATAGTTGTTGCTAGACTGAATGGCGTCCATATTGGCAAATCTTTATCTTGTTTATTGTTTTTCCACATCTATGTAATTTTTCCACAACAGTAAGCAAATATAAATGTATGAAAGCAAAATGTTACAACAAAATTAAGTTATTTAATTGGTAGCTATTTTGGTTGACCTACATGCATCGATAATATTTCTATCTTGCATACTTATTTAGAAATACCTTAACGCCGCTTGTATCCAGTAAGAAAAAATATTAATTTTGGAGCAATCAAAATAAAGTATATCATACTATATATATATATATATATATATATATATATGTTATAATTTCTTTATAATTGACTACCTAGGATACACTAGAATATAAGTACTGGTATGTACAAACACACTAGTTCAACTTTCATCCTTTTATCAAAATAAATAAATTTAATAAGAGATATGGTTACTATAGTTGGTTCAACAATTAAAACTGTAACTGAATAATAGTGAACTGGTACTTGTGACTTTAGATAAAAAAATTGATTATGTAGTAAAGGTTATATTCGAAGGATGTTATCGGTTTGGTTTGAGTGGTTTTCACATTTGGGTGTTTAATATCCATCGGTGGAAGAGATGAAATGCTAATCCATTGTTTATAGGGTTGGCATTATTAATCTGTTTTTCTATTCCATTAAATATTTATTGATATTCATGTGTATGCAAGTATTCTTGGTTTTAAATATAGAGAAGAGAGTTCTTCACTAAAGCACACCTAACTAAGACATTATGTCCTTTTATACTAGATTACTTTATTGACTCCCAATGACATCACGTGGTTAATGCAATAGACTTAGTATGGGTTCCTTTGAGACTACATGCTTATTGGCCAAATTTGGACATTTGTTATCTCACGCTACAAGAGTATCAAACGTAATAAGTCGAAATAAGGAAGCTATAATGACCAATAATTTACGTATCGGAGGATTATGAAATAATTTTATTCAATTCATTTTTGGTTGTATGATTCTAATATTTTGAAATATAGTTTTTAGGTATGTTTAACATATCTTTGATTTTTTTCAAATTTCTATGTGACCATTTTGCGCCAAGATATCATACTTCGGCTATAACATTTGATACAAGTCGAATTTGATGCTCTAACCTATTTCATTACATCCAAATGGTGGTTTTTCATTCCGTAGAGTGACCACATAGGAAAATCAGTTATGTGGCTAGGAAGATATAGCAGTTTTAAGTTTTAAATTCTACTTGCCAGAAATAGGAGATGATTGATGGGGTGAATTAACATGCTCATTAGTCTGATCAGGTTTAGCTATAAAATATGAGGTTTAGCTTTAAACCTTTCGAGTTCATCGAAAATTTATAAACCCTTCGACTGTGTCGGAAGGTTATGAATCCCTTGTACTTCTTGGTTTATCTCTTCACTTCCTTACCTTCAACCAGGTCGAAATGTCTTCTTTCATATGCTTGTTATGGACCCTCTGACCTCATCGAAAGATTTTCCTTTCCTATGAACCTTTCTTCTTTGTCAAAGGTCTGTCCTTCAGGTGCTATTATGAACCATTCGACTGTGTCGAGTGGTTTGCCTTTCTTATACCTTCACGAACCTTACGACTTTATCGAAAGATTCGCCTCTTATATACTTTTGTGAACCCTTCGACCTTGTTGGAAGATTTGTACTCCACTTGAACGTCGTCAAGAGCTGTACTTCCCTTCAATGTTGTCGAAAGGTTTCCTCCATTCCTGTGCCTGTGCTGGCTTCTGAATATTGTTTTCTTCATAGCACCTTTCAACGCTGTAAAAAGGTATCCTGGATGTGTCTTAACCAGTTTGAATGGTTTTCTATGCTTTCGAAAAGGTCACTTTTGGGCAAAACCATTGACTTCGAAAGGTTTGATGTGTAGTTGAGAGGAACACTATCGATTGCTTTCAAATGGGACTCTAGAATCATCATTGCTTTCTCATCTATGTCGAAGGGTGGGTTATGGCCGAAGGTCTTGTTTGTTTTATCTGGGTTGAAAAACTATGCACTCTATAGGTGGTTGGACCTTCGAAACATCTTTTTTTAAGGCTTTCAAGATAACTTGGCATATCTCTTCATCATATCTTCAATCTTATTATCCTTCTT
The DNA here is from genome assembly GCA_030765085.1 of Allium cepa. Lineage (NCBI taxonomy): Eukaryota > Viridiplantae > Streptophyta > Magnoliopsida > Asparagales > Amaryllidaceae > Allium > Allium cepa. The sequence continues at coordinate 592,532,854 of CM060937.1, forward strand.
TCATACTTCTACTTTTAAATAGATCTTATGGTTAACAGCTTTAGAACCATGCGAAAGTATCTCTTTCAAAATCATTGGGTTTAACCATAAGTATAACTTTTAGGTCAAAGTGAACATAAGCGAAAGTAACACTTTCGAATGCACTAATCTCTAAGTAAAAGAATTTAGGAGAAACAGATGGCTTCGAAACCACCTTTTCGAAAACAATATTCTTTAAGTAAAATAATAAGAGAATGATAGGTCCGAAATGACCTTTCAAAACCATTGCCTTCAAACCTTTAATACAATTGGCTACTGGGACCCTTTCGAAAGCATTAGGAAGCGACATCAATATTAATAAAACAAAAACTTTCCTTTCGAAAGCATTGTCATAAGGCTATAAAAAGTGGCCTTTAACCCATTCAAAAGGTGTAAAGATGGCCCCTAGGTTACGACTTGGTTCATAAGAAACTACATTCTAGAAAGCTACTTATAAAAAAACTTAATATGCGACAACTCAATCAAAATCTACTTTAAAATAAAGGTATGCAGCAATACCTTTCAAAGCTATAACACTTCCGAAAGCTTCTTAGAAAATAAGAGGTACCTCTTTCAAAAGCAAAACAGAGGCAAGTATTAACAAGAAATCTTGTCAACACCCCAAAGTAGAATTAACGGTGGAGAAATGTCCTTCTAAGCTTTTTTTGATTAAGTAGAATAAGTTAGCATCTTATTATTTTCTTTTTCTACTCTTTTAAATAGGTCTATGTTGTGAAAACTCTTCCTTGTTCGACTTTTCGACCCAGTCAAAACACTCGTATCCCTTGTTTTTAAGTCCTTTAGGCTTGCTGAAGATGTTTAGTTAAGTATTCAAGAATATGATTTGGCTGGGCAGGTTTAGGCTTCGTCGAAAGTTGGTATTCTTGATGGTTTGGGTTCAAACCTGAAATCTAAGGGAATGAAGATTAGCTAATATTTCGTCCCTCTAAAAAATGAGTGCTTTGTGAATAGTGGTCTGGCGCAAAAGACTTAAGTGTACTAGTAAGTGAGAGGTTTCGGCTTTCTCGAAAGGTATCTTTCGACTACGTTGATGCAAGCGGAACACAATCGACTCAAATAATTTCATAAAATAGTTGCATAATCTACAGTACCAAAATCCAACCTTTATTGAACTAATAGTGTACAATCTAATTAATTTCCACTAATTTGATTTCCAAATTAAGGTTTACAAGATTACAAATTTGAGAAAGTATAAGAGAAGAATGAAAGAATTAAGATTCCCTAAACTAGTCAACTAGAATCGGATTTATAGATACAATTTGGCAACTTTCGACTTAGCGCTTTCGACCAGGTCGAAAGGTCGCATTTTATACCTTCTGTCTCCTATGACACATGCTCATCTCTCTACAATGCTTTCGAATGGGTTTGAATGCCTCCATCTTCGTCGAAAGGGGTGGTTGTGCCTCTTGTCTTTGTATTGCGTTGTTGTCATAAGAAGTATAGGAATGAGCTTTTAACTCTGTCAACATGGATGGTTTCATCGAAAGGTGTTGATGCGCCTCTTCTCTTTACATTGCTTTTTTGTCGCAATAATTGAAGTGCTGATGCTTTCAACATGGATGATAGCTTAGAAATGCATGCTTACGCATTGATGCCGAACCTTCCCTAGTTGTTAAAGGCTTCAAACGGTTCGAAAGGCTCGATTATGCCTTCGAAAGGGTTGTTCTGATCAAGGCATCTTTCTGAGTAGTTTGAATGAAGGTGATACCATTGGTTTCGAAAGGTTTGATGCACATATGAAAGGTTTTAATCCGCTACCTTCGAAAGGTACTCACCTTGACTTATTTGAATCATCTTCGTGTAGGCAAAAGCATCTGTTTCGAAAGGTAGACGTTGACATGAAGGGAGCTTTCAACCATATTGACCCCTTTAAAAGCTTGTAACACATCTGGTTTTTGGCTGTAGCATCCATTCGACTCCTTCGAAAGGTTTTCGTTGTATTGTTGTCTCTTGTTCCTTTTGCCTTTCAATCATTTTGGTTACGACAACGTTGAAATAGGAATTGGTGGTAACATTTTCCACCTTGCGAAGGAATGCTCTTGACTTTCCAAGTCAACTCTTACGAAATATATCACATTTCCTGCCTTTTTATATTGATGCGCAAATCCTAGTCTTTCATTTAAATTTGATCATTCATTTTGCCATCCATGCTGACTTTTTGTATAAAGCAAGTTCCTTTCTCCCCTTCTTTCACTAATATGCAATTAGAAGAAGTTTCTAACAAGAATCAAAGTTTTCTAATTCTCAAACAATTTCTATTTCCAACAGAAAGAAATTCAAATCCAAATTAAGTTTTTATTATATTGCTTTTCGAATTTTCCCTTTCTATGTGAATTTTGATTTCTAAAGCTTTTTCGATTCGGATCTGAACTACTGTTTTGATTTAATAGAGATTATTTAGCCATATTATTTCCTGAGAGCATTCGATAATTTATTTTCATGACTTGATACGATTTATGTAACACCCCATAATTTTGGTAACATTATTTAGAATAATTAATTAGCTAAATTAAATAATTTGTTGATTAGGAGATTAAGATTTGGTTTTAATTAAGGGATGGTCGCGCCATTTAACCAATGAACTAAAATAAGAGTTAAAATGGAATAGAGGAGGGGTAAAATAGGAAACAAGCCATTCCTTTATCCTTAACCTTGGCCGTGTATTCTCATACACGTTCATTTCATTTGATATATTTTAAAAATAGAGGCTAGCCACCATTACCATGTAAAAGAGGAAGAAGGATAAGAAAAGCTAAGGAAGAAGCTAAATCAAGTCAAATTCATTCACATCTCAATCACTTTAATCTCCAAAGTTAAGGTGAATATTGTTTACATCTCATATTTCTTTTTTTCCGATTTTATGATGAAATTCGAACCTATTTGTAATGATTTCCCATGTTTTTGAATGATCGAATGATTATATATACTTGTTAAAAATTTATATTTGTTAATATACATTCTATGACATGTTTTAAGGTGAAAATCCTATTAAATGACATCCAAAAGCCCTGTGAATTTTTATATAGACCAGAAATAATATTTTAGAGATGGTTTCAATTTTCAAACTTTTCCAAAATTTTTCGGATTTTATACAAATATTCTAATGAAGAAAATATTGTTTACGGTTAAATAATTAATGTTTTGGGTCTAAAACATATATATGTTAGAAAACATATTAAAAATGATTTTATGGAATTTTTGTAGAATTTTCTAAAGTGTTTTAATGGGTATATAAAATTATTTAAGGTATGGGACTTAAATTTTTATATATTTATAAAAGGAAAGGGGCTTTTTGTAAAGTAATTCAAATTCTTATTTCTAGAAAACCGGTGGCACTTTTAGAAAAGAGAAACTTGCAACCAATCACAATTTGACAAAAAGGTAGAATAGGTACAAAGAAATAGTTTAAAAGGGCAAATAAACATGTTTTTTCACTGTTTCGATGCTTTCGACATTAGGTTCCGCCTCCATACCATAACCTAGGACTCCATCGATACAAATTCACATGGTGTCGGGTAACTAGTACGTAGTGAGTTGGATATAGATGGAAGGTATAAGGTCTAAATCAGGAGTTTCGAAGGGTTTGAAGCGATACTTTTTTTAAATGAAAATGCACCTACTTACTTTCGACTACATAACCTTCAACTAGGTTGGCTACCGACCAGGTCAAATGGTTTTAGAGAAATGGTTTCGATTGGGTTGTGCCATTGTTAAAAATAAATGCTTTCGACTAAGTTGAAACCTATAACTACCGCTGTCTATCTTTCGACCGAGGTGGTTTTGAAAGGGTTACTTTGCTTTCTAAAATTTGGTCACTTCTCCAACTCTTTCGAAGAGATGGTTTCGTCACCATCTATACGATGGAATGATTTTCAAAGGAGTGCTTTCTACTTTAATGTGTTTCTGATCCTTTTTCTCTACTTGAAGGTATAATTCAAATGGTTTCGACCAAAATGATTTTCAAAGGTTGCGAAGAGGTAAATTTTAGAATGGTTTTGAAAGATTTCAATTTGTTTTAAAATGAACCAAAGTGCTTTCGAAAGTAGGTTTCAATGCATTCGAGTGGATTTAATGAATGGTTTCGAAGAGGTAGCTTCCCAGTGTTTCGAAAGAATTATAAGGAAAGGTTTTTCCTATGTTTCCAAAAGGTAATATTTAAAGGTTTTTAACAAAGGATGTCTAGGATTTTAAAGCTTTTGAAAGGAATGTTTTGAATGATAAAGGAAGGATTTGGCCCTTTGACCTAGATTAAGTAAGGGGTATTATTCGATTCCGAAAGAGGTACTTTCAATTGTTTCGAAAGGGTTACTTTTAAGGGTTTCGAAATGGTTGCTTAAAGGTTTTAAAAAAAGGTTTCGAATATATTAACTAGGCAACATAGCCTAATGTTTTAAGTTAAAAAGGGTTTTAACTTATTTTAGGAAAGTAGGTAATCCTCATTAAATTTCATCGGCAATATTTTGAGTAAAGTATATATAACATGGAAAAATAGCTTACAGTAAAGCTGAGAATATATTTTCCTTGTATTGGTATGATTTAAAAGGTTAATTCATTTTGATAAGTTTTTCAAGGAAAAAGATGAAGGGTAGTTAGCCCTATGAAAAAGAATCAGACAATTAGTCCATTTTGATTGGCACAATTAGTCCATTTTGATTCAGACAGTTAGTCCATTTTGATTTGGATAGTTCGTCCTGTTTTTCGATAGTTAGCTTAGTTTCTAGATAGATAGTCCATTTATTACTCATGGACAGATAGTCCATTAGTTACTTGTTTATAGCATAACAGATATTGCTATTACTATCATAATTAATTTGATTAACAAGTTTGATTGCAGGAAAGGATTTGCAAATATATGTTTTAAAATGGATATTAGTGAGGGGAAACCCTTTTCGCTAAGAGACCCATCTCATTAATATAAACTAAGATGTAACAGTATTATTCACACCAGGCTTTACGTCCGACTTGAAGTTTTTGTTTCCCCTTAAACTCTCGGGTGCTCAAAATTGATTAGAGTAGGCTGAGGGTTGATGTTTTTATATTTTTGTTGTTTTGGAGAATAAAGCTTTCGTAAACGAGCAGGTGGTTGATGGATAACTATTTAGGATTTTTAGTTTATTTTGTCTATTCCACGGTGTATTTTAATTCAGTTACAACTATATTGCTTTGATCAACCAAAGAGGCAGCGTTATATGTCGCTCTTGGCGTATTATTGTAAATTACATTCGATCTAAAGCCTGTGAAACATTATGGGATTATGTAACTTGGATATGAATTTGTTTTGAAATACAATCAGTTAGATGTTATTTTTTGAAATTTGTGTTTTTTTCATATTCAAGTGCTTTTATTATTATGCATACCATTAGCTTTACCATATTTAGTCACCAGAAGTTAATACTATAGATGACTATAGCATCTGTAGCGCTTAGCTTATGGCCTCTAGTTATGGGATGTTACAACTTGTTATCAGAACATAGGTTTATGAAAGACTTTACGTAACATCCTGCCTTTTTCTACGTTTTAAATCGATGATAAACCACACACGTTAGACTCAAACCATACAAAAGGGTGAATTGTTATTGGGGGGGATAAGAAAAACGAAGAAAGAACGAAAACAAAACAGAATCTCACAGCGGAATTACAAAATATAATAATCAAATAACAGTTCACGAAGCTGTTTTACAAAAAAAATGATTATACTTTTACAACACAGAATCAGAGTTACACATACCATAGAATAATAAATAACAATGCAGCAGAACAATGTGATGCAGTGGAACAGTATAGTGAATAATAGTAATAATACAATCTTCGTCTTCTTCCTCCAGAAATAAGGTCTTCAAACCCTGAAATGCTCAGACTGACCCGAGCGAATTGAAAAGACAAAACACTCGAGTCAGAACTAAAATATCTTATGTAAGTTAAATCAGTAGTAAATATATAAGTGGAACGGCGTCATAGATGTTTACGGGATTTGACATCTCCTATCCAATTTCTAATGTGAGTGCAGTAACTTAAGAGATGTTCGGGTTTTACATCTCCTAAGGATCCTTTAAACTATCTACTATGAAGTAATATACGCTATTATAATAAGTCTATTAGCAAAGTAAACATACTTTTAAATAGAGTTAAGGGGTTACCCAAATTGCCCTTAACAAATAATAGTCCTAGTAGTCCATCCAGTATCAGCGCATCTCCAGATCGGGAGACTACCCTAAATACTCCACGGGCTACGGGAGAAAACCAAACTCGTACAAGGCGCTCTATAGTAGGCGACACGGCACAACGAGGCAATGCCAGGGTAGATACACCAATTACGCATCCAGACTGATGGTGACGCACAGCGCGCAGCTTCCGCCCACCTCGAGCCACACCCTAAAAAAATCAAAGGGCCCCAATCAACCTCAAAGTAATAGAATGGTATCGAAGGAGTGTGTCTGATAAGAGGGGCTACCTCACTGGTCCGTAAGCGCTCCTGTTCTAGCCACCATATGCCAACTCACGAGAGTTGGGTCCATGTATATACCTCAAAGGAGCGCTGCCACCATCCTACTTTATTCTGGAATCTCCACCATGTACACTATTGTTAAAGTGGTTTTCGGATTTGGCAGAGAGTATAACAACTTCCGATCCCGGTCTCTTTAACAACCAATCGTTGTTATAAAAATGTGGTCATTTCAAAATAAATTATATTTCAAACCACAATATATATCCATTTCAAAACCATATAAATATGATATCATTTCCATTTCAAAAACCAAATCAATATGGCATCATTTTCACTTCAAAACCAAATCAATATGATATCATTTTTATTAAAACCCAAATCAATATAATATCATTTTTATTTCAAATATATCCTTTTCAAAATCATAACACTTTCAGCATTATAGCACTTCGAAATCAAAACACTTGAAATATAACACTTCCAAATTATAATACTTCGAAACTCAAAACTTTGAAACATAACTTTCACCACTTAAATGGTTTATATGTTAAAATACTTTATATAATAAAATAAATTCTTCAATTTCACAAATCAATTCCAAAACCACTCGAATTTCTAAATTTCCGATTTAACCAAATCCCCAATCATAGATTTCAATGCAATTCAGTTTCCAAATAAACTATCCCAAATTATATCAATTTCAAACAGATTTGTCCATAGAATAAACCATTTCAAATTCAGTATATTTCAAACTTTAGGTATTCAACAATTTCAAAACTAGGTTTGGAAATTACAATTCGACAATTCAATTTCTATTATTTAGTTTTGAAATGTTTACATAATAAATCCATTATCATTTAAATAAAACTCAAATGGCAAATAATAAAATATTTCCTTCAATTTATTTATACTTGAAATATTCAATTAGTTCACCTTAAATCAAAATCAAGTTATAAAATTATACCTTCTAAAATTTCAAATTTAATAAATTTCACATCAAGCTTATTTGAGTTTAACTCTTAAATAAATTCAGTTCAATTAAATCTCAAATTTATCGTCCAACCTTAATTTTATTTAAATTATTATAAACTATATATAAAAATATAATTTAAATACTTAACCATATCATCTTCAATAAAAATCAAACTTATTATTAAGCTTGTTCTATATTAAAACAAATTATACATAGCTTAAAATCAAGGATAAATAACATTTATATTATATCTAAAATCAATATTTATCTAAAACCATATATTTCTTTACAAAACCATAGAAATCATTTCAAAAATTATATATATACCACGATGTCTGTATATAATTTTCTATCCTATGGTCAAGTGATACAGATATTTATCATTTCAATCAGCAATTTTATATTTTACGGTTGTATATCATTTCAAACCGCAATCCCGAATAAAAATTAAAAAAAATCCATAACGAACTTGCATTTTATCACGGTATAAACAAATATCCATTCAACCAATATCAACAATCAAAATCCATCATAATCACCATCCAAAACAATCCATAAATATCAACAAAGAAACTAATAACTAATAACAGGTATTTAACTGGCAGTTCATATGCAATAATAAATTAAATAACAATTTAATTCAAATAAATTCAATTTAACTGAGATGATGATTAAAAATATACCAAACAATCATGAATAAATTCCTAATCACATCATGAATTAAATTTAACAAACACAAGAAATTTTAGAAGTTGTAAGTGGGTTAAAACACTCACCCTTTTGAATTTAAATTGAATTCAAATCTAATTTAAACCTAAAAATTGAAATGTATAAGAATTCATCCAAACTAGTTCCAAAATGTCCGGAATTCTGATAGATCCCAGCAAAACAAACTGCGCGTGAATCCGAGCTAGTATGAAAAAGTTCTGAAAATTAGAAGATTGGAAAATTCTGGTCCTGGGTCGACTTCGGGTTCAACTTTGGTCCGCCGCCTCAAATCCCCGGTGCTTGCTCTGAGTTTTTGGCAAAACGACCCGGAGCAACCCAAGTCATTTTCTTCCTGAAGTTGCTGTAGTGTTTTTGCCTATGAAACCCGAAGCGTGACCCAAAGTTGATGTAGATCCTCAATTTTTTTTTGAAATTGTAATTAACTTTTGGAATTCGGGAATTAGATTTTGTCTGTCGTTGAGACGTTGGGTTGAGAAAGAAGGTATGTACAAAAAAATGGGAATGTGGAGTTACTAGGGTTTATAATGAGGTATAAATAAGAAAAGCTGAAGTTAGAGTAGACCGATTGATTTGGATTGAAAGTGGAACGATAAATGGCTCGAAAAGCCCGTTCTGACTCCGAAACGAAAATGGGTCAACCCATATATCGAAATAGATGTTTTCAAATATATTAAACACAATGGAATAGGTTTCAAGTCCAAATTCCATCATATGAAAAAGTTATGCTAAAATCAAGTTATTTCAAATTGATTTCAATTGAATTGATTTTTAGACGTTTTGAGCTCGTACGATCAAATGACAAGTCTGATCATTACGAAACTTGAAATCCTACAAAAATTCACCGTTACGGATCCGATGAAACTGGTTTCGTCGAAATCCGAGTCAGTGGCCGAAATGGCTATATTTCAGTTAATTAAATAAATTAACATTAAATTAATTAAACCACTTTTCAATTCAATTATTAAAATTTATAATTTTTATCATCTTGGATCACTCTATTAATTTATAATCCTTTATAAAAAAATTCCATATCAATTTAAAGTTAATTTATTAACCAATTACAATATCAAATTTCAATTTCAGTAAATTCATTAATTATCAACTGAAATTCCAACAAATCCTTTTATTTGATTTAAATCTTATTGTTCAGCTAATTATTATCTAATGGGTATAATTACCTTTGGTTTATTTTTATTACACTAATATTTCCCATTTTATCCTAATTTCAATTAACATAGTATTTAATCTCATTTACTTACCATTAATCCATTTTTTATAGATTGAATTCCAATTGACAAATTCCAAATAAACTGATTTGATCCAATTCAAATCTTATTAATAAGTCTATTATTACTCTATAACCTAGTTAATATTTGCTTATCTTTCATTACATTCATATATTCAAATTTACATCTTTCCTATGTATAAACCATTATTTTCAATTATGTTAAATTTGTCAAATATATATTTATTATAAATAAAAATCTCAATTTATCATTTAACTAGGTTTCATTCCTTTATTTTATCTATGAATAAAATATACATTTCCATTTATGTCATTACATTCACACTTTACAATTACAGTCCTATCTTGCATTAATGAACATTTACTTACGTTTAAATGTAATTGGTTTCCAATTAATTCCATAGACTAATTAAATAGGTAAGTTATAGTAATTGTTACCATAACCTTTAATTTACATTTAAGTTTATTAATTTCAACTAATTATTAAAATTACTTACATAATACTGAATTCATACAATTACCATTAACTATACTAATTCATTTATTCATACAACACTTACCCTTATTTACTTATATTCAATTTGACCCAAATAAAACATTCACAACTAAATAAATGCACTAATTAAATTGTAACTTATGACCGTTACTATAACTTTTAAATCATGAGTATGAATTCATTATTGTTTACAAATCAAATGTTACAATCACTTAATTAACACTGATTTACTTCAATTTCTATTAATCATATATTTTCTTATAAATGATTCAACATTCAGACTTGTTTTCTTATATTCAAATTTATAACTAAGTGCAACAATTTACATTATTTCATCATTGGAACTTCGTTGTTACTAATTGTTCTAATTACCATTGCTTAATTATTAAATTATAAAGTTTTTATTTCTTTTCATATTAAATAACCAAAACTTATAAATTAAAAAAATAAATAGTCGAAAATTTACGTATCGTTTCACTCTCCCCCACTCAAAACTTTTCGTCCCCGAAAAGGAAAAAGAAGGGCAAAGAAAGAATTAAGTAAACAATACATCTTATTCAAAAATACTAACTTTATAAAGAAATAAATTTAGAAAATTAATTAATTTGAATAAAATATACCAACTTATAACAATTAAATTTTTTTATACACAAATTAATAATGTTTGGAAAACATTTTCAACAAATTTCTATGTCCAAAATTCATGGGAAATTTCGGCAGAGTCTCCTTTGTACAGAGAGGTTTGGGAAAAATTATAATATAAATAAAACGATATATATCAAAATTTTCAAAATAATATATATCCCAACAGCGGGAAAAACAATATAATATCGCTAGAAAACCGTAATCCACGAACGTATCTATTTGTCGGGCAATTAATGCTTATTTTATGAAACAAAAGCAGTAGCGATTTCTTCCATAAGCTGTATTCCACTTATATAATACAAAAGGAGTTAATAATTATATAAAATGAAATATTTAAAATTGTTTCAGCACTAACAAACAATCAATATAAACAACAATCACTAGCAACCAACATACAATCATCATATACAATTAACCCCAAATCAGTTTATTCATCCACATCAACCAAAACAAGTAATTATTTCAGGCTTAGACTCCTTTAAATTGTATAGAATGACAAATAAACTATTAAGTATACCATTTACTCAACAGTCATAGATAAAACTAAATAAATTATTCGTACATCCAAACAATTTTAAAGTATCCTTGCCCGAGCAACCATAAACCAAAAAAACAACAAATTCTAACATTATTTGAGTTTATTCTTATAAATCTTCTTTCACAACATTTGTTGCTTTTCCCTTTTCATTGATATAATAATTTATCCTTTTAATCTACATTTTATTTCCTACAGTTTTCATCTCCATTCTTTCATTTTCATACGTTATCTTCATTTCTTACATATGTTACTCATATACAATTTAATTTAAACATATGTAAGCATATTCTTAGAGCACTATATAAGCTTCTTTGTAAATAATTTCACACTCATTCATTCAGTCTTATTTTCATTTATTTCTACAAACTACTTACAAATTCATTTTCATTTATCCATATAATGCAAATTTCTTTTATTTGCATTACATTTATTTATTCATTACTTAATTTCATTTATTTACAGCATTCAATTATTTAGCATTTCAATATTTTTACTTAAGTTACTAATTACTCAGCTATAATACTTACTTTCTATCTCATTTTACTATAGTAACATTTCAATTATAACTTAAGTTTATAACAGCTATAACACTAAATCTCTTATCTGTAAAAGTAATTCATTTAACATTTCATTACATAGGTTTACAAGTACAATTTCCATTACATTTTCTTATTAAACGTTGCAACTTGAATTGAAAAATTATTTCCATTTCATTACATAGGTAAGTTATATACATGTTAAAAAATGCAAATTGAAAAATTATACAAGTTTACCACATTTAATTTAATTTAATTTAATGTTCAATAACTATATCTTTTGTTTTATAAGATACAAATTTCGGCTTGCCTATAATTTCATTTATAACCTAGCATATAATCTCTTATTTTAATTAGAGGTTCCAATTATTAATTAGTTACATTCCATTTCACTACAATAATTGAAACTATTAATTAATGGAAACTTAAGAACTAAATACCAGGTTAAATTTCAAATCATTTTAAAATAATAAATAGATGTATACACTTACAATTTATATATCCAGTTATATTTAAAATAATTTGAAGTTTATATTTGTTTATCAAAATAAATTTGTAGTAAAACTACTACAGTGGTCTTCCCACCTTGAAACTCGTAAACGAATGTCGATGATGCTGATGCTTGAATTCATCGTCGAAATTATTTCCTAGCGACATAAAGGGGAGTACAGAACTTATTTCTTTCCCAAAATTTCTTTAAAACGGTTCTTTCAAATCATATTGAAATATTTATGATAGAAAATACTTCAAATAATATTATTTCCATATTCCAAAATCATTTGAAGGAAATTTTCAAAACCTCGGAACTTAAGTTCTAAATTTCCAGTTTATTCCCATTTATTTTACTTTTCTTCAAATTTTGTTTCCAATCAATATTTATAAATTTCACTACCTAACAACCAATATATTACAACCAAATAAAACCATGATAAAAATTTAATTTTATATATAGAAAATATAAAAGGAAAAATTATTTCATTCACATATATTCAAAACAAATATTGTGTCGGTCGGTCCTATTAAGTGTTTAGAAATCTCTATCGATGTCATAGCGTTCTATGCACCGACCAGAATTTATAAATACAAAATAGAACAAATTAACACAATATCAAAACCTTTTATAACACAAATAAATACGGTCTCTCATATATATACCTTTAACGACCCATCATAGGGTATTACTACCCTATTTATAATGAGTCAGACCCCACAAAGCTAAGCTTTTCGCTAAACCAATGCTCTGATACCAAGTGTAACATCCCGCCTTTTTGTACGTTTTAAATCGAGGATAAACCATACACGTCAGACTCAAACCATACAAAATGGCGAATTGTTATTGGGTTGAATAAGAAAAGGAAAGAAAGAAAACAAAATAGAATCTCGCAGCGGAATGACAAAATATAATAATCAAATAATAGTTCATGAAGCTGTTTTATAAAATAATTGATTATAAATTTACAACACAGAATCAGAGTAACACATACCAAATAATAACAAATAAAAATGCAGCGGAACAATGTGATGCAGCGGAACAATATAGTGAATAATAGTAATAATACAATCTTCGTCTTCGTCCTCCAGAAATAAGGTCTTCAAATCCTGAAATGCTCAGACTGACCCGAGCAAATTTAAAAGACAAAACACTCGAGTCAAAACTGGAAGATCTTATGTAAGTTAAATCAATGGTAAATATATGAGTGGAACAGTGTCAGAGATATTTACGGGATTTGACATCTCCTATCTAGTGCCTAACGTGAGTGTAGTAACTTAAGAGATATTCAGGATTTACATCTCCTAAGGATCCATTAAACTATCTACTATGAAGTAATATACGCTATTATAATAATGTCTACTAGTAAAATAGACTTACTTTTAAATAGCGTTAAGGGGTTACCCATATAGACCTTAACACGTAATAGACACAGTAGTCCATCCAGTATCAGCGCATCTCCAGATCGGGAGACTACCCTATATACTCCACGGGTTATGGGAGAAAACCAAACACATACAAGGTGCGCTAGGGTAGGCAACACGGCACAACGAGGCAATGCCAGGGTAGATATACCAATTACGCACTCGGACTGATGGTGACACACAACGCGTAGCTACCGCCCACCTCGAGCCACACCCCCAAAAATCAAAGGGCCCAATCAATCGCAAAGTAATAGAATGGTATCGAAGGAGTGTGTCCGATAAGAGGGGGCTGCCTCATTGGCCCATAAGTGCTTCTGTTTTAGCTACCTTATGAAAACCAATGATAGTCGTATCCACGTATATACCTCAAGGGAATGCCGCCACCATTCCACTTCATTCTGGAATCTCAACCGCGTACATGGTTGTTAAAGTGGTTTTCGGAGTTGGCAGAGAGTATGACAACTTTCGATCCCAGTCACTTTAACAACCAAACATTATTATAGCATCGCGGTCATTTCAAAATAACTTATATTTCAAAACCAGAATATATATCCATTTCAAAACCATATAAATATGATATCATTTCCATTTCAAAAACCAAATCAATATGATATCATTTCCACTTCAAAATCAAATCAATTTGATATCATTTTTATTAAAACCCAAATCAATATAACATCATTTATATTTCAAATATATCCTTTCCAAAATCATATCAATTTCAGCATCATAACACTTCGAAATCAAAACATTTGAAATATACCACTTCCAAATTATAATACTTTGAAACTCAAAACTTTGAAATATAACTTCCACCACTTAAATGGTTTATATATTAAAATACTTTATATAATAAAATAAATTCTTCAATTTCACAAATCAATTCCAAAACCACTCGAATTTCTAAATTTCCGATTTAACCAAATCCCCAATCATAGATTTCAATGCAATTCAGTTTCCAAATAAACTATCCCAAATTATATCAATTTCAAACAGATTTGTCCATAGAATAAACCATTTCAAATTCAGTATATTTCAAACTTTAGGTATTCAACAATTTCAAAACTAGGTTTGGAAATTACAATTCGACAATTCAATTTCTATTATTTAGTTTTGAAATGTTTACATAATAAATCCATTATCATTTAAATAAAACTCAAATGGCAAATAATAAAATATTTCCTTCAATTTATTTATACTTGAAATATTCAATTAGTTCACCTTAAATCAAAATCAAGTTATAAAATTATACCTTCTAAAATTTCAAATTTAATAAATTTCACATCAAGCTTATTTGAGTTTAACTCTTAAATAAATTCAGTTCAATTAAATCTCAAATTTATCGTCCAACCTTAATTTTATTTAAATTATTATAAACTATATATAAAAATATAATTTAAATACTTAACCATATCATCTTCAATAAAAATCAAACTTATTATTAAGCTTGTTCTATATTAAAACAAATTATACATAGCTTAAAATCAAGGATAAATAACATTTATATTATATCTAAAATCAATATTTATCTAAAACCATATATTTCTTTACAAAACCATAGAAATCATTTCAAAAATTATATATATACCACGATGTCTGTATATAATTTTCTATCCTATGGTCAAGTGATACAGATATTTATCATTTCAATCAGCAATTTTATATTTTACGGTTGTATATCATTTCAAACCGCAATCCCGAATAAAAATTAAAAAAAATCCATAACGAACTTGCATTTTATCACGGTATAAACAAATATCCATTCAACCAATATCAACAATCAAAATCCATCATAATCACCATCCAAAACAATCCATAAATATCAACAAAGAAACTAATAACTAATAACAGGTATTTAACTGGCAGTTCATATGCAATAATAAATTAAATAACAATTTAATTCAAATAAATTCAATTTAACTGAGATGATGATTAAAAATATACCAAACAATCATGAATAAATTCCTAATCACATCATGAATTAAATTTAACAAACACAAGAAATTTTAGAAGTTGTAAGTGGGTTAAAACACTCACCCTTTTGAATTTAAATTGAATTCAAATCTAATTTAAACCTAAAAATTGAAATGTATAAGAATTCATCCAAACTAGTTCCAAAATGTCCGGAATTCTGATAGATCCCAGCAAAACAAACTGCGCGTGAATCCGAGCTAGTATGAAAAAGTTCTGAAAATTAGAAGATTGGAAAATTCTGGTCCTGGGTCGACTTCGGGTTCAACTTTGGTCCGCCGCCTCAAATCCCCGGTGCTTGCTCTGAGTTTTTGGCAAAACGACCCGGAGCAACCCAAGTCATTTTCTTCCTGAAGTTGCTGTAGTGTTTTTGCCTATGAAACCCGAAGCGTGACCCAAAGTTGATGTAGATCCTCAATTTTTTTTTGAAATTGTAATTAACTTTTGGAATTCGGGAATTAGATTTTGTCTGTCGTTGAGACGTTGGGTTGAGAAAGAAGGTATGTACAAAAAAATGGGAATGTGGAGTTACTAGGGTTTATAATGAGGTATAAATAAGAAAAGCTGAAGTTAGAGTAGACCGATTGATTTGGATTGAAAGTGGAACGATAAATGGCTCGAAAAGCCCGTTCTGACTCCGAAACGAAAATGGGTCAACCCATATATCGAAATAGATGTTTTCAAATATATTAAACACAATGGAATAGGTTTCAAGTCCAAATTCCATCATATGAAAAAGTTATGCTAAAATCAAGTTATTTCAAATTGATTTCAATTGAATTGATTTTTAGACGTTTTGAGCTCGTACGATCAAATGACAAGTCTGATCATTACGAAACTTGAAATCCTACAAAAATTCACCGTTACGGATCCGATGAAACTGGTTTCGTCGAAATCCGAGTCAGTGGCCGAAATGGCTATATTTCAGTTAATTAAATAAATTAACATTAAATTAATTAAACCACTTTTCAATTCAATTATTAAAATTTATAATTTTTATCATCTTGGATCACTCTATTAATTTATAATCCTTTATAAAAAAATTCCATATCAATTTAAAGTTAATTTATTAACCAATTACAATATCAAATTTCAATTTCAGTAAATTCATTAATTATCAACTGAAATTCCAACAAATCCTTTTATTTGATTTAAATCTTATTGTTCAGCTAATTATTATCTAATGGGTATAATTACCTTTGGTTTATTTTTATTACACTAATATTTCCCATTTTATCCTAATTTCAATTAACATAGTATTTAATCTCATTTACTTACCATTAATCCATTTTTTATAGATTGAATTCCAATTGACAAATTCCAAATAAACTGATTTGATCCAATTCAAATCTTATTAATAAGTCTATTATTACTCTATAACCTAGTTAATATTTGCTTATCTTTCATTACATTCATATATTCAAATTTACATCTTTCCTATGTATAAACCATTATTTTCAATTATGTTAAATTTGTCAAATATATATTTATTATAAATAAAAATCTCAATTTATCATTTAACTAGGTTTCATTCCTTTATTTTATCTATGAATAAAATATACATTTCCATTTATGTCATTACATTCACACTTTACAATTACAGTCCTATCTTGCATTAATGAACATTTACTTACGTTTAAATGTAATTGGTTTCCAATTAATTCCATAGACTAATTAAATAGGTAAGTTATAGTAATTGTTACCATAACCTTTAATTTACATTTAAGTTTATTAATTTCAACTAATTATTAAAATTACTTACATAATACTGAATTCATACAATTACCATTAACTATACTAATTCATTTATTCATACAACACTTACCCTTATTTACTTATATTCAATTTGACCCAAATAAAACATTCACAACTAAATAAATGCACTAATTAAATTGTAACTTATGACCGTTACTATAACTTTTAAATCATGAGTATGAATTCATTATTGTTTACAAATCAAATGTTACAATCACTTAATTAACACTGATTTACTTCAATTTCTATTAATCATATATTTTCTTATAAATGATTCAACATTCAGACTTGTTTTCTTATATTCAAATTTATAACTAAGTGCAACAATTTACATTATTTCATCATTGGAACTTCGTTGTTACTAATTGTTCTAATTACCATTGCTTAATTATTAAATTATAAAGTTTTTATTTCTTTTCATATTAAATAACCAAAACTTATAAATTAAAAAAATAAATAGTCGAAAATTTACGTATCGTTTCACTCTCCCCCACTCAAAACTTTTCGTCCCCGAAAAGGAAAAAGAAGGGCAAAGAAAGAATTAAGTAAACAATACATCTTATTCAAAAATACTAACTTTATAAAGAAATAAATTTAGAAAATTAATTAATTTGAATAAAATATACCAACTTATAACAATTAAATTTTTTTATACACAAATTAATAATGTTTGGAAAACATTTTCAACAAATTTCTATGTCCAAAATTCATGGGAAATTTCGGCAGAGTCTCCTTTGTACAGAGAGGTTTGGGAAAAATTATAATATAAATAAAACGATATATATCAAAATTTTCAAAATAATATATATCCCAACAGCGGGAAAAACAATATAATATCGCTAGAAAACCGTAATCCACGAACGTATCTATTTGTCGGGCAATTAATGCTTATTTTATGAAACAAAAGCAGTAGCGATTTCTTCCATAAGCTGTATTCCACTTATATAATACAAAAGGAGTTAATAATTATATAAAATGAAATATTTAAAATTGTTTCAGCACTAACAAACAATCAATATAAACAACAATCACTAGCAACCAACATACAATCATCATATACAATTAACCCCAAATCAGTTTATTCATCCACATCAACCAAAACAAGTAATTATTTCAGGCTTAGACTCCTTTAAATTGTATAGAATGACAAATAAACTATTAAGTATACCATTTACTCAACAGTCATAGATAAAACTAAATAAATTATTCGTACATCCAAACAATTTTAAAGTATCCTTGCCCGAGCAACCATAAACCAAAAAAACAACAAATTCTAACATTATTTGAGTTTATTCTTATAAATCTTCTTTCACAACATTTGTTGCTTTTCCCTTTTCATTGATATAATAATTTATCCTTTTAATCTACATTTTATTTCCTACAGTTTTCATCTCCATTCTTTCATTTTCATACGTTATCTTCATTTCTTACATATGTTACTCATATACAATTTAATTTAAACATATGTAAGCATATTCTTAGAGCACTATATAAGCTTCTTTGTAAATAATTTCACACTCATTCATTCAGTCTTATTTTCATTTATTTCTACAAACTACTTACAAATTCATTTTCATTTATCCATATAATGCAAATTTCTTTTATTTGCATTACATTTATTTATTCATTACTTAATTTCATTTATTTACAGCATTCAATTATTTAGCATTTCAATATTTTTACTTAAGTTACTAATTACTCAGCTATAATACTTACTTTCTATCTCATTTTACTATAGTAACATTTCAATTATAACTTAAGTTTATAACAGCTATAACACTAAATCTCTTATCTGTAAAAGTAATTCATTTAACATTTCATTACATAGGTTTACAAGTACAATTTCCATTACATTTTCTTATTAAACGTTGCAACTTGAATTGAAAAATTATTTCCATTTCATTACATAGGTAAGTTATATACATGTTAAAAAATGCAAATTGAAAAATTATACAAGTTTACCACATTTAATTTAATTTAATTTAATGTTCAATAACTATATCTTTTGTTTTATAAGATACAAATTTCGGCTTGCCTATAATTTCATTTATAACCTAGCATATAATCTCTTATTTTAATTAGAGGTTCCAATTATTAATTAGTTACATTCCATTTCACTACAATAATTGAAACTATTAATTAATGGAAACTTAAGAACTAAATACCAGGTTAAATTTCAAATCATTTTAAAATAATAAATAGATGTATACACTTACAATTTATATATCCAGTTATATTTAAAATAATTTGAAGTTTATATTTGTTTATCAAAATAAATTTGTAGTAAAACTACTACAGTGGTCTTCCCACCTTGAAACTCGTAAACGAATGTCGATGATGCTGATGCTTGAATTCATCGTCGAAATTATTTCCTAGCGACATAAAGGGGAGTACAGAACTTATTTCTTTCCCAAAATTTCTTTAAAACGGTTCTTTCAAATCATATTGAAATATTTATGATAGAAAATACTTCAAATAATATTATTTCCATATTCCAAAATCATTTGAAGGAAATTTTCAAAACCTCGGAACTTAAGTTCTAAATTTCCAGTTTATTCCCATTTATTTTACTTTTCTTCAAATTTTGTTTCCAATCAATATTTATAAATTTCACTACCTAACAACCAATATATTACAACCAAATAAAACCATGATAAAAATTTAATTTTATATATAGAAAATATAAAAGGAAAAATTATTTCATTCACATATATTCAAAACAAATATTGTGTCGGTCGGTCCTATTAAGTGTTTAGAAATCTCTATCGATGTCATAGCGTTCTATGCACCGACCAGAATTTATAAATACAAAATAGAACAAATTAACACAATATCAAAACCTTTTATAACACAAATAAATACGGTCTCTCATATATATACCTTTAACGACCCATCATAGGGTATTACTACCCTATTTATAATGAGTCAGACCCCACAAAGCTAAGCTTTTCGCTAAACCAATGCTCTGATACCAAGTGTAACATCCCGCCTTTTTGTACGTTTTAAATCGAGGATAAACCATACACGTCAGACTCAAACCATACAAAATGGCGAATTGTTATTGGGTTGAATAAGAAAAGGAAAGAAAGAAAACAAAATAGAATCTCGCAGCGGAATGACAAAATATAATAATCAAATAATAGTTCATGAAGCTGTTTTATAAAATAATTGATTATAAATTTACAACACAGAATCAGAGTAACACATACCAAATAATAACAAATAAAAATGCAGCGGAACAATGTGATGCAGCGGAACAATATAGTGAATAATAGTAATAATACAATCTTCGTCTTCGTCCTCCAGAAATAAGGTCTTCAAATCCTGAAATGCTCAGACTGACCCGAGCAAATTTAAAAGACAAAACACTCGAGTCAAAACTGGAAGATCTTATGTAAGTTAAATCAATGGTAAATATATGAGTGGAACAGTGTCAGAGATATTTACGGGATTTGACATCTCCTATCTAGTGCCTAACGTGAGTGTAGTAACTTAAGAGATATTCAGGATTTACATCTCCTAAGGATCCATTAAACTATCTACTATGAAGTAATATACGCTATTATAATAATGTCTACTAGTAAAATAGACTTACTTTTAAATAGCGTTAAGGGGTTACCCATATAGACCTTAACACGTAATAGACACAGTAGTCCATCCAGTATCAGCGCATCTCCAGATCGGGAGACTACCCTATATACTCCACGGGTTATGGGAGAAAACCAAACACATACAAGGTGCGCTAGGGTAGGCAACACGGCACAACGAGGCAATGCCAGGGTAGATATACCAATTACGCACTCGGACTGATGGTGACACACAACGCGTAGCTACCGCCCACCTCGAGCCACACCCCCAAAAATCAAAGGGCCCAATCAATCGCAAAGTAATAGAATGGTATCGAAGGAGTGTGTCCGATAAGAGGGGGCTGCCTCATTGGCCCATAAGTGCTTCTGTTTTAGCTACCTTATGAAAACCAATGATAGTCGTATCCACGTATATACCTCAAGGGAATGCCGCCACCATTCCACTTCATTCTGGAATCTCAACCGCGTACATGGTTGTTAAAGTGGTTTTCGGAGTTGGCAGAGAGTATGACAACTTTCGATCCCAGTCACTTTAACAACCAAACATTATTATAGCATCGCGGTCATTTCAAAATAACTTATATTTCAAAACCAGAATATATATCCATTTCAAAACCATATAAATATGATATCATTTCCATTTCAAAAACCAAATCAATATGATATCATTTCCACTTCAAAATCAAATCAATTTGATATCATTTTTATTAAAACCCAAATCAATATAACATCATTTATATTTCAAATATATCCTTTCCAAAATCATATCAATTTCAGCATCATAACACTTCGAAATCAAAACATTTGAAATATACCACTTCCAAATTATAATACTTTGAAACTCAAAACTTTGAAATATAACTTCCACCACTTAAATGGTTTATATATTAAAATACTTTATATAATAAAATAAATTCTTCAACTTCACAAATCAATTCCAAAACAACTCGAATTTCTCAATTTTAGATTTAACCAAATCCCAAAATCATAGATTTCAATGCAATTCAGTTTCCAAATATACTAATCCCAAATTATATCAATTTCAAACAGATCTGGTCCGCAAAATAAACCATTTCAAATTCAGTATATTTCAAAGTTTATGTATTCAACAATTTCAAAACTAAATTTGGAAATTACAATCCGATAATTCAATTTCTATTATTTACTTATGAAATATTTACATAATAAATCCATTATCATTTAAATAAAACTCAAATGGCAAATAACTAAATATTACCTTCAATTTATTTATACTTGAAATATTCAATTAATTCACCTTAAATCAAAATCAAGTTATAAAATCATACCTTCTAAAATTTCAAATTTAATAAATTTCTCATCAAGCTTATTTGAGTTTAATTCTTAAATAAATTCAATTTCAAATAAATCTCAAATTTATCGTCCAACCTCAATTTTATTTAAATTATTATAAACTCTATATAAAAATGTAATTTAAATACTTAACCATATTATCTACAATAAAAATCAAACTTATTATTAAGTTTATATTTTAAAACAAATTATACATAGCTTAAAATCAAGGATAAAATAACATTTATATAATATCTAAATCAATATTTATCTAAAACCATATATTTCTTTACAAAACCATAGAAATCATTTCAAAAATTATTTTTATATATATACCATGGTGTCTATATATAATTTTCTATCCTATGGTCAAGTGATATGGATATTTATCATTTCAATCCGCAATTTAATATTTTACGGTTATATATCGTTTCAAACCGCAATCCTAATTAAAAATAAAAAAATCCATAACGAACTTGCAGTTTATCACGATATAAACAAAAATCCATTCAACCAATATCAATAATCAACATCCATCATAATCATCATCCAAAATAATCCATAAATATCAACAAAGAAACTGATAATAAGTAACATGTATTTAACTGGCAGTTTATATGCAATAGTAAATCAAATAACAATTTAATTCAAATAAATTCAATTTAACTTAGATGATGAAGAAAAATATATCAAACAATCATAAATAAATTCCTAATAACATCATGAATTAAATTTAACAAACAACGAAATTTTAGAAATTGTGAGTGGGTTAAAACACTCACCTTTTTAAGTTTAAATTGAATTCAAATCCAATTTAAACCCAAAAATTGAATAGTCTTAGAATTCATCCAAAAGAGCGCAAAAATGTTAGGAATTCCGACATGATCCCAGCAAAACAAACCGCGCGTGAATCCGAGCTCGTATGAAAAAGTTATGAAAATTAGAAGATTGGAAAATTCTGGTCCTGGGTCGACATCGGGTTCAACTTCGGCCGCTGCCTCAAATCCCCGGTGCTTACTCTGAGTTTTTTTCAACACAACCCGGAGTGACCCTATTCATTGTCTTCCTGACTTGAATCTGCTGTAGACTTTTGGCCTTCTAAACGCGAAGCGCGACCCGAAGTTGTTGTATATCCGCAATTTTTTTTTGAAATTGATATTAATTCTTGAAATTTGGGAATTAGGTTTTATCTGCCATTGGGATGAGGAGTTAAGAAAGAAGGTACGTACAAAAAAATGAGAATGAGGAGTGACAAGGGTTTATTAGGAGATATAGATAAGCGAAGCTGAAATTAGAATGGACCGGATTGATTTGGATCGAAAGTTGAATGATAAATGGCCCGAAAAGCCCGTTCTAATTCCGGAACAAAAATGGATCAACTCATATATCAAAATAGATGTTTTCAAACATTTTAAATGCAATGAAATAGGTTTCAAGTCCAAATTCCATCGTTTGAAGAAGTTATGCTAAAATCTAGTTATTTCAAATTGATTTCAATTGAATTGATATTTAGGCGTTTTGAGCTCGTACGATAAAATGACAAGTCTGATCCTTATGAAACTTGAAATCCTACAAATATTCACTGTTACGGATCCGATGAAACTAGTTTCGATGAAATCCGGGTCAGTGGCCAAAATGGCTATATTTCAGTTAATTAAATAAATTAATATTAAATTAATTAAATCACTTTTCAATTTAATTATTAAAATTAATAATTTTTATCATCTTCGATTACTCTAGTAATTTATAATAATTTATAACAAATTTCTATATCTATTTAAAGTTAATTTATTAACCAATAACAATATCAAATTTCAATTTCAGTAAATTCATTAATTGTCAATTAAAATTCCAACAAATCCATTTATTTGATTTAAATCTTGCTGTTCAGCCAATTATTATCTTATGTGTATAATTACCTTTTTTTTATTTTTATTACATTAATTTTTCCCATTTTATCTTAATTTCAATTAACATAGTATTTAGTCTCATTTACCTACCATTAATCCATTTGTTATAGATTGAATTCCAATTAACAAATTCCAAATAAACTAATTTGATCCAATTCAAAATCTTTTTATTAAGTCTATTATTACTCTATAACCTAGTTAATATTTGCTTATCTTTCATTACATTCATATATTCAAATTTACATTTTTCTATGTATTAACCATTATTTTCAATCATATTAAATTTGTCAAATCTATATATTTATTATAATTAAAAATCTCAATTAATCTATTCGACTAGGTTTCATTCCTTTATTTTAACTATGAATAAAATATACATTTCCATTTATGTCATTACATTCACACTTTACAATTACAGACCTATCTTGCATTAATGAACATTTACTTACATTTAAATGTAATTGATTTCCAATTAATTCCATAGACTAATTAAATAGGTAAGTTATAGTAATTGTTACCATAATCTTTATTTTACATTTAAGTTTATTAATTTCAACTAATTATTTAAATTACTTACATAACACTGAATTCATACAATTACCGTTAACTATACTAATTCATTTATTCATACAACACTTACCCTTATTTACTTATATTCAATTTTACCCAAATATAACATTCACAACTAAATAAATGCACCAATTAAATAGTAACTTATGACCGTTACTATAACTTTTAAAACACGCATATGAATTCATTGTTATTTACAAATCAAATGTTACAATTACTTAATTAACATTGATTTACTTCAATTTCTACTAATCATATATTATCTCATTAATGATTCAACATTCACACTTGTTTTCTTATATTCAAATTTTTAACTAAGTGTAACAGTTTGCATTATTTCATCACTGGAACTTCATTTCAATTGTTATTAATTAGTTCTAATTACCATTGCTCAATTATTAAATTATAAAGTTTTTGTTTCTTTTCATATTAAATTACCAAAAATTATAAATTAAACAAATTAAATAGTCGAAAATTTACGGATCGTTACACTTTATTCAAAAATGATTTTTAAAACATAATCCTAAGGAATTAGCGTAAGATTGGGCGTTTGGGATAAAGCTATAATAACGTACTTGTATTTGCTATATAAGTATATGCTCGATCTCTTGTCTCCTATCATTGTTAGGTTATTTTTTCTTTATCTTATACGGTTTGATTATAGATATGGATGGTAGAATAGGAAGTGTAACGATCCTGATTTTAAAGACGAATTTAAATTTATAATTTAATTTAATTTTAGATTGAATTATGGATTTGGTTGAATTTTTCAAATTAAATAAGATGTATTTACTTATTTGTTTTTGAATTTGATTTGAACTTAAATTCAAAATGTGAAACTAAATTCTATGATTTAAAACTAGGGATTAAAAATGTTATACCAGTTATATACGGGTTAAACTATTTTAAAAGTATTGATTTAGGAATGTGAATATAATTCAAGAACTTTAACTCGTGTAAATTAATTGGATTTCTCTGAAACGAAAACTATTTGTTTTCTCATAATAAAAGCTTTCACATAAGAAATGAACTTCCAATTTGTGTTAAAAAGATTTCTAGTTTAAAATGAAAATGATTTCCAAGTTATAGAAACGATTTGAAAGCTATAGGTTGAATCTTTGATTTAAAGATTTAACGGGTTAATCCTATCGAAATGAAATTGTTTTGGAAATCTATGAATGGATCTTTTTGAAATAAATCTTTTTGTTTAAAGATTTGAAATGGTAATTGATTTAAACCATTTGAAAGAAAGTTTTGGGTTAAGTTGTGACTTAATTGAAATCCCAATATCCATATATTTCTTGTAAATATTGCGCTCACTATTCGGTTTAACCGGGAGAGGACCTTTGTGTCATATATCCCATTCCGAATATGTGATATGTCGTTATGGATAGCATTTGAAGACCGGTGGTGAAGACCGGATATTTTCGAAAACGTAAGGACAACTCGTCGAATGTCTTTGCATCGACTGGTCCCCGGTATAGAGACTCCATCTGTGATGGGAAGTCCCAACGTGATTAGTGAATATCCGGATTGCAAGGACTTCTTTGTAAGAGCCTTCGGTTCTGTTCGAACCCAGAACAGACTTGTATGGATTGTATGCCTGACATTACAAGTTGAGATATAAAGCCGATTTCTTTCAAATATATTTCTGTTGGTGGCGGAGAATTTATTCTCTTAGCTTAACACCCTTCTCTGAGACGTACGAGCTCAGAGGTTATATAGTTGAAGGTTATCAGCGATATATTCCCAATTTTGGTAATGTGACATACTGAGTGTTGCTGTGAAATGATCATTGTGTTGATTATTTATGATAGGATCATTTATTTGATCGTCTATCTTTGTGATCATTTCTATGATCATTTGTTGACCCAAAGCATGGCTTTTGTATAAAGTATGTTTTGTGGACGTGACTTCGTCGAGCCTCACACCCCGTGAATGGTCAAAACAGAAAAGAAGCAGCAAGGTTATGAGGGGTAGCGCCCTTTAGGATATGTGCATTTCCTTCTGGAAAAGGGTGGTATCATGGTATGGAGCCCAGATACTTACTCATGTTGAAACACTTTATTATTATAATTGTGTGAATTGATTAGAGAGCTCTCGGATAAAGGTCCCAAAGGACCGGGGGATGGCATATTCGGTCAGTTGTTACTCAGTTAGGTGTAACCCGGCCTTGTGTTGGTAGAGATCCGTTTTGGTTCTCGGGGATGTCCATCCAGAGGCATTCTCATATGGAAATGGGAAGTTCCTTGGCCTGATCATTCGTTGGAAATCCAAAGAAACAATACGAACCTTGTACAGTATTAGTTGTATAACCTGCCATGGAATGTGGCGGTAACCTGCTATTGAACATGGTTAGCTATAGTAGGCATACGATAATGGTCGTATGCTGGCTAAGATTTATATTCTACTTTCGAAATGAATTTTTCCTACACTATGCACTAGTAATAATATCAAATGTTTCTTTTAATGTGTATCAAGCATCTTTGACTATCATAAGGAGAAATCTCCTCCGATTCTGCGTTTGCATTGTGTGTGTGTGCGGGAGGCCTTATGGTAGTCTCATTTTTAAAAAGCATTGCGAATTGACTTTGAAAATCCTTGTTGAATGTTTTAAAAGATAAACTGTTTTTGTTGCTCACACCAGTCCCACGACTGATCCGGAGTTTATTATTTCTTTCCTAAACTCTGGGTGCTCATTATATTTTCTACACGAGCAGTCTAGAGTTGGGTTTTTCAGATAGTCAGGTTTAGTGGATTATCTAGAGTTAGTTCAGTCTTTGGATCGCACCAGTCTTGCTCGTCTTGGTGCATCGTTTTTGGGAGTTCGAGCTATTGCTGGATTGATTCTTAGAGATGGAGTTGCAGTTCTCGGAGTTCTCTTTTGAAGACTATCTTAGAGTTATATTGTTCAGTTGCTAGATGTCATCTATTTTTCTTTTCCGCTGCTATTTATTGTATCATATCTCTGATGTATATTGATATCTATTGGATTATCTGTTGTATCAGATATTGTATCAAAGCTGTATATCAATGTATTATTCTTTTATTCCGCTGTGTTATTTACTTAATGTTGTTATAAGCTCCGGCGAATCGGATTTGAACGATTGAATCTATGGCATTCGAATACGATTTAAAGTATGGATGTCGATTTTCAAGCGGGCAAAATCTAAACGTTACATTTGGTATCAGAGCTAAGGGTTGAAACTTTAGCTCAGGAGTGTAACACATTAAGTAGCTCATTAGAGATAGGGTGAAGCATACTCTAGAATGAGTAATCCTTAGGATATCCGTTTGAATGCCTCAGTAAATTCTCTTACTATTCACCGATAGTAAGTATGAGTGTAAGAAGAGAACGAGATAGAGGACAGGGGAATGCGACTATAATTGGTCAATACTCTGTAACAACGGTGGAAATAACTTTCTCTATCAAATTCCTTTGATTCGTTCTAAATTCTTTTGATTGCTTCGTGGCAGCTCCAGAAGAAGTTTCGATATGATGTGGCTCCACGATTCGTTATAGAAAATCCTTATCTTTATCGATTTCTTATCAATTTCTGATTTAAACTTTAATGAATTGGAAATTTAAAATTAAAATTTTGAATAAATTGGAAATTTGAAATTGAGTTAAATTGATTAATAGAAGAAGAAGCTAAATCGAATTGTATCGATAAAACGATTTCGTTTAAAACCAAATTTTGAAATTCTGTTGTAATTTCTTGGGTTGGTTGAAGTCCGAAGAGGGACAAATTGGTATATATTTTGAGATATTCCGACTTGAGTTTGGAATCCATATCTTGTATTTGAGAAATTGTAGAGATTGAGTCTATCTCTGTGTTGTTTTCGTGCCTGCGAATTTCGAGGACGAAATTCTTTTAAGTGGGGAAGTCTGTAACGATCCTGATTTTAAAGACGAATTTAAATTTATAATTTAATTTAATTTTAGATTGAATTATGGATTTGGTTGAATTTTTCAAATTAAATAAGATGTATTTACTTATTTGTTTTTGAATTTGATTTGAAACTCAAAGCGAATACATTGAATTGAATTTTAAATAAAGTTTTTAAAATAAAATATATCTATAAAATAAAATACAAATATATATATATAGGATAAATAAAAAATGAACTAACACGTAAAGTGAAATCTAATGACAAATTTAAATGGAAATTTATTTATATTATAAGTAATATTATAAAGTTAAAGTGTAAGACCAAACATAAGTGTGAACACTTGAAAAAGAAAGAAAGATATTAAAAACTTAAGTATGCAATACAAAGTAATACAATACAAGTAACAAGCAAAGAAAATAAGTGAACATAACATCTACAAACAGTACAACTATATTCACAAACAATAGGACTTTATATTTCTAGTATGCAGTAAAGTAGAAGTAAAATAAATACTGCATGAACATAAACAAAGCACAACATTTTACCTCTTTAGTACAAACAAGATATCTCCAGCCACCAGAACAAGAGATCTGCAGTCACCAAATCAGAACAAGCTAGGCATAGCAAATAAAAGTATTCAAATAAATAAATAAGCCTTGTCAAGTATAAAGTATGAATAAACAAATCAAGTGAAATGATTCATGTACTTGCCATATTCTTTAGTACATCCAAACACTATCTTCAGCCATGCCTTGTAAAAGATAAATAACATCACCTTGTGTAAAATAATAATCAACCTGTACAACTCCTCTTTTATATATATCAACCTATAAAACTTGCTTTCCTATATATTTTCATCAATTCGTTCCTTGAAGCTAAAATCTGAAGTAAACAAATCATTCAAACACCATTCAACTTAAACAATAATACAACTCAAACCAGAGAAGTGAAAAAAAAGAGGGAAGCTTCAGCAAGTAAATCTACAACCTGTTTCAACATAAAGAAAGCTCTGTTCATTTTCTGGAATGCATCAGTGAGTAACTTAAATTTTAAAGTACTTAAGTATATATGTTGCTTACTTATTGTCTGAGATGTGTGTGTGTGTGTGTGTGTCTATATATATATATATATATATATATATATATATTTTTGCATTCTTGTGTATGTATGTTGGTGTTTAAATATATAGATATGTCTGCCTGTACAAATTTAGTTACCTCTGTTCTTCTTCTGGAATGCATCAGTGAGTAACATCCACCTTTTAAAATTTTAACAAACTTGACTTTGTTGCATTTACATCTGGAAACAAGTATAGTTTATATATTTGAATACTCTGAGAGTACACATAAGTTTATAAACAGTTTTATTTTGATCTGTGTAAATTTACTTATGTGTTCATTTTCTGGAAACACAAGTGAGTAGCATATTTTTCATAAAACTTAAAGGTATATATATATATATATGGTTTCTCTGGACAAATTTAAAAGCTGGAAGTAATTATACAGGCTATTGTGTACAGGTTCTCTGTGTTGTGGTTTCAAACTCAAAATTCTTATTGAAGAAAATAAACTATTTACTCTCGTTCTATGTATTGTTTGGGCTTAAGTTTCAAACAAAAATCGTTTGTTATATCATAAATTAAAGATTAAAAAAATTATTAAAAAAAACACACAGGTTAATAGCGCTGGAAAGCAAGAATACTGAGCAAGCTTGAAATATGTTGAAATACAAATGTTTTAATTCATGATTTCAAGCATATAAATTGAATTTTCTTACTTAAACTTGGTTTTTAAAACAAAAATTGTAATTATTCATTGAGTATATCAACAGCAGCCTGTAGATGAACTAAAAATACATTTCTATCAATCTCTGTAGTTCAACAAATTTTTAACTGTTGAAATTTGTTGAGGAGTTAGTATGACCATTTTCGAATCTCGAAAAAATATTGGAAAAAATTTCTAATGCGAGGATTTTGGGGATGAGAACGATTTAGGGTTCGAACAATTGCTTTCGGGTCGCTACGTTTGTGAAGCCGCCGCGATTTGCTTAAGCGACCGAGTTCGCCGTGACTTTGCGTGGGGGTAGAGGAGATATTAGAGAGTGGGTAGCCGGAGTTTGAAGTTTCCTGGTGGTCGACACTTCGTGAACGAGCCGTGTTTCCAGGATGATGGCGAAACCTGGTCACGTTTCCAGGTTAGAGTTTGAACAACTCAAATTCGATTTCGCGTGCGTAAGGAAGTTTGGATGGTTGTTGTCAGATTGGGGGATGAGGGTCGACTTGTTGATGACGTCGACGATGACCGGAGTTGGCCAGAG
Source organism: Allium cepa (assembly GCA_030765085.1). Taxonomy (NCBI): domain Eukaryota; kingdom Viridiplantae; phylum Streptophyta; class Magnoliopsida; order Asparagales; family Amaryllidaceae; genus Allium; species Allium cepa. Next base: position 592,563,729 of record CM060937.1, read on the forward strand.
GGGCTGTGCACGTGCACCGTGCAATTGTTTTGGAGGTCTGGAAAATTTGGGAAGTGGGGGAAGAAGCTGGGTGGAACAGGGTTGCACGCGAGTTTATCTCGAGTAATTCCTGCGTTTTGCTCGAAGCAGGAAGGGGATGGACTCGAAGCAAAAAAAAATTAATTGCCTCGGGACATTTGAATGTTACAGGTTTTTAATTAACCTGTCTGTTTGAATTTGAACAGATTTTGAAGATTTGAAACCAGGTTTTAACATATTGTCTAAAACTAGAATTTGAAAGATGAATCCAAATTTATTTTTGTATCCTAGTTTGAATTAAAGAATGTTTTATTAAAAAAAAAAATTTTTTTTTAATTATTTGAACTACTTAAAAAGGGGTTAAAGCATTAATTTAAAATGTTTTGAATTTAAATGATTGATTTAAACTCTAGTATAAATTTCTGTATAAAGATAAATGTTTTATAAAATTTAATAAAAAAAAAAGAGTTTTAACTTGGTTAAAATTGTAAAGTTAAATTTGTAGTTATTTCAAATTCTTTTAATATGAAATAGAATTTAAAAGTGAATTTGAAACAACATGTTTTTAAAATGTATTTGAGTATAATAATTAAATCATTACTAAAACGATGTTTTAAAGATAATTAAGGTTTAATGATTTATAATCCATCTAATTTTTTAAGGTAATTAAATGGTTAAATTAATAAGTTAATTAATTTATGATTTAAATTAATTAAGTTATTAAGAGATGTTTATTAATTTAGAATTAATTAATCTTGTAATTAATTTAAAGTAAATAAATGGTTGTAACCAATTAAGATGACTAATTGATATTGATTACTTACTTTGGAAATTAATTAAGACGGATTACTTTAAAATAGTAATTAGAGTTGAATTAATAATGTTTAAGTGATTGATAAATTTGTTATTAACTACTTAAGTTAATTTGAATGATTAGTTATGAAATTGGTTTAAAGATTTAATTTATTTATATGATTAATTAAGAATAATTTAATTAATTAAAGTGTTTGATAAATTAATTTATATCAAATGATTTGGAATTAATAAATCTGAATTGAATAATAAATTCATAAGTAATTAATTAAATTGGAAATGAATTGAATTAACTAGGATTAAACAATTAATTATTCCTGCTTACAAATGTTTATTGAATGCTTATGAATGATTGTATTGTATGAGATGCTTTGAATTGATTATCCTATCTGATTTGTGATATTTTGTTATGTAGTTTGAGCTGTGTATATTTATTTACATTTGTATACTATCTGTGAATCTGTGAATAGACGATGAGCGTTATAGTTTTATATCGCTTATCAACTATATTTCTATGTTTTAATCTGTGATGATTGAAATGATGTTGCACTAGTGTGTTAAACCCCTGGACCACACTTATACACACACCAATATGGATTTCACGAGGAAATCGATTAAGTCACAGATTTTTGAAATAGTTTTAAATTTGAATATTTGAATTCAAATGTTTTGGAAATGGATTGGGTTTAAAGTGAAAAGCTTTTGAAATGGAATTTCATAGAGGAAATTTATTTTGAATTACTCAATAAAATATGAAGTTGAATAATTTGATTTGAACTTAAATTCAAAATGTGAAACTAAATTCTATGATTTAAAACTAGGGATTAAAAATGTTATACCAGTTATATACGGGTTAAACTATTTTAAAAGTATTGATTTAGGAATGTGAATATAATTCAAGAACTTTAACTCGTGTAAATTAATTGGATTTCTCTGAAACAGAAACTGTTTGTTTTCTCATAATAAAAGCTTTCACATAAGAAATGAACTTCCAATTTGTGTTAAAAAGATTTCTAGTTTAAAATGAAAATGATTTCCAAGTTATAGAAACGATTTGAAAGCTATAGGTTAAATCTTTGATTTAAAGATTTAACGGGTTAATCCTATCGAAATGAAATTGTTTTGGAAATCTATGAATGGATCTTTTTGAAATAAATCTTTTTGTTTAAAGATTTGAAATGGTAATTGATTTAAACCATTTGAAAGAAAGTTTTGGGTTAAGTTGTGACTTAACTGAAATCCCAATATCCATATATTTCTTGTAAATATTGCGCTCACTATTCGGTTTAACCGGGAGAGGACCTTTGTGTCATATATCCCATTCCGAATATGTGATATGTCGTTATGGATAGCATTTGAAGACCGGTGGTGAAGACCGGATATTTTCGAAAACGTAAGGACAACTCGTCGAATGTCTTTGCATCGACTGGTCCTCGGTATAGAGACTCCATCTGTGATGGGAAGTCCGAACGTGATTAGTGAATGTCCGGATTGCAAGGACTTCTTTATAAGAGCCTTCGGTTCTGTTCGAACCCAGAACAGACTTGTATGGATTGTATGCCTGACATTACAAGTTGAGATATAAAGCCGATTTCTTACAAATATATTTCTGTTGGTGGCGGAGAATTTATTCTCTTAGCTTAACACCCTTCTCTGAGACGTACGAGCTCAGAGGTTATATAGTTGAAGGTTATCAGCGATATATTCCCAATTTTGGTAATGTGACATACTGAGTGTTGCTGTGAAATGATCATTGTGTTGATTATTTATGATGGGATCATTTATTTGATCGTCTATCTTTGTGATCATTTCTATGATCATTTGTTGACCCAAAGCATGGCTTTTGTATAAAGTATGTTTTGTGGACGTGACTTCGTCGAGCCTCACACCCCGTGAATGGTCAAAACAGGAAAGAAGCAGCAAGGTTATGAGGGGTAGCGCCCTTTAGGATATGTGCGTTTCCTTCTGGAAAAGGGTGGTATCATGGTATGGAGCCCAGATACTTAGTCATGTTGAAACACTTTATTATTATAATTGTGTGAATTGATTAGAGAGCTCTCGGATAAAGGTCCCAAAGGACCGGGGGATGGCATATTCGGTCAGTTGTTACTCAGTTAGGGGTAACCCGGCCTTGTGTTGGTAGAGATCCGGTTTGGTTCTCGGGGATGTCCATCCAGAGGCATTCTCATGTGGCAATGGGAAGTTCCTTGGCCTGATCATTCGTTGGAAATCCAAAGAAACAATACGAACCTTGTACAGTATTAGTTGTATAACCTGCCATGGAATGTGGCGGTAACCTGCTATTGAACATGGTTAGCTATAGTAGGCATACGATAATGGTCGTATGCTGGCTAAGATTTATATTCTACTTTCGAAATGAATTTTTCCTACACTATGCACTAGTAATAATATCAAATGTTTCTTTTAATGCGTATCAAGCATCTTTGACTATCATAAGGAGAAATCTCCTCCGATTCTGCGTTCGCATTGTGTGTGTGTGCAGGAGGCCTTATGGTAGTCTCATTTTTAAAAAAGCATTGCGAATTGACTTTGAAAATCCTTGTTGAATGTTTTAGAAGATAAACTGTTTTTGTTGCTCACACCAGTCCCACGACTGATCCGGAGTTTATTGTTTCTTTCCTAAACTCTGGGTGCTCATTATATTTTCTACACGAGCAGTCTAGAGTTGGGTTTTTCAGATAGTCAGGTTTAGTGGATTATCTAGAGTTAGTTCAGTCTTTGGATCGCACCAGTCTTGCTCGTCTTGGTGCATCGTTTTTGGGAGTTCGAGCTATTGCTGGATTGATTCTTAGAGATGGAGTTGCAGTTCTCAGAGTTCTCTTTTGAAGACTGTCTTAGAGTTATATTGTTCAGTTGCTAGATGTCATCTATTTTTCTTTTCCGCTGCTATTTATTGTATCATATCTCTGATGTATATTGATATCTATTGGATCATCTGTTGTATCAGATATTGTATCAAAGCTGTATATCAATGTATTATTCTTTTATTCCGCTGTGTTATTTACTTAATGTTGTTATAAGCTCCGGCGAATCGGATTTGAACGATCGAATCTATGGCATTCGAATACGATTTGAAGTATGGATGTCGATTTTCGAGCGGGCAAAATTCTAAACGTTACAGGAAGAATTAACCTAGGATGGATAGGCACCGATGGGAATACCAAACCTAATACGAGGCGGACCCAAGGTCAAGCACAAGCAAAGGATGTGGGTGCTTGAGTCCCGCAAATGGATATGGGATATGTATCAGTTTTTTGTGAATATGATGCAAGCTAAAATTGCAGCTGGGGTGGTATACGGAAATGCTACAGAAATAGGAGTATCGAAAGTTCCAGTAGTTAACTACTATCCTAAGCTAAGCGGAATTATGCTAAGCTTCAAGGGAAGCCATTTCTAGGAAAAAAAGATGCCATTGACGTAGAGGATTGGTTGCTTCTACACTGTGTGAGAATTTTTGTAGACTTAGGGCTCAATGATGAGCAAAAGTGGGGGCTTGCTTCGAGATAGCTTAAGGGAGCATTTTGTTTTGGTGGAGTAGTGTGAGGGCTGGTGCGGATTAGGAGAGCTTGACATAGGCAGATATCAAGGGGAGGTTTCGAGAGAGGTTCATGTCTGTGATGGCATAGTCGGCTCTGATTAGAAAGTTTGCTGAGTTAGAGCAAGTGGATATGTAAGTTTTGGAGCATGCTACAAGGTTCGAGGAGTTGGCCAGATATGGGTATGCTACTTGGATATAGTGATGAAGAGGAATTAGAAGTTTATTAGGGGGTTGAAGCCTGAGTTAGCAAGGACTACATTATCTCATATTTGAGGTCCTTCTGCTTTTGTAGTGGATATGGCCTTAAGGTATGAGGAGATGCTTAATTCCTTAGAGAAGGGTATGGCTAAGGAGGTCCAGGTTGGGTGGAGTTAGAAGATGAAGTTATTTCCTAAGAAAGGTGCTTAGAAGGGTGGAGCCACTAAGAAAGGGGGGTCTGAGGTTGTTAGTTTTAAGTGCGACAAGAACATGCATTTCGCTAATGGCTGTCGTGTTAGAAAGGCAAAGGATGTGGCCGGGAAGTTGAATGTCAGGTGCTTCAACTATGACCATATTGGCCACTATAAGAATCAATGTAAAGATCCCGCTAAGGATGGAAAGGACAAGGTGTATGCAATGGAGCCTGGTACTTCGAAGCCAATAGCTCACGAGAAGGGAAAGGTAGTTTTGGGAGGTAAGCTTTAGATTCATGTTATGTCCATTAGCGTTCTATTTGATACAGGTGCATCGCATTATATTATATCTAGATGTTTTATAGATAAGCTTAACCTAGAACCCATATATTTAGTTACTTCCTTATCGGTTGCAAATCAAATGAAAGGGTATGCAACTCTAGGGTAGAGATGTGATCAGTTATAGTTTGACTTGTTGGGTCATACTTTTGTTTGTAGTTTGCATGTGTTTGATTTTGTAGGTTTCAAAATTATTTTGGTATGGATTGGTTAAGTGTGTACAATGCTAGGATATTTTGCTAGAATAGGAAAATATCACTTAGACACCCTGATTGTAGCGATCAGATACTTTACCATAAAAAGCCATAGTAGTGAGGTGAATGATTTATTGGGTGTTTTGGAGTCAAAAGATGAGCTGAATCAATTTTTCGTAGTTAGGGAATTTGCAGATGTTTTTCAACATGTAGTAGGATTTCCACTAAAATAATCTACCAAGTTTCGAATAGATTTCGTTCTGGAAGCAGAAACAACTAGGATGCCAAGAAGGTTGACCCATATAGAGATGAGGGAGTTGAAAGTGCAGTTTGTAGGTTTGGAAGGCAATAGTTTTATCAGGCCGAGTAGTTTGCCATGGGAAGCAGCCACAGTGTTTGCAAAGAAGCTGGACGAATCGATGAGGCTATTTATAGATTATCATAAGTTAAATGAGAGGATGATAAAGAATCGATATCCACTACCAAGGATTGACAATTTATTTGACCATTTAATTGGTGCCAAGGTATTTTCTCAGTTAGATTTGGCAACAGGTTTCCACTAGCTCAGAGCAGAAGAGGATAGTATAACTTTGATGGTGTTTAGGACCAGTTATGGATCGTACAAATGGTCTGTTATGCTGTACGATCTGACTAATGCGCCAACTTTCCATGTAGATTTGATGAACCAGATTTTCCAAGAGCACTAGGATAGGTTCACATTAGTTTTCATAGATGATATCTTGACATACTTTATGGATAAAAGAGAACAAGAAATTCATCTTAGAGTGGTGCTTGAGACGCTGATGTAACACTAGCTAAAGGAAAAGTTGTCAAAGTGTCATTTTTGGAAGAAGGAAGTGAAGTTTCTGGATCATGTAGTTTTAGAGAAAGGTTTGTTGGTAGATCCGACTAAGACTGAAGTAGTGAATAGTTGGAAGAGACCCAGGACGATGACTGAGATAAAGAGTTTCGTTGGATTAGCTGGTTATTATAAAAGATTTATTAAAGGTTATTTGCGAATAGCAGCACCGATGACCAAGCTAACGAGAAAGGACGTGAAGTTTGTGTGGACTAATAAGTGTATGGAAGCATTCCATAGTTTGAAACACTTATAGACTCGTACACCAATTTTGGATGTTTTGGAGGGGAATCAGGATTTGGTTTACACAATTGCTTATGCTACAGGATTAGAAGCTATGCTAATGTAGAAAGATAAATTGATTGTCTTTGTTTCTAGAGAGCTTAGACCATATGAGGTCAGATATCCGACCCGTGTTTTTGAATTGGCTGCATTAATTTTTTACATTAAAGGTATGGAGACATTACCTTTAGGGAGAGAGGTTTGAGTTATATATAGATCATAAGTCACTGAAGTATTTGTTATTTCAGGGGGAGCTGAACATGAGACAGTAGGGGTGGTTAGAATTTATCGCCGCTTATGATTTTGGGATTGAGTACAGACCGGGGAATGGCATTGGTTGCAGATGCGCTTAGTTAGAAGCATCAGAATGCAGTTTTGGCAATGATTGCCGAGTGGAAACATTTAGAAGCCTTATTAGCTTGTCGAGTGCAGTGGAGATCTAAGGCCCGGTCTAGTGAAGTGGTTGTTATATTATCTTGATTGGAAGTGCGACCAGTGGTGATTGAAAGGATTACTACTAAACAAGAGGAGGATCCAGTGTTAGCTGAACGGATTAGGAATTTAAGAGATGGAGCCAAGAGCGATGGTTTAAAGGACATCGATCATAACCAAAATGGGTGGTTGAGAAAGAAAGGGAGATTTTGTGTTCTGAGTGTAGGAAATATAAACGAAAGAAGTTTTGAAGGAATGCCATCGTTTGAAGTTCACTATTCATCTAAGGGGAACAAAGATTCTTCAAGATATGAAGAGAACTTTCTTCTAGGAATGTATGAAGTGGGATGTTGGTTTGTAGGTGAAGTAGTGCTTGAGATGCCAGCATGTCAAAGCTGAAAATTAGAAGACAAGTGTGTTGTTTCAGCCATTAGATAATCTGGTATAGAAATGAGATTATATTTCTATGGATTTTATTGACCGGTTGGCAAGATCGAACAGAGGAAATAAAAGTATATGGGTCGTAGTGGACGGAATGGCCAAGAGTTCCCATTTCATTCCAATTAAGTCAACTAGAACGTTATTAGTTCTATCAAAGTTATTTATGAAAAATGTGATTAGGCTGCATGTAATTCCTAGTAGTATTGTAAGTGATATAGATTGCTCATTTACTAGAGAGTTCTGCAAGAGTCTACAAGAAGTTTTGGGAAACAAGCTTAAGATGAGCACTACTTACCTTCTGTAGACAAATGGGAAAATAGAAAGAGTTAACAAAGTCTTGGAAGATTTGTTAAGAGCTTGAATTCTAAATTTCGGGGGATCGTAGGAAGACCATCTGCATTTAGTCGAGTTTTCGTAAAACAATTATCTGACTTTTGTTAAGATGGCACGGTTTGAAGCTTCGTATGGATGTCCATGCAAATCTCCCATATGTTGGTTAGAGTACGGGGATAGATTAGTTCTTGGTTAATATTTTGTTAGAGAAGTTGCATAAAATATTGAGGTCGTTTGGGCTACAATGAAGGAGGCTCAGTTTAGGCAGAAGAGTAATGAAGATAAAAGGGGAAAGTTTTAGAGTTCTCAATTGGAGATCAGGTTTGTCAAAGTGTCATCGATGAATGAGATGATTAGATTTGGGAAATTAGGAAAGTTAGCACTGAGTTTCGTTGGACCTTTTTGTTAGTTCCTGAGAAGTTGGTTTTGATGACAACAACCATAGAACAAGATTATAGAATATAAATACTAACGTTACTGTTTAGATATATATGTATATGCAGGATATATATATATATACAGGTGCTAAAGAATGAAGACTGTATAGTATAGAGATTCAAGAATTGATAAACTCAAGATCGAAGATATCAAGATTCAAGAATCATGAGTATCAAGATTATCAAGAGTTCAAGTTTTCAATATAAGTAATTTAGTTAGGAATTTTGTTAAAACTCCTAGAAAAGCACTGATATCTTAATATCCATTTTATTCATGGAATGGAATCCACTTCGAGCCTGTTAAAGGGATGGAACCCAAAATGGGATGGAACCTACGAAAAATCTAATGGAATATTGTTTTGTATCTACTAACTTTTATTCAAATGTTTTACAAAATTATATCTTGTTTTCAAAATGATTTCAAATATCTTCTTTTTAAAAAAATCAAAAACAACTATCCTGGTTTTAAAATACATTTAGCCTCAAAATAATCTTTATTTTCAATATCAAATTATCCTTGGTTTTAAACTATCTTTTAATTATAATATATTTAACTTTTAATATTTATACTTAGATTTAAATATAAAATTATAGTAAAAATTTTTATATAACAAAATATTATTCTCCATACTTGTTTATGTATTTTAACTACAGTTAAGTATATTTGTAAAGTTTAAAATAGCTTTAATACAAGGTAGAAGTTATTTTCAAAGAAAAACAAATTACCACAAATAACTTAGGCCTATCGACAACCCCAAGGAACCCTTGTCGACAAGGTGATAGTTTATTTCAAAAGTTTGAATTTCAAAGGAAGTGTCTATTCGTCATATCCTTTCACGAATGGACATGGTTGTTGTGCTACTATAAACAGGGGCTGTTTTTAATGAATTTAAATTTATAGATTCTCTGAATTCAGTCCTCTTCCTCTTCCACATTTCTTTATATACATTTTTACCATTACTCTGCCGAAATCACCATAGAATCTAACCAGATCATCTCTGGTATGATTCTCTATCACTATCTCAACAAGATCCCAATGCTATTCAGCATTATAGACTTCTTTGTAATAAACCGAGTGATAAAAGGTGTGATTGTAGCCTAGAAAATCAATCAAGCGAGAAAAGGTGTGATTGTAGCCTGGAAAATCAATTAGGTTAACTTGTTGCCCGTAAAATCAAGTATCTCTACCCAGAGGAATATGAATCTGGGGCGGCATACCTCCTGGATTTGAAATCGAGAATGTAATTGTAAGAATTGATTTTGAAAGGAAATCCGTACTTGTGTTGTAGGACTGGATGTAGGGTAACTCCGAACCAGTATAAAATTCGGTGTGTTCTTTCCTTTATTGCTTTTACTTTATATCTGCATCTGTGTTTGATTATGTAATCATATCAGTGTTTGAATATTGCATACATTTGTGTTCAAATTAATATAAACTCAAAAAGAATTAGTAATTCCTTAAAACACTATTCACCCCCCTCTAGTGTTAATTCTAGCCTTAAAATCCGTAATCCACAGTTCTCACATTTGGTATCGGATCAAGGTTTTCAAAGTTTCATAATATGAATTTTGAAAAAGCTTTTAAAATAGCTATGTCAAAAAAACTTGTTAATACTAGTTCAGAAATATTCAGATCATCATTGTCTCATGAGTCTGCATATAATCAATATACAGATTCAAGTTGTCTACCAAAATTGTATGATGTGCAGGAAACATGTTTTATGGGTGTTGAGGAATCAATCCATAATGGAAAAATAATGTAGATCAAAAAGAATAAATGGATACGCGATAGCGGATGCTCTAGACACATGACTGGTAATTCGAATATGATGAATGATATAATATACAAAGACGGAGGACTGGTTAACTTTGGAGACAACTCAAAAGGATATGTGATTGGCATCGGCAAAGTCGGTAACTCTGTAACTCCTATTATTACTAATGTTTTGCTAGTTAAGAATCTGAAATATAATTTGCTAAGTATTAGTCAGCTTTGCGATGAAGGACGTAAAATTAAATTTGAAAAAGATAAGTGTCACATTGAAGATAATAATTCAATCATAATATTTGACGAAATTGGGAAAAAGAATATTTATATTCTTAGTATGTAAGTTTCAAATGATAACCTATGTCTTTTGGCAAATACAAGTGACCCTTGGATATGGCATAAGAGATTTGGATATTTTAATTTCAAACTCTTATATAGACTATCAAAACATGATCTAGTAAGAGGTATCGCTAAAATGAATTTTAAAGTAGATAGTTTATGTGATGCATGTCAATTAGGAAAACTTAGAAAAAGTTCCTTTAAATTAAAAGATATGATTTCAACTTCAAAACCTCTTGAATTACTTCAACTTGATTTATTTGGGCCATCTCAAATTCAGTCAATAAATATGTTTTTGTAATTGTAGATGATTATTCTAGATTTACATGGACAATATTTTTGAAACATAAAAGTGATACTTTTGAATGTTTTAAGAACTTTACAAAAAGGATTCAATCAACTTTCTGTAAAAATTATAACCATCCGTAGTGATCATGGTGGTGAATTTGAAAATGAAAAGTTGGAGGAATTATGCAATAAAAAGGGAATAACTCACAAATTTTCATTTCCAAGAACTCCATAACAAAAAGGAGTAGTAGAACGTAAAAATAGGACGATTCAAGAGTGTACGAGAACTATGTTTTAAGATAGTAAATTACCAAAATATTTGTAGGCAGAAGCAGTTGCTACCGCCTGTTATAATGTAAATAGAATTTTAATTAGACCTTTAACTAATAAGACATCTTATGAACTTCTTCACATAAAGAAACCTAAGGTATCTTATTTTAGAAATTTTGGAAGTAAATGTTCTATTTTAAATACAAAAGATAACATAGATAAATTTGATCCTAAATCCGACAAAGGTATCTTTATCGGATATTCTAATAGAAGTAAAGCATACAGAGTGTTTAGTTTAAGAACTAACACCATCGAAGAAACAATGCATGTTTCATTCGATGAAAGTCTCAAAATTTTTGAAGATAAATTTGATGAAGAGGATTTAATTACTGAAAATCAAGAGTCAACTGAAACTAATAATGAAATTAATCATCCAAATAAAAAGATTAAATTTTTAAAAGATCATCCTGTAGAAAATATACTGGGAGATATGCAATCTGTTATTACAAATAGAAATCAACTAAGTAAAATGAGCAATGTAGCCTTTATATCAACTATTGAACCCAAAAATCCAAAAGAAGCATCAACTGATGATTCATGGATTTTGGCTATGCAAGAAGAACTAAATCAATTCACTAGAATTTATGCTTGGGAACTTGTTCCTAGACCTGAAAATAAAACTATAATTGGAACTAAATGGGTTTATAAAAGTAAAATGAATGGGCAAGGTGAGATTGTTAGGAATAAAGCCCAGATAGTCGCTCAAGGTTATTGTCAAGAAGAAGGAATAGATTGTGATGAAACCCTTGCTCCCGTAGCAGAAGCCATTAGGATTCTACTTGCTTTTGCAAATCATAATAATTTCAGATTATTTCAAATGGATGTTAAAAGTGCCTTTTTAAATGGATTTGTAAAACAGGAAGTATATGTTGAACAACCACCACTTTTTGAAAATAAAAAATTACCAAATCATGTTTACAAACTTATAAAGCTCCATATGATCTAAAACAAGCTCCTAAAACCTGGTATGATAGACTAAGATCTTACTTATTACAATCAAACTTTGAAATTGGTAAAGTAGATAATACTCTTCTTACTAAAAGAAATAAAAATGATATTTGATTAGTACAAGTTTACGTAGATGATATCATTTTCGAATCAACTAATTTTGAAATGAATAAAGAATTTTCTGAAATAATGACAAAAGAGATTGAGATGAGTCATATGGGTGAATTAAACTTCTTTCTAGGATTGCAAATAAAACGATTAGATAATGGTATCATTATCAGTCAAGAAAAATATACTAAAGACCTAGTTAGTAAATTAGGTTTGACTACTGCAAGTGGAAAACCCACTCCCATGGCAACCAAAGAGTACCTAAGTAAAGAAGATCTCTCGTAAGATGCAGATCAAAAATTATATAGAGGAATGATTGGATCACTACTCTATATCACTGCTAGTAGACCTGATATCATGCATAGTGTTTGTCTCTGTGCAAGTTATCAATCCTAACCTAAAGAGACCCACTTAAAAGCTGTAAAACGTACATAAAATATGTTAAACAAACCTTTGATCATGGCTTATTTTATCCTAAAAATGATTCTTTTGAATTAATATCTTACTGTGATGCTGATTATGCTGGTTGTAAATCAGATCGAAAAGGTACAAGTGGAACTTGTCACTTTTTAGGGGCATTTTCTGATTTTCTGGTTTAGTAAAAAGCAAAAAACGGTTTCTTTATCAACAACCGAAGCAGAGTATATTTCTGCTGCTTTGTCTTATTCTCAAGTAATATATATGCAACAAACTTTAAAAGATTTTGGTTTAAATATCTCAAAATCACAAAATTTAATGTGATAATACCATTGCAATAAATTTATCCAAAAATCATACTCATCATTCTCGAACTAAACATATTGATATCAGACATCATTTTCTCGGAGATAATATAAGTAAGGAAGTAACCACTCTCGATTATATCAATTCCGAGAACCAAATTGTTGATATCTTAACAAAACCCTTAAATGAATCTATATTTACTAAGTTAGGAAGTGAATTAGATATTTGTTCAATAACTAAAATATAGAATATAAATAACAAGTATAACTAAAATTAAATTAATCAAATAGCAAAAGTATAAGTACCTAATCGAAAACCCTCCTTTACCCCTGTTGACATATAATGAATTTTTTTCTTTTGAAATTTTTCCCACCAAAATTCAAATGGGTGGTTATATATTCGTCTTATTTCAAAATTTTGTTCATTCTTTCTGTCCTTTCTCTGATCTAACTTCTGAAAATAATAAAACAATGGCCTCCTCCTCCAAATCAAATAAGAATTCAACCTTTTCGTTCCCTTCTCCTTCTACTGGACCATTTCAACGAACTACGCTTGCACGAGTGATAAAAATGGAGGTTTCCTTGAAGGATGCATTGCAACATATGACGGAAATTCAAGTAGTGCAAATCAGAATGGCCAAAGAACAAGAACGGCAAAGCAAAATCCTTAGAAACTTTCAAAAGTTCCTAATGGATAATCATGCCAATCCCATCTTGATTGATGAAGAATCTTCAGGTGATCAAGTGTAAGAGTACAGGGAGGAAGAAGAAGAAGAAGCCTTCGTAGAAGAAGAGCACGCCGAAGATGACAAAAAGGTTGTTTGCATTGGCGAAGTTTGCTTTGATAAGGATGGAAATCTAGTCGAACAACGCGGAAATTTCTGTTTCCACTACCCAAATTGCTTGGTATATAGATCTCCCATTGTCAAGAATGCACATTAGTTTCTTTTCTCTCTTTCTTATCGTAATATGAACTTACTTACGTTTTATATGCAAATGTAAATATAACAATATATAATTAATAAATGATTTGTGAATTCTCGTATTATGACTACTATAAGTATTATCATATATGGATTCTTAGTTAGGATAATTAGTAATTAATAGCTAAGTTCTAGTTTCAGAATTAAGTGTTGATTATTTATGATAACACTATCATTATAATCACATGTCATGTAGTATTAGATTAAAGGGGTGTTATATAGTTTGGAGTTAGTTTTTGTTGATGACAAAGGGGGAGAAGTTTAAAATAGGATAGTTAGGCATAGATTAAGGGGGAGTTATTAGGATAGAAGTAATATTCTATAAACAAAGGTTGTCATCATCAAAAAGGGGGAGATTGTTAGTCCCTGAGAAGTTGGTTTTGATGACAACAATCTTAGAATAAGATTATAAAATATAAATACTAACATTATTATTTAGATATATATATATATATGTATGTATGTATATACCAGATATATATACAGGTACCAAAAATGAAGACTGTACATTATAGAGATTCAGGGCTGACAAACTCAAGATCGTATCAAGTTTCAAGATGTGACGACCCAGAATTTTTGAGCATTTGAAATTGGAATATTTTATTGATTTTAAATATTTAAAAGTTAATTTTTAACTTGAATTCACATATCACCAATTATTTGGTAATTTAATTATTAAATTAAATAAGTTGAAGTTGGATAAAATGTTGAATCTTCAGTTTTAAGCATATTAAAAATAATTTGAAGGCTTATAAAATTTATATTGATAATACTGAAGATAGTAAAAATCCTAAAATTGAATCTAACAGTGATTTGTTCAGTTTTGAAATTTATATCGTTTAAATTGAATTTAAAAATAGCCTTCCGAGGTACAGTCTCGGAATTTGACGAAACCAGTTCCATTGGATCCGTAATAGTGTTTTATTATCGGATTTAAAATTCTGTAGTTTTTGGAGTTGCTGTGTGAGCGTACGACTTATAAACGCGCTGAATTTATATCGAATTCAATACAACATATATTGATTAGTCAAGCTATATTCCTTTTCGTTCACATCAGAGCTTCTTCGTTCTTTCCAGAATCACTGTAGCAGCCTAATGATGGCACGCAACCTTCTTTCCAAATCATGTTTCCCCTTTTAAAACATCACGCAACATACTCAGACACGCTATCCATTTTCATTAACTCGCGCAGCCTTTGTTCCAGAGATAAAATATCTATCGTTCTAAATAAAGGCCGAGCTTCTTCTCAAGAATTCATTCAGAATCGAAAACCATATTCTTTTCTCTCTTCCAATTCCACGAATTCGAAAACTCCATTTCCCTTTTTCATATGAATTGAATTCGTTAATAAAAAAAAAGAGGACCGCATCTTTTCGTTCAAATCCCTCTTCTGCAGTAGAAATCAAAATCAGATTCAAAAAAAGAGAGAGAGAGAGGCGATCTGGAACCGGCAACGACGTTGTTCGATTGGGAGAAGCTCGCTAAGTGTTTTCACGAGATGGGTTCGCGTATTCGAGGGGGAAAAACAGTGGAGCCTCGATTTGTTTGAACTCGCGATTTGTTGATGGAGGCAAAGCAGTGAGTCTTGGCGATTATAGGGTTGCTGGAATTCGAGTGGCCCTCTACTAGTGGTCGCAACTAGGTTTTAGGCAACTAGGTTTTGGTGCGACGCTATGTGCTCGAGGGTAGAGTCGAGGCAGTCTTCGGCTAGGGTTTGGTTAGTGAGACTGTGAGGTATATTTTCAGTTGCTTCGTTTTGTTGAATATGCGCTTATATGATTTTTGTTTGATGATAATAAACATATATACATTTGTTTAAATGTATTTGTTAATATACTATTTTATTTTTCACAGTTTAAATAAATATTTGCTGAATAAAATAAATAACACAGATTTTGAATTCAAACGAATATTTTATTCAAACAAATATTTATTACAATTTTGAATAGTACAATTTCAAGCTCTCACTATAACTATACAAATTCAATTACAATACAACTTCTAATTACAATTCAACTTACATTCAGAACCTCACTACATATCACTCACACTCGTATTTTTATCTTCAATTTCTTTCCAGTTTGAATCCAGCATCTGAGCAATCTGCAAAAATATTTACTAACGCAGTAAAATTGAAAATAAAATATTTTTGCAATATAAAATAAAAGATGAATTTTGAAAATAATATTTGCCTCAGTTATTTGGGTTGTTCGTCGTCATTTAAATTTGAATTCATCATACACGAACAACTTGTGACATACACAGTGTATCACTGTATATGCCACAAGGCCGTGCACACCGATATATATACTTGATAATGCTACAGGGACAGGTGAGCACAGGTCAGACCCAAATGAAAAGCCCGGTTCAACTCACGTGCAATACATTGAAAATCATGACACGAGCACAAGGTCAAACCCTAGTTTTTAAAACTGGATTCAACAAAAGGCTACAAAAAGAATGCAAAGCTTAGACAAATTCCAAATGCATCAGTGCATGAAGACTGAAACAACATGCAAATGCATCAAAACAATGTCGAAGTTATTCCAGCAAAATGACAGTACAAACAAGTGCACATTGGAAGTACAAGATAATAGCAGCAATGTACATGCACCAGTGATGAAAGTTACAAGAACACAAGGCATAGCGACTGCATAGGACTGCAACAACCAAATGGATGGAAGCAAAGACCAGAAGAACAACAACTCAACAGAACATGGACTGCAACAATCAAGCAAATGTAGAGAACAAGCTACATGAAGGCAACATGAAGCAATGCCGAGCTCAATACAACACAGTGTACATAAATACTGCAACTACACAGACCAACAATGGAACAGCAGTTCATATGAACAAGTGTACAAAGGCAATATGAATAAGTGACTCAGGCAAACACACCAAATGAAACAATGAACAAAATATATGCAAATGCATCAAAGCACTGAGACATGAATGCAACATTTACAACATAGCAGCAGTATGCAAGTGCATACACAAAGAGGCAACAAAGACCAAAGTGCATGAACACAGTGAAGACCACAAAGGCAGTGCATCAGTGTATAAAGAGCTCGAGCACAAGAATATGACAGCAAACAAAAGTGCACTGAACAACTTACAAATATACAACCAAGACAGTAGTGTGCAACTCGAGCCTCAGAAGAATTAAAGTGACACAACAGCAATAATGCAAACAACAAAAGTACAGTGTCAAGCTCATGTATGCAACAGATAATGATGCAGGGAAGACTCGAATGACCAAGTGCACCACAGACCATACAACAACTTAAATGTCAAGCACAAGTCTGAAACTCGAGACCAGCTCAGCAAAAGTCAACAATGCTCGAAGACTCGCCAAGTATAGGACACAGTAGTGACAGTAAGCAATGTAGCAACACGCAAAATAATCAACGCAGTATAAAAATGAAAAAGTGCGTATCTTTGAAATGGTCATCACGAAATGAATCAAAGCCAAGACCCAAGCCAGTAGTAAAAAATTCACGAAATCAGTATTGTCAAAGTCAATCAAGAATTCACCGTGATAGCCAAGCAAATTGACCAAGTCACAAATCAAAACCGTGGGTGCCAAGCATCAAAAATACGAAATTGAAAAAGTCAGATCAATCCCAAGCATCCAAGCATAATCAAGCGGCCAAAGCACAGAATTGATGAATTCAAACAATTATATACGAACGAAAATATAGGAATTCGACCTATATATAAACCATTCATCATCGGCAGTTTAAAGAGCATCGAGTTCAAGTACGAAAACACTAAAGCACAAAAGCATAAAATTACATACCGAAATCACAGAAGGAACTCGATCCAAATTGAAGAGCCGTGAGCAAATCAAAGAGCATCGAAGCCTACTATCGAACGATATCGAGCGGCGCTTCAATTTGCACAACCCTAATTTTGGAAGCAAGGAGCAAAAGAGCCGAAGCCCTAATTTTGTTTGCAGAGAAGAACAAGTCGCCATCTCAAAGAGGAACGAGAAAGAAGGAACCAGGCCGACATTATTTTCTACAGAGCAAAATAGATAAAGAAGAGAACGAGCTAGAGAAATAAAAGGGGCCGGTGTTTCTTTGTTTAAAGGGGCTTTATTTTTAGTTAGGGTTTAAAGTGTTTGTTAATTATTATTTTTTAATTGTTGTTTTTATTTTTCACATCAAATCTTGGTAAATCACCACCTAGGGTTTAGGTAGTGTCAGATTGTCTAGTTAGAATTAGTTCAGTGAGCAGGGTGTCCGAGTTTGCAAAGCTCTATAGGCGGGAGCAGAGTTTGCAAGTAAGCAAAGCTCTATAGGCGGGAGCAGAGTTTGCGAGTAAGCGAAACTCTATAGGCGGAGCAGGGTGTGCGAGTCTAGTAGAGTGTTTGTGAGCGGGAGCAAATGTTTGCGAGTCTAATAGAGTGTTTGTGAGCGGGAGCAATTGTTTGCGAGTCTAGTAGAGTGTTTGTAAGCGGGATACTGTTTAATTCTAATAGAAATATGGGAATGCAGGAGTAGGCAGGGGTTGCCGAAGCTGGGTAAATTTTGTATGCGATTTACTTTTCAGCATATTTATTTCTGCAGTTTGTTTCTGTATTTAATTCGAGTAAATTTGCTATAACCCTATTCACCCCCCTCTAGGGTTAATCTAGATCCTACAAGTGGCATCGGAGCCCGGTATTTTTCTTTAACTCTAGAGTCATGAATTCATCAAATAATGCTTTTCTGAGGGGCAATCTATTGCTAGGCCACCCATGTTTAACGGGAATGATTATGCTTATTGGAAAGTTAGGATGTGTATATATCCTAGTTCTGTTGATTATGATGTTTGGGATATTATTGAAACTGGCTATAAAGCTCCCACTATAATCGTTGGTGATACTGAGATTCCTAAACCTAATGATAGATGGGATGCTAACAATAAAAAATTAAAAACCACAAATGCTAAAGCAATGAACGCTTTGATCTATGCTCTTGATAAAAACGAATTTAATAGAATTTCCCATTATACAACAGCACAGGAAATTTGGCACACTTTGGAGGTGACACACGAAGGAACTTCTCAAGTCAAGGAGTCTCGTCTAGCCCTATTCAGCAATGAATACGAAAACTTTGTGATGGACAAAGGCGAGAGCATAAAGGATATGTTTGGACACTTTTCAACCTTGGTATACAATGCTAGAGCACTTGGGAAAGTATTCACTGAGGTAGAGCTTGTGAGGAAGGTGCTACGAGTTTTACCAATGAACTTTGAGGCAAAATTCACGGCAATACAAGAATCGAAAGATCTGAGTAAACTAAGCATGGAGGAGTTGATCGGCAACTTGACGACATATGAGCTTGAGCTAAAAGCAAAGGAAGAACGCAACAACTCCGAACCAAAGAAGAAGACGATTGCCTTAAAGAGCAAAGAAGAAAGCGATGAAGAAGGAGAAGATTCTATTGAAGAACTTGCATTAGTTGTCAATAATCTTAGAAAATGGTCAAGATTCAAGCCACGCAAGAAGAAAACAAAGGGCAATAGGTCAAAAGATTCTGAAAATTCCGATAATGAACTGACGTGTTATAACTGCAACAAGCCTGGCCACATCAAACCAGAATACCCACTTCTCAAATATAACAAAGGAAAGAAAAAGGAAAAGAAGGCTTTTACAGCGACTTGGGATGATGAAGAAGGAGAGGAAGTTTCAGATAGCAGCTCAGAGGAGGCTAACTTGTGTCTTATGGCAAAATCAGATTCAGAAGCAAGCTCCGAGGAATCTAGTGAGGCAGGTGAGTATTCCTATAGAGATCTTGTTTTTATGTGCTTAGATCTTACTAAAACAATTGATAGTCTTGAATCAAAAATTGAAAAACTGAAATCTGAAAGGAGGAAACTCGACCATGAAAATTCTAGGTTAGAAACTGAACTTGAAAATATTCAAAACCTAGACTGTAAAAAATGTAAAACTTTAGATTCAGAATTATCGAAACTTAGGAATAACTTTGAGAGTCTTGAAAAAGAAAACTTGAATCTTAAGAAAACCATCGACACTAGGAAAAAGGATTTTGTAAATCGATGCACCTCACTTGTCACTGAAAACACAACATTAAAAACCAAAGTCCAAAATCTTGAGAAATCTCTGAATAACTTTTCAAAAGGAGAAAAATATTTCAAAATATTATTGGAAAATCAAATTTTTGCTAACAAAAGAAAAGGACTAGGTTTTGGGAAATCACAAGATGATGATAATGCAAAAGGTAAAAGTGTCTTTGCTCGATCTGAAATAATTGGACCTCAAAGTCATAGGAACAAGAACACAAAATTTAATTAAGTCAATTTAAAGTGCACAATTTGTAGAAAATTTGGACACAATCAAAATAATTGTTGGTATAGACCCAAACAAGTGAAAACTATACCAATTTGGGTTCCAAAAGGCACAAATATAAAATCTTTGAAAGTCAAACAAATTTGGGTGCCAAAAGGAACATATATAAATAGTTTTGGGTCACCACAAACATATTTTTCATATTCTGCCACTAACAACCATGGACCTATAATAACAAATAGGTCAGAAAAATCTTTCATCGTGTAGGTGCGGTGGCAAGCTAAGGAACAATGACGGTGTTCTCTGGATTTTGGCTGTTCCAGAAACACAACGGGCGACAAAGAAAAGTTCCTTAGCCTAGTATAAAGGTGACAGAATCACAATGGACAACAACGAAAAATTATCGTAAAGGTAAAACAGGTAAATTTGTTTTGATTGATATATTAAATGTGATAATCTGCACCGTAATCTTAATGAGCCAGTAATGTGATGATGAAATGAATGATGTCTTTAATTCTGACTTATTCTTAATTGATATGATTTCTTTTGACTTGTTCTTATTTATGACCTTGATTTGTGCTTAAATGATGACCAATCAGATTTTCAACTTTGAACTAATCCATATAAATTTGTTCGGTCAAATGATGGTATTTTATTGATCTTTGATTACTCATGCTATACGTAGATATATTTGTTTTGACAGTTTGGTCACTGCTTGTAAATTTGCACTATTTCAAATTTCATGTGAAAGATGTTAAAAAGGATTTTGAGAAATTGTTGAAACTTCAAGAAATTGTTTTTGAAATAATAATGATGTTGATTGACTGTTGATTACTCATGAATATAACTGTTTATCCTAAGGTTTCTGAAATTAACACTATGATATTTGTTTGAGTGTTAACATAGCTTCATTTCAAACTTCATTTTGAGATAGTTTGTTGAAATTTCACAAATCTGGTCTTTGACATCCAACGAGTGAATATTGAGTGAAATTTAAATTCAGATGCAGATTACACTGGTAATATAGTTGATAGAAAAATTACTAGTGGAATGTGATTAATCTTTAAAACATTCATTTGCTGCATCATTTTTTTCAAAGAAAATATCTGCATATTTTTCACTTGAAATAGTTTTTCAAATGGCAGAATTTTTCTCATATAACCCCTTCGAGAAAATCATTGTTGACCATATTTTAAGATTAGTCATTCTTATTTGATTTTAAATGACAAATTTTGACTAATCTAACTCCCTAATGATTATCGAAAAGATCAATAGTGATTGAAAAAGTGATGAGTGTCAATATTTGTCATACATTACTCAAGACAATATATTTAGAAAAATTTCTTTAGAATTTCATAACAAGAGTTATAAAAACTTTTTGTTGGGTAAAAATTCCATGATCATTTCTGTTTCTATCATCTTTCTATCGACCATCACTCATCAAAATTATATATAACATGTAAATTTATGGTAGTTTACAAAGGAAATTATTCGTTCTTCAATTTATTATTATAAAGGAAATTATCTGTGCTTCAATTTATTATATCATTCAATAAAAATAAATATCCAAAGTATTCACTCTCATTTAAAAGTCCTCACGGTTATGCATGGGTGAATTACTTGGATTTTTGATTATGTGCTTCCATGCTCATTTAAAAGTCCTTACGGTTATGCGTGTATGGAACGCATATCAAAATTAATTGATTAAATAGAAAAGTTGATTCTAATCCCATTTAAAAGTCCTCACGGTCATGCGTGGTTAGAAGATACTTGATTTCATTTTTTAAATAAAAATTGTGAATACTACTAATCTCTTTTAAAAGTCCTAACGGTTATGCATGGTTAGTAGATATTCAAATTTCCTGAAATAAATATACCACAAATAGACAGAACTGTATGGTTTTTTGATGACTTTATCCCCATCACTTCTGAAAGTGGAATATGCGTCTGACAAGGGTAATTATGATTTTTGTTTGAGTTTTATTGAAATTTGATATTTATATTCAATTGAGTTAAATGTTTGATTCATGTTTGTCACTTCATCCCTATTTTTATAACACTGTTATTCTTTTGCTGATAACAAAAGTGGGAGAGAAAAGTTAAGATTTTGTCAAATAGAATCAAGCAAAGGTCAAATAATTTTCCATTTGCATCTAGGCTCACTTGCATATTTTTATTTGTATGCATATATGTAGGAGGAGTATTATATAAAGAGGAGCATTTAAATAGGGGGAGCAAATTGAACGATCAAATACATTTAATACATTGAAAATCTTAAATATATGTTTGTTATCATCAAAAGGGGGAGATTGTTGAATAAGCACTTATATGATTTTTGTTTGATGATAATAAACATATATACATTTGTTTAAATGTATTTGTTAATATACT
Source organism: Allium cepa (assembly GCA_030765085.1). Classification (NCBI taxonomy): domain Eukaryota; kingdom Viridiplantae; phylum Streptophyta; class Magnoliopsida; order Asparagales; family Amaryllidaceae; genus Allium; species Allium cepa. The sequence goes on from CM060937.1 coordinate 592,586,000, forward strand.
ATTTTATTTTTCACAGTTTAAATAAATATTTGCTGAATAAAATAAATAACATAGATTTTGAATTCAAACGAATATTTTATTCAAACAAATATTTATTACAATTTTGAATAGTACAATTTCAAGCTCTCACTATAACTATACAAATTCAATTACAATACAACTTCTAATTACAATTCAACTTACATTCAGAACCTCACTACATATCACTCACACTCGTATTTTTATCTTCAATTTCTTTCCAGTTTGAATCCAGCATCTGAGCAATCTGCAAAAATATTTACTAACGCAGTAAAATTGAAAATAAAATATTTTTGCAATATAAAATAAAAGATGAATTTTGAAAATAATATTTGCCTCAGTTATTTGGGTTGTTCGTCATCATTTAAATTTGAATTCATCATACACGAACAACTTGTGACATACACAGTGTATCACTGTATATGCCACAAGGCCGTGCACACCGATATGTACACTTGATAATGCTACAGGGACAAGTGAGCACAGGTCAAACCCAAATGAAAAGCCGGGTTCAACTCACGTGCAATACATTGAAAATCACGACACGAGCATAAGGTCAAACCCGAGTTTTTAAAATTAGATTCAACACAAGGCTACAAAAAGAATGCAAAGCTTAGACAAATTCCAAATGCATCAGTGCATGAAGACTGAAAGAACATGCAAATGCATCAAAACAATGTCGAAGTTATTCCGGCAAAATGACAGTACAAACAAGTGCACATTGGAAGTACAAGATAATAGCAGCAATGTACATGCACCAGTGATGAAAGTTACAAGAACACAAGGCATAGAAACTGCATAGGACTGCAACAACCAAATGGATGGAAGCAAAGACCAGAAGAACAACAACTCAACAGAACATGGACTGCAAAAATCAAACAAATGTAGAGAACAAGCTACATGGAGGCAACATGAAGCAATGTCGAGCTCAGTACAACACAGTGTACATAAATACTGCAACTACACAGACCAACAATGGAACAACAGTTCATATGAACAAGTGTACAAAGGCAATATGAACAAATGACTCAGGCAAACACACCAAATGAAACAATGAACAAAATACATGCAAATGCATCAAAGCACTGAGACATGAATGCAACATTTACAACATAGCAGCAGTATGCAAGTGCATACACAAAGAGGCAACAAAGACCAAAGTGCGTGAACACAGTGAAGACCACAAAGGCAGTGCATCAGTGTGCAAAGAGCTCGAGCACAAGAATATGGCAGCAAACAAAAGTGCACTGAACAACTTACAAATATACAACCAAGACAGTAGTGTGCAACTCGAGCCTCAGAAGAATTAAAGTGAAACATCAGCAATAATGCAAACAACAAAAGTACAGTGTCAAGCTCATGTATGCAACAGATAATGATGCAGGGAAGACTCGAATGACCAAGTGCACCACAGACCATACAACAACTCAAATGTCAAGCACAAGTCTGAAACTCGAGACCAGTTCAGTAAAAGTCAACAATGCTCGAAGACTCGCCAAGTATAGGACACAGTAGTGACAGTAAGCAATGTAGCAACACGCAAAATAATCAACGCCGTATAAAAATGAAAAAGTGCGTATCTTTGAAATGGTCATGACGAAATGAATCAAAGCCAAGACCCAAGCCAGCAGTAAAAAATTCACGAAATCAGTATTGTCAAAGTCAATCAAGCATTCACCGTGATAGCCAAGCAAATTGACCGAGTCATAAATCAAAACCGTGTGTGTCAAGCATCAAAAATACGAAATTGAAAAAGTCAGATCAATCCCAAGCATCCAAGCATAATCAAGCGGCCAAAGCACAGAATTGACGAATTCAAACAATTATATACGAACGCAAATATAGGAATTCGACCTATATATAAACCATTCATCATCGGCAGTTTAAAGTGCATCGAGTTCAAGTACGAAAACACTAAAGCACAAAAGCATAAAATTACATACCGAAATCACAGAAGGAACTCGATCCAAATTGAAGAGCCGTGAGCAAATCAAAGAGCATGGAAGCCTACTATCGAACGATATCGAGCGGCGCTTCAATTTGCACAACCCTAATTTTGGAAGCAAGGAGCAAAAGAGCCGAAGCCCTAATTTTGTTTGCAGAGAAGAACAAGCCGCCATCTCAAAGAGGAACGAGAATGAAGGAACCAGGCCGACATTATTTTCTACAGAGCAAAATAGATAAAGAAGAGAACGTGCTGGAGAAATAAAAGGGGCCGGCGTTTCTTTGTTTAAAGGGGCTTTATTTTTGATTAGGGTTTAAAGTGTTTGTTAATTTTTTTTTTATTTGTGTTAACTCCGCCTCGACCATGACTTACCGATCTAGTGCATCAAGAGGTTCCGACCTAACAGTTAGAAGCATGCCGACTTAAGGCTTAACAGGGGTACCGACCTAAGGCCTAAGGGGTATGCCGACCTAACATTCAACGTAGATACCGACCTAACTGCCTTATCAGGGAGACCGACTTAAGGCTCAAAGGGTTACCGACTTAAGGGTTTGAGAGGCATACCGACTTAAGAAATACCGAGTTAAGGCTAAAACAGTGGACGACCTAACGTGGGTACTGGCTTAAGACTCAGAGGATGCCGACTTAATAGGAAGGCCGACCTAAGGCCTAAAAGAGATGCCAACTCAGTGACTTGACCGAGTTACCGATCTAATGTTTTACCAAGCTGGCGACCTAGAATAGTTGCCGACCCAAGTCACAACCGATTTAGGACCAATGTTAGCTCGTTCATGACTCAAGAAAAGGAAGATGATTTCAATGCAGCTACTCAGCACAGCAGCCTCTTAACTCGTGCACGATTCAGCTCCCAGTTATCTCGGTCACGACTCACGACCTAATTTGAGTCGTGAACGACTTAAAGCTATTAAATGCAAACCCGAGGCCATATTACTAAGAAGGGGTGGTGTTGACTCGGAGGCGACCTAGGACTTGTGCAAGTGAACTCTTGTGAAGCCATGAAGGGGCCAGATGGACCGGCCACGACTCATATTAAGTCGGCTACGACTTAACTTAAATCGGCCACGACTTAGGACTGTTGAATATGCGCTTTGCGCTATATGATTTTTGTTTGATGATAATAAACATATATACATTCATTTAAATGTATTTGTTAATGTACTATTTTTCATAGAATAAATAAATATTTGTTGAATAAAATAAATTACACAGAATTGGAATTTGAATTCAAACAGAACAAGTTACACGGTTTTTGAATTCAAATAGAAATTTTATTCAAACAAATATTTATTACAATCTTGAATAGTACAAATTCATGCTCTCACTATACATATACATTTCTGATTACATCACGATTACATCACAAATATTTTTACATCATTATCCTCACTACATATCACTCACACTCGTATTTTGTCTTCAACTGCATTCCAGTTTAAATCCAGCATCTGAGTAATCTGCAAAAATATTCTCAAACGCAGTAAAATTGAAAGAGAAATATTTTTGAAATTTGAAAGAAACGATGATTTTGAAAACATTATTTGCCTCAGTTATTTGGGTTGTTCGTCATCATTTTTGATTGTGCAATATCTGTGCATATCAGTATTTTATCAGGAACAGGCAATTATAAGTGGCTGCAGTACACACGTGTACATTCGTATACGTGTGCACTGCCTCGCCAACTTGTGTGCAAAAATCAAACAAATACACAGAAATCAAAAACAAGGTCAAACCCAAGATAGGTTCAACTCAAGGCAGTAGTGTATATGCTCACAATCAAACAACAAGTATGGTGAAGCACTGACTCAAAGCACCACTGACCAGTGAATGCAATGTCAAGTTCAGGTCATAATAGAACAACTTGAGCTCAAGAATGATCAAGTGCAGGCAAATGAAACAACATAACATGTGAATGCATCAAAGCAAGAAAACAACACTGTCGAGCTCGAGATAATACTGCTACAACATGGACTGCAACAAATACATGATGCACAACTCAAATGAATATCAGTGCAAGTGTCAACCAGGTAGCAAGGAAGATCAACACAGCAAGCTACAGCATCAAGATGATCAAGATGCTACAGATCTCAATCAATGAATCATCAAAGAATGCAAGAAGAAAATTATATGTCAAATTATGATATGAACACAAGCCAGTGCACATGAAAAGGCAATGCAGTTTACAACAATAAATAAGCCCAAGTGAAACCACTGACTACAAAGCCAAAGATCACAAAGAAATGGATGCCATCAAATTCAACAACCACAAGATACAATGCAAACACAAACTGCAGTGGACAGCAAGCACTACCAAGACCACTATACAGTGCTAACAAATGATCAGAGAACATGCTTAAAGACTGCACCAATGACCAAGCTACAAGTATGGAAGTGAATCAAGTTTCAAGTGGACAGTGAATGAAGGCAATGCACAAATGCAACATGTTTAAAATGCTCATACCAGAATGGAAGAAACTACACAACTCAAGCTCACAAGAATGGTCAACAAAATGCAGTAGTGAAGAATACACATAGCAAGTTACATGAAGACAAGACTACACCAGAGACAAGTAATACAATATACATATATAGGAAGTGCAATTGCGAAGTGAAGATGGAGCTACAGGAAGAAGCTGACCAGAAGTGAAAGTCACAGTGATAAACGAATATCAACATCATGTTCGAATGCAATATCAACTAAAGTCAGAAACAGTGCAGTACAACCACATGTCAAGTGAAACATACACAATGCTCAAAGCCACCAGCTGCATGTACAACAGAGAACTGCAAGTTCATATGTACAGCAAGCTACAAGTTATGGAGAATCAAGGTGAACAAATGTCAATGAAAGCTCAGCCACAAACATGAGAAGACAAATATGCAGTGCACTGTAATACAACAGTGAACACATGACTGAGCTACAATGTGCACAGGTGAATCAAGTGAATCAGAATGAATGCAGCAGTACCAAGTGATAGTGAAGATGGCCAGAGATGAAGACAGGGGCAAACACAAGATGGCCGAAGCAGTGAAGTCAAAATTTTCGAAAATAGCATGCAAAAGTTATACAAATCCAAAACCAAGACAGAATGCATCATCCTCAAAAGCAGGTTCAAGTAAAAAGTTCTGATTCAATCCCATAGCAAAATCAAGTCACAATGAAAGTACAAACCCAAAAATATGTGCATACACACATACAAATGTATATATGCACATATAAAGTAAACTGGTGAAAGACAGTGGCAAGTACAAGGCAGTGAAGAAATCAAGCCGAAATTTAAGGCTAAATTAGTGCAAGAAATTAAATTTTGGAAAGAAATCTCTGCAGCAATTATCTCGAATTCATATATGGTCAATATTAATTCAAATGGGGACCGAGATATCAAACACAGCAACGAGACATCAAACACTGCAAGATACTTTCGAATTAATTAATTCGAATACAAATATGGACAGCAGTAATTCAAAATTGATTTCAAGAACAAAATCAACGACATGGAAAAATCAAATATGACAGTGATTAGGAGGGTTTCAACCCTATAAATAAACCCCAAAAGAAATCATCATCGGCATCGAGAAAAAGGCAAACAAACAAACCAAACAAAAGTGAAATAACATACCGCAATTCAACAACTCGATCATCAGAGATAGAGCTTGCAACAAGAAGCAATTATCAGAGAACATGCGACGCAGTCCATCAGAGAACAAGCATGAGCAAGAGCAACGCAAGTAAGTGAATCAATCATCCAGAGCCGAAGCCATAATTGCAACGAAGAATCGAAGCCCTAATTGCAACGCAAGAGCCGAAGCCCTAATTCCAGATCGAACGAAATACAACAGAGGGCCGCCATTTTTCTTCACGGGTCAAAGAATAGAAGTGGATCGGGTTAAAGACAAGGGGCCGGCCTTATTTGTTTTAAAGGGCTTTAGTTTTTTTTTTTATTTAGGGTTTTATTAAAAAGGGTTGATTTTATTTTGAGCAAAAAAAAAAATTAGGGATTCAAGTTCGTATTTTGATTTTTGCTCCTGGTTTTATTTTTGAAGATTGTTTTTTTCTTTTCGTGTCAAAGAATTTGTAAATCACCACCTAGAGTTTAGGTAGTGTCAGATTGTCTGTTTTGAATTAGTTCAGTGAGCAGGGTGTGCGAGTTTGCAAAGCTCTATAGGCGGGAGCAGTGTTTGCGAGTGAGCGAAACTCTATAGGCGGGAGCAGGGTGTGCGAGTCTAGTAGAGTGTTTGTGAGCGGGAGCAAAAGGGTCTGCGAGTCGAGTAGAGTGTTTGTAAGCGTGATACTGTTTAATTCTAATAGAAATCTGTGAATGCAGCAGTAGGCAGGGGTTGCCGAAGCTGGGTAAATTTTGTGTGTGATTTACTTTTCAGCATATTTATTTCTGCAGTTTATTTCTGTGTTTAATTCGAGAAAATTTGCTATAACCCTATTCACCCCCCCTCTAGGGTTAATCTAGATCCTACAAGTGGTATCAAAGCCTGGTATTTTTTATTTAACTCTAGAGTCATGAGTCTACCAAATAATGCTTTTTCTGAGGGGCAATCTATTGTCAGGCCACCCATGTTTAACGGGAATGATTATGCTTATTGGAAAGTTAGGATGGGTATTTATCTTAGTTCAGTGGATTATGATGTTTGGGATATTATTGAAACTGGCTATAAACCTCCTACTATAACTGTTGGTGGTACTGAGATTCCTAAACCTAAGGATAGGTGGGATGAAAACGATAAGAGATTAAAAACCACAAATGCTAAAGCCATGAATGCTTTAATCTGTGCTCTTGATAAAAACGAATTTAATAGAATTTCTCATTGTACAACAGCACAGGAAATTTGGCACACTTTGGAGGTGACACACGAAGGAACTTCTCAAGTCAAGGAGTCTCGTCTAGCCCTATTCAGCAACGAATACGAGAACTTTGTGATGGACAAAGGCGAGAGCATAAAGGATATGTTTGGACGCTTTTCAACCTTGGTATACAACGCTAGAGCACTTGGGAAGGTCTTCACTGAGGTAGAGCTTGTGCGGAAGATTCTACGAGTCTTACCGATGAACTTTGAGGCAAAAGTCACAGCAATACAAGAATCGAAAGATCTGAGTAAGCTAAGCATGGAGGAGTTGATTGGCAACTTGATGACATATGAGCTTGAGCTAAAAGCAAAGGAAGAACGCAACAACTCCGAACCAAAGAAGAAGACAATTGCCTTAAAAATCAAACAAGAGAGCGATGAAGGAGAAGATCCAATTGAAGAACTTGCCATGGCTGTCAATAATCTTAGAAGATGGTCAAGATTCAAGCCACGCAAAAAGAAAACAAAGGGCAATTCGTCAAAAGATTCTGAAAATTCCGATAATGAGCTGACGTGTTATAATTGCAACAAGCCTGGCCACATCAAATCAGAATGCCCACTTCTCAAATATAACAAAGGAAAGAAAAAGGAAAAGAAGGTGTTCGCGGTAACTTGGGATGATGAAGAAGGCGAGGAAGTTTCGGATAGCAGCTCAGAGGAGGCTGACTTGTGTCTTGTGGCAAAATCAGATTCAGAAGCAAGCTCGGAGGAATCAAGTGAGGAAGGTGATTATTCCTATAGAGATCTTGTTTTTATGTGTTCTGATCTTACTAAAGAAGTTGATGCTCTTGAATCAAAAATTGAAAAACTAGAATTTGATAAGAGAGAACTTGCTCGTGAAAATTTTAGGTTAGAAACCGAACTTGAAAATATTCATAACCTAGAATGTGAAAAGTGTAGAATTTTAGATTCAGAATTGTCAAGACTCAAGAATAGCTGTGAGAATCTTGAAAAAGAAAACTTGAGTCTTATGAAAACCATTGACACTAGGAAAAAAGATTTCATAAATAGATGCGCCTCACTTGTAAATGAAAACACGATGCTAAAAACCAAAGTCCAAAATCTTGAGAAATCATTGAATAACTTTTCAATAGGAGAAAAATCATTCAACATGTTATTGGGAAATCAAATGTTTGCTAACAACAGAAAAGGACTAGGTTTTGAAAAAACACAAGTTGAGGATAGTGCAAAAGGTAGGAGTGTCTTTGGTAGATGTGAAATAATTGGACATCATGTTGAAAATTGTAGACATAGGAACAAGAACACAAAATTTATACAAGTTTGGGTTCCTAAAAATTCTACAAACAGATTTCATGTCTATTGGAACAAGAATGAAAGGACAAAACAAGTTTGGGTTCCAAAGGGTTTGTTTATTCATAATGCTTCTGCCACTAACAACCATGGACCTATAAATAGGTCACATAAATCTTTTCTCGTGTAGGTATGGTGGCAGGCTAAGGAACATCAACGGTGTTTTCTGGAAACACAATGAGTGTCAAAGCAAAGTTCCTTAGCCTAGTATAAAGGTGACAGAATCACAATGGGCAATCACGTAAAATCATAGTAAAGGTAAAACAGGTGAAGATATTCTTATGTGATAATCTGTACCATTTTCTGAATGAAATCAGCCAAGATTGAGATGATGATTTATTCTGACTTGTTCACTGTTCAAAATTGAGTGTAAGTTTCTTATGCATATTTTCATGGTCTTGTTTATCAAGTTAGTGATATTTTGAAGTGAAAAAGAAATTCAGATGCAGTTCATTCTGGTAATCTAGTTGATAGAAAACTTACGAGTTGAACGTGATTTATTGTGAAATATTCATTTGCTGCATCATTTTTCAAAGAAAATTTCTGCATATTCTTCACTTGAAATAAATTTTTTTCAAATAGCAGAATTTCTTTAAAACCCCTTGAGAAAATCATGTTTGACCATATTTTCAGATTAGTCATTCTTATTTGATTTTAAATGACAAATTTTGACTAATCTAACTCCCTAATGATTATCGAAAAGATCAATAATGATTGAAAAAGTAATGAGTGTCAATATTTGTCATACATTACTCAAGACAATATATTTAGAAAAATTTTCTTTAGAATTTCATAACAAGAGTTATAAAAACTTTTTGTTGGGTAAAAATTCCATGATCACTTCTATTTCTATCATCTTTCTAATCAACCATCACTCATCAAAATTACACGTAGTATGTAAATTTGTGGTAGTTTACAAAGGAAATCATTCGTTCTTCAATATCTTTTTTGTAAAGGAAATTATTTGTGCTTCAATTTATTATATTTAGCAATAAAAATGAATATCCAAAGTATTCACTCTCATTTAGAAGTCCTCACGGTTATGCATGGGTGAATTACTTGGATTTTTTTTTTTTTTTTTTTTTTTGATTATGTGCTTTCATGCTCATTTAAAAGTCCTTACGGTTATGCATGTATGGAACGCATATCAAAATTAATTGATTTAAATAGACGAGTTGATTCTAATCCCATTTAAAAGTCCTCACGGTCATGCGTGGTTAGAAGATACTTGATTTCATTTTTTAAATAAAAATTGTGAATACTACTAATCTCATTTAAAAGTCATAACGGTTATGCATGGTTAGTAGATATTCAAATTTCCTGAAATAAATATACCATAAATAGACATATCTATATGAATTTGTGATAATTCTATCTCCATCACTTCTGAAAGTGGAATATGCGCTTGACAAGGGTAATTATGATTTTTGTTTGAGTTTTATTAAAATTTGATATTTATATTTAATTGAGTTAAATGTTTGATTCATGTCTATCACTTCATCCCTATTTTTATAACACTGTTATTCTTTTGCTGATAACAAAAGGGGGAGAGAAAAGTTAAGATTTTGTCAAATAGAATCAAGCAAAGGTCAAATAATTTTCACTTTGCATATAGACTCATTTACATATTTTTATTTATGCATATATGTAGGGGGAGCCATATATGTAGGGGGAGTATCACATAAAAAGGAAGCATTCAAATAGGGGGAGCAAATGAAATTATCAAATACATTTAATATATTCAAAATCTTAAATATATGTTTGTTATCATCAAAAGGGGGAGATTGTTGAATATGCGCTTTGCGCTATATGATTTTTGTTTGATGATAATAAACATATATACATTCATTTAAATGTATTTGTTAATGTACTATTTTTCATAGAATAAATAAATATTTGTTGAATAAAATAAATTACACAGAATTGGAATTTGAATTCAAACAGAACAAGTTACACGGTTTTTGAATTCAAATAGAAATTTTATTCAAACAAATATTTATTACAATCTTGAATAGTACAAATTCATGCTCTCACTATACATATACATTTCTGATTACATCACGATTACATCACGATTACATCATTATCCTCACTACATATCACTCACACTCGTATTTTGTCTTCAACTGCATTCCAGTTTAAATCCAGCATCTGAGTAATCTGCAAAAATATTCTCAAACGCAGTAAAATTGAAAGAGAAATATTTTTGAAATTTGAAAGAAACGATGATTTTGAAAACATTATTTGCCTCAGTTATTTGGGTTGTTCGTCATCATTTTTGATTGTGCAATATCTGTGCATATCAGTATTTTATCAGGAACAGGCAATTATAAGTGGCTGCAGTACACACGTGTACATTCGTATACGTGTGCACTGCCTCGCCAACTTGTGTGCAAAAATCAAACAAATACACAGAAATCAAAAACAAGGTCAAACCCAAGATAGGTTCAACTCAAGGCAGTAGTGTATATGCTCACAATCAAACAACAAGTATGGTGAAGCACTGACTCAAAGCACCACTGACCAGTGAATGCAATGTCAAGTTCAGGTCATAATAGAACAACTTGAGCTCAAGAATGATCAAGTGCAGGCAAATGAAACAACATAACATGTGAATGCATCAAAGCAAGAAAACAACACTGTCGAGCTCGAGATAATACTGCTACAACATGGACTGCAACAAATACATGATGCACAACTCAAATGAATATCAGTGCAAGTGTCAACCAGGTAGCAAGGAAGATCAACACAGCAAGCTACAGCATCAAGATGATCAAGATGCTACAGATCTCAATCAATGAATCATCAAAGAATGCAAGAAGAAAATTATATGTCAAATTATGATATGAACACAAGCCAGTGCACATGAAAAGGCAATGCAGTTTACAACAATAAATAAGCCCAAGTGAAACCACTGACTACAAAGCCAAAGATCACAAAGAAATGGATGCCATTAAATTCAACAACCACAAGATACAATGCAAACACAAACTGCAGTGGACAGCAAGCACTACCAAGACCACTATACAGTGCTAACAAATGATCAGAGAACATGCTTAAAGACTGCACCAATGACCAAGCTACAAGTATGGAAGTGAATCAAGTTTCAAGTGGACAGTGAATGAAGGCAATGCACAAATGCAACATGTTTAAAATGCTCATACCAGAATGGAAGAAACTACACAACTCAAGCTCACAAGAATGGTCAACAAAATGCAGTAGTGAAGAATACACATAGCAAGTTACATGAAGACAAGACTACACCAGAGACAAGTAATACAATATACATATATAGGAAGTGCAATTGCGAAGTGAAGATGGAGCTACAGGAAGAAGCTGACCAGAAGTGAAAGTCACAGTGATAAACGAATATCAACATCATGTTCGAATGCAATATCAACTAAAGTCAGAAACAGTGCAGTACAACCACATGTCAAGTGAAACATACACAATGCTCAAAGCCACCAGCTGCATGTACAACAGAGAACTGCAAGTTCATATGTACAGCAAGCTACAAGTTATGGAGAATCAAGGTGAACAAATGTCAATGAAAGCTCAGCCACAAACATGAGAAGACAAATATGCAGTGCACTGTAATACAACAGTGAACACATGACTGAGCTACAATGTGCACAGGTGAATCAAGTGAATCAGAATGAACGCAGCAGTACCAAGTGATAGTGAAGATGGCCAGAGATGAAGACAGGGGCAAACACAAGATGGCCGAAGCAGTGAAGTCAAAATTTTCGAAAATAGCATGCAAAAGTTATACAAATCCAAAACCAAGACAGAATGCATCATCCTCAAAAGCAGGTTCAAGTAAAAAGTTCTGATTCAATCCCATAGCAAAATCAAGTCACAATGAAAGTACAAACCCAAAAATATGTGCATACACACATACAAATGTATATATGCACATATAAAGTAAACTGGTGAAAGACAGTGGCAAGTACAAGGCAGTGAAGAAATCAAGCCGAAATTTAAGGCTAAATTAGTGCAAGAAATTAAATTTTGGAAAGAAATCTCTGCAGCAATTATCTCGAATTCATATATGGTCAATATTAATTCAAATGGGGACCGAGATATCAAACACAGCAACGAGACATCAAACACTGCAAGATACTTTCGAATTAATTAATTCGAATACAAATATGGACAGCAGTAATTCAAAATTGATTTCAAGAACAAAATCAACGACATGGAAAAATCAAATATGACAGTGATTAGGAGGGTTTCAACCCTATAAATAAACCCCAAAAAAAATCATCATCGGCATCGAGAAAAAGGCAAACAAACAAACCAAACAAAAGTGAAATAACATACCGCAATTCAACAACTCGATCATCAGAGATAGAGCTTGCAACAAGAAGCAATTATCAGAGAACATGCGACGCAGTCCATCAGAGAACAAGCATGAGCAAGAGCAACGCAAGTAAGTGAATCAATCATCCAGAGCCGAAGCCATAATTGCAACGAAGAATCGAAGCCCTAATTGCAACGCAAGAGCCGAAGCCCTAATTCCAGATCGAACGAAATACAACAGAGGGCCGCCATTTTTCTTCACGGGTCAAAGAATAGAAGTGGATCGGGTTAAAGACAAGGGGCCGGCCTTATTTGTTTTAAAGGGCTTTAGTTTTTTTTTTTTATTTAGGGTTTTATTAAAAAGGGTTGATTTTATTTTGAGCAAAAAAAAAATTAGGGATTCAAGTTCGTATTTTGATTTTTGCTCCTGGTTTTATTTTTGAAGATTGTTTTTTTCTTTTCGTGTCAAAGAATTTGTAAATCACCACCTAGAGTTTAGGTAGTGTCAGATTGTCTGTTTTGAATTAGTTCAGTGAGCAGGGTGTGCGAGTTTGCAAAGCTCTATAGGCGGGAGCAGTGTTTGCGAGTGAGCGAAACTCTATAGGCGGGAGCAGGGTGTGCGAGTCTAGTAGAGTGTTTGTGAGCGGGAGCAAAAGGGTCTGCGAGTCGAGTAGAGTGTTTGTAAGCGTGATACTGTTTAATTCTAATAGAAATCTGGGAATGCAGCAGTAGGCAGGGGTTGCCGAAGCTGGGTAAATTTTGTGTGTGATTTACTTTTCAGCATATTTATTTCTGCAGTTTATTTCTGTGTTTAATTCGAGAAAATTTGCTATAACCCTATTCACCCCCCCTCTAGGGTTAATCTAGATCCTACAAGGACTTGGCAATAATTCCAGACCGAAACTCTCTATAAATAGGCAACCACCTCCAACATTCAAAGGACTTTTGGCACATTCTATTCATACACCGTTACCTTGCTGCATTGAGAACTTCATCAACACTTAGAGCTTTCGAGATTAGAGGAATACATCAAAGAAATTCACGAAGAAACCACACATCTTCAACATGAATTTAAGGACTTTAATCGACATTGAAGCTTAAGACTTGTTCCAAATCACTTGTAACTTGAAGTATATTGTACTTGAGAAGAATTGTATCAGCTTGTAACGGGATTATTAATAAAAGTACTTAGAGTGGACGTAGGCTATACCCTTAAGCCGAACCACTATAAAATTGTTGTTGTTTACTGCTTTTCTGGTATTACTTGCTTGTAATTCTTTCCCGATCTATCGGGTGGTGCTTTCACAACTACACTTCACACACCGGGGTGTTAGCGTTCACATTTTAGCGTTAACATTTTTGGTGCTTTCACTGAGAATTGAACTCAGGAAAACTGTCATCATTGCTTCACAGAGATTTGAAGAAAGAATTTCCTTAAAAACCAGAAGTCTATCTGAGATTATGGCTCCTGGAAGGAAAAGTAGATCTGTCAGATCTGGAAACATTCAAGAGGGAACCTCCGCTTCTCCTGTACCTAATCAACCCACTCCGTCTGTTGGAGTTACGAAAGCAGAGTTGGATGCTGTGATTCTAGGGCTAAACCAGCAGATAAACGCCCAAAATGCACAATTAGAGGCTCAAAGTGCCCAGAATGCTCTGATTCTGAATAAGTTAAACGACTTACTTGGGGCAAACAATCAACCGGCTGGTAATGAAAGGAACTATGCTGGCAACGTTCATGATGTTAATGAAAGGAATGCTCCTGAAAGGGCTACTAGTCCCTTTGAGCAGGCAGTTCCTGAGGCTGGTGGATCTAGAACTCGGCATGATGAGGAATATCTTTCTGGAATGGTCGGCAGATCATGAAAGAAAGTATGCAAAGGGTTGAAGATGAGAAGGAATGGGGTTTCGCCCCAAGTAAAACTCCGTTTACTGAAAAAATCTTGAAGGCGGAATTTCCAAGGAAGTTTGTCCCTCCGACTATTCCAGCTTACAAAGGGACAAGTGATCCGAATGAATTCTTGTATAAATATGATTGGCACATGACAGGTGCCAGAGCCTCTGACGAAATAAAGTGTCGATATTTCCCCGTATACCTGGAAGGTGTGGCTCTACTATGGTTCACCAAGTTGCCAGTCCGATCTATCGATCAGTTTTCAGACTTGACCAGAAAATTCAAGGAGCAGTTTAGACTATATGCTTCGAAGGCCAAGGACATTATGTCACTGTCGAGTTTAGAGCAGAATCCTGGTGAGTCTATCAGATCCTTCTTGAACCGCTTTAATATAGCGCTGGCTGAGGTGGACAATGCTGAACCACGAATGATATTGACTTATCTGATGAGGGCTATTGATAAGTCAAGCGAATTTGGGAAATGGTTAAATATGAAGGAGCCAACCTCTCTCGAAAAGTTCTACAAAAAAGCAGATGAATTCATTCGCTTGGAAAGCCGTCCTTTACCAGTAAAAATAGTGTTGGAGAAAGCAGAAGACAACACTGTCGCTCCACGCAAGAATGAATCGGTGGGGCAAAAAAGGGAGAATAATAATGGGAAGAAACAGGGTAATCTGAAGAAGCCCCGATCCTTCAAGCCATCAGAATATACTCCATTATCACATACGCCGGAGCACATCTACCTTGCCACTAAAGATTCCGTCGATTTCCCTAAACCTATCCCTTTGAGAACCGGGAAAAAGCCATACAGAGTGGGAAATTCTGCCGCTTCCACAATCAACCCGGTCATGAGACTGATGAATGCCGCCAGTTGAAAAATCTGATTGAAGAGTTGCTAAGAGAAAACAAACTGCAGCAATTTGTGAAGAAGAATAGCAACAATCCTGCATCGTCAAGTCAGGGGCAACAGGTTCCTGTTCATCAGCCTAGGACAGGTGAGAAATCTACGGGACATGAATCTGGAAGGCCCGTTATCAATGTCATTACAGGAGGGCCTCACCCAGCTGGCAAGAGCTGGGGTGAGATGGAGAGATATTCCAGGGCTTTGAAATATGCTCCAGCCGAAGAAGACGTCTTTGTTTTAGACGACACTACGCCCCTGAAACAACAGAAAACTTTCGGCGATGATATTGTTTTCAGAGCCAGAGATTCCACAGGTATAGAAGCTCCTACCCTAGATCCCTTGGTCATCTCGGCTGGTATTGGACCGGCCATTGTCAGAAGAGTCCTCATCGACTGCGGAGCATCATGTAATATCCTCTTCAAGAAGACATTTGACCAGATGAAAATCCCTATGATCGATGTACAAGCCTCATCACAGAAGATCGCTGGCTTCACTGGGGAGCCAAAGCAACCAATTGGGACCATCGATCTGCTTGTAGAACTTGGGGAAGCAGAAAGGAAAGTGGTCCGCAAGCAAACATTTGTGATTGTCGATGAGTTTTCTGCTTATAATGCCTTTCTTGGCCGTCCAACACTCGCAGCATTCAAAGCTATCCTAGCCCCGTGGTGCCTCACTATTAAATTCCCTACTGACAATGGAGTAGGAGTTATAAAAGGGGATCAAAATGCTGCGCGAGAGTGCTATTTGACAGAGCTGCGAGAGTCAAGAAAAAGAGAAATGGGAAAGGATGCGGCAACCCCAGTCCGCATCAAGGAACCAGCCTTGTAGCAATTACGGGGCGGACCCTGCACTGGAGAGCACAGCGGGGCACGTAAAGAAATGGATGCCAGAAAAGCCAGTGCAGGGGAGAATAGAGTGGTACCGGTGGAAACGACAGTTCCGGTACCTATTGACCCGAAGGACCCAAATAAGGTGTTGAATGTGGGTTCACAGCTTAATGTGTCAATTCAGAATATCTTGATATCTTTCCTGAAAGCAAATCTGGATGTCTTTGCTTGGACTCATGCCGATATGTGTGGAATATCTCCAGAAGTTGCAGTACATGCTCTGAATATTGACCCAAAGTTTACGCCAGTTAAACAGAAAAGAAGAACCCAAGGTCCAGAAAGGTCAGCAGCATTAAAAGAAGAAGTTGATCGACTCATGGAAAATAACTTCATCAAAGAATCTACATATCCGAATCGGGTTTCAAATCCTGTGCTGGTCAAGAAAGCTAATGGAAAATGGAGAGTGTGCATCGATTTTTCTGATCTAAACAAGGCTTGCCCCAAAGATTGCTTCCCGTTACCCAGGATCGATCAACTGGTAGACGGAACTGCGGGACATGAATTGTTATCTTTCATGGATGCCTACTCCGGTTATAACCAAATCATGATGCACGAGCCGGATCAGGAGGATACAAGCTTTATCACAGATGTTGGACTTTATTGCTATAGAGTTATGCCCTTCGGATTGAAAAATGCAGGGGCAACCTACCAAAGACTTGTTAATGCTATGTTCAAACCGCAATTGGGCAAAACTATGGAAGTCTACGTCGACGACATGTTAGTGAAGTCCAGAAAAGCAGCAGATCACATTGAACACTTAGCAGAAATGTTCGCAGTCCTTCGGAAATACAGAATGAAACTTAACCCTCTGAAATGTACATTTGGGGTCGAGTCCGGAAAGTTTTTAGGTTTCATCGTCAGTGCCAGGGGCATTGAGGCTAGTCCAGCTCAAATTACTGCCTTGAAAGAAGTTAAAGCTCCTAGAACGAAGAAGGAATTGCAGAGTCTCAACGGAAAGGTCGCCGCCCTGAGTCGGTTCATTTCCAAAGCCACTGATAAATGCATCCCATTCTTTGACGCCCTGAAGAAAGGAAAAAAGAATTTTGAATGGACTTCCGAATGCCAAAAAGCCTTCGATGAGTTGATCCGTCATATGGAAACGCCTCCAATACTTTCTAGGCCAGGCAATGGTGAGGATCTTCTTATATACTTGGCAATATCATCTCATGCTCTAAGTGCAGCGCTGATACGGGGAGACAAAAGGATTCAACATCCGGTTTACTATATCAGCAAAAGACTCACTGGGGCAGAGCCGAATTACTCCAAGTTGGAAAAAATCGCCTATTGCCTACTAGTTGCATCAAGGAAACTGAGGCAATATTTCCAAGCTCATCCTATCAGAGTACTCACTGATCAACCTCTAAAGCAAGTCCTATTTCGCCCTGAAACTTCGGGTCGCCTTCTAAAATGGAACATTGAACTCAGTCAATATGACATCACTTATCACCCCCGAAAAGCAATCAACGGACAAGCTTTAACTGATTTCATTGCAGAATTTACAGAGAAGGATAATGGTGAGGATGAAGCGATCAATGATTCCCCAATCCAGTGGAAGATGTATGTTGATGGCGCAAGAAATGACTACTGTTCTGGAGCCGGAGTGGTACTTGAAACTCCTAAAGGACGATCATTATGTTATGCACTAAGATTGGAATTTCCTTCAACAAACAATGAAGCAGAATATGAAGCTCTTATTGCAGGTCTGAAAATCGCTAAAGAGCTAAACATTCGAGCATTACAGATCTTCAGTGATTCTCAGCTTATTGTATGCCAAGTCAAGAAGGAATTTCAAACAAAAGGTGGAAACTTGCCTTCCTACTTGTCAAAGGCTTGGGAACTCCTATGTGAACTCGATCACTATTCAATAAGCCACATTCCTCGGGAAGAGAATATAAAGGCAGGTTCCCTCGCAAAGTATTCAAGTTCTGGTGAAGCTCAACTATTGGGATTGGTCCCTGTAGAAGTCCTTTCAGCACCAAGTATAGACGAGATGGATATTGACTGGATTATGAATGTATCTCAAGAACAAGAGTCATGGATGACTCCAATACTGGACTACCTACTCAGAGGTTCTCTGCCAGAAAATTCGATAGAAAGACGAAAGCTACTAAGGAAAGCCTCTCGCTATGTAATTCAGGATGGCCGATTGTACAGACGGGGATTCTCAATGCCATTGCTTCGATGTGTATCCCGGGAAGAGTCCAAAACAATCCTAGCTGAGGTGCATGGAGGAGAATGTGGTGATCATTCAGGTGGTCAAACATTAGCAAAGAAAATTCTCCGATACAGATATTTTTGGCCAGAAATTAATCGAGATGCTGCAGATTACTCCCGAAAATGTGACAGATGCCAAAGATTTGCCAAAATTCCTAGAGCACCTTCTACCGAACTCACACAGACAGTCAGTCCATGGCCATTTGCAATTTGGGGAATGGATCTCATTGGGCCGCTACCGACTGCCAAATCAGGGATTAAATATGCTATTGTTGCAGTTGATTATTTTACTAAATGGGCTGAAGCTGAACCATTGGCTACTATCACCTCTAAGAAGATGATAAGTTTCATGACCAAGAATATCATTTGCAGGTATGGTGTGCCTCAGAAAATAATCACAGACAATGGTACTCAGTTTGAAAGCGAGGAATTCCAAGATTTTTGCAGGCGATTCAAAATCCAGAAAAGCTTTTCAGCAGTTGCTCATCCGCAGGCAAACGGGCAAGTGGAAGCAGTAAACAAGATCATCAAATCAACCATCAAAAAGCAACTTGAAAGAGCAAAAGGTGGTTGGGTCGATAAGCTACCACTTGCACTATGGGCATACAGAACCACTCACAAAACTGCGACTGGACACACTCCTTTCTCATTAGCATACGGGTCGGAAGCAATGATCCCGGTAGAAACAGAGGTTCCTTCACACAGAAGGATCCATTTCAACCAAGCAGAGAACGAAAGGCTACAGCTTGAAGCGCTGGACTTCCTTGATGAAAAAAGAGATGAGGCTAATCTCAGAATTGCAGCTCATCAGCAAAGAATAGCCAGACATTTTAATTCCAAAGTTCGCCAACGCAGCTTTGAGATTGGAGACCTAGTCCTGAAGAGAATTATGACAACGACAGGTGTGTTTGGGCCAAATTGGGAAGGACCGTATGTAATAGGTCAGAAGCTTCTTGACGGAACATTCAAACTCACTACTGTTGAAGGAGTTCAAATTCCAAGGGCATGGAACAGCAATCACTTGCGTCCATATTTTACTTGAAAATTTTGTTGAAATAATGTAAAAGAGTTGTGGATGTATGATTCTTGTAATTGAGAGCAATTGTAAAACTAATGCAAGTGAATAATGAATGAATATAAAGTGGATGTAGGCCCAAATTTCTGGCCAAACCACTATAAATCTTGTGTTCCTTATTATTATTACATGTTTGCTTTATTTTCGATATAAAAGTACATAAAATGTATTGCTGAAATGTCGATTTAAATTTTTGCAGACAATGGAAATAAAACTTGCGCATAATAAGACCGAGCGATTCTCACCATCATTCAACAAACAAATTTCAAGTCATAAAGGCCCCGAATTCAAATCCTAGATAGGAAATACTTCAATTGAACGGCTTATGATTTCGATAGAAACGAGCCCTTGCTAATAAATTGAGATTGTTTGAACGAACAAACATCCAATTAGGAAGCTAGTGCCCGTTCTCACGAACTTGCCTGTCAATGAAGTACACTTCCTTGGATTAAACAAGCTACTTGCGAGAAAAGGGGAATGAAAACTTGAAAAGAAAAAAAAAGGGATCGCTGAAAAGGCATAAGCAAGAAGACAAGAATACAACCAAAAACCATCATTGGCGGCACAAGTCATCTTCGGAGGCACAACTCTTCGGAGGATAAAGACCTCTAATGGGTCATATGCCACAAAAAAGAAAGTTCTCTACTCAACAAAAAAGATTGGAGGAGTCATGACCCTCCAACCATGAGAGAGTAACTTCCAGGCAATGAAAACCCTCTTTGAGGCACATTTCACCAGGAGTTGAAGTGTAACAGCCGCTCTTCGGAATTTCACTTCACCAGAGTTGAAATGCAAACAAAAGAAAGACCTCTTCGGAGGCACATTTCACCAGGAGTTGAAGTGTAACAGCCGCTCTTCGGAATTTCACTTCACCAGAGTTGAAATGCAAACAAAAGAAAGACCTCTTCGGAGGCACATTTCACCAGGAGTTGAAGTGTAACAGCCGCTCTTCGGAATTTCACTTCACCAGAGTTGAAATGCAAACAAAATAAAGACCTCTTCGGAGGCGCAATTAAGAAGAAAGACCTCTTCGGAAACCTACGTTTCACCGAGATTGAAATAAAACTTCCAAGTGTTGAAACGTGAAAAGGATTTCTAAGGCATAACTCTTTGGAGGTACACGTTTCACCGAGATTGAAATAAAACTTCCAAGTGTTGAAACGTGAAAAATCCCTCCTCAGAGGTACAACTTTCTATATATATATGAAAAAAAATCCTCATCAAGAGCATACTTTAACTTCCAAAGGAAGAGTAATTTACCTATTATGGAGAATGATCTTCCTCAAAAAAAAGGGGGTTAAAGTACATTCAGAGGTCCGCTTTGCCACATAGAAGAATTCACTTGGCAAAATATATACATACGCAAAAGGAGAAAGTGATTTCTTCGAAGGACAAAGCGTAGAAACTTATATGAAGGAAGTTGCACTCTACGAAAATTCTCTTCGAGAATGAAGTAATTATTCTTTAGAAAACGAGAGTGCAAGTCCCCTTAAAGTATACGATATTGCAGTAAGCTCATGGTATAGGGGCAACATGGTATAGTTACATACAAAGCGGTATAACTATGTCGGTAAAGTACGCTCAAACAACATACCACAAGCTCACCGCAACATCGTATAAAAAAAACTTGTGCAAAAAAAAAAACTTGTGCAAAAATGAATAATAAATGCATTCTCAAATTCAAACAAAAGTCTGTACAAATAAAGAATCACTTTATTCAATTGCAGATACAGGTTTCAAAATAAAAAAGCAGGGGCCGGTGCCTGCACAACATCCGACCATTACACAAAAAAGGAATCAAAAAGCTCAACTCTTCATTTCTTCTTGCCGCCTTTAGACCCTTTACCCGGCCGAGTGGTTAGCTTTTCGGGTCTTTCAGGTTGGTCTGAAGGCATAAGGGAAGAAGGGGAGGGAGGTGCAACTGGCGCAATTTCCGGTTCCTCTTCAGTGGTGATAATTTTCTTCCCCCTCCTCTTCGATGTCCCATGCTTCTTTCTTCTCTGCGAAGAAGACTCACTCCCCGGAGTAACGAGAGCGGACAAAACTACGTCGTCAGAAGGAGTCCGCTCCGGAGAGATCTCGCCTCCTTCGAGTCCCTCATCTTTTTGCTCCTGCGAGGCAACAGGGTCATCCAAACCATGAAGAGCCTCAATTTTCTCCTCTTGTGACCCAGGTTGTGAAGCAGAAGGAGGAGTCACCTGAAGAGATGGAGGAGGAATAACCAGAGAAGGCGAAGTCTGCATGGCACTTGTTGTTTCAACTGCAGAAGAAGAAAAATTGAAAATGTTAGTATCTTCCCGAAAGAAGGGAGATATGGGTTCATCGAGATTCAAGAGGTAATCGAGAAGCTCATCAAATTTTTGAGGAATAAGCAGGCAATCCAGCTGAATCGGACCAATGCCGGAATTACCTGAAGATGTTGGCTTCGTCAGTTCAATCTCATAATTCTGAGCCCCAATGTCCTCCAAAGCCTCTTCATCAGTAGGGGTGATTACCCCAGTTCTTGTAGGAGGCGGCAAATGAGCACTAGGGCCTGTAATGTCCACCTCGGGAGAAACTAGAGGACGTTCAGAGATGGTAGGCGGTACTTCTTTTTCAGAACGCTCCTCTTCCGCCATCCCGGCCCGCGCTCTGGCAAGCTGCTCCTTACCCTTGGCAAGAGCGGCACGGGCTTCGTCATCAAGATAATGCTCTTCAAGGGCTGACTCAGCATATCCAGCACCTTTACCACCGAGCATATCAAGTGCTGCCTCCCAAACTTCAGCCAGTGTGATTTCATACTTGGGGCCTAGAAAGGCAAGGCTGCCACGTCCCAAAACACTGTGCAGGTAAAAATCGAATAATGTAGAGCTAATGTCAGCTTTGGTTGCTTGATGAGCCTCTTCGGCCGCAAGTTTACCAGCAACAGCCTCGTCGCGCTCCTTTTCGGCCATAGCAAGTCGAGTTTTTAACAACTCTATCTCCAAGCTTTGAGAGCCGGTCTGTTCTCGCAGTTGTACAGTTTCAGCACGATATTCTTCTATGACCTTTTCCTTGTGTGCAAGCTTATCTTCGACTGCTCTTTGACTGGCATGCGCATCTCGTACTTGTTGCTGAAGCATGCTCTCCTTTTGTGAATGGAAAGTAGATGAAGTAGCTAATTCTTCCTTAAGTTTTTCTACTTCCGCTTCCAGCTTTTCATTATAGGAAGCAATACTTCTCATTTCGGCGTCATGTTGTTCGAGAGTCTTCTGCCACTCAGCCTTATCATTCTCCATTGTTAGCATGGCCTCGAGATTGGCTCGATTAACCCTCTGAAGTTCGTCGACGAGTTTTTGCCAGTTCGACATTCTTTCGATATCGGTCCTGACAGTATCAAGATTTCGCAGCATAGCCGGTTTGTCGAGAGGAACCAAGTCGAGATCAAATCGAACCCCTCTCAGGCACCACTGAGGAAATCGACTTTGAAGAGTGGGAGGACCTTGCCCGACCTGGTATGCGGGCCGGTTGATGATTGCTTGAATGTCGGAGCGTGTGGGAGCAGGAGATTGAGCAGGGACATGTTCAGAAGCTGAAGGAGTTGTTTCTTCAGTAAGTCTAGCCCGCTTGCTAGAAGAATCGTCTATGTGACTCTTTCCTCTCTCATCATGAGCCTTTCTCTTTTGGGTATCATCATCTCTGTGGGGAAGATCATGTCTTTCTTGTTCCCTTCGGCGGCGTTCTTCATATGCTCGTCTCTCGTCGGCTTTCCTGATGGCCCTCTCTTCATCCGACTCTCTGTAAGAAGGAAGGTAACGTCTGTAATCATACTGGCTACGCCTCCCGTAGCGCTGGAAATCATCATAGTACGAGCCGCTGCGCCCCATAGGAGAATCTGGAATTAAAATAATAAGCTTTAGAAATCTTTAAAGTACAAGAAGATAAGTGCACAGAAGTGATGAGAAATTCTAAGTGTGTGTGATGTGCAAACTACGCGCATTAATCTACGAACCACTCTTTATTTGGGGAGTGGTTGTGGGTGTAATAGTTAACGTCAACTCTTGAGTCGACGGCGACTGTTGCAAAATAGAAGTAGCTTCAACTACTGAAGAAGAAATCCCGGCAGTAGTAGGGTCATCTTTGAAGATCTCTTGTGAAGTAGCGAAGAGGTCGCTCAATCCTTCGAAGGTATCGTCCCTGCTTTGCTTGACAGGACTGGATTTCTTAGCCCTTTCACCAGAATCTTGTGAATGATGGGAAGATCCCAGAGGCTCTTCTTCTTCGATGACAGGGGCAAGTTTATCAGATGGCCCCGCAACATCAACAGAAGTGGAGCACTTCACTAGCGAAGACTCAGGAGTCTTTATCGGAGAATCAGGAACTTCCGTTGGAACTTCATGAGCATGCATAGAGCGAGAAGCATGTAGAAGCCCATGTTGATGTAAGAATTCATCCCTCAATAGAAATTTTATGCTCCTCTCTTCTGCGGCTACGGCACTCAACCTCTCAAAAACTTGCTTATGAATTGGATCTCTAGAAGGGAGAGGAAGTGCTGAAAGGAACAAAGAATGAAATTAGCAACTGAAAGTTCGGATCTCGAAAAGGTTTCAAAACGAAAAAAAATAGAAACACTAATCTTACTTCCTACTCTCCAGATGGCATAAAACCCTGGGGGACAGCGTGCAAAGAAAAACTGATTCAAAAATCCATGAACACTTTCAGTAAGATCGGAAATGAGCTTGCGGTTTCTGGCACTTCTCACAATAATGAGGGAAGGATGATCTTTACTCTTTGCAAACGAGCACAGATAACGAATTTCTTCAAAACTCGGTAGGCGATCAAGAGTTCTTCTAAACAAAACACATAACCCCGTCAAGATGGCATAGCCATTGGGATGAAGTTGAAACGGAGAGATTGTCAACCGAAGGAGAAGAGTTCGAAGGAAGTCGTTAAAAGGAGGAATCGCCCCACTTAAGCACATTTGGCGATTGACTGCAACAAAACCATAGGGAGGATTGTCAGCAGTATCACTTGGCCCAGGGAGAAGAACATCACTTTCAGCAAAGCCAAATTGAGTGCGCAGCTGGATAAACGCTCTCGAAGTTAGAATAGTCGAGGTTCTCTCCGGAGGATTCTCTATGGGAACAGCTATCGGAAAAGTTTCTTCCTCTTGAGTTACCACTTCTTCTTCTCGGTGGGAAGTCATTCTACATAAATAACTGGGTATTCAAACATGAAGGTGCACGTTTCCTAAAGTGTGTGAAGTGTTGTGTAAAATCAATCAAGCAGTAAACAAATGTAATTGGAATAAAAGCTAGCAAGCATTTGTCTGTTACAAAGTCCAAGATTCATTGTTTTAATATGCAAGTGTAATGTTGATGCAAGCAAATCAGTTCAAGTTAGCGATGCTTTGCATTAATACTTCACTTTAGTTGAATGGTTCACAGCATTTCATACAATGTATTTAAATTGATTACTTTATGTCAGCTAATCTGTCATTTGATGTGGGCAGTCAATGGCAATATATTCGCCTTGGTCTTTGTGATTGTTGTTTTCAGCAGGTTGTTAACCTATGAGACAATGTGGTCTATGAAGTAAAGCAACAAGGTTAAAATGATCCAAAATTTAAGCTGTTTAGCACAGTAGATCAAGTTAAGAATTCAAATTGGAACTATGCATTTAAGTGGGAATTCGAGTTGGGCATCTAAGTGTTAAATCGGCTGCGACCCAAGGAATTTCTTGCGAGTTAAGGTTAGGTTTCTGGTTCCTTAAAGCGGCAGTTCTTTAGGTCGTGGAGGATAGTAAGAGAGGAAGGCTCTGGTTCAAGAAGTGGTGTGAAATTCTCTAAGTGTTAACTCGACAACGGTCTAAGTGTTAACTCGGCAGCGGTTTAAGTGTTAACTCGGCAGCGGTTTAAGTGTCAACTCGGTCACGGGTTGAAGGCTTAACTCGGCTATGATTGAAGGCTTAACTCAGCTACGATTGAAGGATTAACTCGGCCACAGTTTTAAAGCTTAAATCAGTAGAAGATTAGATCGGCAGATTCTCCCAAGAATTAATTCGGCTACGATCTAAGGGTAAGGTCGGCCAAATGTTAAGCTACCCAAATTCACTGAGTCGCTTCCGGACTAACATCTCACTACATTCAACCCGTTAACCCAATAACCATTCCATCAATAGCCGCCTTCATTCACGTAATCCAATCACCCAATAAAACAATTTGAAATTGTTACAGATCCGATGTCCTGCCATCAAAGACCATCGAGCCTGAGGCGATAAGCCACCTTCATTGTATCAACGATCATCTCAAGCAACCTAAACTTCATCAATTACGAAAACAATGGTATTCTTGATGGAGCATCACGCAAAGAGGCGATTCGTGTTCGAGCGACATGATTCATGAATCGACAGTAATCTACAATCGAAAGAGGAATAGAATCACTTACGCAATGGATGGTAGAGGTTATCGGTGATTAGTTGGAAGGAAATCGCTTCTATGAACTTGAGAATACTTTAATGGCGGAATCAGGCAAGAGAGTAAGTGACGAAGAAAGAGGAAGAGAGTCAACTTATACCCTGCGGTGGAGGATTTGGAGCAATGCATACGGTCTAACTGTTAGTTTGCATACGACCTACCGACCTAAGAAGGGATGGGTTAAGGGCTATCGAAGCACACGACCTAACATTTAGGCGTATACTTCGAGGGGCAAATGTTAACTCCGCCTCGACCATGACTTACCGATCTAGTGCATCAAGAGGTTCCGACCTAACAGTTAGAAGCATGCCGACTTAAGGCTTAACAGGGGTACCGACCTAAGGCCTAAGGGGTATGCCGACCTAACATTCAACGTAGATACCGACCTAACTGCCTTATCAGGGAGACCGACTTAAGGCTCAAAGGGTTACCGACTTAAGGGTTTGAGAGGCATACCGACTTAAGAAATACCGAGTTAAGGCTAAAACAGTGGACGACCTAACGTGGGTACTGGCTTAAGACTCAGAGGATGCCGACTTAATAGGAAGGCCGACCTAAGGCCTAAAAGAGATGCCAACTCAGTGACTTGACCGAGTTACCGATCTAATGTTTTACCAAGCTGGCGACCTAGAATAGTTGCCGACCCAAGTCACAACCGATTTAGGACCAATGTTAGCTCGTTCACGACTCAAGAAAAGGAAGATGAGTTCAATGCAGCTACTCAGCACAGCAGCCTCTTAACTCGTGCACGATTCAGCTCCCAGTTATCTCGGTCACGACTCACGACCTAATTTGAGTCGTGAACGACTTAAAGCTATTAAATGCAAACCCGAGGCCATATTACTAAGAAGGGGTGGTGTTGACTCGGAGGCGACCTAGGACTTGTGCAAGTGAACTCTTGTGAAGCCATGAAGGGGCCAGATGGACCGGCCACGACTCATATTAAGTCGGCAACGACTTAACTTAAATCGGCCACGACTTAGGACTTGGCAATAATTCCAGACCGAAACTCTCTATAAATAGGCAACCACCTCCAACATTCAAAGGACTTTTGGCACATTCTCTTCATACACCGTTACCTTGCTGCATTGAGAACTTCATCAACACTTAGAGCTTTCGAGATTATAGGAATACATCAAAGAAATTCACGAAGAAACCACACATCTTCAACATGAATTTAAGGACTTTAATCGACATTGAAGCTTAAGACTTGTTCCAAATCACTTGTAACTTGAAGTATATTGTACTTGAGAAGAATTGTATCAGCTTGTAACGGGATTATTAATAAAAGTACTTAGAGTGGACGTAGGCTATACCCTTAAGCCGAACCACTATAAAATTGTTGTTGTTTACTGCTTTTCTGCTATTACTTGCTTGTAATTCTTTCCCGATCTATCGGGTGGTGCTTTCACAACTACACTTCACACACCGGGGTGTTAGCGTTCACATTTTAGCGTTAACAATTTGTTGTTTTTATTTTTCAAATCAAATCTTGGTAAATCACCACCTAGGGTTTAGGTAGTGTCAGATTGTCTAGTTAGAATTAGTTCAGTGAGAAGGGTGTGCGAGTTTGCAAAGCTCTATAGGCGGGAGCAGAGTTTGCAAGTAAGAAAAGCTCTATAGGCGGCAGCAGAGTTTGCGAGTAAGCGAAACTCTATACGCGGAGCAGGGTGTGCGAGTCTAGTAGAGTGTTTGTGAGCGGGAGCAAATGTTTACGAGTCCAGTAGAGTGTTTGTGAGCGGGAGCAAATGTTTGCGAGTCTAGTAGAGTGTTTGTAAGCGGGATACTGTTTAAGTCTAATAGAAATCTGGGAATGCAGCAGTAGGCAGGGGTTGCTGAAGCTGGGTAAATTTTGTGTGTGATTTACTTTTCAGCATATTTATTTCTGCAGTTTGTTTCTGTATTTAATTCGAGTAAATTTGCTATAACCCTATTCAACCCCCTCTAGGGTTACTCTAGATCCTACACGTTTTGTTTTAAATCTAATGTTAACGAAGGTATAAAATATAGATATAGAAAAATAATTTTTTTACAGCAAAGCCAAGTTTTTTTATATATATGCAGATTTTATGTGTAAATAGTAAAACAGAAGAAAAATGGATAAGGTTTTGAAAATTGAAATTTTAAATGTTGAAGAATTTATATATAGACAGGTTTGAAATATAGGAATTTTAGGATGTTGTAAAATCTTTATAAAATTGGGATTTTAAACCTATACAGATATTTGATAAGTAGTTTCAAAGAAGAAGAAATAAAATAAATATGCATCTCTAAATTTTTAAATATTGCCAGTTCATTTTAATAAAATAATAGAATTGGTGGCTAATTTATTTAATTAACTCATTTAATTATTGGACTACTAAAGACAATTTGTTGAAGAAAATTTATTAGTTTAAAAAAATTTAAATTAAATGAATAAATGGTAGTTAGTTGTTTGATTAGTTCACTTGTTAATAAATTATAAAATGTTATGCAAGGTCTAAAATCGAGGGACAAGCTGGAATGGAGATGAATGGAAATAGACTGCAAATTGAAGTCAAAGGTGAGTTAATCTCACTCAGTTAAATTTAAATTTAAATGATTAAATTTAAATAATTGTTTGAATGGTTGAATTGGTTGATGTGTTATAGTATGGTATATTTTGAAATTGGCATATTATATTGCGCTAACATCTGTGGATGCAGGGAAACAGGTTGGAGGGATCCAATTGGATCCCTCAACATTTATTTGAAATTATTTAATACCCTCTGTTGTGGTTATTTGATATTCTATGATGAACTTTATTGGAATATTGAATACTGTGGTTCGTTTGGACATAATTGGGTATGATGAATTATCAAAAATATATAAATTGGATTTGAAAAGAAAATAAAATAAGTGAATTTGTACGTAAAATAATTATAGAAAATTTGAATAAATTTAAGAATCAATTGGAAAAGAAATAAAGTGCCCTTTAAAATTCTAATAAATAAATCTTAAGTTTAGTAAGGGAAATTTGAATAATCAGAAGATTAATGAATTTTATATTTTAAAAGAACAAAACATTTTTTTAATATTTAAGACTTAAATTATTGAAAAGAATAAAGAAGGAATTGGGAAAAGCTGAAATTTGTATATTTCAGTTAAAAGATTTAAAATCGAATGGAAAATAATAACAATAATAATTAAGTGCATAATTAATGAATTTTGAAATGAATTGAGTAATTAAAGAAACTTATTTCAAATGGAGTAAATTGGGAATCAATTTGGGAAATTGATTTAAGTGATTGAAGTTGGAATTTTTCTGTCGATAACCAAGTATGTTTTTAAAGTAAATTTCTAAATATAAGTTAAAGGTTTTAAAGTTGTTTTTAAAAGCAAGTTTTGGATAATTTATTATTTCTAAATATTTAAATTCTAAAGTAAGTATTTCCTTTAATCTATTATAGCAGTAATTATTTAAAAGTGACTTAGTAGTTTGTTTTAAAGTATATTTCAAAGTAAAGTGTTTTAAATTATTTTAAAAATCTAGTTTTGTGCTTGGTGATTTCAGAGGAGATAGAAAATATTTGGGACAGTTTGTTCTGAAAAGAAAGATGGTTTTGAAAACGGTTTTCAAAGGATTGAAAATAGAAATATATCTAATGAAGATATTTTGAGGTTAATAAATAATTTGAGAAAATATTTATTTTCGATGGTTGGTTGTGAATATTAATTGATAGTTAAATAACCGACTATCAATATTGGCCAACTGCGTTGATCGTTTCGACGTGACCGGGATCGAGATTTATTTCTCGAGAACCACTTCGATCCGGTTTGTACGTTTCGTGGAAACGAATTTGGATTAGAAGATGGAGCAGTGAAGTGCATGGTCTAGTCGCTACTAATCCTGAGGAAATTTCCAAAATGGATGTAGTAGGAATAGTGCCTTCGGTTCCGTTCGAACCCGTGTAACGACCCAAAATTTTTAGTAATTAAAAATTTGAATATTTAATTAATTTTAAATATTTATAAGTGAATTTATAAGTCAAATAAATTTTATTTGAATTTTTGGATTTAATTGAATAATTAAATCGATAATTTAATACGTTAAATTATGGAAATAATTGAAAATTGGGTTAAATATGATTGAAAATGATTTGTAAAATTTTATTTTATCATATTGAAGTTAGAACGATATTTTAGAACTTTTAAAATCGAATTAAAAGTTAATTTGTGAAAATTGAATATTTTAATATTTAAATCGACCAGTGAACATAGTCAATTTTTGAACAGTCTCAGAATTGAACGAAACAAGATTCATTGGATCCGTAATAGTTAGTTATTACCGGATTTCAATTTTCGTGTCAATCGGAGTTATCGTTTGATCGTAGCAGCTCGAAACGCATCGATTTATTTTTAATTTTAATTTGGCGAGTTAAAATAGCCATTTTTCAAAAAGTCTCGGATTTCGACGAAACCAGTTTCATCGGATCCGTAATGTGA
The DNA here is from genome assembly GCA_030765085.1 of Allium cepa. Lineage (NCBI taxonomy): Eukaryota > Viridiplantae > Streptophyta > Magnoliopsida > Asparagales > Amaryllidaceae > Allium > Allium cepa. Next base: position 592,616,324 of record CM060937.1, read on the forward strand.
TATTATTGTAAGGTTTCAAATTTCGTGTCAATTGGATTTACCGTTTGTCCGGTACAAATTAAAACGCCTAGAAAATCGCTTAAATCGGTTTAATTCAAATTGAACGTTTGTAGCCCTAACTCACACAGATGTCCGAATTAGCTTCCGAAACCTATTCCATTGTGTCCGGAACGCGGGTTAAACCCTAGAAACGCTGGTTACGGCGCGTAAATCGGAGTTCGGAATTTCCGGAATGAATAGTGTTTCGTCGGTTCCTTATAAATAGCCCACCATCTCAAAAAAATAAATAAAAAAAATAAACCTAAACCCTAAATCTCTTCAGCCGCCGCCGCTTTCACCTATGGCCGAAAACAACCCATCTTCCCCCCTCGTTTTCTTCAAATCCAAGCCTCGTTTCAAGAAGTCTTCAACTACAAGAACGTAGAGGGTGGAGAGACGAGTATACCCAACGGCTGTGATTTAATTTGGGCGAGTGGATCATGGGATAATGGGCCGCGTTCGCCTTCGTTGTAGGTGCGTATTCCGAGGCAGGGGCCTGGCCGAGCTTGGCCGCACGCAGGTCGAAGGTGGAGGGAGTTATGGCCTTCGATTTGGCACTTCCCGATCGTCTCCAGGTGGCTCGTGGTGGTCGAAAGCGCTAACCCTAGTTTTGTGTACATGGGTTTGAGTTGCGTGATGATTGCCTGTAAACGCGTGAACATGAGAGGGAGAGGAGAAAGTGCGCACGGCCAGGATTGCAAGGAGTTGAGATCTACGGCTATGATCTGGGTAGTGATATAAAAAAAAAATATAGTTGTAAATTTTAAATAAAATTCGTGTAATCTTTAAAACTGTATATCTTTTTCATACGAGGTCGAAAACGCGCGAAACTAGTTGCGTTGGAATCGTATGGACGAGCACTACGCAATGGAGTTGGATTGGAGTCGTTTGGAGTTAGTGAGAATTTTGGGTAAAATATTCGAAATAAATCGCTAAAACGAAATTGAAATCAAGGTGAGAATTTCTCACTCAATCGAATCAGTTTCGATTTTATTTTTAATAGTTAGATTTAAAATATTTGAATGCATGTTTGAATGATGATTGTTATCTATTGATTGTTAAAATAGACATTATACGCCGTTAGTAAGCGGATGTTATTTATTAAAAACATATACCGCGAATATTTCATAAACAGTGAAATTGGTATTATATATAATAGCAATATATATATGTTGGCATATGTATATATTGGAGTTATTGATTTCCCGCATTTTTTTTTTAGCGGATGAGACCCTATTGCACCGTTATTAAGCGGATAATATTTTAAATCCTATATACCGCGATAATTTCGTACTGGAGTGAAATTGGTATTGTGATAATGTTTGTGGATGCAGGAAAACAGGTTGGAGGGATCCAACTGGATTCCTCAACAGTATTTATTTGATTCTGAATATTTTGATATTCGTTGATTATCATATCGATATATGATATCGTTGTTGTCGTGATTGACTATTTGATATGTAGCATCATTGGACCAAGTTTTGGAATTTTAAAGTAATGTATAAAGTGATTTTTGAAAATATACTATATGTTTGGAATTTGATCTATTTTAAATAAATAAACGTTATAATTTTTAAAGTTATAAAAATTATGATTTTTGAGAAATATAGTTAAAAACTTATTTTTTGAGAATATGATGCTATTGATTTTATAAAATAGTTTAATTTGGGAAATTTGAATTTATTGTGAAAAGTTTAAATATAGGATTTATAAAATTTAATTATTTTATGAATCAAAATGGTGAAATAATGAAGGAGATTAAAGATGTTTTAAAATAATAGTATAAATTGATTTTATAAAGGATTTATAAATTGATATTTATAAATTAAAACCTTTGAATTATAAAACGAGTTTTTATAAGTGTTTGAATGAAGTGAAAATGAATTTCATAAATGAATGAAATTTATGGAATTATAAACGGTGAAGTTATAAATGGAATTTTATAAACAGTAGGTTTATAAAATTTGTAAGGATATTAAAAGAATAGATTTGGGTGAATAAATAAATCTTATAAGTTATAAGATTTATAATTGTGAAGTTTAAAGGAACGATTTTTGCAAACAAATAAATTATAAGTATTTAACCTATAACGTGAACTTTTGGTTTATAATTGGGTTATGAATTGAATATAGGTTAATAAAGGAATTTATAAACGTTGTTTTATAAATCCGCAAACGACTTATTTTGATAAGTAAATTGTTGAAACTTATTTATGAAGCTATATTAACGTTTTTGACTGTGAATAATCCTTTGAAATAAAACGTATAGAAATGATGAAATGTGTTAACGTAGTATATTCACGTTTTTGAATAGTGAATAATGCGTTAAGGAAATTGTTTTGAATGTGATGTTTTAAATAGAATTAAACTATCTAATGATGTTTTAATTGTGTTGAGATTCGAAACCATAGATTTCAACATTTATTGTTGAAATAGACGTTTTCGAGAAATAAAAGGAAATGGTGGACTATAACATTGTTGTTATAGTAAATGATTTCCGAAAGGAAATGTTTTGTATAGTATTGGGATTTATATATCTATTTTAATTTCGAATCCCTATACTGGTGATTTTGGGTTGTCGTAACGATGTTCTACGCAACATTCGTTTTGGCCCAAATAAATATGTTTAAGAGAATGATTTCCTTAAAGAATGAAATATGTACTTAATTTCGATTTAAGTATATTGAATATTTTCCAAGTGTTGAAAATAAATAAAATTTGTGAATTACTTATGAATAAATAAGTATGGAAATGTTTTCCAATATAAAGCGAATATTTTGAGAATTTATCTTTTTGAAGATAAATTGAAAAGGAATATTGAAATGAATAATTGGAATCGAATATTCATAGATATTTTGGATTATAAATTCACTATGGAATTTATGAATGAAAAGGAGAATTTGTTTAAAAATAAATATCGATTTATTTTTGAAGTGTGAAATTAATATCTAGTAAAGATATTTTTGGAAAAAAATAAATAATTTGGGAAATTATTTGGAAACTGGTGATGTGTGCATATCAATTGATAGTTCAATAGCCGACTATCAATATTTCCCTTTGAATGGGTATTTGATGTGATTTGTTTGAATGTCAATGCTACACTTATTTTTGAATAAGCGCTCACTATTCGGGTTAACCGGGAATGGACCATGGGGTCGTATAACCCATTCCGAATATGTGATACGTCGTTGTGAATTGCATTGAAGATCGGTGTTGAAGACCGAGTATTTGCGAAAGCGATAGGATGACCTATCGATTGTCTCTGCACTGGGTAGCTCCTGGTATAGAGATTTCCTAAGTGATGGGAAATTCGATCGGGATTGTGAATACCCGGATTGCAAGGGCTTCGTAAGAAGTGCCTTCGGTTTTGTTCGAGCCCGGAACAGACTTGTATGGATTGTATGTCTGACATTACAAATTGAGATGTAAAGCCGATTTCTTTCAAATATATTTCTGTTGGTGGCGGAGAATTTATTCTTTTAGCTTAACACCCTTCTCTGAGACGTACGAGCTTAGAGGTTATGTAGTTGAAGTTATCAGCGATATATTCCCAATTTGGTAATGTGACATGCTGAGTGTTGCTGTAAATGATCATTGTGTTGATTATTTGTGATAGTATCGTTTATTTGATCGTCTATCTTTGTGATCATTTCTATGATCATTTGTTGACCCAAAGCATGGCTTTTGTATAAAGTATGTTTTTGTGGACGTGACTTCGTCGAGCCTCACACCCCGTGAATGGTCAAAACAGGAAAGAAGCAGCAAGGTTATGAGGGGTAGCGCCCTTTAGGATGTGTGCATTTCCTTCTGGAAAAGGCTGGTATCATGGTATGGAGCCCAAATACTTACTCATGTTGAAAACACTTTGTTATGATTGTGTGAATTGATTGCGAGCGCTCGGTGAAAGGTCCCAAAGGACCGGGGGATGGCATATTCGGTCAGTTGTTACTTAGTTAGGGGTAACCCGGCCTTGTGTTGGTAGAGATCCGGTTTGGTTCTCGGGGATGTCCATCCAGAGGCATTCTCATGTGGCAATGAGAAGTTCCTTGGCCTGACCATTTGTTGGAAATCCAAAGAAACAATACGAAACTTGTACGGTTTTAGTTGTAGAACCTGCCATCTAATATGGTAGCTATTAGTAGGCATAATATAATGGTACCTATGCTGGCTAAGATTTATATTCTACTTTCGAAATGAATTTTTCTCTACACTATGCACTAATAATAATATCAAAATTGATTTGATTTTAATGCGTATCAAGCATCTTTAACTATCATAAGGAGAAATCTCCTCCAAGTCTGCGTTTGCATTGTGTGTGTGGCGGGAGGTCTTATGGTAGTCTCATTTTTAAAAGCATTGCGAATTGACTTAAAAATATTCCTCTATTTTGATTTTAAAGATAAATAAACTGTTTTGAGTTCTCACACCAGTCTTGTTAAGCTTTGGGCTATGTGATGGGGGGTTCTCGCTTCGCGGTTAGGTGGCGAACGGGAGACTCTTACCCCTACACGACCTCCTTTAGGGGGTTGGTTAGGTGTAACCTGAGACAGTCGAGAGGCTGGCCGTAAAAGCAAGTTTGGGATACCAGTTGTTGCCACGGTGGGGCTGGGATGGTTGAAAAGCCTACCAGTTGTGACTGCTGTCGACGGTTGAAAAGCCTGGATCTTACAATGTGGTATCAGAGCTTATGGTTAAGCGACAACCATGGTTCTGTTGGGTATTACTCATTAGAGATAGAGTCAGTAGTACTCTAGAATGAGTTGAGTGTAATAATAGCTATGAGAGCGTATTTGTTAGTGAATATAAATTGTTTTATATTGTGATGATTGGTTTGTTGAGTGGCATATGAACTTTCGTCAGCGTGGTCCGCAAGACTATGCCGAAGGGGTTTCTAAACACTTGAATAGAACAATTCGGCACAATATTGATTTTAAAAATGGGTAAATGAAATAATTTTATCTTGAGTATATTTTATATGAAAGAATAATTTTTCAAAATTATTTAAAGTGTATATAAGTTGATTGTTTAGTTATTTGAATAATCTAAATAAAGGAATAATTGTATAAACCAAAAGAATTATAAGAATTGAATTATAATTAAAGTAATTTACAATTGTGAAATAAACTTATATATATAAGAAGTGAAACTATATGAATATATTTATTAATATGAGTTGTAAATAAAAATGAATTTAAAGTTAAATAAAAATTTACTTTAGAATTTGGAAGCTGAATTGATTGATAAATGTGAACTTAAGTTAAGTGAATGAAGTTCAACTTTTGTAATTGAATTGAATTAATGGATTGAATGACGATCAATTGAATGAAAATAATTGATATGGAATGTGACGACTGCCCATGACTCCCGCACGGAAACAAGGGAATGGTGCGCTGAAAGTGTGCCAGGCAGCCATGAGTGACCGTCAAGGGTAAAATAAACATCACAGAATCTATCGTATAACTCACAGCGCATGGACAAAATACAATAGAGAAATATATAGTGAAGCTCCATAACAGAAAATCATCATATAGACTTCATAATAGTTTTATACATGGTCTGAATCATGAATACAAGAAGCCTCACTACATAGCACTCAGAGTAATCAACAATCAGCGGAATATCCAGTACATAGAATATGAAAATAATATGTAAAGCCTCCTGCTCGTCTTCGTCATCATCAGCGTGAGCCACTAAGATCAGCACCTGCCACCTGTCACCTAGTCTGCCCATCCCAAACATGGATGAACAGCCCAAGGTAATAAGAGGAGACATAAAACCTTGAGTCAGACAACAGCCTTAGTGAGCAGTAAATCAACTATCAAACATACCAAAGGAACATAAAGGATAAAAGGAATAGGAACCCAAATCATCCCACTCCACCTCTTTCTACAGTGATAGCCCCCAGACACACACTAAGGAGAAGCAAGCTTAGCAAAGCAGATAATTAAAGTAAAGCAATAATCACTTGAGTCAAGGTCGATGTTTTCCAAATACAAACCCCCAAGGCCTAAACCAAGATCAGATAAGCACCCAGAAAACACCGCTCTTGAGACCGAATGATGATACAACCAAACATCCATGACTCTGCCTATCACTGTTATCATTGCCTTGATTTTATCGTTAATTGAATGACCAACTCATCTTTCAACCATCCGTCAAGGGCTAATGGCAACCCCGGTTCTAGACATAACTCCGCACGTCACCGTGACCCGTGCCTAGGTATAACGGATCTACCCAGAGTACTAGCACGTCATCATGACCCGCGCCTGGGTATAACGGATCTACCCAACGTACTCTTGCTTTGAGCTTGCTAGAACCTTCAATAACGATAAGATCTCAGCCTTCTAGTCATCCTCCTCGACGACTATTCCCATTATAGCTCAAGCACCTCTCGAGCCCACCATTATCCACTAACTCGAACCGCATCATCGAGTAATCAACATGCTTGGGATGATCCCGTCTGGATTAAACCAAGGCTTCCACATCATGCTTTGCTCCAACGCATCTTAGCAAAGTCCATCTCATCATCATACTTCGCCTCAACATATCATGGCAAAGTCCATTTCGTCATCATACTTCGCTTCCTCTAACTATAGCAAAGTCCTCGAACCCATCCACATGAGCTTCATCATCCGCTTCATATGCCACAGCAGCTTTCACCATTCAAGAGCCTTTCCACTTAGCTTTTGAATCATCTTCAACCATCTTGTCCCAAATCAACTACAAGCTAACTCGAGACAATCAAATAAATCATACATCCAAACAATCAAGCATTCAAACAAGATCTAACCAAGCAATATCAACTATAATGGCAATTTCGTAAATAAATGAGCATAAGTCTAACATATATGAAATCATGGATTTTAGCATAGATCAATCAAATATAAAACATGGGTTTTGTCCCTATAACTTGTTAATTGAACTTGCATAGGTAAACATCTTCAAAAGTAATGAATCTAGTCTTGGAACTAAGAAAAATGCATGAAATCTCTAACTTTAACACTCAAACATGCCACCAATCCAATATACTCCTTTGGGTCCGCGTGAGAAATAACTACCACTCACCGAATCACCCAAACACTTCAACAACTATCAACTAAAGATCTGGACAGCAAGGATTCAAGCTCGATTCGTCGAAATCTCGCTTGAAATGGTGAAATCTAGCTTCGTCGGATGAAGATCTTCAACTTTGGCTCTTCAATCTTCGATCTTGGATGGATGTTAGCACTCGATCAAAGTGGAGAAAAGAAGTGAAGAAATGTTGTAGTCGAGCTCTCAAAGTGGCAGCACTTCGTCGCTTCAAAAACCGGTGCCAAAAAGTGAGCCAAACTCCTCTATTTATAGGCTGATTTCACCTTTAGGTCGTCGTCCAGTTTTAGGTCGTTGCCGACCTAAAGATCCCCGACCTAACTTAGGTCGTTTACGACCTAAGTCTCAATAGTACATGCAACCTAAAACACAGTCGTCTTCCTTAACTCGAACCAACGACCTACGACTTATCCAAACACACAAGATCTCACGACCTAACTCCTATGCGACCTAACAAACAAGGCCGACTTAGCACACACATGCACTTACACGACCTACCTAGCTGCCGACTTAAAAGCTTACGACCTAACACATAAGCCTCTATACGACCTAACCTAGTCACGACCTATCGAGCAACACGAGTTACGACCTAACAACTCATAGCGGCCTTCCTTAGGTCGTCTAACTATCTTAGGCCGCTCAACCGACCTATCTACCTTAGGTCGCTCTACCGACCTATCTACCTTAGGTCGTAAACACTTTTAGATCGCTAACTACATTAGGTCGCTAACTAATTTAAGCCGCTAACTTATAGGTCGCTCGCCCTAACTACTAAACGACCTAACTTACCTAGCAACCTAACACTTCCCTTAGGTCGCTCAACGACCTAACTTAGGTCGTTACCCCCATAGGTCGTTCACAACCTATCTCCTAACTCGCTAACCCGTAAGTCGTAGACTTCTTAGGTCGTTACCTCGGTCTAACACACTAACTCGGCCACACCTTAAGTCGTCCAAATCTCTAGGTCACTAACTCATCCCAGCCCCTAAGTCGCTCATATCTATAGGTCGCCTACGACCTAATACTTAACATGTTAACTCGTCCAAGTCTATGAGTCGTCCCACATCCTAACTCGGCCACTAGTTAACTCGTTAGCTATTATAACTCGGCCACATGACCTAAGCTCCTACCGACTCAACATCACACGACCTAAGACGCTAAGTCGGTCACGACTCAACTCCGAACGACCTAGGCTACCCTTCAACCTAAGCCTCTACACAAGTTAACTACCATACGACTTAAGCACTAACGACTTAAAGACAACAACAGTTTTACGATCTTTCGATCCGTAAAAATACGGGTCGTTACATTCTCTCCCCCTTAGGAATTTCGCCCCCGAAATTCCAAACAAACAAGAGCAATCAAAATTATTCCGCATGCCTACCATCCATAGCAATCAACAAACCATGCATCCAATTACTAACCTAGCATGCAGAATTCTAAGACTAGAACAAGCTACAAATTCATGAGATGTCACGACACCTTAGGGCCATACCTCGAAGAGTTCAGGATGAGCTGCCTTCATCCTCTCTTCCTCCTCCCACGTACAGTCGTTAACATCATCACTCCATTGTATCTTGAGCAACGTAATCATCTTCCTCCTAAGCTGTTTCGTATCGGTTTCAACAATACGAAGCGGCTTACGAGGTCTTCTAACAACTGGATCAACCTCCAAATCTTCACAGCTATCAGCAGAAACCACTGTGCTCGAGTCGTGCACATACTTCCGTAGATACGATACATGAAAAACATTGTGCACACCCGCCATCTTTTCTGGTAACTCCAATCTATAAGCGAGCTTTCCAATTCGCTCGACAATCGGGAATGGTCCAACAAATCTCGGAGTTAGTTTTCCTTTCTTCCCGAATCGAATAACATTCTTCAGAGGAGAAATCTTCACAAAACCATATCACCTACGTCGAATTCCAAATCTTTTCGACGCTTATCGGCATAACTCTTCTGACGGTCTTGGGCTGCCTTCATTCGTTGCCGGATGATCTCTATACAATCCGAAGTCTGACGAATCATCTCAGGCCCAAGTATCAGCTTTTCTCCAGTTTCCAACCAACATGTTGGAGAGTTACACTGTCTTCCATACAGTGCCTCATATGGTGCCATACCAATACTTGACTGGTAGCTGTTGTTATACGCAAACTCCACTAAATGAAGATGATCTTCCCATGATCCTCCGAAATCCAAGGCACATGCTCTCAAGAGATCTTCCAAAACTCGGTTGACTCTCTCAGTCTGACCATCTGTTTGGGGATGATAAGTTGTACTTAAACACAACTCGGTTCCCAAAACTTCCTGAAAGCTCTTCCAAAATCCACTAGTGAACAATGGATCTCGATCGCTCACTATACTCTTTGGAATACCATGGAATCGAACTATCCACTTAACATACAATTCAGCCAACTTCGATGCAGTCCTAGTCGATCGAACAGGAATGAATCTGCACTCTTAGTCAAACGATCTACAATGACCCAAATCCCTTCATTTCCCGTTCTGGTTCTAGGTAAACCATCGATAAAATCCATCGATATTTGCTCCCACTTCCATGTAGGAACTTCTAACGGCTGAAGCAATCCACTGGGCTTCTTCTGCTCTGCTTTAACCAACTGGCAATTCATGCACTTGGAAATAAAATTTCCAACATCCTTCTTCATACCTTCCCAGTAATAGGTTCTCTTCATGTCCCGATACATCTTATTTCCTCCTGGATGAATTGTCAACTTCGAGTGATGACTTTCCTTCAAAACTTCATCTCTCAACTCATCGATATCGGGAACAACCAGCCGTCCTTGCTTCCGAAGCCAACCCTCTCGATCGACTTCGAATCTTTTATCCTTCTCCGGGTCCAATCCAGATTCCAAATCACGGATAATCTTGACAAGCTTATCGTCTCGCTTTTGGCTCTCGCCAATTCTTTCCACAAGAGTAGGCCTTATCGATAAGTTTGCCAACATTTCAGGTTCCAATTCACATCTGGGCCTGAAGTCAAATCTAGCTAAAAACTCGAGACTCTTCCATTCCGAAAACATGGCTCCCAATCCTGCATGTCTTCGACTTAACGCATCAGCTACTGCGTTACCTTTTCCCGAAGTATAGGCTATACCAAAATCATATGATGCTAAAAACTCTAGCCATCGTTGCTCCCGAAGATTCAAATCCTTTTGGGAGAAAAGATACTTCAACGACTTGTGATCCGTAAACAACTCGAATCGAACTCCCAATAGATAATGTCTCCACATCTTCAGAGCAAAAACAATCGCCGCTAACTCCAAATCATGAGTCGGGTAATTCCTTTCATGCGGCTTCAGTTGTCGACTCGCATACGCAACAACTCTATCCTTCTGCATCAGTACTGCTCCAAGTCCAGTACCGCATGCATCGGTGTAAACCACCATCTCATCATTCCCACTTGGAATAGTCAAAACAGGAGCACTCGTCAATCGCTCTTTCAGGATTCTAAAAGCTTGCTCACACTTAGCATCCCAACTGAACACTTGGTTCTTCTTTGTCGATCCTGTTAACGGTGCAGCTATCTTGGAAAAGTCTTTGATAAATCGACGATAATATCCTGCTAATCCAAGAAAACTTCTCACATCAGATGCATTCTTAGGTCTAATCCAATCCTGGATCGCTACCACCTTAGCGGGATCAACCGCTATCCCATTTCCAGAAATGACATGGCCTAAGAACCTCACTTCACCCTTCCAGAAGTGACACTTCGAAAACTTAGCCTTCAGCTGATGTTTCCGCAAGATTTCCAAAACAATCCTCAAGTGCGTCTTGTGCTCTTCCTCAGTTCTGGAATAAATCAGAATATCATCCACAAACACAAGTACGAACTTGTTCAACTGATCTCTGAACACTCTATTCATAAGATCCACAAAATACGTTGGTGCATTCGTCAATCCAAATGGCATTACCAGCCACTCATAAAAACCGGATGGTGTCCTGAAAGCAGTCTTCGGCACACTATCCTTCGCCACTCTTAACTGGTGAAATCCCGTTGCCAAATCCATCTGAGAAAACACCTTAGCCTCGTGAAGCTGATCAAACAAGTCATCTATTCTCGGCAATGGATACTTGTTCTTCTTAGTCACCTTATTCAGCTCACGATAATCAACACACAACCTCAACGATCCAACCGCTTTGGTTGCGAACACAACTAGTGCACCCCATTCGGACACACTACGCCGAATGAATCCTTTCCATAAAAGGTCATCAACCTGCACCCTCAACTCTTGCTGTTCTCTAGGCGCCATCCGCCTAAGAGGCATCACAACAGGTCTGGCTCCCTCAACTAGATCGATACGAAACTCGATCTCCCTATGCGGCGGTAACCCTTTGACCTCGTCAAAGACATCCTCGAATCCATTCACGATTGGCATCGATGACAGTCCATCCCGTGGAACAACCAGCGAATACATGAAGCTCATGAAGACGCCTTCTTCATGCTTACATCGTATCAAAACCTTTCGCCCCTCCACATTCTCGACTGTCACCTCCAATCTCTCACAATCAACCTTTGCCGCATACTTCCTAAGCCAGTTCATACCCAAAATAATTCCGAACCCTGCAAAGTTCAGAACAAAGAAATCACAAACAAAAGAGCAATCATGACTCGATATAACTAGACCACGGCATAGCATACACAAACAAGACGAACCCCCAACTGGATTAGTCACTACCAATGGTCTATCAACAATATCCGGTTCCAAACCTAACCGGTCTACCAACTCATTACAAACAAAAGAATGAGACGCTCCAGTATCAAATAACACTCTAACTGGAACACCACAAATGGAAAGAGTACCTTGAACCACCACACTCTTCCCCTTCTCTTCAGCAGTAGGAGCTTTCGAAGATGACGGGACAACCCCCAAAGCATAAGCTTGCACAACCTGCCTGTCCTTTATCGGTTCCGGACAGTTCTTCTTAATGTGCCCCAGCTTATCACAGTTGTAGCACTTCAACAACACCTTCGGATTCTTGCAATCCTTGGAGAGATGGCCCTTCTGCCGACAATTATAGCAGGTCTTTTCCCCCTTCAGCTTCTTCTGACCATCCTTACCCTTCTGTTGTTGCTGCTTCCTCTTCTTGTTTCCACCCTGCTGTGGTTTAGACTCCTCCTTGGTCACAGCAACAACAGATACTTCCTTAGGAAACAAACTCTCGTGCCTGAGAGCTTTCTCCACCAGCTTCTCAAATGGATCGTCCAGATGATCCACCAACTGTCTTCCAAGATAACTGTCCAAGCCTATCACGAATTTCTCGTTCTTCTGGTAGGGAGATTCAATATACGACCGAGCATACTTGGACAAAGCCTCAAACTCAGAAACATACTCAAGAACCGATCTCCCACCTTGCTTGAGCTCAACAAACTTCTTAAACAAGACAGACTTCTGAGCCGTAGAAATGAACTTAGCTTCAAATCTAGCTTGGAACTGCACCCAAGTAATTTCTTCCTCCGGAGTATCAATGGTGATAGAGTTCCACCAATCAGAAGCTCTCCCTTGAAGCTGTCTTGATGCAAGCTTCCTTTTAGTTGCATCCTCAATTCCCAAGTCACCAAAGATCCTTCTACAAGCGTCTATCCATCTTTGGACTTCAATGGTTGACTCTGTCCCTAAGAAAGACTTCCCTCCAAGAGCAGTATAATCCTTACAAAGCTTAGCAAAATCCACCGGTCTTGGAGCTTGAACTTGAACTCCAACATCTACAGATGGCCCTGGAGCTGGTATCCTTCTCATGATAGAAGTCATCATGGCTTCAAACATAGCTCCATAATCAGCAACTCCTTCAGCGGCACGGCCTTCCCTTGCAACTGGTCTCCCTCTTCGACTCATCCTCAGTATCTACAAAAAGGACTGATTAGAACACCTTGAGGAACAACTACATAAGGAGTTCAAATCCATCTAAACTACTATATTATATATAGTAATCATCCATCAAAATACAATTACGTCTCTCTTACGTAGTTACGTCAGCGAGCGTTGGCAAAAATCGATTAACCAAAGCTCTGATACCAAATGTGACGACTGCCCATGACTCCCGCACGGAAACAAGGGAATGGTGCGCTGAAAGTGTGCCAGGCAGCCATGAGTGACCGTCAAGTGTAAAATAAACATCACCGAATCTATCGTATAACTCACAGCGCATGGACAAAATACAATAGAGAAATATATAGTGAAGCTCCATAACAGAAAATCATCATATAGACTTCATAATAGTTTTATACATGGTCTGAATCATGAATACAAGAAGCCTCACTACATAGCACTCAGAGTAATCAACAATCAGCGGAATATCCAGTACATAGAATATGAAAATAATATGTAAAGCCTCCTGCTCGTCTTCGTCATCATCAGCGTGAGCCACTAAGATCAGCACCTGCCACCTGTCACCTAGTCTGCCCATCCCAAACATGGATGAACAGCCCAAGGTAATAAGAGGAGACATAAAACCTTGAGTCAGACAACAGTCTTAGTGAGCAGTAAATCAACTATCAAACATACCAAAGGAACATAAAGGATAAAAGGAATAGGAACCCAAATCATCCCACTCCACCTCTTTCTACAGTGATAGCCCCCAGACACACACTAAGGAGAAGCAAGCTTAGCAAAGCAGATAATTAAAGTAAAGCAATAATCACTTGAGTCAAGGTCGATGTTTTCCAAATACAAACCCCCAAGGCCTAAACCAAGATCAGATAAGCACCCAGAAAACACCGCTCTTGAGACCGAATGATGATACAACCAAACATCCATGACTCTGGCTATCACTGTTATCATTGCCTTGATTTTATCGTTAATTGAATGACCAACTCATCTTTCAACCATCCGTCAAGGGCTAATGGCAACCCCGGTTCTAGACATAACTCCGCACGTCACCGTGACCCGTGCCTAGGTATAACGGATCTACCCAGAGTACTAGCACGTCATCATGACCCGCGCCTGGGTATAATGGATCTACCCAACGTACTCTTGCTTTGAGCTTGCTAGAACCTTTAATAACGATAAGATCTCAGCCTTCTAGTCATCCTCCTCGATGACTATTCCCATTATAGCTCAAGCACCTCTCGAGCCCACCATTATCCACTAACTCGAACCGCATCATCGAGTAATCAACATGCTTGGGATGATCCCGTCTGGATTAAACCAAGGCTTCCACATCATGCTTTGCTCCAACGCATCTTAGCAAAGTCCATCTCATCATCATACTTCGCCTCAACATATCATGGCAAATTCCATTTCGTCATCATACTTCACTTCCTCTAACTATAGCAAAGTCCTCGAACCCATCCATATGAGCTTCATCATCCGCTTCATATGCCACAGCAGCTTTCACCATTCAAGAGCCTTTCCACTTAGCTTTTGAATCATCTTCAACCATCTTGTCCCAAATCAACTACAAGCTAACTCGAGACAATCAAATCAATCATACATCCAAACAATCAAGCATTCAAACAAGATCTAACCAAGCAATATCAACTATAATGGCAATTTCGTAAATAAATGAGCATAAGTCTAACATATATGAAATCATGGATTTTAGCATAGATCTATCAAATATAAAACATGGGTTTTGTCCCTATAACTTGTTAATTGAACTTGCATAGGTAAACATCATCAAAAGTAATGAATCTAGTCTTGGAACTAAGAAAAATGCATGAAATCTCTAACTTTAACACTCAAACAAGCCACCAATCCAATATACTCCTTTGGGTCCGCGTGAGAAATAACTACCACTCACCGAATCACCCAAACATTTCAACAACTATCAACTAAAGATCTAGACAGCAAGGATTCAAGCTCGATTCGTCGAAATCTCGCTTGAAATGGTGAAATCTAGCTTCGTCGGATGAAGATCTTCAACTTTGGCTCTTCAATCTTCGATCTTGATCTTCGATCTTGGATGGATGTTAGCACTCGATCAAAGTGGAGAAAAGAAGTGAAGAAATGTTGTAGTCGAGCTCTCAAAGTGGCAGCACTTCGTCGCTTCAAAAACCGGTGCCAAAAAGTGAGCCAAACTCCTCTATTTATAGGCTGATTTCACCCTTAGGTCGTCGTCCAGTTTTAGGTCGTTGCCGACCTAAAGATCCCCGACCTAACTTAGGTCGTTTACGACCTAAGTCTCAATAGTACATGCAACCTAAAACACAGTCGCCTTCCTTAACTCGAACCAACGACCTACGACTTATCCAAACACACAAGATCTCACGACCTAACTCCTATGCGACCTAACAAACAAGGCCGACTTAGCACACACATGCACTTACACGACCTACCTAGCTGCCGACTTAAAAGCTTACGACCTAACACATAAGCCTCTATACGACCTAACCTAGTCACGACCTATCGAGCAACACGAGTTACGACCTAACAACTCATAGCGGCCTTCCTTAGGTCGTCTAACTATCTTAGGTCGCTCAACCGACCTATCTACCTTAGGTCGCTCCACCGACCTATCTACCTTAGGTCGTAAACACTTTTAGATCGCTAACTACATTAGGTCGCTAACTAATTTAAGCCGCTAACTTATAGGTCGCTCGCCCTAACTACTAAACGACCTAACTTACCTAGCAACCTAACACTTCCCTTAGGTCGCTCAACGACCTAACTTAGGTCGTTACCCCCATAGGTCATTCACAACCTATCTCCTAACTCGCTAACCCGTAAGTCGTAGACTTCTTAGGTCGTTACCTCGGTCTAACACACTAACACGGCCACACCTTAAGTCGTCCAAATCTCTAGGTCACTAACTCTTCCCAGCCCCTAAGTCGCTCATATCTATAGGTCGCCTACGACCTAATACTTAACATGTTAACTCGTCCAAGTCTATGAGTCGTCCCACATCCTAACTCGGCCACTAGTTAACTCGTTAGCTATTATAACTCGGCCACATGACCTAAGCTCCTACCGACTCAACATCACACGACCTAAGACGCTAAGTCGGTCACGACTCAACTCCGAACGACCTAGGATACCCTTCAACCTAAGCCTCTACACAAGTTAACTACCATACGACTTAAGCACTAACGACATAAAGACAACAACAGTTTTACGATCTTTCGATCCGTAAAAATACGGGTCGTTACATGGAATAATGAATATAAGTGTTAATTCATTAAAATCTAATGTTATTGAAAGTAGAATAGTTGAATGAAAATCAATTTATTAAACCAAATAGAATGAATATGAGCAAAGGAATTTGGTTGTAATAGATATACATTGATTGTATGTAATTCATTAAGTGTTAATGAAATTGAAAGCTAAAGTAATTGAAATCCAATTGGAAGTTAAGTGAATCTTAAATAAAATTGAATTTGATTTGGAAGTGAACCAACTTGAATATGAATTAGTGAATATAAACTAAGTGAAAATGAATGCTAGTAAAAACATCCACTGTGAATGAATCAAATGTGATTAAATTGAAAAACCATTTCATTGGATATTAATGAGAATATGAATGAATATATATTGGTTATGAATGCTTGTTGGATGCTAGTTGGTTGATGTTTGCATTTGTTGTTTTGTTTCATTTGCTATATGTTGTGTATTGAGATTATTGTCTATATGCATGTTCTCATGTTGTTTGTTGAGTGATTAGTAGGTGCGGATCGCGTTTGCTTCGCATTTGGAGCTCACTTTCGTGCTATATTAGCCGTATATGCTCGCTAATAAAATATAAGGTACATATCTCGGATTACATACCGTACTTTTACAAATTTTTCCCTTTGGGATGCCTCATTACTTGATGAGATGTATATTTGTGATATATATACTGTCATTTTTTTTCGGATCGAGCCGCGCAAAGGAGACTATGGCGAATTTTTCCGAAAATTTAAGGCGTTAGAATTTTTTTTGAGAAAATGGGAAAATTTTGAAAACTATAACTTTGATTTTGAATTGAAAGTTAAACAATAGTAGTTGTTTTTGAATAGATAACTAAGTATGATTTGGAAACTTAGTAAAGATTTTATAAGAAGTTTAACTATGAATTTTGGAAAATTAATAAATTCTGTAACTTTTCTTACTTAATAATTTCGAGGACGAAATTCTTTTAAGTGGGGAAGATTGTAACGACCCAGAATTTGTAGTAATTAAAAATTTGAATATTTAATTAATTTTAAATATTAATAAGTGAATTTATAAGTCAAATAAATTTTTATTTGAATTTTTGGATTTAATTGAATAATTAAATCGATAATTTAATACGTTAAATTATGGAAATAATTGAAAATTGGGTTAAATATGATTGAAAATGATTTGTAAAATTTTATTTTATCATATTGAAGTTAGAACGATATTTTAGAACTTTTAAAATCGAATTAAAAGTTAATTTGTGAAAATTGAATATTTTAATATTTAAATCGACTAGTGAACATAGTCAATTTTTGAACAGTCTCAGAATTGAACGAAACCAGTTTCATTGGATCCGTAATAGTTAGTTATTATCGGATTTCAATTTTCGTGTCAATCGGAGTTATCGTTTGATCGTAGCAGCTCGAAACGCATCGATTTATTTTTAATTTTAATTTGGCGAGTTAAAATAGCCATTTTTCAAAAAGTCTCGGATTTCGACGAAACCAGTTTCATCGGATCCGTAATGTGATATTATTGTAAGGTTTCAAATTTCGTGTCAATTGGATTTACCGTTTGTCCGGTACAAATTAAAACGCCTAGAAAATCGCTTAAATCGGTTTAATTCAAATTGAACGTTTGTAGCCATAACTCGCACAGATGTCCGAATTAGCTTCCGAAACCTGTTCCATTGTGTCCGGAACGTGGGGTAAACCCTAGAAACGCTGGTTACGGCGCGTAAATCGGAGTTCGGAATTTCCGGAATGAATAGTGTTTCGTCGGTTCCTTATAAATAGCCCACCATCTCAAAAAAAAAAATAAAAAAAAAATAAACCTAAACCCTAATTCTCTTCAGCCGCCACCCCTTTCATCTATGGCCGAAAACAACCCATCTTCCCCCCTCGTTTTCTTCAAATCCAAGCCTCGTTTCAAGAAGTCTTCAACTACAAGAACGTAGAGGGTAGAGAGACGAGTATATCCAACGGCTGTGATTTAATTTGGGCAAGTGGATCATGGGATAATGGGCCGCGTTCGCCTTCGCTGTAGGCGCGTATTCCGAGGCAGGGGCCTGGCCGAGTTTGGCCGCACGCAGGTCGAAGGTGGAGGGAGTTATGGCCTTCGATTTGGCACTTCCCGATCGTCTCCAGGTGGCTCGTGGTGGTCGAAAGCGCTAACCCTAGTTTTGTGTACATGGGTTTGAGTTGCGTGATGATTGTCTGTAAACGCATGAACATGAGAGGGAGAGGAGAAAGTGCGCACGGCCAGGATTGCAAGGAGTTGAGATCTACGGCTATGATCTGGGTAGTGATATAAAAAAAAAAATATAGTTGTAAATTTTAAATAAAATTCGTGTAATCTTTAAAACTGTATATCTTTTTCATACGAGGTCGAAAATGCGCGAAACCAGTTGCGTTGGAATCGTATGGACGAGCACTACGCGATGGAGTTGGATTGGAGTCGTTTGGAGTAAGTGAGAATTTTGGGTAAAATTAAACGTCCGTTTAATTTTATTCGAAATAAATCGCTAAAACGAAATTGAAATCAAGGTGAGAATTTCTCACTCAATCGAATCAGTTTCGATTTTATTTTTAATAGTTAGATTTAAAATATTTGAATGAATGTTTGAATGATGATTGTTATCTATTGATTGTTAAAATAGACATTATACGCCGTTAGTAAGCGGATGTTATTTATTAAAAACATATACCGCGAATATTTCATAAACAGTGAAATTGGTATTATATATAATAGCAATATATATATATTGGCATATGTATATATTGGAGTTATTGATTTCCCGCATTTTTTGTTTAGCGGATGAGACCCTATTGCGCCGTTATTAAGCGGATAATATTCTAAATCCTATATACCGCGATAATTTCGTACTGGAGCGAAATTGGTATTGTGCTAATGTTTGTGGATGCAGGAAAACAGGTTGGAGGGATCCAACTGGATTCCTCAACAGTATTTATTTGATTCTGAATATTTTGATATTCGTTGATTATCATATCGATATATGATATCGTTGTTGTCGTGATTGACTATTTGATATATAGCATCATTGGACCAAGTTTTGGAATTTTAAAGTAATGTATAAAGTGATTTTTGAAAATATACTATATGTTTGGAATTTGATCTATTTTAAATAAATAAACGTTATAATTTTTAAAGTTATAAAAATTATGATTTTTGAGAAATATAGTTAAAAACTGATTTTTTGAGAATATGATGCTATTGATTTTATAAAATAGTTTAATTTCAGAAATTTGAATTTATTGTGAAAAGTTTAAATATAGGATTTATAAAATTTAATTATTTTATGAATAAAAATGGTGAAATAATGAAGGAGATTAAAGATGTTTTAAAATAATAGTATAAATTGATTTTATAAAGGATTTATAAATTGATATTTATAAATTAAAACCTTTGAATTATAAAACGAGTTTTTATAAGTGTTTGAATGAAGTGAAAATGAATTTCATAAATGAATGAAATTTATGGAATTATAAACGGTGAAGTTATAAATGGAATTTTATAAACAGTAGGTTTATAAAATTTGTAAGGATATTAAAAGAATAGATTTGGGTGAATAAATAAATCTTATAAGTTATAAGATTTATAATTGTGAAGTTTAAAGGAACGATTTTTGCAAACAAATAAATTATAAGTATTTAACCTATAACGTGAACTTTTGGTTTATAATTGGGTTATGAATTGAATATAGGTTAATAAAGGAATTTATAAACATTGTTTTATAAATCCGCAAACGACTTATTTTGATAAGTAAACTGTTGAAACTTATTTATGAAGCTATATTAACGTTTTTGACTGTGAATAATCCTTTGAAATAAAACGTATAGAAATGATGAAATGTGTTAACGTAGTATATTCACGTTTTTGAATAGTGAATAATACGTTAAGGAAATTGTTTTGAATGTGATGTTTTAAATAGAATTAAAACTATCTAATGTTGTTTTAATTGTGTTGAGATTTGAAACCATAGATTTCAACATTTATTGTTGAAATGGACGTTTTCGAGAAATAAAAGGAAATGGTGGACTATAACATTGTTGTTATAGTAAATGATTTCCGAAAGGAAATGTTTTGTATAGTATTGGGATTTATATATCTATTTTAATTTCGAATCCCTATACTGGTGATTTTGGGTTGTCGTAACGATGTTCTACGCAACATTCGTTTTGGCCCAAATAAATATGTTTAAGAGAATGATTTCCTTAAAGAATGAAATATGTACTTAATTTCGATTTAAGTATATTGAATATTTTCCAAGTGTTGAAAATAAATAAAATTTGTGAATTACTTATGAATAAATAAGTATGGAAATGTTTTCCAATATAAAGCGAATATTTTGAGAATTTATCTTTTCGAAGATAAATTGAAAAGGAATATTGAAATGAATAATTGGAATCGAATATTCATGGATATTTTGGATTATAAATTCACTATGGAATTTATGAATGAAAAGGAGAATTTGTTTAAAAATAAATATTGATTTATTTTTGAAGTGTGAAATTAATATCTAGTAAAGATATTTTTGGAAAAAAATAAATAATTTGGGAAATTATTTGGAAACTGGTGATGTGTGCATATCAATTGATAGTTCAATAGCCGACTATCAATATTTCCCTTTGAATGGGTATTTGATGTGATTTGTTTGAATGTGAACGCTACACTTATTTTTGAATAAGCGCTCACTATTCGGGTTAACCGGAAAAGGACCATGGGGTCGTATAACCCATTCCGAATATGTGATACGTCGTTGTGAATTGCATTGAAGATCGGTGTTGAAGACCGAGTATTTGCGAAAGCGATAGGATGACCTATCGATTGTCTCTGCACTGGGTAGCTCCTGGTATAGATATTTCCTAAGTGATGGGAAATTCGATCGGGATTGTGAATACCCGGATTGCAAGGGCTTCGTAAGAAGTGCCTTCGGTTTTGTTCGAGCCCGGAACAGACTTGTATGGATTGTATGTCTGACATTACAAATTGAGATGTAAAGCCGATTTCTTTCAAATATATTTCTGTTGGTGGCGGAGAATTTATTCTTTTAGCTTAACACCCTTCTCTGAGACGTACGAGCTTAGAGGTTATGTAGTTGAAGTTATCAACGATATATTCCCAATTTGGTAATGTGACATGCTGAGTGTTGCTGTAAATGATCATTGTGTTGATTATTTGTGATAGGATCGTTTATTTGATCGTCTATCTTTGTGATCATTTCTATGATCATTTGTTGACCCAAAGCATGGCTTTTGTATAAAGTATGTTTTTGTGGACGTGACTTCGTCGAGCCTCACACCCCGTGAATGGTCAAAACAGGAAAGAAGCAGCAAGGTTATGAGGGGTAGCGCCCTTTAGGATGTGTGCATTTCCTTCTGGAAAAGGGTGGTATCATGGTATGGAGCCCAGATACTTACTCATGTTGAAAACACTTTGTTATGATTGTGTGAATTGATTGCGAGCGCTCGGTGAAAGGTCCCAAAGGACCGGGGGATGGCATATTCGGTCAGTTGTTACTCAGTTTGGGGTAACCCGGCCTTGTGTTGGTGGAGATCCGGTTTGGTTCTCGGGGATGTCTATCCAGAGGCATTCTCATGTGGCAATTGGAAGTTCCTTGGCCTGACCATTTGTTGGAAATCCAAAGAAACAATACGAAACTTGTACGGTTTTAGTTGTAGAACCTGCCATCTAATATGGTAGCTATTAGTAGGCATAATATAATGGTACCTATGCTGGCTAAGATTTATATTCTACTTTCGAAATGAATTTTTCTCTACACTATGCACTAATAATAATATCAAAATTGATTTGATTTTAATGCGTATCAAGCATCTTTAACTATCATAAGGAGAAATCTCCTCCAAGTCTGCGTTTGCATTGTGTGTGTGGCGGGAGGTCTTATGGTAGTCTCATTTTTAAAAGCATTGCGAATTGACTTAAAAATATTCCTCTATTTTGATTTTAAAGATAAATAAACTGTTTTGAGTTCTCACACCAGTCACATGACTGACTCGGAGTTTATTGTTTTCCTTCCTAAACTCTGGGTGCCCACCTATTTCCACACGGGCAGTCAAGAGTTAGGTTTATCAGGATATTCTGGATATTCTGGAGTTGCTGGAGGCAAGCTGGATGGCATGGCGTATTACTAGTTATATAGTATTTCTTTTCCGCTGCACTGTTTGATGTTGTATGATGTTGTACACTCTGATGATATGATTTAATGAAACGTAATGTATAAAATGTAATAACTGATATAGTTCTTTGTTTAAAGATTATTCATTTATTATTATATGTTGTTCCGCTGCGAATTGTGAGATTCTGATGTTGTTCTGTTGTTTTCTGTTCCGTTCTATTTTCTCTATTTTCTTCCATTATCTCTTTTCCTATTTTCTTTTTCTCTCTCTTTTTCTGTCTTTTTCTTTTTCTTAAACCCTCAGTGTTCGGTTTTCCGTCGTTCGATTGCTCGGCAGTTGATAAAGTGAGTATCGATGTTGAATTTTCGGAAGACGAAGAATCGAGTCCTGACAACCCGGGACGGACTTGTATGGATGAATGCTTTCGGGACATCGTCAGGTGGACGACGGGCATTCTAAGGGACATGTTCTAAAAAGGTAACGCTTAGCCTCAAGCCTCATCAACCGGGAATGACTGAAAATATGGGGATATGCAGCAAAGCTTCGTGGGTAGCCCCCACTTGAGAGTAAGGTCATCCTTGTCTAGATGTCCCTTTATATTTCGACTTAGTGTTGCGGTTGCTGATCCCAACCGTGGGTTGAGTTTACTTGGAATTATCCAGTAAGGGATGATTCATGTCTTGTGTTGCAAGGGACTTAGGGTGGGTCCTCGGTACCGTGATCTAGGCCACTTACTGTGACAGGTGGTACCCCAATGCGTAGTCATTAGTTGGAAATCCATTCTCCCTACGAGCCTTGTACGAGTTTTGTTTGTATTACCCACTCTTTGGCTAGTAGCTGGAATTTAATGAATGTAACAATTTCGGCTATTTTATAAGTACTTGTATATAGACCCTATTATAATATCAGAGGATTTCTATAAGAATTGTTTTAGCTATCGTAAGGTAAAAAACCGACATGTTTATTTGTGGCATGGTCTTACGAGATGCTTTTGTTTTCAAAAGATTTTTGAAACTTTAATAATCAATTGAGTGTGATTTTTTCATGCTGGTATTCCTGAACGACTCGTGTGTTATTTAACTGTAATGTTCGGGTCAGACCGAGTATTATAGGATACAGGACATGACGCTGTGGAGCTCAGCAGACGAGCTGGATGACGATACATATTTTCGTACTTGTTTATATATATATATTCTGTTGTGTTGAGTAGCTGTGTATCCAGATGTATGTTGTTGTTGTTGTTAAACTGTGATTGATGTATTCTGATGATGTAATATATAAACAGATATATTTGATTTTTGAGTAAAGATCATTTATTATCTATTATATTTTATTCCGCTGCGATGGTTAGATTCTGTTGTTGTTTTTTCTATTTTCTTCTTCTACCTCTTCTTCTTTAACCCAAATGGTTCGTATTTCTGTGCAACTTGAGTTGATTGTTGTAGAATAGTGTTGACTCAAGGGGTATGGATTTACGGGTCGTTATAGTGGTATCAGAGCTTAGGTTGGAGATTACCTTGGCTCTGGTGGGAAATTACTCAATTAGAGTCCGTAGTACTCTAAAATGAGTTTGAGTGTATTAATAGATATGAGCGCGTATTTGTTAGTAAATATAAATTGTTTTAATATTGTTTTGATTGGTTTATTGAGTGGCATATGAACCTTCGTCGGCACAGTCTGCACAACTGTATTGAAGGGGTTTCTAAACACTTGAATAGAACAATTGACACGGTATTGTTTTAAATGTGGGTGAATGAAATAATTTTACCCAAAAATATATTTTGATATAAAGAGAAGTTTTTGTAAACTATTTTAGCTAATATATCGTTGCTTAGATCTTAGGAAAAGAAAATAATATTAAATTATTATCATTATTGAGTGGAAATTTTACTAGAAATCGAAAAATATAACCAAAGTTAAGGGAAAAAATTCATTATAAAATAAAATTAATAAATAAGAATAATAAATGAAATTTATAAATTGAAAATATAATCAAATAAGAATTTGTATGAGCACAAGCTATGCAAATGAATTATTGTAAAATTGATTTAAGCAGGATTTGGAAATTTAAATCCCGGAGATTTTGGAAGTGTTTTGAAGATAAATAATAGCACAATTGTTTTGGAGATATTTCTAAAAGGAAATTGTTTTAAAGGATTTTGAAAGTGATATAGCATTTAAATCACTTGGATTATTGGAAAATAATTCTGATGATGACGGCCGCATCATCAGTTTTCATTTTCAAATTTCTAAGTGATGGATTGCTGCCAAAAATTTATTCGTTCAGAAAAGCTAGTTGTTTTTGAAAGTCTCAAAAGAAATTTGTTGGGAATAAAACATGATTGGTTTAACTTTTGAGAAATGTGATTTGAGATGTTGAAGATTTCAAAATGATTTGAAACCAAAGCCGGGAGTTTAAAAATCCTGATAAGATAGGTTGTGCACTTATAAATTGAGATGAGTTTTTAAATCAGAAAGGAAACATGAGCTTTGAATGTTGGAATTTAAGTTTAAAGTGAGAAGTTAAAAATAAAATTAACTTGGATTGATAAAGAAAGTTGAAATCGAATTGAGTTAAATAAATCCTAGTTAAAATAAAATTAAATTGGAATAAAAATTCAATTGAGTTATCAAATGGAATTAGATTCTTACCTGAATAAATAGAAAGAAGTTGGATAAGAAATAAATTGGTTAAGGATTGGATTGAAATAAATAAATAATAATAACTTATAAAAGAATTAGAAATCCATGGAAATAAAATATGCTTAAGTTATAAATAAGTGTAAATTTCGAGTTAAAAATAAAAGATGAATTTATTCAAACCTAGAATGGATGGAAATGTGTAAAATAATAAGTGGTGACTTATAAGTTGAAAAATGGGATAGAAAACCCAAAATAAATATTATTGATGAATTGGAGAATAAAATAAAAATCAAAACTTAAATTATAAACTAAATTGGACTAAGAGAAATTAAATGGAGTGATATTTGGGATTAAAATTCAAATGTTGGATTATAAATAAGGGAAGAACTAATTGATAATAAATTAGTTAATGAAATGTGTAAATGAAGTTCAATGTAGTTAAATAGAAGCTGAATTGTAAGCTAATAATGAAGATTGGAAATAAAACTCAAGTTATAAACCAAATTCGACTTGAAGTGTTAACAAATTAGATATAATTTTAATGTATCGAATAAAAATGTAATTGGATTAAAATAGAAATGGCATGAATTGCAAATAAAATCCAACTAAGTGGAAATAAATTGGAAATGGCCATGTAATCAATTGAATGAGTTGAATCTGGAAAGTTAAATTTTATAATAACTAATCAAATGAAATTGTAGATCTAATATGAGATTTGGTTGAGAGAGAATTAAGTTGAATAGAAAGAAAAACAATTTTACTCGTAGGATGAAATGAGCTTAAGTATAAAATTGTAGTAAATCAACTTAAGCTAAAAAGATGGAAGGGAGTTGAATTGAATTCAACTTAAACTAAGTTTAATAATATTGGGTTGGATTTAAATCAAGTGAAAATAAATTTTAACCGAAATAAAATTCGGTGAGATACAAACAATATTAAATGGAATGTAAATAAATGGTTGTTAATGAATTAAAATAAAAAGGAAATTTAATTGGTAATAAAGATGAACCTAAGTTGTTAATGGGTTTTGAATGAAACTAGTTTGGTTAATAAAATGAAATGCAAGTGAATGGATTCAAATCTAAAATGTAACAAAAATGAGAATATATGGATTGTGAATAAATTTAAAAATAGAATAGAATTGAGTATAAATTGATTTAAAATCCATTTAAATTGGTTATAAAACATAAAGACTTATTTATTCACATAGATCTCGTCAAATTGCATAGAATAAATTGTCATTTGATGTAAATGGAAGTAATTAAAAATTCTATGAATTGATAGGAGTAAAATAAATTGATTTTGAGAGCAACTGAATTAAATATGGGTTCGGTTTGCTTAAAAATGAATGGAATGTAAACAATTGAGTTTTAAGCCATTCAAATTGATGAAGTTATATACGAATGGATTGAAAACCATTCCAAATTGAATGAAAATGGTTATATATTAATTGGAACAGTGGAATTAGTATGAAAATTGTATAAGTTGCTTATGGAAAAATGTTTGGTGTGAATTTCTTTTAGAATTCATATGTTTTAACTATTGCAAGTAAGTGAAATGTGTTAAACTTCGTATATTTGGCACTTACATGTTTAAATTAAGTAAGTACAGGTAACTGGAAGTCGTGTGGCTGAATTGGGTTGCGCTAATTGCTAAAATTATAAGCCACTTGCTTAAAAATGCTAAATAAGGTACGCCTATGCAATAAAAATAGGAAATATGAACTGTTTTTGGTTTTTCCGACCGTGTGGGTCGATGTATATATATTTATATCTTTTGTCAAACTGTAAAAGCTCCTCCGTACAAAGGAGACTCTGCCAAAAATTTTCAGAAATTTTGGGAGTTAGAATTTTTTTGAAATTTGTTAACGACAAATGATTTCAAATTGGAAATTGAAATAAATTTGTAAATGAAACTAATTTAAAGTAATGACATGAATTTGTTATAAATGAAAAATAAAATTTAAATATTCATAGTTAAAGATAAATTGAATTCGGATGAAAATGAAAGAATCAATTTGAATTGAAGTAGATATAAACTAAAATGGTAAGGTGAAAATAAATATAAGGAACATATTTAATGCTTATACTAACTTAAGAAGGAATGGTGAATTCTTAATTGGAAATTGATATTGCAAATATATTCTAAGTTAATATTTGAATGAATAAATATTGACATTTGTAAGGAAGTTGATAAAATATTTTTGGGACATTGTGATTGGATATTATTGTTATGAAGGATATGCAGGTATGAAAAAGGGAAATGAAAATTGATTTTGATTTCAGATGATAAATTTGAAATGCTCGACAAAAAGGTATGTGTTTAAATTTCTGTGAATTTGATTGGGTTTTTGGATCGAGCCACTTGGCCTTTTGTTTTCTTTTTGGATTTGGGAGGCCGTAGGGCCATTTTGTAGTTGTACCGAGCTAGCCGCGCAAAGGAGACGCTGGCGAAATTTTTCGAGAATTTACGAAGTTAGAAAAATTTTGAGAAAATTTTTATAATTCAAAATTTGGTTTTAAATTGAAACTTAAACAAATAGTATAGTTTGAAACTATAGGAGAGTTGAGAAGTTGATAAGAATGGTAATGGGTCTTTTATAAAGGATATGTTATGGCAAGTTGATAAAACTGAATGGCTTTGGAAAATAGTAAACGGGTATTGGATCATTCTTCCTAACCAGTAATTTCGGAGACGAAATTCTTTTAAGGGGGGAGGAATGTGACGACCCGGAATTTTTGAGCATTTGAAATTGGAATATTTTATTGATTTTAAATTTAAAAGTTAATTTTTAACTTGAATTCACATATCACCAATTATTTGGTAATTTAATTATTAAATTAAATAAGTTGAAGTTGGATAAAATGTTGAATCTTCAGTTTTAAGCCTATTAAAAATAATTTGAAGGCTTATAAAATTTATATTGATAATACTGAAGATAGTAAAAATCTTAAAATTGAATCAAGCAGTGATTTGTTCAGTTTTGAAATTTGTATCGTTTAAATTGAATTTAAAAATAGCCTTCCAAGGTACAGTCTCGGAATTTGACGAAACCAGTTCCATTGGATCCGTAATAGTGTTTTATTATCAGATTTCAAATTCTGTAGTTTTTGGAGTTGCTGTGTGAGCGTACGACTTATAAACGCGTTGAATCTATATCGAATTCAATACAATATATATTGATTAGTCAAGCTATATTCCTTTTCGTTCACCTCAGAGCTTCTTCGTTCTTTCCAGAATCACTGTAGCAGCCTAATGATGGCACGCAACCTTCTTTCCAAATCATGTTTCCCCATTTAAAAACATCACGCAACATACTCAGACACACTATCCATTTTCATTAACTCGCGCAGCCTTTGTTCCAGAGATAAAATATCTGTAGTTCTAAATAATGACCGAGCTTCTTCTCAAGAATTCATTCAGAATCGAAAACCATATTCTTTTCCCTCTTCCAATTTCACAAATTCGAAAACTCCATTTCCCTTCTTCATACGAATTCAATTCGTTAATAAATAAATAAAAAGAGGACCGCATCTTTTGGTTCAAATCCCTCTTCTACGGTAGAAATCGAAATCAAATTCAAAGAAAAAAAAGAGAGAGAGAGGCGATCTGGAACCGGCAACGACGTCGTTCGATTAGGAGAAGCTCGCTATGTGTTTTCGCGAGATGGGTTCGCGTATTCGAGGGGGAAAAACAGTGGAGCCTCGAATTGTTTGAACTCGCGATTTTTTGATGGAGGCAAAGCAGTGAGTCTTCGCGATTATAGGGTTGCTGGAATTCGAGTGGCCCTCTGCTGGTTATCGCGACTAGGTTTTAGGCGACTAGGTTTTGGTGCGACGCTGTGTGCTCGAGGGTAGAGTCGAGGCAGTCTTCGGCTAGGGCTTGGTTAGTGAGACCGTGAGGTATATTTTCAGTTGCTTCGTTTTGTTTTAAATCTAATGTTAACGAAGTTATAAAATATAGATACAGAAAAATAAATTTTTTACAGCAAAGCCAAGTTTTTTTATATATGCAGATTTTATGTGTAAATAGTAAAACAGAAGAAAAATGGATAAGTTTTTGAAAATTGAAATTTTAAATTTTGAAGAATTTATATATAGACAGGTTTGAAATATAGGAATTTTAGGATGTTGTAAAATCTTTATAAAATTGGGATTTTAAACCTATACAGATATTTGATAAGTAGTTTCAAAGAAGAAGAAATAAAATAAATATACATCTCTAAACTTTTATATATTGCCAGTTCATTTTAAAAAATAATAGAATTGGTGGCTAATTTATTTAATTAACTTA
Source organism: Allium cepa (assembly GCA_030765085.1). Taxonomy (NCBI): domain Eukaryota; kingdom Viridiplantae; phylum Streptophyta; class Magnoliopsida; order Asparagales; family Amaryllidaceae; genus Allium; species Allium cepa. The sequence continues at coordinate 592,645,637 of CM060937.1, forward strand.
TTTAATTATTGGGCTACTAAAGACAATTTGTTGAAGAAAATTTATTAGTTTAAAAAAATTTAAAATAAATTACAAGGTAAATTAAATGAATATATGTTAGTTAGTCGTTTGATTAATTCACTTGTTAATAAATTATAATATGTTATACAAGGTCTAAAATCGAGGGACAAGCTGGAATGGAGATGAATGGAAATAGACTGCAAATTGAAGTCAAAGGTGAGTTAATCTCACTCCATTAAATTTATATCTAAATGATTAAATTTAAATAATTATTTGAATGGTTGAATTGATTGATGTGTTATAGTATGGTATATGTTGAAATTGGCATATTATATTGTGCTAACATCGGTGGATGCAGGGAAACAGGTTGGAGGGATCCAACTGGATCCCTCAACATTTATTTGAAATTATTTAATACCCACTGTTGTGGTTATTTGATATTCTATGATGAACTTTATTGGAATATTGAATACTATGGTTCGATTGGACATAATGTATGATGAATTACCAAAAATATATAAATTGGATTTGGAAAGAAAATAAAAGAAGTGAATTTGTAGGTAAAATAATTATAGAAAATTTGAATAAATTTAAGAATCAATTGGAAAAGAAATAAAGTGCCCTTTAAAATTCTAATAAATAAATCTTAAGTTTAGTAAGGGAAATTTGAATAATCAGAAGATTAATGAATTTTATATTTTAAAAGAGCAAAACATTTGTTTAATATTTAAGACTTAAATTATTGAAAAGAATAAAGAAGGAATTAGGAAAAGCTGAAATTTGTATATTTCAGTTAAAAGATTTAAAACCAAATGGAAAATAATAACAATAATAATTAAGTGCATAATTAATGAATTTTGAAATGAATTGAGTAATTAAAGAAACTTATTTCAAATAGAGTAAATTGGGAATCAATTTGGGAAATTAATTTAAGTGATTGAAGTTGGAATTTTTCTGTGGATAACCAAGTACGTTTTTAAAGTTAATTTTTAAATATAAGTTAAAGGTTTTAAAGTTGTTTTTAAAAGCAAAATTTGGATAATTTATTATTTCTAAATATTTAAATTCTAAAGTAAGTATTTCCTTTAATCTATTATAGCAGTAATTATTTAAAAGTGGCTTAGTATTTTGTTTTAAAGTATATTTCAAAGTAAAGTGTTTTAAATTATTTTAAGAATCTAGTTTTGTGCTTGGTGATTTCAGAGGAGATAGAAAATATTTGGGACAGTTTGTTCTAAAAAGAAAGACGGTTTTGAAAACTGTTTTCAAAGGATTGAAAATGGAAATATATCTTGTGAAGATATTTTGAGGTTAATAAATAATTTGGGAAATTATTTATTTTGGATGGTTGTTTGTGAATATTAATTGATAGTTAAATAACCGACTATCAATATTGGCCAACTGCGTTGATCGTTTCGAACAGATCGGGATCGAGATTTATTTCTTGAAAACCACTTCGATTCGGTTTGTACGTTTCGTGGAAACGAATTTGGATTCGAAGATGGAGCAGTAAAGTGCAAGGGCTAGTCGCTACTAATCCTAAGGGAATTTCCAAAATGGATGTAGTAGGAATAGTGCCTTCGGTTCCATTCGAACCCGAGACGGACTTGTATGGATGAATGCTTTCAGGACATCGTCAGGTGGACGATGGGCATTCTAAGGGACATATTCTAAAAAGGTAACGCTTAGCCTCAAGCCTCATCAACCGAGAATGACTGAAAATCAGGGGATATGCAGCAAGGCTTCGTGGGTAGCCCCCACTTGAGAGTAAGGTCATCCCTGTCTAGATGTCCCTTTATATTTCGGCTTAGTGTTGCGGTTGCTGATCCCTACCATGGGGTGATTTTACTTGGAATTATCCAGTAAGGGATGATTCGGTCTTGTGTTGCAGGGGACTTAGGGTGGGTCCTCGGTACTGTGATCTAGGCCACATACTGTGACAGGTGGTACCCCAGTGCCTAGTCATTAGTTGGAAATCCATTCTCCCTACGAGCCTTGTACGAGTTTTGTTTGTCTTACCCACTCTGTGGCTAGTAGCTGGAAATTAGTGAATGTAACAATTTCGGCTATTTTATAAGTACTTGTATATAGACCCTATTATAATATCAGAGTATTTCTATAAAAATTGTTTTAGCTATCGTAAGGTAAAATCCCGACATGTTTATTTGTGGCGTGGTCTTACGAGATGCTTTTTCAAAAGATATTTGAAACTTTAATAATCAATTGAGTGTGATTTTCTCACGCTGGTATTCCAGACTGACTCAGGTGTTATTTAACTGTAATGCTTGGGTCAGACCGAGTATTATAGGATACATGACATGATGTTGTGGAGCTCAGGAGACGAGCTGGATGACGATATGTATTTTCGTACTTGTTTATATATATATTCCGCTGTGTTGAGTAGCTGTGTATCCAGATGTATGTTGTTGTTGTTAAACTGTGATTGATGTACTCTGATGATGTAATATATAAATAGATATATTTGATTTTTGAGTAAAGATCATTTATTAGCTATTATATTTTATTCCGCTGCGATGGTTAAATTCTGTTGTTGTTTTTCTATTTTCTTCTTCTACCTCTTCTTCTTTAACCCAAATGGTTCGTATTTCTGCGCAACTTGAGTTGATTGTTGTAGAATAGTGTTGACTCAAGGGGTACGGATTTGTGGGTCGTTACACAAGACCCATGAGCATCAAGTTTATCAAGAGTTCAAGATTTCATTATAAGTAATTTAGTTATGAATTTTGTTAAAACTCCTAGAAAAGCACTGATATCTTAAAATCCATTTTATTCGTGGAATAGAATCCACTTCAAGCCCGTTAAAGGGATGGAACTCTAAGTAGGATAGAACCTACGAAAAATCTAGTGGAACATTGTTTTGTATCCACTAACTTTTATTCAAATGTTTTACAAAATTATATCTTGTTTTCAAAATGATTTCAAAACCTTCTTTTTTAAAAAATCAAAAACATCTATCCTGGATTTAAAATACTTTTAGCCTCAAAATAATCTTTATTTTCAATATCAAATTATCCTTGGTTTTAAACTATCTTTTAATTATAATATATTTAACTTTTAATATTTATACTTAGATTTAAATATAAAATTATAGTAAAATTTTATATATACCAAAATATTATTCTCTGTACTTATTTATGTATTTTAACTATAGTTTAATATATTTATAAAGTTTAAAATAGTTTTAATACAAGATAGAAGTTATTTTCAAAGAAAAAAAATTGCCAAAAATAAAATAGGCCTGTCGACAACCACAAGGAACCCTTGTCGACAAGGTGACAGTTTATTTCAATATTTTGAATTTCAAAGGAAGTGTCTATTCATCATATCATTTCACGAATGGACATGGCTGTTGTTCTACTATAAATAAGGGCTGAATGAATTTAAAATTAATGATTCTCTGATTTCACTTCTCTTCTTCTTCCATATTTGTTTATATACATTTTTACCATTACTCTGCCGAAATCACCATTGAATCTAACTAGATCATCTCTGGTTTGATTCTCTATCACTATCTCAACAAGATCCTAGTACTATTCAGAGTTATAAACTTATTTGTAATTAATCGAGTGAGAAAAGGTGTGATTGTAGCCAAGAAAATCAATCAAGCGAGAAAATGTTTGAATATAGCCTGGAAAATCGATTGGGTGAACTTGTTGCCCGTAAAATCAAGTATCTCTACCTAGAGGATTGTGAATCTGGAGCGGTGTACCTCGTGGCCTTGAAATCGAGGGTGTAATTGTAAGAATTGATTTCGAAAGGAAATCTGTATTTGTGTTACGGGACTGGATGTAGGGTAACTTCAAACCAGTATAGAATTCATTATGTTCTTTCCTTTATTGCTTTTACTTTATATCTGCATCTGTGTTTGATTCTGTTATCATATATGTGTTTGAATATTGCATACATTTGCGTTCAAATTAAATAAACTCAAAAAGAATTAGTAATCCCTCAAAACACTATTCACCCCACCTCTTGTGTTAATTCTTGCCTTAAGATTCGTAATCCGCATTTCTCACACTTTTCCTATTAGTGAGAGGATAGGGAAACTTGCATATAGAGTTGAGTTACCAAGCAATTTGGTAGGACTCCATGATGTTTTCGATGTTTCTCATATCAGAAAGTGTGTTAGAGACTCAGAGACTACTATGGCACCCACTTTGCTAGAGGACTTAGTAGTAGAACCGGACTTGACTTATAACGACCCGATATTTTCAACCATTCGTATCCATTATAAGTGTATAGGTAGACACTCATGCCGGAATTGAATTGCTCAAAATACCACGTTGTAAATAAATAAATTTGGCAAATCTCAGAATATACAATAAATAATAATTACAGATCACAGACACAAAGTATTTAATAATGCAGTGGAAGTAAAAGAAATAGTAGTTCATGAAGCTACTACATAAATATATCAGAGTTAAATAAAATACAACAAAAGAAGATAAAGTACAACAGAAGCCTCAAGATGACAACCAAGTACAAGCTGGATAGGACAACAGAACTGGAATAGATAAGACTAGATAAGCAGATAATCTCCAGCGAAGCAAATCTCCAGAAAGTGGAATCCAAATCTGTGAATACTCAGGCTGACCCGATCGTAAATAAAAATACAAACACTCGAGTCAGGACATATATACTTATACAATGTAAACCAACTCAGGTGAACTGTAGTAAAGGTACAAGTAACTTAGGAGATGCTTGGGACCGCCCATCCTCTAAGGATCCGTTAAACTATTTACTATGTAGTAATATACGCTATATACAGTAGGGTCTAATCAGTAAAGTATAATCATATAGAAAATAGCGTTAAGTGGATGGTGAACCTTAACGCGGTCGGATCTTAAAAACCAAAATCGTAGTGGGCACGCTATAAGGAGATGACACGGAATGCGTGGCAATGCTAGGGTAGATACACCGTTTGCACTCCCGGACCGGTGGTGACGGCAAGCCAACAGCTTCCGCCCACCTCGAGCAATACCCCGAATCAAAGTGGCGCAACATATCGAATCACAAAAGTAATAGAATGGTTTCCGAAGAAGCATGCTCGATGAAAGGGTGCGACCCTTTGTGTATCCCGGTATAGCTCCTGTTTTAGTCATTTATGCCAACTCACGGAAGTTGGGTCCACGTAATATACCTCAAGAACGTCGCCACCATCCTACTTTATTCTGGAATCTCCACCGCGTACACAGTTGTTAAAGTGGTTTTCGGTATTGGCCGGCTATAAGACAATATCTGATCCCGGTCTCTTTAACCACCAATCGTTATTATAACCCGTGGTTATAACTTTAAAACAATATTTTATACTTCAAAATAAAATATCCTTTTCAATCCAAATCTTTATCAAAATAAAGATTAAGTCATTTCCAAAGCCATTTCAATATATCAACATACCATATCTTTCAAATTCAAATTTTTATCAAAATAAATATCAAGTCATTTCTAACCATTTCAATATATTAAATTATCATATCCTTTCAAAAACTCCTTTCAAATCAATTTAATATATTAAAATATCATATCCTTTCAAAAATTCCCTTCAAATCATTTTAATATCAAAATATCATATCTTTCAAAACTTCATTTCCAAAACATATTTAATATCAAAATATCATATCTTTCCAAACTTCATTTCCAAAACATATTTAATATCAAAATATCATATCTTTCAAAACTTCATTTCCAAAACATTTTTAATATCAAAATATCATATCTTTCAAAACTTCATTTCAAAATATTTTTAATATCAAAATGTCGTATCTTTCAAAAATTCATTTCAAAACATTTAATATATATCAAAATATCATATCTTTCCAAAGCTTCAATTTCAAATCATCATATAAGTTCAAATCCAAATATTCAACTTTAAATACCTTTTAAATTCAAAGATATCATTCATTTATTATCATTCCAAATCACCTTCTATATAGATTATATTTAAATCAAAATAATTCATTTAAACCATTTAAAATTTAAGTTTATATACTTTCAAATCAAGTATTCAATTTCAAAAGTTTCAAGCCATTATGAGTTCATTTACTAAGTTAAAACTATAAACATTGAAAATTTCAACCTTTTACAGCATTCAGAAAAAAAGTGCTGAAAGTTATACTTGAAAACATTTCAATTTAAACCATTTAAACATTATAAAAATCTTATTTTTAACATTCAAAGATATTCATAAAATACTCTTTTAATTAATGATTTTTATAAAGCAACATTTTATAATTAAATCAAATTTCACAAATCCACTTAATAAATTCAAGTGTAAACTTTCCTATTTTTACATTTAATTCTTTATTAACATTTACATTTTTAAAATTTTCATTTCACAAATTAAACTAAATTCCCAATTTATTTAATTAACATAAAACTTTAAACAAAACCAAATTCCACATTTCCAAATCAAGTTGTATTTTAAAATTTCACCTTTTAAGCATTCATTTACTTAACCATTTTAATTCATAGAAAAACAATAATACTTTATCAAATCATTCAACTTCAAATTTTAAATCAAATTATCATATTTACCATTTCAAAATAAGAATAAATTTCCATTTTATTTATATAACTTAAATATCACTTTTAACCAAAATTCCAAATTTCCAAACTTTAAGTTATATTTCAATAATCCAATTTAACCATTCATTAATTACATTTTTAACTCATACAAAATCATAATTTCTTTATTTTAAAACATTTCAAAATCTATTTAAATCAAATTTCATAAATTTATATTTTTTGAAATACTTAAAAATATCGAAAAACACTTTATAAAATAACCATGGGTCTGTATATAGTTTTCTAACCTAGGTCAAGTGATACGGATATGTATCATTTCAATCCGCAGTTTAAAAGAAAAATCAGGGTTACATTATTTCAAACCCGCAATCCCAAGTTAAATTAATTAATTAAAAGCCATTCAGGCCTATTGTTAACTCCTATGGTCAACGACTCAAAGGACAAACGACTCAGTGAGTTATCAACCTTACGAGTTAAAAGATGCACGACTCAACGAGTCAAGAGGTTGGACGACTTAAGGGGTCAAACGACTTAACGGTTTAAGGGCTTAACAACCTAAAAAGTATAATGGCCTAGCGACTTAGCTGGTGGCACGACCTACGACTTAAGGAATGAACGACTTAACGGTTCAACGAGTTGAAGGACTTGGCGACTTATGACATAGAGAAGTGTACGACTCAACGGTTTAGAAGAGAAGGGATGCCCCACGACCTAAGGCATCCACGACTTAAGGTTCCTACGACTTAAGAGGGTATACAGTTTACGACTTAAGGAAGCCCACGACTCAAGAACAAGATGACTTAACGGTTCAAGAGAGAGCACGACTTAAGAAGGAAATGAGCTAACGACTTAGAGCTGTCTGCGACTTACGACTTAGCATGTGTCGTAAGCGACTTAAGTAAATGAGGTGCTGCTCCTTACCTAACACAGTGACCTCTTAACTCGTACATGATTCAGGACCTGGGTTATTATCTGAAGGGAACAAGCTTATCAGTTAACTCGTATACGACTCACGACCTAGCTTGAGTCGTCCACGACCTAAAGTTACTGGATGAAGGTACAATGCCGCATCAAAAGGACCAGCCGACTCACTTTGCGACTTAGATGTTGACTCGTGGGCGACATAGGACTTGTACAAATGAGCTTTTGTGAAACCATGGGGCTAGGCCAGATAAGTCGGCCACGACACACCTTAGACCGGTCACGACTTACGACCTAGGAGGGGGATTTCCCCTATAAATACCAACCTACCTTAAGCATGAAAGGGACTTTTTTGGCCGATCTCTTGAAGCGCCGATACTCTGCTGAATTCTCGACTCACTCAACACTTCAAGTACGAAAGACATCTCAACTAACTTCGGGAGGAAATCTAACTCAATCTACATGGATTTAAAGAATTCTTCTACATCAAAGTTCTAGTTGTTTGTCTCATCGGAATTGTAATTGAAGATTGTTGTAAAAGTTGTAATCAATTCAGCAATAAAGAGAGTTAAAGTGGACGTAGGCTTACCCTAAGCCGAACCACTATAAAAACTGTTGTTATTTCTGCTTTTTCTGTGATTTCTCTACTTGTTTGTAGTTCTCGTGTACACGGGTGGTGCTTTCACTCAACTTCAGTCTACACGGGGGTGTTAGCGTCTGATTTTTACGTTAACATTTTTGGTGCTTTCACTGAGAACCCCAACTCAGGAAACTTCCACTATTGCTCCACGAAGGATTGTTGAAAGGATTTCTTTTAAAACCAGAAGTTCATTGGAAATAATGGCTCCTGGGAGAAAGCGAAGTTCTGTAAGATCCGACAATGTTCAAGAGAATACTGCTACCTCTTCTCCTTCAAGCCAAGCAGCTCCAACTGTTGGAGTTACACGAGCAGAGTTGGACGCTGTAGTTTTGGGATTGAATCAACAATTGAATGCTCAGAATGCGCAGTTAGAAGCCCAGAATGCCCAGAATGCCCTGATCTTAAGTAAGTTGAATGATCTACTTGGGACAAACCGTCAACCAGGAAATAATGATGGGAACCCTACTGCGGGAGTTCAGGATGTTGAAGGGAACATTTCTTAAAGAGCCGCAGACCCTGTAGAAAGGACTCCTCCTCAAGCTGGAGGATCAGGGCCACAGCCGACCCTCCGTGAACGATTTTCAAGGCAGAATTCAGAGAGAGTGGCTGATGTGTGCCCTCCAGAGCCTCTAAATGATGAAGAGTATTTTTCGGGTATGGTTCGTCAAATCATGAAAGAAAGTATGCGAAGAGATGAAGACGAGAAAGAGTGGGGATTTGCTCCGAGCAAAACTCCATTTACTGAAAAGATCTTAAAGGCAGAGTTCCCAAGGAAATTTGTTCCCCCTACTGTTCCAGCTTACAAGTGGACGAGTGATCCAAACGAGTTTCTGTATAAGTACGACTGGCATATGATCGGTGCCAGGGCGTCAGATGAAATTAAATGTCGATATTTCCCGGTATATCTCGAAGGTGTGGCTCTATTGTGGTTTACAAAGCTGCCAGTCAGGTCCATTGATCAATTCTCCGATTTGACCAGGAAGTTCAAGGAGCAATTTCGATTGTATGCTTCTAAAGCAAAGGATATAATGTCGCTATCAAGTCTAGAGCAAAATCTGGGAGAATCTATCAGGTCGTTTTTGAATCGCTTTAACATAGCATTGGCTGAGGTAGATAATGCTGAGCCACGCATGGTCCTGACATACTTGATGAGGGCGATTGACAGATCGATCGAATTTGGAAAATGGTTGAAGATGAAAGAACCAAACTCGCTCGACAAATTCTACAAGAAAGCGGATGAATTCATGCGCTTGGAGAGCCTCCAAACACCGGCTAAGGTGGTATCAGCGGAAGTCGGGAACAATGGTGCTGCTTCGAATAAGAAAGAACCTAACACTTAAAAAAGGGGAAATGATGGTGGGAAGAAACAGGGAGACGCTAAGAAGGGCCGTTCTTTCAATTTCACACCCTTGACCGATACCCCTGAAAACATCTTCTTTGCAACCAAAGATGATGTCAATTATCCGACACCACCTAAAATGAGAGTTGCGATTAAGATGGAAAAAAGTGGAAGGTTCTTTCGGTTCCACAACCAGCCCGGCCATGACACCAACGAATGCCGTCAGTTGAAAGAGGTGATTGAACAACTCTTGAAGGAAAACAAACTCCAGCAGTATGTGAAAAGGAACAGAAATGCCCCAGCTTCGTCAACTCACGAACAACAAGTTCCCGCTCACCGTCCTGCCTCAAGTGAGAAGGCCATGGAACATGAATCGGAAAGGCCTGTCATCAATATAATAACTGGAGGACCTCGCCCAGCAGGCAAAAGCTGGGGCGAGATGGAAAGGTATGCCCGGGCCTTGAAGCATGTACCAGTTGAAGAGAATGTTTTTGTTTTAGAGAATGATACTCCTTTAAAGCAACAAAAGACCTCCACAGATGATATTGTGTTCAGTGCCAGGGATTCTTTGGGTATAGAAGCTCCGACCATATATCCTTTGGTCATATCCGCTGGTATTGGGCCGACAACTGTGAGAAGAGTTCTACTTAATTGTGGAGCTTCATGTAACATCCTCTTCAAGAAGACCTTCGATCAAATGAAAATTCCAATGGCTGACGTTCAAGCTTCATCACTTAAGATCGCTGGGTTTGCTGGAGAACCCAAACAGCCGATTGGGACTATAGATTTGTTTGTAGAACTTGGAAAGGGACTGAGGAAGGTGGCTTGAAAGCAAACCTTTATAATTGTTGAAGAATTATCTGCCTACAATGCCTTTTTAGGCCGGCCAACTCTTGCTGCATTCAAAGCTGTTCTTGCTCCGTGGTGTCTGACTCTAAAATTCCCTACAGATAACGGAGTTGGTGTGATTAAGGGAGACCAAGATGCGGGGCGAGAATGTTACTTTGCAGAATTGCAAGAATCAAGGAAAAGAGAAATGGGAAAAGGTGCGGCGGCTACAGTCCGCACCAAAGAACCAGCCTTGTAGCAATTACAGGGTGGACCCTGCACTGGAGAATGTAGTGGTGCACGAAGAGAGATGGATCCAAGGAAAGCCAGTGCAGGGGAGAATAGGGTGGTACCAGTAGAGGTAATGGTACCGGTGCCTGTTTACCCAAAGGACCCAAACAAAGTACTTAATGTGGGTTCACAACTCAACCCGACAGTTCAGAATGTTCTGATTTCATTTTTGAAGGCTAATTTGGATGTATTCGCTTGGACTCATGCTGACATGTACGGAATATCCCCAGAGATTGCAGTACATACTCTGAACATTGATCCAAAGTTTACACCTGTGAAACAGAAAAGAAGGACTCAGGGTCCTGAGAGAACAACAGCGTTAAAAGAAGAAGTGGATCGGCTCATGGAGAACGGTTTCATCAGAGAATCTACTTATCCAAATTGGGTATCAAATCCAGTGCTGGTGAAAAAGGCTAATGGAAAGTGGAGAGTATGCATTGATTTTTCAGATCTGAACAAAGCCTGCCCCAAAGACTGTTTCCCGCTGCCCAGGATCGATCAGTTGGTGGATGGGACAGCAAGACACGAATTGTTATCTTTTATGGATGCATACTCCGTATATAACCAGATTATGATGCATGAGCCAGATCAAGAGGATACAAGCTTCATCACAGATGTTGGACTCTACTACTACAAAGTGATGCCTTTCGGACTCAAGAATGTAGGGGCAACTTACCAAAGGCTTGTTAATGCCATGTTTAAACCACAGATTGGCAAAACAATGGAAGTTTATGTTGATGATATGCTAGTAAAGTCTAAGAAAGCAGTGGACCACATGGATCACTTGGCAGAGATGTTTGCAGTACTCCGCAAGTACAGGATGAAGCTTAATCCCCTGAAATGTTCATTTGGAGTGGAGTCCGAAAAGTTTTTGGGTTTCATTGTAAGCGCTAGGGGCATTGAAGCCAATCCAGCTCAGATCACTGCCCTGAGAGAGGTCAAGGCTCCTAGAACGAAGAAGGAATTGCAAAGTCTCAATGGAAAGGTTACTGCTTTGAGTCGGTTCATTTCCAAAGCTACTGACAAATGCATCCCATTCTTTGATGCTCTGAAGAAAGGAAGGAAAAACTTCGAGTGGACTCCTGAATGCCAGAAAGCATTTGATGAGTTGGTTCGTCATATGGAAGTGCCTCCGATACTTTCGAAACCTGACAGTGGTGAAGATCTCTTCGTATATTTGGCAATTTCGTCTCATGCTCTCAGTGCAGTGTTGGTACAAGAAGACGCAAGGATTCAACGCCCAGTCTATTATATCAGCAAAAGATTCACTGGGGCAGAGATGAACTATTCAAAGTTAGAAAAGCTCGCCTATTGTTTGTTGATCGCATCAAGAAAATTGAGGCCGTATTTCCAAGATCATCCCATCAAAGTCCTCACTGATCAACCTCTAAAGCAGGTCCTATTCCGTCCTGAGACTTCGGGCCATCTTTTGAAATGGAATATTGAACTCAGCCAATATGACATCACTTACCATCCCCGAAAAGCAATTAATGGACAAGCTTTGGCAGATTTCATCGAAGAATGTACGGATAAGGGTGATAGTGAGGAAGAAGTCACTGATAGCGTCCTAATACAATGGAAATTGTATGTCGATGGCGCAAGGAATGATTACTGTTCCGGAGCAGGGGCTGTCCTTGAAACCCCAGAGGGGCGATCGCTATGTTATGCGCTGAGACTAGAATTCCCTTCGACAAACAATGAAGCTGAATATGAAGCTCTCATCGCTGGTCTAAAGATCGCTAAAGAACTGAACATCAAGGCATTGCAGATCTTCAGTGATTCTCAGCTTATTGTTTGCCAAGTAAAGAAAGAATTTCAAGCTAAAGGAGGGAATCTACCCGCCTATTTATCAAAAGCCTGGGAGCTCCTTCAAGATTTCGACCGTTACTCAATAAACCATATACTCCGCGAAGAGAACATGAAAGCGGATTCTCTTGCAAAGTATGCAAGTACTGGTGAAGCTCAACTATTGGGATTAGTTCCCGTCGAAGTCTTGTCAGCTCCAAGCACAGATGAAATGGATGTTGATTGGATTATGAATGTATCCCAAGAACAAGAATCATGGATGACTCCGATACTTGAATATCTACTCAATGGTTCTTTGCCAAAAAGTTCAAAAGAACGACATAAGCTGATGAGAAAAGCCTCCAGATATATAGTTCAAGATGGTCGTTTGTACAGACGAGGATTTTCAATGCCATTACTCCGATGTGTGACAAAGGAAGAAGCTAAGACAATTCTGACTGAAGTACACGAAGGGGAATGTTGGGATCATACAGGTGGTCAAACTTTAGCAAAGAAAATCCTCCGTTATGGATACTTTTGGCCAGAAATTAATCAGGATGCTGCTGACTATTCTCGAAAGTATGATTAATGCCAGAGATTTGCTAAAATTCCTAGAGCACCTTCCACTGAGTTAACACAAATGGTCAGTCCATGGCCGTTTGCTATCTGGGGAATAGATCTCATTGGGCCTTTACCAACTGCCAGATCGGGGATTAAATATGCTATCGTTGCTGTGGATTACTTCACTAAATGGGCTGAAGCCGAACCATTGGCTACTATTACCTCTAAGAAAATGATAAGTTTTGTGACTAAAATTATCATTTGCGGGTATGGTGTGCCTCAGAAGATAATCACAGACAATGGTACTCAGTTTGAAAGTGAGGAGTTCCAAGATTTCTGCAAACGGTTCAAGATCCGGAAAAGCTTCTCAGCAGTGGCTCATCCGCAGGCAAACGGGCAAGTGGAAGCAGTAAACAAAATCATCAAATCAACCATCAAAAAGCAGCTAAAAAAAGCAAAAGGTGGTTGGGTCGATAAGTTACCACTTGCACTATGGGCATACAGAACCACCCACAAAACTACGACTGGGCATACTCCATTTTCATTGGCATACGGATCAGAAGCGATGATTCCAGTGGAAACTGAAGTCCCCTCACACAGAAGAATCCATTTTGATCAAAATAAGAATGAGAAATTGCAATTGGAAGCACTTGACCTCCTCGATGAAAGAAGAGAAGAGGCTAGACTTAGAATTGCAGCTCATCAGCAAAAAATAGCCAGGCACTTCAATTCCAAAGTTCGTCAGCGTAGCTTTGAAGTTGGGGACTTAGTCTTGAAAAGAATTATGACAGCCATAGGTGTGTTTGGGCCAAACTGGGAAGGGCCGTATGTTATTGGCGCAAAACTCCTTGATGGCACATTCAAACTCACAACTGTCGAAGGAGAACCAATCCCAAGAGCTTGGAACATCAATCATTTGCATCCCTATTTTACTTGAAAACATTGCTGAAATGTTGTAAAAGAATTATGAATATGTGATTCTTGTATTGAAAGCAATTGTAAAGCAAGTGAATAACGAAAAGCTATAAAGTGGATGTAGGCCCAACTTTTGGCCGAACCACTATAAATCTTGTGTTCTCTACTATTATAAACTGCTTTGTTTTATTTCAACATATAAAATACGTTAACTGTGTTACTAAAATGTCGATTTAATAAAGCAGGCCACAAAGACAAAGCTTACCCATCGTGTGACACCCCACCTCTATGCCCACGCTAGCCAAGAACATTACTGTGAATGCTGTCAACTAGCACAGCGAATAAGGCTGTTGAGGAGCAACCATCTGTATAATTACTTTGTGATAAAATAGTGTTGAAATCATTTGAAGAAAGTGTTTTGATATTTACTACTAGTATAGAAAACCTTTATATTTTTAAAGTGACAAATCACAAAGAAGATTGTAAGAACAACCGATTACAAAATTCACATTCGAAGACATGAATAAAATCCAAAGAAATCGATACCAAATCCATAGAAATGGATATTTCCAAAAAGATCCATAAAAAGAAGTCATCAAAGTCGACAATAAGTGATAACGATTAATAGGATCGCTAAAATCGATAAACAATGGAAATTCACACAAAACAGCCTGAATAGGCAAAAATAAACATTTCCAGACGTCTGATTTGGAATCCAGACGTCTGGATTTGTTCTCTGGAAATAAGCTAGAGAACACTCAGACGTCTGAAACCTCAAGTCAGACGTCTGAGACCTATCCAGACGTCTGGTTTGATGGTTCAAACGTCTGAAAATAGTCTCTGGCTTTTTTTATAATATGCGTGCATACATATTTACTTTCCAGGTCCAAACCAGACGTCTGGACTTGGTCACCAGACGTCTGAAATTTCCTGGTAGGCAAAAATCAGCCTTGCCCAAAAATGGGCGAAAATCCAAACGGAAGCGATCGGACGAGCAACAACGACTAAGAATTTATGCCTAGCGACAACCCGGTCTTATAGGCTCTTCGAAACACCTCTTAAAGCATGATCAAACATCAAAGTTATGATTTTTAGAGAATTGGCTTCAAACACCAAAAAAAAGAAATATTCACAAAACCAATCCAAATCAAAAGTAATTGCACATGAATAAATGTTAGGGATTCATACCTAACAAAAAAGATAGATATAGACATAGATGTGAGATTAAAAATCTCACCTTTGAACCCAAATTAATGAAGAAGATGCTATGAAGCAATGGCAAGAACAAGCACTCTTCAATTCCAACTCAACAAGCTTGAATCTAAGCTTAAAAGAGAAACATTCCCTAAATTAGGTTTAGGATATTTTCTGAAATTGAAGAGGAGAAGAGATGGAGAAGATGGAGAAGATGGAGAAGCTTACCAAAGGGTTCCTCTTGAGTTTGGAGCTAGGAGATGGATTTGCTAATGGAAACTAGGGCTTAGGATTTCCTAATTCTTTTTCTCTTCCACCATTGTTGAAAGCTTGAAGAGTTAGGAATTAGAAATGAAGTAATGAAGAGTTGGAGTGGGTTGGGACTGAGTTAGTAAGTGGTTAATTGGCTCAGCCCAAACCAAAGCCCTAAGTAAAAAGTAGCAAAAATCAACTTTCTCCAAACATATCAAAGCTTATACTCAAAAAGGTCGCAAACGACATTTTAAAGTCAATGGGAGTGGTCTCGAGTCCTAATTCGGTTGTTTGCAAAAAGTAGCTTTTCGGACCAAAATCCGATGAACGGTGAAATATTTAAATAAAATATTTAAATATATAATCTATAAATATGCGGGTTGTTACACATCGCAAGACTGAGCGATCTCCGACATCACTCAGCAAGCAAACACTAAGCCCTTCAAAATTTCCACACTCAAATCCTACAAAAGAAGTGCTTCGAACAAAAGTTAGCAATGTGGATGGAAGTGGACCATTTCTAACTAACTGCAAATGTTTGAACAAATAAACAACCAGTTAAATAGCCTGTGTCTACCACCACCAACTCGCTTAACTATGAGGTATATTTCTTTGGATAAGGGAAATTATTGGCAACTAAAAAGTGATGACAATTGCACAAGACAACGGGGATCGCCAACATGAATAGATGGCAAAGAAACATGGGCGAGCAAGCATCAATCAGCAAAAGACCTCTTCGGAGTCACAAGCCCTCTTCGGAGGCACAACTCTTCGGAGGATAAAGACCTCGAGCGGGCCTAGCCAGAAAAAGAGATATCTTTCTCGATACAAAGTTGCGGAATGATCGGTCGATACACTCCCGTGAATCCGTCCAACCGAGAGAAAGAAACTCCAAACTTCCAGGCAAAAGCCCTACTCAGAGGCACACGTTTCACCGAGATTGAAATAAAACTTCCAAGTGTTGAAACGTGAAAAGCCCTCTTCGGAGGCCCATTTCACCACAGTTGAAATGCTAAAAGACCTCGAGCGGGCCAAACCAGAAAAAGAGAGATCTTTCTCGATATAAAGTTGCGGACTGATCGGTCGACACACTCCCGTGAATCCGTCCAACCGAGGGAAATAAACTCCAAACTTCCAGGCAGTAACCCTACTCAGAGGCACAAATTTCATCGTGATCGGTTGATACACTCCCGTGAAATGAAATGTGAAAAGCCCTCTTCGGAGGCCCGCTTCCCAAGGAACAGGGAAAAATAAAAGCCTCTCCCAAGGGGCAGAAACAAAAAAGACCTCTTCCCAGAGGCACAACCAAACAAAAAGACCTCTTCCCAGAGGCAGAAACAAAAAAGACCTCTTCCCAGAGGCAGAAATGAAAAGACCTCCTCCCGGAGGCACAATCGAACAAAAAAGACCTCTTCGGAGGCACACGTTTCACCGAGATTGAAATAAAATTTCCAGGTGTTGAAACATGGAAAGCCCTCCTCGGAGGCACAACTCTTTGGAGGCACACATTTCACCGAGATTGAAATAAAACTTTCAAGTGTTGAAACGTGAAAAAGCCCTCCTCAGAGGTACAACTTTTCGAAGAAGCATTTCATCAGAAATGCAAAGCAAAGATCAAAGCCCTCCATCGAGGCGCAATATATAAAAAAAAGGAAGCCCACTTCAAAGGCACACGTTAGCCTTCAAAGGAAGATATGTTCTTTTATTCTTGGAAATACTCTTCCTCAAAAAGAAGTTAAAGTGTCCTTCAGAGACCCGCTTTACCATATAGAAGAATTCACTTGGTTAAATGTGTGTATGCACAAATGAAAAAGTGATATCTTCGAAGGATAAAGCGTAAAAAAACTCATATGGAGGGAGCTGTACTCTATTTTTAACAAGATAATATTCCTCCAAGTATGGAATAATTATTCTCCAGAAAATAAGAGTACAAGTCCCCTCAAAGTATAAAATATTGCAACGAGCTTATGGTATAGGGGCAACATGGTATAGCTACATACAACATGGTATAACTACATTGGTAAAATTACGCTCGAACAACATACCACAAGCTCACTGCAATATCATATAAAGAAACTTGTACAAAAAAGTGAATAGTGAATGCATTCTCAGATACAGACAGAAGTTTGTACAAACAAAAAGAATCATTTTATTCAACACTGTCAAAATTTTGTACAGGTACATGTTTCAAAATTAAAAGAAAAAAGGAAAGCGGAGGCCGGTACCCGCACAATCTCCGGCCAGTACATGCAAAAAGCAAAAAGTAAAGATAAGTCGAAGCAGGACCCCTTATTTCTTCTTGCCACCGCCCTTAGAGCCTTCACCTGACCTAATAGGCAGCTTTTCAGGACGGCCTGGGAGAGTCGGGGATGAACGAGAAAGGGTTACTACCGGATCAACTTTTGTTTCCTCTCCAGAAATAAGAATGCCTTTTCTTCTCTTCTTCGAAGTGGCACGCTTTCTCCTTCTCCTTGAGGAAGACTCACTTCCCGGAGTTACAAGAGCAGATAATTTAATGTTATCAGAAGTAGTTCGCTCCGGAGACTCATTTCCTTCTCCAAGCCCCTCTCCCCCATGTTCTTGAGAAGCAATAGGATCATCTAAGCCATGAAGAGCTTCTATTTGCTCCTCTTGCGACCCGGGTTGAGAGGCGGACGGAGGATTGACCTGGAGAACCAAAGGAGGAATAATTGGAGGAAGGGAAGCTTGAACAATGCTCGGTGCTTTCTCTACAGAAGAAAAGAAGTTAAAGTCAGTAAAGAGAGGAGATAAAGGCTCATTGAGGTTCAGAAAATAGTCGAGAAGCTCATCGAATTCATAAGAAGCAAATGAGCAGTCTACTTGGGCAAGATTAACAGTAGTGTTACCTGGAGAAGTTGGCTTCCTGATATCAACCTCATAAGCCTGTGCTTCGGCGCTCTCTTCACCTTCATCTCCACCCTGTATACTTGTGGTCTCAGTGGTAACTTTGGCTAGGGATGGAGAATGAGAGCTGGAGCCAATAATGTCGATTTCGGCTGAAGGAGAAGGCTGGACTGGAATAGTTGAAGTAGTTTTTCCTAACCGTTCCCCTTCTGCCATTTCAGCTCTTAATTTTTCAAGTTGCTCTTTTCCCTTGGCGAGAGCAGCGCGAGCATCATCATCCAAGTAATGCTCCTCAAGAGCTGATTCGGCATGGCCAGCACCTTTACCGCCAAGCATGTCAAGTGCATCCTCCCACACTTCAGCCAGTGTAACTTCATATTTGGGGCCTAGAAACGCGAGACTACCGTGCCCCAAGATGCTATGTAGGTAGAAGTCAAACAGTGTCGAGCTGATGTTAGTCTTCGTTGCCTCATGAGATTCTTCAGCTGCAATTTTACCGGCAACGGCCTCATCACGCTCTCTTTCAGCTTTAGAGAGTTGAAGTTTTAGCATTTGAATCTCCGCCTCTTGGGAGCTGGTTTTCTCCCGAAGCTTGCAATATCAGCAATATAGCCCTCACTGATTCTTTTTTGCACTTCAAGCCTGTCTTCGGCGTCTCTTTGGCTGGCATGAGCATCTCTCACTTGTTTTAGAAGCACTTCTTCTTTTTGAGTGTAGGAAGTAGAGGAAGTAGCAAGCTCTTGTTTAAGTTCCTCAACTTTCGCTTCAAGCTCTTCATTGTAAGTAGTGATGCTCCTCATTTCGGTATCATGCTGCTCAAGAACCTTCTGCCATTCGGCCTTATCATTCTCCATAGTAAGCATGGCCTCTATATTCGCACGGTTGACCATTTGAAGCTCGTCAACAAGCTTTTGCCAGTTCGACATCCTTTCAACATCAAGCCTGACGGCATCGAGGTTTCGCAGCATGACAGGCTTGTCAATAGGGACCAAGTCAAGATCGAACCGCACTCCCTTCAGGCACCAGTGCAGGAACCGGCTTTGCAAGGTAGCCGGGCCTGATCCAACTTGGAATTTAGGCCTGCTGATTATTGTCTGAATGTCTGTCTTCCCGAGAGCAGGAGAGCCAGAAGGAATGTCAAGTGAGACGGGGGCAGTGACCTTTTCAGGAGTTGTAGAAGTATGCCTTTCACCGTGCCGGGCACGCTTGCTTGGGTCCTCAACTATGTGGCTTTTTCCCCGATCATCATGCGACTTTCTCTTGTGAGAATCGTCACCTCTCTGGGAAGAATCATGGTTCTCCTCCCTTTCTTTTCTCTCATGACGCTCTTCTTGAGCCCTTCTCTCCTGAGCCTTTCGAGCAGCTCTCTCTTCATTGGTTTCTCTGTGAACGGGAAGGTAGCGCCTATAATCATATTGACTACGCCTCCCGTAGCGCTGAAAGTCGTCATAGTAAGAGCCGCTGCGTCCCATCGGAGAATCTGAAATAAAAAGAGAGACAAGTCTTAGAAGTCTTCAGAGAAAAGAAATGTAACTTTAGAATCTTCAAAGTATAAAGAGTTAGGTGCATAAAGGTGCTGAAAAGTTCTAAGTGTGTGTGATGTGCAAACTACGCGCATCAAACTACGAACCACTCTTTGACTGCGGAGTAATCGTGGGAGTGGTAGTTAACGTCAACTCTTGAGTCGACGGAGCTCGTTGCAAAGAAGAAGTCGCTACCACTACTGAAGAAGAAACCCTAGTAGTTACAGGGTCGTCTTTAAAGATCTCCTGTACGTGGCAAAAAGGTCGCTCAACCCTTCGAAAGTATCGTCCCCGCTCTGCCTGACAGGACTTGTCTTCCCGGCTTCTTCGCCAGACTTCTGTGAATGTTGGGGAGATCCCTGAGGCTCCTCTTCCTCAATAACTAGAGCAAGTGTGAGTTTGCCAGATGGCCCCGCAACATCGACGGTAGTAGAACATTTCACTAAAGAAGCTTCGGAAGCGGGATCTTGTGGTACGGGTGCGTCAGAAGAAACCGGGGCATCTAATGCTTTAGGTGGGGAGTCTGGAACCTCATAGGGGTGTGTGGAGCAAAAAGGGTGAAGAAGTCCGAACTGGTGAAGAAATTCGTCGTTCAACAAAAATTTCATATCCCGCTCTTCAACCGGTACAGCCACAAGCCTCTCCAGAGTTGGCTTGTGGCTGGGATCTCTGGAAGGAGAAGGAAGCACTGAAATGAAAAAAAAATAAAGTTAACACTTGGCAATTCAGACTTCACAAAACTCGGAGTATAGAAAAGGAAGAGGTAAATGATCTTACTTCCTTCTCTCCACACAGCATAAAACCCCGGGGGGCAACGGACATAGAAGAATTGAGTTAAGAACCCATGGGCAGTATCAGGGAGGCCAACGATCAACTTACGATTTCGGGCGCTTCTCACGACAGTGATAGAAGGGTGATCCTTAGTCCTAGTAAAGGAACATAGGAAGCAAATCTCGTCAAAGCTTGGAAGCTGGTCAAATGTTCTCCTAAATAGCACGCACAAGCCCATCAAAATGGCATAGCCATTGGGGTGTAGCTGGAATGGGGAGATAGCTAGTCGAAGGAGAAGATTCTGGAAAAAGTTATTGAAAGGGGGAATGGCCCTGCTTAGGCACATTTGCCGGTTAACCGCTACAAAGCCAGTAGGCGCCACATCAGCAGTGTCACTTTTCTCAGAAAGAATGACATCTGCTTCAGCAATGCCAAACTGACCGCATAACTGACGAAAAGCTTTGTACGATAAGGTGATAGGGGCTCTTTCTGGAGGATTGACTAATGGAGCTGGAATAAGAGTGGCCTCTCCAGCCTGGGCTGTTATATCTTCTTGCTGAGAAGTCATTCTACACTAGCAACTGGATATTCAAATATGAAGGTGCACGTTTCCTAAAATGTGTGAAGTGTTGTGTAAAATCAACAAAGCAATAAGCGAACAAAACTGGAATGAAAACTAGCAAGCATTTGTCAGTCATGAAGTCCAGGGTTCGTTGTTTTAAAATATGAAAGAGAAATGTAGATGCAAACAAATCAGTTCAAGATAGCAATGCTTTGCATTAATATTTCACTTTAGTTGATTGGTTCATAGTATTTCATACAGTATGTTTTAATTGATTACTCTATGTTAACTAATCTGCCATTTAATGTGGGCAGTCAGTGGCAGTATATTTGTCCCAGTTTTCTGTAAATAATATATTGAACAGATTGTTAGTTAACGCAAGTCAAAAGTGGTCTGTGAATGAGTGCAGCAAAGTTTATCAGTTCAAAGTTCAAGCAGTTTATCCTGGCAACTCAAATTGGGAATACAATCAAGTTCTGACAACATCTCTAAGTTTTCAAATTTTGTTCAGGTCATTGAATCACAGTCCAAAAATTCTCAAAGTCATGAGTCGTTCACGACTTATCCTGCCAGTTGACATAGGTCTTTCACGACTTATCATGACTCGTCTGCGACTCAGAGACTATGTCGCATCCATTTGAGTCGGTCAAAAATTAAGTCGTAAGGCCTCTAAAGTCGCCCAAAAGTGCTGGGTCGTGTCCAAGCTTATGCTCCACTCAGCCAGCAAACCCCTCATCTAATCAGCAGCCCGTTAACCCGTTAGCCTCTCCATCAACAAAATTCCTAATTTTCTCATGATACCGAATCATTCAAAATCATCCAAATTCAATGTTTAGCCATCCTGACATAAATCAAAGATCAATTGAGCCGAAGTATTGCAACCCCTCGGTGTCATCTTGCTAACCATTTAAAGCCAAATCAGACTAATTCAGGTTCAACCACTATCAGGGTAACAAGATTCACGACAAGGCATTGCGCGAGGGGGTGATTTAGGATTCAAAGGTGGAACTCACGGATTAGTGATAATAAAGGATCGGGAAAAGAGCAGAATCACTTACGCAATATAATGGGAAAGATGGATTGTCGATCAACTAGCTTGGATTCGCCTTCGGAAAGGTGAGAAGTCGTTAATGGCAGAAAGGGATGATAAAACAGTAAAGTGAGAAGGAAGAGGCGGCTGGACGACTTATATAAAGATAGGGGGAAGGTTGAAAGGCGAGCGAGTTAACGAGCCTCATTGAGTCGTTCACGACTCACAAGCTAGATCGAAGCACACAACTCATGACTTAAGCGTGCACTTCGAGGGGCAAATGTTAACTCCTATGGTCCACGACTCAAAGGACAAACGACTCAGTGAGTTATCAACCTTATGAGTTAAAAGATGCACGACTCAACGAGTCAAGAGGTTGGACGACTTAAGGGGTCAAATGACTTAACGGTTTAAGGGCTTAACAACCTAAAAAGTATAACGGCCTAGCGACTTAGCTGGTGGCACGACCTATGACTTAAGGAATGAACGACTTAACAGTTCAACGAGTTGAAGGACTTGGCGACTTACGACATAGAGAAGTCTACGACTCAACGGTTTAGAAGAGAAGGGATGCCCCACGACCTAAGGCATCCACGACTTAAGGTTCCTACGACTTAAGAGGGTATACAGTTTACGACTTAAGGAAGCCCACGACTCAAGAACAAGATGACTTAACGGTTCAAGAGAGAGCACGACTTAAGAAGGAAATGAGCTAACGACTTAGAGCTGTCTGCGACTTACGACTTAGCATGCGTCGTAAGCGACTTAAGTAAATGAGGTGCTGCTCCTTACCTAACACAGTGACCTCTTAACTCGTACACGATTCAGGACCTGGGTTATTATCTGAAGGGAACAAGCTTATCAGTTAACTCGTATACGACTCACGACCTAGCTTGAGTCGTCCACGACCTAAAGTTACTGGATGAAGGTACAATGCCGCATCAAAAGGACCAGCCGACTCACTTTGCGACTTAGATGTTGACTCGTGGGCGACATAGGACTTGTACAAATGAGCTTTTGTGAAACCATGGGGCTAGGCCAGATAAGTCGGCCACGACACACCTTAGACCGGTCACGACTTACGACCTAGGAGGGGGATTTCCCCTATAAATACCAACCTACCTTAAGCATGAAAGGGACTTTTTTGGCCGATCTCTTGAAGCGCCGATACTCTGCTGAATTCTCGACTCACTCAACACTTCAAGTACGAAAGACATCTCAACTAACTTCGGGAGGAAATCTAACTCAATCTACATGGATTTAAAGAATTCTTCTACATCAAAGTTCTAGTTGTTTGTCTCATCGGAATTGTAATTGGAGATTGTGGTAAAAGTTGTAATCAATTCAGCAATAAAGAGAGTTGAAGTGGACGTAGGCTTACCCTAAGCCGAACAACTATAAAAACTGTTGTTATTTCTGCTTTTTCTGTGATTTCTCTACTTGTTTGTAGTTCCCGTGTACACGGGTGGTGCTTTCACTCAACTTCAGTCTACACCGGGGTGTTAGCGTTGCGACTTAGATGTTGACTCGTGGGCGACATAGGACTTGTACAAATGAGCTTTTGTGAGACCATGGGGCTAGGCCAGATAAGTCGGCCACGACACACCTTAGACCGGTCACGACTTACGACCTAAAAGGGGGATTTCCCCTATAAATACCAACCTACCTCAAGCATGAAAGGGACTTTTTTGGCCGATCTCTTGAAGCGCCGATACTCTGCTGAATTCTCGACTCACTCAACACTTCAAGTATGAAAGACATCTCAACTAACTTCGGGAGGAAATCTAACTCAATCTACATGGATTTAAAGAATTCTTCTACATCAAAGTTCTAGTTGTTTGTCTCATCGGAATTGTAATTGAAGATTGTTGTAAAAGTTGTAATCAATTCAACAATAAAGAGAGTTAAAGTGGATGTAGGCTTACCCTAAGCCGAACCACTATAAAAACTGTTGTTATTTCTGCTTTTTCTGTGATTTCTCTACTTGTTTGTAGTTCCCGTGTAAACGGGTGGTGCTTTCACTCAACTTCAGTCTACACTGGGGTGTTAGCGTCTGATTTTTATGTTAACACCTATCATTTCAGCCCATAACGATTTTTCCTTATTCTAAAGTCCGTTCGGGTATGTATCATTTCAACCCATAGTGATTTCTAATCTACAGGGAACTTGCAGTATGATAAACATATATAAATGAACTGTAACAACATATATATGATAACAGATGATACGACATGAAATTTAACAGGTTTAACATCATATATAAAAAAAAATCACATGGCAGTTATAACATCATATTTAATTCTAAACATTCAGTTGTTATTGTTTCACAACTGCATAAGTATAAATGTCGTGTGGGCTTTACTCCCCTTTTATGGCTGGAGATTGCAATACAAATGGTACAACGGAATCCAGAAGGCAATAGCATGATTTTTGATTTGAGTGGAGAGCAAATCTAAGCTATATAACTTGTATTATAACCCAAAACAAACAAAATAAAATTATAATTCAATACAACATAGAATTGAAAAGCAATATGAATACACAAACTTTTTTCCTTGCTTTCTACACTTGATAGCACGGCTTAGGGAATGTTTTGGCTCAGGTTTGGACATACTTTGGTTCAGGTTTAGGTCCTATAAGGCATGGCTACAAGGTATTGAAGTGGTGGAGGAGTTACTACGCATGAATATGAAGAGGTTTATGCAAAATAGTGGTTTTGGTTCATTTTGGGCTTGGATACATGGATCTATGGCTCGGCTATGGCATGTTTCAGATCTGGACAGAGGATGAAGGTGATGGTTAGGGGTGTGTCAAGGTGGTGGTGGAGCAATAGGAGGTGGCCAAGGTCATCTAAGGTGATGGTGATGAAGACTAGGTGGCTAGACATGCTTTTTAAGGAGTTTTAACATAGTTTTTGTGGATTTTGCATCATGGGACGGTCATGGCACTTTTTGGTCAGAGGAGGAAGGGTTTTGGTCATGTATGATGTGGGGAAGGAAGTGGTGGTGGTCGGTGGAGGAGATGGTGGAGGTGTTAGGCCAAACAAAGCTAGAGAAGCAAGGCAATAATCAAGCAAAACAATAGAAAAAGGAAGAAGAAAAGAGAGAAGAGAGGAGGCCATTACCTAGGAAGTTTGAAGAAGCCATGAGAATGAGAAGTGCTGAATTGTTTTTCACGTGAAAATTGAAGGGAATACAGAACAAATGAAAAAAATGCATGGCCTAGAGGAATAATGGAGAGGTTATGGCAAATGAAACGACTTTGGACAATGAAACATCTAGAAATGAAACGCATTTCCGTTTTCTAAAGATCAAATAAAAAACAATAAATCAGCAAATACCCTAAAAAACTGACACCAAGTGAAATAATATGGAAATAAATAATTAATTTTAAAGAAAATATAAAAAGGATGAAAGAAATTGCTTAAAAATATAAAACAGTGTCCAGAAATTGCAAATAAATAACTACTAGTCTTGGGAAAATATCCACTTCATTTTAAAAATATTATGAAGTAAAAATTTGAAATAAAATAATTTATTTATCATATTCAAAATAAAATATATAATTATATTGGAGAAAAACAGAAAAAAAAACTAAAGAAAATGTTTAAAAATTGAAAACAGGGCATGGAAATTACAAGAAAAATACTACTAGCTCTAGCAAAATTCCTACCTCACTTCAAAAATATTAAAAGACAAAAATATACATAAAATAACATATTAATACATATTACAATAAAATATGGCAAAGAAAATAAAATTTATACTATTTAAAATAACAAAAATGCAGAATAAACAAATTGCACTCAATATTGAAATTTACATAACTTTCACAATTTAAATCCGTTTCCAACGAAACAAAAAACAGTGTTCTTAAAATTTTATGTACTTTCATAATAAAAGATAAAATTTAAATTTTCAAAATTTTAAATTTTAAATTAAAAATCAAATTTTGACTATTTTGACCAAAAATTCACTTTTTGGAAAATATTCTTTTTAGTCATGCTTTGGAATGATAATTCATACCAAAACTAAAGTTTATATTTAAAAGAACAAAATTAATCATTCAAAATAAATAAAATAAGTTTTTTAAATCAAAATTCAATTAAAATAAATTAAAATATATAATTAAAATAAATCACAAAATACAGGGTTGTTACATGACTATAGTGAGGAAGTCGGTTCGTATTGTTGTAAAAGATGAAAGAGGCTTAGAACCAAGACGGTCAAGTTAGCCAAAGTCCAGTGGATTAACCACGATAGGGAATGTACTTGGGAGATTGTGACCAGGATTAGAGATAATTATCCTGACTTATTTGGTGGTATGTTTTACCTCTTTCATTGATTTGTTGTGCACCTTATCTTAATTTCAAGGGTGAAATTCCTTAAGGAGGGGAGTCTGTAACACCCTATATTTCTGGTAACATTATATAAAATATTCAATTACCTAAATAAAATAATATGTTTATTAGGAGATTGAGATTTGATTTTGCTTAAGGGGTAGTTGTGCCATTTAACCAATGAACTAAAATAAGTGTTAAAATTAAACAGTGGACGGGTAAAATAGGAAAGAGGCCATTCCTATATCTTTAAACCTTTGCTGTCCCATACAAGTTCTTTTCATTTAAAAACTTTAAAAATAGGGGTCGGCCACCCTTAACAAGGAAAAGAGGAAGAAGGTTAAGAAAATCTAAGGAAGAAGCTAAATCAAATTAAATCCATTCACATCTCAATCTCTTTAATCTCTAAATCTATGAATAATGTTTTCATCTCATTTTTTCGGTTTTAGAATGAAATTCGAACCTATTTGTAGTGATTTGCCATTTTTTTGAATGATGTAATTAATATATACTTTTTGGTGATTTATGTTTGTTCATATAGACTCTATGACATGTTTTAAGGTGAGAACCCTATTAAATGACATCCAAATGCCTTGCGAATTTTTCTGTAGCCCTAAAATAATATTTTAGAGATGGGATTCAATTTTTAGAATTTTCATAAAATTTTGTTGAATTTTTTTTAAATTTTGTACTGAAGAAAATGTTATTTTGGGAAAAAAATTTTTACGGTTAAATAATTAATTGTATGTGTCTTAAATTTATATATGTTACAAAACATAGTAAAATAAATTTTCTAAAATTTTCCTATGTGTTTTAATAGAATATAAAATTATTTAACGTATAAGACTTAATTGTTTTATATATTTGTAAAGGGAAAGAGGCTTTTTGTAAAATAATTTAAATTTTTATTTCTAGAAAGTCGGAAGAAATTTTAAATAGAGAAATTGCAACCAATTTCAATTTGACAAACAAGGCTCTACTTCACCTCTATTCCCAACAAATAAACATGTTTTTCAATGTTTCGTTGATTTCGACACTAGGTTCCGCATCAATACCTTCGCCTCAGATTCCATCGAAACCAATGCAGATGGTATTAGGTAACTAGTACGTAGTGAATTGGATATAGGTGGAAGGTACAGGGTTGAAACCAGGAGTTCCAAAAAGGCTGAAGCGATACCTTGTTTTTAATTTAAAATGCGCCTACTTGCTTTCAACTGAGTACCGTTCGCCTAGTTTGGCTTTCGATCAGGTCAAATGGTTTTAAAGAAATGGTTTCGATTGGGTTGTGCCATTGTTTTGAATAAATGCTTTCGACTAAGGTCAAAACCTTTAGCTGCCGCTTTCTACTGATCCACCCAGATAGTTTCTATGGGGTTGCTTCTTTTTTATAAAATTTGGCCACTTCTCCGATGCTTTCAAAGGGCTGGTTTCAACACCAAAACTTCTTTACTTAGGTATGATTTCAAAAGGAGTGCTTTTAATATTAGTGAGTTTCTGATCCATTTGCTCTACTTGAAAGCATAATCGAAATGGTTTCGACCAAAATGGTTTTCAAAGGTTTCGAAGAGGTAAAAATTTAAATTATTTCGAAAGGTTTCAACATGTTTGAAATTGAACACAAGTGCTTTAGAAAGGTTGGATTCGATGCCTTTGAATAGTTTTAGTGAATGGTTTCAAAGAGGTAGTTCGTCATGGTTTCGAAAGATTCAAAAAGGAAAAGTTTTTCCTACGTTTTCAGAAGGCAATATTTAAATATTTTAAAAGGAGGATGTCTACGATTTTAAAGCTTTCAAAAGGAAGGTTTTGAATGGTTAGAAAGGAAGGATTTGGCCTTTCGGCTTAGGTAAACTAAAGGGTTTTATTTTGGTTCGAAAGAGATACTTTCAATGGTTTGAAAGGGTTACTTTCAAGGGTTCCGAAAGGGTTGTTTAAAGGTTTTAGACAAAGGTTTCGAATATACTAACTAGGCAGCATAGCCCAAGTGTTTTAAGATAAAAAGGGTTTTAGCTTATTTTAGGGAAGTAGGTAGTCATCACTAAATTTCATCAACATTATTTCGAGTGAAGTATATATAACATGGAAAGTTATCTTAGAGTAAAGCAAAGAATATATTTTCCTTGTATTAGTATGATTTAAAAAGTTAAATCATTTTGAAAAGGTTTTCAGGGAAAAAGATGAAGCGTAGTTAGCCCTAAGAAAATGATCCGGACAGTTAATCCGTTTCGATTTCGATAGCTAGTCCAGTTTGTGGAGAGCTAGTTCGGTTTACGGGCAATCAGCTCTGCTACAGGACAGATGGTCCTTTTATTGCTCATGGATAAATAGTCCAATAGTTACTTGTTTATAGCATAACGAATATTGATATTATTATAATCAGTTTGATTAACCAGTTTGGTTGCAAAAAAGATTTGCAAATATATGTTTTGAAAAGGTTACTAGTGAGGGAAAACCCATTCTGCTAAGTGGCATGGTCTCACTTAATATTAGTAAACAAAGATTTATCTCTATTATTCATGCCAGGATTTATGTCTCACAAGAAGTTTTCTTTTCCCCTTAAACTGTTGGGTGCTCAAAATTGATTTGAGTAGGGTGAGGGTTAAGGTTTTCATGTTTTTGTTGTCTTGTCGAATAAAGCTTACAGAGACGAGCTGATGGATAACGATAACTATTTAGGAGTTGTAGTTTATTT
This sequence comes from Allium cepa, assembly GCA_030765085.1. Classification (NCBI taxonomy): domain Eukaryota; kingdom Viridiplantae; phylum Streptophyta; class Magnoliopsida; order Asparagales; family Amaryllidaceae; genus Allium; species Allium cepa. The sequence goes on from CM060937.1 coordinate 592,674,688, forward strand.
CATCTATTTCCGTTGTATATTTTAAGTCAGTTATGACTATTTGCTTTGATCAATCAAGGAGGCATCATCATATATCGCTTTTGGCATATTATTGTAAATTATATTTGATCAAAGCATAGGAAACATTATGGGATTATTTAACTTAGACATGAATTTGTTTCAAAATGTGATCAGTTAAATGTTGTTTTTTGAAATTTGTGTTTTTTTCATATTCAAGTGCTGTTGATATTATGGATCCCATTAACACTACCATATTTTTTCACCAGAAATTAATAGTATAGATGACAACAACACTATAGCACTTTGCTTTTTACCTCTAGATACAGGATGTTACAATTTGTTTCCGCATTAATTTCCATTCTTAACTTAGCTAATTTGGAATTTATTGTTATTGTTATTTTTAAAGATTTCTGATTTTCATCTCAAGGATTTTACAATTATAAATGGTAAATTCGCACTTAAATTCATCTTGTTATATATATATATATATATATCTATTAATTTCTGTATTAAAATCAAACTTTGGGAAAAAGGAGACTTCCAGCTACTTCGCCGAAAGGTTTTTAGTTGTATGAGTCAAACGCTACAATTTTACCTTTCTACCCCTAAAGGGACTAAGGTGGAAAATTTTGTTTTGCTTTTTTAACCTCTTTTGACAGGGTCGAAAGGTAGTCTAGCGCGTCATTCAATTGACCATGCCGAAAGGTTACGTGGTTAATAATAAGTGGACCACTTTGAAAGAAAAATTGTAGTTTAGTGTATTTTTATACCTCTCGAAGAAGTTGGCTAATGTCTCTTACTAAATAATTGTCTAATACATACTATTGAAAGCATAGTCTCTATTTTATAGGTTTCAAAACCTTTAGTACATGCTTACTTTATCCTATTTGCGGGACTGTGTGAATTTAGGGATACATTTATTTTTAAACATTGGATTGAAGAAAGCATACTTTGTATAAGATGTAAATCAAATCAAACATCTGACTTGGTCGAAACCTGTTGTATTGATTCAAACTTTATGGTCAGCATGCTTTTTAAACCTTGTACCCTTTTTTGGCTCTGTCGAAACCTTTTATAACTAACTGAGACTCAATCACCATCCTTCACCAATATTGTTAAAATGTCCTAAGTCCTTTTATTATTATTATCAATATGATTCAAACTCAATAACTTTAAACTTAATTGGCATGTCATATTTCGACAGCATTTATATTCCCTTAGAAAAATTAAGTTCATGGTTTTCGACGTTGTCGAAAGGTTCTTTTGTCTCATTTATTGAATGTTGATTGCATATACTTTGTTTAAATTGGTTGTGTTGGTTTCGACTAATTCCTTCATTAAAAAAATTATCCTTGAGCTTTCGATGTTGTTGAGGGGCATTGTTGGGAATCAACTTTTGTATCCCTTTCGACTCCATCGAAAGCTCAATTTTCATTTTTTAACTCAAATATTCTTTTAGGAATATGAAATTTCATGTTTTTCCTGATATTCAAATTGTTGTAATAAGTTTCTAACATCCTTGAAAGAATGTTAATTTCATGAAAAATTATAATTTCTAACTAAAATGATTTCACCTAGTAGAATTATGTGTCTGAAAAAGTCTTCCCAAAAACCAGAGACGGACACAATAGTAATGATGGAATCTTCACCTAAGAAGATTGAAGCCACTTCTAAGCATTCTTTAATATCTATCCAAGATGAGGTAGATGCAATTCTGAACGACTTTGGCATAACTAGAGCGACGACTTTAAGGATTTCAGTCTTGACCAGAATGGGTGGTTGAGAAAGAAAGAAAGGTTACGTGTACCGAATATAGGAGATGTAAGGAAGGAAGTTCTGGAGGAATGCCATTGTTCAAAGTTCACTACCCATCTAGGAGGAACAAAGATGTATCAGGATATGAAGAGGAGTTTCTTCTGGAAAGGTACGAAATGGGACATTGGTTTATGTTCAAAGCAATGCATGAATTGCCAATGGGTAAAGGCTGAACACTAAAAGCCAAGTGGACTGCTTCAGCTGTTGGATGTTCTGATCTGGAAATAGGATTCCATCTCTATAGATTTTATAGATGGGTTGCTACGATCAAGGGAAAAGAAAGTAATGGGATATAGTGGATAGGCTGACAAAAAGTGCCCATTTCATTCTAGTAAAGTCAACTACGATGGCGCCTATTTTTCCGAAGTTTTTTATGAAGAATGTGGTTAGGCTGCATGGGATTCCTAATAGTATTATTAGTGATAGAGATTCTTTGTTTACTAGTTAGTTTGGGTAGAGTCAACAGGAAGCTTTAAGAACCAAGATCACGATGAGTATCGCTTATCATCCACAGACTTATGGGCAAACAGAAAGAGTTAACCAAGTCTTGGAGGATTAGTTAAGAGCTTGTGTATTGATTTTGGGGGATCATAAGAAGACCATGTTCATCTAGTCAACTTCTCGTACAACAATAATTATCAGACTAGTATTGGGGTAGCACTATTTGAAGCTTTGTATGGAAGACCATGCAAATCTCCTATATGTTCGTTGGAGACGAGGGATAGGTTAGTTCTTGGTTCGGATTTAGTGAAAGAAGCTACGAAGAAGATTGAGTTGATTGGAGATAGAATGTGGGAAGCTCAGTCTAGGAAGAAAAGCTATACAGATAGAAGAAGGAAAGACATGGAATTCTCTGTTGTAGATTAGGTGTTTGTTAAGGTTTAACTGATGAAGGGTGTGATTAGATTCAAAAAATCAGGGAAACTTGCACCGAGATTCGTTTGACCTTTTCGAATTGTTGAGAGGATCGGGAAGCTTGCATATAGTGTGGAGTTACCAAGTAGTTTGGATGGAGTCCATAATGTTTTCCATGTTTCTCATCTTAGAAAATGTGTTAGAGACCCGAAGACTACTATATCACCAGCAGTGTTAGAAGATTTAGTAGTAGAGCCAGATTTGACAATAGTTAGAAAGCCGATTCAGATAATCGGGAGAGTTGAGAAAATGCTATAAAAGAAGACAGTCAGACTGGTGAAAGTCCAAATGGAGTGACGATGATGGAGACTATACTTGGGAGGCTGAGAGCAGGATTAGAGACGCTTATCCTGATTTCTTAGATGGTATGTTTTATCTTGTTGATTTATTTATTGGGTACCTTATCGTAATTTCGAGGGCGAATTTCTTTAAGGAGGGGAGTCTGTAACACCCCATATTATTTTAGCATTATTTTGATATTTAATTTGTTAATTAAATAAAATAGTGTGATGATAAATAGATTGAGATTTGATTATAATTAAGGGTAGCCGTGCCATGTTAAACGTAATTTAAAATAAGATAACATGAATAAAAGTGTTAGGAAATAATGTAGGGTAAAATGGGAAATAGGATGGACATATACCCTAAACCCTTAGGAAACAAAAAAATTCAATCCATTTTCTCAAGCAAAAGAGCTCTAAAGTCCGGCCCAAATTTTCAATCTCAAAAGAAGATAAAGCTAGGATTTCAATAGAGGAAGTAAATCAGATTATTCAATATCAAATCTCACATCTTTAGTCACAAAACTAAGGTGAATGATTACTACACCCCTTTTTCTCATATTTCTCGGTTTTAAGTTGAACTCGAAATGATTTTTCTTGTTTATGCCCTGTTTTAGATGATTAAATTTTTATATATACTTATTGATGATTTATGCATGTTCACATGGATTTTTAGGATATGTTTGATATGAAAACTCTAATAAATGACATCCAAATTCCTTGAAAATTTAATTATGGATAAGAAATGATATTTAGATATGGTTTTTAATTTTCATAATTTTATGAATTAATATGAACTTTAAATTAATTTTCTAGTGAAGAAAGTGATTTATTGGGTTATAAATTATTTACAGGCAAATAAATAATTATTTGGGTCTTGAATTCATATATGTTAGAATACATATAGAAATGGACTTTTTGGATATTTTATGAAATTTTCCTAAGTGTTTTGATGAATATATAAACTTATTCATGGTATGGAAATTAAATGTTTTATATATTTAATTAAGGAGAAGGGGTATTTTGCAAAATAAAAACATTATTTATTTCTAAAACTATTGGCAGCACTTTTTTGAAAAGTGTTTAGCAAATAATAAGAATTTGACAAACAAAGGCAGTTTAGTTGAAATGATTTTCTCTTTTAATATAAAAACAAAATATCATGTTTTTAGCATATTCCGCTACTTTTTGCACAGTGTGTTCCGACCCAGACCTTTCTCCACCAATAGTTTCGGAACCAGTGTGCATGGTATCAAGTCGCTTGGTACGTAGCATATTGGGCTAAGGTGGAAGGGTACTTGGTCGAAACCTTAGGTTTTAAAAGGGTTGGAGTATGTTTGTTTTAGAACCAAAGGTAGGCCTGCTTTGCTTTCGAAAGAGATAGGTTTCGATCAGTTACTTTCGACTGGGTCAAATATTTTAATGCAAGGATTTTTAGTTGGTTGCTTTCCTTTGTTTTAACTAATGCTTTCGATGGGGTCGATATCCCTAGCTGTCACCTTTCTATCTTTCGAAGTCAATGGTTTCGAAAGGTACACTTGTCTTTTAAAATTATCCATTTCTCCCATGCTTTCAAATTGGTAACACGACACTGTTTGTACCAAAAATGGGCAAAACACTCTTCAGAAGTATTTCAAGTGATAAAAATGAAGAATATAAATGTAAGAAGAGAATTATCTAACAAACACTTCAGAAACAGATAAGAAAAGCACGCAGAAACACAGGGTTTTAGAGTGGTTCGACGTGTGGCCTATGTCCACTATGAAGTTGATGATCTTATTGATGTTTACTTGCTGATTACAACTGATTACAACTGATTACAATGATGAATTCGAGTACAATAGTAGCCTTGAAGTGCAAAAATGGTTTCGGTAGAGTTGGGATGTCAAAGAGCCAAAAGATCCTTTTTATATAGGCTCTGGGATGCTATTTATAGGCGTAGGATGCAAATATCTTGCTCAAATCTCGGGAGACCACTTCTGGCATGTGGGTGGGACTACGCGGTCGATCCCACGTGATTTTGACTCGATCCGTAATCGATACGAACGAATTTCATATCATTCAAGATTTGATCCAATCGAGTCGAAATTTGGAATGAATATTCCTTATGTCGTACGTAAGCTCCTGTGAAAATTTTATGGAATTTGGACTTGTAGGTTGTGAGTTATGATCGATGAAAATTCGAGCTTTCGATAGGACGTTTAGTTCATAATGATCCTTTCGTATCGCTCTGTTCGTATCGATCCGAGCACGTGTCTACATGTTGGCATGGCATTAAATTCTTGGATCGATCCACTTTTGATGCCGAATTGACCGAGTCATTCCAAGGTTTTTGCCTTATTCGTATCAATCTTAATTGAGCTGTTCATATCGATCGGCCGCATTGCACAGTTCGTATCGCTCGGTTGTGTTGCCTTGTTCGTATCGATCGGTTGCGTTGCCTTGTTCGTACCGATCAGTTGCGTTGCCTTGTTCATATCGATTGGTTGCGTTGTTTTGTTCATATCGGTTGATTAGATTATAATTTGTATTGGTGGGAATTGCTGATTTCGTATTGATTCGTGGTTGATCGATATGAAGCATGTTGAAACTTAATCGATACGAACTAGACACTCGCGTTTCAGTTGATGGATACGAAGTAGACTATCTTGGATGGATACGAACAAGACAGTTTCATGGCGACGGACACGAATAGATAGATATGTGATGGATACAAAATCGACCAATGCGAAATGGTGGATTGTGGCCTGGTCGACACGAAATGAGGATATGAACGAGTTGGTTTCCTTGACTTGTATCGATCATATCTTGAGCATACGAACTCGGATTGACTCGAAATCTGGAATATTTGCTTTCACAGATTCGCTTGTCATGCCTAATCAATTGTAGCTTGATCAGGACTAAGAAATTTTTTACTAACATCCATATGGAACCTGTGTATAACCAGTTTTCGGGATAAACTGTCTTTGGTTTCTAGCCAATTCCTTGGTGTCACGGCTTTGCCAAAAGGCGGGATAACATTTTCCCTCCAAAGTACATCCTATGAGAACATGACGTGCTTTGTAAAGTTGTAATCTTTATCCTGATTATTTTCATCTGACTTGTTGAACAATTGTCGTCTTCACGTCAAAAGGTATATTTTGATTGATCTTCTGTAATATGAACGGTTGACTGCCAATTGTTGTACCGTATACTGTTGTAACTGAGTGTTGTATGAAAGTGATCCATTTTTTGATGTTGTAATCATTACCATATGAATATTCCATTCCTGTGAATTTTAAAAACTAGATGTTAGTCCATCATACGTGTATGTATGTTAACCTGACCCTTGTTAACATTTGCACGTTGATGAGTCATCATCTCTGTCAGGTTTTTTTATATCGAATTCCTTATTTATCCTCTCCTGAGTCAATGTGAAATACGAGTTGTAACAACAATTAGCGGCTGTTTTGGAATTTCTCTTCGTATCGATCCTCTCCTGGATCGATATGGAAGGTCGAAAATTCGTCTTTGGATCGATGGTGAATGGATACGAACTGCTACACTTGGGAACGCTCTGGATTGACTGATACGAATAAGCTTGTTCATATCGATGAAATATAAATGGTTCAAACAAATCTTTGTTGCATCTTTTGTATCGATGAATCACCGATGGATACGAAAAACCATGCTCTAGATTGAATGGAATTAACGGATACGAACAGCTGCTCCTGTACCGATATGGCTGAGTAGGTACGAAAAAAGTCCTTCGTATCATTCTTGCTTCGACCGTTTCAACCAGTCCATTTCACTAGGAGATGAATCACCTTTTTCCTTTATGCTCGAATCCATATAATACATTTTCATACTTAGGCATTTTCCTTATCGGTTCATTCTACTGTTTTACCTTTGTATCGCTCCGAGTATCAGAAAATTGAAATCGTCTTTTGCCCCTAAGTTAATTAATCTACTCAAGCGCTCAAATTAGGTAACTGTACTGTTAATCTTCCCTCAAGCGACGAAATTTCGAGGCCTAGCGCCATCATATTCACAATCATGGTAAATTTCAGTCGCGTTGAGGTCGGAGTTTGGCCTAGAAAGGTAGAAATAGAATCCGAGTTGATCGGAAAAGAGGAGGTGTGGAGGGACGCAAAGCTTCAAATTCGTATCAATGAGAAAGGATAGACTTGGCTTCATATCGATATGGGGCATAGGGTTCATATCGATGAAGTTATGATGGATGAAATGTTAGATCTAGTAACAATCCGGAGTGGAGATAATTTATATCGATTCGAGGCTAACAATACGGAATGAAAGGGCCAATGACCGATACAAAACTCAGTATAGGCAATCGATGCGAATCACAGTCTCGATCAATATGAAACATTGTATAACCCAATCTATACGATGCTGTAGAGCTTCGATCGATACAAACTTAACAAACTTTGATCGATACGAAACTAAGGTTCCTGACTGATATGATCTAGGGCTTAGGCGATTAATATGAATCGAACCTTGATGAACCTAAAACCCATTGCACATTTGAACATTTGATTTCGACGAGCTTTAATCTGGCATGACTGTTAAAATGTATATTTGATCGCCCTTTAAAGCTCGTTAATGGAACTATGACTCAACAAAATATTAACAAACTGTAACTAGAATTGGTCTCTTAAGTCAGGGTGGCATGGTTGTGATGGTCAGCAATGACGGTCAATCCAGTTGAACTTTGAAGTCTCGTCGTTTTAATATTTTTCAAACTCCGTAGAATTTCTCAAGTAACATGTATCATGACACTTGCACATTCACATTCACGCACTTTACACTGGGGAACACACGGGCTTATTATCATCTAATGATGGTTTTTCATAAGTTAGTTAGTTATAGTGTCTGCAAGCTCACAACAGTAGGAAATTCAAAGTTCGCTTCCCTTAACAATAAAGATACCAGCCATCACGGCCGAAGTTATAGATCCCACCCCTGATGAGCTACTAGGCGCTATTTTCATCGGTAACCCACAAGATTCTATTCTGTCAAACATCTTCGAAGACATGCTGGGACGGATATGCCTAAGGCATGGTTTTTCGTTAGACAACATGTTATTGCCGGGGTCGAATGACAGATCGCACGCTCCACCAGAGGGGTTTATTACTTTCAATCGCCATGCATGTACAGGTGGAACACTTCCTCCATTTAACCAATACATTAGAGAAGTGTTGTCTTTCTTCGAAATCGCCCCATCTCAGTTACACTCCAATTTATATGCTCTATTGAATAGCCTTTTCATCGTATTTATGGAGCATCTTTTCCGACCACCGATTCTGATCGAGATTAGATACTTTTTTAATGTCAAGAGTCAGGGTGATAGCCCTTCTTTTACGTTCTTGGAATCGGTCAGGAATTGTCAAGCAGTAACAGGATCCTGGACCAGGCCGAGTTACTTTAAAATGGAATAGTTCTACGTCCGTTGCCTTCTGGGATTTGCTAGCCGATGGTTAGTCAGACGTAAATGCTGCCATATTTTCCAGTAGTTAACAAGATAATCATAGCTGATATCAAAATTAATATTTCCTTTCCTTTATAGTTGTAATTCCATGACCCGTAGGTGCGCATTTTGAAGAGATAGTACGGGTCCTTCAAGAAGTTCCAAGTGAAATGAGGGACATCGATTCGGTTCTAACAGACAGAAACTTGAGAACCGTTGGGCTAATTGAGCGAGCCAAAGTATAAGACTTGAGGGAACACTGAGGGCTGCCTCGACGAGGCAAGCGAAATGTTAAGCGCCCGGGGTTGTAATAAATGAAGGGGGTGATTCAGAAAAAACATCCACCAATAATGAACTATAGCCGGGCTTCTGACACCCTCTAGGATTCCGAAGGAAAGAGAAAAGGCAAGGAAGCTGCTATCAAACGCTCTAAATCCATGAGATGGAAATCCGTGATCATGTCTTTGCATGTTCCTGGAATCAGAATTTAGAGGCTCCTCCCTTGCAAGTGGAGAACCTTTTCGAAGGGCTTGCCGATATCCCAATTCTGGATCACGTGTCACATCAGCAAGATGCTGGATTGAAGGAGCTTCGGAGTTCTTTAGACTTAAGCAAAGTCTCTTCCCACTAATTTGGCCGACATTTCCGGTTGTTCGGGCGGTTGCACATACATATACACTTCACGGCACTACATGATTCCCGACCACAAGTTGCTCACTTTGGGAGATTACTAACTATATTCTTCTTTTACTTTACAGATACCATGTCCGGACGAGGGTCGATGTTAGGGAGCCTTCGCTCAGCTTGCCAATCTTCTTCGTACTGTGAGTCGCGTATGAGGGACATAGAAAGAGGCCACGATCGCGGATACCCTAGCCAGGAATACCATGAGAGAGATAGGAATAGCTAGAACAGTGGTATCGATCCAGATCGCGCTCTCCATCTCCTCGCATACCTACACAACCTTCTGCTTATGTCACATATTCCCCGGAGCCTCCACATCACAAACTGTCTACCGACGCTCCGAGGCCTGATCCTCACCATCGTAGACATGAGGTTGAAACTCCCGTTGCCGCTGAACAGGCTATTACTAAGCCCACCTGGGAAGGGGCTATTAGAATCGCACAGATGAAGATGGATTTTTCGAATATTTGTTTTGATGGCTATATCTTTCCCCCGCACTTAAAGAGAATTCCAGCGGAAGCTGAGAACACGATGCATGATTATATTCATGATATCTACACGCAATATAAGGAGTGGGCGAAAGCCGCAAAGAAAGCATCGAAGTTGGCCTTTAAGAGGGCGAATACCATAGAGAAATTAGAAGCCGAGCTCGCTCAAAAGGATCGCATTATCCAAGTGCTTAATAATGAAGCTGAATCCTCACGAAAGTCAGAAATAGAGGCCACTCAAAAGGACGACGAGGCCAAATTGGCCTTGGAGAGGATGAGGCAAACACACTTTGCCCTGGTGAAGGAGATGGGCCACCGAAACGCTACTGTCACAGCCGAGTGGGATGCAGCCCTTAAATGAACTTAATGAGCTTAAAGCCAAGTTTTACGAAATCATCAAAAAAAGGGATGATGCAAATACCACAGCCCTAGAGGCAAATGAACAGGCCGTAGTGCTTCGGGGCGAACGGGATGCATCCATGGCTAAGGTCCGAGCAGTGGAAACTGAGGTTGAGGAGAAGGTACGAACGATGTAGTCTAGGCTGGAGGCTAATATCGAAAATTTCCTCATCTCTTATAATGCTAATGTGCTGAAGCATAGGAACCTAGCCTGGCTTGAAAATTATCTGATACATCTTCACAATGCCTGGGGCCGATTGGCTGAGGAGGAGAACGCGGTGCATCTGGATGAATCAATTGACGAGTTTGAGCTTGAGAATCATATGCTGAAGGAAGATGAAAGAATGATTCTCCACGATTCGATGATTTCGCATGAAAAGGAGAGGCTCGGCACCTAACACTCGTAGGTTGGAGAAGGTTAGGGTGTTGAGCATCACGACGCAAGTCTTGAAATTCCTGCGCCAACCCAACCTGAATTTGCACCCACGGTTGATCCCCAATTCATCCTTGCTTACAATCCTGATCAACCGCCGTTATCCCCGGTTAGAGAGCACAGTTATGAAGTCATTCAGCCTCCACAAGCCAAACTAAGGAAGGTAATCTGAACGTTCCTCGTACGTGTTCAAAACCAGGAGCTTGATCTGAAGCGTTTACTAACAGTCTTTCTTTTTCTCTATCCAGTGACTAGAGTTACTGCGTTTGCACATCTTGCAACTCAAGAATCGTATCAAGCGCAGGAGGCCATCATTACTGAGGCGACCACCACGACAACGACTGCACCAATTGATGGTACGCAGAGGTGCACACTCTCTTTTGACGAATAGATGATGGAGGAACTTCTCAGTCATCACAGTGACCCTTTTGTGGACCTACCATTTGTTATGGGTGGAAGCGCACTTGCTACTAGCTCTTCAATGCTGACCGCCGATGCTCCCAGTGAGGCACAAGCAATTCGTGAAGAAGAGATATTGGTCAAAATCGATGCTAAAATGGAGGCAGCGGCTCGTGGCGGTAGTTCTGGAGGTGGAATGAGGACACCTGGCCCGGCTTCACTGAAAATGATATCACATGGTGGTACAGTTATCGATACCAACGTATCTATCCCGCCTCCTGTAGTGGATCAAACCCCTTCGACTCTGCCTGCAGGAAGTATTCCTATTCATTTGAGCTTGGAGGAGAAAGCAGATACAATGCCATCTATAGGAGACTAGCCGCCGAAAGATGGCTCGAAGAGGAAAATTACTGGCGACTCCAACGGGTCCACGCCGAAGAAGAAACCAAAGATGAAGAAAGAATAAATTGGCCTCTTTCGCTCATTTTTGAGTAGATAGGAATTTTCTTTTAGCTTTTGTAGGCCGTGTACAGATGCTGGTTCGGCCCCTAGTTGTAGGAATTTTGTAAATAACCTGTACATGAATTTTTTCCATGGATAGTTGAAATGAAATTTCTACTTTGGCTTCAACTCAATTATCATTTATTTACTTAAGTGTTTCAGTATTTGAATTCTAGTTCAATGCACTTGTGAAGTTCCAACCTTTGAGTCATGTTTGTTTTTATTTGTCAAGTCCTGAAATCATGGACATGAGTCATGACAGGAGATTAAGTTGAACTTTGATGTTGCACTGCTTCAGTCAATGGTTAACACTTAAGCCTTACCCCCAATTTCGGGGATGAATTGAGGAGATTGACTAGCGTTTTCATTTTTCTTTCGTCATATCGAGTTTAGCGTCGTTGAATGGATGCTTGAGACAAGTAGAGATTGAGTGGTTGAACCAGACTTGCTCAATTATCGATGATCATATCCGCACTCTAGGGATTTGCACTTGTACATCGTTGGTCGGCCATGCCTGTTTAAGTTTTAAGTATATGTCCACGCTCTGTGAACTTAGAGTTATGTTATGGGTGGTCAGTCACACCCAAGTTATGTTTATACTCCGACCACACTTTGGAGACTTAGAGTTAATTGCGGTCGATGCTCTGGTTCGAACTCTAGGAATCTATCGTTAGTCGACATTTGTATTCTGGTTCACACTTCAGGGACCTGAAGTTAGTGTTTATACTCCAATTCGCACATTGGGAATTTAGAGTTGATGTTTATACTCCAATTTGCAATCTGGGAATTTGGAGTTGGTGTTTATACTCCAATTCACTTTGGGAATTTGGAGCTAGCCGACAGACGGTCAATCACATTTATTTGGGCGTTTGAATTCCGTTCACACTTTGGGAACGATGGATTTATCAGGATCATGGATAATCAATTCACATCCACCCTGAGTTAACAAGTGGGGTCGTTAGATGGACGGATCCGTCCTCCTCAAACTTGGTTAAGATAATATCAAATTCGTTATGTGGATGGATCCACCATCTTCAAAACTGCAATCATGAGTATATACTCTAGCTCGCACTCTGGGAGACTGGAGTTAGTTAAAGGATTGTGATGTATCAATCCTTTTTGGTTTCAGTGTAGTGACTTGCCCCCGAGCTCGGGTTTCACTTAGTGAGTGACCGGTCGTATCGCAGTCACTCTCTATTTGAATAAATCTCACAGTATGATGGAACTTAGCTCTTCGTGCATCGTGATGGTGGTATGACAGATTCTGTAAATCACCACTCTGGCTCAAAGGGATGGCATTTTATCACTGAAATAAGAAAATATGGCAAAGTCAGTTGCCTTATTACAAATTCAAATTTCAAAATGCACAAACAAATTGCAGATGAAAAATATACTAAATAAATAAAGCCTGTCATATGTAGTAGCGATGGAGACTCTTCCTGTTCCAAGCCCTTGGCAAAGTAAGACCGTCAACGGTCGACAACTTAAATGGGCATCTCCGAGCTTTCATTCAATCACATGTGGTCCTACCCACGTTGGTTTCATGTGCGAAGGAACTAGGTAGATTTGTTGAGGACGAGATTGCCAACTTCAAAGGTACGGGTCGGACATTGGCATTGTATAATTGGGAGACCCGACTTCTGTATGCGGGTGCCCTCAAATCAGCCTCTTCACGCTTCTCATCTAACAAATCAAGGGTTTTAGCAAGAAGAATTGCATTCGTTTTCGAATCATAGTATGTCACACGATGAGAAGGTGGTTCTAGCATGACTGGAATAACAGTTTCAGAACCATAAGAAAGAGAAAATGGAGCATGTACGGTTGCTGATTTGTGAGTGGTTCGATAAGCCCATAAAGCCATAGGAAGTTCATCGACCCATTTGCCCCCAGCCTTTTCCAGTCATTTCTTCGAAATAGACTTTATAACTTATTCACAACTTCGACCTGTCCATTCACTTGAGGGTTTGCGACTACAGAGAATTTCTTCTGAATGTGGAACAGTTGGCAGAAGTCTTTGAACTAAACACTGTCGAATTGGGTTCCGTTATCAGTAATGATGGTGTGTGGGAGACCAAATCGACAGATAATATTGCGCACTACAAAGTTGATCACTTTCTTCGTTGTGATTGTAGCAAGGGGCTCGGCTTCTGCCCACTTGGTAAAGTAATCAACTACGACGATGGCGTACTTCGCACCACCTTTGGCTAGGGGTAGAGAGCCAATATTATCAATGCCCGAATGGCAAATGGCTGACCATTTGGGTTATCTCAGTAGGTATGGCACTAAGAATCCGAGCTTTCTTTTAACATTTATCACACATCTCGGCGTAAACTGCCTCCTCACGGTTTACAGTTGGCCAATAGTATCCATACCAGAGTACTTTCTTAGCGAGAGCTTGCCCTTCGGTGTGATCGCCACATTCTCCTTCGTGTACATCATGTAACACTCGTTTAATTTCATCGTGAGTGATACACTGGAGTAAAGAAACAGAGTATCCTCTTCTATACATGATTACATTCCGAATAGTGAACCGTGAAGCTTTTCGAAGAATATGTCTCTTTTCACTCCTACGCTCTGGCAGGGTCCCATGCTTATGATAATCTCGGAACGGAGTCATCCATGACTCCCTATCGAGAGCGATTTCAAATATCCAGCATGTCTTCATCTGGTCGATGCTTGGGGAAGCTAAAGTCTCCATGGGAACAAGTCCCATTCGTTGTGCTTCGCGCATACATACTAACTTTACCAATGAATCAATCTTTTGATTTCGCCCTTGGGGATGCAATAGATAACATATTAGTCAAATTGATTCAGTATCTCCAGGACCCGAGCTAGGTAAGCAGCCAGTCTTCAATCTTTTTCTTGATATTCTCCCCGAACTTGACAAATAACTAATTATGAATCACAACAAATTTCCACAGCAATGATTCTCAAATCTCGGGAGAGTCTTAATCCGGCAAGCAGAGCTTCATATTCAATTTCATTATTAGTCGCACAGAAACCAAACTTTAGAGCGTAACATATAGATCGACCCTCGGTGGTTTCAAGCACAGCCCCAGCACCTGAGCATCGGTTGTTTGATGCACCATCACAATGCAGCTTCCAGATATACTAGGGAGATTCACTGGTTTCTTCCAAGTCCTCTTCGATGGTAAATTCAGCTATAAAATCAACTAGGACTTGTCCTTGAATGGCTCACCTCGGAGCGTATGTAATATCAAACTGGCTCAGTTCGATATTCCATTTGAGTAACCTACCAGACTTCTCAGGATACGTAAGGACCTGTCGTAATAGCTGGTCGGTGTCGACAATGATATGATGAGCCTGAAAACACGAACGGAGCTTCCTTGAGGCAATAACGAGACAATAAGCCAACTTATCTAGTTTCGGATAATTTCTCTCAGCTTCGGTCAGCCGTTTGCTAATATAGTAGACTGGTTTTTGCACTCAGTCTTCCTCCTGAATTAGGGCAGCACTGTTCGCGTTTTCTGATATCCCTAGGTAGATGTAGTGATCGATAGGTTTTGACAAAATAGGTGGTGTGGAGAGATGTTGAATCAATGCTCGAAATGCGCCTTCACACTCTGTGGTCCATTCAATGTTTCGTTTCTCTTTTCAGATTAGATTGAATAAGGGAATGCATTTATTGTTGGATTTTTAAATGAACCCGCTCAATGCTGCTACTTTCCCATTAAGGATCTGGACTTGTTTTATAGTTCTTGGAGTTTCAAGATTTCTAGTTGCCCAGATCTTTTTGGGATTGGCTTCGATTCCTCGAGCATTGGCTATAAACCCAATGAATTTTCCGGATACGACCCCAAGGTAACATTTCAATGGGTTGAGCTTCATTCTGTACTCTCGGAGGATGTTGAACTTTAATTCCAGGTCTTTGATATGGTCAGTGGAAAAACATGACTTCACAAGCATGTCGTCCACATATACTTCCATTGCCTTACCGATCTGGTTGGCAAACAATCGATTGACTAATCATTGATAAGTAGCACTGGCGTTCTTGAATCCGATGGCATGACCCTGTAACAGTAAAGCCCCAGATTAGTTATGAAACTGGTATGTTCCTGATCAGGTAAGTTCATGGTTATCTGGTTGTAGCCAGAATACGCATCCATGAAGGTTAAGAGTTCATGTCGAGCTGTTGAGTCTACGAGCTGGTCAATTCTAGGAAGTGGGAAACTATCTTTAGGCCAAGCTTTATTTAAGTCTGAGTAATCAACATACGTTCTCCATTTCCCATTCGGCTTTCGGACAAGTAGAGGATTTGACACTCATTCTGGATATAATGCATTTCAGATAAATCCATTTGCTTTAAGCTTTGCAACCTCTTCTTTAAGGGCGGCAGATCTCTCTGGATCCACACCACGCCTTTTTTGCTCGACCGAGATGTACCGCAGGTCAATATTTAACATGTAGCTCGGGATGTATGGCAAGATTCAACACATGTCAGACTGTGTCCAGGCAAACACGTTGAGGTTTGCCCGAAGAAACTCAACCAATTCCTCTTGCATTCGTTGGCTTAATAGAGACCCAATCTTTATCATTCTAAAGTCATCGCTATCGTCAATCGGGACATCGATCGTCAGTTTGGCCGGAGAAGCTTGACTATCTTTACTTTCATTTTCGCTTCCGTTATCTCGCGTGTCAAGATCTCTTTGGTTTTGGTTGGGTTTCCTGGGCCTGTACCGAGGCACCAGTTGTCAATTATCAGCAAAATGGACGAAGAGAGATTGCTCTATGCCCTTTTCTTTCTCCTTTCACTGCTCCCCGCGCAGCTCAACAACATAACAGGCTCATCCAGCAGCCTGGTCTCCTTGAACAACTCCAACTCCACGATCAGTGGGGAACTTTAGAGTCAAACACCATGGGGCAATGGCTGCCTTGAATTCTGATAGGTCCGGTCGGCCCAAGAAAGCATTATACGGCGAGTCTATATCCAAAACAACAAACTGAATTATCTGGACTCTCCGGCGCTCTTCAACTCCTAACTCCACTGGTAGTTCTACCACTCCAGTGGGCATAGTAGCCCTCCTATTGAAGCCATGGATTCAAGACTAGCAAGGCTTCAAATCTTTGGCTTTAATCTTCATTTGGTCGTAAGCACGCTTGGACAAAATATTAACAGAACTTCCACTGTCGACCAAGATCCTCTTTATCCAAGCAGGACCTACTTGAGCTGATATGAAAAGTGGATCAATAGTGGGGGCTTCAACCACGTCAGCGTCTCTATTTCGAAACACGATGTCGTCAGTTATCGTCTTCTGTTGTTTGGCCGGGGCCGCTTCATCAAAACTACTACAACACTCGAAGTCTACATGCCTAATAGAACTGACATATGACTCCATTTCCTTCCAGCTTCGGTCTGCTAGATGAGGACCACCACTTATAGTATTTATCACAACCCTTCCGCCAGTACGAGCGGGTTCCTCCTGTCTCGCCTAATTAGGTACATTATTTTGATTCGACAGACCGACACCTCTAGACTGCGGCGCCCGCACAAACTGTTCCAACTTCCTTTCTCTTATCAACTTCTCAATGAGATCTTGTAAATGATGACACTCATTTGTATTATGGCCATAACTCTCGTGGAATCAAAAAAATTTCCCTGTTTGGATCTATCTCTCCGATGATTGCTTCGGAGTAGGCATCTTGTACTGGATAGTATTACAGGTCTGTAGATATACATTATCCAGCGACGTAAATAGAGCAGCGTAATTATCAAGCATAGGAGCTCTACATCGTGGACCATAGTTCTGATTCCGCTTTCTATTCTGTTTCCCATTGCCTTTTTGCTGAGTTTTTTTCTGAATAATCAACTGAACATTTCCGAAATTCTCCCCGGACTGTTTAACTGCAACATTACTTTTAATTCCTTCCATGCTAGGCCCTGCATCATCCTGTTACCTAGACTGTTTCGCATCCTCCCTTCTCAAAAATTGGGCTGCCTTAGAATCGAAACGGTCCAATAGCATAGGGGGTTCTTCGGTCAACTAGTTGTCGAATTCAGAATCAAGGTCAATCCCCTTAGTCAATACCACAAGAATGGAGATATCATTAGGGTTCCTGATCTCAGCACACGCAGCATGGAATCTTTCTAAATAACGTCGGAGTGTCTCTCCAGGAGCTTGAGTGGCACTTGACAGAGTGTTAACATCTTTCGGCCTTGCGACGTGCATGTAGAATTGTTCAACAAACTTTGTATCCAATTGGTCAGAGCAAGAAATAGGTCGAGGAGGAAAATGTGTGAAACACATAGTAGCTATGCCCCTAGAGAGATCGGGAAGCTTCGACATTTAACTACATCGTCTGCTCGTGCTGCATTCATCAACCACTCATACTTTCGGATGTGTTGGTTGGGATCAGAACTTCCTTCATAGACTGGTAAAGAAAGCATCTTGAATCGCTGAGGTGGTTCAGCGTAGGGTATTTCATCAGTAAAGGGAGTATGACTCTTGGAGATTCCCTAGTCGTCATTTGTGAGGCCTTGACTCTCTCGAATCATTTGACGGATCATTGTGGGGATGTCTGGCGTCTATACATTTTATGCACGCTGGGCCAAGGTGTGGTCGGGTTCCATAGTGCGAGGTTGGACCGGTCATGGTTGACGGTCTATATCTCGCCTCCTTGGCTCGAAGTTCTTTGGAACATAGGGTTTGGGAGTATGTCCATGCTGATGACGGCTCAGATCTGACTAATTCCGTGCATCAACTCCTGGTTCAATAGCAGCGGTGGTAGCGCAGTTGTTTGTGGTGTAATAAGGAACAATTCCTCGTCCTCGGAGGGTTCAGTCTGGTAGCTGGTTGACGGGCTAACTTGGGGTTGCCTAATGCTCAACGTAGGTTGATGTCCGATAGCTTGAGTGTAACTCCCACCTAGCCATGGGCGCATAGATCTGTGATGGTAATCTGAAGAGGCTGAACTCTTTGTGGAGGAATAGGAGGCCGGATCCCTCCTCAATCTCGTATGCCTTTGGCGATTCAGCTGGTTATCAATTCTGTGTTGGCGTGCAGTTGTTTAGAAAGTTATTTTCGACTCTGTGTCAACTCTTGAAGTGGCATCTGAAACTCTTCCCTGGTAGCAAGGCCTGATGGATCTGATGGTCTGACAGCATTCTGTTTGAATGGAGGCAGTTGCACGGGATTCTATATGTCCCGTCCTTCTTGATCTGCACAGTTATAGAAGCAGTCCTTGTGCTAACCATGGTGGACGATGAAGTCCTTTCCTCGATCCTATGCAAATCTAAATAGGATGGAAGAACTTTGACTAGATATCTGGATCTTCTTTTTGGATTTGTGCAATTCGGTATCTATAGTAGATCCAAAGTGCAGGAGAAAACCATGTTTCTTAGTGAAAGCACCAAAGTGTTTATTTCAAAATTGGGCACAACACTCTTCGGAGGTATTTGAAGAAATAAAAATGTAGAACATAAATGTAAAAAGAGAATTATCTAATAAAAACTTCAAAAAAACAAGAAAAACACACAGAAACACAGGGTTTTAAAGTGGTTCGGCTTATGGCCTACATCCACTATGAAGTTGATGATATTACTGATGTTTGCTTGCCGATTACAATTGATTACAGCGGATTACAGTGACGAATTTCGAGTACAATAGTAGCCTTGAAGTGAAAAAATGGTTTCAGTGGAGTCTAGATGTCAATGAGCCAAAAGATCATTATTCTATAGGCTCTGGGATACTATTTATAGGCGTAGGATGCAAATATCTCGCTTTGATCTTGGGAGACCTCTTATGGCACGTGGGTGGGCACAAACGATCGATCCCACGTGATTCGACTCAATCCGTGATCAATAAGAATGAATTTGGTATCAGTCAAGATTTGATCCAATTGAGTTGAAATTCGGAATGAACATTCCTTATGTCATACGTAAGCTCCTGTAAAAATTTGGTGGCATTTGGATATGTAGGTTGTGAGTTATGATCGATGCAAGTTCGAGCTTTTGGTAGGTCCTTTAGTTCCTATCGATCTTATCGTATCGCTCTGTTCGTATCAATGCGAGCATGTGTCTGCATGTTGACGTGGTGCTAAATTCTTAGATCGATCCACTTTCGTCGTCGAATTGGCCAAGTCATTCCAAGATTTTCGCCTTGTTCATATCGATCTTAATTGTTCTAATCGTATAGATCGACCGCGTTGCCTTGTTCGTATAAATCGGTTGCGTTGCCTTATTCATATCGATTGGTTGCGTTGCCTTGTTCATATCGATTGGTTGCGTTGTTTTGTTCTTATCGGTTGATTGCATTATACTTTGTATCCGTGGGAAGTGCTGATTTCGTATCGATTCGTGGTTGATAGATACAAAGTATGTTGAAACTTAATCGATACGAACTAGACACTTGCATTTTAGTTGATGGATACGAAGTAGACTATCTTCAATGCATACGAACAAGATAGTTGCATGGCGATGGATATGAATATATAGATATGTTATGGATACGAAATCGACCAATGCGAAATGAGGGATTGTGGCTTGATCGATACGGAATGAGGATACGAATGAGTTGGTTTCCTTGACTTGTATCGATCATATCTTGAGCATACGAGCTCAGATTGACTCGAAATTCGGAACATTTGCTTTTATAGCTTCGCTTGTCATGCCATATCAATTGTTGCTTGATCGAGACTTGGAAAAAATTTACTGACATCCATAAGGAACCTATGTAAAATCGGTTATTGGGATAAACTGTCCTTGGTTTCTAGCCAATTCCTTGGTGTCACAGCCTTGCCATAAGGCAGGATAATAGACACTATCACTTCTTTACTTAGGAAAAAGTTTTCGAAAGGAAGGCTTCGACAAAGATGTTTAACTAACCCTCTTTATTTAGATTTAAGTATGACCTAAAGGTTTCGAAAGAGTTAATTTGAATGATTTCGAAAGGTTTTTTTCCACATGTTTTAGTTTGAACCCAATGTGTTTCGAACGAGTTGAAAGATACTATTTTCTGACGATTTTGAATGGGTTGAAATGGATGATTTTCCATGGTTTTATTAAGGCAATGTTTCGAGATATTTTAAGATATGACGTCTAAGGTTTTAATGCATTTGAATTGAATGACTTCAAAGGTTTCGAAATGGTCTAATGTATGGTTTCAAAAGGGAATCTCTGGCCTTCTGACCTAGATAAATAAAGGGTTTTACTTGATTTGGAAAAAGTTTCTTTCAAAAGTTTTGAATGGGGTACTTTCAAGTGCATAAATGTTTTCATTATTTAAGGTTTGAGTAAAGTACATACATACATATATATATATATAAGTGTTTGTGTGTCTATATAACATGAAAAGCCGATTTTGAGTAAAGCATAGAGATTATATATTTTCCTTGTGTGAGTTTGATGTAAAAGGTTTTAAATCATTATGGAATAGTTTCCAAGGAAAATTATAGGAAGGGATCGCTAAGTAAAATGAATCAGATATTAGACTAGTAGATGGGAATGGTATGGGTTGCGCCCTACACATTAGCTATTGGCCCCAGCTAACTGTTGTCGAAAATTCCAGTGTATATGGCTTTGTCACAGGTAAGACTAAAATTACGGTTGCACACAATACCGAATATATATTTGTATATAGATAGGTTATTGCTGAGTCCGAGAAACCATTCGGATCAGTTAATATGGGAGATAATGTAGTTAAGGATAGATAGTCCAAAAGAGAAGTGTTTAACTGATAGTTTAGGACAAACCGTCTAGAAAGGGGATGTCTAACAGAAGTTAGATTTATTTTGATATATTGTATGGTAGACCCAAGTCAGCCAATGGTTAAAAGTTAACCAAACAAAACTTATGTATTTGAACAAATAGTTCATATATTACCTGATATTTATTTATGCTTACATAATGATGCTTTACATCTTTTAATCAATTTTGGTTGCAAGAAAAGGTTTTTCAAAAGATATGTTTTAAAAGGATGACAGTGAGTGGAAACTCGTTCCGGAGTCGTCTAACTTAACATTAATGACTGGGATGTATATTATTGTTCACACCAGGGTTTATGTCTGGCTCGAAGTTTATGTTTCCCCTTAAAGTCTCGAGCGCTTAAAATTAATTTGAGTAGGCTGAGAGGTTAAGGTCTTTCATGTTTTAGTAGGATGGCGAATATGGCTACCGGAGCCAAGTAGGAGGCTAATAGATAGCTATTTAGGAGTTGTTGTTCTTTCTTATTATTTCTTCTTTGTTTGTATTAAGTCAATTATGACTATATAACTCTGATCATACAAGGGAGCATCTTCATAAGTCGCTCTTTGCATATTTTGTGATAAGTATATTTTTTCATTACCTGGGAACGTATTGTAATTATTTATTATGAATATGGAACATGTTTTGAAATGTAATGGTGAAAATGTTGTTTCGAAATGTACGATTTGTTTCATATTCTAGTGCTTCTAATATTATAAATACCATTAAAATACTCGTATTTAGTAGCCAAAAGCTAATACTATAGATGACTATGGCATCTGTAATGCTTATTTTTGGACCTCTAGATTGGGGATGTTACGGACAATGAAAATGTCAGGCTCTACAAGAATTATAGGCATAGGTTTCGATGAAGATCACAAAAAATCATTTCGAAGGCAATCTTTCGAAAGGTTTGCAGGCACCAGGGGCCTTTGCAAGTGATAAACAGTGAAAAAGCATTTGACAAGAATGAAAAAGAAAAGCAGAGCTACCCTTCTACTATTTTCAACATTTTGATGCAGATGGATTCACGTATATGGAAAAGCAAGAACGAGCTTGGAATCCCTTTCGAAGGCAATGAACATTAACCTTTCAAATGCAAGCCAAACCTTTTGAAACCAAAGGTTTTTTCTTTATTCATATTGCTCGAAACAACCTTCTTAAAAGCATAGTTAGGCCTTTCGAACAGGTCAACGCCAATAACATTAGGAGAAGGTTCTGCATCAATCCTCAAACATGCATTCGGAAGCTACCTACAACAACGAACCATTGATACTTCAGCATTTTCCAAGCCAGGGTAAACAACCTATCGATAGATTCGATATTTCGTATCTTTACTTCTGATAACAACAAAGCAACATGAAAACAAAAGCACATATGTGGCCTTTCCGGCAACGTCAAAAGCAATTCAAGAAAAAGCAAGGAACATGAGTGTTATCCATAAAGTATTTTCAAGAATAAAAGCATGAAAGAAGGACCACAAGAGCATTGGGAAAGATTAGAAAACATCAAGATGGTTTGGTTAATCATACCTTCCGACAAGGAGCTTTCGACGAAGTCGAAGGCTATCTTACAAAGTCCATATGCAGGATGTTACTCCAAAAATCCACCTTTCGACTAAGTTAAAAGGTCACCCAACAAAGACTAAAGAAAGGAGCACAGCGGAAACCTTTTGAAGGAGTCGAAGGGATGCAGCCGCCATGTTTCATTAGCAACAAACAAACCTTTCGAAGGAGTAGAAAGGTTTCATCTCTCAATATTTAAGGAGTTCTTACCTTTCAAAGAAGACGAAGAAGTAAAAGCAAGTTTGAGCAACTCCATAATGACCTTTTTGGAAGCATAACAAGCCTTTCGAATCGGTTGAATCAATTCCTAGAAACCTTTCGAAAAAGTGGAAAGGTATTATGAAGAAAACAACGCTCATAAGCCAGCAAGGAACAGAAAACATCCTTTCGACAACATTGAGGGGAAGCATAGCTCGTGACAACAATCAAATAAAGAGCAACCTTCTAATAAGGTTGAAAGGTTCACAACATTACAAAGAATTCAAACCCTTCGACAAAGTCGAAAGGTTAATGAAGGTATTAAGAAAAGCAAGCCTTTTGACAAAGTCAAAAGGTTTATAGCCGAATATAAATGGGAGAACTTCCGACACCTTCGAAAGCATGGAGTCGAAAGGAGGGCCACCTGCATCTATAAATAAGACCTAAGGGGTCCAGTTTTGGTGGTCGAATTCCCTGATTCTAACCTTGTTTTTTTGTAACCAAAATTGGTACTAATTTGGTAAGTAAATAAAAAGAGTTTTTTCATGGTCAAAGAGGGTTCAATATCATCAAAAGGTTCTTATCGACAAGGTCGATAGCACTTCTCCCACAGTAACCATTGCAACCTTTCTAAGTCCTTAACTCTTCTTTTTAAACCTTTCGACAAGGTTGAAACCTACTTAATATAGGTGATCGAATATTTCAAAAAGATCGAAAGCAATTATCTATTCACAAGAGTAATTAATTTCCCACCCCAACTCAAGGAAGGTTACCTCTCTAACCATTCGACAACATTGAAACCTATCCCTTGAAGACTTAATTCAGGGATCAAAAAGGAAAGTTTTGTAAAAGACTTCAGGCAGCTAACGAAGCCGAAAAGCCACTTAGCTAATATTCTTAACCTTTCGACTAAGTCGAAAGGTCTGATCCAGGATTTATCAATTAACAAGATTAAACTGAAGGGTAATCCTAAAAGGAATCATATCCTTTGTTCTCCAAAGGTGAAATCTATCCTTCTTAACATAATTTCGGGGTGTTAAAAGGAAATCTTGTAAACATTTTTTATGCTAGAAGGAGGGGCGAACCTCCGATTCCTAATCACCTTCACCAAGTATTAATAAAGCACTTCGTTCAAAAAGAAGAAGACGGAAGGAGACCTGAATAATATTGATATCTCAAACGAAGAGGTTAAGCCATTATCAACTTTGGAAAACAATACAGCCCTAAACTTTAACTTGGAGAATATAGAAATTGGGCACCATAAGGAGGTTGGAAAACAATGAAATTAAAGTCCAGCATCTGCAACAGCAAATGATAGCCATTCAGGAATTACTTAAAAGAGTACCGTCTTAAGGGTCGCTAAAGGTTATGGAAGGAGAAGGCGAGGCACAATGACTAAATGAAGTTCAATATAAGAAGCAAGGAAGTCAGGCTAGGAGAACCATTGCATAATTGAACATTTTAGCCATAGAAGATAGTGGAGGTCACTATAACAACATTCACAACCAAATCACAAAGATACATTAAAAATATACTCAATGAATTAAGGAAACATGTTATCCTGAAAAAGGCTCATTTGTTCAAAGAAAAGATAGTGATTAGCATTCTCCCTCAATTGCAAATTCCACCACCAAAGTACGATGGAACAACTGATACAGATGATCACTTTGTGGCTTTAAAAATTAGATGAACGTATATAATGTTCCCAAGCAAGTTTGGTGCAAACTTTTCACAATATCTTTTCAAGCGGTTACTCTCAAGTGGTATAGGAGTTATCAAGAAGAGACCATCTGTTCTTAGGAATAATTTTCTCATGACTTCGTGACACAATTTTATGTGTTCAAGGACCCAACAATGAGCTTTAGCCTATTAGATACAATCAAACATAAACCGAGAGAACCATTAGTCGAATATGAATGACATTCAATAAAGAAGCATTAAAAGCAGAAAATGTAACCGATAGAGACAAGTTGATAGCAATTCAGTTAGGGCTAATCAAACATACACCTTTTTGGGAAGAACTTTATACTAACGGATGCAAAGATCTATGATATTATTATTCCCGTGCAAACAAATTTATCCGATTATATGAAATTAGCCATGAGAAGAATAGATCGCGAAAAGCCATCGAAGAAGAAATAATTAACTCCGATCACTTTAAGCATAAGTCAAAAGGCGATGAAAAGCTTTGGAGGAGAATATCAAAACCCAACCATGTAGCCTTAAATCAACCACTTTCTCATGTATTTGTTGCAATAAAAGATAACGGAAATATTTCAATTACTCATAAAATGCGTAAGCAGCCAAAATCCATAAAAGGAGGAAGTTACTATGAGTATCCGAAAAAAAATGGACATGAAACTAATGAATGCCATGTCCTCGTAAGGAAAATTCAAGGCATGATCAAGTCAGGTTTCTTACAAGAGTTCGTTAAGGAAACCGAAAGGACATCTTAATAAAACAGATAGAAAAGCGACTCAACAACTTCCAAATGCAGATCTTAATCAAATCATGAGGGAATGTGACATTAGTTCAACTATGAACTTTTTCACTCTTTTTCATATCTTTTTAACTCAATTTGTATTTTCATTCATACTTAGATTTGCATTGTGCTTTGACCATGCACTGATTAAAAATCAAGTGCTATTACAGGTAAAAAACCAATCCATGATGTTCAATGTACTCTCAGAACATAGAAAATTTCTATGTACTTGAGAATGATGGCTCGGATGCCTAATACAAAATGACTACCAGTGTCGAAACCAATGCAGTACAAAAAATTGTCCTCATGAGAACTTGGATCATTATCAGTCCTTCCCCAATTTCGGGGAAAGAAATTACGAATAAACCATCATGTTGCACAGTAAAGCTTCCTATGGTAAGAACATCTATCTAAAGGAGAAAGCAATATACTCTAATTCTATCGTCGATCAATTACTTTGCTAAGAAAAGTTTTTCAAACATTTCTACAAAGACAAACTATTATCGATTACCCCGCAACCGGGGGAAAAATAAACATCGATCCATTCCAAGACCTAATCTACATAATCTTACAAAGGTACTATATGGTATAACTATATGCACACAAAGGATTTCCAACTAAGCAATCTCGATGTTTCAAAGTTTTCTGAAAACTATAGGCAAAGAAGCTTATTCATACTATTTCAAGAAAAGCATTAAAACTATCAAAAGTTTATTAACAAAGACTCAGATTAGAGAGTCTTGTTCTTGAATTAAAGACTACTAGTTCATGAATCATGACTTCTAGTCTCCTAATGGAGATCAATGTCTATATTATAAAAATGACTTTTAAAACCCTTACAGAGGGTGGCATTAAAAAAAGATAGTCATACATCCAAGCTTGTTTTAGCAAATAATCCCTCAATATATTAGAAAGTTCCATGTAAATAAATTTTATCTTTTAAAAAGATTTCAATTGGCCAAAATTGATTTTCATATACAAAGTTTTAGCCGACGCCCAAAGGCACCACTGGGAGGAAGGTTTAAATCTTCTTAGGACCATACCAGAGACACCTCCTAGAGGGAGGGTAAACCTCTAAAAAAGATCATACCAAAGGCACCTCCGGGAGGAAGGGTCAAATCCTCTTAAGACCTTACCAAAGGCACCTCATAGAGGGAGGGTTAAAACCTCTAAACAAGCCCCTAACTTTCATATCACCTCTTAGGTGAGCGTTAGGATAAGCACCCACAAATTCACAATCCCCTAACGTCCATATCACCTCTTAGGGGAGGGTCGGGATAAGCAACCATAAAATCACAAGCCCCTAACGTCCATATCACCTATTAGGGGAGGGTTAGAATAAGCACCTGCAAAATCAAAATCCTTAACTACAAAATAACCTTTTAGGGGAGGATCATGTAAAGAACTCATCAGCAACCTACTACATGAAGGTCAACTTAACACACGCTAAATCCCTCAGAGAAAATGGAATCGTGGAAGAGGTACCAAACAAATAAAGAAAAACAAAGATGTCTATAACTCAAAAAGAATGTCAAAACCTAAGAGAATAAATGGTTAAAGGAAGAAACCTATCCGTCATCCGAGACAAAATTGGAATCCTAGAAAAGGGGTACACCAGGGGCAAAAGGATGAGGAAATCTAGCATCATATCAAGAAAAGAAAAAAAAAATGATAATAAATTATAGAGCTTCCAATCCTAGAAAAATGATTTCTATGTCAAAGGATTAAGAGACTTTCATACGACAAAAAGGCATGAGATCCGAAAATGGAAGTAGTCCATAACATGGAAACGAAAACAAAGACCGATATGAATGCTAAAGGGATGGAATAGATAATAGATTTTTAGCTACAAAGATAAAGTACTTCACTCCAAGAGAAGGTTAAGTAAGCCACTCCTGAATCATTTGAGATATAGTGCCGATTGGATGGAAGAGT
This sequence comes from Allium cepa, assembly GCA_030765085.1. Classification (NCBI taxonomy): domain Eukaryota; kingdom Viridiplantae; phylum Streptophyta; class Magnoliopsida; order Asparagales; family Amaryllidaceae; genus Allium; species Allium cepa. Next base: position 592,701,947 of record CM060937.1, read on the forward strand.
CTATTATAGCTGTGTGTGTGTGTGTATGGTATGCTACTAACTTATTGGGACTTTAGGAGAAACACATTTATTAACAGGAAACTTTCCTGTGAATAACCTTAGAATTAAGGTTAGATAAACTTAGCTATCTTTTATTTGAAATCTACTAATGTGCTATTATTAGACATATCTAAGGCTTCATACTTACATTGATGGGAGTTTTGAGCAGTTAATTCATCAGGTGGGACCCTGATGAGACTTTTGATAAAAATTTTGATTTCATGAATTTTGAGTTTCATCATTTCTATTGATGTAGATTTCATTTTGGATATCATGAATTCTGAATTCCCATATTGCTTTTTATGATGATTTATAGATTTCATATTCATGAATTCCTTGTCAAATTTTCATGATAATTTTTAATTGAATTTCAGTTTCATGAATTTTTAATTTCTTTATTAGTCTCTTATGATGGTTTATGAATTCTAGATATTGAATTTCTCCCTATTGAATTTTCATTAAGATTTCCCATCATTTGTTTGTTTATTGAGTTCCTAATTTCTTTACCCATTTGTGGAGTTTTTATGATAATTTATGGATTTCCCATTGATTTTTATAATGATTTCCTCATTTTGTATTCATGATTTCTTTATTAAATCACTGTGGTGATTTTTTGCTGAATTATTTTTTTGATGATTTTATCCACTGATTTCTCTGATGATTCATAAATTTTACGTGTTATAATTTCCCATTGAATTTTCATGATGATTTCCTATTGATCACTTATTTCATGAGTTTATAATTTCTTAGTTCCTTTTATTGATTTTCCATGATAATTTATGAATTTTCCATTGGCCTTTTGATTTTGAATATGAAAGGATAGGGTTTTAGATCACATTTTTGATTCTTGGATTTTAATTCTCTAATCTAATGGAATTTAAGCTCCCTTACTGATTTTTGTGAGGATTGATGAATTTCATATTTCTAACTTTCCTATTAAAAATTTTGGACGATCTTTATAGGGATTTTAAGTCGATGAATTCTGAAATTACATAACGATTTCCATGATGATTTATGAATTTCTGCTTTCCTTGATAGGTGTTTGATATCCCTTTATGAGATTTTCGAATTGGCAAGTTCCAAAATTTCCTTGTGAATCTTTATGATGAATAGTGAATTCTATAGGCTTAATTTCCTTAATGGATTAGTAGTAGCCACTTATTGAGTCTCAGATTTGATGAATTTAAAATTTCTTTGTTGGTTCCTACGATTGTTCAGGAATACTGACGGTTTCCTGCTAGTTTTCTGACTTAATGAGTTTTCTAATTACATTTTAATGTTGATGAAAATTTATGACTTTTCATATTCCTGAATGCCTTGTCGGGTCTTCGGATACTTAAGTTTTTAATTCCTCAATTTCCTTATCCATTTTCATGATGATGTATGAATTTCATATTTCTGATTTCCAAATTTAAATTTTTGATGACGCACTTGTTTAATTTTAGTTTTAGCAAGTTCTAAGAATTTCCGTGTGAATTTTATTAATAATTTATGGACTTAGTATACATGATTTCCTTATTGGATTTTATATGGTCTCTTGTTGGATTATAGATTTTGTGGATTTTAAACCTCCTTGTGAATTCAATTGGTAACTCTAGAATTTCAAGTTTTCAAATAGGGCCCCAATTGCTGACATTGAAGAGCTTTACCTTTTATTTTTTGAGTTCTACGGTGGTTTGTGAAATTCTCCAACAGATCTAAAATTCAGTTCCAATAAAAGATATTTGGATCACCCAATAAAATTTATACCAAATTTCCTACTACTTTCTCACCAAGTAAAAATTATTAACTAATAGTGCTAAGAGAGGTTCGACTAAAGGAAAGAACTACTGAAGGATATAGCTGACTTTTTCTTATGCATCATCTAATTGAATCATTATCTACAAACCAGGTGATATTATTCTACATTCTTAAGGAAGTTTAATTATGGTAATTAAAGAGAAACTTATTTGAGAATATTACCTTAATGTCATCTAGAATATTAACTTCATAAATTTAAGATTGCTCATTAAGGTCTCATATCAAAGCTACAACCTTAAGAGAAATTATTATCTATATTGCAGGATGCAAAGAAAGGAACTCCATCGGACTTTTTCCTAAAGAACAAAAGCTTCTTTCATGCAGGGGGGCTAAATGTTATCCATAAAATATTTTTCGGAATAAAAGTATGAAAGAAGGATCAAAAGAGCATTGGGAAAGACTAAAAAGCATCAAGATGGTCAGGTTAATCATACCTTCCGACAAGGAGCTTTCGATGAAGTCGATTGCTATCTTTCAAAGTCCATATGCAGGATGATACTCCAAAAATATACCTTTTAACTAAGTCTAAAGGTCTCTCAACAAAGACTAAAGAAAAGTAGCACAGCCAAACCTTTGGAAGGAGTCGAAGGGATGTAACCGTCATGTTTCATTTGCAGCAAACCTTTTAAAGGAGTTGAAAGGTTTCATCTATTGGTATCTAACGAGTTCTTACCTTTCGAAGAAGATGAAGAAGTCAAAGAAAGTGTGAGCAACTCTGTATTGACCTTTTCGAAAGCATAGCAAGCCTTTCAAAATGGTTAAGGCACTACTAGGAAACCTTTCGACAGCGTTGAAAGGTGCTATAAAGAAAGCAACACTCAAAAGTCTGCAAAAATTAAAAAGTAGCTCTCAACATTGTTCAAGTAAAGACAAACCTTTCGACTAGGTCGAACTTTTCACAAAAGCCGTAAAGGCAAACCTTTCGATGAAGTCTAACGGTTAGTGAAAGCGTAAGAGTAGAAAACCTTTTGACAAATTGGAACGGTCCATAAATGCATATTAATGACAAATCTCTTGACAATGTCGAAAGGATAGTATGTTGTAGACAAACCTTTCGAAAATGTTGGAAGGTTCATGGCAAAGCAAATCTTTCGATAAGAATAGAGTGTTCATGACAGGATATGGACAACAAACCTTTCGACAAGATCAAAAGGTTCACAACAGTATGTAAAAAAGGAGTCCTTTCGATAAGGTGGAAAAAAGGAAGCAAGAGGGAAAAAATTGAACCACAAGAGGTTTATAACCTTCAAATGAAGAAGAAAGGTTTAAGGCGGTATAAAAATTGGACCTTTCGACTTAGTCGTAAGCTTGGTGTCGAAAGGAGGACCGCCTGCATCTATAAATAACACCAAAGGGGTCCAGTTTTCGGGGCCGAATTCAGGATTCTGAATACATCATATTTTCTCTACTTTCATAGTAATAATTATACTTAGAAACAATAAATTTAATTGGAAGAGTGCTCAATTTCTTTTAACTCATTTGATCATGAATAAATGGAGATGGCTCGTTCATAATGGATATTAGCAATGAGGAGAATCATTATGATCATTAGCTAGACTAATGATTAATCACACATGATTTGAACCCTTTTCTCATAATCTCTTTTGATCTATGCTATATATAAGATAAATTTAGATATTCTCCATCGAAGCAATTCAACTTTGAAATCCATATTTATGTAGGTAGTTAAAGTGATGATGACGTGTCGCATGTGTTAAATGCATAGATCTGGGGTTAATTAAATTGATCTTATATGAGAAGTGTAAAGGCGTTAAGGATATAAACCGGGACTACATCGAAAGGAAGAAAACTTTCCGACTTAGTCGAAAGGTTTACTTGCTGATGGAATCCTGGATTATACATATAACCACTAATTAAGGATTTAATTCGAAGGGACTCTACTACCTTAAGAATTAGCAAACCCTTCGAATTGACCCCATAGAAAGAGAATGGACATCCACGGTGTTAACAAACAATTAAGGTTGGCAATGAACTTAACATCTCCTTAAGGTTTCATACTTACTGTTAACCAAATCTATGGTCAACACCCCAAAGTTAATCAAGTATTATGGTTAGTCTGGTGTGAATGGAGGGTGTGATACCCTTAAAAGTCGCCTTTGTATTTGGCTTCACTTGTAATAGTTTTTGAATTAGACCTTTCGATGTCATTGAAAGGTTTAGAGGCTGGGTTTTGACACCTTCCGGCTTTACTAAGTTATTATACCTTTGACTCTATCTTAATGAACTTTTTAGGAGGTCTCCTGCAAAAAAGTTGTCTTCTCGATTGGGTTGATATTAAAATGCTTATCCATAAAAAGGTTAATTTTAATCCCGTCAAAAGGTTAAGGTAATCTTCCTCCATGGATTCAGACTGGATATGATACACTTTTGTGGATATGAAATGGGTATTAACCTTGTCAAAAGGTCGGACCACTAGCTGATTGGTTTTATAAGGTTGTTGATGTTGTTGGAGTATAAAGGGTTGTCGACTTGTCGAAAGATTTAGACCATAGTGCCAATGATTTCAGAAGGTTTCTATGAATGCTAATCCAAATAAGCTTTCAATCTGGTCGATGGGTGAATATCGTAGAGTTGAAGGCTTCGAAGGGTTGCAGTGATTACTTATAGCAAAAGTATCATTGTCCTTGTTGACAAGAACCTTCCGTTGGGTTAAACCTAGAAGTATAAGTTAATCTAGAAAAGGTTTAATAAAATATTAATGTAATGAACAAAACCAAGAACTTCCCTTTATATCCAAGAAAAATATTCATTTTATTAAATTTCCCCAAATCACACCCAATTTGGGTTACAGTACTTTGATTAAGAAGTTACAAGACTAGAATGAGAGAAATCAGATGCCTAAAACAGGACCCCTTGGGTCTTATTTATAGATGAAGGTAGCCCTTCTTTTCACTCCATGCTCTCGACTGGGTTGGGAGGTCTTCCATTTATATTCAACTTTGAATCTTTCATCTTAGTTAAAATGTTCGCCTTTCAACTGCTGTTCTGGACCTTTCGACTTAGTTGAAAGGTATGCTCCTCCTTTGGCCATCATAGACCTTTCGATTTGGTCGAAGGGTATGCCCTCTTTGTTGTTGTGAACCTCGTGACCTTATTGAAAGGTTTCTCTTCTCTTTTTTGTTGTCTTGCAAATGCTACTTTCATAATAAACCTTTCGAAATTGTCGAAAGGTATCTCAAATGTGTTCCAACCGTTTCAAAAGGCTTGCTATGCTTTCGAAAAGGTCATTATAGAGTTTCTTGCACTTGCTTTGACTTCTATCCCTTCTTCGAATGGTATGATCACCTTGGATACTAGACATGGAACCCTTCGACTCCATCATAAGGTTTGATGCTAATGAATTTTGATGACTGCATCCCTTCAACTCCTTCGAAAGGTTTGGGCTGTGCTCCTTTTCCTTCGCTTTTGTTGAAAGACCTTTGTTCTTAGTCGAATGGTTGATTTTTAGTGTAATATTTGCCCCTTCCCGTACTTGAACGGATTCTCTTAACTTTCCAAGTCATCTTTGTTGAGAGCTATAAAATTTCCTGCCTCTTGTCCTTCTGCAGCATTCTACTTCTCTTCGATTTAAAAATTTATATTTCCTCCTCAAGGAGGATTCGAAAATTGCAATTATTATTGGATTCTAGTTTTGTTAGACCTGATAAGGTAGCTTGGAACCCACTGATGTACAATTTTGGTAACTCAAAATTACTTTTCTACCCCTTCGTAGGAGACTGAGGCGACAACAATGGAAGTACCCTTTTTGTATCTTTTGATGGCATTGGAAGGTATTGTGGCTCCAAATTTTCCTTGTTGTCGAAAGATTAGAGAATTTAATGGCCCAACCTTTCGACAATGAGCTTTCGAAAAGGTTGAAGAGTTTTAAAAATTAGTGCTATTTCCGTCCATCTTTGTCGAAACATTTTAAGTACATATGCGTCAAACTTGAAACCTTCCGACACCAATGGACATAACATATTGATAACTTTGACCAGGCCTTTCGACAACATCAACAATATCAATAATTTCCATTTTAGGAATTTAGAGGTTTTGGGTTTGACCATGTCGAAAGGTCTTGCCGCTTAACTTATGTTACACTTGTAATAGGTCTAGGTTTCCATAGAGCTTTCGACAAAGTCGAAAGGGCTTTTCTATGAACTTTTTGATTTTTTCGAAAGCTTTCTCTACAAACATTTTGACTTCTTTGAAAGCTTTGAATACCAAGGTTTTGAGTTAACCTTTTGCATCGTCATCATTATTTTTATATATGATTTTGCACTCATGCTTTTTAAGGCAACTTTGTTTGCTATTTTATTAGATGGGATCAACAAGTTTAAGGATTGGGAAAACCAAATTTTTCTTCAAAGTCAGCAACCCAAACTTTCTAATTTCTTCCTACATTAAAAAACCTCATTCAACAAAATATTAATCTATTAAGCTCATTTATAGTTACACAACATCATTCCAGAAATTTAACAAGAATAAGAATTTCAAAATATTAACTTATATACTGTCAATAATCAGTTAGCATACACATATCTGAAAAGATGCCAGTATCTCAGAACTAAACATTGGGGACGATCAACAAAAAAGTAAGACAACCCCCTAATCACTGCTCATTCGGGAGAGGAGGTAGGTCAGGAGCAAAATTGATTGGGTTAATGACTTTGGGTTCAACCTAGATTGGCTGATAAGGTGAATACATCACCAGTGCAGGGTAATTAATTTGTAAAGCATAGACCACGTAGCCGTTATGTGGTGATTGAATAAATTAGGCTGCCGATGAATCGCATTGCTAGAATGAGGGCTTTGCATCACCTCCGCCACATGGGGTTGATTTAGTTATCCCATTGCATAGCAGTAGCAGTAGTGTGGTGCCTCGGGATTAACAAAGATTAGATTAATTGGATGAATGTTACAGGCTGCCATTGGTGCTCTTTTTGTTGTGGAGATGAATGATTTAATATTATTGTTTTTTTTATAAAAGAGGGGAGAAGGAAAATTGGTTTTAGATTGATATTTTTGGTTGGAAAATTCATGCGTTCACTTTCATATGTCTTGAAAACGTAATGGGGTTATTTTGTCATTTTGTATGATTATGATTTTCATTTGATTTAAAGATAAATGTTGAATAGAAACTATCTGGTGAATTCTTACATAAGGCAAGCTTTTTATATGAATTTCTTTGAATTCGTGAATCATTGCGAAACCCCTAAATTGTTAACAAGTCCTATGTTAGTCTCTTTTAAATATCAAATGTATGCTTCTTTACTAAATAAAGCACGTCTCTTGTATGATGCCCTATCGGAGGAAAATAGAGAGTTATCAACCTTATTTTGGATGACGGTGGTGGAGAGAGATATTTTAACTAATTTTTTTATAAAGTATGTTATAGACACTCAATCATAGATTTTATGTATTTAGGCAAATTCAATGGGGGTCTACTCAGACATTTTCATAAGAGATTCTTAGATGAATTTTGTTCTGACCTGCCTCCCGGAGCCTATTGCAATTTAACATTGGTCGGAACAATTCCAGAAGATCTCCCCTAAAAAGCTTAAGTATTGTAAGGATAAATTTGTTTTTGAGTTTTTCTTTAAGTCCATTTTGGATGAACCTGATGAGTAATTGTTAACTTGTAACTGATAGTTGATTTATGAATACATATTTTTGTAATGCTCCCTATACTTAGCTTTTTTTGCTATGCTATTTTAGAATATTAGTTCTTCAGGTCGTGTCGTCCCAAGAGACCATCTAAGTAAATATGATAACTGGAGATGGTTTTACTCTAAAAATGCACCGCTCTTAAATACTTCGAAGTTAGCGAGATATTACTTTCTTCGGGATTTACAGAAACTATACTTGAAATACCCTCATCTTTGCTTTTACTTCCTTGGTAAAGGGAAGGAAACTTTCTTAAAAGAAACCGGAACTTTCCATACTAGGTTAATTTGTGGTTGCAACAGCCTACCTGTTGGAAAATGGGATTATAATAAATGTCCGTCAGTTATTACCCCTGAAAGAGTTACGATACATTTTGACTCAACAATTATGATTTCCTCTAATACTCTAGACAAGGTTAAGAATGTTTCCTCACAACTTTAGAAGTAATAAAAGCATTTGTTGTTCCTTTTGGCTTCGTGGCTACTTGAGTTGTAATCCATTATTATAGTAATAAAGATATCTTTTAACTCAATTTCAATTTCGTTCCACTTATTTTGATTTAAATAGGCGCCAGAGTCTGCCATGATCCATTGTTCCTAAAATTTACTTTCTCGCATTGACACCATCCGAGATAGATTATTAAGCCGAAGTTGTGAGATTGTAGCCCATGACTATGTCCTTCTTAAGCATTTCGATGGTAATACTGAAATTATTAAGTGGCATAAAAAATATCACATCCAAAAGATCATAGCCAGCAATCATAAGAATCACATTAACTATCTTGAGACTGAGATTGAGAGAAAAGATGAATCAATTGTTTTACTTAAATGGCAAGTGAAGTCAAATTCTATAATCTACTTCGATGAAATGATGTTCAAACTCGTCCAATGAATAAGCGATTTAGAACTAAAATTAAGAGATAGCGAAGTGTAATGTGCCTCTTACCACTAACTCTCTCGGCAAGATTAGGGAAGTCGTATCAAAAAATGTATCGAAATAGAACATGCTATTAACTCAAAAATTTATAAAGGATTCTATCTTGTTAATAATAGCAAGTGATGATGAGAAACACACTTTAACATGTATTCTTATTATTGAAATAAAGAAATCTGATTTTCGTTTTGTTCGTTGATAAAGGAGACTCAAGCGTGATTAGTTTTTCTAAAGCCCCTTCCTCGAGATTTGTAAAGACCAAGAATAGGTTAATAGTGGAGATTGAACGGTGTCAATCTTACAAGAATTCTTTTATATCCAAGCTTTTTGATAATCGTGTTGCAAAGTAGTGGAATAGAAAGTATCATTTCAACGTCATATTATTCAAGAATTCTTTAAAGAAATTGAGAATTTGAGGTTAAAACTTAAGGAATGGGATCGAGACATTAAAGTCTTAAAGCATTCCGTTGGTGGAGATACTTGTGTCGAACTTGACATCAATATGACCAAGCTTTATTAGAGAATCAATGGCTTGGAAGTAAAATTAAAAGATAGCCATGCATTATGTAAATCTTTGGAGTCTATACTTAGGAACCTAGCTTCTGGTACTAACCCTATAGTATCTTCGGTTTCGCAAAAGCAGTTAATTGAACCACCATAATTTTAGTATATATGATATACTTTCCATACATTAGTAATATTATGTAGCATTATGCAATGCAATATTTGTAGTATTATAAATACTGCTTGTTTTGTTGTCTTTGTTTGCACCTTATTCGCTTTTTCATTTGAGCGTGTCTCTTGAAGGTTTATACACCACTCGAGCTTTCCATCTTAGCTCATGACCCCTCTCTCGATTATGTAAATCTACATATCTTGTTGACACATGTAAATCATTGAAGGACTCATATTCCAAACAATAGTTAAGAAGTTAAGGCTATAATCATGACCTAAAATGATAATGTAAAAGAATTATCAGTTATCTTCTATTGACATTTATGTTGAAAACCTACATAGTTCAATCTGGGAACCGGATTTGGGATGTCTCGTTCTTACCCGTAACTTATTCTTCAAATATATTGAGGATTATAAACTCCATTCCACACCCAGATTCATGTATTAATTTCAAAGTTTCATAAGTTGTTTTTCGACATCTATTCGAGTATTAATAGTTTGAGAATCAACTTTTGGGACCCAGAGATAGCAATATTTGTTGGTACAATAAACCCTAAATCAGTGACAAATCGATGTTGTCAATCTGATAATAGATGACTAAAATTCCCCTCCTTGCAATAAGTGGTAGGAGACCAGAGCTCCAATTGCAGTAAAAGAATATCAGAATACCCTTCTTGGTAATAAGTAATAGGGGATAATAGTTCTATCCCTGGTAAGGGATAATATAACGTCAAAAATCCATATCTACTAATAGGATACCAAAATTCTCAATTTGAAATCAATAGTAGAAGTACGTAGAACCATATTCGGTAATTATGTAAATGAAGTCCAGAATATCCAATCTGGCATTATTACTTAGTAGAAGACTAGGAATCCAGCCTGGCAGTAAGTATTAGAAGACCAGTAAACCAATCTGGAAATGAGTAATAGAAGACCAGAATACCACTTCTGGTAATTAATAATTGATGACCAGAATACCACTTCTGGTAATTAATAAGTAATAAAAGATTAGAAAACCAATCTGGCAATAAGTAATGAAAAACCCGAAAACAAATCTGGTAGATTTTCATGAAGAGAAGTCATAGAATTCTTTTTGATTCTTTTGTCAAAGGCGCCCTCTTCCGGCTCTGATGATACCTTACATGCTTTTGCTTTCTTGAGCCTAAGTTTTCTTTATCCATTTGTGTTGGCCTATTCCAAGATGGGAATCATTAGTCCAATTTTCATGCTTATTTCAAGTAGTGCCCATTTTAGGCTATTGTTGTCGCCAATTTCTGGTGGTTTCCATTTAAGTGGCACCAATTTTTGGCAGTGCCTATTTCAGTCAGGGGCTTTTCTTATTCCTCCAGACATTTCATTTGGGTTTCTGGTGCACTCGGCTAGCTTATTCTCAAGCAGGGCCTAAGGACATACCCAACCTCCTTCCAGGAGGCGCCTTAGCCCTACCATAGTGTGAGTGACTAAGTGCTTGTTCGGTACCTTGGTCAGGCCATAGCATGGCAGGACTAAGGGATTACCCATCCTCCCTCCAGAGGCACCTTATCCTGGCCAAAGCATGACATGAATAAGGGCTTGTGCTGCTTTAACCTGGCCACTTCTGACTTTGGCCCAGCTAAAGGCTTACGTCCTCCCTCCAAGAGGTGCCTTGACCTGGCCATCTTGGTGCGACCAAGAGCTTTTCACCATTATTTGTAGCCTACCATTTTAGGTAGTCGATGTTTTAAGGAGAATTTTACTCCCGACCATGTAGACCTCTCTTATTTTGAGAATAGAATTTTTATTCCATAACTTGTTCAGTCCTTTACAAACTATTTATGTTTTCCCTGTCTTAGAAAGTGTAGGACATCTTTTCAAGTACTTACATTGATTTGTGTCACGTCTATTTATTAGATGGAATTTGCAATATAATCCATAAAGTTTCCTTTCAAATCCTAGTTTCTTTTTTATGAGAAGGCCGATAATTCAGTTCTTCTTTAGTTCGGATGTAGATGTCTTCAATCGAGGTAGTAAGATTATATTCTCTACGAAGCCTTGACTTTTGAGTCATCTTCGACTGGCGTCTGATTCTTTTGTGGCTTGGTTCAAGTACTTACTCTAGCGGAGTACGTTTCCTTTTCATTGTTCGCTGATCCTTTCCATGGGTCTTTCTTTCCATCTTACGGTTTCGATCAGAAATTTCTTGTTATTCTTTATACTTCCACATAGTAATTCCTTTATTATCCTTAGTTCTTCAGTTGGGATTTTTCTGTGCATTGATGATTTTCCCTTGATTGGTGAGCCTCATTTATAATCTTACTCCATTTACGTGTAAAATTGACATAATCCTTTATTATTTCCTTTTCAAAAATAGTCCCTAGGGAATATGACTGAATGGACCTTCTCATTTGTTGAAATAGGTCCTATTTCCTTGAATTCTCCTTTGGAGAGCAATGATTGGGGTTGATCCTAAATGGAATGGGTTGATACTCCAATTTAAAGGAACAAAGGGTATAATTCATCTTTTCCTCTCAATGACCCATAGAGCTTGGAGCGAATGGGTTTGCTCTTTAAGTAAGTGTAGGTTATAATACATTTGATGATTAGACTTTACATCTGGAGGTTCTGAGGACCCTTGGATCGATTTTTCTTTGAAAAAAGTTTCTCTTGTTTCATTGAATCCATTCCTTATCCTCCAATTGTAGTTAGAAAATTGTTAAGTCTTTTATCCAAAATAAATCCTCTCTTCTCCAAAAAAGAGGAGTCGGTGAGTCTCAGGAGATTAACCAAGTAGAAGAGTAGGTGGGGAATCTAATAAGGTCGAAGGTTCGACCCCTCCTTCCAACGCCAAATTGTTAACCAAATTTATGGTCAACACCCTAAAGTTTTTTAAGTAGTATGGTTAGCCTGGTGTGAATGGAGGGTGCGATAACCTTAAGAGTCGCCTTTGTATTTGGCTTCACTTGTAATAGTTCTCGAATCAGACCTTTCGTTATCGTTGAAAGGTGTAAAGGCTAGGTTATGAAACCTTCCGCTTTACTGGGTTCGGATACCTTTTACTCTATCTTAGATGAACTTTTTATGACGTCCCTTGGAAAAGTTGTCTTCTCAACTGGGTTGAAATTCTCTTAGTTTGTCCTGAAAAAGGTTAATTTTAATCCTCTCGATAGGTTAAGATAATTGTCCTCCTTGGAATTAAACAGGGTATGATACACTTTTGTGGATATGAAGTGGGTTTTAACCTTATCGAATGGTTAAACAACTAGTTGATTTATTTCATAAGGTTATTGATGTTGTTGGAGTATAAAGGGCTGTCGACTTTGTCGAAAGGTTTAGAACATGGTGCCAATGATTTCGGAAGGTTTCTGTGAATGTTGATCCAAATAAGTTGTCAATATGGTCGAAAGGTCTAGATTGTAGAGCTGAAGGCTTCGAAGGTTTGTAGTATTACTTATAGCAGAAGTGTCATTTTCCTTGTCGACAAGAACCTTTCGATGGGGTTGAACCTGGAAATACGAGTTAATCTAGCAAAGGTTTATGAAAATAGTAATGTAATTAACAAAGTCAAGGACTTCCCTCTATATCCAAGAAAAATCTTCATTTTATTAAATTTCCACAAATGACACCTAATTTCGGTTACAATACTTTGATTAAGAAGTTACAAGACTATAATGAGAGAAATCGGATCCCCAAAACTGGACGTCTTGGGTCTTACTTGTAGATGCAGGCGGCTTTCCTTTTGAATCCATTCTCTCGGCCAAGTGGGAAGGTCTCCCTTTTATATTCAACTTTTTGTACCTTTCGTTTTTGTCGAAAGGTTCGCCTGTCAACTGCTGTTATGGACCTTTTGACTTGGTCGAAAGGTATGATCCTCGTTTTGCCTTTATAAACCTTTCGATTTGGTTGAAGGGTTTTCCCTCTTCGTTGTTGTGAACCATTCGACCTTGTCGGAAGGTTTCTCTTCTCTAGGTTGTTGTCTTACGAGTGTTAGTTTCTTAGTAAACCTTTCGACATTGTCGAAAGGTATCTTGGATGTTTTCCAACCATTTCGAAAGGCTTGTTACGCTTTCGAAAAGGTCATTATAGAGTTTCTTGCACTTGCTTTAACTTCTCTACCTTCTTCGAAAGGTAAGATCACCTTGGATACCAGAGATGGAACCCTTCGATCCTTCGGATGGTTTGATGCTAATGAATGTTGATGACTGCATCTCTTCACAACTTCGAAAGGTTTGGGCTTGCTCCTTTTCCTTTGCTTTTGTCGAAAGACCTTTCGTTTTAGTCGAGAGGTTGATTTTTAGTGTAACACTTACCTTTTGACACAGTTATGTCAACCATAACTGGTGTATACTCCAAGAGGAGATTGAACTCATCAAATTACTGATTTCTGGAAGAAATGTTTATATCAACCTTATCGAAAGGACAGAGAACACTTATCACACCTTTCGATAAAGTCGAAAGGTCTGGCTACTCATATCTGTTCCGACCAAGTCGAAAGGTTAGGGTAATCTTATTAACAACCTTTCGCCAAGATTGAAAGGTTGGACTAATTCCTTCCATTGCAATCGAGATGGAAGGTTGGAGTGGTCATGTCTGTAACCTTTCGAAAACCTTTTGACAAGGTCAAAAGATTGGACTAATTTCTTCCACTCCAACCAAAACGGAAGGTTAGAATGGTCATGCCTATAATATTTCTACAAGGTAAAAAGGTTTGACAGTCTAATACATTATCAACCTGGTCGAAAGGTTATACTAACCTCATAAAACTTTCGACAAAGTCGAAAGGTATTACTACACGTTGATCTTTTATTCTAGATTAACTAGATTAGGTCAATTTATTCAAGCATATGCTTTCAGAAATGAGAATCATTTCAATCACATTGTTATGTCCAAACAAAATTATCTTACCAAAGCATAGGTGTTGTTGACAAGTTTTCTTGTTAACAAGGAGCAATAAAAACTTAACGAAGTGAAAGTAGGATAAAAGACCCTTTCAACAAGGTCAGAAGGCTTGAAACAAGGAGAGGAGAAGCCTTTTGACTATATTGATGGAAGGCAAGGCCTTTCAACCACATTAAAAAGAATGAAGCGGAAGATAAAAGGACATTTCAACTAAGTCGAAAGCATTAGTGCAGAAGGCGGTCAGCTTGCATCCATGTATAAGACCAAAGGGGTCTAATTTTGTGGACCGGAGTTTGCGAATCCTAAACTCATTTCTATCGTTTCTACTTCTTTAGTACCACAAAATCTTTGTAAACTCTAAATCAATTTTAGGAAAGCTTTGAAAATTGTAACTCATTTTGTATTAATGATAATGAAGAGATTCACGGATTCATTAAGAATTCTGATCACAGGGAAGAACATTACGATCATTTGCTAGTCTAATGATCAATTGCAAATGACGCTGTCATGACCCAAATTTCAGCGTTCGAAAATCGACACCCGTACTTCACTTGTACTCGAATGCCGAAGATTCAACCGTTGAAATCCAACGCGTACCGGAGCTTATAACACATTAAGTACAACAACACAGTGGAAGAAAATGAATAATATCATTGATACAACAATTAATACAATATCTGATACAATATGATATAATAATGTCAAAGACAATAACAACAGCAGAAAGGATATCAACGGAAGAGATAACTCCAATATGATCTCCAAAAGAATCCAACACCATCTAGAAACTCGATCTCCAAAACTCCAAACCAAAGGTAGCTTGAACCAAAAGCTAGAACTACTGTCAACACTGAAGTGAAGCAACTCGATCCAAATGCGATTGCCAATACCCAGAGATTGAATCTACACCTACTATTTGATTATCTGAATATCCCAACTCTAGACTGCCCGTGTGGAAAATTGTGGGCACCCAGAGTTTAGATAAGGAAGAATAAACTCCAGGTCAGTTATGGGACTGGTATGGGCAAACAGAAATAGTTTAGTTTTATCAAAAGCAAAACAAAAAATTTAAAAGAAATCCGCAATGCTTTTGGGAAAATGAAACTAACATAAGGCCTCCCACCGCACACATAATGCAAATGCAGAATTGGAGGAGATTTCTCCTTATGATAGTAAAAAATGCTTGATACGCAAAAACCATTTGACATTATTGTTAGTGCATAGTGCAGAAAACCTTTCGAAAGTATAATATCAATCTTAGCCAGCATACAACCATTATTGTATGCCTACTATAGCTACCATCTAAACAGTGGTGACAACCACTAGTACAAAAAGTGCATATTGCTTCGCCTTATTTGCATCGGTTGAAGAAAAAACTGATGTAAATAGAACTATTTGCATCAGTTCTATCTTAATAACCGATGCAATTGGTACGTGTAAAGCAATAGTGTAACAACCCGGGATTTCGCATCAGTTAATTATCGTTAAGTGACGATTAAACTGGTTAGCTTATTGCTATTGAGTGTTTTAATCGATTGGAATTCTTTTAAAAATTGGTTAAAAGGTTATGTGAGCTTTAAGTTGAATCTTGGCCCACGTTTCTTTGGTTTTGTATGTTATGATAATTATCGAGTATATACCCGGTTCCTCCATTTATTCGTTCAAAACCCTAAACAAACGAACGAAAGAAAATAATGGCGGCTTCATCTCGTTGCTCGTTCGTTCCTCAAAAACTAGGACTTTGTATATAATTGAAGAGGTCGACGTTAATTGCTTCGATCTGGTGGAATTTGCTTGCCGATCGATTGTTGTGCTCGTCGAGTCAAGGTGAGTGATTTCTTCACTCACATCTAATTCGATACCGTGCTTCAGTAGTATAATTTTCGTTTGACCGTTGATGATTTCTCTGATGTTTTCAATTCACTCGGTTTTACACTTGTTTGACTTACGGCTTGATGATTTTAGTCTCTGTGACTTCGTCCATCGAAATGATTTTTGAAATTTCCTCGAATTCGTATAATTTGTGATTACTAGTTTCATAGTTTTGGTTTCTGGCTCATTCGCTCTTTTTGCCTTGGCCATCATGGTTTGATTTTTAGCCGACATCGGCCACTTTGATTTTGCGAAAGTGCTTTCATGTTGCCTTTAGTTTTACTGATGTGCTTTGAACTACGGTTTGAAATCTCCCCTGTCTTGATTTTGGAATTCACTGTTTATTTATTCTTGTGTGTGTCTTCATATATGTTCATACATACAGTTATATGTGTGTATGCATGTATTGTTGGATTTGTACTGTAGTTGTCTTTGTTCAAAATTGATATTGTTGCTGGCATCGATTATGGTGTTTGTGGAGCCAGTGGGTATTTTCTTGCTGTGGTAGATTCTGGTTTCACTATGGTTGCATTTGAGTCATGTCCTTCGAGTTTCTTGATCACATGTAGTTTGTTGTTGAACTTTTCTGGAGCATTTGGACTGACCGATACTCTACTGTCACCATGTTGTTGTATATACATATGTCTTGTAGAAATGTTGCACTCACTTCACTGCATCCATATTGTTACTGTCTATTAGACTTGCAGTCTTTATTCATGTTTCCCGTTGTGCAATTGTATACTTCTAATCGCGCCACTAACTTCGAGACAATTTGCATACAGTTGCATTGTTGGCCTTGTAATTGTGTCTCAGTGATGCATTGCATTTGTTGTCGGTTCTTTTTGAACCTGTCTTTGAGGACTATTAATGTTATATGTCGCAGCCTTGAGTTTTATGTAGTTGTCATGTATGTCTGCTGCACTATGTAGTAGCCTTGCTTGTGCATTTTGACATTGTTGGACCACCAAGTCAGTTTGCATTATTAATTTGGTTAGTCTGCAGTTCACTGTTACCACCTCTGCTTCATTTTGTCCATGTGCAGTTCGTAATGTACATTCATTTGTGTACAATTGGGTTTGCATATAAGTTTGGTCCATATTGCATTGCCTCTGACCTTTTGGCACACAGACTTCATTTCATGTTGATCTTCACTGTAACATGTTGTCACTGTATATTGCTTCGAGTCAGTTGCACTATGTTAGTTTCATTGTTGCTGTGTCACTGTATTGGCTTCATGTACATTTGGGCAGTGAAGTGGACTTATTGGTCTTTGGGCATTGCTGAGTTGGTTTCTTTATACTGGTGCATATGTATTCATCCATTTATCTTGTTGGCATGTGCATTTCCTTCATACATTGTAGGTGTGCCAGTTGCCTCTAGTTTGAGTTTTGTTGTCACTGCACACTTCGGCCTATTTCACTGCCATGTGTTTATATGTGCACATTGTCCATGTCATTCATCTTTGACCTTTGAGCAGTGGCATTGATATTTGAATCTTCATTTGCTTTTGGTTCATTGTGCTTTTGTGTATTTCAGCACTGTAGTGGCGAGGCAGTGCACGCGAGCGTGTACTGCAGCCACACGGTATTGACTTTTTAAGTGATATTTCAATTGTTTGAATTGTTTTGTGTGTACAATTCAATATTTTGAAATTGTATTATGATTTGGTTTGATTCGATCATTTTGGTGTTGTCCAATTATCTATTTGATAATTAGATTATGAGTTTCTAATTATTTATTTAATAATTAGATTTTGTCGTTAATTGCCGTTTAGGCAATTCTGTTGTTTTCTAAATTATCTTCATTGATAATCCTTTCATTTATCTTCGTTGATAATTTGAATTTGCTGATTTGTTGTTTAGCACTTACGTGTTATATTTACCGTTATCTGATTCCTTATTAAAGGAATGGGTAGATGAATTTATTGTGATTGTCGTCTATTTGTTATTTAATTGTTATTGCTTCCGTGCATTAATAACTGAGTTTGAATTAGATTGACCCATGTATTATTTTCTTTTGAATTTAATACTCGGGTCAGACCGAGTTATTTCAGGTTGTTGATATCTTGCTTTGGGTTGCTGCTTGAGCTATGAAGTCACTTCATATCTTTTGGAGTAGTCATTGTCATAGTATAGGATGATATGTATTCATGTATATTATTCATGATAATGTACTTGTATATGTAACTTTCTGAGTCGACAGTTGTAGTTATATCATATGTATTGTATCACATGTATTGTAACTGACTTCAGTTATATATGTATGAGATTTTATATTATCTGTGTTCCGTATTTAGCTTATATGTGTTATTATTATATATTGTCCTAAACTATTATGAACCATCGTAGTTCGTTTTATACTGGAATTGGATATGTCGATGGGAGTAAATAAACAGAGACGAAAAATAAAGAATATATACAACTCCTATCGAGATAACCAATACTCGTGTAAGGCCTAACTATGGATGGCCGCTCCTATCCAGCCTTATTCTTCGTAAAAACAGATAGTATTTCTTTTAATACTCTTTGTTATTGTGACCATAGAGGTGGGGCGTCACAATTGGTATTAGAGCGAGGGGTTTATGGATATAATATAGAACATAACTTAGATGGAAAATGTGTTACAACTGATTGTCGATGTTTTTAATTGTGCTTTGAGTCAAAACTAAATTTTTGAAATTACGATGAAATTTTTAAATATCTTTATTTAAAAATAAAAGTGAAATTGTGTTTTGATGATTGATTAATTTATGTTCTGTTTATCAGAGTGCGCAGCGGAAACAGTGAGACTCCCTTCGCTGAGTACAGTTGATAACCATTTTGATTTTAAAATCAAAACATGAAAATGAAATAAATTTCATTGTGTTGTTACATAGATGTGTTTATTTTGTTTTCTTTGAAAATTTCGAATCTGATTTGAGGATCCAAAGCGATTGCAGTTATGTGATTTTGTTGAGATTTTTGCTGTTTTGAATTATCTTCATTGAAGATATATTCAAGTGATTTCTTTGTTCATTTTGTAGTATACGCGCAAATTTAGGTTGCACGTTACTACATTAATTTTACGTTGAACCGGTGTTTGGTTTTAAACGTATTTTGTTGCCATTATTTTTATAACAGGATTTTACATCGGTGCTAAACTTTTGAAGCACTCTGTTTTGTTGACATTTTAATGAATAAAAATTCACTGGTATTACATTTTGATGAGAATTATTTTGATGAGATTTTGACGTATAAAAATTACTGTCGCTTTGACTTCAGTAACCGTCAAATCTAAAGTGAATTTTCAAGCGGCTATCCCGCAATGCTGATTTGAGATCCATTTTTACGGTGTTTTGAGACGTACAACTTCCTTCTTAAAATTGCTACCGATGTTGTTGTTTTAATCACGTATTTCAAAAATCGTTTTAAAATAAAATTGTTTCCAAAAATTGTACATTTTGCGCTTTCAAAAGAATGAGGAACCGATTTAAACGTTTCAGCAAAATTGAGGACTATGAACACTTACTTTTGCTGATTCGCTTAATTTCGGACTTGTCCGTTTGAGAACGTAAAATGTTATTTATTTAAAATACACAATTTTGCACTTTCAAGGAAACGATCAAGAGATTTAAACGATTTAGTAAAACATATGGTATGGGACATGTGTGTTTGCTATTTTGGTTAATTCCGGACTCGTTAATTGAAATATTTGTTGTTTGATGATTTTACGTGCTTTCGATCCACTTTATTGGACATTCGGACCATTTGTTGGACCTCTGGGACATTTGTTGGACCTTCGGGTCAATACTAGTACTAGACCTTCGGGTCATTTGTTGGACCTTTGGGTCATTTGTTGGGCGCCAAAAATATAGTACTTGGTAGGCTTCGGCCATTTGTTGATGCACGTGCGGCGTAGCTAAAACTCGCCATTTGTTAGGATCGATCTACCTTTTATTTTGATTTTCTAGTCATCTTAATTGATTTCTAGATATTTGTTGTTTCCAATTATCTGTAGGAAACTGGATATTTGTTGTTTCTGATTATCGTTTTTGATAATTGGATATTTGTTGTTTCTGATTATCGTTTTTGATAATTAGATATTTGTTGATTTGAGATTTCAGATTATCGTTTGTGATAATTAGATATTTGTTGATTTGAGATTTCTGATTATCGTTTTTGATAATTAGATATTTGTCGATTTGGGATTTCTGATTATCGTTTTTGATAATTAGATATTTGTTGATTTGAGATTTCTGATTATTGTTTGTGATAATTAGATATTTGTTGATTTGAGATTTCTGATTATCGTTTTTAATAATTAGATATTGGTTGATTTGAGATTTTTGATTATCGTTTTTGATAATTAGATATTCGTTTATTTGAGATTTCTGATTATCGTTTGTGATAATTAGATATTAGTTGATTTGGGAATTCTGATTATCGTTTTTGTTAATTAGATATTTGTTGATTTAAGACTTCTGATTATCGTTTTTGATAATTAGATATTTGTTGATTTGAGATTTCTGATTATCGTTTTTGATAATTAGATATTTGTTGATTTGAAATTTCTGATTATCGTTCTTGATAATTGGATATTTGTTGATTTGAGATTTCTGATTATCGTTTTTGATAATTGGATATTCGTTGATTTGAGATTTCTGATTATCATTTTTGATAAATGGATAATTGTGTTTTCTGATTATCTACTTGATAATTAGATTTTGTTGAGAATTTATGAATTTATTTTATGAAATTAAAAGATTTCTTTAGTGTTTATATTCTCGACTTTTATTTTTCTAGCTTAACCAGTTTAGGTTAGAAAAGTAATTGTTATTGACAACTTTAATTATGAAAATTGCGGGGATGCAATTTTTATAATGAGGGGAGTCTGTAACAACCCGGGATTTCACATCAGTTATTTATCGTTAAATGACGATTAAAGTGGTTAGCTTATTGCTATTGAGTGTTTTAATCGATTGGAATTCTTTTAAAAATTTGTTAAAAGGTTATGTGGGATTTAAGTTGAATCGTGGCCCACATTTCTTTGGTTTTGGGTGCTGTAATAATTATTGAGTGTATACCTGGTTCCTCCATTTATTCGTTCAAAACCCTAAACAAACGAACGAAAGAAAATAATGGCGGCTTCATCTCGTTGCTCGTTCGTTCCTCAAAAACAAGGGCTTTGTATATAATTGAAGAGGCCGACGTTAATTGCTTCGATCTGGTGGATTTTGCTTGCCGATATATTGTTGTGCTCGTCGAGTCGAGGTGAGTGATTTCTTCACTCACATCTAATTCGATACCGTGCTTCAGTAGTATAAATTTCGTTTGATTATTGATGATTTCTCCGATGTTTCCAATTCACTCGGTTTTACACTTGTTCGACTTACGGCTTGATGATTTTAGTCTCTGTGACTTCGTCCACTGAAATGATTTTTGGAATTTGTTCGAATTCGTATAATTTGTGATTACTAGTCTCATAGTTTTGGTTTCTGGCTCCTTCGCTCTTTTTGTGTTGGCCATCGCGGTGTGATTTTTAGTCGACATCGGCCACTTTGATTTTGCTAAAGTGTTATGCTGTTGCCTTTCTTTTTACTGATGTGCTTTGAACTGCGGTTTGAAATATCTCATGTCTTGATTTTGCGATTCACTGCTTATTTATTTTTGTGTGTGTCTCCTTATATGTTCATATATACAGTTATATGTGTGTATGCGTGTATTGTTGGATTTGCACTGCAATTGTCTTTATTCAAAATTGATATTGTTGCTGGGATCGATTATGGTGTTTGTGGAACCAGTGGGTATTTACTTGCTGTGGTAGCATCTGGTTTCACTATGGTTGCATTTGAGTCATGTCCTTCGAGTTGCTTGATCACATGTAGTTTGCTGTTTAACTTTTTTGGAGCATTTGGACTGACTGATACTCTGCTGTCACCATGTTGTTGTATATACATATGTCTTGTAGAAATGTTGCACTCACTTCACTGCATCCATATTGTTACCGTCTATTAGACTTGAAGTCTTTATTCATGTTTCCAGTTGTGAAATTGTATATTTCTAATCATGCTACTAGCTTCGAGACAGTTTGCATACAGTTGCATTGTGGGCCTTGTAATTGTGTCTCAGTGATGCATTGCATTTGTTGTCGGTTCTTTTTGAACCTATCTTTGAGCTGTACTGTGAATATTCATTTTATATGTCGCAGCCTTGAGTTTTATGTAGTTGTCATGTGTGTCTGCTGCTGTTAAAGAGAAAATTTGACGCTAACACCCCGGTGTAAATTGAAGTTGAGTGAAAGCACCACCCGTGTACACGGGAACTACAAACAAGTAGAGAAATCACAGAAAAAGCAGAAAAAAACAACAGTTTTTATAGTGGTTCGGCTTAGGGTAAGCCTACGTCCACTTTAACTCTCTTTATTACTGAATTTGGTTACAACTTTACAACAATCTTCAATTACAATTCCGATGAGACAAACAACTAGAACTTTGATGCAGAAGAATTCTTTGAATCCATGTAGATTGCGTTAGATTTTCTTCCGAAGTTAGTTGAAATGCCTTTCGTACTTGAAGCGTCGAGTGAGTTGAGAATTCAGCAGAGTATCGGCGTTTAGAGTGATCGGCCAAAAGTCCCTTTCATGCTTGTGGTAGGTTGGTATTTATAGGAAAATTTTACCCTTGAGTCGCAATTCGTGACCGAGTTAAGGTAAGTCGTGGCCGACTTATTGAGTCTAGCTCGTAGCTTGGTAGAAATTTGCCCATCTGTTTGAATCCATGTCAAGTCCTAAGTCATGCACGAGTTAACCGAACGCGGCTTCATTTGTTTACTTAAGTCGTGTACGACTCATCACAGATCGTAGGTCGTGACCGAGTTAACAGGATGCGGCATAAGTGTTGTGGCAGCGGATTATAGCTTAGCGGCTTTAGGTCATGGACGACTTAAGCTAAGTCGTGAGTCACGGCTTAACTGGTAAGCTTGTTTATTTCAGATAGCAACACAAGTCTTAACCCGTTTACGAGTTAGGAGGCTATGTTTAATGAGTATCAGCGCTTTGTTTGCCTAAGTCGTTTACGACACATGCTAGGTCGTAAGTCGTAGACAGCTTTAGGTCGTTAACTTATTTCCTTCTTGAGTCGTGCCATCTCTTAAGCCATAGACTTCCTTAAGTCGTAGACTTCTTGGCCCGTTTCTATTCTTAAGTCGTCTGGACCTTAACTCGTTCGGTCGTCCATAACTTGAGTCATGTAAACCTTAACTTGTTAAGTCGCAGAGTGCTTTAAACTGTTAGATCACGGTGGCCTCAAGTCATAAGTCGTTCATGCTTTATCTTGTTAAATCGTCACACATCTTAAGTCGTGAGGTTTGCTAAGCCGTAGACTTCTCTTGATCCGTTAAGTACCTTATGTCGTAAATCGTCCCAGGCCTTAACTCGTTGTCTTAACGGGGTTAACATTTGCCCCTCGAAGTACACGCCTAATGGCTAGGTCGTGTGCTTCGATACTTTTAACCCATCACCCTCTAGGGCGCTAAGTCGTGCGCGACCTAAAGGTTAGGTCGTATGAGCCGCTTCAGATTCCTCCATTATAAGTCGTACACCCCCTTCTTTCTTCTCATTACTCACTCCTCATTTGTTTCCGCCATTAACACTTCCCCGAGTTTCCAAAGGCGATCTCGACCCGATCAGTCACCGATTAACTTGAGATTACATCACGTAAGTGATCTTGCTCCTTTCTCGATCCTTTAATATCACTGATTCATGAATTCCATTTTCTCAATCCTAATCCAATTCTTCACGCAATGTTCCATCGCGAGTCTTGTTACTTCGATAGTTGTCGCACTTGAGCCAGCTCGATTTGGGTTAAAGTGACAGGGCATTGAATTTGTGGTGAATTGGTTTTTTGGATGATTCGTCACCATGAGAAAATGAAGGCTTCTGTTGATGGAGAGGCTAACGGGTTAAGAGGATGAGGAGTTTCTGATTGGATGGGGGGTTTGTCGATTGGGTGAAGTGAGATACTAAGTTGGATACGACCCAACATTTTTGGACGACTTATAACCTTTCGCGACTTAACGAGATAAGGCATGAGCTTTAAGTCGCGGCCGAGCTAGGACTTTGCGAAATTCCCAACTCTTTGAACCGAAGCCCTTCCTCCTTACCATGCTTTACGACTTATAGGACCAACGATTTAAGGAGCCAACGACTTAACTTGCAGGAAACCTTTAAGTCGTGGACGACTTATCCTTTAGGTCGTGGACGACTTATCCTTTAGGTCGTGGACGACTCATCCTTTAAGTCGTGGACGACTCAGCACTTGGACAATCTTTTACGGCCGAATTATTTCCTTTAGCCTAAGCCAATTTCATCCCTCTGTTTGGTTATGAACGACTTAGGGCTTAGAGGATTTTTGGACTGTGACTAAATGGCTTGAACAAAAATTTGAAAACTTCAAGATGTCGACAAAACTTGATTGTACTTCCAATTTGAATTGCCAGAATAAACTGCTTGAACTTTGTTGCGTTTCTTTACAGATTATTCTAACCTTAACGCTATCAACCTGTTAAACACAACACTTGCAGAAAAATGGGACAAATATACTGCCACTGACTACCCATATCAAATGACAGATTAGTCAACATAGAGTAATCAACTTAAACATACTGCATGAAATGCCGTGAACCAATCAAGTAAAGTGAAATATTAATGCAAAGCACTGCTATCTTGAACTGGTTTGTTTGCATTTACATTTCTCTTTCATATTTTAAAACAACGAACCTTGGACTTCATAACTGACAAATGCTTGCTAGTTTTCATTCCAGTTTTATTCGCTTATTACTTTGTTGATTTTACACAACACTTCACACATTTTAGGAAACGTGCACCTTCATATTTGAATATCCAGTTGCTTGTGTAGAATGACTTCTCAGCAAGAGGATACAACAGCCCAGGTTGGAGAAGCCACTCTTATTCCAGCTCCATTAGTCAATCCTCCAGAAAGAGCCCCTACCACCTTATCGTACAAAGCTTTTCGTCAGTTGTGTGGTCAGTTTGGCATTGCTGAAGCAGATGCCATTCTTCCTGAGAAAAGTGACACTACTGATGTGGTGCCTACTGGCTTTGTAGCGGTTAACCGGCAGATGTGCCTAAACGGGGCCATTCCTCCCTTCAATAACTTTCTCCAGAATCTCCTTCTTCGACTAGCAATCTCCCCATTTCAGCTACACCCCAATGGCTATGTCATTCTGATGGGGTTGTGCGTGCTATTTAGAAGAACATTTGACCGGCTTCCAAGCTTTGACGAGATTTGCTTCCTATGTTCCTTTACTAGGACTAAGGATCATCCTTTTATTACCGTTGTAAGAAGCGCACGAAATCGTAAATTGATCGTCGGCCTCCCTGACACTGCCCATGGGTTCTTAACTCAATTCTTCTATGTCCGCTGCCCTCCGGGGTTTTATGCTGTGTGGAGAGAAGGAAGTAAGATCATTTACCTCTTCCTTTTCTATACTCTGAGTTTTGTGAAGTCTGAATTGCCAAGTGTTAACTTCATTTTTTCATTTCAGCGCTCCCCCTTCCTTCTAGAGATCCCAGCCACAAGCCAACCCTGGAAAGGCTCGTAGCTGTACCGGTTGAAGAGCGGGATATGAAATTTTTGTTGAACGACGAATTCCTTCACCAGTTCGGACTTCTTCACCCTTCTCGCTCCACACACCCCTGCGAGGTCCCAGACTCCCCCCCTAAAGCATCAGATGCCCCGGTTTCTTCTAACGTACCTGTACCAAAAGATCCCGCTCCCGAAGCTTCTCTAGTAAAATGCTCTACTACTGTCGATGTTGCGGGGTCATGTGGCAAATTCACACTTTCCCCAGTTATTGAGGAAGAAGAGCCTCAGGGATCTCCCCAACGTTCGCAGAAGTCCGGCGAAGAAGCCAAGAAAACAAGCCCTGTTAAGCAGAGTGGGGACGACACTTTCGAAGGGTTGAGCGATCTCTTCGTCACCTCACAAGAGCTTTTTAAAGACGACCCCGCGACTACTAGAATTTCTTCTTCAGTAGTGGAAGCGACTTCTTCTTTACAACAAGCTCCGTCAACCCACGAGTTGACGTTGATTACTACCCCCGTGATTACTCCGCAATCAAAGAGCGGTTCGTAGCTTGATGCGCGTAGTTTACACATCACACACACTTAGAATCCTTCGGCACTTTTATACTTCTAACTCTTTGTACTTTGAAGATTCTATAGTTACACTTCTTTTCCCTGAAAACTTTTAAGACTTGTCTCTTCTTTTCTATTTCAGATTCTCCGATGGGACGCAGCAGCTCCTACTATGACGACTTTCAGCGCTACGGGAGGCGTAGTCAATATGATTATAGGCGCTACCTTCCCGCTCACAGAGAAACCGATGAAGAGAGAGCCGCTCGAAAGGCTCAGGAGAGAAGGGCTCAAGAAGAGCATTATGAGAGAAAAGAAAGGGAGGAGCACCATGATTCTTCCCATAAAGGTGACGATTCCAACAAGAGAAAATCCCATGATGACCGGGGAAAAAGCCATATGGTTGAGGACCCAAGAAAGCGTGCTCGACACGGTGAGAAGCATACTTCAACAACTCCTGAAAAGCTCACTGCCCCCGTCTCACTTGACATTCCTTCTGGCTCTCCCGCTCTCGGGAAGACAGACATTCAAACAATAATCAGCAGGCCTAGATTCCAAGTTGGATCAGGCCCGGCTACTCTGCAAAGCCGGTTCCCGCACTGGTGCCTGAAGGGAGTGCGGTTCGATCTTGACTTGATCCCTATCGACAAGCCTGCCATGCTGCGAAATCTCGATGCCGTCAGGCTTGATATTGAAAGGATGTCGAATTGGAAAAAGCTTGTTGACGAGCTTCAAAGGGTCAACCGTGCGAATATAGAGGCCATGCTTACTATGGAGAATGATAAGGCCGAATGGCATAAGGTTCTCGAGCAGCACGATACCGAAATAAGGAGCATCACTACTTACAATGAGGAGCTTGAGGTGAAAGTTGAGGAACTTAAACAAGAGCTTTCTACTTCTTCTACTACATATACTCAAAAATAAGAAGTACTTCAGAAGCAAGTTTTCGATGCTCACGCAGCTCAGCGACATGCCGAGGCATAACTTGAAGCTGAGCAGAAAACAGCGGGAAGGTATCGTGTTGAGGTTACAGAGTTACAGGAGAAAGTCAACTCTCAGGAGGCGGAAATTCAAATGCTAAAGCTTCAACTTTCCAAGACTGAAAGAGAGCTCGATGAGGCCGTTGCCGGTAAAATTACAGCTGAAGAATCTCATGAGGCAACGAAGACCAACATCAGCTCGACGCTGTTTGACTTTTACCTGCACAACATCTTGGGGCACGGTAGTCTCGCCTTCCTAGGCCCCAAATATGAAGTTACATTGGCTGAAGTGTGGGAGGCTGCACTTGACATGCTTGGCGGTAAAGGTGCTGGCTATGCCGAATCAGCTCTTGAGGAGCATTAGTTGGATGATGATGCTCGCGCTGCTCTTGCCAAAGGAAAGGAACAACTTGCAAAATTAAGAGCTGAAATGGTAGAAAAGGAACAGTTAGGAAAAACTACTTCAACTATTCCAGTCCAGCCTTCTCCTTCGGCCGAAATCGACATTATTAGCTCCAGCTCTCATTCTCCATCCCTGGCCAAAGTTACAACTGAGATCACAAGTATACAGGGTGGAGATGAAGGTGAAGAGAGCGCCGAAGCACAGGCTTATGAGGTTGATATCAGGAAGCCGACTTCTCCAGGTAACTATACTGTTAATCTTGCCCAAGTAGACTGCTCATTTGCTTCTTATGAGTTCGATGAGCTTCTCGACTATTTTCTGAACCTCAACGAGCCTTTATCTCCTCTCTTTACTGACTTTAACTTCTTTTCTTCTGTAGAGAAAGCACCGAGCATTGTTCAAGCTTCCCCTCCTCCAATTATTCCTCCTTCGGTTCTCTAGGTCACTCCACCGTCCGCCTCTCAACCCGGGTCGCAAGAGGAGCAAATAGAAGCTCTTCATGGCTTAGATCCTATCGCTTCTCAAGAACATGGGGGAGAGGGGCTTGGAGAAGGCGATGAGTCTCCGGAGCAAACTACTTCTGATAACATAAAATTATATGCTCTTGTAACTCCGGGAAGTGAGTCTTCTTCAAGGAGAAGGAGGAAGCGTGCCACTTCGAAGAAGAGAAGAAAAGGCATCCTTATTTGTGAAGAGGAAACGAAAGTTGATCCGGCAGTAACCCTTTCTCCTTCATTCCCGACTCTCCCAAGCCATCCTGAAAAGCTGCCTATTAGGTCAGGTGAAGGCTCTAAGGGTGGTGGCAAGAAGAAATAAGGGGTCCTGCTTCGACTTATCTTTACTTTTTGCTTTTTGCGTGTACTGGCCGGAGATTGTGCGGGTACCGACCTCCGCTTTTCTTTTTCTTTTTATTTTGAAACCTGTACCTGTACATAATTTTAACAGTGTTGAATAAAATGATTCTTTTTCTTTGTACAAACTTCTGTCTGTATCTGAGAATCCATTTATTATTCATTTTCGTACATGTTTCTTTACATGATATTGCAGCGAGCTTGTGGTATGTTGTTTGAGCGTAATTTTACCAATATAGTTATACCATGTTGTTTGTAGCTATACCATGTTGCCCCTATACCATAAGCTTGTTGCAATATTTTATACTTTGAGGGGACTTGTACTTTTGTTTTCTGGAGAATAATTATTCCATACTTGGAGGAATATTATTTCGTTAAAAATAGAGTACAACTCCCTCCATATAAGTTTTTACGCTTCATCCTTCGAAGATATCACTTTTTCTTTTGTGCATACACACATTTTGCCAAGTGAATTCTTCTATGTGGTAAAGCGGGCCTCTGAAGGGTACTTTAACTTCTCTTTGAGGAAGAATATTTCCAAGAATAGAGGAACAAATCTTCCTTTGAAAGCTAAAATGTGCCTTTGAAGAGGGCTTTCTTTTTTTTATATATTGCGCCTTGGTGGAGGGCTTTGATCTTTGCTTTGCATTTCTAACGAAATACTTCTTTGGAAAGTTGTACCTCTGAGGAGGGATGTTTCACGTTTCAACACTTGGAAGTTTTATTTCAATCTCGGTGAAACGTGTGCCTCCGAAGATTTGTGCCTCCGAGGAGGGCTTTCCACGTTTCAACACTTGAAAGTTTTATTTCAATCTCGGTGAAACGTGTGCCTCCGAAGAGGTCTTTCTGTTAGATTGTGCCCCTGGGAGGAGGTCTTTTTATTTCTGCCTCTGGGAAGAGGTATTTTTGTTTGGTTGTGCCTCTGGGAAGAGGTATTTTTTGTTTCTTCCCCTTGGGAGAGGCTTTTATTTTTCCCTGTTCGCTGGGAAGCGGGCCTCCGAAGAGGGCTTTTCACATTTCATTTCATGGGAGTGTATCGACGGATCACGATGAAATGTGTGCCTCTGAGTAGGGTTACTGCCTGGAAGTTTGGAGTTTCTTTCTCTCGATTGGACGGATTCACGGGAGTGTATCGACCGATCATTCCGCAACTTTGTATCGAGAAAGATCTCTCTTTTTCTGGTTTGGCCCGCTCGAGGTCTTTTAGCATTTCAACTATGGTGAAATGGGCCTCCGAAGAGGGCTTTTCACGTTTCAACAACTGGAAGTTTTATTTCAATCTCGGTGAAACGTGTGCCTCTGAGTAGGGCTTTTGCCTGGAAGTTTGGAGTTTCTTTCTCTCGGTTGGACGGACTCACGGGAGTGTATCGACCGATCATTCCACAACTTTGTATCGAGAAAGATCTCTCTTTTTCTGGCTAGGCCCGCTCGAGGTCTTTATCCTCCGAAGAGTTGTGCCTCCGAAGAGATCTTTTGCTGATTGATGCTTGCTTGCCCATGTTTCTTTGCCATCTATTCATGTTGGCGATCCCCGTTGTCTTATGCAAGTGTCATCACTTTTTAGTTGCCAATAATTTCCCTTATCCAAAGAAACATACTTCATAGTTAAGCGAGTTGGTGGTGGTAGACGCAGGCTATTTAACTGGTTGTTTGTTTGTTCAAACATTTGCAGTTAGTTAGAAATGGTCCATTTCCATCCACATTGCTAACTTTTGTTCGAAGCACTTCTTTTGTAGGATTTGAGTGTGGAAATTTTGAATGGCTTAGTGTTTGCTTGCTGAATGATGTCGGAGATCGCTTAGTCTTGCGATGGGTAAGCTTTGTCTTTGTGGCCTGCATTATTAAATCGACATTTTGGTAACACAGTTAACGTATTTTATATGTCGAAATAAAACAAAGCAGTTTATAATAGTAGAGAACACAAGATTTATAGTGGTTCGGCCAAAAGTTGGGCCTACATCCACTTTATAGCTTTTCATTATTCACTTGCTTTCAATACAAGAATCATATATTCATAATTCTTTTACAACATTTCAGCAATGTTTTCAAGTAAAATAGGGACGCAAATGATTGCTGTTCCAAGCTCTTGGGATTGGTTCTCCTTCGACAGTTGTGAGTTTGAATGTGCCATCAAGAAGCTTTGCGCCAATAACATATGGTCCTTCCCAGTTTGGCCCAAACACACCTATGGCTGTCATAATTCTCTTCAGGACTAAGTCCCCAACTTCAAAGCTGCGCTGACGAACTTTGGAATTGAAGTGCCTGGCTATTCTTTGCTAGTGAGCTGCAATTCTAAGCCTTGCCTCTTCTCTTCTTTCATCGAGGAGGTCAAGTGCTTCCAGTTGCAATTTTTCAATCTCACTTTGATCAAAATGGATCCTTCTGTGTGAAGGGACTTCAGTTTCCACTGGAATCATCGCTTCTGATCCGTATGCCAATGAAAATGGAGTATGCCCAGTCGCAGTTTTGTGAGTGGTCCTGTATGCCCATAGTGCAAGCGGTAACTTGTCGACCCAACCACCTTTTGCTTTTTCCAGCTTCTTTTTGATGGTTGATTTGATGATTTTGTTTACTGCTTCCACTTGCCCGTTTGCCTGCGGATGAGCCACTGCTGAGAAGCTTTTTCGGATCTTGAATCGTTTGCAAAAATCTTGGAACTCCTCACTTTCAAACTGAGTACCATTGTCTGTGATTATCTTCTGAGGCACACCATACCTGCAAATGATATTTTTAGTTACAAAACTTATCATTTTCTTAGAGGTAATAGTGGCCAATGGT
This sequence comes from Allium cepa, assembly GCA_030765085.1. NCBI lineage: Eukaryota > Viridiplantae > Streptophyta > Magnoliopsida > Asparagales > Amaryllidaceae > Allium > Allium cepa. The sequence continues at coordinate 592,732,951 of CM060937.1, forward strand.
TCGGCCTCAGCCCATTTAGTAAAATAATCAACAGCAACGATAGCATATTTAATCCCTGATTTGGCAGTTGGCAAAGGCCCAATGAGATCTATTCCCCAGATGGAAAACGGCCATGGACTGACCATTTGTGTTGGCTCAGTGGAAGGTGCTCTAGGAATTTTAGCGAATCTCTGGCATTTATGACACGTTCGGGAATAGTTAGCAGCATCCTGATTAATTTCTGGCCAAAAGTATCCATAACGAAGGATTTTCTTTGCTAAAGTTTGACCACCTGTATGATCCCCACATTCCCCTCCGTGTACTTCAGTGAAAGTTGTCTTAGCTTCTACCTTTGTCACACATCAGAGTAATGGCATTGAAAATCCTCGTCTGTACAAACGACCATCTTGAACTATATATCTGGAGGCTTTCCTCATCATCTTTTGTCGTTCTTTTAAATTTTCTGGCAGAGAACCATTGAGTAGATATTCAAGTATTGGAGTCATCCATGATTCTTGCTCTTGGGATACATTCATAATCCAATCAACATCCATTTCATCTGTGCTTGGAGCTGACAAGACTTCGACGGGAACTAGCCCCAATAGTTGAGCTTCACCAGTACTTGAATACTTTGCGAGAGAATCCGCCTTCATATTTTCTTCTCGGGGGATATGGTTTATTGAATAACGGTCAAAATCTTGAAGGAGCTCCCAGGCTTTTGATAAATAGGCTGGTAAATTCCCTCCTTTAGCTTGAAATTCCTTCTTGACTTGACAAGCAATAAGTTGAGAATCACTGAAGATATGCAATGCCTTGATGTTTAGTTCTTTAGCGATCCTTAAACCAGCGATGAGAGCTTCGTATTCAGCTTCATTATTTGTCAAAGGGAGCTCTAGTCTCAGTGCATAACATAGCAATCGCCCTTCTTGGGTTTCAAGGACAACCCCTGCTCCGGAACAGTAATCATTCCTTGCGCCATCGACATACAATTTCCATTGGATTGGGATGCTATCAATGACTTTTTCCTCACTACCACCTTTATCCGTACATTTTGCGATGAAATCTGCTAAAGCTTGTCCATTGATTGCTTTTCGAGGATGATAAGTGATGTCATATTGGCTGTGCTCAATATTCCATTTCAACAGACGGCCCGAAGTCTCAGGACGGAATAGGACTTGCTTTAGAGGTTGATCAGTGAGGACTCTGATGGGATGAGCTTGGAAATATGGCCTCAATTTTCTTGATGTGATCAACTAACAATAGGCGAGCTTCTCTAGTCTTGAATAGTTCATCTCCGCCCCAGTGAATCTTTTGCTGATATAATAGACTGGGCGTTGAATCCTTGCGTCTTCCCGTACCAACACTGCACTGAGAGCATGAGACGAAATTGCCAAATATACGAAGAGATCTTCACCACTGTCAGGCTTTGAAAGTATCGGAGGCACTTCTATATGGCGAACCAACTCATCAAATGCTTTCTGACATTCAGGAGTCCACTCAAAGTTTTTTCTTCCTTTCTTCAGAGCATCAAAGAATGGAATGCATTTGTCAGTAGCTTTGGAAATGAACCAACTCAAGGCAGCGACCTTTCCATTGAGACTTTGCAATTCCTTCGTCGTTCTAGGAGCCTTGACCTCTCTCAGGGCAGTGATCTGAGCTAGATTGGCTTCAATGCCTCTAGTGCTCACAATGAAACCCAAAAACTTTCCGGACTCCACTCCAAATGAACATTTCAGGGGATTAAGCTTCATTCTGTACCTGCGGAGTACTGCAAACATCTCTGCCAAGTGATCCATATGGTCCACCGCATTCTTAGACTTTACTAGCATGTCATCAACATAAACTTCCATTGTCTTACCAATTTGTGGTTTAAACATGGCATTAACAAGCCTCTGGTAAGTTGCCCCTGCATTCTTGAGTCCGAAAGGCATGACCTTGTAGTAGTAGAGTCCAACATCTGTGATGAAACTAGTATCCTCTTGATCTTGCTCATGCATCATAATCTGGTTATATCCGGAGTATGCATCCATAAAAGATAACAATTCATGTCCCGCCGTCCCATCCACCAACTGATCGATCCTGGGCAGCGGGAAACAGTCTTTGGGGCAGGCTTTGTTCAGATCTGAAAAATCAATGCATACTCTCCACTTTCCATTAGCCTTTTTCACCAGCACTGGATTTGAGACCCAATTTGGATAAGTAGATTCTCTAATGAACCCGTTCTCCATGAGCCGATCCACTTCTTCTTTTAACGCTGCCGTTCTTTCAGGACCCTGAGTCCTCTTCTGTTTCACAGGTGTAAACTTTGGATCAATGTTCATAGTATGTACTGCAATCTCTGGGGATATTCCGCACATGTCAGCATGAGTCCAAGCGAATACATCCAAATTAGCCTTCAAAAATGAAATCAGAACATTCTGAACTATTGTGTTGAGCTGCGAACCCACATTAAGTACTTTATTTGGGTCCTTTGGGTCAACGGGCACCGGCACTGTTACCTCTACCGGTACTACCCTATTCTCCCCTGCACTGGCTTTTCTTGGATCCATCTCTCTTCGTGCGCCACCACATTCGCCAGTGCAGGGTCCACCCTGTAATTGCTACAAGGTCGGTTCCTTGGTGCGGACTGGAGCCGCCGCACCTTTTCCCATTTCTCTTTTCCTTGATTCTCGCAACTCTACAAAGTAACATTCTCGCCCCGCATCTTGGCCTCCCTTAATCACACCAACTCCATTATCTGTGGGGAATTTTAGAGTCAGACACCATGGGGCAAGAACAGCTTTGAACGCAGCAAGATTTGGTCGGCCTAAAAAGGCATTATAGGCAGAGAATTCTTCTACAATTATAAAGTTTTGCTTTCGAGCCACCTTCCTCAGTCCCTTTCCAAGTTCTACAAACAAATCTATAGTTCCAATCGGCTGTTTGGGTTCTCCAGCAAACCCAGCGATCTTAAGCGATGAAGCTTGAACGTCAGCCATTGGAATTTTCATTTGATCGAAGGTCTTCTTGAAGAGGATGTTACATGAAGCTCCACAATCAACTAGAACTCTTCTCACAGTTACCGGCCCAATACCAGCGGATATGACCAAAGGAACTATGGTTGGAGCTTCTATACCCAAAGAATCCCCGGCACTGAACACAATATCATCTGTGGAGGTCTTTTGTTGCTTTAAAGGCGTATTATTCTCTAAAACAAAAACATTCTCTTCAGCTGGTACATGCCTCAAGGCCCGGGCACACCTTTCCATCTCGCCCCAGCTTTTGCCTGATGGGTGAGGTCCTCCAGTTATTATATTGATGACAGGCCTTTCCGATTCATGTTCCACGGCCTTCTCACTTGAGGCAGGACGGTGAGTGGGAACTTGTTGTTCGTGAGTTGACGAAGCTGGGGCATTTCTGTTCCTTTTCACATACTGCTGGAGTTTGTTTTCCTTCAAGAGTTGTTCAATCACCTCTTTCAACTGACGGCATTCGTTGGTGTCATGGCCGGGCTGGTTGTGGAACCGACAGAACCTTCCACTTTTTTCCATCTTAATCGCAACTCTCATTTTAGGTGGTGTCGGATAATTGACATCATCTTTGGTTGCAAAGAAGATGTTTTCAGGGGTATCGGTCAAGGGTGTGAAATTGAAAGAACGGCCCTTCTTAGCGTCTCCCTGTTTCTTTCCACCATCATTTCCCCTTTTCTGAGTGTTAGGTTCTCTCTTGTTCGTAGCAGCACCATTGTTCCCGGCTTCCGCCGATACCACCTTAGCCGGTGTTTGGAGGCTCTCCAAGCGCATGAATTCATCCGCTTTCTTGTAGAATTTGTCGAGCGAGTTTGGTTCTTTCATTTTCAACCATTTTCCAAATTCGCTCGATTTGTCAATCGCCCTCATCAAGTATGTCAGGACCATGCGTGGCTCAGCATTATCTACCTCAGCCAATGCTATGTTAAAGCGATTCAAAAACGACCTGATAGATTCTCCTGGATTTTTCTCTAGACTTGATTGCGACATTATATCCTTTACTTTAGAAGCATACAATCGAAATTGCTCCTTGAATTTCCTGGTCAAATCGGAGAATTGATCGATGGACCTGACCGGCAGCTTTTTAAACCACAATAGAGCTACACCTTCTAGATAAACCGGAAAGTATCCGCATTTAATTTCATCAGACGCCCTGGCACCAGTCATATGCCAGTCGTACTTATACAGAAACTCGTTTGGATCACTCGTCCCCTTGTAAGCTGGAATAGTTGGGGGAACGAATTTCCTTAGGAACTCTGCCTTCAAGATTTTTTCAGTAAATGGAGTTTTGCTCGGAGCAAATCCCCACTCTTTCTCGTCTTCATCTCTTCGCATACTTTCTTTCATGATTTGACGAACCATACCCGAAAAATACTCTTCATCATTTAGATGCTCTGGAGGGCACACATCAGCCACTCTCTCTGAATTCTGCCTTGACAATCGTTCACGGAGGGTCGGTTGCGGCCCTGATCCTCCAGCTTGAAGAGGAGTCCTTTCTATAGGGTCTGCGGCTCTTTGAGAAATGTTCCCTTCAACATCCTAAACTCCCACAGTAGGGTTCCCATCATTATTACTCGGTTGACTGTTTGCCCCAAGCAGATCATTCAATTTACTCAAGATCAGGGCATTCTGGGCTTCCAACTGCGCATTCTGAGCATTCAATTGCTGATTCAATCCCAAAACTACGGCGTCCAATTCTGCTCGTGTAACTCCAACAGTTGGAGATGCTTGGCTTGAAGGAGGAGACATAGCAGTATTATCTTGAACATTGTCGGATCTTACAGAACTTCGTTTTCTCCCAGGAGCCATTATTTCCAATAAACTTCTGGTTTTAAAAGAAATCCTTTCAACAATCCTTCGCGGAGCAATAGTGGAAGTTTCCCTGAGTTCAATTCTCAGTGAAAGCACCAAAAATGTTAACGAGAAAATCTGACGCTAACACCCCGGTGTAAATTGAAGTTGAGTGAAAGCACCACCCGTGTACACGGGAACTACAAACAAGTAGAGAAATCACAGAAAAAGCAGAAAAAAAAACAACAGTTTTTATAGTGGTTCGGCTTAGGGTAAGCCTACGTCCACTTTAACTCTCTTTATTACTGAATTTGGTTACAACTTTACAACAATCTTCAATTACAATTCTGATGAGACAAACAACTTGAACTTTGATGCAGAAGAATTCTTTGAATCCATGTAGATTGCGTTAGATTTTCTTCCGAAGTTAGTTGAAATGCCTTTCGTACTTGAAGTGTCGAGTGAGTTGAGAATTCAGCAGAGTATCAGCGCTTAGAGTGATCGGCCAAAAGTCCCTTTCATGCTTGTGGTAGGTTGGTATTTATAGGAAAATTTTACCCTTAAGTCGTAACTCGTGACCGAGTTAAGGTAGGTCGTGGCCGACTTATTGAGTCTAGCTCGTAGCTTGGTAGAAATTTTCCCATCTGTTTGAATCCATGTCAAGTCCTAAGTCATGCATGAGTTAACCGAACGCGGCTTCATTTGTTTACTTAAGTCGTGTACGAATCATCACAGATCGTAGGTCGTGACCGAGTTAACAGGATGCGGCATGAGTGTTGTGGCAGCGGATTATAGCTTAGCGGCTTTAGGTCATGGACGACTTAAGCTAAGTCATGAGTCACGGCTTAACTGTTATGCTTGTTTATTTCAGATAACAACAAAAGTCTTAACCCGTTTACGAGTTAGGAGGCTATGTTTAATGAGTATCAGCGCTTTGTTTGCCTAAGTCGTTTACGAAACATGCTAGGTCGTAAGTCGTAGACAGCTTTAGGTCGTTAACTTATTTCCTTCTTGAGTCGTGCCATCTCTTAAGCTGTAGACTTCCTTAAGTCGTAGACTTCTTGGCCCGTTTCAATTCTTAAGTCGTCTGGACCTTAACTCGTTAGGTCGTCCATAACTTGAGTCATGTAAACCTTAACTTGTTAAGTCGCAGAGTGCTTTAAACTGTTAGATCATGGTGGCCTCAAGTCATAAGTCGTTCATGCTTGATCTTGTTAAATCGTCACGCATCTTAAGTCGTGAGGTTTGCTAAGCTGTAGACTTCTCTTGATCCGTTAAGTACCTTATGTCGTAAATCGTCCCAGGCCTTAACTCGTTGTCTTAACGGGGTTAACAGCTGCACTATGTAGTAGTCGTGCTAATGCATTTTGACGTTGTTGGACCAACAAGTCGGTTTGCATTATTAATTTGGTTAGTCTGCAGTTCCCTGTTGCCACCTCTGCTTCATTGCAGTTCGTAATGTACATTCATTTGTGTACAATTGGGTTTACATATAAGTTTGGACCATATTGCATTGCCTCTGACCTTTTGGCACACAGACTTCATTTCATGTTGATCTTCACTGTAACATGTTGTCACTGTATATTGCTTCGAGTCGGTTGCACTATGTTGGTTTCATTATTGATGTGTCACTGTATTGGCTACATGTACATTTGGGCAGTAAAGTGAAATTAATGGTCTTTGGGCACTGCTGAGTTGGTTTCTTTATACTGTTGCATATGTATTCATCCCTTATCTTGTTGGCATGTGCATTGCCTTCATACTTTGTAGTTGTGCCACTTGCCTCTGGTTTGAGTTTTGTTATCACCGCACACTCCGGCCTATTTCACTGTCATGTGTTTATATGTGCACATTGTCTATGTCATTCTGCTTTGACCTTTGAGGCAGTGGCATTGATATTTGAATCTTCAATTGCTTTTGGTTCATTGTGCTTTTATGTATTTCATCACTGTAGTGGCGAGGCAGTGCACGCGAGCGTGTACTGCAGCCACACAGTATTGACTTTTTAAGTGATATTTCAATTGTTTTAATTGTTTTGTGTGTCCAATACAACATTTTGAAATTGCATTTTGATTTGGTTTGATTCGATCATTTTGGTGTTCTCTAATTTTCTATTTGATAATTAGATTATGAGTTTCTAATTATTTATTTAATAATTAGATTTTGTTGTTAATTGCCGTTTAGGCAATTCTGTTGTTTTCTAAATTATTTTCATTGATAATCCTTTCATTTATCTTCATTGATAATATTAATTTGCTGATTTGTTGTTTAACACTTACGTGTTATATTTACCGTTATCCCATTCCTTATTAAAGGATTGGATTGGTGAATTAATTGTGACCGTCGTCTATTTGTTATTTAATTATTATTACTTCCATGCATTAATAACTGAGTTTTAATTAGACTGTCCCGTGTATTATTTTCTTTTGAATTTAATACTCAGGTCAGACCGAGTTATTTCAGGTTGTTGATATCTTGCGTTGGGTTGCTGCTTGAGCTATGAAGTCACTTCATATCTTTTGGAGTAGTCGTTGTCATAGTATAGGATGATATGTATTCATGTATAGTATTCATGATAATGTACTTGTATATGTAACTTCCTTTGTCGACAGTTGTAGTTGTATCATATGTATTGTATCACGTGTATTGTAACTGACTTCGGTTATATATATGAGATTTTATATTATCTGTGTTCTACATTTAGCTTATCTGTGTTATTATTATATATATTGTCCTAAACTATTATGAACCATCGTAGTTTGTTTTATACTGGAATTGGATATGTCGATGGGAGTAAATAAACAGAAATGAAAAATAAAGAATATATACCATTCCTATCGAGATAACCAATACTAGTGTAAGGCCTAACTACAGATGGTGCTCCTATCCTGCCTTATTCTTCGTAATAACAGATAGAATTTCTTTTAATACTCTTTGTTATTGTAAGCATAGAGGTGGGGCGTCACAAATAGGTAATAAAAAATCAAATTTGCATTAGTTGTCACCAACAACCGAAGAAGATATGTCGATGCAAATAGTTTTAGTCGCATCGGTTCTAAAATCAACCGATGCAAATACATTAGTTTGCATTCATTTTCCATCGGTTTGCTGCTCCAACTTTCATTCTCCCACCCCTTAACTTTTCATTCTCTCTTAGGTTTCATTTAACCCTCCACTTCCCCCGCATCGTTTTTCATTCTTTCATCCTCGACCAAAAAGTACAAACCCTAGAACCACCTTACTGCGTCGCCGCTTGCATCTCAGCCTGCTCCGATGCTGTTCTTTCAGGTCCCCTACTCTTAATCTCGGCCTAAGGCGATCTAATGAGACAATCGGCAATGGCATGCTGCATCCACGCTTTCAGCTTTAAACACCTTCTCATATTTCATGAGATGGACTGTCCAAATAATTTTATCCCACATTAGTAAGTTTCTGCCTTTAATGTATACTATCCTAATTTTTATTAAATTTGAATAAATGTATGAAAATTTCCTTGTTGACAATTTATCTTCCATAAACCAATTATATTTGATTTATTGGGAGTCAGGGAAGAAATAATCTGATCCATTTTTTTATCAGTATTAATTCCCCTAACCTTCAATATTATAAAGGTCATTTACCATTTTTTTTCGAGCCCTAGTTCTTCTTTTAGGGGGCTCTTACTATTGAGTACTGGTTGAAGTTTTCGAAAGTTCCTATTCATATTCAGGGTTGGATGAAACATAATTTGAGAATTTGTCTTCTTTGTGTGTGTCCTCCCGCTCTTCCTGTATATTTTGAGAAATATTATCTATAAATTCTGTCTCATTAATGAATTCTTCTTATGCAAGAATAAACTCCGCCTGTTTGAGATAGACAGATTCATCTTTTGAGTCCTCGTTCAAGCTAAGCAGATTAATCTTCTGAATCCTCTTCTTCATCCGAGCTAAGTATTCCTAACTTATTTTCTGTAGTAAAATTGATATATGCTTATTGTTTCCCTTTATTAGCTGCTTTACTACTCTCTCCCTTAGTCGTAGATTCATTGCTTGTATCCTTTGTTTCTATTTCCTCATTTGACTGTAGGGTATTAGGATGATGTGTAGTGTTTGGTGAGGTGTTTTGAAACTCAATAGTTCTATTGTGTGGCTGTGACTAAGGTGAGATTTTTCATATATTTTTCATTCTTCTTTGATCTTATTCTTAGTTTGTTATATTATGTTGGGGGTTGATGATTTTTATATAAGGGATTACTGATAAATACGTGTTACTATATTATTTCACATTAGTACATTGCACAGACATTGCACCTATGTAATTTTGAATGATACATTTGAAATATACTCTATTATATTCCAATTGCACTATACTTTGCTTGTGACTTATTTGTATTTTTTTTGAAATATTTTTTATGGTAATAAAATAAATCTGAATTATATAATATATAATGCTATGCATGTGGTACGCTAACCTAAGTTTGCAGCCCATTACATTAAGCTGCACAAAAGGAATAACCCTGGTTAGTTACCGGATGTCAAATGCTATAATATCCTTCCGCATGGATGATTCCGTGCACATAACATCAGCAGAGCTGGGGAATTGTAGGAGGAGATAAAAAACGAGAACATGGAGCCCAATGTGGTTATTAACAGCACTTTGATCGAAAGGATGTGTAGGATGAGAAGGACTAGCCTAGCAGTCTAGACGTTGAATGAAATAAGGGGGAAAAGGTTCATTTCACTACAATTGCGGATTCTTTTGCAGAGGATAAACAATTTAAAGAGGCGCTGGGTTTGTTGAAAAGTTTCCACTTTTTGGGATCGCACCAAATATTTCGACTTATAATTCATTGATTAAGGGGTTCATAAAGAATGGTGACTTACTTGGTGGAAGTAAAATGCTCAAGGAGATGATTAATAGGGAGATTTTGCCAACCGCTACAACTTATAATTACTTCTTTAGATATCTGTCATGTTTGGGAAAGTAGAGGAAGGTGTGAATCTTTATGCTAAGATGTTTAAGCCCAGTTATGCAGCGGATAGATTGAATTATCAGTTGTTGATTAAATTCTTGTCTGAAAATGAGAGGTTGAAGTTGACGCTGCAGTTAATTGGGGAAATGAATCAGAATGGGGTTGAATTTGCCTGGAACTTGTAAAGAGAGGGAAGGAGATACAGTTGTGGCCTTGAGAAAGAAAATAATAAAGAAAGCCAAAGTAATCTCTGAGGCTCTTAAAGTTTCAGAGACCCAAAGGATAGGTCTAAATTGAAACTGAATGAAGGGAATGAAAACCCGGTCGAGAGTGCTAATAGGTTGATAAGGGATATAAGGCATGTTTATGCATTGAAACCAAATAAGTAGAAGTGAGCTAGGAAGTATGATTCTGATATAATAAATAAATGAATGTATATTACTCACATAGATGCTTTTTTGATCAATAAGGATTGACAGTTTCAGAAGAGTGATCCAGGATAGAAGATTGATGTAACTTAGCGCATTGCATTAATCTGTAAGTTAGTTTGATATTTTTCTTTCTTTTCCAAAGATGTAAACTACAGGTCTCACACCAAGATGCTATTTCAAAGTAATTACAAACTATAAATTATATTAGTATCTATGTTGCCTGGTATACAGTCTTTACGTATTAGTTCATATTCATGTCTATTTATATTTTTACTGCATTTGATGTATGTTGAAACTTGATGTCAGTAGCATAAATAAAGTTTTTAAGTTATGTAGCATTGTTATATTACAGAATAAGGTTTTGATATGACACGGGATATTAGTGTCTCTATATTGTGGAGTATGCAATTTGGATATGATACAGATGCGAGAAGGGATAAGTATACATGCATATGAGAAGTAGAAAATCTTTATGTCTGTGTTGAACATGGCCAGTCTTTTATTGCTAAATTGCTTATTTTCTTATACGAAGACACTGTAGCCTAACAACTGTTATTTGTATCCCTAGGTACACCAAAGTCGCGACTTTCAATCATTTCATTTGAAACAACAAAGTATGTCAGGTTGAGGTCGAGTGGAGATCAACGGTCATACTCTTTTCTATTTTCCATATTGTCCTGCTTTGTGCCCAACTACAAGTGATCTATTTAATATATTTTTATTAGTGCCAATGAAACATGCCATCATTGTTAGGAAATTAAAACCCTAAATTAGCTTATTTTTTGATGAGATATTATACTGTATGTTGTTTATGTTCTAATTTTCATCCCCTTTCATTTTTTTCTGTTTTATTGTTCACTGTTTATTGTTTGACAGTTAGATGAATAATTTTAACAATATCAACCTCTTACCAAATTTGCCTTTCTTATATGTTAATGTTATGCAGCTCGATTGCTGGGTTTTCGACAACTAATTCCAGCCTATGCAAATGCTAGAAGAACTGAAGTACTGAGAGGCTTCAACTTTGCTTCTAGGGCTGTAGGTATCAGAGTAGAGACTGGAAACAACCTGGTAATTGCCATTATATTCAAAGTTTAATAGTAAAGCATTCTCATAATATTAACCTAAAAGATAATTGCCTAAGAAATGAAATATTATGAAATTCAGGAGCAGCATTACCATTTTGAAGAGCAAGTAGATCATTTCGAAGAAGCGCTACGATTCATGGCATGAATGTTCAGAGGTAATAGAACAGCAGTTGCTGAGCACTTGAGTAAAGTCGAGTTCCATAATTATTAATCGCGGTCAATAGTTTAAATTTCATGGGGATTAAGAATGTATGCTTATTTAAATTTACATTGCTATGATTTAATTAATGACTTGTTTTGTACAGATTAAAAATAATAAAAGATACGCAGAGGGGCATTTGATGAAGTTTCATTGGAGGTGAGTCGAATTCTGGTGATTGATGAAGTTTAGGGGTGTTGCGAGTTCTGATGAATTGCAAGGGTATTTTCTGATAGGGTTTTGATGGCTTGTAAGGAGAGGAGGAGGAGCAGTAGCTGTCGCAGAGGTCTGTTTTCAGAGGAAGTAGGGTAATTGTGTGGTGGTGATAGGTATTATTGTGTTGATGCACTTGTTCAGGTGTTTGATATGTTTAGTTGTTGTATATGAGACAGTGGTTCAGGCTGCTGGTCAAGGGAGCAGGACAAATTGCAGTGGTGAGAAGGGGATGGGATGTTGTTGTATGTGGTTGATGAAGAAGCAAGGTATGTCTGATATAAGTGCTTGGTGGGGGTTACTGACTGAAGTGAAGGATTGGTGTAGGAATGGTTTCAGCAAGTATGGGGTTTTGGTTGTAAGTAATGAGTTGACAGTTGATGACTGTGAGTTTGTGATGTTGTTATGCAGAGGGGAGAGTTGTGTTTGGTGATGATGTATAGATGATAGTGGTATATGTTATTCAGTTTAATTTGGTATTATGTTATTTAGTTTAGTTTGGTGATGATGTATAGATTATTAACACTTTAATTGATATTTGTTTATTTTGGTATTATGTTATTCAGTTTGTATTTGCCATCAAATTTAATTTTGAATGATTGTAATATTGCATGCAATAATTATTTTTTATAATCAATAATAGAGGGATTAGTTTGCATCGGTTTCCAACAATAACCTATGCAACAAGTTCCTTTGTTGCATCGATTTTCATTACAACCGATGCAACATGTTCCTTTGTTGCAACCGTATTTTGCATCAGTTGTTAGTAACAACCGATGAAAAAAGGACTGTTTTGCATCGGTTTTAGAACTGATGCAAAAATGTTAAGCCTGTTGCATCCGTTGGATGTGCATCGGTTGTAGAACTGATGCAACAGGGGGGTGAACAACTGATGCAAATGGCCTGTTTTGTAGTAGTGAACCATAAGTAAATGGCAGGTTATATAACTAAAACCGTACAAGGCGCGTATTAGAGATTGAATTTCCAAAAAATGGTCAGGCGAAGGAACTTCCTACATAAAATGGAACGCCTCTAGAGGGATGTCCCCGAGAACCTAACCGGATCTTTGGTACACAAGGTCAGGTTACCTCTGTAACTAGGTAACTACTGACACAAGCATGCCATCCCCCGGTCGTTTGCGACCTTTATCCGAGGTAACTCTCAACCAACAACCATAAAGAAGTAAGTTTGTAGCAACTACAAAGTTAAGTACCTAGGCTCCATACCATGATACCACTTACAATCCAGAAGGAAATGACATACCCTTAGGGGGTGCTACCCCTAAATAACCTTGCTGCCACGATTCCTGTTTCGACCATTACCGTGTTGTGAGGCTGGACGAAGTCTCATCCACAAAGCTACACTTTTTCACAAAGACATGCTTTGATCAACAATTGATCAGCAGCACTTCGTATGCCACATTACCAAATCGGGAATGTATCACTAGTGACCATTAACTACATAACCTCTGAGCTCGTACGTCTCAAAGAAGGGTGTTAAGCTAAGAGAGTAAATTCTCCGCCACCAAACAGAAATGTATTTGATAGAAACCAGCTTAACATCTCAAAGTGTAATGTCAGACACACATCCATACAAGTTGTCCCGGGTTCGAACAGAACCGAAGGCACTTCAAAAGAAGCCCTTGCAAATCCAGGCATCCTCAATCCCGATCGGACTCTCCATCACATATGGAGATCTCTATACATGAGCAACTCAGTGCAGAGTCATTCGACAGGTTATCCTATCTTTCTCGAAGACACCCGGTGTTCATCATCGTCTTCAATTGCTATCCATTTCGTCGAATCACTTTTCGGAATGGGCTATATGACACAAAGTCCTCTCCCGGATAAACCGAATAATGAGTGCAATATTTCAAAACTATATGGATAATGGGATCTCAGTTAAGTCATGGCTTGTTACCTAAAACTTTTCTTCCAATTGGTTAAACAAATTACCATTTTAATCTTTTAAACAAAAAGATTCACTTCACAGAGTTCACTAATCTTTCACAAAGATTCATTCACAACATTTAAAGAAAAGATCTATCTTTGAGATCCTTTTTTGTTTGGAAACAATATTTCACAAAGATTCCTTTATAGGTTTCGAAACAATTTCATTTCATATCTTTTATACAAAAGATACACCTCTAAGATTCTCTTAAATTTCAAAATAAGGTTCAACCATTTTTTTCACCAAGATATATTCATAGCTTTCAAATCTATTTTAATTTCATTCCAAAATTGAAATCTTTCAATACAAATTAGAAATCCTTACTTTATATGAAAGCTATTACTATTTACAAACAAAGGTTTTCATTTTGGAAAAATCAGATTACATTTGCAGAAGTTAAAGCTCTTCAAGTATAAAATTTGGGTTAAATTCAAATTTCCAAAATAATACGTTTTAAAATGGTTTAAAACACATTTATAAATTGTATAATCTTTTTAAACCATATTTTCCAAACATAAAATTCAATTTCAAATCTTGAATTTAAATTCGAATCAAATTATTTAAATTTCAAAACTTTATCAAGTTATTCAAAATAACTTTTATTTTCAAAATTCCCCTTTCAAAAGTTTTTCATATTGAACCCAATACCATTTCCAAAACCTTTTGGATTCAACATTCAATTTAAAAATTATTTTCTAAAATATGTGACTTAAACAATTCCCTCGTGCAATCCATATTTGTGTGTGTATTGTGTAGTCCAGGGGTTTTACACAATAGTGCAACATCATCAATTATCACATCATAGATTCAAGCACATCAATATCGATAAGTGGTATAATCTTATATCGCTTATCTTCATTCACAGATTCATAGATAAATAAATGACATTCATCACAGATCACACCAAAACAATTTATAACACAAAGCATAACATAACAGGGATATCAAACAATTCAACAATCAATGGAATTCAAACATTCACAAGTAAGATCAATTAATTATCTGATTAATTTAAATCAGATTAATTATTTATGAATAAACTACTAATCCTGGTTAATTAATATTAATTAATTATAAATTATTTTAATTAATTAACCTTTAATCATTTATTAATCAACCATTAATAATAAATTAATTAACCTTAAATTATTAATAAATCAACTTTAATTAATAATTTAACCAACATCTAATCATTAGATAATTAATCCATAATTATTTATCCTTAATTAATTACATTAATTAATTAACCATTAATTAAGTATTATTTAATTAATTAATCCCTAATTAATCACAATAAGTGATTACCCTAATCACTTACATTAATTAAGCATAAATTAATGACATTAAGAAATTATCCTTTAATTACTTGATTAATCAATTTAAATCATTAATTAATTACTTTTAATTAAGTAATTAACTTTAGGTAATTAATTATCCTTAATTACACACATTAGTAAATCTACCTTTAACTCGATCACACCAAGTAATTTTCCTTTATTAATTACCTTGTATGATTATACATAATTAATTTCATTAAGTAAATAACTTTTAATTACTTATTATTAGTTAGTCATTATTTAATTGAGTAATTATAATAAAATCAATTTATAAATTTACCTTAATTAATCACATCAATTAATCAACCATTGATTAATCTCATTAAGTAAATAACATTATCCTTTAAATTTCATTAAGAAATTACTCAAGACCTTAATTGATTTTAAAAGATAGATTATTTATCTTTATTAATTACAAGGTTATCATTTAAATTTTATTTTAAATATCCTTTTAGTCAAATTATCATTATAACCTAATTTATCTTAAGATCTTTAAGAAAACAAACATCTAAGCTTCTTAATTAAATTCTTAATTAAACCATTATATTTATTTAAAATAAATATAAGAATAAATAAAGGGTTATAACACCTCAAGTTTAATTCAAAAATTATAAAACTTTAAATTTATTCAAAACCAAAGATAAACATTTATAAAAAAAATCAAGAAAAAGGGGTTTAAAATTTGATTTAATTGGAAAAACTTGCTTATTTTAAAATTTTCAAACTACAACATTACAACCCGAGTCAACTGCCAACTTCCTTCGAGTTATTCCCGAGCCACCATTTTTTCATTTTTTTTTTAAATTTACAACTTGAAGAACACACGCATATGACTCAGCAACAAACCCAAGCCAAACACAACTTCGACCGAAGTCTACTTCGAGCCCATCCCCTTCTTCTTCCTTCAGCCAATACCGACACCAACTCATCCACGTGCACGTGCACAGTCGCACGACGATGCTCTGACCACCATCGTAACCTTCGACACACTATGATCAACCATGCCGACCCACACAACCCTTCAAATGCCATCAATTCGCCGTGGTTCGAAATCGAGCTACTCACCATCAATCTAGAACCAACTTAGACACCAAAATCCACCTTCCCTCGATCATCTCGACCATCTAACGCCACTCTCCATGGTCATAGCCTCGCCACTCACCCAAGAACCAATCCCCCTCGGTCTGGTCATGTCTTATGCCCCCTAAATGACGCAAAGACCTCGACTATGACGTCGACCAAAATGGATGGTTAAACCCTATTTCGACCTCGCCGCACTGCCACGACAATTAATAAAATTGCTTACTATTTTTCCTCGCATCACCATACCTTTAGCCTACTCCAGCTCCAACCCCGATGATCAACACCTCGTCAATCACTGTGTGCCGATGATTTAAGCATTTTTGATCAACTCGAATTCTGCCTTCCAATATAAACTTTAAAATTCTGAAATGATTTTCAAAAATCACGATTTTATAATACAAATTCATTCCTGTAATTAAATCTCGAAATCCAGACATTTGATTTTTGGGTATATTTGGATTTCCTACTGTTATTTCTTATTTTTAAAGTAAATTTCCAATATAAAAACTTTGATTTAATTTTAACATTGATTTTATACTATTTCAATCATCTTTCCTTTAGAAATTGTAACCTAAAAACAAATAAATGAAGAGCAATTTGATTTCTATAAGGGTTGTAACTTGTAAATCAACAGAGCACATGTATATATATATGTGCCCTGACTTTCATACACACACATATACCCTTATATATACATACATGCAACCACTTTGCTCCAACAATCAATCGCAAGCATCAAGGTTTGAACAAATTTCAGTATTTTAAAAGGTTGGTTTGCTCACCTTATCTTGAAGACACAGAGGACTGGTTAGAAATATGGAAATTGATTTGTTGAGTTGTTGAATTTCCTGGAACTTGCTTTTGTTGAATTTGAACTTCCAGGTTTGAAGTTACTTTTAATTTCCATTTGAGATGAACTTGCATAAAACTGTTGAATCTTTGCTTGCTTTCAAATTTGCTTGATATATCTTAATCTGGTAATGTTTATCTGCTTTCCAGTTTTGATTTGTTTTGTTTTCTGGTTTCAATTTCCAGGCTTGAATTGGTCAGAAAACACAGGTTTGTTTGAGATGAACATTTACTGGTTTGCTTCAGATTTCCAGGTTTTGATCTTTGATCAGGAATGAACTTAAGCTATTTGGTTTTAGGTTTGAATTCTTTGCATTTTATCTCTGGCTTGAGATTCTAGTTCGCTAGGTTTTTAGTTTTTTTCACGTTGAATTCATTTCTCAGATCTGAGTAGTTTTGAAAAATTGAAAACAGCCTGGCTTTTATTTTTTTATGCATGTTTTATAAATTTAATTTAAAAGAAAAAGAATGATTTGCCGCTTGTTAATTTTTTCATGTTAATTCATCACACTTGTTCAATTATTTTGAGAAAGGTTTACATTTGTTATTACACAATCTATTTTTTTTACAGTTGTTTAATACAAATAAATTTATGTCTTAGCACTTTGTTTTAATTTATTAAAAAATTGTGTTTTAAACCTTACTTCATTTTAATTTACAAATTATGTTTTTACCCTTTGTTTTAATTAGTATTTATGTTTTTTAAAATTTATCATATGTACTATATTTTATACTTTTATAACTTTTAAATAAAAATTCAAAATTTTTTTGTATTTAATTTCAAAATATAACTTCCAAATCAAAATGTCTATTTAATGTAATTTGGAAAACAAATCTTTATTAATTGGAAATATAATGTTTTCAAACCCAATATATTTATAAAATTTTCATTTTTTAATTTCAATTCCAAGATTCAATTTAAAATAAATTTATAAATATAACAAAACATATCTTTTATAAATATAAATATTTTATTCATTCCCAATCTATAAATATTTTCCAAATATTTACTTTCAACACATTTGTATTTGAATTTCAAATTCAAATTCCAAATTATAATCCATTTATAAAATATTTGTTAGTCCTTGAGATGATGGTTTTGATGACCATAACCTTAGAATAAGATTATAAAATATAAATACTAACATTATAGTTTAGAAATATATGTATATGCAGGATTTAACCATGTAGGTACCAAGAATGAAGATGTGAGATTCAAGATATCAAGATTGAAGACTCATGAGTATGAAGATTTCAACAGTTTAAGATTTTAATATAAGTAATTTAGTTAGGAATTTTGTTAAAACTCCTAGAAAAGCACTGGCATCTTAAAATCCATTTTTTTCGTGGAATGGAATCCACTTTGAGCCTGTTTAAGGGATGGAACCCTAAGTAGGATGGAACCTACGAAAATCTTGTGGAACATTGTTTTGTATCCACTAACTTTTATCCAAAATATTTTTACAAAATTATATTTTATTTTCAAAACGTTTTCAAAACCTTCCTTTTAAAAGAATCAAAAACATCTATCCGGAATTTAAATACTTTTAGCCTCAAAATAATTTTAAATTTCAAAATCAAAATCATCCTTATTTTTAAACTATCTTTTAATAATAATATATTTAATTTTTAATATTTATACTTAGATTTAAATATAAAATTATAGTAAAATTTTATATATACCAAAATATTACTCTCTATATTTATTTATGTATTTTCACTATAGTTAAGTATACTTACAAAGTTTAAAATAGTTTTAATATAAGATAAAAGTTATTTTCAAAGGAAAAAAAAACACCAAAATTTCCTTTGGCATGTCGACATACTCAAGATACCCATGTCGACATAGTGGCAGTTGGTTTCAAAATTTAAATTTCAAAAGATGTGTCTATTCGTCATATCTTTCACGAATGGAAATGACTGTTATTCTTCTATAAATAGAGGCCGTGTTCAACGAATTTCATATCATATTTTTTTGGTTATCACTCCTCTTCTTTTTCCACGTTTCTTTATACACATTCTTACCATTACTCTGCCGAAATCACCATTCAATCTAACTAGATCATTTCTAGTTTGATTCTCTATCACTATCTCAACAAGATCCTCAGTGCTATTTAGAGTTATAGACTTTTTTGTAATCAATTAAGCGAGAAAAGGTGTGATTATAGCCTTGGAAATCAATTAAGCAAGAAAAGGTGTGATTGTGGCATTGGAAATCAATTAAGTTAGAAAAGGTGTGATTATAGCCTAGGAAATCAATTGGGTGAACTTGTTGCCCCTGGAATCAAGTATCTCATCCCAGAGGATTGTAAATCTGAATTGGTGTACCTCGTGGCCTTGAAATCGAGGGTGTAATTGTACAATTGCTTTTGAATGGAAATCTGTACTTGTGTGCGGGACTGGATGTAGGGTATCTTCGAACTAGTATAAAATCTGATGTGTTCTTTCCTTTACTGCTTTTACTTTATTTCTACATCTGTGTTTGTTTCTATGATCATATCTGTGTCTGAATATTGCATACATTTGTGTTCTAGTTAACATACACTCAAAAAGATTTAGTAATTCCTTAAAACACTATTCACCCCTCTCTAGTGTTTATCCTAGCTTAAGATCCGTAATCCGCATTTCTCACATTTCGTATCAGAGCAAGGTTTTCATAGTTTCATAATCTGATTTTTGAAAAAGTTTGTAAAATGGCTTTGTTTGTTAATACTACTTTAGAAATATTCAGATCATCATTGTCTCATGAGTCTGCATATAATCAATATTCAAATACAAGTTGTCTACTAAGATTGTTTGATGTGCAGGAAACATGCTTTATGGGGGTTGAGGAATCAATCCACGACGGACAAATTGTGTAGATCAAAAAGAATAAATGGATACTTGATAGTGGATGTTCTAGACACATGACTGGCAATCCAGATATGCTGAATGATATAATATACAAAGACAGAGAACTAGTTAACTTTGGAGACAATTCAAAAGGATATGTGATTGGCATCGGTAAAGTCAGTAACTTTGAAACTCTATTATTACTAATGATTTGCTATTTAAGAATCTGAAACATAATCAGCTAAGTATAAGTCAACTCTACGATAAAGGATATAAAATTAAATTTGTAAAAGATAAGTGTCACATTGAAGATAATAATTCAACCATAATATTTGAGAGAATTAGGAAAAAGAATATTTATATTCTTAGTATGAAAGTTTCAAATGATAACCAGTGTCTTTTGGCAGATACAAGTGACCCATGGATTTGGCATAAGAGATTTGGGCATTTGAATTTCAAACTCTTATCTAAACCGTCAAAACATGATCTAGTAAGAAGTCTCCCTAAAAGGAGTTTTAAAGTAGATAGTATATGTGATGCATGTCAATTAGGAAAACTTAGGAAATGTTCCTTTAAATTAAAAGATATGATTTCAATCTCAAAACCTCTTGAATTACTTCAACTTGATTTATTTCATCCATCTCAAATTCTATCAATAAATCATAGTAAATATGTTTTTGTAATTGTGGATGATTATTCTAGATTTACACGGGCAATATTTTTGAAACATAAAAGTGATACTTTTGAATGTTTAAAGAACTTTACAAAAAGGATTCAAAATCAAATTTCTCTAAAAATTATAACCATCCGTAGTGATCATGATGGTGAATTTGAAAATGAAAAGTTCGAGCAATTCTGCAATAAAAAGGGAATAACTCACAATTTTTCATTTCCAAGAACTCCATAACAAAACGGAGTAGTAGAATGTAAAGATAGGACGATTCAAGAGTGTGCGGGAACTATGCTTTCAGATAGTAAATTACCGAAGTATTTTTGGGCAGAAGCAATTGCTACCGCCTGTTATATTTTAAGCAGAATTTTAATTAGACCTCTAAATGATAAGACATCTTATGAACTTCTTTACTCAAAGAAACCTAAGGTACCTTATTTTAGAATTTTTAGTAGTAAATGTTTTATCTTAAATACAAAATATAACTTAGATGAATTTGATCCTAAATCCGACAAAGGTATCTTTATCAGATATTCTAATAGAAGTAAAGCATATAAAGTGTTTAATTTAAAAACTAACACCATCGAAGAAACAATGCATGTTTCGTTCGATGAAAATCTGAAATTTTTTGAAGATTTAAATGATGAAGAGGATTTATTCACTCAAAATCAAGAGTCAACTGAAACTAATAATGAAACTAATCATCCTAATAAAAGGATTAAACTTTTAAAAAATCATCCAACTGAAAATATACTTGGAGATATGCAATCTGTTGTTAAAACTAGAAATCAACTAAGTCAAATGAGCAATGTAGCCTTTATATCAACTATTGAACCTAAAAATAAAAAAGAAGCATCAACTGATGATTCATGGATTTTGGCTATGCAAGAAGAATTAAATCAGTTCACTAGAAATGATGTTTGGGAACTTGTTCCTAGACCTGAAAATAAAACTATAATTGGAACTAAATGGGTTTATAAAAATAAAATGAATGGACAAGGAGAGGTTGTTAGAAATAAAACCCGGTTAGTCGCTCAAGGTTATTGTCAAGAAGAAGAAATAGATTTTGATGAAACCTTTGCTCCCATAGCAAGATTAGATGCCATTAGGATTCTAACTTGCTTTCGCAAATCATAATAATTTCAAATTATTTCAAATGGATGTTAAAAGTGCCTTTTTAAATGGATTTGTAGAAGAGGAAGTATATGTTGAACAACCACCACTTTTTGAAAATGAAAATTTACCAAATCATGTTTACAAACTTAAGAAAGCTCTATATGGTCTAAAACAAGCTCCTAGAGCCTAGTATGATAGACAAAGATCTTACTTATTATAATCAAAATTTGAAATTGGTAAAGTAGATAATACTCTTTTTATTAAGAGAAATAAAAATGATATTCAACTAGTACAAGTTTATGTAGATGATATCATTTTCGGATCAACTAATTTTGAAATGAATAAAGAATTTTCTGAAATAATGACAAAAGAGTTTGAGATAAGTCATTTGCGTGAATTAAATTTCTTTTTAGGATTACGAATAAAACAATCAGATAATGGTGTCTTTATTAGTCAAGAAAAATATGATAAAGACCTAATTAGTAAATTTGGTTTGACTACTGCAAGTGGAAAATCCACTCCCATGGAAACCAATGAGTACCTTAGTAAAGAAGATCTCTCGAAAGATGTAGATCAAAAATTATATAGAGGAATGATTGGATCACTACTCTATATCACTGCTAGTAGACCTGATATCATGCATAGTGTTTGTCTCTGTGCAAGATATCAATCTCAACCTAAAGAGACCCACTTAAAAGCCGTAAAACGTATCATAAGATATGTTAAACACACCTCTAAGTATGGCTTATTTTACCCTAAAATGATTCTATTGAATTAATATCTTACTGTGATGCTGATTATGCTGGTTGTAAATCAGACCGAAAAAGTACAAATGGAACTTGTCACTTTTTGGGGCATTCACTGATTTCCTGGTTTGGTAAAAAGAAAAACACAATTTCTTTATCATCTACCGAAGCAGAGTATATTTCTGCTGCTTTAGCCTATTCTCAAGTAATATATATGCAACAAACTTTAAAAGATTATGGTTTAAATATCTCAAAATCACCAATTTATTGTGATAATACTAGTGCGTTAAATTTATCCAAAAATACTACTCAACATGCTCGAACTAAATATATTGATATAAGACAACATTTTCTCATAGATAATATAAATAAGGAAGTAATTACTCTCGATTATATTAATTCCGAGAATCAAATTGCTGATATATTAACAAAACCCTTAAATGAATCTATATTTACTAAATTAAGAAGAGAATTAGGTATTTGTTCAATAACTGAAATGTAAAAATATAAATAACAAAGTATAATTAAAAATTAAATTAAAATAAATCAAATAGTAAAAATTTCAAGGAACATGTCGACATCCCCCTACCCATGTCGACATACAATGATTTTTTATTTTTTTGAAATTTTTCCCACTAAAATTCAAATAATTGGTTATATATTCTTCTTATTTTCGAAATTTTGATCATTCTCTCTATTCTCTCTCTATTCTAACTTCTGAAATAAATTAAACCATGGCCTCCTCTTCCGAATCAAATAAAAATTCACCTTTTCATTCCCTTCTCCTACTTCTGGACCGTTTCAACGAACAACGCTCGCACGAATGATGAAAATGGAGGATTCTCTGAAGGATGCACTACAATTAATGACTGAAATTCAAGTGGTGCAACTTAGAATGGCCAAAGAACAAGAAGGGCAAGGCAAAATCCTTAGAAATTTGCAAAAATTCTAATGGACAATCATGCTAATCCGATCTTGATTGATAAAGATTCTTAAAGGGATCAGGTGCAAGAGGACAGCGAGGAAGAAGAAGCCTTCATGGACAAAGAGGACATTGAAGAAGACGACAAAGTCGTTTGTGTTGGCGAAGTGTGCTTTGACAAAGATGGAAATCTTTTCGATCAACGTGGAAATTTCTGTTTCCACTATCCAAATTGTTCGGTTCATAGGTCTCCCATTTTCATAGACACTCATTAGTTTCTTTTCTTTTTTCCTATTGTTGTATGTTCTTTCTTACGTTCTCTACGAAAATGTAAATATAACTATATAATTAATAAATAATTTGTGTTCTTATATTTTATCACTATTATAAATATTATCTTGTATGGATTTTTAGTTAGGGAAGTTATTAGTTTAGGACTAAGTTTTAGTTTTAGAATTAAGTGTTGATTATTTATGATAACACTATCATTATAATCACATGTCATAGAGTATTAGATTAAGAGAGAGTTATATAGTTTTCAGTTAGTTTTTGTTGATGACAAAGGGGGAGAAATATAAAATAGGGTAGTTTGGCATAGATTAAGGGGGAGTTATTAAGATAGAAGTAATATTTTATAAACAAAGATTGTCATCATCAAAAAGAGGGAGATTGTTAGTCCTTGAGATGATGGTTTTGATGACAACAACCTTAGAATAAGATTATAAAATATAAATACTAACAGTATAGTTTAGAAATATATGTATAAGTAGGATTTAACCATGCAAGTATCAAGAATGAAGACTTTACAGTATAGTGATTCAAGATTTCAAGAGTTCGAGATTTTAATATAAGTACAAGATTTTAATATAAGTAATTTAATTAGGAATTTTGTTAAAACTCTTAGAAAAGCGCTGGCATCTTAAAATCCAGTTTATTCCTGGAATGGAATCCACTTCGAGGCCGCTAAAGGGATGGAACCCTAAGTAGGATGGTACCTACGAAAAATCTTGTTGAACATTGTTTTGTATCCACTAACTTTTATTAAAATATTTTTACAAAATTATATCTTGTTTTCAAAATGTTTTCAAAACCTTCCTTTTAAAAGAATCAAAAACATCTATCCGAAATTTAAATACTTTTAGCCTCAAAATAATCTTTAATTTCAAAATCAAAATTATCCTTAGTTTTAAGCTATCTTTTAATAATAATATATTTAATTTTTAATATTTATACTTAGATTTAAATATAAAATTATAGTAAAATTTTTATATATACCAAAATATTATTCTCTATATTTATTTATGTATTTTAACTATAGTTAAGTATATTTATAAAATTTTAAAATAGTTTTAATATAAGGTAAAAGTAGTTTTCAAAGAAAAACAAAGCACCAAAATTTCCTTTGGCATGTCGACATACTTAAGATACCCATGTTGACATAGTGGCAGTTGGTTTCAAAATTTAAATTTCAAAAGAAGTGTCTATTCGTCATATCCCTTCACGAATTGACATGGTTGTTATTCTTTTATAAATAGGGGCTGTTTTCAATGAATTTCATATCATATTTTTTTGGTTTTCACTCCATTTCTTCTTCCACGTTTCTTTTTACACATTCTTACTATTAATCTGCCGAAATCACCATTGAATCTAACTAGATCATTTCTGGTTTGATTCTCTATCACTATCTCAACAAGATCCTCAGTGCTATTCAGAGTTATAGACTTCTTTGTAATCAATTAAGCGAGAAAAGGTGTGATTGTAGCCTTGGAAATCAATCAAGCTAGAAAAGGTGTGATTGTGGCCTTGGAATTCAATCAAGTTAGAAAAGGTGTGATTGTAGCCTAAGGAATCAATTGCGTGAACTTATTGCCTCTGAAATCAAGTATCTCTACCCAAAGGATTGTGAGTCTGGAGTGGTGTACCTCATGGCCTTGAAAGCAAGGGTGTAATTGTACAATTGCTTTTGAAAGGAAATCCGTACTTGTGTGCGGGACTGGATGTAGGGTAACTCCGAACCAGTATAAAATCCGGTGTGTTCTTTCCTTTACTACTTTTACATTATTTATGCATCTGTGTTTGTTTCTGTGATCATATCTGTGTCTGAATATTGCACACATTTGTGTTCTAATTAACATAAACTCAAAAAGATTTAGTGATTCCTTAAAACACTATTCACCCCCCTCTTTTGTGTGCGTGTGTGTATATTCCCACATTTTCAATTTAATCCACAATTTAGTTTAAATTTAATATATTATTCAAAATATTAATCTCTGAATTTCCAATTAGAAATTCTATAAAAAAAATTCATTTTTATACTCATTTATATTAATGAACAAACAAATACCTATTTGACTTGGAAAATAACAAATTAATTCACAATTCAATTTCAAAAATTAAATTACTTACTGTAACAACCCGCTATTTTAGACTATTCGAATCTGCACATGTCGAACTTGAATAATTCAAAATACCGAATTGTTAATTATAATTTGGCAAAACTCAGATATACAGTAAATAAATAATCACAGACACAGAGTAATAATATGCAACGGAAGCAAAAGATAGTAGTTCATGAAGCTACTATATATAATAGAGTTAAATAAGTTACAACAGAAGTCTTGAATACAATAGTCAAATACAATAATTGGAATACATCACTGGAATCAACTGAATATCTGGAAACTGGATAGATAGCTGGATCTCCAGGCGAAGCTCCAACTCCAAAGGTGAGTCTCAAAAGCTGAACCACTCGGTCTGACCCGAGAGTAAAGCAAAACACAAAGCTCTCGAGTCAGGATTAACATTCTTATATCAATAAATCCAACTCAAGTGAAATAACAATTGAAATATAATAACTCAAAGAACGTTGGAATAACCATCCTTTAAGGGTCCGTTAAACTATCTACTATGTAGTAGTGTACGCTAGATAGATAATGCCTATCAGTAATATAAAATATCAAAATAGTGTTAAGGCGTTACCATAACCCCCCTTAACACATTTTATATAAGCCTTATAGTCTATACAGCACTGTAAACTCCACCTTAAACTCGTGGGATATCAGGGAGTACTCCATAGGTATAACACAAAACAAATTCGTAGTAGTCGCGTATATAGGGATACAAGTATGACAAGGCACATGAGGCAATACCCAAGGTAGTTAAACTACCGTTTGCTTGATCCGGACTGGTGAGAACGCATCGCCGCAACTATCGCAACACCACAAAACAAAACTCCCAAAAGTATGAGGGTGCACCAATCAATAACAAGTAATGAGTAGTTTACGAAGAAGTGTGTTCGATCGAGGTGGCTAACCCCATTTGGCCTGGCACGGCTCCTGTTTTAGTCATTTCCAATTTAACACAAGTGTCAAGGCTATCCATTATCGTTCTCTTTCTTCAGTCATCACGTACATCATTCCAACCACTTCATTCAGGATCACACTCCGCGTATAGTTATTAAAGTTGTTTCAGTTTAGACAGAGAGTATGTCCATAACCGATTCCGGTTTCTTTAATAACTTTCGTAATTATTACACCGATTGGTCGTTTAATATATTTCAAAACCAAATCAAACTCAATTTCAATTAGAATTTGTACATCAACATTTCATTTGTCTTTCAAATTCGATTTCCATAATTTACGTTTCAAAATTTTCAAATTACCGTTTCAAAATCTTATAATTCAATTTCATTTTTATTTAAACAATTCAAATATTGATTCAAGTTCGTATATAAGTTTCATCCCGTAATTATTTAAATAAATTGAATCTAACATTCAAATCGATTTTAAATTCATTTATCGATTTCATTTAATATTCGTTAGATTAATTTAACATTCAAAACAATTTCTATTAAATTTACATTTCATTAAATCAATTTCTTAAGTTCAACTTCTTTATATCAACTTACAAATTGAATTCAATTAAATTCGTCAATCGAGTTCTTTAAATTACAAGTCTTATATTTATTCCAATAAATCACATTTTATTTCTTGTTAAAGAACTTCAAATTCACTTATTTCTTTACTTAGTTCGAAATTTCAGACAATTAATAAAGAAACTAAATTTAACATATTCTACAAGTTCAATTTCACTTATTAACTTACTTAAATTTTCCAAAGCTTAATTAATAAAGGAAACCCAATTTCATTCATCAACGAAATTCAAATTCACTTATTCAAAAGTTCAATTTTTCTTATCAAAGAATTCAATTTTATTTAATTATCGAATAATTCAATCTTATTTAATTATTAAATAATTTCAAAACTTAATTATTCAATAATTTCAAACTTAGTAATTTCAGACTAAATTATTAAATAATTTCCAACTTCATTGTTAAATAATTTCAAACTTAATTATTAAATAATTTCAACTTAAACTTAATTATTAAATAATTCAACTTAATTATTAAATAATTTCAACTTAATTCAATGAATAATTCCAAATTTTATTGACAATTAATTTATTATAAAACAACGTTCTTTCAACAACTATTATGTTAATATTTTGTTTCAAATATTAATATTAACATTTCCTTTCATGAAATTCAAATTCCAATTTCTTTCAAAACTTATTATTTATTCAAATAAAATCTTCATTTTATTTTAAATCAAATTATTGACCAATCGGGTTTTTATTTAATTCTCTATCCTAAGTCAAGCTCATTTGGAAATTTATCATTTCGACCCGATTCCATTTCAATTCAAAGATCAAAGCATAGCAAAGGGAACTTGCAGTGTGATAACTAGGATGGTCAAAGTAAATAAAAAAGTAATAACAACAATCAATAACCATCTAATATTTAATTCAAATAATCCTGAAATAATCGTATTAATTCACATTGTTGTTTGTGCAAATTAATATAATTATTTCTAGAATTTACATTATCATTTCATGTAGATTAGAGATTATTACACTAGTAATTTATACGGTTTTTCACTTAGTATCTATTACTCAATTTCATACTACAACAGTTTACACAACAAACATTAAATGGTTCAAGATGTAATTAACCATATTTCTATGTGTTAATTAGTTTAAACATTTAAAGGGGTCATATTTACAAATTTAACTAATCAAATACAACGCATATGTCGATTCAAAATTTTTAACTATCCAACGTCAAATTCAATTGCATAATATTTATCACTTTATATATTTCAATTTAACATCCAATATAAACAACAAACAATCAATCAATTATCAACCAACCGGGATTATCATCGTATAGTTAACAGATAATGGTGTCAGATGTCATAGGTGAACTGATATAGGTAATAACATATATATAACAGTGTAATTACTAACAGCAGCATATTTCAATTGTCGTTTCAATTGAAATCAAATTTAATAAATAAAAGAACATTAATCGTGAGTGATTGCTCACCTTTCGAGGCTAGAGAGATAGAGAAGAATGAGATGAGTCGCAGGTCCAAGCACGTATTTCGAAAACGAAGCAAGATTTGCACGAATTTGATGGAAAGTGCTGATAAATGGAAAATGGATGAGAACGATTGAATCAGTTGATATAAATCGAACTAAATATATATTATTTTTCAAAAATCAATTTAAACATATATTTATCTTCAAATTTACATTTAATCTCATACTTATAAAATAATATATATATTTACATAACTTATAAAATATGCAACCCAGAACATGCTATACTTATGTATATAAGCTAGATATCATAAACAATCAAACTGACTATATATATACGTGAACTTACTTTAATATTATATGTATATAACCAATAAGCTCATGTAACTACAAAAATTTACTTTATTACAATCTTACTTTAAAGGTCTATCTGTGGACAAACACTTGTCTATACTATTATATCAACTTATTATAACTATATACAGGTGACAGATTTGATAATATGTATATTTCATATCAACAACAAACCAAGATGTAGCTTATATATATTACCAATAAGTTATGTAAACTTATAGTACAACATATAACCATATATAAAACAATATACCGGTACATATATAACTTAGATATATAAGTGACTACAAGCATACTAACTCAGGTATTAACTAATAGATTTTATAACTTTCATAAGCTTTGCATATATATATATATATATATATATATATATATATATATATATATATATATATATATATATATATAACCAGGTCAAACAGAAATTTATACTTTAAAAATCAACATAACTTTATAGAAAAAAATAAAAATAAATGAATATTCCGTTTAAATCTATATCTTTAACAAAGTTCCAAATATAACTATGTAAGATTTCTTATAATACTTGCATAGATAGAACTGTCATACAGACTATATAAAAAAAAATCATAAATATACTTATATATTATAATACATAAAATAATATGCTTGCAGCAAACAAAATATATGCAATGCCTATCCTATAAGAGTAAGACTAACTACTAGGAAATAACAAGTAAAGGATATCTCCATAAATTAAGGTAGATATCAACTGTAGAACCTTTGTAACATTATAACTATACATGGAAATCAATATCATTATAACTTTGTAGAACTAACCGATTACATTATGTCTAAACTTAGTATATAACTAAATCTCGGTATAAAATATGTTTGTTAACATGTATGCTTTCCTGTAAGGTTTCAAAAATCTGAGCATAATATGTTTATAATTCCTCTTACATGCATATCATCAATACTGTATATTACAGCGAAAAGACGCTCAGGCATCACGATATAATATATGTAACATATTATACATAACGGCTAGAACTTATGCCACAAAAACAACTGACTAGATAGAGCTAGTATATATACAACACCTTAATATATATTAACAAACTCATGCATAACTTTAGATAATCTATATGTATTTTTATATATACAACAAAGTAAAATTCCATATTATATAAATATATATACCTGCTATATATAAAAGTCGAAAGCAATCTGTTATGCGAAATGATATACAGCCCTAAACAAAGCAAGGAGGCTGGCGAGTGGGTGAGATGGTGGAGCATTGGCGGCGGTTCGGCTATGAATGGATGGGCCGGAGGGAAGAAAGGGATTCGCGTGCAAGTTCCTGTGCTAGCGTGTGTAGGCGGAGCTTGGTGGTGAAGTCCGGTGGATCTGGGAAGGGTGGCACCGGTTGATGTTGCACGCGGAGGGGAATGGCGATGCTTGGCGTGATTAGGGTGCCTGTCTTGCGGTTGATGGTTAAGCTAGGTGTGATGTTGGGTTCATGCTCGGCAAAGCAAGGCCGTGGGTCGACATGTTGGGTGTAGAGTGATGTGAGCACGACTGAGCTTGAGAAGAAAGGGGGTAAAAGGCAAACGTGGTGGCTGCAGTCAGATCTGGAGAGGAGGGGCGGTCGGAGCGAAGGGAAGGGAGGAGAGAGGCGATGTAGAGGGGATGGGTGACGGTTTTTTAGCGTGTGGAGGATGCTGGTGAACTGGAGGTGCATGCTTGCATGGACAAAGGAAAAATATGATGAGCAAGAATACTCTTGCGTGAGGAAGAGAGATGAGGGGGTGGGTGAGTTTGAAAGAGAAATGAATTGGGAAAACAAACGTACATCATATATGCATTTTTATGTTTCCCAAACCCATAAAAATAAGGCATTGAACAAACCATCCGTGAATTTATGGAATAGAAACCATTGGCCCTAGATTAGGCAGATAATAAATGTTAGAAACCGTTGTGTTTGTACGGTTAAAATAAAGAGACACGAAGGAATCGTTTTCCCGAATTCGTCGAGTTTCGAATGCCGAAACAAACGAATGAGTATATCGTAGAAGTCAACACGACGAGACGATCGAAACGGTATAAAGATATCAGTGGTACGATCGAATTATAAAAATTCAAATTTTCTACTATCCGAAAATGCAGCAAAAATGCAGAAAAATAAGATTGACGGAGCTAAAGAAGTCCGAATTTGGAAAAATGACATCTTGCTCAGAAGATGATTTGTAATTTTTATATGTAAAAATATTTAGGTTTCGAAAACGTTTTATTTTCATCTCTTTTTAACTGATTAAATTGAAGTAAATTTACGCACGAAATAAACTTTCATATTTTTGGATGAAAATTTACCAATTGCTATGTTTAACTAGATGCATTCCAAATATCAAATTTATATTTCAAAATTTTATAGTTTAAATTTCCACAAAATTACAATTGATAAGGTTATTAAAACCGGTTAAATTTACAGGTTGTTACACTCTCCTCCACTCAAAACTTTTCGTCCTCGAAAAGGAAGGAGGTAGGAGAATAGAAACAACCAGAAGATAATAGACTTGAATTACATAATAAACAATTAATTTAAACCATGTAAATTTCAATTTAAATAAATTTATATCCATCAATTTGTTTTTAAATTCAAGATTTTCATTAAATTGATTTGATTTCACATTTATTAATGTTAGGTACAAAAGGTTTCTTCCAAATGAAATTCAATTTATATTTAAATAATTCAAGATACTCCCTTAAGTTGATTTAATTCAGTTTATTAACTTTCAAAACAAATTTTATTCTATTAATCACACCTATTATTTATTTAACTTACTATTCTATTTATCTCCATAAACATTTTATAGTTAAAATTTAAGTGAATAACATTTATTATACGCACCCATATTTTATTTATAAGGACAATTTATTGTATATTATCCAATTTTCTTAAATTAACAATTTCAAAGGTCCTAAATTTGAATAGTCATTTATTATAATCATACTTTATTCGATAAATTTAATTCTTCTTTATTTCGAATTATTATTAAATTTATTCTACTTAATATATCTTATCACATATATATATTAAGTATATTTACATTTATTATAACTACTCGAATTTATTTTAAAAAAAATTCCTTTAATATCATTTATATTGTATAATATTCACTTACATAATTACCTTTTGAAAATTTAGGTAAGTTATATTGAATGCAATTGAGTATTATACAAGAAAATTTCTAATTTAACTATTCAGGCTTAAATTTTTATTAAAAATTTCGATTCCATTTTATAATTGAAATTATCGTTTAACATAAATTTAAGAATTAAATTTTCGAGTAACTTCAAATTTATTTAGAGATAAATAAATACATATATAATATATCAAATCAGTTTAAATCATATATCAATATATATATTACAAATCAAATCATACTTTAAGTAATTCAAATCAATTTATTTTTCAAAACAAACCTTAGCAAAGCTGCAGAATAGTCTCTCCACTTCGAAACTCGATAATGAATGTCAATGATGCGGCCGTCATCACCGAAATTATTTTCCAGCGACAAAAGAGAAGAGCTCAAATTTAATCATTTAAAATTCTTTAAAACGGTTTCTATTTGAAAATATTTTAAACACTAAACGCTTTAAACTTAGATCCAAAGTTTGAAATCATCGGAAATTAAATTCTCAAATTCTTTATTTTAATTCGTTACAAACTCCAAATCAAATTATGACCAAATTTTATAAATTCATTTATTTATGTTATGAAATAGTCAATGATTTATAAAACAATAAATGAAAATTAAATTTTAACATTTCGGACAATAGATTCATTAGCATTTTAATTTCAGAAAAATTTAAACTTGTATAATCATACAAAATTATTTTATCTACCAAATTTGAAAATACTATTCTGTCAGTTTGCTCTGTTCAAGTGTTTTGGAAATCCTATCGATAGCGTTGATCAGAAGAATCGATCGAAAATCCAAATCAACCTCAACAACTCAAACAACACTATATATATAAAACATTTTATATTAACAACCAATGCACTTCTTCACTCAACGGTACAATAATGGATTTCAAAGCAAGGATAGAGATTCAAATTTGATGGACTCAAATCAAAGAGAATTTTAATTTAAAAATCGGTTTGATACAAAAATATGATGATTTAAATATCAAAATATGGAGATGGATAAGTTTATATAAATCGCGGACAACCTTAACCGGGTCGACCGTGACTTCAAGAATAAGATCGATGCTGAATTCTAAGGCAAAATCGGCATCAGATCTTAAGGAATAGAATTTAAGCATAGTAGGAGATAGATAGCCTCGTAAACCGAGGATACAGAAATCCCTGGTAAATTGATGTCTATTGTAAAGGAGTTTCACCCTTTTTATAAATCAATTTGAGATTGGCAAGACCGCCGACTCATTATAAAGATCATTAGAAGTGGAGTTATGGTATACTCCAGAATTAAAAGGAGACGAATAGTGAAGGACAAGAATGAATTTCGAAACCGAGGGAATGTTCCAAAATTCAAAGGAATCGAGTTAAAAGGAAGAGATCGAAACTTGAATGAGAGTGATTCTGTAAATACATTTACCCTATGTGTTAAGTCTTGCCTAGAGCTACCAAAGCTCTGATACCAACTGTAACGACCCGCTATTTTGGACTATTTGCATCCGCACATGTCGGACTTGAATAATTCAAAATACCGAATTATTAATTATAATTTGGCAAAACTCAGATATACAGTAAATAAATAATCATAGAATCACAGACACAGGGTAATAATATGCAGCGGAAGCAAAAGATATTAGTTTATGAAGCTACTATATATAACAGAGTTAAATAAGTTACAACAGAAGTCTCGAATACAATAGTCAAATATAATAATCGGAATACATCACTGGAATCAACTGAAT
Source organism: Allium cepa (assembly GCA_030765085.1). Taxonomy (NCBI): domain Eukaryota; kingdom Viridiplantae; phylum Streptophyta; class Magnoliopsida; order Asparagales; family Amaryllidaceae; genus Allium; species Allium cepa. Next base: position 592,766,751 of record CM060937.1, read on the forward strand.
ATCCGGAAACTGGATAGATGGATGGATCTTCAGGCAAAGCTCCAACTCCAAAGGTGAGTCTCAAAAGCTGAACCACTCGGTCTGACCCGAGCGTAAAGCAAAACACAAAACACTCCAGTCAGGATTAACATTCTTATATCAATAAATCCAACTCAAGTGAAATAACAATTGAAATACAATAACTCAAAGGACGTTGAAATAACCACCCTTTAAGGATCCATTAAACTATCTACTATGTAGTAGTGTACGCTAAATAGATAATGCCTATCAATAATATGAAATATCAAAATAGTGTTAAGGCGTTACCATAATCCCCCTTAACACATTTTGTATAAGTGTTATAGTCTATACAACACTGTAAACTCCACCGTAAACTAGTGGGATATCAGGGAGTACTCCATAGGTATAACATAAAACAAATTCGTAGTGGTCGCGTACATAGGGATACAGGTATGACAAGGCACATGAGGCAATACCCAAGGTAGTGAAACTACCGTTTGCCTGATCCGGACTGGTGAGAACGCATCATCGCAATGATCACAACACCGCGAAACAACACTCCCAAAAGTACGAGGGTGCACCAATCAATAACAAGTAATGAGTAGTTTACGAAGAAGTGTGTTCGCTCGAGGTGGCTAACCCCATTTGGCCCGGCATGGATCCTGTTTTAGTCATTTCCAATTTGACACAAGTGTCAAGGCAATCCATTATCATTCTCTTTCTTCAGTCATCACGTACATCATTCCAACCACTTCATTCTGGATCACACTCCGCGTATAATTATTAAAGTGGTTTAGGTTTAGACAGAGAGTATGTCCACAACCGATTCCGGTTTCTTTAATAACTTTCGTAATTATTACACCAATTGGTCGTTCAATATATTTCAAAACCAAATCAAATTCAATTTCAATTAGAATTTGTTCATCAACATTTCATTTGTCTTTCGAAGTCGATTTCCATAATTTACGTTTCAAAACTTCCAAATTACCATTTCAAAATCTTATAATTCAATTTCATTTTTATTTAAACAATTTAAATATTGATTCAAGTTCGTATATAAGTTGCATCCCGTAATTATTTAAATAAATTCAATTTAACATTCAAATCGATTTTAAATTCATTTATCGATTTCATTCAATATTCGTTAGATTAATTTATCATTCAAAACAATTTCTATTAAATTTACATTTCATTAAATTAATTTCTTAAGTTCAACTTCATTATATCAACTTACAAATTTAATTCAATTTAATTCGTCAATCGAGTTCTTTAAATTACAAGTCTTATATTTATTCCAATAAATCACATTTTATTTCTTGTTAAAGAACTTCAAATTCACTTATTTCTTTACTTACTTCCAAATTTCAGATAATTAATTAAGAAACTAAACTTCACATATTCAAGAAGTTCAATTTCACTTATTAACTTACTTAAATTTTCCAAAGCTTAATTAATAAAGCAAACCCAATTTCATTCATCAACGAAATTCAAATTCACTTATTAAAAAGTTCAATTTTTCTTATCAAAGAATTCAATTTTATTTAATTATCGAATAATTCAATCTTATTTAATTATTAAATAATTTCAAAACTTAATCAATAATTTCAAACTTAATAGTTTCAGACTAAATCATTAAATAATTTCCAACTTCATTGTTAAATAATTTCAAACTTAATTATTAAATAATTTCAACTTAATTATTAAATATTTAAAACTTAATTATTAAATAATTTCAACTTAATTCATTGAATAATTCCAAATTTTATTGACAAATAATTTATTACAAAACAACGTTCTTTCAATAACTATTATGTTAATATTTTGTTTCAAATATTAATATTAACATTTCCTTTCATTAAATTCAAATTCCAATTTCTTTCAAAACTTATTATTTATTCAAATAAAATCTTCATTTTATTTTAAATCAAATTATTGACCAATCGGGTTTTTATTTAATTCTCTATCCTAAGTCAAGTTCATTTGGGTATTTATCGTTTCGACCCGATTCCATTTCAATTCAAAGATCGAAGCATAGCAAAGGGAACTTGCGGTGTGATAACTGGGCTGGTCAAAGTAAATAAACAAGCAATAACAACAATCAATAACCATCCAATAATTACTTCAAATAATGCCGAAATAATCGTATTAATTCACATAGTTGTTTGTGCAAATTAATATAATTATTTTTAGAATCTACATTATCATTTCATGTAGATTAAAGATTATTACGCTAATTATTTATACAGTTTTTCACTTAGTATCTATTACTCAATTTCATACTACAACAGATTACACAACATGCATTCAATGGTTTAAGATGTAATTAACCATATTTCTATGTGTCAATTAATTTAAACATTTAAAGGGGTTATATTTACAAATTTAACTAATCAAATCCAACGCATATGTCGATTAAATCTTTTTAACTATCCTACGTCAAATTCAATTGCATAATATTTATCACTTTATATATTTCAATTAACATCCAATATAAACAACAAAAAATCAATCAATTATAAACCAACTGGGATTATCATCGTAAAGTTAACAGATAATGGTATCAGATGTCACAGGTGAACTGATACAGGTAATAACATATATATAACAGTGTAATAACAAACAGCAGCATATTTCAATTATCGTTTCAATTGAAATCAAATTTAATAAATAAAAGAACATTAATCATAAGTGATTGCTCACCTTTCGAGGCTAGAGAGATAAAGAAGAATAAGATGAGTCGCGGGTCCAAACACGTATTTCCAAAACGAAGCAAGATTGGCACGAATTTGATGGACAATGCTGATAAATGGGAAATTGATGAGAACGATTGAATCAGTTGATATAAATCGAACAAAATATATATTATTTTTCGAAAATCAATTTAAACATATATTTATCTTCAAATTTATATTTAATCCCATACTTATAAAATAAAATATATATATATTTATATAACTTATGAAATATGTAACCCAGAACATGCTATACTTATGTATATAAGCTAGATATCACAAACAATCAAACCGACTATATATATACATAAAGTTACCTTAATATTATATGTATATAACCAATAAGTTCACGTAACTACACATATTTACTTTATTACAATCTTACTTTAAAGGTCTATCTGTAAACAAACACTTGTCTATACTATTATATCAACTTATTATAACTATATACAGGTGACAGATCTGATAATATGTATACTTCATATCAACAACAAACCAAGATGTAGCTTATATATATATATATATATATATATATATATATTACTAATAAGTTATGTAAACTTACAGTACAACATATAACCATATATAAAACAATATACCGGTACATATATAACTTAGATATATAAATGACTACAAGCATACTGACTTGGATATTAACTAATAGATTTTATAACTTTCATAAGCTTTGCATATATATAACCAGGTTAAACAGAAATTTATACTTTGAAAATCAACATAACTTTATACAAATTAAATAAATAAATGAATATTCCGTTTAAATCTATATCTTTAACAAAGTTCCAAATATAACTTCGTAAGATTTCTTATAATACTAGCATAGATAGAATTGTCATACAAACTATATAAAAAAATCATAAATATACTAATATATTATAATACATAAAATAATATGCTTGCAGCAAACAAAATATATGCAATGCCTATCCTATATGAGCAAGACTAAGTACTAGGAAATAAAAAGTAAAGGATATCTCCATAAATTAAGGTAGATATCAACTTTAGAACCTTTGTAACATTATAACTATATATAGAAATCAATATCATTATAACTTTGTAAAACTAACGGATTACATTATGTCTAAACTTAGTATATAACTAAATCTCGGTATAAAAATATGTTTGTTAACATGTATGCTTTACTGTAAGGTTTCAAAAATCAGAGCATAATATGTTTATAAATCCTCTTACACGCATATCATCAATACTGTATATTACAGCGAAAAGCTGCTCAGGCATCACAATATAATATATGTAACATATTATACATAACAACTAGAACTTATGCCACATAAACAACTGACTAAATAGAGCTAGTATATATACAATAGCTTAATATATATATTAACAATCTCACTCATAACTTTAGATAATCTATATATATTTTTATATATACAACAAAGTAAAATTCCATATTATATAAATATATACACCTGCTATATATAAAAGTCGAAAGCAATCTGTTATGCAAAATTATATACAGCCATAAACAAAGCAAGGAGGCCGGCGAGTGGGTGAGATGGTGGAGCGTTGGCGGCGGTTCGGCTATGAAGGGATGGGTCGGAAGGAAGCAAGGGATTCGCGTGCAAGTGCCTGGGCTAGCATGTGTAGTCGGAGCTTGGTGGTGAAGTCCGGTGGATCTGGGAAGGGTGGAACAGTTTGATGTTGCACGCGGAAGGGAACGACGATGCTTGGCGTGAGTAGGTGCCTTGCTTGCGGTTGATGGTTAGGCTAGGTGTGATGTTGGGTTCGTGCTCGGCAAAGCAAGGCCATGGGTCGACATGTTGGGAGTGGAGTGACGTAAGCACGGCTGAGCTTGAGAAGAAAGGGGGTAAATGGCGGACGTTGTGGCTGCAGTCAGATCTGGAGAGGAGGTGGCGGTCGGAGAGAAGGGAAGGGAGGAGGGAGGTGATGTAGAGGGGAAGGGTGACGGTTGTTTAGCATGTGGAGGATGCTAGTGAATTGGAGGTGCATGCTTGCATGGACAAAGGAAAAATATGATGAGCAAGAATACTCTTGCGTGAGGAAGAGAGATAAGGGGGTGGGTGAGTTTGAAAGAGAAATGAATTGGGAAAAGAAACGTACAGCATATATGCATTTTTATGTTTCCCAAACCCATAAAAACAAGGCATTGAACAAACCATCTGTGAACTTATGGAATAGAAACCATTGGCCACAGACTTGGCAGATAATAAATGTTAGAGACCGTTGTGTTTGTACGGTTAAAATAAAGAGACATGAAGGAATCGTTTTTCCGAATTCGTCGAGTTTCGAACGCCGAAACAAACGAATGAATATATCACAGAAATCAACACAACGAGGCGATCGAAACGGTATACAGATATCAATGGTACGATCGAATTATAAAAATTCGAACTTTCTACTGTCGGAAAATGCAGCAAAAACGTAGAAAAATAAGATCGACGGAGCTAAAGAAGTTCGGATTTGGAAAAATGAAAGATGACGTCTTGCTCAGAAGATGATTAAGAATTTTTCTATGCAAAAATATTGGGTTTCGAAAACGTTTTATTTTCATCTCTTTTTAACTGATTAAATTGAAGTAAATTTACGCACGAAATAAACTTTCATATTTATGGATGAAAATTTACCAGTTGCTATGTTTAACTAGACGCATTTCAAATATCAAATTTATATTTCAAAATTTTATCGTTTAAATTTCCACAAATTACAATTAATAACGTTATTAAAACCGGTTAAATTTACGGGTCGTTACACTTACCAATTTAAATTTGATTTAAAAACAGGAATGTTACAGATTCCCCCCTTAAGAAAATTTCATCCTCAAAATTTGCATGGGAGATAACAAAGGATGGACACACAAAGATAGAGAAACAGTTTTCTAGATCAACTGAACATTATTCTGTATTTGGCTTACAAAATCAGAATATCAACAATGTGAGAACAAACTCTTTCAATATTACACAAGATACTCGGGTCACCAGATCTACGAAATACATAGGGCATTAGTTAGTTTGAAGGATAACTAACCATTCGTAGAATATATCGGACCCCAGAGAATAGATAGATAGATTCGATCTTCCATAATTCTCAAATTTGGTTTTAATCGAAATTGTTTTATCGATACATTTTAATTCAGTTTCATATTTTATTCATTAATTCATTTTAAATAGAGCCTCAAATTCATTAAAGTTTAAAACGAAAAGTTAATAGAGAAACTAATAATCAAAATACGAAATAGGTACTTATCTACATGATTCGCGCGGCCATCACCACACCAAAGCTTCTCCCTCAAGCTACCATGAAACATCAGAGAATTTGAAATCGGATCAAAGGATATTGATAGAGAAGGTTGTTTCCATTGTTGCAGGGTATTGACCATTTGTAGTGGTACTTCCTGTCCCCTATCCCATCCTCTTCATGCACTCATACTCACTATCAATGGATAGTAAGAGAATTTACTGAGGCACACGAACGGTTATCTTAGGGTACTTATTCTAAGGTATACTTCACCCTATATCTAATGAGTTACCTAATGTGCTATACTCCCGAGCTAAAGTTTCAACCTTCAGCTCTGATACCAAAATGTCATGACCCAAATTTCAATGTTTGAAAATCGACACCCATACTTCACTTGTACTCGAATGCCCTAGATTCAACCATTGAAATCCGACTTGTGCCGGAGCTTATAACACATTAAGTACAACAACACAGTGGAAGAAAATGAATAATATCATTGATACAATAATGAATACAATATCTGAAACAATATGATACAACAATATCAGAGGCAATTACAATAGCGGAAAGGATAACAATGGAAGAGATAACTCGAATATGATTTCCAAAAGAATCCAACACCATCAAGAAACTCGATCTTCCAAACTCCAAACAAAAGGTGGCTTGAACCAAAAGCTCGAACCACCATCAACACTGAAGTGAAGAAACTCGATCCAAATGCGATTGCCAATATCCAGAGATTGAATCTACACCTACTACTTGATTATCTGAAAATTCCAACTCTAGATTTCCCGTGTGGAAAATTGTGGGCACCCAGAGTTTAGATAGGGAACAATAAACTCCAGGTCAGTCATGGGACTGGTATGAGCAAACAAAAACAGTTTACCTTTATCAAAAGCAAAACAAAGAATTTAAAAAAAAATCCGCAATGCTTTTTGGAAAATGAAACTACCATAAGGCCTCTCACCGCACACACAATGCGAACACAGAATTGGAGGAGATTTCTCCTTATGATAGGCAAAAATGCTTGATATGCGAAAACCATTTGATATTATTATTAGTGCATAGTGTAGAAAACCTTTCGAAAGTATAATATTAATCTTAGCCAGCATACAACCATTATTGAATGCCTAGTATAGCTACCATCTAAACAGTGGTGACCACCATAAGTAAATGGCAGGTTATACAACTAAAACCTTACAAGGCGCACATTGGAGATTAGATTTCCAACAAATGGTCAGGGAAAGGAACTTCCTACACAACATGGAACGCCCCTTGAGGGACGTCCCGGAGAACCTAACCGGATCTCTGCTACACAAGGCCCGGTTACCTCTGTAACTAGGTAACTACTGACACGAGCAAGTCATCCCCTGGTCGTTTGCGACCTTTATCCAAGGTACCTTTCAACCAACAACCACAAAGAAATAAGTTTGCAGCAACCACAAAGTTAAGTAACTAGGCTCCATACCATTATACCACTTATGAACCAGAAGGAAATGACATACCCTCAGGGGGCGCTAACCCCAAATAACTTTCCTGCCATGATTCCTGTTTCGACCATTACCGGGTTGTGAGGCTCAACGAAGTCTCGTCCACAAAGCTACACTTTTTCACAAAGACATGATTTGATCAACAAATGATCGGCAGCATTTCGTATGCCACATTACCAAATTGGGAATGTATCACTAGTGACCATCAACTACATAACCTCTGAGCTCGTACGCCTCAGAGAAGGGTGTTAACTAAGAGAATAGATTCTCCGCCACCAAACAGAAATGTATTTGATAGAAACTAGCTTTACATCTCAAAGTGTAATGTTAGACACACATCCATACAAGTCTGTTCCGGGTTCGAACATAACCGAAGGCACTTCGAAAGAAGCCCTTGCAAATTCGGGCTTCTTCAATCCCGATCGGACTCCCCATCACATATGGAGATCTCTATACCAGAGCAACTCAGTGCAGCGTCATTCGATAGGTTATCCTATCGTTCTCGAAGACACTTGGTCTTCACCACCATCTTCAATTGCTATTCATTTCATCGTATCATTATTCGAAATGGGTTACATGACACAAAATCCTCTTCCGGTTAAACCGAATAGTGAATGCAATATTTCAAAACCATATGGATAATGGGATTTCAATTATGTCACAACTTGTTACTTAAAACTTTTCTTTCAAATGGTTAAACAAATTACAATTTTAACCTTTTAAACAGAAAGACTCACTTCACATAGTTACCTAATCTTTCACAAAGATTGATTTACAATATTTAAACAAAAGATCTGTCTTTGAGATCCTCTTTTGTTTGAAAACAAAGTTTCACAAATATTTCATAAAGATTCCTTTATAGGTTTCGAAACCAAATCTTTTATACAAAATATACACCTTCAAGATTCTCTTAAATTTCAAAACAAGGTTCAACATTTTTTTCACAAAGATTCATTCATAGCTTTCAAATCTATTTTAATTTCATTCCAAACTTGAAATCTTTCAATACACATTGGAAATCCTTCCTTTATATGAAAGTTATTACTATTTACAATCATAGGTTTTCCTTTCGGAAAAATCTGATAAAATTTGAATAAGTTAAAGCTCTTCAAGTATAAAATTTAGGTTAAATTCAAATTCCCAAAATAATACTTTTTAAAATTGTTTAAAACACATATAAATTGTGTAACCTTTTCAAACCATAATTTCCAAACATAAAATTCAATTTCAAATCTTGAATTTAAATTCGAATTAAATTATTTAAATTTCAAAACTTTATCAAGTTTTCAAAATAACTTTTATTCTCAAAATTCCCCTTTCAAAAGTTTTTCATATTTAATCCAATACCATTTCCAGAACCTTTTGAATTCAAAATTCAATTTAAAAATTATTTTCTAAAATTTGTGACTTAACCAATTCCCTCGTGCAATCCATATTTGTGTGTGTATGGTGTAGTCGAAGGGTTTTACACAATACTGTAACATCATCAATCATCACATCACAGATTCAAGCACATCAACATCAATAAGTGGTATAATCTTATATCGCTTATCTTCATTCACAGATTCATAGATAAATAATATAAATTTATCATAGATAAATAAAAGACATTCATCGCGGATCACACCAAAACAATTTATAGCACAATGCATAACATAACAGGGATATCAAACAATTCAACAATCAATGGAATTCAAACACTCACAAGTAAGATCAATTAATTATCTAATTAATTTAAATCAGATTAATTACTTATGAATAAACTACCAATCCTGCTCAATTAATATTAATTAATTACAAATTATTTTAATTAATTAACCTTTAATCATTTATTTATCAACCATTAATAATAAATTAATTAACCTTAAATTATTAATAAATCAACTTTAATTAATAATTTAATCAACCTCTAATCATTAAATAATTAACCCCTAATTATTTATCCTTAATTAACTACATTAATTAATTAATCACTAATTAATCACAATAAGTGATTACCCTAATCACTTACATTAATTAAACACAAATTAATTACATTAAGTAATTATCCTGTAATTACTTGATTAATCAATTTAAACCATTAATTAATTACTTCAAGTTAAGTAATTATCTTTAGGTAATTAATTATCCTTAATTACACACATTAGTAAATCAACCTTTAACTCAATCACACTAAGTATTTCCTTTATTAATTACCTTGAATGATTATACTTAATTAATTTCATTGAGTAAATAACCTTTAATTACTTGTTATTAGTTAGCCATTCTTTAATCGAGTAATTATAATAAAATGAATTTATAATTTTACCTTTAATTAATCACATCAATCAATCAACCATTGATTAATCTCATTAAGTAAATAAAATTAACCTTTAAATTTCATAAAGAAATTACTCGAGACCTTAATTGATTTTAAAAGATAAATTATTTATCTTTATTAATTACAAGCACGTCATTTAAATTTTATTTTAAATATCCTTTAAGTCAAATTATCATTATAACCCAATTTAACTTAAGATTTTTGATAAAACAAACATTTAGGCTTCTTAATTAAATTCCTAATTATACCATTATATTTATTTAAAATAAATTTAAGAATAAATAAAGGGTTATAACACCTCAAGTTTAATTCAAATATTATAAAACCTTAAATTTATTCAAAACCAAAGATAAACATTTATAAAAAAAAATTAAGAAAAAGGGGTTTATAATTTGATTTAATTGGAAAAACTTGCTTATTTTAAAATTTTCAAACTACAACATTACAACTCGAGTCAACTACCAACTTCCTTTGAGTTATTTCTGAGCCACCATTTTTTCGTTTTTGTTTTAAATTTACAACTTGAAGAACACACGTAAATGACTCAGCAACAAACCCGAGCCAAACACAACTTCCCCTAAAGTCTACTTCGAGCCCATCCCCTTCTTCTTCCTTCAGCCACTATTGACACCAACTCATCCATGTCCATGTGCACATTCGCACGATGACGCTTCGATCACCATCATAACCTTCAACACACCACGATCGACCATGCCGACCCACACAATCCTTCAGATGCCACCAATTCGTCACGGTTCGAATTTGAGCTACTCACCATTAATCTGGAACCGACTCAGACACCACCAATTCACCTCGGTCCGGTCATGTCCGATGCCCCCTAATGGCGCAAAGACCATTACTATGACGTCGACCAAAATGGATCGTTAAACCCTATTTTGACCTCGTCGTGCCGCCACGGCAATTAATAAAATTACTTACTATTTTTCCTCGCATCCCCATACCTTCAGCCCACTCCAGCTCCAACCCCGATGATCAACACCTCGTCGATCACCGTGAATCGACGATTTAAGCATTTTTGATCAACTCGAATTTTCTCTTCCAATACAAACTTTAAAATTCTAAAAAGATTTTCAAAAATCATGATTTTATAATACAAATTCATTCTTGTAATTAAATCTCGAAATCCAGACATTTGATTTTTGGGTATTTTTGGATATCCTACTGTTATTTCTTTTTTTGAAGTAAATTCCCAATATAAAAACTTGAATTTAATTTTAACATTGATGTTATACTATTTCAATTATCTTTCCTTTAGAAATTGTAACCTAAAAAAAGAAGAGCAATTTGATTTTTATCTAAGGGTTATAAAAATATTTTTGAATAATATGTTAATTATAAATTTAGTTGTGAATAAATTTGAAATTATGGGAATAAATATATATATTTATATGTTTTTAAAATAGCGGATTTGATTTGGAAAACTAAATATTTTATAAATAGATTATAATTTGGAACTTGAATTGGAAATTCAAATACATATATAAATATTTGGAAAATATTTATAGATTGGGAATTAATAAAAATATATATTAATAAAAGATATGTTTTGTTATATTAATAAATTTATTTTAAATTGAATCTTGGAATTGAAATTCAAAAAAAATTAAAAATCTTATAAATATATTGGGTTTGAAAACATTTTATTTTCAATTAATAAAATTTGTTTTCCAAATTACATTAAATTAACATTTTGATATGAAAGTTATTTTTTGAAATTAAATACAAATTTTTTGAATTGCTATTTGAAAGTTATAAAAGTATAAAATATAAATAATAGAAAATGCGTAAATATAATATGTATGTTAAATTTTAAAAAAATAAGAACTTAAGGGTTGAAAGCATGATTTATAAATTAATTTTAAAACAATGGGCTAAACATAAAATTTTAAGTAATTTCTAAACAAGGGTTTAAAACATAAAATTCCTTATTATGACATTTGTAAAATAATAACACGATGCATTAAACAAATGTAAACATCTTTCATAAAAAATTTACAAATGTTAGTTAGTCTAAACAAGTGGCATTTTTGTTTTTCTTTCAAGATTTAATTTTAATAATAACAAGAGAAGAAAAAAACAGGCCAATTTTCTTTCATTTGAAAAAAAAAGAAAACTCATATTAAAGCAGATCAAAACAAAGAAAACAAGATCTGAGAACAAAGAAAGTAATCAAAGCAAAGTTTAAACCCAAAACAGAATGAAGCCTGTACAAATTCAACAATTCAAAGCCTGGAAAGCACGCAAGTTCAAAAGCAAACAACAGCCTAGAAAAAATAAAAAAATCTGTTTCAATTTCAAGCAGATCAAAAGCAAGATGAATCCAAACCAACTCAAACTTGATCAAAGAAGGAAATCAAATTAAGAAAACCAGGAAACAAAATTTAAAAACAACAACTTTCAAACTCAAAAGCCTGAAGAAAAACAAGATCTGAAGCAATCAAGTGCAACCTGAATTGATCCAGGGAAAAGCAGATTGAATAATCAAGTAAAATTTCAAGGCAAAACAGAGATAAAGCAATCAGATATCAAATTTCCAAGATAAAAACAATTCCAGTCCCCTGTCTTCATTCCTGGTGAGTAAACTCTTAACCCAGACCTCTATGTTTCTTTCACCTTTGAGCAGACTTTTATCTTTAAACCCTAAACTTGTTTATATGTGTAACGACCCAATTTTTCGACTTCCGAAAGTTGACATTAATACGTCCACTGTATCAAATGCCGCACAATCGAATGCCGAAAACCGAACCGTTAGGGTTTAAGAAGAAGAAGATAGAAGAAGAAGATAGAAGAAGAAACAGAAATAATAACAGAATCTCACATTTCGTAGTGGAACAACATATAATAGATAAAGAATAATCTTTAAAAAAACACTATATCAGTTTATACATTACATTATCAGAGTTTACAACAACAAATAGCGGAAAAGAAATATTACATATATATAAGTGATACGCCTCGCCATCCAGCTTCAACCCCTAATCTCCGCAGCAACTCATTTCTGACTTCGCTCTCGAATAACTGATAACCTGACTCTAGGCTGCCGGTGTGTAAAATTATGGGCACCCAAAGTTTAGAAAGGGAACAACAAACTGTAGGTCAGTCGTGGAACTGGTGTGCGATCTTAAAAATAGTTATTTTTAACCAAAAGAAAACAAAGATTTTTAAAATAAATTCGCAATTCTTTTTGGAAAATGAAACTACCATAAGGCCTCCCGGCACACACACAATGCAATCGCACACTTGGGGGAGATTTCTCCTTATGATTGTCAAACATGCTTGATATGAGAAAACTCTTTTGATATTAATATTAGTGCATAGTGGAAAAAAATTTGCAAGTATAATATTAATCTTACCCAGCATACATACCATTATAGTATGCCTACTATAGCTACCATATTAGATGGAAGGTTCTACAACTAAAACCGTACAAGGCACGTATTGGTGATTGGATTTCCAACAAATGGTCAGGCTAAGGAACTTCCTAGGCCACATGGGTACGCCTCTAGAGGGACGCCCCGATAACCTAACCGGATCTCTGCCAACACAAGGTCGGGTTACCTCTGCAAAAATAGGTAACTACTGACACGAGTATGCCATACCCCGGTTGTAAACAACCTTTATCTGAGGATCCTCAATACCAACAACCACAAAGTAATAAAATTGCAGCAGCAACATAGGTTAAGTATCTGGGCTCCATACCATGATACCACCTCTATCTAGAAGGAAATGAACATACCCTAAGGGGCGCCACCCCTATAACCTTGCTGCATCCTTCCTGTTTTGACCATTCCGGTGTGTGAGGTCCGACGAAGTCTCGTCCACAAAGCTACGCTTTTCACAAAATCCATGCTTTGATCAACAAAAGATCAGCACCACTTCGTATGCCACATTACCAAATTGGAAATGTGTCACTAGTAACCATCAACTACATAACCTCTGAGCTCGTACGTCTCAGATAAGGGTGTTAAGCTAAGATAGTAAATTCTCTGCCACTAACAGAAATGTATTTGATAGAAACCAGCTTTACATCTCAAAGTGTAATGTCAGACACACATCCATACAAGTCTGTTCCGGGATCGAACGGAACCAAAGGAACTTCAAAGAAGCCCTTGCAATCCGTATATTCACTAATCATGTCCGCAATCCCCATCACAAAGGGTGATAAAATCTCTATACCGGAGCAGCCCAGTGTAGAGACATTCGACAGGTAATACTTTCATTTTCGAAAGTACCCGGTCTTCAACACCATCTTCAAATAAAATCCCATTTTGTCATATCGTTATTCGGAATGGGTTTTTTGACACAAGGTCCTCTCCGGCCAATCCGAACAACGACCGCTTATTTCAAAAATAAATGTTACATTCAGATTCAAACAAATCACAGCAGATTCCACTTTGATCTTTTTAAACAAAAGATCCATCACAATCACAAAGGTTCGATGTGGTTTTCGTATATCCATTTGGAATTCGACCCCCAGTCGCATCGAAATTCAAATGACATTAAAAATGCCAATATTGATAGTCGGTCATCTAACTATGAATCATCATTCACAACAATCACTTGATTTCAAATAATTTTCCCAAATCATTTATTTCCAAAATATCTTCGCAAGATATACTTTTATCACTTTAATATTTTGAAAACAAATTTCAAATCACAATTCACATTTCAATCCTTTGGAAACAAATTTTCAAAGCATTTTCCTTATGCGGAATATATTTCCGAATATTTATTCATTTCCACTGAAAATCAGTCAAGTTCAAATATTTTAAAATAATATAAAATACTTATCCAAAATATACTTGGAAACATTTAAAATAAAACTATTTTAAAATATTTACTTAAATATTAGTTATGAAAAATATTATACTAATATCTCATATAAAAATTCTAGTCCAAAACTAATTTTAAAATAAAACTAGTAGATAAGATATAACTATTTAAATATCCAATTTCTAAAACAAATATCAATTAAAACTTTAAATAAACACTTCTATAATAAATTAAATAAATCTTCACTTTAAAGATTTAAAAACAACTCAGGAAATAATTTCTCTAAAATATTCTTTTAAAATCAACTTTATAACTTTTATTTTATACTTCAAAGCTACTTTGAAAATATACTCAGCTTCCCAGGGAAGAATACACTTTCCATTTCAAAGTGGCCCATTTAAATCAATCAATAAATCATTTTCGATTTATTTTTAATTTACATTCCAAATCCGTAAATTTATTTCCCCACTTTAAAAATAAAACAATGTTTATTTTAAAACAAATTTCCCTTTCCTTTATAAATTCCATTGTGAATTCAAATTTCCAAATATCCATTTGTATACGATTTTCAAATCGATTTCCAAATATTCACTTTCAAACACCAAATCAAATTTCCAAATTGATTTCCCAATTTATTTTCAAAACACCAAATCAATTTCCCAAAGATTTATTTTCAAATACCAAATCAATTTTCAAATTGATTTACAAATTTATTTCAATCACCAAATCAAATTCCAAATTTGATTTCTAAATTTGTTTCAATCAACAAATAAATTTTCATATTGATTTCCCAAAGATTTATTTTAAAACCTCAAATCAAATTTTTCAAATCGATTTCTAAAATTTACTTTAACTCCAAATTAAATTCCAAATTTAATTACTAAATTTATTTCCTTTTGAAATAAATTCTGTTATCTCTTTCAAATATTTAAGATATGTATCTTAAATAAATTCTTCAACCATTAAACAATATTACTCGAAATTCCTTTATTAAAATATTCTTCCATATTTATGGAATTAATTCAATCGCATTACAAAAATCAACTTTAATACTTTAATTGTAACGGTCTAGGCTTTTCTACTTTAATTTCTAAAAATCCATTTTCATATTTCTGTTATCCTACGATACCAAAAATATATTCGGCTAAATTTTAGCCTTCAATGGTTTCAATCACAAATAGTCACACACAGATTATAAATAATCAACATAAAATTTGAAAAAAATCAAAATGTTTTGAGGAATCCAGTTGGATTCCTCCAACCTGTTTCCCGCCATCCACCGACGTTAGCACAACAATTAAATACCAATTCCACTTCGAGGTGGAATATCGCGGTATATGGGATTTATAAAATATCATCCACTATTATGCGGCACATAGGGCCTTGTCCGCTATATAATGTGGGAAATCAACAACCCAAAATACATGTATAATACCAATTCCATTTTGAGGTGGAATATCACGGTATACGGGATTAATATAATAACCTTGGCTATTATGCGGCACATAGGGTCTAAACTAATATAACTAATAATAAATCAATCATCCAAGCACATAGTAAATCAATTTTAAATCTAACTATTCAAAATTTAAACCAGTAAAATATCTGATTGAGTGAGAAGATCTCACCTTTGCATATGCATGCAATACATTTCCACTTCAGATTGTCTTCTTCACAGTTCTAGACCTTGTAAACAATTATATAATTCATTAATATTTGAACTAATTGAACAATTAATTTTCATTTAATATATTGAATCATCTAATTATTAAATTTAAAACTAAATTTTCTTTAATACATTATTTTTAGTAATTAAAAAAAATTTAAATAAGTTTATTAAACAAATAAATCTTCATAACACATTATTTTAAGATAATTGGTTAAGTGAAAATATGTACATTAAATTTTCTTTTGAAATCATTTACTTATATAAAAATATATCCATATAGTTTGCAAAATACAATCTTATATAACTTAACAATTCAAAACATTTAAAACTGCTGCCTACATAAATCTTATATATATTTATTTCAGTTTTAATCATGATAAAATATTATATGGTTTCTGCATGCATACATATCTGTAAATAAATCTCACTGGGATATTTTTTTTCTGTTTACGTATGCAAAAAATTTAAATTGAAAATAACAAACAGTTTTTTACTTTACTAAATTAAATTTCTTTACTGTAACATTATAATATATTTATATATATGCATTTATTTCTAATTACCTATACAGTACAAAAATTGAAACTAAAAAAAATCGAATTCACGTTATAAAGTTGATCGATCTAGATATCCAACCCTAACCCCATGCCTGACATCGCGAATCCCACCGCCGAGCTCGACTTCTCGAATCATCGTGTCGACCATCGTCATCAAATTCTTGACCCTAACCCTAATGCAAACAGCCGCCTTGATAAATTCGTCGTCGCCTCATATTGTAACGCCCCGGAAATTTTCGACTTTCGAAAATTCAACATCGATACTCACTTTATCGACTGCCGAGAAATCGAAGGCCGGAAACCCGAAATGTTATGGTTTAAGAAAAAGAAAAACAAAGAAAAAGAGAGAAAAAGATAGAAAAGATAGAAAATAGAGAGAATAGAGAATAGAAAATAGAACGGAAAGAAAACAACAGAACAACATCAGAATCTCACAATTCGCAGCGGAACAACATATAATAATAAATGAACAATCTTTAAACAAAGAACTATATCAGTCATTACATTTTATACTTTACATCATATCATCAGAGTGTACAACAACAACAACAACAAACAGTGCAGCGGAAAAGAAATACTATATACTAATATTACGCCATGCCATCCAGCTTGCCTCCTGCAACTCCAGAATATCCAGAATATCCTGATAAACCTTAACTCTTGACTGCCCGTGTGGAAATTGGTGGGCACCCAGAGTTTGGGAAGGAAAACAATAAACTCCAAGTCAGTCATGTGACTGGTGTGGGAACTCAAAACAGTTTATTTATCTTTTAAATCAAAATAGAGGAATATTTTTAAAGTCAATTCGCAATGCTTTTAAAAATGAGACTACCATAAGGCCTCCCGCACACACACACAATGCAAACGCAGAATCGGAGGAGATTTCTCCTTATGATAGTCAAAGATGCTTGATACGCATTAAAAAGAACACTTGATATTATTACTAGTGCATAGTGTAGGAAAAATTCATTTTGAAAGTAGAATATAAATCTTAGCCAGCATAGGTACCATTATAGTATGCTTACTATACCTACCATATTAAATGGCAGGTTCTACAACTAAAACCGTACAAGTCACGTATTGTTTCTTTGGATTTCCAACGAATGATCAGGCCAAGGAACTTCCCATTGCCACATGGAAACGCCTCTGGATGGACATCCCCGAGAACTTAACCAGCTCTCTGCCAACACAAGGCCGGGTTACCTTTATCACTAGGTAACTACTACACGAGTATGTCATCCCCCGGTCCTTTGGGACCTTTAACCGAGCGCTCGTAATCAATTCACACAATCATAAAGTGTTTTCAACATGAGTAAGTATCTGGGCTCCATACCATGATACCACCCTTTTCCAAAAGGAAATGCACATACCCTAAAGGGAGCTACCCCTCATAACCTTGCCGCATCTTTCCTGTTTTGACCATTCCGGGGTGTGAGGCTCGACGAAGTCACGTCCACAAAAACATACTTTATACAAAAGCCATGCTTTGGGTCAACAAATGATCATAGAAATGATCACCAGGATAGACGATCAAATAAATGATCCTATCACAAATAATCAACACAATGATCATTTACAACAACACTCAGCATGTCACATTACCAAATTGGGAATATATCGCTGATAACATTCAACTACATAACCTCTGAGCTCGTACGTCTCAGAGAAGGGTGTTAAGCTAAGAGAATAAATTCTCCGCCACCAAAAGAAATATATTTGAATGAAATCTGCTTTATATCTCAATTTGTAACGTCAGACATACAATCCATACAAGTCTGTTCCGGGCTCGAACAAAACCGAAGGCACTTACAAAGAAGTCCTTGCAATCCGGATATTCACAATACTGATCGGATTTCCCATCACTTAGGGAGTCTCTATACCGTTGCAACTCAGTGCAGAGACAATCGACAGGTCCTATCGCTTTCGCAAATACCGGGTCTTCAGCACCGATCTTCAAATGCAATTCATAACGACGTATCACATATTCGGAATGGGTTATACGACTCCATAGTCCTTTCCCGGTTAACTCGAATAGTGAGCGCTTATTCAAAAATAAGTGTGGCATTCAAATTCAAACAAATCACATCAAATACCTTTCAAAGGTAAATATTGATAGTCGGTTATTGAACTATTAATAGATATGCCAACATCACCAGATTCCAATTAATTTTCCAAATTATTTATTTTCCAAAAATATCTTTACAAGATATATTATTTTCAATACTTCAAAAATAAATCAATATTTATTTTTAAACAAGTTCCCCTTTTTATTCACAAATTCCATAGTGAATTTTCATTCCAAAATATCCATGCATATACGATTTCAATTATTCATTTCAATTTATCTTCAAAAAGATAAATTCTCAAAGTATTCACTTTATATTGGAAAACATTTCCATACTTATTTAATAAGTAATTCACAAATTTTATTTATTTTCAACACTTAGAAAATATTCAATATACTTAAATCGAGATTAAGTATATATTTCATTCTTTAAGGAAATCATTCTCTTAAACATATTTATTTGGGCCAAAACGAATGTTACGTAAAACATCGTTACGACAACCCAAAATCACTAGTATAGGGATTCGAAATTAAAATAGATATATAAATCCCAATACTATACAAAACATTTCCTTTCGGAAATCATTTACTATAACAACAGTGTTATAGTCCACCATTTCCTTTTATTTCTCGAAAACGTCTATTTCAACAATAAATGTTGAAATCTATGGTTTCGAATCTCAACACATTTTAAAACATCGTTAGATCGTTTTAATTCAATTTAAAACATCAAATCTAAACATTTTCCTTAACATATTATTCACTATTCAAAAACGTGAATATACTACGTTAACTAATTTCATCCTTTTATTCCTTTTATTTTAAAGGATTATTCACTGTCAAAAATGTGAATATAACTCCATTAATAGGTTTCAACAATTTACTTCTTAAAATAAGTCGTTTGCGAATTTATAAAACAACGTTTATAAATTCCATTTCTATTTGTTTTATAACTTCTTTCTTTATAAATTTTCTTTATTAACCTATTCACTTTATATCTCAATTATGAACTAAAGGTTCATATTATAAGTCAAATACTTATAATTTATTTGTTTACAAAATCGTTCCTTTAAACTTCATAATTATAAACCTTATAACTTATAAGATTCAATTATTTATCCAAAACTATTCTTTCAATAACTTTATAAATTTTATAAACCTACTGCTTATAAAATTCCATTCCCTTATGCAATCCATTTTCACTTCATTCAAACACTTATAAAAACTCGTTTCATAATTCAAATATTTTCATTTATAAATTATCAATTTATAAATATTTTTATATAAATCAATTTATATTATTCTTTTAAAACATCTTTAATCTCCTTTATAATTTCATCATTTTGATTTATAAAAATAATTAAATTTTATAAATCCTATTTTTAAACTTTTTATAATAAATTCAAAAATCCCGATTAAACTCTTTTATAAAATCATTAATTCCATACTTTTCAAAAATCAACCTTTTACTATATTTCTCAAAAATCATAATTTTTATAACATAAAAAATTATAACGTTTATTTATTTAAAATGGATAAATTCCCAAAAATATTTTATAACATATACTTTCAAAAATCACTTTAAAAACATTTTAAAATTCCAAAACTTGGTCCAATGATGCTACACACCAAATAGTCAATCACGACTACAACGACATCATATATCGATATGATAGTCCATCAAATATCAAAATATCTGAAATCAAATAAATACTGTTGAGGAATCCAGTTGGATCCCTCCAACCTGTTTTCCTGCATCCACAAACATTAGCACAATACCAATTCCGCTCCAGTATGGAATTATCGCGGTATATGGGATTTAAAATATTATCCGCTTAATAGACGGCGCAATAGGGTCTCATCCGCTAAACAAATGCGGGAAATCAATAACTCCAATATATACATATGCCAATATATATATATATATTGCTACTATATATAATACCAATTTCACTGTTTATGAAATATTCGCGGTATATGTTTTTATTAAATAACATCCGCTTACTAACGGCGCATAATGTCTATTTTAACAATCAATAAATATCAATCATCATTCAAACATGCATTCAAATATTTTAAATCTAACTATTTAAAATAAAATCGAAACTGATTCGATTGAGTGAGAAGTTCTCACCTTGATTTCAATTTCGTTTTAGCGATTTATTTCGAATAAAATTAAACGGACGTTTAATTTTACCCAAAATTCTCACTAACTCCAAACGACTCCAATCCAACTCCATCGCGTAGTGCTCGTCCATACGATTCCAACGCAACTAGTTTCGCAATTTTTCGACCTCGTATGAAAAAGATATGAATATTTGAACATTACACAAATTTTTTATAAACAATTTACAATATAACTTAACTATTTTTAAACCTAGCCCATCACAGCCCTCCATTTCATCTCCCTGCAAATCATAGCCGACCCCAACTCCTTCCATCATCACGTTGCTTCTACAGGTAATCAAAACGCATATAAACCCATAGAGCTCCAATTTAGGTTTTGATTTCCAAGCCTCCTCGACGCATTACAACTCGATCAACTAGCATCAACACGTGCGCCCATGCGAGAGCTATGCTCGGCCCAAAAATCTCAGAGCTCGGTTGTCCCTGTAGCACGCAGTTCGAGGCCGACCCTATGGCCTTTGAACGCAAGTATCCGTTGATTCGTAGCTCCAATCTCGATCGTGACCGTTGATCTTGTAGTTCGTGTTGCCCTCTTCAACATTGTAGTTGAACAATTTTGGAATTAATCAATGGATTTCGAGTTAATTGAGGAAGAAGGAGGAGAAATACTGGCCATTAAAGCTTGAACTGGTGGCTTCAGTTTTTAGGTTTAGGTTCTTTTATTTTTATTTTGTGAGGGTTATTGGTCTATTTATAGGAATTTGAACGAACACTATTCATCCGGAAATTCCAAACTCCAATTTACGCGCCGAAACTGACGTTCCTAGGGTTTATCCTACGTTCCGGACACAATGGAACAGGTTTCGGAAGCTAATTCGAACATCTGTGCGAGTTATGGCAATAAACGATCGATTTAAATTAAACCGATTTAAACGATTTTCTAGGCGTTTTAGCTTGCACCGGACAAACGGTAAATCCGATTGACACAAAATTTGAAACCATACAATAATATCACATTACGGATCCGATGAAACTGGTTTCGTCAAAATCCAAGACTTTTTGAAAAATGGCTATTTTAACTCGCCAAATTAATATTAAAAATAATTCGATGCGTTTCGAGCTGCTACGATCAAACGATAACTCCGATTGACACGAAAATTGAAATCCGATAATAACTAACTATTACGGATCCAATGGAACTGGTTTCGTCCAATTCTGAGACTGTTCAAAAATTGACTATTTTCACTAGTCGATTTAATATTAAAATATTCAATTTTCACAAATAAACTTTAAATTCGATTTTAAAAGTTCTAAAATATCATTCTAACTTCAACATGATAAAATAAAATTTTACAAATCATTTTCAATCATATTTAACCCAATTTTCAATTATTTCCATAATTTAACGTATTAAATTATCGATTTAATTATTCAATTAAATCCAATTGTTCAAATAAAATTTATTCGACTTATAAATTTCACTTATTAATATTTAAAATTAATTAAATATTCAAATTTTAATCAATAAAAATTCTGGGTCGTTACGCATGTGCTCGAACAATACAATGCAGGCTCCGCCCAGAATTGCTCGAACTCGAGCTTGCTTACAAACAATCGCCGCCTTCGTTACTCGATGCTGCGTCGTGGTACCCCACTCACCATTGATAACGACTCCATAGAATCGCTGCTTCTCTCAAGTTCGAGCACCCTCTTCGACACGACTTTGAGGGTGGGCTCGCCTCCCATCGTCGCACGTACGCTTGCAGTTTGAATTCGAAATCGGTCTAATTTCATTGATATGAGGAAGCGGCCATTTTATTTTGATTTTGAAATGAATTTTTTTTTAAAAGGTGGGTGGCCATTAGTTTAGTTTGAGATGAAGAGGGAGAACGACCATAGTTTTCTTTTGATTTTCTCTAAAGGAATTTAGAAGGAAGACGGAAACCAGATTGTTTCAGTTTAGTTTTTTTTTATTTGAACGAGCTAAAAAAAATTCAATTCGTGTTTCATTTTGGACAGAGAAAAATAAATACGTGTTTAACAATTTCCTTTACATGTTCGTTGATACAGTGGTGAATTTATATTGCGTGTGTGTTTTTTTAAATTCAAATTCAAATTGAAATTGCCTTGGTAAATGCAACTTACAATCTTAAACTCCAATCAAGACGTGCTGCTAGGCGTTTATAATGTTAAACCCCTATTCCGAACGCGATGGAAAAGGTTCCGGGTCAAAATTTGATCGTATGGAGAAGACAGCTTTTTGGACCATTTATTTAATTGAATTTCGATAAAATTTTCAGCACGTTTATCAACCGTACGGCCACACGACAACTCTGAATGCTACGAAAATTGAAATCCGATAATAATACAATATTACGTATCCAGTGGAACTACTTTTGTCGAATTTCGAGACTGTGACTTGGAAGGCTATTTTTAAATATCGATTTGAACGATAAAATTTAAAACTGAACAAATCATTTCCAAATTAAATTCTGAAGCTCCCATTATCTTCGGTATTATCAATATAAATTTTCTAAGCAATCAAATTATTTTTAACATGCTTAAAATTAAAGATTCAAATTTTTACCCCATTTTGAATAATTAAATTAAATAAATGAATTGCCAAATTCATAGCGATATTTGAAATTCAAGTTTAAATTAACTCCCAAACATTTAAAATTAATTAAATATTTCCAATTTCAAATGTTCAAAATTTCTGGGTCATCACATCCTTTCCCCCTTAAAAGAATTTCGTCCCAAATTACTAGTTTAGAAGAATGATCCTCAACGGTTTATCATTTTTCCAATCCAAATAGTTTTTTAACAACTTGCCGAAATAAATCTTTTTATTCGAGCCCCATTGTCATTTCAACTAACTTTCCAAAATCTTTCATAAATTCCAAACGACATTGTTTTCTTAACCATTCAAATTTAGATTTGAATTCAAATTTTCAAAATTTTCCCAAAATTTTTCTATCTCCCTAAATTTTTGAAAAATTTAGCCAGCGTCTCCTTTGCGTGGCAAGCTCGGTACGACTACAAAATTGGCACCATGGCCCTTAGATTTCAAAAGAAAACAAAAGGCCAAGTGGCTGGACAAGAAAATCATCAAATTTTGTACTGAAATTCAAATACATACCTTTTTCTCGAGCAATTCAAAATTTATCTTCGAAATCAAAATCCCAATACCATTTCCTTTAATACACCTGTATATCCTGCTAACCATAATATCCAATTACAACATTTAAATGTCATTTTGCACATTTCATTTACAAAATTTTAAATATATACTTCTTATACCATTTTTACTTCACTATTGAAGTTATACATCCATTTTCATTCAATCTTGCATTTTCACTTTCATTTGAATTCAATTTACAATTTCAATTCTATTTGGATTCAGTTTAACTTCTGAATATTGAATTTTATCAATTATCTTTCATTCCTAACTGATTCATATCACGATTTTAAATCAGTTTCATTTACTAATTCATTACAAATTACAATTCATTTTATCTCAAACCATTTTATTTTATTTTCTGTTCCCACCTTTATTACCTTTAGTTCATTTTGAACTAATTTTACAACTTCATTTTATTCCACACAATTCAAATTGGTTTTCAATATTCAGTTTCAATTCCAGTTTTATTCTTTTGTTCATTCTCAAAATTTTATTTTCAATTCACCATTTTGGTTTATAACCACTCATGTTTGAACTGGACTTCAAATTCCATACGATTTTAATTTATCTTTTATTTGTAATTGTTGAATTCATTTCAAACCAAATCTATTTGGTTTTTTCTTCAATTAGTTTCACTTACTAATTTTTATTTCAATACTTCGCTTTGCTTATAACAAATCAAATTCAATTCCAGTTCAATTCTATTTGCTTACAAATTCGAAATGAATTTCAACATTCAACTCACTTACATTTACTTGCAAGTGCAAATTTATTTATTCATTCAAAATTTATTTTTCACCTTAATATATAGATTTTATTTCAAACATTTAGTCTATAAGACTTCTCAAATTCACATTTATTCAAATTAACTCAAATTTTCAATTTCAATTCTTTTATTCAATTTTCATTTTTTTTAATTCCACTTGAATTAAATTTTCCTTCCAACTTATTTTATTTCCACATTTACCTTTTTCTAACTTCTCTTTAAGTTAGATTTTTATTTTAACAACTTCAAACTTACAAGTTATCAAACTTAATGATATTCCATAAATATTTTATATAACATTCCAGAGTCTTTTCAACTTTTCAAAATCATTTCTCAAATCAATTCAAATTATCTTTTTTGAATTCCCAAAATCAAACCCAGTTTTCCAAACAACTTTAATTTAAAACAATTCGGTAGCAGTTCCTCTTTGGGAAACTCGAAAATGAACATCGATGATGCTGCAGTCATCACCGAAGTTATTTTCCAGCGACCGAAAAGAGTCTAGAGTTTTTATCCCTTCAAAATACTTTCCAAAACCTTTGAAATTCATTTTCAAACTAGAAAGGGATTCAAAATTTTCCAAATCTCCAATCTTTTCCAAATTTCAAAATTTTCAAATCCTTTCAAAAACATTTCCAAATATTCCTCTGGAATTCTACTTCAAATAATAAATCACATTTACAATTTATATTTATAAATTCCATTTGTATATATATTTATTTCTTAGCTGTTTGTTATCATTTCAATTTCTTATTCGACAATAACGATAATACTTCAATATTATCACTTCCTTGCAAACAAGCAGCTATATACTATAATAATATACAAAGACTATTATATACGAAAATAGTTTTGGGTGAAATTATTTCATTTACCCTATTTTAAAACAATATTATGGCGAATTGTTATGTACAAGTGTTTAGAGATTCCTATCGATAGAGTTGTACAGACTATACCGACTAGAATCCATATACCACTCAACAAACCAATCATCACAATACAAAACAATTTTTTTATATTCACTAACAAATACGCACTCATATCTATTATTACACTCAAACTCATTCTAGAGTACTGTTGACTCTATCTCTAATGAGTAACACCCAACAGATCCAAGGTTGTCGCTTAACCAAATGCTCTGATACCAAATTTGTAACAACCCAATTTTTCAACTTTCGAAAGTTGACATTAATACGTCCATTGTATCAAATGCCGCACAACCGAATGCCGGAAAACTGAACCCTTAGGGTTTAAGAAGAAGAAGATAGAAGAAGAAATAGAAACAATAGCAGAATCTCACATTTCACAGCGGAACAACATATAATAGATAAAGAATAATCTTTAAAACAAAAACACTATATCAGTTTATACATTACATTATCAGAGTTTACAACAACAAACAGCGGAAAAGAAATATTACATATATATATAAGTGATACGCCTCGCCATCAAGCTTCAACTCCTGATCTCCACAACAACACTTTTCTGACTTTGCTCCCGAATAACTGATAATCTGACTCTAGGCTGTCCGTGTGGAAAATTATGGGCATCCAGAGTTTAGAAAGGGAACAATAAACTCCAAGTCAGTCGTGGGACTGGTGTGAGATCTTAAAAACAATTATTTTTAACCAAAATAAAACAAAGATTTTTAAAAGAAATCCGTAATGCTTTTTGGAAAATGAAACTACCATAAGGCCTCGCGGCAGACACACAATGCAATCACACACTTGGAGGAGATTTCTCCTTATGATAGCCAAACATGCTTGCTATGAGAAAACTTTTTAATATTATTATTAGTGCACAGTGGAAAAACATATGCAAGTATAATATTAATCTTAGCCAGCATATGTACCATTATAGTATGCCTACTATAGCTACCATATTAGATGGCAAGTTCTACAACTAAAACCGTACAAGGCACGTATTGGTGATTGGATTTCCAACAAATGGTCAGGCTAAGGAACTTCCTGGGCCACATAGGTATGCCTTTGGAGGGACGCCCTGAGAACCTAACTGGATCTCTGCCAACACAAGACCGGGTTATGTCTGCAAAAATAGGTAACTGCTGACACGAGTATGCCATCCCCTAGTTGTAAATAACCTTTATCCGAGGATCCTCAATACCAACAACCACAAAGTAATAAATTTGAAGCAACAACATAGGTTAAGTATCTGGGCTCCATACCATGATACCACCTCTATCCAGAAGGAAATAAACATACCCTAATGGGCGCTACCACCTATAACCTTGCTGCATCCTTCCTGTTTTGACCATTCCGGGGTGTGTGGTCCGACGAAGTCTCGTCCACAAAGCTACGCTTTTCACAAAAGCCATGCTTCGATCAAAAATGATTAGCAGCACTTCGTATGCCACATTACCAAATTGGGAATGTATCACTCGTAACCATCAACTACATAACCTCTGAGCTCGTACGTCTCAGAGAAGGGTGTTAAGCTAAGAGAATAAATTCTCCGCTACCAATAGAAATGTATTTGATAGAAACCAGCTTTACATTTCAAAGTGTAACGTCAGAAACACATCCAAACAAGTCTGTTTCAAGATCGGACGGAACCGAAGGCACTTCAAAGAAGCCCTTGCAATCCGGATATTCACTAATCATGTCCGGAATCCCCATCACAAAGGGTGATAAAATCTCTATACCGGAGCAATCCGGTGTAGAGACATTTGACAGGTAATCCTTTCGTTTTCGAAAATACCCGGTCTTCAACAACCATCTTCAAATGAAATCCCATTTCGTTGTATCGTTATTCGGAATGGGTTTTATGACACAAGGACCTCTCCCGGCTAATCTGAATAACGAGCGCTTTTTTTAAAAATAAGTGTTACATTCAGATTCAAACAAATCACAACAACTTCCACTTTGATCTTTTTAAACAAAAGATCCATCACAATCACAAAGGTTCGATGTGGTTTTCAAATATCCATTTGAAATCCGACCCCCGGTCGCATCGAACCAATATTGATAGTCGGTTATTTAACTATCAGTCATCATTCACAACAATCACTGGATTTCAAATAATTTTCCCAAAACATTTATTTCCAAAATATCTTAGCAAGATATACTTTTACCACATTAATATTTTGAAAACAAATTTCAAATCACTATTCACATTTCGATCCTTTGGAAACAAATTTTGAAAGCATTTTCCTTACTTGGAATATATTTCCAAATATTTATTCATTTCCATGGAAAATCTGCCGAGTTCAAATATTTTAAAATAATATAAAATACTTATCCAAAATATACTTGGTAACATTTAAAATAAAACTATTTTAAAATACTTGCTTAAATATTAGTTATCAAAAAATTATACTAATATCTCATATAAAAATTCAAGTCCAAAACTAATTTTAAAATAAAATTAGTAGATAAGATATAACTATTTACATATCCAATTTCTAAAACAAATATCAATTAAAACTTTAATAAACACTTGTATAATAAATTAAATAAATCTTCACTTTAAAGATTTAAAAACAACTCAGGAAATAATTTCTCTAAAATATTCTTTTAAAATCAACTTTATAACTTTTATTTTACACTTCAAAGCTACTTTGAAAATATACTCAGCTTCCAAGGGAAGAATACACTTTCCATTTCGAAATGGCCCATTTAAATCAATCAATAAATCCTTTCCGATTTATTTTAAATTTACGTTCCAAATCTGTAAATTTCTTTCCACACTTTAAAAATAAACCAACGTTTATTTTAAAACAAATTTCCCTTTCCTTTATAAATTCCGTTGTGAATTCAAATTTTCAAATATCCATTTGTATACGATTTTCAAATCAATTTTCAAATATTCACTTTCAAACACCAAATCAAATTTCCAAATTGATTTCCCAATTTATTTTCAAAACACCAAATTAATTTCAAATCGATTTCCCAAATATTTATTTTCAAATACCAAATCAATTTTTAAGTTGATTTACAAATTCGTTTCAATCACCAAATCAAATTCCAAATTTGATTTCTAAATTTGTTTCAATCAACAAATAAATATTCATATTGATTTCCCCAAGATTTATTTTTAAACCCCAAATTAAATTTTTCAAATTGATTTCTAAAATTTATTTTAACTCCAAATTAAATTCCAAATTAAATTTCTAAATTTATTTCCTTTTGAAATAAACTCCCTTATCTCTTTCAAATATTTAAAATACATAACTTAAATAAATTCTTCAACTATTAAACAATATTACTCGAAATTCCTTTATTAAAATATTTTCCCATATTTATGGAATTAATTCGATCGAACTATAAAAATCAATTTTAATACTTTAATTGTAACAGTCTAAGCTTTTCTACTTTAATTTTCAAAAATCCAACTTCATATTTCTGGTATCCTACGATATCAAAAATATATTCGGCCAAATTTTAGCCTTCAATGGTTTCAATCACAAATAGTCACACACAGATTATAAATAATCAACACAAAATTTTGAAAACAAATCAAAATGTTTTGAGGAATCCAGTTGGATTCCTCCAACCTGTTTCCCTGCATCCATAGACGTTAGCACAACAACTAAATACCAATTCCACTTTGAGGTGGAATATCATGGTATGTGGGATTTACATAATATCATCCGCTATTATGCGGCGCATAGGGTCTCATCCGCTATATAGTGCGCGAAATCAACAACTCCAAATACATATATAATACCAGTTCCACTTTGAGGTGGAATATCGCGGTATATGTGTTTAATATAATAACCTCCGCTATTATGCGGCGCGTAGGACTTAAACTAATATAACTAATAATAAATCAATTATCCAAGAACATAGTAAATCAATTTTAAATCTAACTATTCAAAATTTAAACCGGAAAAATATCCGATTGAGTGAGAAGATCTCACCTTTGCTTATGCATGCAATACATTTCCACTTCAGATTGTTTTCTTCACAGTTCTAGACCTTGTAAACAATTATATAATCAATATTTGAGCTAATTGAACAATTAATTTTCATTCAATATATTGAATCATCAAATTATTAAATTTAAAACTAAATTTTCTTTAATACATTATTTTTAGTAATTAAAAAAATTTAAATAAGTTTATTAAACAAATAAATCTTCGTAATACATTATTTTAAAATAATGGTTAAGTGAAAATATGTATATTAAATTTTCTTTTGAAATCATTTACTTATATAAAAATATATCCATATAGATTGCAAAATCCAATCTTATATAACTTAACAATTCAAAACATTTAAAACTGCTGCCTACATAAATCTTGTATATAATATATATATATATATATATATATATATATATATATATATATATTTCAGTTTTAATCAAGAGAAAATAGTATATGGTTTCTGCATGCATACATATCTATAAATAAATCTCACAGGAATTTTTTTTTTCTGTTTACGTATGCAAAAATTTTGAATTGAAAATAACCAACAGTTTTATACTTTACTAAAATAAATTTCTTTCCTGTAAAATTCTAATATATTTATATATATATATATATATATATATATATATTTATTTCTAATTACCTATATAGTACAAAAATAGAAACTAAAAAAATCGAAGTCACCTTACGGAGTTGATCGATCGAGATATATAACCCTAACCCCATGCCTAACATCGAGAATCCCACCGCCGAGCTCGACTTCTCGAATCATCGCGTCGACCATCCTCATCAAATTCGCGACCCAAACCCTAATGCAAACATCCGCCTTGATAAATTCACCGTCGCCTCATATGCTCGTACAATACATTGCAGGCTTCGCCCAGATTTGCTCGAACTCGAGCTTGCTTGCAAACAATCGCCGCCTTCGTCTCTCGATGCTGCGTCGCGATACCCTGCTCACCCTTGAGAACGACTCCATAGAATCGCTGCTTCCCTCAAGTTCGAGCTCCCTCTTCGACACGACTTCGAGGGTCGACTAGCCTCCCAACGTCACACGAACGCTCGCGGTTTGGATTCGAAATCGATCTGATTTCATTAACATAAGGAAGCGGCCATTTTATTTCAATTTTGAAACGAAATTTTTTTTAAAAGGTGGGCGGCCATTAGTTTAGTTCGAGATGAAGAGGGAGCACGGCCGTAGTTTTCTTTTGATTTTCTCTGAAGGAATTTAGAAGGAAGATGGAAACAAGATAGTTTCCGTTTAATTTTTTTTATTTGAACGAGCTAAATAAAATTTCAACGCGTGTTTCATTTTGGGCAGAGAAATTTAAACACGTGTTTAACAATTTCTTTTACGTGCTCGTTGCTACAGTGGTGAATTTATATTGTGTGTGTGTGTTTTTTTTTAAAAATTCAAATTCAAATTGAAATTGCCTTGATAAATGCAACTTGCAATCTTGAACTCCAATCAGGACATGCCTCTAGGCTTTTACAATGTTAAACCCCTATTCGAACGCGATGGAAAAGGTTCCAGGTCCAAATTTGATCGTATGGAGAAGATAGCTTTTTGGACCATTTATTTAATTTAATTTTCATAAAATTTTCAGCGCATTTATTAACCATACGGCCACAAGACAACTCCAAATGCTACGAAAATTGAAATCCAATAATAATACATTATTGCGGATCCAATGGAACTGCTTTCGTCGAATTTTGAGACTGTGACTTGGAAGGCTCTTTTGAAATATCGATTTGAACGATAAAATTTAAAACTGAACAAATCATTTCCAAATTCAATTCTGAAGCTTCCATTATCTTCAGTATTATCAATATAAAATTTCTAAGCCATTAAATTATTTTTAACAGGCTTAAAATTAAAGATTCAACTTTTTACCCCACTTTCAATAATTAAATTAAATAATTGAATTTCCAAATTCATAGCGATATTTGAAATTCAAGTTTAAATTAACTCCCAAACATTTATAATTAATTAAATATTTCCAATTTCAAATGTTTAAAATTTCTGCGTCGTCACAATATGACTTAATATTGTGGTTGATATTGAAGTTAAATGGTGAAAGATGTTTGAACGGATGCAAATATGCTTGTATATACATATAAATATGTAAGGGTTGAGCATGCATGTCTGTAAAACAAGTATATCTACATCTGTTCTATTTACAGGTTCTTAAAACAAGTTTAAAAATCCATATCAACTAAACAAATTAATATTAGGCTTTGATTTCGGAAAGAAAAATGTTCATAACAATGTAAAGTTATTTTTAAAAATAATATCAAGTAAAAATATGTGATGAATAACTCGAAAATTGTGAAATTTCAAAGAAAACATTCAAACAGAAAATCAAAGTAATTTCATTCCAAATTCTGATCATCTGATCAGATTCTTTTTGCTAAATGATGATTTCCAAAAGTAATTTCACGACTTGTAAGTTCATGTACGTGGTTTATTTAGGGTTTACGTTGCAGTTTTGGTTAAGGGGCTTTTTAGGTTAATTCCAATGTCGATGTTTGATCGGAGCCGATCGGACCCTAGAGGATTGTTGATCCTTCGTATGGTGGAGCTGTGAGCATCATGGCGATGCATCAGGCGGTCGGAAATAGCGTAACGAGGCAGATGTAGGTGATAAGGTCAGTTTCTAGTTTGAATCGAGAAGCTCGATTTCGTTATGCTGCTGCATTCGACGATCTTTGGGTTCGAATTCGTCGGCAAGATCGACGTCGAAGCGTTGGTGATCGAAATGATGGCAGGAAGTGGTCAGGCCTTATGTGCACGTGCATACGATAGATTTGTGTATCTAAAAAATGAAGATAATTTGGGAAGAAGGTTAGCCTCGGGTCGAACTCGAGAAAATTGTGAAGATGGTCGGGAAAAATGAAAAAACAATTGAAGACTCGAAACTGTGTCGAGTAAATCGAGGAATGACTCAAGATTTCTATAGTTAGGCCCGGGTTAATTTTTGATTAAATAACAGGCTTAATTTTTTTTAATTGAAATGTCTTTCAGGTTTTAAAATAAAGAAATTGGGTTTTACAAATGTTTCTAAGTTTAAAGGCAAAGTAAAAACTAGTTTAAAGATATGGAAAATAATTATTTTTCGCAAATTCATATTTAAAAAAGTTTTAAAAAAAATTAAAATTAAAATATTTTAAATAATTTTTTTGATTCAAGCTTAAAGTTAATAAAGAATTAATTAAGTTTTATTTAGTTATGTGATCACTATTTATAAATAACTCTTAAATTATTTTAAATCAATAATGAAGTTAAAGAGTTAATCAAAAGAAATGTTTTAAAATCATTAATTGACTTAAATTCTTTAAGTTAAATTTTGTGTTAATGATAATTAATTACAAAGATGGTTAATTAAAGATTTTTAATGATAAGTAAGTAATTAAGGAAAAGATAATTACTATGAGTGTTTGGATAAAGGATAATTAATTTCATGATTAAGGATAATTAATTACATAATTAAGGTCAATTAAGTATTGGTTAAAAGTAATTAACCAATTATTAACGTTGATTAATCAAATGGTAAAAGGTAGTTATTCAATGTAATTAATTTGTGATATAAGTGATTAAGGATAATCACTTATTGTAATTGATTAAGGATAATTAATTAAATGGTAATTAATCTAAGGGTTAATTAATTAAAGATAATTAATTAAAGGATAACTGAATAATTAAAGGTTAATTATTTTAAAATAAAAGGTTAATTATTTAATGATTAATTTATTAATCAAAGTTGATTTAAATTAATGATTAAGGTTAATTAATTTATTAACTAAGATTAATTAATTAATAGTTAAAGGGTGAATTAAATTATTAATTAAGGTTAATTAGTGGATGATTAAAGGGTAATTAATTAAATTATTTGTAATAAATTAATATTGGTTAACCACAATTAGTAAATTTATTCATAAGCAATTATTCTGATTTCAGTTTATCAGATGATTAATTAATCTTACTTATGGATGAATGTATTCTATTGAATGATGTGAATTGTTTGATATCTCTGCTGTGTGATGCTTTGTGATATGATTTGTTTTGGTGTGATCTGTGATGAATGTAATTTATTTATCTGTGATAAATTTACATTATTTATCTTTGAATCTATAAATAGAGATAAGCGTTATTGGATTATACCGCTTATCGATATCGATGTATTTGAACTGTAATGATTGAATGATGTTGCACTATTGTGTAGAACCCCAGGACTACACCACACAAATATGGATTTCATAAGGAAATTGGTTAAGTCACAGATTTTTGAAATGGTTTTAAAGTTGAATTTTGAATCCAAATGGTTTTTGAAATGGAAAAGCTTTTGAAAAGGATTTTTGAAGATAAAAGTTATTTCGAATAACTTGATTAAGTTTTAAAATTTAAATAATTTGATTTGAATTCAAGATTTGAAATTGATCTCTATATTTGGGAATTATGGTTTAAAAAAATTATGCAAGTTATAAATGTGTTTATACGGGTTTTAAACCATTTTAAAAATATTATTTTGGAAATTTGAATTTAACCCAAGTTTGAAAGGCTTTAACTTGAGTAAATGTAATTGGATTTTCCCTTAAATGAAAACTCTTATTTTCAAATGATAAGAGCTTTCATATAAAGAAATGATTTCTAATTTGTGTTGAAAGATTTCAAGTTTGAAATGGAATTGAAATATTTTTGAAATCTATAAATGAATCCTTGTGAAAGATTGTTGAACCTTGTTTTGAAATTGAAAAGGATCTAAAAGGTGTATCTTTTCTATAAAAGATTTGAAATGGACTTGTTTTTTGAAAGCTACGAATTGAGTCTTTGATTGGATGAGTTAATACAATTTAAAAAGGAAATTATTTTGAAAATTGTGAATGAAACTTTGTGAAATATTTGGTGAACTTTATTTTCAAACAAAAGAGGATCTCAAAGATAGATCTTTTGTTTAAATATTGAGAATGAATCTTTATGGAAAATTGGTGAATTTTGTGAAGTAATCATTTTGTTTAAAAGATTTGGAAATGGTAATTTGTCTTGAACCACTTGAAAGAAAATGTTTTGGGGTTTAAAGTTGTGACTTAATTGAGATCCCATTATCCATATGTTTATTAAATATTGCGCTCATTATTCGATTTAGCCGGGCGAGGACCTTGTGTCATATAACCCATTTCGAATAACGATACGACGTTATGGATAGCATTTGAAGACCGGTGGTGAAGACGGGATATTTTTGAAAGCAAAAGGATAACCCGTCGAATGTCTCTGCACCGATGGCCCCGGTGTAGTGATTTGATCACCCATTGTGATGGGGAGTCCGGACGTGATTAGAGATTATCCGGATTTGCAAGGGCTTCTTTGAAAGTGCCTTCGGTTCTATTCAAACCCGGAACAGACTTGTATGGATGTGTGTCTGACAGTACATATTGAGATGTAAAGCTGGTTTCTATTAAATAAATTTCTATTTAGTGGCGGAGATTTATTCTCTTAGCTTAACACCCTTCTTTGAGACATATGAGCTTAGAGGTTATGTAGTTGATGGTTACTAGTGATACATTTATTCTCTATTGATGCTAATCTTTTTCCGCTGTTGTTATTGTCTCTGATATTGTTGTACCATATTGTATTAGATATTGTATCGGCTGTTGTATATCGATGATATTATCTTTTCTTCTGCTATGTTGCTGTACTTAATGTGTTATAAGCTCTGGCATGAGTCAGATTTCAACGATTAAATCTATGGCATTCGAGTACAAGTGAAGTACATGTGTCGATTTTCGAACGCTGAAATTTGGGTCATGATATTTTGGTATCAATTTTCTCTTCCAATACAAACTTTAAAATTCTGAAATTATTTTCAAAAATCACGATTTTATAATACAAATTCATTCCTGTAATTAAATTTCAAAATCTAGACATTTGACTTTTGGGTTTATTTGGATTTCCTAATGTTGTTTCTTATTTTTGAAGTAAATTCCCAATATAAAAACTTGAATATAATTTTAACATTGATGTTATACTATTTCAGTCATCTTTCCTTTAGAAATTGTATCCTAAAAACAAATAAATGATGAGCAATTAGATTTTTATCTAAGGGTTGTAGCCTGTAAATCAACAGAACACATGTATACATACATGTGCCCAGACATTCATACATACATGTACCCTTATATATACATACATGCAACCACTTTACTTCAACAATTAATCACAAGCATCAAGGTTTGAATAAATTTCAGGATTTTAAAAGGTTGGTTTTCTCACCTTATCTTGAAGACACAGAGGACTGGTTAGAAATAAGAAAATTGATTTGTTGAGTTGTTGAATTTCCTGGAACTTGCTTTTGATGAATTTGAACTTCCAGTTTTGAAGTTACTTTTAATTTCCATTTGAGTTGAACTTGCATAAACCAGTTGAATCTTTGCTTGCTTTCAGATTTGCTTGATGTATCTTAATCTGGTAATGTTTATCTGCTTTCCATTTTTGATTTGTTTTGTTTTTTGGTTTCAATTTCCAGGCTTGAATTGGTCAGAAAACACAGGTTTGTTTGAGATGATCATTTACTGGTTTGCTTCAGATTTCCAGGTTTTGATCTTTGATTAGGAATGAACTGAAGCTATTTCGTTTCTGGTTTGAATTCTTTGTATTTTGTCTCTGGCTTGAGATTCTAGTTTGCTAGGTTTTTAGTTTTTTCCTTTTGAATTCATTTCTAAGATCTGAGAAGTTTTAAAAACATGAAAACCTGGCTTCTATTTTTTTATGCATGTTTTATAAATTTAATTCAAAATAAAAGGAATGATTTGCCACTTGTTAATTTTTTCATGTTAATTCATCACACTTGTTCAATTATTTTGAGAAAGGTTTACATTTGTTATTACACAATCTATTTCTTTTACACTTGTTTAATACAAATAAATTTATGTCTTAGCCCTTTGTTTTAATTATTTAAAAATTGTGTTTTAAACCTTACTACATTTTGATTTACAAACTATGTTTTTAACCTTTGTTTTAATTAAGTATTTATGTTTTTTTAAAATTATCATATTTATTATATTTTATACTTTTATAACTTTTAAATAGGAATTTAAATTTTTTTGTATTTAATTTCAAAATATAACTTTCAAATCAAAATCTCTATTTAATGTAATTTGGAAAACAAATCTTTATTAATTAGAAATATAATGTTTTCAAACCCAATATATTTATAAGATTTTTAGTTTTGAATTTCAATTCCCAGATTCAATTTAAAAATTTTTATAAATATAACAAAACATATCATTTATAAATATAAATATTTTATTCATTCCCAATCTATAAAAATTTTCCAAATATTTATTTTCAACACATATGTATTTGAATTTCAAATTCAAATTCCAAATTATAATCTATTTATAAAATATTTAGGTTTCCAAATCAAATCCCTTATTTTAAAAACTTATATATATATTTTTATTCCCACATTTTCAATTTAATCCACAGTTTAGTTTAAAATTAATATATTATTCAAAATATTTATCTTCGAATTTCCAATTAGAATTTCTATAAATAAAATCACTTTTATACTCATTTATATTAATGAACAAACAAATGCCTATTTGACTTGGAAAATACCATTAATTCATAATTTAATTTCAAAAATTAAATTACTTACCAATTTAAATTTGATTTAAAAACAGGAATGTTACAGATGCTATCTTATTCTCTTAACTTCTTTTTGTCTATGCAAATCCATAAATTTACAAGGAACACATTCATGTCGAAACGTGTGACGCCCCACCCCTATGCTCACAATAACAAAGAGTATTAAAGGAAATACTGTCTGGTATTACGAAGAATAAGGCTGGATAGGAGCGGCCACCCATAGTTAGGCCTTACACCTGTATTGGTTGTCTCGATAGGAGCGGTATATATTTTTAATTTTTCATCTCTTATTTATTTACTCCCATCGACATACCCAATTCCAGTATAAAACGAGCTACGATGGTTCATAATAGTTTATGACAATATATATAATAATAACACAGACAAGCTATGTGCGGAACACAGATAATCAAAAGTCTCATATATATATAACCGAAGTCAGTTGATATACATGTGATACAATACATATGATACAACTACATCTGTCGACCCTGGAAGTTCCACATACAAGTACATTATCGTGAATAATATACATGAATATACAACATCCTATACTAAGACAACGCCTAATCCAAAAAGTATGAAAAGACTTCATAGCTCTAGCAGCAACCCAAAGCAAGATATCTACAACCTGTAATAACTCGGTCTGACCCGAGTATAACATTCAAAAGAAAATAATACACGGGTCAGTCTAATTCAAACTCAGTTATTAATGCGCAGAAGCAATAATAATTAAATAATCAAATAGACGACATTCATAATAAATTTACCTATCCGATTCTTAAATAAAGAAATCGGGACACACGAAACAATTCAAACAATTGAAACATCAATTAAAAGGTCAACATGGGTAGGGCTGCAGTACACGCACGCCTGTACTGTATCGCCACTACGGCATATGGAATACGCAAAAGATCCATAAATCAAAAGCAATTAGAATATCAATAAAAGCAATACCGTGTGGCTACGGTACACGCTTGTGTGCACTGCGTTGCCGCTACAGTGATGATGTACACAAAAGATCAACGAACCAAAATCAATGAAGATTCAAATATCAATGCCACGGCCTCAGTGGTCAAAGTAGAAAGACATGGACAATGTGCACATATGTACAAAATGAAAATTCACAAACGAACACAAGGTCAAACCCGAATACCGGATTCAACTCAAGTGAAATTTGAATAAAAAATCCAAATAAAATCAAGTGGTCAAGACAGCTAATTCATATGCAAACTGCCTCAACGCAACTGTACAGCAACTCAACTCGAATGACCAAGTGCACATGAATACAGTGGTCAGTGCAATACAAAACAACAAGGGCCAAATAGCAACAACCCCAAACATACAAGGGCAAACCACAACAAAAACTGCAGCCACTACAAGATCACCAGGATAAACTACAAACAAGAAACTGCAACAACAAGCTCAAAACAACACAAAAGTTCTCAAATTTAAACATGGTAGTAAGCATCAGTGCACAAGGGCAATGACACATACATATACATGAACCAGCAGAGGCAATTAAAGTGCAACAGGGGAACAACAAGGTACAAAGGGCATACTCAGCAATGCAATGAAATCATCAAAGACCAAATCACAGCCGAGGTGATCAACTGCAATACAACGAAAATAAGTGCATCAATGCACATGAGAATTGACTCAGTGCATATGGAAAATAAAATGCATCAGTGCACATGAGAATTGACTCGGTGCAATACAAATAAAATCACAACACTTGCACATGACAAAGACAGAGCTCGAAGTCAAGGCATAAGCAAGCCAGCAACCATCTAGATTCAAAATCAGTAATACAATAAAGCCCAAAATTAAGTTCTATTCCAAAAGGAAAAAGCAGCAATATGCAAGTAGAGACCAGAAAGGCAAAGACTCGAGCATCAGATCACAAGTCAAAGCCATACAAAGTACAACATAAATCAGACTATCAAAGAATGCACAATGAAGTAAAGACTACACAATATATCATGTACACAAAGGGAACCACATAGACCACATAAGTCGGCAATGCAAACAATGGACAACAAAAAGACTTCAAACCAGTGTACCAATGGATATCCGAGTCGAGTAAAACAAGTGAATTTAACACAAAGACCTCAAGTATAAACTGAACAGAGCAAATGCTCTGCAACTCAAAAAGCACCTGTCCAGATATGGATCAACAAGTTTCGACCAAGAAAATACCCATCATATATGCAATGACTACAGTGAACAAAAGATCAAAGGAAGCAGTAATGTACTGAACAGAGTGAATGCACAATGCAAATGAACTCGACCAGTGAACCAGGCTATACAACAAAAAAATCAGTGTAACCTGATTTGCAAATTGACAAAGCTATGAACAACTCAAAACTACAACAATGCGAACTGCAAATGCAATCCAGACCAGTTTAGGTATGAACATACTCAAAGCTCAACTACCAATGTACTGTAATTAAACAACATGACACTACAAATCAAAGAAGCAAACTAGTTCGGGCAGTACAAGTATGGCTGACATCGAATACCAGAAATCGAACCAAGTCAATGATACAAGAACGAGAACGAAATCAACATCAAAATCCAAACAAACCAAGTAATCACGAAATCACAAGCTGAAAATCAATGAAGTTTGAATTAAATGTGAGTGACGCTTAAATCACACACCTTTTTCACGAATCGAAGCAGCCGCAAGCAGAGAAGCATCGATCTACGAAGCAAGGCTGAAGATCAATGCTCGATCGAGCTAGAGGAGTCGAGGCCTTCGATTTATCCAAGCGCTAGTTTGGTACGTAGAGGAATGAATACGAGCCGCCATTTTTAATCTCGTTCGAATGTTTTTAGGGTTAGTTTCGAATGAATGAATCGAGAAGGGGGGATCGGGTGGAACAAAATAAGAAAGGGAACGACACTCTTTTGATAACACGGCAGAAACATGGGCCAAGATAATAAAGCCCATATAATGCTTAAACAAATTTTAAAAGAATTTTAACCCAATAGAATTCCAATAGAAATTAGCAAACGATTTAATCACCTAGTGACGATAATTAATTGCTACGAATTCCTGGGTTGCTACAGACTTCCTTCCTTATAGAAATTGCGTCCCCGCAATTTTCATAATTAAGGTCGTCAATAACAATTATTTTTCTAACATAAACTGGTTACGCTAGAAAGATAAAGGTCGAGAATACAATGCCAAAGAAATCTTTTAATTCCAATAAAAGAAATTCACAAATTCTCAACAAAATCTAATTATCAGTTAGATAATCAGAATACAGAAATTGGCAAACAGCAATATCTAATTATCGATACGATAATTAGAAGACAGCAACATCTAATTATCAATAAAGATAATTATAAAACCCAATTCGCACATCGCAAAACCGCAAAAATATAGTTACCAAAACGGTAATCAGAAAACAACAAAGGTCTAATTATCAAAAACGATAATCAGTATTCTCAAATCAACAAATATTCAATTATCAAAAAAGATAATTAAATCCCAAATCAACAAATATTTAATTATCAAAAACGATAATTAAATCTCAAATCAACAAATATTTAATTATCTCAAGCGATAATAAAATCTCAAATCAACAAATATCCGATTATC
Source organism: Allium cepa (assembly GCA_030765085.1). Lineage (NCBI taxonomy): Eukaryota > Viridiplantae > Streptophyta > Magnoliopsida > Asparagales > Amaryllidaceae > Allium > Allium cepa. The sequence continues at coordinate 592,807,832 of CM060937.1, forward strand.
AAAAGCGATAATCAAAATTAACAAATATCTGATTATCAAAAACGATAATCAAAATCAATAAATATCCAATTATCAAAAACGATAATCAATATCAACAAATATCTGATTATCAAAAACGATAATCAGAAACAACAAATATCTGATTATCAAAAACGATAATTAGAAACAACAAATATGCGATTATCAAAAACGATAATCAAAATCAACAAATATCCAATTATCAAAAACGATAATCAAAATCAACAAATATCCGATTATCAAAAACGATAATCAGAAACAACAAATATCCGATTATCAAAACGATAATCAGAAACAACAAATATCCGATTATCAAAAACGATAATCAGAACTCATATGAACAAATATCCAATTACCTGCAGATAATTGGAAAGAACAAATATCTAGAAATCAATTAAGATAATCTAGAAAATAAACATAAAAGGTTGGATCGATCCCATCAGATGGCGAGTTTTAGCTACGCCGCACGTGCATCAACATATGGCCGAAGCTTACCAAGTACGCAACATAATTTTGGCGCCCAACAAATGACCCGAAGGTCCAACATATGACCCGAAGGTCTGGTACTGGTATTTGACCCGAAGGTCCTCATATGACCCGAAGGTCCTCATAGTGGCTCGAAAGCACACGAAAATCATCAAATATTTCAATTAACGAGTCCGGAATTAACCAAAATAGCAAACGCGCATGTCCCATAACCACGAGTTTTACTAAATCGTTTAATTCATTTCATCGTTTCCTTGAAAGTGTAAAATCATCATACAGCTAATATTTCAATTAACGAGTCCAGAATTAACCAAAATAGCAAATGCACATGTCCAATAACCACGAGTTTTATTAAATCGTTTAATTCTCTTCATCGTTTCCTTGAAAGTGTAAAATCATCAAACATTAAATATTTCAATTAACGAGTCCGGAATTAACCAAAATAGCAAACGCACATGTCCCATAACCGCGTGTTTTACTAAATTGTTTAAATCTCTTCATCGTTTCCTTGAAAGTGCAAAATCGTGTATTCCAAAAATAACATTTCACATTCTCAAACGGACAAGTCCGGAATTAAGCGAATCAGTAAAAGAAAGGGGTCATAATCCTCGATTTTGCTGAAACGTTTAAATCGCTTCCTCATCCTTTTGAAAGCGCAAACTGCAAAACCTCTGAAAACAATTTCATTTATTTTATAAAAGTAACAAATTTACATTCTCAAACGAACTAGTCCGGAATTAAGCGAATCAGTAAAAGAAAGGGTTCATAGTCCTCGATTTTGCTGAATCGTTTAAATCGCTTCCTCATTCTTTTGAAAGCGTAAACTATAAAAATTTTGGGAAAACAATTTTATTTTTAAAACGATTTGCAAATCCGTGATAAAAACAGCAACATTAATGACAATTTCGATAAGAAAATTGTACTTCTCAAAACACCGTAGAAACAGATCTCAAAATCGGCATTGTGGGATAACCGCTTGACAATTCACTTTAAAATTCGACGGTTAATGAAGCCAAAGCGACAGCAATTTTTTATATGTCAAAATCTCATCAAAATAATTCGCATCAAAATATAATACCAGAGAATTTTCATTCATCAAAATATCAACAAAACACGGGCTTCAAAAATTTAACATTGGTGTAAAAATCCCGTTATAAAAATAAAGGCAACAAAATACATTTGAAAACAAACATCGGTTCAACGTAAAATTTAATGTAGTAACATGCAACCTAAATTTGCACATGTACCACAAAATGAACAATGAAATCATTCAATTATGTCTTCAATGAAGATAATTTAAAACATCAAAAATCTTAACAAATTCACATAACTGCAATCGCTTCGAATCCTCAAATCGGATTCGAAATTTTCAAAGAAAAAAATAAACACAGCCATGTAAACAACAAATGAAATTTATTTCAATTTCATATTTTGATTTTCAAATCAAAAAGGTTATCAGCCGTACTCAGCGAAGACAGTGTCACTGTTTTTGCTGCGCACTCTGATAAACAAAACACGAATCAACCAATCACCAAAACACAGTTTCACTTTTTATTTTTAAATAAAGATATTTAAAAATTTCAACATATCTTCAAAACTTTAGTTTTGACTCAAAGCACAATAAAACATCGACTAATAGTTGTAACACATGTTCCATCTAAGTTATGTTTTATATTATGTCCATAAACCCCAAGCTCTGATACCAACTGTGACGCCCCCCTCTGTGCTCACAAAAACAAAGAGTATTAAAGGAAATACTGTCTGTTATTACGAAGAATAAGGCTAGATAGGAGCGGCCATCCGTAGTTAGGCCTTACACCTGTATTAGTTATCTCGATAGGAGCGGTATATATTTTTAATTGTTCATCTCTTATTTATTTACTCCCATCGACATACCCAATTCCAGTATAAAACGAACTACGATGGTTCATAATAGTCTAGGACAATATATATAATAATAACACAGATAAGCTAAGTGCGGAACACAGATAATCAAAAGTTTCATATATATATATATAACTGAAGTCAGTTGATATACATGTGATATAATACATATGATACAACTACATCTGTCGACTTTGGAAGTTACATATACAAGTACATTATCGTGAATAATATACATGAATATACAACATCCTATACTAAGACAACGCCTACTCCAAAAAGTATGAAAAGACTTCATAGCTCTAGCAACAACCGAAAGAAAGATATCTACAACCTGTAATAACTCGGTCTGACCTGAATATTACATTCAAAAGAAAATAATACACGGGGCAGTCTAATTCAAACTCAGTTATTAATGTGCAGAAGTAATAATAATTAAATAATCAAATAGACGGTAGTCACAATAAATTTACCTATCCGATTCTTAAATAAAGAAATCGGATAACGGTAAATATAACACATAAAGGTGTTAAACAACAAATCAACAAATTCAAATTATTGAATTGGACACACGAAACAATTCAAACAATTGAAACATCAATTAAAAGGTCAACACGGGTAGACTGCAGTGCACGCATGCCTGTACTGCCTCGCCACTAAGGCATATGGAATACGCAAAAGATCCATAATTCAAAAGCAATTAGAATATCAATAAAAGCATTAACGTATGGCTGCAGTACACGCTTACGTGCACTGCCTTGCCGCTACAGTGATGATGTACACAAAAGATCAACGAACCAAAATCAATGAAGATTCAAATATCAACGCCACGGCCTCAGTGGTCAAAGTAGACAGACATGGACAATGTGCACGTATGTACACAATGAAAAATCACAAACGAACACAAGGTCAAACCCGAATACCGGATTCAACTCAAGTGAAATTTGAATAACAAATCCAAATAAAATCAAGTGGTCAAGACAGCCAATTCATATGCAAACTGCCTCAACGCAACTGTACAGCAACTCAACTCGAATGACCAAGTGCACATGAATACAGTGGTCGGTGCAATAAAAAACAACTAAGGCTAAATAGCAACAACCCCAATCATACAATGGCAAACCACAACAAAAACTGCAGCCACCACAAGATCAACAGGGTAAACTACAAACAAGAAACTGCAACGGCAAACTCAAAACAACACAAAAGTTCTCAAATTTCAACATAGCAGTAAGCATCAATACACAAGGGCAATGAAACAAACATATACATGAACCAGCAGAAGCAATTGAAATGCAACAGTGGAACAACAAGGTACAAAAGGCATACTCAGCAATGTAATGAAATCATCAAAGACCAAATCACAGCCGAGGTGATCAATTGCAGTACAAGAAAATAAATTCATCAATGCACATGAGAGTTGACTGAGTGCATATGGAAAATAGAATGCATCATTGCACATGAGAATTGCCTCGGTGCAATACAAATAAAATCACAACACTAGCACATGATAAAGACAGAGCTCGAAGTCAAGGCATAAGCAAGCCAACAACCATCAAGATTCAAAATCAGTAATACAATAAAGCCCAAAATCAAGTACAATTCCAAAATTAAAAAGCAGCAGCATGCAAGTGGAGACCAGAAAGGAAAAGACTCGAGCATCAGATCACAATTCAAAGCCATACACAAGTGCAGCATAAATCAGACTATCAAAGAATGCACAATGAAGTAAAGACTACACAATATATCATGTACACAAAGGAAACCATATAGACCACATAAGTCGACAATGCAAAAAGTGGACAACAAAAAGACTTCGAACCAATGTACCAATGGATATCCGACTCGAGTAAAACAAGTGAATTTAACACAAAGACCTCAAGTATAAACTGAATAGAGCAAATGCACTGCAACTCAAAAAGCACCTGTCCAGATATGGATCAACAAGTTTCGACCAAGAAAATACCCATCATATATGCAATGACTACAGTGAACAAAAGATCAAAGGAAGCAGTAATGTACTGAACAGAGTGAATGCACAATGCAAATGAACTCGACCAGTAATCCAGGCTATACAATAAAAAAATTAGTGTAACCTGATTTGCAAATTGACAAAGCAATGAACAACTCAAAACTACAACAATGCGAACTGCAAATGCAATCCAAACCAGTTCAGGTATGAACATACTCAAAGCTCAACTACCAATGTACTGTAATTAAACAACATGACACTAAAAATCAAAGAAGCAAACTAGTTCAGGTAGTACAAGTATGGCTGACGCCGAATACCAGAAATTGAACCAAGTTAATGATACAAGAACGAGAACGAAATCAACATCAAAATCCAAAAAAACCAAGTAATCACGAAATCACAAGCTGAAAATCGATAAAGTTTGAATTAGATGTGAGTGACGCTTAAATCACACACCTTTTTCACGAATCGAAGCAGCTGCAAGCAGAGAAGCATCGATCTACGAAGCAAGGCTGAAGATCAATGCTCGATCGAGCTAGAGGAGTTAAGGCCTTCGATTTATCCAAGCGCTAGTTTGGTATGAAGAGGAATGAATACGAGGCGCCATTTTTATTCTCGCTCGAATTTTTTTAGGGTTAGTTTCGAATGAATGAATCGAGAAGGAGGGATCGGGTCGAACAAAATAAGAAAGGGAACGACACTCTTTTGATAACACGGCAGAAACATGGGCCAAGATAATAAAGCCCATATAATGCTTAAACAAATTTTAAAAGAATTTTAACCCAATAGAATTACAATAGAAATTAGCAAACGATTTAATCACCTAGTGACGATAATTAATTGCTACGAATTCCCGGGTTGTTACAAACTCCCCTCCTTATAGAAATTGCGTCCCCGCAATTTTCATAATTAAGGTCGTCAATAACAATTATTTTTCTAACATAAACTGGTTACACTAGAAAGATAAAGGTCGAGAATACAATGCCAAAGAAATCTTTTAATTCCAATAAAAGAAATTCACAAATTCTCAACAAAATCTAATTATCAGTTAGATAATCAGAATACAGAAATCGCAAAACAGCAATATCTAATTATCGATACGATAATTAGAAGACAACAAAATCTAATTATCAATAAAGATAATTATAAAACCTAGTTCGCACATCTCAAAACCGTAAATATCTAGTTACCAAAATGGTAATCAGAAAACAACAAAGGTCTAATTATCAAAAGCGATAATCAGATTTCTCAATAATTATCAAAAACGATAATTAAATCTCAAATCAACAAATATTTAATTATCAAAAACGATAATTAAATCTCAAATCAACAAATATTTAATTATCTCAAGCGATAATCAAATCTCAAATCAACAAATATCCGATCATCAAAAACGATAATCAAAATCAACAAATATCCGATTTTCAAAAACGATAATCAGAAACAGCAAATATTCGATTATCAAAAACAATAATCAAAATCAACAAATATCCAATTATCAAAAACGATAATAAAAATCAACAAATATCCGATTATCAAAAACGATAATCAGAAACAACAAATATTCGATTATCAAAAACGATAATCAAAATCAACAAATATCCAATTATCAAAAACGATAATCAGAAACAACAAATATTCGATTATCAAAAACGATAATCAAAATCAACCAATATCCAATTATCAAAAACAATAATCAAAATCAACAAATATCCGATTATCAAAAACGATAATCAGAAACCACAAATATGCGATTATCAAAAACGATAATCAAATCAACAAATATCCAATTATCAAAAACGATAATCAAAATCAACAAATATCCGATTATCAAAAACGATAATCAGAAACAAAAAATATCCGATTATCAAAACGATAATCAGAAACAACAAATATCTGATTATCAAAAACGATAATCAGAACTCATATCAACAAATATCCAATTACCTGCAGATAATTGGAAACAACAAATATCTAGAAATCAATTAAGATAATCTACAAAATCAACATACAAGGTTGGATCGATCCCATCAGATGGCGAGTTTTAGCTACGCCACACGTGCATCAACATATGGCCGAAGCTTACCAAGTACCCAACATAATTTTGGCGCCCAACAAATGATCCGAAGGTCCAACATATGACCCGAAGGTCTAGTACTGGTATTTGACCCGAAGGTCCTCATATGAACCGAAGGTCCTCATAGTGGCTCGAAAGCACACGAAAATCATCAAATATTTCAATTAACGAGTCCGGAATTAACCAAAATAGCAAACGCACATGTCCCATAACCACGAGTTTTACTAAATCGTTTAATTCTCTTCATCGTTTCCTTGAAAGTGTAAAATCATCAAACAGCAAATATTTCAATTAACGAGTCCGAAATTAACCAAAATAGCAAACGCACATGTCCCATAACCACGAGTTTTACTAAATCGTTTAATTCTCTTCATCGTTTCCTTGAAAGTGTAAAATCATCAAACATCAAATATTTCAATTAACAAGCCCGGAATTAACCAAAATAGCAAATGCACATGTCCCATAACCACGTGTTTTACTAAATTGTTTAAATCTCTTCATCGTTTCCTTGAAAGTGCAAAATCGTGTATTCCAAAAATAACATTTCACATTCTCAAACGGACAAATCTGGAATTAAGCGAATCTGTAAAAGAAAGGGGTCATAATCCTCGATTTTGCTGAAACATTTAAATCGCTTCCTCATTCTTTTTAAAGCGCAAACTGCAAAACCTCTGAAAACAATTTCATTTATTTTATAAAAGTAACAAATTTACATTCTCAAACGAACAAGTCCGGAATCAAGCGAATCAGTAAAAGAAAGGGTTCATAGTCCTCAATTTTGCTGAATCATTTAAATCGCTTCCTCATTCTTTTGAAAGCGTAAACTATAAAAATTTTGGGAAAACAATTTTTTTTTAAAACGATTTGCAAATCCATGATAAAAACAGCAACATTAATGACAATTTCGATAAGAAAACTGTACTTCTCAAAACACCGTAGAAACGGAACTCAAAATCAGCATTGCGGGATAACCGCTTGAATATTCACTTTAAAATTCGACGGTTACTGAAGCCAAAGTGACAGTAATTTTTTATATGTCAAAATCTCATCAAAATAATTCGCATCAAAATATAATACCAGAGAATTTTCATTCATCAAAATGTCAACAAGACACGGGCTTCAAAAATTTAGCATTGGTGTAAAAATCCCGTTATGAAAATAACGGCAACAAAATACGTTTAAAACCAAACACCGGTTCAACGTAAAATTTAATGTAGTAACATGCAACCTAAATTTTCACATATACCACAAAATGAACAAAGAAATCATTCAAATATATCTTCAATTAAGATATTTTAAAACGACAAAAATCTCAACAAATTCACATAACTGCAATCGCTTCGAATCCTCAAATCGGATTCGAAATTTTCAATGAAAACAAAATAAACACAGCTATGTAAATAACAAATGAAATTTATTTCAATTTCATATTTTGATTTTCAAATCAAAAAGGTTATCAGCCGTACTCATCGAAGACAGTCTCACTGTTTTCGTTGCGCACTCTAATAAACAAAACACGAATCAACCAATCATCAAAACACAGTTTCACTTTTTATTTTTAAATAAAGATATTTAAAAATTTAAACATATTTTCAAAACTTTAGTTTTGACTCAAAGTAAAATAAAGCATCGACTAATAGTTGTAACACATGTTCCATCTAAGTTATGTTTATATTATGTCCATAAACCCCAAGCTCTGATACCAACTGTGACGCCCCACCTCTATGCTCACAATAACAAAGAGTATTAAAGGAAATACTGTCTGTTATTACGAAGAATAAGGCGGATAGGAGCGGCCATCCATAGTTAGGCCTTACACCTGTATTGGTTATCTCGATAGGAGCGGTATACATTTTTAATTTTTCATCTCTTATTTATTTACTCCTATCGACATAACCAATTCCAGTATAAAACAAACTACGATGGTTCATAATAGTTTATGACAATATATATAATAATAACACAAACAAGCTAAGTGAGGAACACAGATAATCAAAAGTCTCATATATATATAACTGAAGTCAGTTGATATACATGTGATACAGTACATATGATACAACTACATCTACCAACTCTGGAAGTTACATATACATGTACATTATTGTGAATAATATACATGAATATACAACATCCTACACTAAGACAACGCCTACTTCAGAAAGTATGAAAAGACTTCATAGCTCTAGTAGTAACCCAAAGCAAGATATCTACAACCTGTAATAATCCGGTCTGACCCGAGTATTGTATTCAAAAGAAAATAATACACGGGTCAGTCTAATTCAAACTCAGTTATTAATGCGCAGAAGCAATAATAATTAAATAATCAAATAGACGACAGCCACAATAAATTTACCTATCTGATTCTTAAATAAAGAAATTGGATAACGGTAAATATAACACATAACGGTGTTAAACAACAAATCAACAAATTCAAATTATTGAATTGGACACAAGAAACAATTCAAACAATTGAAACATCAATTAAAAGGTCAACATGGGTAGGACTGCAGTACACGCACGCCTGTACTGCCTCGCCACTACGGCATATGGAATACATAAAAGATCCATAAATCAAAAGCAATTAGAATATCAATAAAAGCAATACCGTGTGGCTGCAGCACACGCTTGCGTGCACTGCCTTGCCGCTACAGTCATGATGTACACAAAAGATAAACGAGCCAAAATCAATGAAGATTCAAATATCAATGCCACGACCACAGTGGTCAAGTAGACAGACATGGACAATGTGCACGTATGTACACAATGAAAATTCACAAACGAACACAAGGTCAAACCCAAATATCGGATTCAACTCAAGTGAAATTTGAATAACAAATCCAAATAAAATCAAGTGGTCAAGACAGCTAATTCATATGCAAACTGCCTCAACGCAACTGTATAGCAACTCAACTCGAACGATCAAGTGCACATGAATACAATGGTCAGTGCAATACAAAACAACAAGGGCTAAATAGCAACAAACCCAAACATACAAGGGCAAACCACAACAAAAACTGCAGCCAACACAAGATCACCAGGGTAAACTACAAACAAGAAACTGTAACAGCAAGCTCAAAACAACACAAAAGTTCTCAAATTTAAACATGGCAGTAAGCATCAGTGCACAAGGGCAATGACACATACATATACATGAACCAGCAGAAGCAATTGAAATGCAACAGTGGAACAACAAGGTACAAAGGGCATACTCAGCAATGCAATGAAATCATCAAAGACCAAATCACAGCCGAGGTGATCAATTGCAGTACAACGAAAATAAATGCATCAATGCACATGAGAATTGACTCAGTGCATATGGAAAATAAAATACATCAGCGCACATGAGAATTGACTCATTGCAATACAAATAAAATCACAACACTAGCACATGACAAAGACAGAGCTCGAAGTCAAGGCATAAGCAAGCCAGCAACCATCAAGATTCAAAATCAGTAATACAATAAAGCCCAAAATTAAGTTCAATTCCAAAAGGAAAAAGCAGCAGCATGCAAGTAGAGACCAGAAAGGCAAAGACTCAAGCATCAGATCACAAGTCAAAGCCATACACAAGTACAGCATAAATCAGACTACCAAAGAATGCACAATGAAGTAAAGACTACACAATATATCATGTACACAAAGGGAACCACATAGACCACATAAGTCGATAATGCAAGCAGTGGACAACAAAAAGACTTCAAACCAGTGTACCAATGGATATCCGACTCGAGTAAAACAAGTGAATTTAACACAAAGACCTCAAGTATAAACTGAACAGAGTAAATGCACTGCAACTCAAAAAGCACCTGTCCAGATATGGATCAACAAGTTTGGACCAAGAAAATACCCATCATATATGCAATGACTACAGTGAACAAAAGATCAAAGGAAGCAGTAATGTACTGAACAGAGTGAATGCACAATGCAAATTAACTCGACCAATGAACCAGGCCATATAATAAAAAAAATATCAGTGTAACCTGATTTGCAAATTGACAAAGCTATGAACAACTCAAAACTACAACAATGCGAACTGTAAATGCAATCCAAACCAGTTCAGGTATGAACATTCTCAAAGCTCAACTACCAATGTACTGTAATTAAACAACATGACACTACAAATCAAAGAAGCAAACTAGTTCAGGTATTACAAGTATGGCTGACGTCGAATACCAGAAATCGAACCAGGTCAACGATACAAGAACGAGAACGAAATCAACATCAAAATCCAAACAAACCAAGTAATCACAAAATCACAAGCTGAAAATTGATAAAGTTTGAATTAAATGTGAGTGACGCTTAAATCACTCTTCACGAATCGAAGCAGCTGCAAGCAGAGAAGCATCGATCTACGAACTAAGGCTGAAGATCAACGCTCGATCGAGCTAGAGAAGTCGAGGCCTTCGATTTATCGAAGCGCTAGTTTGGTACGAAGAGGAATGAATACGAGCCGCCATTTTTATTCTCGTTCGAATGTTTGTAGGGTTAGTTTCGAATGAGTGAATCGAGAAGGGGGGATCGGGTTGAACAAAATAAGAAAGGCAACGGCACTCTTTTGATAACGCGGCAGAAACATAGGCCAAGATAATAAAGCCCAAATAATGCTTAAACAAATTTTAAAAGAATATTAACCCGATAGAATTCCAATAGAAATTAGAAAACGATTTAATCACCTAGTGACAATAATTAATTGCTACGAATTCCCGGGTTGTTACAAAACGTTTTATCATCATGATAAATTATTACATAATATAATGGCAAACAAGGATGATGATGATGATTCGACACTAATAAGTTCATAGAACTTTCGAATATTCAAGATGATTTTATATCAAGTATTTTAAATAAAGCTTGGGAAACTACAAACTGAATCGGTTTCGAAAGGATATAGTTCCTTTCGGCTTGGTGGAGAGGAGTGTCTCGAAGGAAGTCCGGTCTACAATTAACCAACATTCATAGGAGGAGGAGTCTATTCGAAATGATCCTACACCCAATAGTATAAAAAAACTTTCGAATGAGTTTCTCCATAGAAGATACGAAGCTAACAAGGTTGAAGGCATCTATCCACTTTAAGAGGCCAAGCAGACCTTTCGATATAGTCAAAAGGGTTAAGGTAAACTTTTCGACATGATTGGAAGGGACGAAAGTTAAAGATAAATAGCTGACTTCAACTTATATGAAAGAGGGGTTTCGAATATGATGCTCTTTTCCTTGCCCACATTTCTAAGTTAACTTTTGTAATTGTTTCGACTAAGCCAATCTGGTCAAAAGGTTGGGTTTCAAAAGGAGCAATCTATTCGACAATCTAGTTCTATATAAAATTATATGAACTAATTTTCTTTTCTCATAGGTTTTGGTATGTTAACAAGTTTTCTTGTAAACATTTCTGGCGCTAGAAGAAGGGCTCAGGCCTCCAATGCTATCAATACATTATGAACTAATTATGGATCATTTGAATTGACACAGGAAAATGAAATTAAAAAGACTTAGTGGGATGGGTGAGGAGGACATCCACACTACAACCCTCGAAGAGAACATTGCTCCAACCTTCAACATGGATGGATTTGTTCTTGGACAGCCTTCGTCATTAGCTCAGATAGGATGAAAACACTACCTAAGTCAAGCATTCGGAGCAGCAACTACTGGAAATGGAGAAACCCCTTAAAACGGCGTTATCTTAAAAGTCTTCCAAAACAACGCAGCCAACATATGAAGAGGAGGTGGTCTCACTAAGAAGGAACTTGAAGGCTCATTTAAATGAAAATAAGAGAAAGATCAATATAACATCTTCAAAGAAGAAAGAGCATCGACAAACTAATGCAGATCATCAAGGAAGAGTGCCCAATAAATCACTTGAACAATCTGCTACTACTACGTCAAAAAAATACCATCCAAACAAGAAAAACTATCACGATGTTGAAGTTTATCTGAAGGATGCAGCTGATAAAGAAATTAAAAATGCAATGAATGCTAAAGGGAGGAGGACAATGGATGATAACGTCATTGATAATGAGCGGGTGCCACCCTTTACAGTTGATATTATGGAGACAATCACCTCATCTTATATGAAGATTCAGACAATTGAGTAACATGGAATCACATATCCAAATGATCATTTGATGGATTTTGATAGCCAGATGGACTTATATAATGCATCGATAGCTATTAGATACAGATTATGTCATGTAACTCTCCAAGAGGCAATGGCCAAATGGTGCAGACAATACCAATAGAAGACCATTTATCCATGGAAGAAATTTTCCTATGAATTCTCCACTCAGTTCTGCATATGTAAATATCCCACCATCGATTACACAGTTTTTGCCAACAGAAAGCGAAGGCGAGGGAAATCTTTGGGATATTATCTTAAGAGACTTAACACTGAAGCACTAAAAGAAAAGGACATGAGTGACTGCATCAAGCTAATCGAGGTTCATTATAGCTTGATAGAAAACACCATATTCTGGAAGCAATTCTTTGTTAACAGGTGTAAAGATATGCAAGATTTCAACTTTCAAGCAGATAATTTCATTCGAATGGATGAGCTGTATCATGCCAAAAGATAAACGACTCCAAAGATGGAAGGGGTAAGATTTCATCTAGATCGAGGGCATAAAAGAATGAAAGGGGAAGAATCAATTGCTAATGCAATCGCTTTAAACAAGCCATTGCCTTACACTTAAGCGGCGATGAAGGAAATGTTAACTTCCCAACACCCTTCAAAGCTAATAACCACCCAAAGTAAAGAAAAGGAGAAGATTACTATGCATACCACAAAGCAAACCGTTATAAGACTGACAAATGCGTTGTTTTGGCCGGAATGATCTAGAAATTGATCCGCGGGGGTCATTTAAAAGAGTTTGTTTAGGATAAGCAAAATCTTTTTGGCAATGTTGTTAATATGTTGTAGGATGAATAGCTACTGAGCTTAAGCCTAATGAAAACAAAATTGACGTAATTTGTGGCGGGCTGCATCCGGTAAGAAATAGCAAAGACGCATGAAATATATATATATATATATATATATATATTAAGGGTGTTAAAGAGGGATCTTCTCTTCCCAAGAAGAGCGCCAATGAAGAATCCACGACTCAATATTCAAATGCCATGTCGTGTCGTCATGCCCCAGAATTAAGGGAAAAAATTCACCATCCACACAATGATCCGTTGATGATCACGACTCAAATAGTTTTATCCATCGTAGCCAAAATTCTTATAGATACAGGAAGACCTGTCAATGTTATCTTTAAGCGTGCCTTCGACCAAATTAACATCCCTAAAGATAAGTTGGAACCTAGCACGTAACAAATTATCAAATTTAGTAACAAGGGTTCAAATCCAGTAGGACAAGTGAAACTATTGGTGCAAATGGGGGTGCCACCTCTTTGCAAAGCATTCGAGACTCTCTTTGTAATCGTCGACCTAGCCTCATATTACAATGTCTTCTTTGGCAAGCTTGCACTAGATGAAATAGAGGCATTTGTCTCCCCAAAGTACCTACCGGTGAAGTTCTTGACAAAGAGTAGCTAGGGCATAGTCCAAGGAGAGCAGTTCAGCTCCCAAGAGATGTATTTTGCCACAATCAAATAATATAAAAGGAAGTATTCTACTTACTTGGATTCTTTCACATTTGTTCAGCCTTTGGATGATGGATTTGTACATCAAACATTCGAAGAAAAAATTAAAATTAATAAGTGTAACAAGTGCATGTGTGAAAGGTACATTTCTTCTGAAGGCAAAAGGAGGAGAGTTGATGCTAATTTCGTTGAAGAAAGCCCAATCATCACTGAATTCGATTGCCGAGGGGAAATAGAAAGGGTAAAACTAATAGAGGACCTTGAAGAGGTGTGCATCGATTCAGATGAGACTACTAAGGTGGTCAAAGTGGGAAAAGAATTTGATAGTGACTTGAAGAAAGATTTAATCCAATTTCTTAAGATCAAAAAGAATGTTTTTTCTTGGTTACAATTTGATATGGTGGGGATTGATCCGATGGTAATGTGTCATGAGCTTAACATCAGTCCAGAAGTGAACCCATCAGACTAAAAACGAGATAATTAGATAGAGTATGGTCTGATGCATTAAAGTGAGAAGTTGAGAGACTACTTGAAAATGGGTTTATTCGAGAAATTTACTACCCAAAGTGGTTAGCAAACCTAGTCGTGGAGAAGAAATCACATGGAAAATGAAGGACTTGAATAAATAGATTATGGTTCGAAAGACTGTTTCCCACTACCATGAATTGCTCAGTTAATAGTTGCACTAGCGGGCATAAATTATTGCCTCTCATGGATGCAAATTCAGGATATAATCAAATCCCCATATGCAAGCCAAATGAATAGCACACTAGTTTCATTACTGAAATCGGAATATACTGCTACAATGCGATGCTTTTCGTGCTAAAGAATGCTGGGGTAACTTATCAAAGGTTGGTTAACAAAATGTTTAAAGAGAAAATTGGTTGAAATATGGAGGTTTACGAGGATGACATGCAAGTAAAATCTGGCGAGGCTAATAATCATCTTGGGGATCTAGAAGAGATGTCCAGAATATTGTGGAATATTGAATGTAATTGAACACATAGAACTGGAGTTCATTCGGGAAAGTTTTTAAGCTAGCTCGTGAGTGCCCAAGGGATTGAATCTAGTCTTGATCTAATTCAAGCTATTACGGACATAGCTGAACCCAAAACCAGTAAAGAGGTACCGAGTTTAAATTGAAAGGTAGTCGCTCGAAGCAGGTTCATTTTCGAAGCTACTGATTAATGTATCCCCTTCGTCAATGCAATCAAGAAAAAGAAGAAATTTAAGTGTGGTGGATTGCAGAATAGCTTTTCAAGAGTTAAAAAGTCATTTGGAAAGGCCACTAAAACTTTCTAGTCTCGAGAATAGGGAGATCTTGTACTTATAGATGGTAGTTACGGAGCCTGCGTCAGTTTAGTATTGATTAGAGAAGGAAGCAGAGCTTAACTTCCTATGTATTATGTAAGCATTTGATTGAAGGATGCGGAAATTTGATACGCAGTGATAGAAAAGCTAGGTTATTGCTTGATCCTCACAGCACGAAAACTTTGAGCATATTTTCAAGCACATTCGATCAGATTATTGACCAATTTCTAGCTAAAGCAAATTTTCAATAAACCGGAAACTTTCGAAAGATTGGTAAAATGGGGAATCGAGCTCAGCCAATATGATATAGAATTTCAGCTACGAGCCGCAATCAAATGCCAAGCATTGGAAAATTTAATTGATGAATGCACTAACTTCATTAAAAGAGCAATAAAAAAAGAAAGAATCAAAAGCCTATGTGGCAGTTGTTCATTGATGGTGCATCAAATGAACAAGGGGCTGTTTCAGGATATGTGATATTAACACCGGACAGAAATCACTTACATTATGCTATAAAATTAGGATTCCCCGCAATAAACAATGTGGATGAATATGAATTAATGGTAGGGGGACTAGCTTTAGCATTAGAGCTAAAAATTCCATGGTTTCAAATCTTTAGCGATTCCTAGCTAATGGTAAATCAAGTAAAGTAGATATAAAATTCAAATGACTCTAAGCTATCTTTATATGTAAAGAATATACTGAAATGCTTGCTTTACTTGAGGATATTTTCATACATCGAGTACCAAGGTCGGAAAACTCACAGTAGGATTCCTTAGTGAAATTAGCAAGTTCAAGAGGAGCTTCGAAAGCATGAATTGTTCCAGTAGGATATCAAGAGACTCCAAGTATTAAAGAGGGAACATCCGAACAAGAAAGGGAATATTAGTATTAACAAGGTCCCAAGCTATGTTAAAAGAAAAGGAGGAACGATAAATTGAAAGACAAATATCAAATGAGTGGGTAGATCAATCAAGAACAAATGACCTGTACTATAACACTTGGACATTACCCATCGTTAAATATCATGTTAAATTGATACTAACATCTGATAATGGTTAAGCAAGAAAAATTAGGTGATAATCTCCAACTTTCACAATAGTGGATGGAATCCTTTACATAAAAGGATACACACTTCCTTACTTAAGATGCGTTAGCCTGGAAGATGGAATAAAGTGGTTGGCAGAAGCACATGAGGGATTTTATGGGAACCACTCAAAAGGGACGGAACTGGCAAAAAAATAACGAGGCAAGGCTTTTATTGGCCTCGTATGGTGAGCCAAGCTATTGAATATGCTAAGATACGCGATCAAAAGTACTTGAAAATTCCCAAATTATCCCCGAGTTAGTCAACTCAAATTTCAAGTCTATGGCCCTTTGACATATGGGGAATAGATTTAATCAGCTTGTTTTCAATTTCCAAATGGGGAGCGAAATACGCTGTAGTGGCTATAGGTTACTACCCTAAATGGGTCGAAGCAGAACCACTTCCTAAGATCACTTTTGGAAAAGTACTCATAGTCTTCATCACAAATATTATAACTAGATTTGGAATCACACATAAGATCATTTTCGACATCGAAATACAATTTAAGAGTGAAGAATTCTCTCGGTTTTGTAATAAGAATGGAATCATTAAATGCTTTTCCCTTACAGCGCATCCGAAAGCAAATGGGGCAGTTAAGGCTACAAACAAACCATTAAGACAATCTTAAAAAACTGGCTAAACAAAGCTATAGAAAACTGGGAAAAAGAGTTGCCACTTGTATTCTGGGCTTTTCAGACATCAACAAAAACGACAACGGGACATACTGCCTACTCATTGAATATTCCTGTGAGGTGATGTTACCAATTGAGATTGAAGTTCCCTCACACCGAAGAATCTCATATACGTTCAATTTAAACCAACAACTAAAAAGGGAATCACTAAATTTGATACATGAGTTGAGAGACGAAGTGGCCATAAGAAGGGTGGACTATAAAAGAAGGATTTCAAAGTACTATGACTCAAAAATAAGAACACAATCATTGCAAGAAGGAGATCTAAAACTTCGAAGAGTAATGGAAAATACCGTAAATCCCATAGATGGACCTTTGGGACCAAATTAGGAAGGACCCTTAATCATTTGCAAAGTGATCCCATCATAAGCTTATAATTTGTGCCGACCAAGCAGCAATATGGTTCCAATAACATGAAAGATTGAACTTTGAGACTATACTTTCGAAAGGTGAACGAATAAAGCATCTCTTTCTTTAAAAGAATAATCTACATGGTTGAGAGTAGAATTCTCCTTACATTTGGATACTACCTTTAACGGTCAAAACCTCTATCCATGTTGAGTGGGCTATGGCAAAGCACTTCCTAGAGGGAGGAGTGTAAGCATTTAGCCGTGCCAAGCTATGGCCAGGTTAAAGCATCGATAAGCCCTTGGCCGCTCTTTTGGTCAGGTCAATGAATCTCTTGGACTGAGGAGATTAAGCATTTATCCATGCCATGATATGGCCTGGTCAAAGTATCAACAAGCCCCTGTCTACGCCATGAAATGGCCATGGCAAAGCACTTCCTGGAGGGAGGAGAGTAAGCCTACATCCTCGCCATGCTATGGCCACGTTAAAGCATTGAAAAGCCCTTGGCCATACCTCTGGTTAAGTCAAGGTGCCTCCTAGAGGGAGGTCGGGTAAACCTTGGTTCAAGCCTCTAAGAATGAGCTAACCAAGAGCACTGGACAACAATGCACCAAGATGTCTAAGCCTGAGAAAGTGGAATATCCAAAATGGAATAAGGTATCTAAGCCCGAGAAAGCGGCATATCTATAAGGGGCTAAGATGCCCAAGCCCGAGAAGTAGCATATTTATAAGAAACTAAGATGTCCAATCCGAAAAGTTTCATATCAAATGATGGATAAAGACATCCAAGCTCAAGAAGCAGCTAATTAAACCATGGCAACATACAAGGCCTAAAGGGTTTATATTTGTTGAAAAAAGGCAAAAATTAAGGAGTAAAACAGAAGCCCACTCATTGATACCTAAATCTAGGTTTTGGGTCTTCTCTAATCATTTATGATCATTCCCATAACTGAATCTGGGTATCAAGGCTATCAACTTCAAATATTAATGTCCTAATGCAGGCTAAAGATTCCTATTATGGATATAATTATTATGCATTTATGATTATCCAAATATGCCCTAAACTGGGCTGGAGAATCCTATTATGAAGATAATCATTGTTGATTTCTTAATATCAAACATATGCCCTATTCTAGGCTTCGCACTTTTGTCATGGAGACAATTATCATGAGTCATTGATTATTCACCACTAATATCTGAACTTAGGTATGAGATTCTTTTTCTGAAGACTATTTCTATAATGTTCCCAATTTTGAGGCAAATTTAAATTTTGTAATTCAAATTAATTTTTGTGAACTAATTTGAAAATTTGGAAATGAATATATTTAAAAGTAGACTTTAAATTTAGTGGATTTGGAAATTTAGTAATAGGTATTCTACAAAAATTAATTGGATTTAAAAGTTTTATATTTTAAAAAAAAATATTACATATGTATATAATTAGAATTGTAAGTATAATATGATATTAAAACAAGGTTTAATAAAAGTTTTAAAATATACATACCTTTTGAGAATTAATAAGAAATGTATGAATGTAAAATATATAAATGTATATATGTAAATATATTGAACTAAATTAAGTTTGAATGTGAAAAGTTATTGAAATAAAATTTATTTGTGCAAATGTAAAAAATATTAAAAACATAAATAATTTAAAACAAAAAGCATATGTTAAGATATGAAATTTTATTTGCAATAAGGGTTAAAAATAAATTTACAAAAATATTTGAAACAAGGTTATAAACAAAAAAATGATTTTTGAGACACTTGTAAAGAGATTAATATATGTAAAGACAAGTGTAATAAAATAGGACAAGTGGCATTGGAAGTATTTTCTTTTGAATTAAGTCTTTGAAAACATGCATAAGAAGAAAATTTGAGATCATGCTATTTTCCTTTGTCTCAAATCTGAAAAGGAAAAAGAAAAAAAGAAAAAAAGGAAAGAAAATCAAAACTACTGATCAAACAAACAAAATCTCAGATCAAAGGAAAAACAAACTGAAAAAAAATAAACCAAAAGCTACAACCTTAAATTTTAAAACCTGGAAATTCAAAGTAGAACCAGGAAAACATCTTAAACAACTTCAAGTAAGAGCGACATCAAATTCCATCTTCACTTGAGTCAAACCTGAGAAACAACATTAGGTTCAAGCATGCAAATCAACCTGAATGAATTTTAAGGCAATTTAAAACAAAAAAAAAAATCAAAGATCAACTCATCGATTCAAATCATCAAGTATTAGATACAAATCTGGAATCAAGCTAGGCAGGAATTCAAATCAAGGATCAAACTCAAAAGCAATCAATCATCACAGTTTTAAAGCTTACAGACTACATTTCCAGGCTATCTTTTGTTCTCTACTGTTTCTCTGTCTTCTTCCAGGAATAGGTGAGCAAACTATCTATACCACAATCTTGTTTACATCTTGATTGCATGTAATGATCTGTTAATGTGTGATGAAATTTTTTGCTTGCATGTTGAATGTATATGTATGTAGGTAGATGTGCATGCCAATAAATATGAACACACCTCTATTGTGTTTCCAGACCCAAGAACAAAAAAAGAAAAATCCATATCACCCAAACAAATTAGTATTAGGCTTTGATCTCTGAAAGAAAAATGTTTATAAAGTTGTAAAGTTATTTTTTAAAATAATGTAAAGTAGAAATATGTGATAAATAATTCAAAAATTTAGAATTTACAGAGAGAATATTCGAAACAGAAAAATTCAAGTAATTTAATTCTAAATTCTGATCATTGGATCAGATTCGTTTTGCTAAATGATGAATTTTAGTTTTGAAATCACTATTTATAAGTTTGGGAGTGATGAGATATTTTGAGATGAACGATATTCGAACTTTGGTCGAATTTTGATGAATGGAGAAGAATGGGTGGTCATAATCATCGGTGAAGATGGCTGGAGCATCAAAGAACCTAGGAAAAATACTAGATGAATTTATCAGCCACCGTTGTGATCGAATGTTGGCGATGTAGGGTTTTAACGCACGTTTGGGTTATGGTTGGAATTTGAGTCGCTGCATCATCGTTAGTGGACCGGAGGCGATTGCACTAGTGGAGATCGTCGTAGCTTGTCAATGATGAGCTGTAGATGTGGCGGTGAGGTGCAAGATGGTCGAGTTGGTCAGTGGATCAATTTCGTTGAGTGTTGTTTTACAGTGGGATGCTGGGTAGCTTATTTTTCGATTCCAAGGCGAAGTGTGGGAGCTGGGTGGTCGGGTCATCTGAGAGGATGGTCATCGACTTGGGAAGGCTAGCGGCATTGGTTAGCGGTGGCCAGAGTGGATGTGCACGTGCATGTGCACGTTTGGGTTGGGTTTTTTTGTTCGGTTTGTTGTGTTTTGGAGAAAGATGAAGGGAGCCGGAGTCGATCTCGAGTAAATGGAGTGAGTGACTGGAAGGATTCCTGAGTGACATTGGGGTATAACACTTAATAAAATTTTAAGTTGAAAAAAAATTTATCACATGGTCTAGTTTGGGTTTGACACGGGTGAAACCAAAGTGGAAGGGTTGTTTACTCGGGGGAAGTCTTGAGTGAGTCTCGGGGTGGATATAAAAACAGTCTTTTGACTTTAAAACAAAAATTTAAATTTTTAAACATTTTAAATTCATGTTTTAAATAATGGTTTTAATTTAGGTATTGGATCAAGAATTATTTTTTTAGTAAGATGATATAAAAAGTTTTAATTTTAAATTATTTAAATTGTGGCATTTTATTATTAATCATTTTAAATAAATAATGTAATTAAAAGTAAATTAAGATGAAATATTGATTTGTAATTCTTAATTAACCTTAATCTCCTATGTTAATGTTGATTAATTATGAGGTTAATTAATTAAATATTTTGATAAAGATTTAATGACAAATCAAGATAGATGATTTATAATTATTTGAATAATTAATTAATAGTTAATCAAAGACTAATTAATTATTAATTTAAGATAATTATTAATAATTACTGATTAATTAATCAAGGCAATTAATTAAAGGTTTATTAATTAAGGATAATTAATTAATATGATTAAGGTAATTAATTTAAGAAGTGATTAATTAATTAAGGATTAGATAATTAATAAAAGTAATTAATTAATGGTAAAATTTAATTAAGTAATTAAGGATAATTACTTATTTTAAATTAATTAGGATTAATTAATTAAATGATAATTAATTAAGGGTTAGTTTAATGATTAATTAATAAAGGATAATTAATTAAGGTTAATTAATTAATTAACATAAATTCTTTAATAATTAAAGGTTAATTTATTCATTAATTAAGGTTAATTAATAAATAAAGGATAATTAATTAACACAAATTGTGATTAATTAATGTTAATCAACCTGGATTAGTGATTTATCTAATTTCAATTAATCAGAATATTAATTAATCTTATTTATGGATGATTGTATTCTATTGAATGGTGTGAATTGTTTAGTCATCTCTGCTGTGTGATGCTTTGTGATTTGAATTTTTTTAATTCAAGCTGTAATGAATGTAATTTATTTAATTATAATGCATTTATATTATCTATCTGAGATTCTATGTATATAGATAAGCGTTATAGGATATACCGTATATCGATATTGCTGTGATTGTATCTGTGATGATTGATGATGTTGCATTATTGGGTAAAACCCCTGGACTACACTATACACACACAGATATGGATTGCACGTGGAAATTGGTTTAGTCACAGATTTTTGAAATAGTTTTGAATTTGAATTTTGACTCCAAATGGTTTTGGAAGTGGATTGGGTTTAAAGTGAAAAGATTTTGAAAAGGAATTTCAAGGATAAAAGTTATTGTTTGAATAATTTGATTCAGTTTTGAAATTTGATTTATATTTGGATTCAAAAATTGAAATTGAATTCTATGTTAAGAATTTATGAAAAAAAAAGTTATACAAGTTTAATGGGTTTTAACCATTTTTTTAGTGTTGTTTTGGGAATTTGAGTTTAACCAAAGGATTTTAACTTGTATAAATGAAATCGGATTTTTTTTCGAAATGAAAACTATTTGTTTTCAAATAATAAAAACTTTCATATAAAGAAGGAATTTCCAATTTGTATTAAAGGGATTTAAAATTTGAAATGAAATGGTTTTCGAAGTTATGAACAAAGCTTTGGAAACGGTTTTGAAAACTATGAATTAAATCTTTGATTTAAAGATTGAATGAGTTAATCTAATTGAAATGGAAATTGATTTGAAAGCCATGAGTCGATCTTTGTGAAACTAGGTGAACTTTGTGAAATGAATCTTTTTGTTTAAAAGATTTTAAATGGTAATTGTTTAAACCATTTGAAAGGAATGTTTTGGATTTTAAAGTTGTGACTTAACTGAAATCCCATATCCATATGTTTTTAAAATATTACGCTCATTGCTCGGTTTAGCCGGGAGAGGACCTTGTGTCATATAACCCATTCTGAATTATGATAGGACGTTATGGATAGCATTTGAAGACCGGTGGTGAAGACCGGGCATTTTCGAGAACGAAAGCACAACCCGTCGATTGTCTGTGCACTGAGTCGCGCTGGTATAGAGATTCCCTAAATGATGGGAAGTCTGATCGGGATTGTGAATACCCGGATTGCAAGGGCTTCTTCGAAAGTGCCTTCGGTTCCGTTCGAACCCAGAATAGACTTGTATGGATGTGTGTCTGACATTACACTTTGAGATGTAAAATCGATTTCTATCAAATACATTTCTGTTTGGTGGCGGAGACTTATTCTCTTAGCTTAACACCCTTCTTTGATACGTACGAGCTCAAAGGTTATGTAGTTGATGGTTACTAGTGATACATTCCAAATTTGGTAATGTGGCATACGAAGTGTTGCTGATCATTTGTTGATCAAAGCATGGCTTTGTGAAAAAGCGTAGCTTTGTAGACGACACTACATCAGGACCTCACATCCCGGTAATGGTCGAAACAGGAAAGATGCGGCAAGGTTTCAGGGGTCCCACCCCTTGGGTATGCCCATTCCTTCTAGAAAAGGGTGGTATCATGGTATGGAGCCCAGATATTTAACTCATGTGGACACTATAAATCTATTAATGTGTGTTTGTTGTGGTTGAGAGCTCTCGGATAAAGGTCGCAAACGATCGGGTATAACATATCTTTAGGTGTTACTCCCGGCCAGGGAGGAAGCCGGCCTTGTGTTGGCAGAGAGCCGGGTAGGTTCTCGAGGCGTCCCTCCAGAGGCGTTCCCATATGGCAATAGAATGTTCTTTGGCGTGACCATTTGTTGGAAAATACAATCTCCAATATGCGCCTTATACGGTTTTAGTTGTATAACCTGCCATCTACTTATGGTGGCACCCCACTGTTCAGATGGTAGCTATAGTAGGCATAGTTCGAAATGTCT
Source organism: Allium cepa (assembly GCA_030765085.1). NCBI lineage: Eukaryota > Viridiplantae > Streptophyta > Magnoliopsida > Asparagales > Amaryllidaceae > Allium > Allium cepa. The sequence goes on from CM060937.1 coordinate 592,831,664, forward strand.
ATGCTGGCTAAGATTAATATTGTACTTGCAAATGTTTTCCACTATGCACTAATAATGATATCAAAATGCTTTTCGCGTATCAAGCATTTTTGACTATCATAAGGAGAAATCTCCTCCAATTCAGTGTTTGCATTGTGTGTGTGGCGGGAGGCCTTATGGTAGTTTCATTTTTCAAAAAGCATTGCGGATTTTAACATCATTTCTTTTGTTTTTGTTTTAAAGATAAAACTTTTTTTTCTCATACCAGTCCCATGACTGACTCGGAGTTTATTGTTCCCTTCATAAACTCTAGATGCCCATATTTATCCACACGGGCAGTCTAGAGATGGGTTTTTCAAATAATCCAATAGTAGGTGTAGATTCGGTAGCTTTCAGTCTTTTGAAATCTTCTTCAGTCTTTGGACGACAGACCTTGCTTAGTATCACTGGATTAAGAGTTCGACCTATCTCTGGATTGGTGCTTTGGAGATGGAGTTTTTGGAGTTTGGCATTAAAGACCTTGTCATTCCGCTGTTGTTGTCTCTGTCATTGTCTTGTATCTATCTTTGTATATCGATATCATTTATGTCATTGTTGTATATCATTGGATATTGTATTCATTGAAGTATTGATATATTCATTTTTCTTCCGCCGTGTTTTTATATTTAATGTGTTATAAGCTCCGGTGAGCCAGATTCGGCGTTTGAATCTACGACATTCGAGAACAAGTGAAGTACGGGTGCCGATTTTCGAAGGCCGAGTCCGTACCGTTACAGTGGTATCAGAGTTGATGGTTGAAACTTTAGCTCAGGAGTATAACACATTAGGTACCTCATTAGAGATAGGGTGAAGTATGCCCTAGAATGAGTATATCCCTAAGATATCCGTTCGTGTGCATCAGTAAATTCTCGTACTATCCACTGATAGTGAGTATGAGTGTGAGAAGAGGACGAGATAGGGGACAGGGAAGTACGACTACAAATGGTCAATACCCTGCAATAGCGAAAACAACTTTTTCTCCACAATCTCCTTTTATTCGATTTCAAATTCTTTGATTGCTTCGTAGTAGCTAAAAGTAGAAACTTTGGTGCGGTGATGGCCAGCGAATCATGTAGATAAGTTCCTACCTCGTATTCTCGTTATCAGCTTTTCGTTTTAAACTCTAATGAATTTGAAAATTTATTTGGAAAAAATTGGTTAACAAATATAAGTATAAATTTGAATTGTATCAATAAAACGATATCAGTTAAAACCAAATTTGAAATTCTGTTGTGATTTCTTGTAGGTATTAAAGTCCGAAGAGGGACAAGTTAATATATACTTTGGAGTATTCCAACCTGAGTTTGAAATCCATACCTAGTGTTTGAGAATTATGGAAGATTAAATCCATTTATTTATTGTTTGGGTCTAGATATATTCTACGAATGGTTAGTTATCCCTTCGGACTAACCAGTGCCCTATTTATTTTGTGGATCTGGTGACCTGAGTATCTTGTATAGTATTAATGAGTTTGTTCGCATATTGCTGATATTCTGATTTGGTGAGCCAAATACAGAATAGATATCCAGTTGACCTGGAAAATTGTTTCTCTATCTTCGTGTATCCATCTATTCTCTGTTGTCTCCCTGACAAATTTTGAGGACGAAATTTTCTTAAGGGGGAATTTGTAACGATCCCAATTTTGAGGCAAATTTAAATTTGTAATTTAAATGAATTTTTGAATTTAACTGTGAACTAATTTGGAAATTTGGAAATGAATATATTTAAAAGTAGATTTTAAAATTTAGTTGATTTGGAAATTTAGTAATAAATGTTCTATAAAAATTAGTTGGATTTAAAAGTTTTATATTTTGAAAAAAATATTATGTATGTATATAATTAGAATTGTAAATATAATATAATATTAAAACAGGGTTTAATAAAAGTTTTAAAATATACATATCTTTTGAGAATTAATAAGAAATGTATGAATGTAAAATATATAAATGTATATATGCAAATATATTGAACTAAACTAAGTTTGAATGTGAAAATTGATTGAAATAAAATTTATTTTTGCAAATGTAAAAAATATTAAAAACATAAACAATTTAAAATAAAAATCATATGTTAAGATATGAAATTTTATTTGCAATAAGGGTTAAAAATAAATTTATGAAAATACTTGAAACAAGGATATAGACATAAAAATGATTTTTGAGACATTTGTAAAGAGATTAATATATGTAAAGACAAGTGTAATAAAAGGGACAAGTGGCATTGGAAGTATTTTCTTTTGAATTAAGTCTTTAAAAACATGCATAAGAAGAAAAATTGAGATCAGGCTATTTTCTTTTTTCTCGAACCTGAAAAGGAAAAAGAAAAAAGAAAAAAACAAAAGAAAATCAAAACTGCTGATCAAACAAACAAAATCTCAGATCAAAGGAAAAACAAATCTAAAAAAAATAAACCAAAATCTAAAACCTCAAATTTTAAAACCTGGAAATTCAAAGTAGAACCAGGAAAACATCTCAAACAACTTCAAGTCAGAGCAACATCAAATGCCATCTTCACTTGAATCATACCAAAGCAACGACATCAGGTTCAAGCATGCAAATCAACCTGAATGTAGTTTCAGGTAATCTAAAACAAAACAAAAATCAAAGATCAACTCATCGATTCAAATCATCAAGTATCAGATACAAATCTGGAATCAAGCTAGGCAAGAATTCAAATCAAGGGTCAAACTAAAAAGAAATCAATCATCACAGTTTTAAAGCTTCCAGACTTCTATTCTAGGCTATCTTTTGTTCACTGTTGCTTCTCTTTCTTCTTCCAGGAACAGGCGAGCAAACTATCTATACCACAATCTGTTTTACATATTGATTGCATGTAATGATCTGCTAATGTGTGATGAAAAATTTAGCTTGCATGTTGATTATATATGTATGTCGATAGATGTGAATGCCAGTAAATATGAACACACCTCTGTTGTGTTTCCAAACCCAAGAACAAACGAAGAAAAATCCATATCACCCAAACAAATTAGTATTAGGCTTTGATCTCTAAAATAAAAATGTTTATAAAGTTGTAAAGTTATTTTTAAAAATAATGTAAAGTAGAAATATGTGATAAATAATTCGAAAATTTAGAATTTACAAATAGAATATTCGAAATAGAAAAATTCAAGTAATTTAATTCTAAATTCTGATCATTTGATCATATTCATATTGCTAAATGATGAATTTTAATATTGAAATCACTATTTATAAGTTTGGGAGTGATGAGATTTTTTGAGATGAACGATATTCGAAATTTGGCCGAACTTCGGTGAATGGAGAAGAATGGGTGGTCGTAATCATTGGTGAAGATGGCTGGAGCATCAGAGTACCTAGGAAAAATACTAGGTGAATTTATCAGCCACCGTAGTGATCGAATTTTGGCGATGTAGGGTTTTAACGCACGTTTGGGTTATGGTCGGAATTTGAGTCGCTACATCATCGTTTGTGGACCGGAGGCGATCGCACTAGTGGGGATCGTCGTAGCATGTTAATGATGAGCTGTGGATGTGGTGGCAAGGCGTAAGATGGTCGGGTTCGTCGGTGGATGATCAATTTCGTTTTGTGTTGTTTTCCAGTGGGATGCTGGGTAGCTCGTTTTTCGATTCCAATGCGAAGTGTTGGAGCTGGGCGGTCGGGTCATCTGAGAGGATGGTCGTCGACTTGGGAAGGCTAGCGGCATTGGTCAGCGGTGGCCAGAGTGGATGTGCATGTGCATGTGCACGTGCACGGTTGGGTTGGGTTGTTTTGTCTGGTGTGTTGTGTTTTGGAGAAAGATGAAGGGAGCCGGAGTCGATCTCGAGTAAATGGCGTGAGTGACTCGAAGCATTCCAGAATGGCAACGGGGTATAATACTTAACAAAATTTTAAGTTAAAAAAATTATTACACGGGTTAGTTTGGGTTTGACATGGGTGAAACCCGAAGTGGAGGGGTTGTTTACTCGGGGATAGTCTCGAGCGAGTCTCGGGGTGGATATAAAAACAGTCTTTTTGACTTTAAAACAAAAATTTAAGTTTTTAAACATTTTAAATTCATGTTTTAAATAATGGTTTTAATTTAGGTATTGGATCAAGAATTTTTTTTAGTAAGATGTTTTAAAAAAATTTAAATTTAAATTATTTAAATTGTGGCCTTTTTTATCAATTATTTTAAATGAATAATGTAATTAAAATTAAATTAAGATGAAATATTGATTTGTAATTCTTAATTAACCTTAATCTCTTATGTTAATGTTGATTAATTATAAGGTTAATTAATTAAAGATTTTGATAATGATTTAATGACAAATCAAGATAGATGATTTATAATCATTTGAATAATTAATTTATAGTTAATTAAAGACTAATTAATTATTGATTTAAGATAATTGATTTATAATTAAGGATTGATTAATCAAGGTAATTAATTAAAGGTTAATTAATTAAGGATAATTAATTAATATAATTAAGGTAATTAATTTAAGAAGTGATTAATTAATTAAGGATTATATAATTAATAAAAGTAATTAATTAATGGTAAAAGTTAATTAAGTAATTGAGGATAATTACTTATTTTAAATTAATTAACGGTTAATTTAATGATTAATTAATTAAGGATAATTAATTAAGGATAATTAGTTAAGGTTAATTAATTAATTAAGATAAATTCTTTAATAATTAAAGGTTAATTTATTCATTAATTAAGGTTAATTAATAAATAAATAAAGGATAATTAATTAACATAAGTTGTGATTAATTAATGTTAATCAACCTGGATTAGTGATTTATCTGATTTCAATTAATCAGATGATCAATTAACCTTATTTATGGATGATTGTATTCTATTGAATGCTGTGAATTGTTTTATCATCTCTGCTGTGTGATGCTTTCTGATTTGAATTGTTTTAATTCAAGCTATAATTAATGTAATTTATTTAATTATAATGCATTTATATTATCTATCTGTGATTCTGTGTATATCGATAAGCGTTATATGATATACCGCTTATCGATATTGCTATGATTGCATCTGTGTTGATTGATGGTGTTGCACTATTGGGTAAAACCCTTGGACTACACTATACACACACAAATATTGATTGCACGTGGAAATTGGTTAAGTCATAGATTTTTGAAATAGTTTTGAACTTGAATTTTGAATCCAAATGGTTTTGGAAATGGATTGGGTTTAAAGTGAAAAGCTTTTGAAAAGGAATTTCGAAGATAAAAGTTATTTTTTGAATAACTTGATTCAGTTTTGAAATTTGATTTAAATTTGAATTCAAAAATTGAAATTGAATTCTATGTTGAGAATTTATGAGAAAAAAAGTTATACAAGTTGAAATGGGTTTTAAACCATTTTTTAGTGTTGTTTTGGGAATTTGAATTTAACACAAGGATTTTAACTTATGTAAATGAAATCGGAATTTTTTCCAAAATGAAAACTATTTGTTTTCAAATAATAAAAGCTTTCATATAAAGAAGGAATTTCCAATTTGTATTAAAGGGATTTCAAATTTGAAATGAAATGGTTTTCGAAGTTACGAACGAATCTTTGGAAATGGTTTTGAAAACTATGAATTAAATATTTGATTCAATGATTGAATGAGTTAATCCAATTGAAATGGAAATTGTTTTGAAATCCATTAGTGGATCTTTGTGAAACTGGGTGAACTTTGTGAAATGAATCTTTTTGTTTAAAAGATTTGAAATTGTAATTGTTTAAACCATTTGAAAGGAAAGTTTTCGATTTTAAAGTTGTGACTTAACTGAAATCCCATATCCATATGTTTTTAAAATATTGCGCTCATTGTTCGGTTTAGCCGGGAGAGGACCTTGTGTCATATAACCCATTCCGAATAATGATAGGACGTTATGGATAGCATTTGAAGACCGGTGGTGAAGACCGGGTATTTTCAAGAATGAAAGGACAACCCGTCGAATGTCTTTGCACTAAGTCGCGCTGGTATAGAGATTCCCTATGTGATGGGAAGTATGATCGGGATTGTGAATACCCGGATTGCAAGGGCTTCTTCGGAAGTGCCTTCGGTTCCGTTCGAACCCAGAACAGACTTGTATGGATGTGTGTCTGACATTACACTTTGAGATGTAAAATCGGTTTCTATCAGATATATTTCTATTTGGTGGCGGAGATTTATTCTCTTAGCTTAACACCCTTCTTTAAGACGTACGAGCTCAGAGGTTATGTAATTGATGGTTACTAGTGATACATTCCCAATTTGGTAATGTGGCGTACGAAATGCTACTGATCATTTGTTGATCAAAGAATGGCTTTGTGAAAAAGCATAGCTTTGTGGACGAGACTGCATCAGGACCTCACAACCCGGTAATGGTAGAAACAGGAAAGATGCTACAAGGTTTCAATGGTCGCACCCCTAGGGTATGTCCATTCCTTCTGGAAAAGGGTGGTATCATTGTATGGAGCCCAGATACTTAACTCATATGGACACTGTAAATCTTTTACTGCATGATGGTTGTGGTTGAGAGCTCTTGGATAAAGGTCGCAAACGATCGGGGATGGCATATCTTCAAGTGTTACTCTCGGGCAGGGAGGAGGAAGCCGACCTTGTGTTGGCAGAGAGCTGGAGGTTCTCGAGGCGTCCCTCCAGAGGCATTTCCATGTGGCAATAGGAAGTTCCTTGGCCTAACCATTTGTGAGAAAATCCAATCTCCAATTCGCGCCTTGTACGGTTTTAGTTGTATAACCTGCCATCTACTTATGGTGGCGCCCCACTGTTTAGATGTTAGTTATAGTAGGCATAGTTCGAAATGTCTATGCTGGCTAAGAATAATATTATTCTTCCAAATGTTTTCCACTATGCACTAACAATAATATCAAAATGGTTTTCACGTATCAAGCATTTTTTACTATCATAAGGAGAAATCTCCTCCAATTTTGCGTTTGCATTGTGTGTGTGGAGGGAGGCCTTATGGTAGTTTCATTTTCCAAAAAGCATTACAGATTTCAACTTTATTTCTTTTATTGTTGTTTTAAAGATAAAACTGCTTTTCTTTGCCCATACCAGTCCCACGACTGACCGGAAGTTTATTGTTCCTTTCCTAAACTCTGGGTGCCCACAATTTTCCACACGGCCAGTCTAGAGTTGGGTTTTTCAGATAAGCCAATAGGAGGTGCAGATTAGGTAGCCTTCAGTCTCTAGAAATCTTCTTCAGTCTTTGGACGACTGACCTTGCTTAGTATCACCGGATTGGGAGTTTGAGCTATCTCTGGATTGGTGCTTTGGAGATGGAGTTTTGGGAGTTTGGCATTGAAGACATTGTCATTCCGTTGTTGTTGTCTCTGTAATTGTCTATATCTATCCTTGTATATCGATATCATTTGTGTCATTGTTGTATATCATTGGATATTGTATTCATTGAAGTTATATGATATATTCATTTTTCTTCCGTTGTGTTGTTATACTTAATGTGTTATAAGCTCCGACGAGCCAGATTCGACGTTTGAATCTACGACATTCGAGTACAAGTGAAGTACATGTGCCGATTTTCGAAGGCCGAGTCAGGACCGTTACAATTTCTATATCTCACTTATTAAAATCCAAATCCGAGTCCTGAACATCTTACTATTGACTAGTTAAAGATTTCACTCAATGATGCCCTAATCTGGGTTAGACTTTATAACTTTCTAATGCTTGAATTTTAATTTCAGATCTTTTATTAACAATTTTACATTCTATTTACCGATTCCTAGATCTGGGTTTTAAAGCAATGGTGTTGAAGCTGCAAAAGAATCCTAAGTCATCAACCAAAATCTTCGATATGGTTTTCTTAATACCCAAATCAGGATAATTAGTTTGCAACTCTAAACGATGCTCGCCAGCATCAAAATTTAGACACCAGCGTTATTCTCATCTCCAAAAATGGTTTCTAATACATATTAAGTTTTAGGGTATACAAAGGCTTATTTCTAGATGATAGCTCACGATCTTCTATTTCTAGACATTAATTGTTTTCCATAGAAAGTTCATAGGCTTCAATTATTAAACGAATGGACAATTATCAAATACAGACCTTATATCCTTTATTAAATCAGGATTATGTTCAACAAATCATATAAATTCAGAAGCTATGTTGTGCTGACATGTCAAAAAGCATATATAAGCTAATGAGTTAGCAAAAGAAAATGTCACTTACTTTGAATTTTGCTGGAAAACAAAGTTATTAAAGCAAGGGAGTTTTAAAAAACTTCTCCTAATGAACAAAAGCTTATTTCATACAAGGAGGGTAAAACATTAGCCATAAAATCCACTTAAGTACCAAAATATGAAAGAAGGTTAATGAAAATGTCAAGCTCTACGGAATTGTGGGCATAGATTTTGACGAAGGTCATAAAAAACATATCAAAGGCGTTAAGAAAACTTTCGTAAAGGTTGTAGGTACCAGGCGCCCTCACAAGTGATAAACAGTGAAAAAGCATTTAAACGGATGAAAATGAAAAGCGAAGCTACCCTTTCACTATTTTCAACCTTTCGATGCAGATGGATTCACATATCTGGGAAAAGCAAGGATGGGCTCGAAACCCCCTTTCGAAGGCAACAAACATTAACCTTTTATATGCATGCCAAACCTTTCAAAAACAAAGGTTTTGTCTTCATTCAAATTGCACCAAACAACCCTCTAGAAAGCATAGTTTGGCCTTTCAAACTAGTCGAAGCCAGTGACATTAAGAAAATGTTCTGCGTCAATCCTCAAATGTGCATTCAAAAGCTACCTACAACATGGAAACCATTGATACTTCAACATCTTCAAAGCCTGGGTAAACAACCTATCGATTGATTCAAAAGCTCCTACCTTTACTTTTGATAGCAACAAAGCAACATGAGGAGAAAAGCTCATTTGTGGCCCTTCCGACAACGTCAAAAGCAATTCAAGGGAAAGCATGGAACATGAACACTAAAGACTTAACAAAGGCGAAAGCAAGATTAAAGACCCTTTCGATAAGGTTGAAAGGCCAGAAAAAAGAGATGGAGAAGCGCAAAGATGAGTTAAAGGACTCGAAAGAGAAGCCTATCGTTGTATTGAAGGAAGGCGAAGCCTTTCGACTACATCGAAATGAAAGAGGCGGAAGATAAAATGACCTCTCGACTAGGTTAGAAACATTGGCGCGGAAGGGGGCCGACCTGCATCAATAAATAAGACCCAAGGGGTCCGATTTTGTGGACTGGATTATGGGAATTCTAACCATGTTTGTTTTATTTCTACTTCTTTTCTTTCACAAAATCTTTGCAAATCCTAAATCAGTTTGGGAAAAGCTCTTAAAATTGTTACTCATCTTGGATTAATGATAAAGGAGAGATTCACGAATTCATTAAGGATTTTGATTGTGAGGAAGATCATTATGATCATTAGCTAGTCTAATGATCAATTGCACATGATGTTGTCGTATTCTCTTAACTTTTTTTGTCTATGCAAATCCATATGATTGACATGGAAAACATTCATGTCGAAACCTATAATAATCATGGAAAATTTTATATAATATAATGACAAATACGGATAATGATAATGTTTTGACGCTGATAATTTCGTGGAAGTAGCGGATATTCAAGATGATTTTATATCAAGTATTCTGCATAAAGCTTAGGCAACTACAAACTGGATCTATTATGAAAGGATATAATTCCTTTCCACCGGGTCGAATGAGATGCCCTGAAGGAAGTCTAGACTGCATTTGGCAAGCATTCATACAAGGAGGTGTCGATTAGAAATGATCCTACACTCAAATATGTCAAAAAACCTTTAGAATGAGTTCCTCCATAGAAGGTATGAAAACAAAAAGGTCGAAAGCTGCAATCCCACTTTAAGAAGCCAATATGACATTCCGATGCAATTGAAAGGGTTAAGTTAATACTTTCGGAATGATTGAAAGGAATGAAAGTTCAAGATAAAGCGCTGACTTCAACTTACATAAAAGAGGTGTTTTGATTAAGATGCTCTTTTCCTTGCCCACATTTCTAAGTTAACTTCTGAAACTGTTTTGACTAAGCCAATCCGGTCGAATGGTCGGTTCCAAAAGGAGCAATCTATTCGACGACCTTATTTTATGTGAAATTATATGAACTTTTTGCTTTTCACATAGCTTTGGGGATGTTCATAAGTTTTCTTGTTAACAAATTGTTTGCCATGGTTGCAAGGAGAAAGGCTACTATATTATGGAATGTGAGTTTGCGATATATCTATGATAAGCCTGGGCATATTAGGAAGGGTTGTCTGAAACTCCTAAAGATAAGTAGATGGTGAAGGCATAGCTTTGGATGTAGTTCTGAATTCATCTTATGCTCCAACTACTAAGGATAAGGGGAAAGGAGTCGTGCCGCAAGTTATGTTCTCTATCAGAGATGTTTTTGTTAGATTTCTTTTTGATATTAGAGCGTCCCATTCTTTCATCTATGGTGATTTTGTATGTAGACTCAATTTTGAACCAGAAGCAGTAGACCGACCTTTGATTGTGGCGAGCCCCGTTGGATGATCTAATAGACTTTGTATGATTTTCATGGCTTAGTATTAACGAGTCGTTGATGTCCTTTTTCTCATGATTTATTCATTCTTAATTTTGCTGGGTTCAGTATTATTTTGAGAATTGGCTGGCTTAAGAGATATGTAGCTATTGTGGATTGCGAGAAGCTATAGGTGACAACTGCAAATGTGGAAGGGCAAATGGTAGTGATATGGTGCATATCAAAGGAAGGGGTATTGGTAAGCATTCTATATTCGCTTGAGATTCCACAGGAAGGATTGTCCTATGTGCCAATTGCTAATGAGTACACTAATGTCTTCGAAGAAGTGACGGGATTACCACCACATAGGAAGATCGGGTTTTGGATCGACTTAGTGGATGGATCCAGACCCATAATGATGCCTTTGAGGAGAATGGCACCCAAAGATTAGAAAGAGTTAGAGGTGCAAGTGGATGATCTACTAAAGAACGAATTCATTAGGAGAAGCATATCCGAATGGGGTACAGTGTTGTATTCGCAACTAAGGTGGATGGTTCTTTGAGGTTATGTGTGGATTATTGTGTGCTGAACAAGATTTTGAAGACCAATATGTATCCCCTTCCATGGATTGAAGACTTATTTGATCGGCTACAAGGTGCAAAGTTGTTTTCTCAAAAGGATTTGGCAATGGGATTTCACCAGTTGAGAGTGGCCAAAGAAAGTGTGCCAATTACCGCTTTTTGGAAACCATCGGGTTTCTACAAAAGATTATTGATTCCTTTTTGGTTGACCAATGCTCCGGCATACTTTGTGGATCTTATGAATAGTCTTTGGAGATTGGTTGAACAAGTTTGTGCTTGTCTTCATGGATGACATGCTGAATTACTCCAAAACCAAGAAGATCAAAAGACGCACTTAAGGATTATGCTTGAGATTTTAAGAAAGCCCAAGTTGAGAGCTAAGTTCTCCAAGTATCACTTCTAGAAGGAAGAAGTTGGATTCTTAGGTCATGTCTAACAGGACAAGGAATAACACTGGGTTCCACAGAGGTGGCAGCGATCTAAAATAGGAACCAGCCAAAGAATGCAGTGGATGTGAAAGTTTTCCTAGGATTGCAGGATATTATAGGCGTTTCATAAAGGAGTCTCAAACATTGCAGCACCATTAACCAACTTGACCAAGAGGAATCAGACTTTCACTTAGGATGCTAGAAGTGAGCATACATTTGTGGTTCTGAAGGAGAGATTGATGAGCCCACTAGTACTGGTCATTCCAAGTGGGAATGAAAAGATGACAGTATAAACAGATTCTTGTGGTACTGGTCCTAGAGCTGCAATGACGCAAAAAGGGAGGTTGTTGCTAATGCTAGTTGACAGTTGAAACCGCATAAAAGAAAAGTGACTTAGACTTGGCGACGATTGTTTGCTTTGAAGATGTGCAGGCACTATTCGCTGAGAGAAAGATTTGAGCTATTCACGGACCATAATTCCTTGAAGAGACTTTTCTCTCAAAAAGATCTTTATTTTCACAGTAATGGTGGTTAGATTTTTTGGCGTCTTATGACTTTGACATTCCCTACACCCTAGGGTGTTACTACCAAATATTTTTCGACCTTTTTGGGACCTCTTTGAATAGAAGGAAAAGAAGTCCAGAAGGAAAAAGCTCTAGTAAGATCATTTGAAGCAGTTGAAGGGATGCTACGACAAAGGTTTGGAAGTGTCACAACCTTTCGAAAGGGTCAAAAGGGTCTAATGCACCCTTCTACTTCAGTGACCACCTTTCAAAGCAGATGATTCCAAATGCATAGAGTCCTTTCGAATGAGTTAAAGCAACTACTTTCGAAGATAAAGAAGGACAACTCTTCATATACATGCCAAAAGTTTTGAAACCAAAGGCTTCGCCTTCACTCAAACCACTCTGGAATAGACATTGGTCGGAACTGCCCTTTCGAAAGCCTGACCAAGCCTTTTTGAATTGGCCGAAGCCATTACTATCCAAAGAAGGATCAGCACCAAGTCACATGAAAAAGTTCATGAGAAACTAATAGAGTCGAAACCATCAGAATTGCAACACCTTCAAAACCGTTGGATATAGCCTATCGGCAGAGTCGAAAGCTCATACAAAGCAATGTAGTGAAGAAAGGCACAACCGTCCCTTTCGACAAAGGCGAAAGCATTCTAAAGACAATACGGCTGCCACCTTTCGATTAGTTCAAAATCATTAGGGTCAGAAGGTGCTGACCCGTACCTATGAATAAGACTCAAGGGGTCTAGTTTTAGCGATCTGAACTTAGTCATTCTACACTTATATTTTCTTATTCTAAAAGCTGCAAACCTTAATTTGTAATTGAATCGGGGAAATTTTTCAATAAAGACTTCTTTATGCTAAGAAAGGGAAGACCATAGTATTCTTGATTACTTATTTGTGTCAAAGCTTTATTAACAAAACTAATTATGTTTTTCCAGGTGTCGACCATGTTAAAGGTCACTTCCGACTCGATCGAAACCCCTGCATATTCAAGTAACCTAAACTACAAACTCTAGGCCACCTTCTATTGAACTATTTTTTTTCAACTGGGTCGAAACTACCACATTTCTGGATAACCCAAGTCTTAACTCCCATCAATTGCACATCTCAAACCTAGTTATCGACAGGGTCGAAGCCTTAAACCTGGCTGAATTTACCTTAGATCCCTGACACAAGCCTTAACCAATAAACAAACTAGCCTTCGACAAGGTCGAATCCAACCAAATCAAACCTATATCTTGGAACCCTAGAGTTATCCTTCTTAGTTTCGCAATCGCTTTTAAGAGATGGCTTTCGAAGGGATAACCACACTAGCTTAGTAAGCTCGAAAGGCTTGTAAGAAAGAAAAATAATCGTTCCGATTGAGTCGAAAGGTTAATCTAAGAAAGTGCGCATTACTGCATCCAATTCGAAACGGAGAATTGAAAGGATTATCTGTATACTACCTACTTAAATTTAACCAAGAGAGATAAAAAAGGACTAACCATGTCCAAATGATAACATTAGGGCGTTGACAAGTTTTATTGTTAAAATTTTGGCCCTAGAAGGAGGGCTCGAGCCCCTGACTCTATTAAACACCCAACACCACATTCCTCTAACCCAATTATTTCCAAGCACTCCCACTCATGGCCGTACTTCATCATTGCCAGTAGAAACAAAAGATCCTAGCAAGGAGCCTCGAAACCATACTTAATTAGATTCTTCTAAGAGATGGCTAACGATAGAAATCTCCAAGAAGAACAGCTGCAAAGGATGATGGCTTTAAGAACCATAAAGAAAAAGAAAGTAAAAGCCTATGATCCACTTAAATAGATTTTAAACACTTTTATGTTGGTCCCTCCCCAATCTTTGCTTTAGAGGAAAAGAAAAAGGAAAGTGACAATTTATTTGACCAAATGAGAAAGGCAATTCAACACTATACTGAAGGCATAGTCTTCGAAGACGGAATATTGGAAGATTATAACATCTTTGCACACAAATAGGGTCAAGTCACAAGTGGGACATTGCCTGCATAAGAACCCTAAAGTGTCTTAAAGAGAAAACCAGTTATTGAAGGGGAAACTCCAAATGCAAGTAATAAGACATTTAGAGGCCATCCTCAAGAAATAAGCTTCAAGTCCAGACTTCCTAATGAGCGCAACCTAACGAAATCCATGGAGAATGTCTACTTATTTACAAAGGATGAGCACATTTATTGGCCATCGAAGAAAAGGAAGAAAAAATATGAAAGAAATTTGGTGGGATCCTACTGTGATTTCCATTTGATGAATTGACATAAGGCTAACCACGATAGAGCTTTTGAAGGAATAATAATCAGCTTTTTTCATCAAGGCAACATTAATGAGTTTGCAAAGAAAGATTGAACGAGATCAATAAAGAGCTACTTTCCTAAAGAAGATCTACGTGATTGGAAGTGAAATACTCCTTGCATTTGAACACTACCACTAACAGTCAAAGCATCTATCTACGCCGAGTTGGCCAAGACAGAGCGCCTCCTAGAGCAAGGTCAGAGTAAGCGTTTAACCGTGCCATGCTATGGCCAGGTTAAATAAATGGATAAGCCTATGGTCGTGCCTTTGGTCATGTCAAGGTACCTCCTCAAGGGAAGAGAGAGTAAGCCTTTATCTACACCATGTTATGGCCAGGTTAAAGCATCGAACAAGCCTATGTACGTGCCATATAATAGCTAGGGCATGGTGCCTCCTAAAGGTAGGTCGGAGTAAGCCTTTATCCGTGCCAAACTATGGCTAGGTTAAAGCATTGGACACGCACTTGGTCGCGCCTCTGGTTAGGTCAAGGCGCCTCTTGGAGGGAGGTCAGAGTAAGCCCTTATCTACGCCATGTTATGGAAAGGTTAAAGCGTCGGACAAGCCCTTGGCCATGCCACTTGTTAGGTCAAGGTGCCTCTTATAGGTATGTTGCATAAGTCCTTGTTTCTAGCCTTGAAGAATGAGCTAACCAAGAGCACCAGACAACAATGGACTAAGACGTCCAAGCCTGAGAAAGCAATATATCTACAAGGGACTAAGGTCCAAGTCCGAGAAAGCAACATATCTGTGAGGGACTAAGATATCCAAGCTCAAGAAGCAACATATCCATAGAAGATTAATTTATCCAAGTCTAAAAAGTATTATATCAAATAATGCATAAATACATCCTAGCTCGAGAAGCAGCCAATCAAATTGCGACAATATACAAGGCCTAAAGGAATTATATATGTCAAAAATGCCACCTTGGGAGAGGAAAGAATTGAGCAAGCAGATTCATGAGCTTTTGGAGAAGGGATTCATAAAAAGGAGCATATCGGAGTGGGGAGCACCAGTCATCTTGGCCACTAAGGAGGATGGTTCTCTCCGGCTCTGCGTGGAATAAAGAATTAAATAAGCTCACCAAGAAGAACCGGTATCCATTCTCTATGATTGATGATCTGTTTGACCAATTGGTAGGTTCTTTGGTTTTCTCTTAGCTTGATCTAGCCATGGGATTCCATCAGCTTAGAGTTACTAATGACAATATAGATAAGACCTCCTTTAGGACACCGGATGGATACTTCGAGTGGTTGGTTATATCTTTTTGGCTAACCAATGCTCCGACCTATTTCATAGATTTGATGAGCCACACCTTTACGGATGTCCAAAATAAGTTGTGGTAGTATTCATAGAAGACATCTTGGCATTTTCCAAGAATATGGAGGAGCATGTTATTCATTTGGAATAAGTTCTTTGCAAACTTCATAGTCATCATTTGAGAGCTAAGTTTTCAAAGTGTCATTTTTGGAGAGAGGAGGTACATTTCTTAAGGCATGTAGTTTCGAAGGAAGGTTTGGCTATGGATCTCACCAAGATTATTGCAGTGCAAGATTGGAAGGCCCCCAAGAACGTCATTGAGGTTAGGAGCTTCCTACGATTGGCTAACTACTACAAAAAGCTCATTAGAGACATTGCCAAGATTTCGGCACCACTCACGTGCCTTACCAAGAAGAATAAAGCTTTCGTGTGGAATGTAGATTATGAGGATTCCTTCACGAAGCTTAAGAGAGCCCTTACAAGTGCACTAGTGTTAGTTTTACCCAACGGAGCTTAGCCTTTCGCTGTATACACTGATGCATGAAGGATGGGCCTAGGAGCGCTGTTGATGTAAGAAGGGAGAGTAGTCTGTTATGGTAGTATGCAATTGAGGATGCATGAGAAGTACTACCCTACCCACGATTTGGAGTTGGCTGCCATAGTTTTTGCACTCAATTCTTGGACGCACTATTTGCTTGGAGAGAGGTTTGATCTTTTCACCGACCACAAGTTATTGAAGTATCTATTCTCGCAGGAGGACTTGAACTTGAGGCAATAGAGGTGGATGAAGTTTTTAGCCCCGTATGATTTTGAGATTTTTTTATAACCATGCTAAGGGTAATGTGGTTGCCAATGCATTAAGTAGAAGGAAAGAAACCCTTAGTCCAATGTTTGTATGGTGGAGGAGCTTGGAGTTTATTTCTACTTGATTTTAAGCCCTCTACGGACAATGGATTAGATTGGCTTAAGGCAATGGGTGGATTCAGAGCTCATGGACATTATGGACAGGATTAACCGAGGAGAGGACTCGATACATATCCAACGCTACTCCATTGTAGTAGATGGTGGCTTAAGAGAGATGGGAGGCTTTATGTTTCACACGCAAGTGACTTGTTGAGAGCAATTTTGGAGGAGGTGCACCATTCCCGCATGACTATTCATCTAGGTGGGGACAAAATGTATCAGGATATGAAGTGGATATTCTATTGGGGTGGTATGAAGAAGGACGTGGTGGAGTTCATAGCTATGTGTCTCATATTCCAAAGGGTAAAAGAAGAGAAATAGAAGGCCGATGGATTACTTCGTCCCTTAGATGTGCCGGAATGGAAGTGGGACAGTATTTCTTTGGATTTCATTGATGGTTTATCCCGTTCTAATAAGGGGTACACTAACATTTGGGTGATTGTTGATAGATTGACCAAGAGTGCCCACTTCATCCCTGTTAAGATAAGCGTACAACTTCATATTTAGCGTCCTTGTATATTCAAGAGATAGTCCGTCTACACGCAGTTCCTTCTAGGGTTGTTAGTAATAGAGACCCCCTTTTCACTAGTGAGTTTTGGAGAAGCTTACAGGGGGCGCTAGGGACGCAACTTAGGTTGAGTATGGCCTATCACCCCCGAACAGATGGCCAAACGGAGAGGGTAAATAGGGTTCTTGAGGATTCACTACGAATGTGCATTTTGGACTTTGGAGGTACGTGGGAGGAGCATCTTCCATTAGTTTAGTTTGCCTACAATAATGGTAATGAAGCAAGCATAGGGATGGAACAATTTGAAGCTTTATATAGGAGACCTTACAAGCCCCTATCATGTTGGGTTGAGTCTACAGAGAAGTTATTACTTGAGCCCGATATGGTTAGAGAGACATCTAAGAGGGTGGATTTGATTCGGCGGAGGATGATGGCAACTCAAGACAGGCAGAAGTCTTATGCGAATAAGCAGAGGAGAGACTTAGAGTTTGAGGTTCGAGAATAGTTTTTATCAAAGTATCCCGCTTAGGAAGGTGGTAAGGTTCGGATCAAATGGAAAGTTGCCCTTAGACTTGTTGGACCATTTCCTGTCATAGAGAGAGTTGGGAAGATGGCTTACCGAGTAAGGATAATTGATAGGCTCGTAGGAGTGCACGACGTTTTCCATGTTTCACACTTGCGAAAGTGCTTGCATGACTCTTTGGAGTTTGTAGATCCTAGTTATTTGGAGGACGTGGAGGTAGAAAGGGAAGCTTCTTTTTGGCGTTTCCCTACGAAGATTGTTGGAAGAGACATCAAGCGACTATGAAATAAGGTGGTTCCATTGGTGAAGAAGCAATGGGAGATGATGTTCTAGATGCCACTTGGGAAGCAAAAGAGAAGATTCGTACATCCTATCCTCATCTTTTTGATAGTAAGTTATAGAATTCCTTTTTCCATTTTTAGATTTGAAAAGATTCTTTCCTTTATTATCCTTTGGGATGGAAGAACTTAGGATTTAACCTATGAATGGTAGGATTTGATGTAAACTTGTTAATATAACATGTTATGAATGATGTATGCTAGGGGTTACAAGTGTTTTCTAGTGGATGCTAATGGATGCATATAGGTACACTAGGCACTATTTTTCCTTAGGGATCGACCTAATTGCACAATTTTACTTTATTTCCATGGTTACCATAAATATGTTTATCACATGATTGTTGCATTTAGATCATGGTTGTAGCATGCATATAGAACTACCAATTATCACTAGTAATTTTTGCATTCATTTGGATGCATGACACGGACATGATTTAAAAAAAGGAGGTCAACTGAATCAGTGGACTACCTAATCTTTTGCATTAGTTAGGGTCATTTACACTACACTAATTGAATAAGTATCATAAGTGGCATTAGAAAAAATTATGGACAATGGATGAATGGTTGATGATTGAGTAGTTGGTTGTAGAATTGCATGAAAACATTTAGTACATTCTTTTATCCTTAGAGATGTCGAGGACGAAATCCCTTAAAGTGGGGAGAATGTAACAACCAGAGATTTAACCCATATTAATTAAATTGTTAGGTAATTAAATAATAAAATAAATTTGCAAAATTATCGATATTGAGCAATGGTAGTTGCATCATTATGTCCGTGGTATTTTTCCGATCAATTTCCATATACAGAACGTCAGAAACTGAGCTAGTACATACGAGAAACAATTTATACAAAAGCCGAGAAGGAAAAGAAAAAAAGTAAAAAAGAAAATAATAATAATAATAATAAAGGGAAGATCGACCGCTCGGTTGACCTGGACACCGAGGCGGTCGATCGCCCGGTCGACCCGCCTCTGCTATTTACGAACGAACGAAAGTTCGTTCATTCGAACGTTCCAGAGGATACTTATGACATGTTTTGCATTCTTCTGATCAATCTGATCCACCTATTTTTTCATCTGATGGCTCTAATTCAACCTATAACATGGTTGCAACCTACTCAATTCCCAAATCCAATGGCCCAAGATCAACTTCTACCCCTATAAATAGACCCCTAGACCTAACATTTTTTCTCATTCTAGGTTTTCTCCAATTTGGTTTACCGTTCTAGGAAGGGCCCTAAAGGGAATAAATTTTGCAAGGAGAAAATCATTGTGAATTAAATTATTTTACAATTCCAAGTGGATCCGAGAAGGCCAAAGGAAGAGCATGGACCGAAGGTAAGTGATTGTAATTATTTTAAGATTTCTTTAAGTAATTTAAAATAATAGCGCTTCCAATAGTTGCAATTTTACTACGATTTTGGAATAGCTTTTTTATTAGTTTTAGATCTATTTTTCAGTCTATTCCATTTTAGTTATTCTTTTTCAGTTAATTATAATTTATTACTATTAAGCATATATTTTATTTATTTACAGTTTATTTGCATATTTAAGTTTATTTACAATTATTTATTTCCTATACACATCTTTTTCTACATTTTGGATTTTATGCAAGCGTCCATTCTCTTCTTCCTCCTTTTCTTCGCATATGGATTAGAATAAATTAAACGCGAGTAAGGTTTATATAAGTAAGAATATTGAATGAAGAAAATAAGATGTAAATTATAAAGACTGTAATAAATAATGGAATTGGACTGTAATATAAATATAATTGGAATGAAATTATGCCTAATTATGATTAGAACTGGACTAATTAATTATTTTATTTATGACATAGAATTATAACTAAAAATGAGTAAAAGATGAAAGAAGCTTATTTTCACACTTAGACCTTGGTTAAGTAATAAGTATGATTATAAAGTAGGTTATAATAAGTAAAGAGTAGAATGAGGCTTATTTTAAGATTTAGGATAAATTAATAAGTGTAGAAAGTAAAGATGATAATAAAGGCTTATTTAATTTTTTTTATCTAAGTTAGTAAGCACATATAAAAAAAACCTATATCATATAGCATTCCCTATTAGACAAAATGGTGTCTCACATTAGCTTGAAGTTAGATGAGGGCATGTTTATGCTAAGAATGGTAGTAATTGGTCAAATAGAAGTCCAAATCATGTGGGATTTGGATAAGGGGCGCAACTAGATGGCATTTGGATGATGGGCCAATACCAATAGCATTTCCCCTATTGTTTCTATGGAAACATGGTTATCACACATTAGCCTGAAGTGAGACGGCTGACATGCTTATGCTAGAGTTTAGGGTAATAAGAAGACCCAATTGGAGGAGAAAAGGTAGCATGGGCATGGTGGTAGTTACGCATGCGACTTCGTTTTTGGAGCTCAGTAATCTCTATGAGTTCCAAGCGCTTAGTATGGGTGTCTTTCGTAGACACCATTGCCTTATGTGTAGGGAGCTATATATGTCATCTGAATCCACAATGGGGGCTTTGTGCATCTTTCGTAGACACCATTGGCTGTTGTGTAGGGAGTTATATAGCATCTGGTCCGTAAGGTCTATGGAGTAGCAAGCCGATCAAAAAAGGTAGACTTAGGGTTACAACCTATTACAGGATTAGGAATTTATCCTAATCAAAGCAGAAACCAAGGACAAGTGCAAGCAATCAAAATTAACCTATCTTAAAAATTAAGCAGTATTTAATCGTATTTATTTCCAGTTTAACTCTTTCCTATTTCCTATTGTTTCCTTTATTTGTGCTAGAATTGTTGTAAAGACTATTACTTTTATCTTGCTTAAAAACTCTAATAATTACCATCATTCACAAGACTTTTTGTCTGACCCACTCCTCTATTTTCCCCTTTTTCCCCAATAGGCATCCAAGAGAGAGTGCAGTAGAGTGTAGTTGCTTGGTGGTTTCTTGGAGGAGTTCTCTACTATGTATTTCTTTTATGTTAACTTTAGTTCTTTTTGTGTACTGGCTTATTTTGAGGGATACTATGTACTCTGATTTTGAGAGTACGGGTTTTATTCCATAAGACATGATTGGTTTTGGGATCTGGATGTTGTATTTGGTATTTGACTTATTTATGAAGCAATTATGAAGTTTTATTTTAAATAAGTTATTATTTAGTTTCCGCTTTTTCTACCTATTTTGTTCAGTGAATCTTAGTCTCTATTAGCTATAGTTATACCTACAATGCACCACGGCTTTTAATGTGTCTTTTTTGGTATATTACGAGGTGTGGTGGTGTTTTAGCATGGCACTATATGAAGCATGTATGGACGACCTTGTAATTCGCATTCATGTTAGTGGGAAGCAGGTGAGAAACCGATACTTGGGCCCGGAATGATTAGAACAATGTCAGAGAAGATAGAGATTAATCAGCAATGAATGAGGACTACTCAAGACCATCATAAGAGTTATGCAGATAAGAGAAGAAGAGATTTAGAATTCTCAGTTGGACACATGGTAGTTGTTAAGATTTCTCCTTTAAAGAATGTTGTTCGTTTTGGTAGGAAGAGAAAGTTAGCACCCGATTTGTTGGACCATTCCAATCATTGAGAGAATTAGGAAGTTAGTTTATAGAGTGGACCTACCTCTGAAGATGGCAAGTGTGCAAAATGTTTTTCATACCTTCTATCTACGGAAAGTTGAGCATGAATCGCGTATTGTGGTAGCACTGGGTCAATTGGAAGAAATAGAGGTTAAGCCAGAAGTTTGAAGACCTCATAAGAATCTTTGAATTATTGGGAATAAGATGAAATGGCTTAGGAAGAAGGTAGTTAAGCTAGTTAAGGTGCAACAGAGTAAGGATGATAGCGGTTGTACATGGGAGACTGAAGAGAGTATGAGGATGGCCTATCCCAAACTGTTTGAGTGGTAGGACACATATGTCGTATCTACTTGCACCATTATTTCTTATACTATTATAATTTTGCATGCTACGATAGGTTTTGTTTTCTATTATTGATTTAACTACTTAGTTGGATTGTTAAGTGTTAGCTAGTGACGGGTAGGCATGTGAGATTATCGTGGTTGCTTATGTTTGTTTAGGTATTTCAGTGCAAAATTCCTAAAGCGGAGGAGAATGATCTGTATTTTACATATCGGAGGACCATAAAATAATTTTATTTAATTCATTTCTGGTCGTACGATTATAATATTATGGGGTGTGTATTTTAGAGATGTTTTACACATGTACTATTTTTCCAGAATTTCTATGTGACTATTGTGCCCCTAGATATCTTATTTAAGCAGTAAATTTTGATAGAAGCGAACTAGATGGTCTAACCTGTTTCATTGCTTTGGGATGGCGGTTCCATATTCCGTAGAATGGCTATATTGGAAAATTGCATAAGCAGTTAGGAATTTATAGCAGTGTTAAATTTCAAAACCTGTTGGCTAGAATTAGAAGGGAATTAATAGGACGATTAACAAGCTTGCTAGTCTAACCTGGTTTTTCTAAAAATACGAGGTGAGAGAGACCATTTGAAACCCTATATCCTCTCTAACTCTCTATTCATCTTGTTGGATTTCTTCTTAAATCATTCTAATTGCAAATTAGAGGTTATATCTTCAACTAGGAGCATGATCTCATAACTTTGGTTGCATCTTTATCTGAATTCTTGCTGTTTAGATCAGTTCTTCATCATATTTCATATATTTGGTAGATTTGGTTGCGGTTATGATCACTCACTAGTCCATGATGAATTATAAGTTGTAGTAAGGTGATTATATGTTAGAATTATCAAATTAAGTTGATTTAACTTAGGTAATTTCCAATTAGAAACCCTAAATTAACCTAATTAAACATGGAAATGATTGGACCATTGGCTTGTTCCGTTTATGTATATTTAACTATGAAATTCTATGTCTTAGATTAGATCTATGCTAGAATTATGATGTGTGTTCATATTGGTGAAATTGGATGATTTTCTCTATTTGATTCACTGTTATGTTCGAATTGCATACAGTTCTTAGTTCGTTTGCTAGTGTTGTGCATGTTTTTTGACTTAGATTGGAGATCAAGCTATACCAGAGAAAATTTCATCGTAATCGCACAAGACTTGAAGTATAGGCTCTGGAGCATGGTAGGAAGTGTTTGATGTGATTTTTTGTTTGATGATAAAAAAATATATATCAATATATATATATGTGTTTGCAGTTTGGACTATATACAGAAAGGAAGAAATATTCATATTGAATAATTATACTATTGCACAGAATTTATATAATTCAACCAGTATTTTTTATTCAATATAATATTTTATTACAACACTTAAACAATACAAAGTTTTCAGCTCTCTCTATATATACATACACCAGTTCATACATTTTACATTTCTCACTACAACACTCAACACTCAGTTTTTCACTCTGTCTGCACATCTGCATCTATCTGCATTATCCAGCTCCACTTCTTGTCCTGTCTCCTGTGTACCTGTATAATTAGCAACTACAACAGTAATCTGAAAACAAACAAATTTGAATTTGCAAAAATAGAAATTTGTTTGTGTCTCAGATACATGGGTTATTGTCATCATCTTTGATTGTGTAATATCTGTGCATATCAGTGTTCTTACAGGTAATCGTGAGTGGCTGCAATACACACGTGTACATTTATACACGTGTGCACTGCCTCGCCAACTCATGTGCGTTATCAACAAAAGCAATCAATACTTCAATGAATTCAACATGAAGCAGTGCAAACTCCCGAAGATACAACAGTGAAAGAAACTGCATCACAGCAGCATGAAAAAGTGTATACAACATCAAGATACACAAAATATGGAAACTGCACCAATGCAAATCAGAACAGAGAGTGTGTATATATCGTGATGCATAGCAACTGCATAGCAGCTACACAACAAAGCAATGACCAGAACACAAGTACGAGCAAATAAATGCAATTTGAAGTGATATAACAGCAATTACAGGTACTCAACAAGGTGAAGCAGTAGTAAATCAAAGTGTGCAACTCGAGAATGGATAAAAGTGACTCAGACCAAATGCAGTGACATACTGCAACAAACAAAGTCTCGACCAAAATCAGTGACTCAATGCAAATACAACAACAGAGCACAATGCACAAAAATCACAAACAAGGTCAAACCCAAGATAGGTTCAACTCAAGGCAACTTGAAGCATACGAGGTCAGACAAATCACTGCAACAACAAACACAGTGAAGCCAAAGTGCAGTGCAACTACAAAGAAGTCAGTGGCAAGCTACAAACACCGAGTGCAACAACAAACTCTGTGCACATGTACAGGGATGAATACAACATGATGAAGCAGTGGAAACAAACTCAAGTGCAACAGTGAAGTTGAATACATGAACAAGTGTAGCATCTGATACAGTGAAAAAGCTCAAGTCAAGATGGAGCTACAATAAATGCAACACAGTGAAAATGCTCAATGCACCAAGTACAGACAATAAGCTACGTGCAGTGTGCAAGTACAAACTCCAATGAGCAAATGCAACAGTGAAACTCGAGACCAAATGCAACTACATGAACAACAGAGAAGATGGTCAGTAGACACAGTGAGCTCAACAGTTATGCAAACATGTCCAAAGTCAAAGAAAAAAAAATGGGGTTGAATTTAAAAATAAACATCGGGTTTTAATTAAGTCAGAGAAATCTAATTTGGAAAGAAATCTCTGCATCAAATTTCTCGACTACATATATGGTCAGTGTTAATTCAAATAGGGGCCGAGACAACAAATATAGGAAGAAAGTTTCGAATTAATTAATTCGAAAACAAATATGGACAGCAATAATTCGAAATTAAATCAAGAAAGGAATACTCCAAATCCAGAACAAATTCAGGAAAATAATCAACGACGTGTAGAAATCAAATCTAACAGTGGTTATTAGGGTTTCAACCCTATAAATAAACCCCAATAAATCATCATAGAACACAGAACAATCGAGTTAAAAAGAAAGCAATCAAACAAGCAACAAAAGAAATTACATACCGAACCATCAACAACTCGATCATCAGAGAGCGAGCGCGAACACGGGCATCAAAAATCAGTCAAAGCCCCAATTTGGATCGCAAGGGAAAGAAGCCCTAATTCAGATCGAATAAACAGAGGGCCGCCATTTTTTTTTTCACAAACAAAAGAAAAAGGACCGGGTGAAATAAGATAAGAGGGAAGTGACCGCGTTTGTTTTGGGTTAGGGTGTTTTGTTTTTTTTATTTAAGGGCAAGATAATTTAAATTGTTTTTAAATTTAGTGCTTGCTCTTATAATTTGTTTTATTTGTCTGTTCTTTTCAAAACAAAACATGGTAAATCATCACCTAGGGTTTAGGTGTTGTCAGATTGTCTAGTTAGAGTTAGTCCAGTTAGCAGGGTTTGCGAGTTTGCAAAACTCTATAGGCGGTAGCAGGGTTTGCAAGTCTGTTAGAGTGTTTGTAAGCAGGAAACTGTTTAATTCTAATAGAAATCTGGGAATGCAGTAGTAGGCAAGGGTTGCCGAAGCTGGGTAAATTTTGTGTGTGATTTATTTTTCAGCATATTTATTTCTGCAGTTTGCTTCTGTGTTTAATTCGGAAAAATTTGCTATAACCCTATTCACCCCCCCTCTAGGGTTAATCTAGATCCTACAAGTGGTATCGGAGCAAGGTATTTTACTTTAACTCTAGAGTCATGAATCCACCAAATAATGTTTTTTCTGAGGGGCAATCTATTGCTAGGCCACCCATGTTTAATGGGAATGATTATGCTTATTGGAAAGTTAGGATGAGTATTTATCTTAGTTCTGTCGATTATGATGTTTGGGATATTATTGAAACTGGCTATAAATCTCCCACTATAGTTATTGGTGATACTGAGATTCCTAAACCTAAGGATAGGTGGGATGCTAACGATAAGAAATTAAAAACTACAAATGCCAAAGCAATGAACGCTTTGATCTGTGCTCTTGATAAAAATGAGTTTAATAGAATTTCTCATTGTACAACAGCACAGGAAATTTGGCACGCTTTGGAGGTGACACACGAAGGAACTTCTCAAGTCAAGGAGTCACGTTTAGCTCTATTTAGCAATGAATACGAAAACTTTGTGATGGAAAAGGGCGAGAGCATAAAGGATATGTTTGGACGTTTTTCAACTTTGGTGTACAATGCTAGAGCGCTTGGGAAGGTCTTCACTGAAGTAGAGCTTGTGCGGAAGATACTGCGAGTCTTACCAATGAACTTTGAGGCAAAAGTCACGGCAATACAAGAATCGAAAGATCTGAGTAAACTAAGCATTGAGGAGTTGATCGGGAACTTGATGACATATGAGCTTGAGCTAAAGGCAAAGGAGGAACGTAACAACTCCGAATCAAAAAAGAAGACAATTGCCTTAAAGAGCAAGGAAGAAAGCGATGATGAAGAAGAAGATCCAATTGAAGAGCTTGCGATGGCTGTCAATAATCTTATAAAATGGTCAAAATTCAGGCCACGCAAGAAGAAAACAAGCGGTAATAGGTCAAAAGATTCTGACGATTCTGATAATGAATCGACATGCTTTAATTGCAAAAAGCCTGGCCACTTCAAACAAAAATGCCCACTTCTCAAAAACAACAAAGGAAAGAAAAAGAAGAAGAAGGCCTTTGCAGCAACTTGGGATGATGAAGAAGGAGAAGAAGTTTCGGATAATAGCTCAGAAGAGGCTAACTTGTGCCTTATGGCAAAATCAGATTCAGAAACAAGTTCAGAGGAATCCAGTGAGGTACGTGACTATTCTTATAAAGAACTTGTTTTGATGTGTTATGATCTTACTAATACAATTGATACTCTTGAAACTAAAATTGAAAAATTGAAGTCTGACAGGAGAGAATTCGTTCATGAGAATACTAGGTTAGAAGCTGAACTTGAAAATATTCAAAACCTAGACTGTAAAAAATGTAAAATTTTAGATTCAGAAATATCAAGACTTAAGAATAGCTTCGATAATCTTGAAAAAGAAAACTCAAGTCTTAAGGAAACCATTGACACTAGGAAAAAGGATTTTATAAATAGATGCACCACACTTGTAACTGAAAACACAACACTAAAAACCAAAGTCCAAAATCTTGAGAAATCTCTGAATAACTTTTCAAGAGGAGAAAAATCATTTAACATGTTATTGGGAAATCAACTCTTTGCTAATAACAGAAAAGGACTAGGTTTTGGGAAAACACAGGTTGATGATTATGCAAAAGGTAAGAGTGTCTTTGTTAGAAGTGAAATTGGACATCGTGTTGAAATTTGTAGTCATAGGAACAAAAACACAAAATTTATACAAGTTTGGGTTCCTAAGAATTCTACAAACAAATTCCATGTCTATAGGAACAAAAATGAAAGGACAAAACAAGTTTGGGTTCCAAAGGGATTGTTTGTTCACAATGCTTCAGTTACTAATATCATTGGACCTAAGAGTTTCTCTAGGTCATCCTCCTCTCTCTTTATGTAGGTCTGTTGGCGGGCTAAGGAGCAACAAGAATGGTTTCTAGATTCAGGTTGTTCTAGACATATGACAGGCGATAAATCTAAGTTCCTTAGCCTAGAGAATTTTAGAGGTGGAAATGTGATCATGGGAGACAATAGCAAGTGTAAGATTATTGGGAAAGGTGAAGTAAGTAACGGTACTTTTTCCTTGACTAATGTTTTATACGTTGATAATTTGCATCACAATCTCATTTCTATTAGCCAACTATGTGACAAAGGTATGAATGTGGTTTTTGATAGTGATACTTGCAAGATCATTGATAAAACTTCTAATAACATAGTTTTTATGGGCAAAAGAAAAGGAAATGTTTACTCGCTTTCGTTCGACAATCTAAATCTTTCCAGATGTTTGGTAGCCACTGACGAAGAGGCATCTTTATGGCATAGGAGACTTGGACATGCTAGCATGAGTCTCTTAAAAAATCTTGAAACGAAAGAATTATTCAGAGGGTTACCACATCAGAAATTTAAAGATAACAAAGTGTGTAAAGCATGTTCCTTGGGCAAGCTTAGTCGATCATCATTTCGCCCTAAAAACATTGTTAGCACATCAAGGGTCCTCGAATTAATTCATATGGACTTATTTGGACGAAATGAAATTGCTAGCTTGAATGGAAAACGTTATTGTTATGTATTGGTTGACGATTATTCTAGATTTACATGGGTTTATTTCTTAGCCAAAAAGTCTGAATCTTTTGATTATTTTTCAAAATTTGCTAAACTTGTTCAAAATGAAAAAGGAGTTTCAATTAAAACTTTAAGAAGTAATCATGGAGGCGAATTTGAAAATTCGGAATTTGAAAACTTTTGTGAAGAAAATGGTTTAAAACATGAATTTTCTGCTCCACGAACACCTCAACAAAATGGGGTGGTTGAAAGGAAAAATCGTACATTGCAAGAATTGGCTAGATCCATGTTGAGTGAGTATAAACTACCTCTAACCTTTTGGGCAGAGGCGGTGAATACTTCGTGCTACGTAATGAATAGAGTAATGATTAGACCAATACTTGGCAAAACGGCTTATGAAGTGTGGCATGAAAGGAAACCTAACATCTCTTACTTTCGTGTTTTTGGATGCCCTTGTTTCATTCTTAACACAGATGATCAACTTGGAAAATTTGAATCAAAGGCCGATGAGGGAATTTTCATGGGCTATTCAACCAGGACCAAGGCTTACAGGATATACAACAAACGAACAAAGACAATTGTTGAATCAATCAATGTGAAATTTGATGAATCTGATCTGGAAAGGACGACTGAAAAAACGGTTGATGATGGGGTAGATCATGAAGGCATTAAAGAAGGGACATCTAGTGAGAAAGATGAAAGTAGGACTGTTGATGCTGATAAATTGAAGTTCAAATCCAATCATCCTCCTGAATTGGTTATAGGAGATCCTACGGAAGGTATACGCACTCGCTCTTCATTTGATAAAAATTTGTGTGCGTTTTGTTGTCATAGTGGTTTTATTTCTGAAATTGAACCTGATTCTGTTGAAATGGCTCTTAATGATGAAAGTTGGATTCTAGCAATGCAAGATGAACTTAATCAATTTGAGAGAAATAAAGTTTGGAAATTAGTTCCTAGGCCAAATGACTATCCAATTGTAGGAACTAAATGGGTGTTCAAAAACAAACTTGATGAATCAGGAAATGTAATTAGAAACAAAGCTAGGTTGGTCGCAAAAGGATATAACCAAATAGAAGGCATAGATTTTGATGAAACATTTGCTCCAGTTGCTAGGTTAGAAGCCATTAGGATTTTTCTAAGCCTTGCTTGTTATAAAGGTTTCAAACTTAAACAAATGGATGTAAAAAGTGCTTTTCTAAATGGTGATTTGAAAGAAGAGGTTTTTGTTGAACAACCCCCCGGTTTTGAAAATCACGTTTTTCCAAATCACGTGTATAAACTTGAAAAAGCATTATATGGTCTTAAGCAAGCTCCTAGAGCGTGGTATGACTGCCTTTGTACATATCTTTTGGAAAATGGCTTTAAAAAGGGGAGTGCTGACACGACACTGTTTCTATTACATAAAGGAAGTGATTTTTTGATTGTTCAGATTTATGTAGATGATATCATTTATGGCGCTACTAATGAACTCTTGTGCGAGAAATTTGAACAAGTCATGCAGGCTAAATTTGAGATGAGCTTGGTTGGAGAATTGAAATATTTTCTTGGATTTCAAATCAAGCAAAGCAGTGATGGCATTTTCATTTCACAATCCAAGTATGTGTTGGAACTGTTGAAGAAATTTGGAGTTGAGAACTCCAAACCATTGAAAACTCCTATGAGCCCATCAACAAAGTTGGACAAAGATGAGAAAGGAAGTGCTGTTGATCAGAAGAAATATCGAGGGATAATTGGTTCACTTCTCTATCTTACTGCTTCTAGACCTGATATTATGTTTTCTTTGTGTCTGTGTGCACGTTTTCAATCTAATCCTAAAGAATCTCATTTGAAAGCCACTAAACGAATTTTGAGATATCTTTCACACACAAACACACTTGGGTTATGGTATCCTTCTTGTGAAAATTTTGATTTAGTTGGCTATTCTGATGCTGATTATGCTGGTTCATTGGTTGACAGGAAAAGCACTAGTGGAACATGCTTTATGCTAGGACACTCGTTAGTTTCATGGTCAAGTCGAAAACAGAACTGTGTTGCATTATCCACTACTGAAGCAGAATATATTGCTTTAGGGAGTTGTTGTGCTCAAATTTTATGGATGATGCAAACTCTTTCTGATTTTGGCTTAGTTTATAAACAAGTTCCATTAAAATGTGACAGTAAAAGTGCAATAGACTTATCAAATAATCCTGTTCATCATTCACGCACAAAACACATTGATGTGAGACACCACTTTCTTAGAGATCACATTGCTAAGGAAAACATTTGCATTGGATATATTTTAACTGAGACTCAACTTGCTGATATTTTCACAAAACCCCTCCCAGAAGAAAGATTTTCCAGATTACGTTTGGATTTGGGGATTATAGAAATTGACTAACCATTTCTCATTTTCTTTGTTGAAATATTCTTGGATATATACTTTCAACTTCAATTTCTAGGATTCAAACCAGTTTTGGATATTATCCAAAGATTGATTCAAATATGGTATTCAGTACTAGATATTACATAATATAATTAACTTGGTAACTTATTCCACGATCATTTCTATTTCTACCATCTTTCTATCGTTCATAATGGTTTTGTAAAATAAGAAGAGTGAATTATTTTTAAATAAAAAAAAACTATAATAATAAATAATAATAACTCTCATGCATCCATTCTCATTTAAACGTCCTTATGGTTATGCATGGATGGAGCATGTGAGTGAATTATTTTTATCATTACCCCATTCTCATTTAAAAGTCCTTATGGTTATGCATGGATGGAGTATGGTAACTAAGTATTCTGGTCTCACTTAAAAGTCCGGATGCTTAGACTAATAAGTAACTGCTAATCCCATTTA
Organism: Allium cepa; assembly: GCA_030765085.1. Lineage (NCBI taxonomy): Eukaryota > Viridiplantae > Streptophyta > Magnoliopsida > Asparagales > Amaryllidaceae > Allium > Allium cepa. The sequence goes on from CM060937.1 coordinate 592,862,533, forward strand.
AAAGTCCTTATGGTTATGCGTGGTTAGTAAGTGCTTTTTTTTTTGTGCTTAAATGTCAAATTAATGTTAAAATATCTCTCTTCTTAAACCGATCATCGATCCATTCTCTACAATGTGGAAGTTGTTATCTCGTTATGATATATTATTTTTTGTTCCTACAGTTCCATTGTTTTTTTGTCAGTCTTTTGATAATGCCAAAAGGGGGAGAAAAGAACTAGATTTTGATAAGGAAGTAAATATTTTTTGGAATACTTCAAAAATATTTGTTTAATGTTGTTAGATAATTTTCCTTAGTTCTTTTATTCATCAGTAATTTTTGTTATCTTCTAAATAGGGAGTGGTCTTGGTTGTAGGGGGAGCATTCAAATAGGGGGAGCTAAACATTTCATGCTCAAACACATGTATTAGCATTTCAAAATCTTTAATATATATGTTTGTCATCATCAAAAGGGGGAGATTGTTTGATGTGATTTTTTGTTTGATGATAACAAAATATATATCAATATATATATGTGTTTGCAGTTTGGACTATATACAGAAAGGAAGAAATATTCATATTGAATAATTATACTATTGCACAGAATTTATATAATTCAACCAGTATTTTTTATTCAATATAATATTTTATTACAACACTTAAACAATACAAAGTTTTCAGCTCTCTCTATATATACATACACCAGCTCATACATTTTACATTTCTCACTACAACACTCAACAATCAGTTTTTCACTCTGTCTGCACATCTACATCTATCTGCATTATCCAGCTCCACTTCTTGTCCTGTCTCCTGTGTACCTGTATAATTAGCAACTACAACAGTAATCTGAAAACAAACAAATTTGAATTTGCAAAAATAGAAATTTGTTTGTGTCTCAGATACATGGGTTATTGTCATCATCTTTGATTGTGTAATATCTGTGCATATCAGTGTTCTTACAGGTAATCGTGAGTGGCTGCAATACACACGTGTACATTTATACACGTGTGCACTGCCTCGCCAACTCGTGTGCGTTATCAACAAAAGCAATCAATACTTCAATGAATTCAACATGAAGCAGTGCAAACTTCCGAAGATACAACAGTGAAGGAAACTGCATCACAGCAGCATGAAAAAGTGTATACAACATCAAGATACACAAAATATGGAAACTGCACTAATGCAAATCAGAACAGAGAGTATATATATATGGTGATGCATAGCAACTGCATAGCAGCTACACAACAAAGCAATGACCAGAACACAAGTACAAGCAAATAAATGCAATTTGAAGTGATATAACAGCAATTACAGGTACTCAACAAGGTGAAGCAGTAGTAAATCAAAGTGTGCAACTCGAGAATGGATACAAGTGACTCAGACCAAATGCAGTGACATACTGCAACAAACAAAGTCTCGACCAAAATCAGTGACTCAATGCAAATACAACAACAGAGCACAATGCACAAAAATCACAAACAAGGTCAAACCCAAGATAGGTTCAACTCAAGGCAACTTGAAGCATACGAGGTCAGACAAATCACTGCAACAACAAACACAGTGAAGCCAAAGTGCAGTGCAACTACAAAGAAGTCAGTGGCAAGCTACAAACACCGAGTGCAACAACAAACTCTGTGCACATGTACAGGGATGAATACAACATGATGAAGCAGTGGAAACAAACTCAAGTGCAACAGTGAAGTTGAATACATGAACAAGTGTAGCATCTGATACAGTGAAAAAGCCCAAGTCAAGATGGAGCTACAATAAATGCGACACAGTGAAAATGCTCAATGCACCAAGTACAGACAATAAGCTACGTGCAGTGTGCAAGTACAAACTCCAATGAGCAAATGCAACAGTGAAACTCGAGACCAAATGCAACTACATGAACAACAGAGAAGATGGTCAGTAGACACAGTGAGCTCAACAGTTATGCAAACATGTCCAAAGTCAAAGAAAAAAAAATGGGGTTGAATTTAAAAATAAACATCGGGTTTTAATTAAGTCAGAGAAATCTAATTTGGAAAGAAATCTCTGCATCAAATTTCTCGACTACATATATGGTCAGTGCTAATTCAAATAGGGGCCGAGACAACAAATATAGGAAGAAAGTTTCGAATTAATTAATTCGAAAACAAATATGGACAGCAATAATTCGAAATTAAATCAAGAAAGGAATACTCCAAATCCAGAACAAATTCAGGAAAATAATCAACGACGTGTAGAAATCAAATCTGACAGTGGTTATTAGGGTTTCAACCCTATAAATAAACCCCAAGAAATCATCATAGAACACAGAACAATCGAGTTAAAAAGCAAGCAATCAAACAAGCAACAAAAGAAATTACATACCGAACCATCAACAACTCGATCATTAGAGAGCGAGCGCGAACACGAGCATCAAAAATCAGTCAAAGCCCCAATTTGGATCGCAAGGGAGAGAAGCCCTAATTCAGATCGAATAAACAGAGGGCCGCCATTTTTTTTTCACAAACAAAAGAAAAAGGACCGGGTGAAATAAGATAAGAGGGAAGTGACCGCGTTTGTTTTGGGTTAGGGTGTTTTGTTTTTTTTATTTAAGGGCAAGATAATTTAAATTGTTTTTAAATTTAGTGCTTGCTCTTATAATTTGTTTTATTTGTCTGTTCTTTTCAAAACAAAACATGGTAAATCATCACCTAGGGTTTAGGTGTTGTCAGATTGTGTAACATCCCGCCTTTTCGCACACTTTAAACCGACACACGTGCCAATTCAAAGCATAAGGGCGGATTGTTATGGGGTAAATAAGAAAAAAAACAGAGAAGAAATAAAACAAAATAGAATCTCACAGCGGAAGGATAAAATATAATAATCAATATACAGTTCATGATAACTGTTTATAAAATATTTATTTTACTTATACAATGAATATCAGAGTTACACATACCAATACAATCAATGCAGCGGAAATTTAGAGTGTGGTGCAATACTATAAATAATATAATACGGATTCTTCGTCTTCGTCCTCCAAAGCTAAAATCTTCGATCCTGAAACGCTCGGACTGACCCGAGCGAATTTGAAAAGACAAAAACACTCGAGTCAGACTAAAAGATCTTATGTGAGTTAAATTAACATAAATAAATATGAGTACAGTAACTCAAGAGATGTTCGGGATTTACATCTCCTAAGGATCCGTCAAACTATTTACTATGTAGTATATTGCGCTATTATAATAGTGTCTATTTATAAAATAAACTTACTTTTTAATAGCGTTAAGGGGTTACCCATATAGTCCTTAACACAAATAATGCCAATAGTCTATACAGTACCGTAATACCTCCTGATCGGGAGGCTACCAGAGGATACTCCATAGGTACGACACAAATAGAAACTCGTAGTAAAGGCTCGGTATGGTAGGTGACACGGCACAACTAGGCAATGCCAGGGTAGATATACCAATTGCTATCTAGGCTGGTGGAAACGCGTAGCCGCAGTTACCGCCCACCTCGGACTAACTCCCCAAAATCAAAATATAGAAGTGGCCACTGAATCAATCCAAAATCAAAGTATAATATCGAAGAGGAGGGTCCGATCAGAGGAATGACCTCATTGGCCTGAGAATCGCTCCTGTTTTAGCCACCTTATGCCAACTCACGGGAGTCGGGTCCACGTATTTACCTTAAAGGAAACGTCACCACCACCTACTTCATTCTGGAATCTCCACCGCGTACACGGTTAGTCAAAGTGGTTTTCGGTATCGACAGAGAGTATGTCCATATCCGATCCCGGTCTCTTTGCCAACCCATCGTTATTATAACACCGCGGTCATTTAAAAATAGGTTATACTTTAAAAATCAGAATAAACATTCCATTTCATAACCATGAATAAGATATCATTTCAAAACCCAAAACCATATTTTATCACTTATCCCAAATATAATTCTTTTCCAAAATCATAATGCTTTAACTTCATAACGTCTGAAAATCAAATATTTCAAAGCATAATATTTTGAAAATCATAATTTAAAACCTTAACTTCTAAAAACTTGAATGGTTTGGACATTCAACGGTGTATGAATTAAATGGTTTAACTTAAATGTTACTTTGTAAAGAAAATAGTTCTCATGGCTTTACAAATACATTTCTTTATTAAAGTCTAAACCAAAATTTATATTATCTCTCTCAAGTTCCAAAACCACTTCAATTTATTTATATATACGTATATCCATTTTGAGTATCAATATTTCAAACTAAAGTTGGATTTTATTCTTTCAACAAATCAATTGTTCTATTAATTAGTCTTGAATATTCATATAAAATCCATAAATAATAAGACTTCAATTTCTAGTAATAAAATATATATTTTTTTTCCCAATTCAAATTATACTAGAATATTCATTTCAATTTATTTTGGGAAAAATCCAATTATAAATATCATATCTTAAAATTTCCAAACTTAACATTTAAACATATGATATAAATTATTAAACTCCATTTTCTTAATTTTCTTCCATTTTTAATAAAGATTTTTTTTATACACCTTTTAATTTCAAAATTTTCAACTTCATATGTATATATATATGGAAGAAAAATATTTATACAATATAAAATTTAAGATTATTATAAACCGTATTCCATCCAAACCATAGAAATCACATTTAAATAGTTATATATATACCGCGGTGCCTGTATATAATTTTCTATCCTATGGTCAAGTGATACAGATATTTATCATTTCAATCCGCAATTTAAAAGATATAAAATTTTGCGGTTATATATCATTTCAAACCACAATCCCGAATGAAATGAAATATGCATGATAATTTGCAATTTAATGATATACAATAAACATCCATTCATCAACATCATCCATCATCCAAATCGCAATCATCAATCAATATCAATCAATAACAATATTATTTTTGGTACTACATAACAGGTAATACTGGCAATTTTATTCAAATTAAATTTAACAGCTATTAATCTACAGTCTATATTCAGTAATAAATTATATAACTGTTAACTAGCAGTTCATATACAAACAAATAAATTTTAACTGTAAATTTATACGCAATAAATGAATTAAATTAACAGTTAAATTTAATAAATGCATTTCAACAAATATGAGTGAAATAAACATGCCAAATACTCATAAATAAATTTCTATTCATTTCTAAAATTAATTTAACAAACATAAAAGCTTCTAGTAGTTGTGAGTGGGTTAAAACACTCACCTTTTGAATTTAAATTGAATTCAAATCCAATTTAAACCCAAAATTTTGACGGTCTCAGAATTTATCCAAACCCACGTCAAAACGTCATAAATTCCGATACGATCCCATCAAAACAAACCGCGCGCGAATCCGAGCTCGTATGCAAAAGTTATGAAAATTTGAAAAATGAAAAATTCTGGTCCTGGGTCGACTTCGGGTTCGACTTCGGTGCGCCGCCTCAATTCCCCGGTGCTTGCTTGGAGTTTTCGCAAAAACGACCCGGAGCGACCCGAGTCATTTTCTTCCTGACCCGAAGTTGCTCTAGGGTTTTCTCCCCTGAAACCCGAAGCGCGACCAGAAGCTGCTGCAGATCCAAATTTTTTTTTTTTTTTTTTTAAATTTGATTTTTTTTTTGAACTGACTGGATCTAGGGTTAGCCCCCATTGAAGAAGAAGAGAAGCTTGAAGAAGATGAACGTACAGCAAATAGACAATAGAATGGAGCTAGGGTTTATAACTGTATATTTATAGGTAGGGTTGGGTTAGAGTAGATAGACTAGGTAGATGAACGTACGAAACAAACTAAGGCCCAAAAAGCCCATTCTGACCACGGAACGAAATTTGTCAAACCCATATATCCAGATAGGTATTTTAAAATATTCTGAACGCGATGGAAAAAGTTTCACGTCCAAATTTGATCGTATGAAGAAGTTATGCTGAAAACAAGATTTCCAAATTGATTTCAAATTGATTTTAATAAAATTGATTTTCAAGGCGTTTCGCGTCCGTACGATCAAACGACAGGTCCGATCGATACGAAACTTGAAACCCTATAATAATTCACCGATACGGATCCGATGAAACTGGTTTCATCGAAATCCGAGTCCGTGACCAAAATGGCTATTTTTAATATTCATTAAATAAATTAAATAAATTATAGAAATCCAATTCTATATGAATATTCTAAAATTGTCCCAATTCTATTGCTTATGTAAATTAAAATCAATTTAAATGATTTAACAAGTTTGGCTGTGAATTAGAGTTGACAAGTCTATCAAATTTCAATATACATTCCTCCGCTTCCTTATATTAAGGAATTATAAATAAGTTCCTCAAAACCTATTTATTACATTTTTAATCCTTGTATACTTATCTTTTATCCAAAATAGGGATGCCACATACTTTGGTTCATGATTCACATTATTATTCTTAAAGTCTATTTTAAATTTCAGTAACGTAATATTTAACGTTAAATTCCCTTTATTTATGCAATAAGCGCAATTATTGAATTTGATACTCAAATTAATTTATAGATTCTGCTTTCTAAAAATCTATATCAACAATTTGGTCCAATTATAAATAGAATAAGTATTAACCTCATCTTATAGAATTAATTATTGCAATAAATCCAATTTACCATATCTTAAATCCAAATTAATAGATAAAGCTTGATTCCTTTATTAACTCCTTTGGTTTTCAATTAACCTTTTATGGTGAATATAAATTCCAATGTATAATTGAAACCTTATTTCCATTTGATTTCACTATTTCATTAAAAATCCTCATATTCCAGCTAAATTTCAACTAACGTATAAATTAACTATTTCAATTTCATTTAATTGCGATTATCATACTATAGAAATTAAATTCCATTAAATAAGTAAATAAATGTTGATTCCCATCTATTTACATTATATTACATTGGTACTTCTATTTACAACTTAGCTTTGTATAAATGTTTGAATGTGGAATCTTGTCTATTTCACGTATTAATTAAGCCTTAAAAATCAATTAATATTATATCCTTGGTCTAACCTCATTTTACCCATATTTATATTAATATATCCTTTGAATTAGGTAAATTACCATTGATTATCTACCTTAACTTATCAGACTCTACTAACGTAATGGTTAAATATTAATTCCACTTGTAAAAAAAAACAATCCACAAGATTTGCATTTCACATTACAAATGAATTCATAAATCTTGGCTTTCTTTTTCTTTGCTTCTTAAAGGCCAAATCAAACTACCCTATCATCACAAATTTATGGCAATTAATTGCAATTGATTCTCCATTAAACTACATAAGTTATCCAATTGAAACCTAAGTGAAACGTTTATTTATTTAAAAATCCTACTGTTTAAAAGAGTATATCATCTACGGTATAATTTACATTTGACTTGATTTCTCATATATTTCACACAACAGTGAATTCCAATATCTACCAACATTATGTTTAATATAAATTGAAAATCCAAATCATTGGTATTTCACAACCTTATTGCGTACATTTACGTATAGTTACACTAAGTTCATACACTGATTCATGAATTCATTAATTAATACACAATTTGCCTTTGTTTTCTTATATTAAGTTTATTACCGTTTTTAAGTACATTCATTATTGAACAATATTCAAAAAAAAAATTTATCTACACTTATTGCATTGGTTTATTCAACGGTCACCAAATGAAACAATCCTACTATTTATTTTAATATTAAATGAATCCCATTCTAATAAATATTTTATTAATATTCACTAATTCAACATTTATTGGTTTCTTAACATTAACTTTTAACAAAGTGTGACAATTACATTATCCAAAACTATTGTCATAAAAATTAAATTGTTACATTAAATTCCAATTACTATAACAAATTACTACATTTTCTCAAATAAATCTTTAAAGCTTTTTTTTTTATTCTAAATCAGATTAGAAATTATACTAATTTAATTCATTTAATATTATCAAATTTAACGGGTCGTTACAATCTCCCCCACTCAAAACTTTTCGTCCCCGAAAAGGAAAAAGAAGGGAGAAGGAAGAATAAAACATTACATCTTATTTCAAATATTAACTTATAAACAATAATTTACTAAATTAATTTCCTTAAATGAGATATGCCCGTTTTATAGTCATTATAACCTTTTATACTTAAATTATTAAAGCTGGAAAACATTTTTAACAAAATTCTAAGTCCAAAATTTACGGAAAATTTTGGCAGAGTCTCCTTTGTACGGAGAGACTCTGGAGAAAATATAATATCCAAATATACAAATATATTACATATATTATCCAAAATATTATATCCCAACACGGGAGAAATTATATAAAATAGCGCTACAAAACGTAATCCGGAAACGTACCTACTTGTCGAGCAATACGCTTATTATTATGGAACCAAAAGCAGTAGCAGTTGCTTCCATAACCTGCATTTCACTTATGTAATCTAAAAAGGTTAAATATTTATATTAAAGTGAAATATTTAGGTGGTTTCAACCATTAATCAACCAATCAATACAATAACCATCAACCTTACAAACAGCATACATACACAAAGCAAAGCAACCATTTAATCCATCAAACAAACAGTTGTTTGGGTTCAAACTTGAAATTCGTATGAAATGAAATTAACTATCAAGTGCATCCTTTTACTCAACAGTCTTAGATGGAACAAAGATAGATTATTTATTCATCCAACAACTTCAAATCCTTACCCAACAAACATAAATCAAACAATAACAATTCAAACCAACAACCAAAATTTTACTTATTATACTTTTATTTCATGCTTCAGTGGTTTGATTTTCTTTCTTTCATTTATGGAGGGATTTCTTTATTTCTTACAATTTTCATTTTCATTTATTACAAAATTATCATATTTGTGTTCCAATTTATTGATTAAGTTTATATCACCCATTTATTCTACTTACCTTTCTTATATAGTAAAATTTCCGATTTAGCTTAAGTTTTAACAGCAAATTTATTGAATATCTTAATTACCTCAAGCTTCACTTGTAAGATTTCCCCTACATTTTCTTACTAACATTGCAACTTTTATTATGTGGTAAGTTATGTATGTTTTAAGAATGTAAGTGAAAATTTACAAGTTTCTTCTCAATTCCTTTTTATTAATTTATGGTTCAACAAATATATATTCGTTTTATAAATTACAATTTCAACTTACCCTTAATTTCATTCCTTTATTTAATGTTTACGTTTCTATTATATTTAATAGTAGTAACAATTTAATTTCCCACTTCCACTTATATTAAACTAGTAGCATTTAAATCACATTTAAGTTTATAACCCTACAAATCAATCTTTATTTGTTAAAGAATTTCATTTTATTTACTTAAGTTTAAAATCACCTATTAATAATACTTATCTTAAATTATGGAAAAATTCAAATTATAACTTAAGTTTATACCATTATATTCTTATTTATAATAGCAATTCATTGAATCCTTCATTATTTCCCAAAATTCCTACTTGTAAAATATTCAATTCCAATCTCTCATTTAACATTTCAACTTTTTATATTTGGTAAGTTATATATATGTTAAAGAAAAATGCAATTGAACATATACAAGTTTATCTAAATTCTTTTAATTCATTCATTGTTCAATAAATCTTTACCTCTCTTATAAGTTAAAATTTTAACTTCCTTTATAACTTAGCATTAATTCCCTAAATTAGAGGTTTCACTTCATTAATTACTTACCTTTTATTTCACTAAAATAATTTAAACCATTAATTAATGGAAATTTAAGAATTAAATACCGGGTCAAATTTCAAATTATCTTAAAAAAAATAATAAATAATTTCTTACTACTTTTATATCTCAATTATATTTGTAAAAATTAAAATTTTAGATATTTTCAAAATAAATCTGCAGTAGAATTTACTACAGTGGTCTTTCCCCTTCGAAACTTGAAAATGAAAGTCGATGATGCGGCCGCCATCACCGAAATTATTTTCCAGCGACAGAGAGGAAAGTACAAAATTTATTTTCTCCAAAATCTTCTTTAAAACAATTCTTCTGAATTAAAATGAAATATTTATAAAAGAAAATACTTATAAACCAAAGCATTATATTTCATAAATCCTTTGAAAGCAAATTTTTAAAATCCCGGACTTAAGTTCTAAAATCTCCAATTTGATTTATTCTAATTTCAACTTAGCTTCAATTATTATAAATATTTTTATTTCCTAACACCCAATCTATATCAATCAAATATATACATAATATCATTTAAAACTTTATTTTATATATAGAAAATATAATAGGCAAAATTATTTCATTCACCTATATTAAAACGGATATTATGTCGGTCTGTCCTATTAAGTGTTTAGAAATCCCTATTGATGACATAGCGTCCCATGCATCAACCAGAATTTATAAATACAAAGCGGAACAGATTAACACAATATCAAAATCTTATATTAATACTAACAAATACGCTCTCTCATATATATATACACTCAGCGACTCCCATAGGGTATTACTACCCTATTAACAAAGAGTCAAACCCCACAAAACCAAGGTTTATCGCTAAACCAAAGCTCTGATACCAACTGTAACATCCCGCCTTTTCGCACTCTTTAAACCGACACACGTGCCAATTCAAAGCATACGCAAGGGCGGATTGTTATGGGGTAAATAAGAAAAAAAACAGAGAAGAAATAAAACAAAATAGAATCTCACAGCGGAAGGATAAAATATAATAATCAATATACAGTTCATGATAACTGTTTATAAAATATTTATTTTACTTATACAATGAATATCAGAGTTACACATACCAATACAATCAATGCAGCGGAAATTTAGAGTGTGGTGCAATACTATAAATAATATAATACGGATTCTTCGTCTTCGTCCTCCAAAGCTAAAATCTTCGATCCTGAAACGCTCGGACTGACCCGAGCGAATTTGAAAAGACAAAAACACTCGAGTCAGACTAAAAGATCTTATGTGAGTTAAATTAACATAAATAAATATGAGTACAGTAACTCAAGAGATGTTCGGGATTTACATCTCCTAAGGATCCGTCAAACTATTTACTATGTAGTATATTGCACTATTATAATAGTGTCTATTTATAAAATAAACTTACTTTTTAATAGCGTTAAGGGGTTACCCATATAGTCCTTAACACAAATAATGCCAATAGTCTATACAGTACCGTAATACCTCCTGATCGGGAGGCTACCAGAGGATACTCCATAGGTACGACACAAATAGAAACTCGTAGTAAAGGCTCGGTATGGTAGGTGACACGGCACAACTAGGCAATGCCAGGGTAGATATACCAATTGCTATCCAGGCTGGTGGAAACGCGTAGCCGCAGTTACCGCCCACCTCGGACTAACTCCCCAAAATCAAAATATAGAAGTGGCCACTGAATCAATCCAAAATCAAAGTATAATATCGAAGAGGAGGGTCCGATCAGAGGAATGACCTCATTGGCCTGAGAATCGCTCCTGTTTTAGCCACCTTATGCCAACTCACGGGAGTCGGGTCCACGTATTTACCTTAAAGGAAACGTCACCACCACCTACTTCATTCTGGAATCTCCACCGCGTACACGGTTAGTCAAAGTGGTTTTCGGTATTGACAGAGAGTATGTCCATATCCGATCCCGGTCTCTTTGCCAACCCATCGTTATTATAACACCGCGGTCATTTAAAAATAGGTTATACTTTAAAAATCAGAATAAACATTCCATTTCATAACCATGAATAAGATATCATTTCAAAACCCAAAACCATATTTTATCACTTATCCCAAATATAATTCTTTTCCAAAATCATAATGCTTTAACTTCATAACGTCTGAAAATCAAATATTTCAAAGCATAATATTTTGAAAATCATAATTTAAAACCTTAACTTCTAAAAACTTGAATGGTTTGGATATTCAACGGTGTATGAATTAAATGGTTTAACTTAAATGTTACTTTGTAAAGAAAATAGTTCTCATGGCTTTACAAATACATTTCTTTATTAAAGTCTAAACCAAAATTTATATTATCTCTCTCAAGTTCCAAAACCACTTCAATTTATTTATATATACGTATATCCATTTTGAGTATCAATATTTCAAACTAAAGTTGGATTTTATTCTTTCAACAAATCAATTGTTCTATTAATTAGCCTTGAATATTCATATAAAATCCATAAATAATAAGACTTCAATTTCTAGTAATAAAATATATATTTTTTTTTCCCAATTCAAATTATACTAGAATATTCATTTCAATTTATTTTGGGAAAAATCCAATTATAAATATCATATCTTAAAATTTCCAAACTTAACATTTAAACATATGATATAAATTATTAAACTCCATTTTCTTAATTTTCTTCCATTTTTAATAAAGATTTTTTTTATACACCTTTTAATTTCAAAATTTTCAACTTCATATGTATATATATATGGAAGAAAAATATTTATACAATATAAAATTTAAGATTATTATAAACCGTATTCCATCCAAACCATAGAAATCACATTTAAATAGTTATATATATACCGCGGTGCCTGTAAATAATTTTCTATCCTATGGTCAAGTGATACGGATATTTATCATTTCAATCCGCAATTTAAAAGATATAAAATTTTGCGGTTATATATCATTTCAAACCACAATCCCGAATGAAATGAAATATGCATGATAATTTGCAATTTAATGATATACAATAAACATCCATTCATCAACATCATCCATCATCCAAATCGCAATCATCAATCAATATCAATCAATAACAATATTATTTTTGGTACTACATAACAGGTAATACTGGCAATTTTATTCAAATTAAATTTAACAGCTATTAATCTACAGTCTATATTCAGTAATAAATTATATAACTGTTAACTAGCAGTTCATATACAAACATATAAATTTTAACTGTAAATTTATACGCAATAAATGAATTAAATTAACAGTTAAATTTAATAAATGCATTTCAACAAATATGAGTGAAATAAAAATGCCAAATACTCATAAATAAATTTCTATTCATTTCTAAAATTAATTTAACAAACATAAAAGCTTCTAGTAGTTGTGAGTGGGTTAAAACACTCACCTTTTGAATTTAAATTGAATTCAAATCCAATTTAAACCCAAAATTTTGACGGTCTCAGAATTTGTCCAAACCCGCGTCAAAACGTCAGAAATTCCGATACGATCCCATCAAAACAAACCGCGCGCGAATCCGAGCTCGTATGCAAAAGTTATGAAAATTTGAAAAATGAAAAATTCTGGTCCTGGGTCGACTTCGGGTACTTCGGGTTCGACTTCGGTGCGCCGCCTCAATTCCCCGGTGCTTGCTTGGAGTTTTCGCCAAAACGACCCGGAGCGACCCGAGTCATTTTCTTCCTGACCCGAAATTGCTCTAGGGTTTTCTCCCCTGAAACCCGAAGCGCGACCAGAAGCTGCTGCAGATCCAAATTTTTTTTTTTTTTTTTTAAATTTGATTTTTTTTTTGAACTGACTGGATCTAGGGTTAGCCCCCATTGAAGAAGAAGCGAAGCTTGAAGAAGATGAACGTACAGCAAATAGACAATAGAATGGAGCTAGGGTTTATAACTGTATATTTATAGGTAGGGTTGGGTTAGAGTAGATAGACTAGGTAGATGAACGTACGAAACAAACTAAGGCCCAAAAAGCCCGTTCTGACCCCGGAACGAAATTTGTCAAACCCATATATCCAGATAGGTATTTTAAAATATTCTGAACGCGATGGAAAAAGTTTCACGTCCAAATTTGATCGTATGAAGAAGTTATGCTGAAAACAAGATTTCCAAATTGATTTCAAATTGATTTTAATAAAATTGATTTTCAAGGCGTTTCGCGTCCGTACGATCAAACGACAGGTCCGATCGATACGAAACTTGAAACCCTATAATAATTCACCGATACGGATCCGATGAAACTGGTTTCATCGAAATCCGAGTCCGTGACCAAAATGGTTATTTTTAATATTCATTAAATAAATTAAATAAATTATAGAAATCCAATTCTATATGAATATTCTAAAATTGTCCTAATTCTATTGCTTATGTAAATTAAAATCAATTTAAATGATTTAACAAGTTTGGCTGTGAATTAGAGTTGACAATTCTATCAAATTTCAATATACATTCCTCCGCTTCCTTATATTAAGGAATTATAAATAAGTTCCTCAAAACCTATTTATTACATTTTTAATCCTTGTATACTTATCTTTTATCCAAAATAGGGATGCCACATACTTTGGTTCATGATTCACATTATTATTCTTAAAGTCTATTTTAAATTTCGGTAACGTAATATTTAACGTTAAATTCCCTTTATTTATGCAATAAGCGCAATTATTGAATTTGATACTCAAATTAATTTATAGATTCTGCTTTCTAAAAATCTATATCAACAATTTGGTCCAATTATAAATAGAATAAGTATTAACCTCATCTTATAGAATTAATTATTGCAATAAATCCAATTTACCATATCTTAAATCCAAATTAATAGATAAAGCTTGATTCCTTTATTAACTCCTTTGGTTTTCAATTAACCTTTTATGGTGAATATAAATTCCAATGTATAATTGAAACCTTATTTCCATTTGATTTCACTATTTCATTAAAAATCCTCATATTCCAGCTAAATTTCAACTAACGTATAAATTAGCTATTTCAATTTCATTTAATTGCGATTATCATACTATAGAAATTAAATTCCATTAAATAAATAAATAAATGTTGATTCCCATCTATTTACATTATATTACATTGGTACTTCTATTTACAACTTAGCTTTGTATAAATGTTTGAATGTGGAATCTTGTCTATTTCACGTATTAATTAAGCCTTAAAAATCAATTAATATTATATCCTTGGTCTAACCTCATTTTACCCATATTTATATTAATATATCCTTTGAATTAGGTAAATTACCATTGATTATCTACCTTAACTTATCAGACTCTACTAACGTAATGGTTAAATATTAATTCCACTTGTAAAAAAAAACAATCCACAAGATTTGCATTTCACATTACAAATGAATTCATAAATCTTGGCTTTCTTTTTCTTTGCTTCTTAAAGGCCAAATCAAACTACCCTATCATCACAAATTTATGGCAATTAATTGCAATTGATTCTCCATTAAACTACATAAGTTATCCAATTGAAACCTAAGTGAAACGTTTATTTATTTAAAAATCCTACTGTTTAAAAGAGTATATCATCTACGGTATAATTTACATTTGACTTGATTTCTCATATATTTCACACAACAGTGAATTCCAATATCTACCAACATTATATTTAATATAAATTGGAAATCCAAATCATTGGTATTTCACAACCTTATTGCGTACATTTACGTATAGTTACACTAAGTTCATACACTGATTCATGAATTCATTAATTAATACACAATTTGCCTTTGTTTTCTTATATTAAGTTTATTACCGTTTTTAAGTACATTCATTATTGAACAATATTCAAAAAAAAAATTTATCTACACTTATTGCATTGGTTTATTCAACGGTCACCAAATGAAACAATCCTACTATTTATTTTAATATTAAATGAATCCCATTCTAATAAATATTTTATTAATATTCACTAATTCAACATTTATTGGTTTCTTAACATTAACTTTTAACAAAGTGTGACAATTACATTATCCAAAACTATTGTCATAAAAATTAAATTGTTACATTAAATTCCAATTACTATAACAAATTACTACATTTTCTCAAATAAATCTTTAAACCTTTTTTTTTTATTCTAAATCAGATTAGAAATTATACTAATTTAATTCATTTAATATTATCAAATTTAACGGGTCATTACAGATTGTCTAGTTAGAGTTAGTCCAGTTAGCAGGGTTTGCGAGTTTGCAAAACTCTATAGGCGGTAGCAGGGTTTGCAAGTCTGTTAAAGTGTTTGTAAGCGGGAAACTGTTTAATTCTAATAGAAATCTGGGAATGTAGCAGTAGGTCGGGTTGCCGAAGCTGGGTAAATTTTGTGTGTGATTTATTTTTCATCATATTTATTTCTGCAGTTTGCTTCTGTGTTTAATTCGGAAAAATTTGATATAACCCTATTCACCCCCCCCCCCTCTAGGGTTAATCTAGATCCTACAGGAAGGCACCATGAAAAAGTCACGATAATTGGAGCTAAGTATTTGGATCGGTAACGATTCGATTGGATTAGATTTGTATCGATCCAAATATTTGCGTGCTAATTGAAGTATGATACATAGGGGAAAATGCGCATGGATTTTAGAGTTGCTATAAGAAGTTGGATTAGAGGATAGGAAAAGTATTGAAGATTGGATGGATCATCTCCAACGGATTGGATCATGATTTATGGAAAAGAAGAGCCGAAGGCTAACAGAGATGGATCAAGGTCTAAGGCATCAAGATAAAATACACTAGAGGTTGCAAGGAATCATTGATAACCCACAGTGTTTAGGTTGTGTTCAAGCATGGGTACTATATGCAGCAACAACCAAGGGCTAGTAGAGCCAGTCGTGTATCCTAGACTGCTCTAAGAGGATCTTGTGTTTAACGGTACGGAGGTACTGTAGGAGACAACCGTGTGGGGTTTTGGGCCTAAAAATATGGGGGAATACAATCAAGAACTGGGATTTCCATTAGTCTCTAACAAGCGAGGACCTATTTATAAGAGTTATCATATATTCAAGGCTTTAAAAGATGATAGCAAGATTTTTTTTGATGAATGTTACGGTTGACTATTAGAATCAGGCCAGCCCACAGTGGAAGAAATGGGTTAATTTCAAAAATTTAACCATTTTGGATCATTAATAGGCCTATGAAGTCTAAATGCATTTAGATCTTATCTAAATTTTCATTTAAATAAAATCAATATTTTATTCAATATGGTAATTTAACGAACCTTAAATATGCGAACGTATGTGATATGATGATTGATTAATACATTCATTTACATCAAGTGTAAATGTGGTGTATACATGTATAAATGAAACATGTAAAAATAAATTAAGAGAAGAAAAGTATTTGTTTCCCTCTATTACTATATTCAATTAATAGAGGGAAGATATGACATAATATGAAAGGAAAGAAACATATCTTTTCTATCAATATTTAACTATAACAATTAATACATTAAATGACATTTATTACTTATTAATCAATTCTACAAATGGATATGATAGAATATGAAAAAAGGGAAACCTATCGTTTCTTTCACCAATTAACTATGATAATCAATACGTTAAATAACATTTATTATATGTCAATCAAATCTATACATGGATATGATAGGATATCAAAAGAGGAAAAACATCCATTTCTTTCACCATTTAGCTGTAACAATTATTACATTAAATGACATAAATTACTTATCAACTAAATATACATATGCCATCATTGTCTAAATTTTGTTAATGAAATATATGCATACATTCATAATAATAATGGATGCATACACATGATAATTATAGATACGTACAAACATATAAAGTGAAAATCTATTGGTTGTTTTAAATAATTTAAAATCCTAAATTAACATTAATAGAAAATTTCCAATTGAGAAGTTATTAACCAAAAATAGTTACATTATTGCTCATATTCTTTGTACAAATTTGATTTAAACAAAACATTTATATTAGATATAACTAATCTAAAATTCAATAATTTGGATTTGAATTCACATATTTACAGATAATGTAGCATATGATATATATGTGTATATATATATATGTATGTATATGTATGTATGTACAAAAGGTTTTTGTTATAAAGTTAAAAGTTTCTGTTAAATTTTTACTTTAGGAGTGAAATAATACATCAAACTTTATATGAAACTTTAAATATAGAAAACAACAAATAATTAAAACTTGCACTAAATACCATTCATTAATATTAAATTAAGGTATCCGCTTTTGTTTTAACAAGGATTGTAACAATTGGACAAAAAATTAACATAAGTAATTAAAATTGGATTCAAGGAATGATAAATAACTCTATATATATAATCCATTAGCATTTGAATTTGTAAAGATTATCTAATAGAATACATAAATCTCATTTAGAGTCAATTTTTAATTTCATAACTATCTACAATAATATAAAGAAAATTGAACCGGGCAGGCGTGCATAAATTTGTGATTAGAAATTAGAGATCCAAATAACACAAGGAATGATAACAATTTATTATAAGTAATATGAGATCCAAGACATGTCAATTTACCATAAACATACATTAAAAGGAAATGATAAACAAACATAGAGCAAAAGAATAATACAATAAACATGTAAATATCGAATTATACAGGTGTTACTCAGAAAATTCACCTTCTGCTTAAGCCATGAAGGCTTAAACAGGGGAAAGAAAAGAAAGGAGCAGGATTAGACCATTTCGAGAGATCAAAGAGATACAGTCAATAATATGAAGCAACTCAAGACCTTTCATAGGAAAAGTAGAGTGTCATGCTACAACGATCACGAGGAGCTTACCCTTCAGAGGAAGCAAACAAGAGGAAAAAAGTCACGGCCTTAAGCCAACCTTTCCAAAAGCACAATAAGCTTTGCAAGCCAGATAATACACCTGTAAGGCACATTTCAGTGTTACCGGAAGGTTTAGGTCAAAGCAGCGCTTATAATTCAACAGAAGACAACCTTCCACCATCACCAAGGGAAGATACAACTTTCGACAGTAGTTAAACAGGAAAAAGCGACCTCCTACTTATGCTAGAGGGTTCACAAAGGCAATAAACCTTTTGTTGTGATCGAAAGGTTCACATGCGATGCATATAACAACCCTCCTAGTAAAGGCAACAATTTCTTGAAAACAAATGAAGGAAAAACCTTTCGGTGGCGTTCAATAGACTACGATGATACACAATCAACAAACCTTCAGACCATAATGAATGGCCTACAACCGTGTAGAAGAAACTAGCTTCAAGCAAGATCGGAAGGTTCACAACAACATACCAAAATCAACCCTCCTTACCGGATGAAGGCAAAAGGCTGATGGGATTCCACCCACATTTATAAATAGGACCCAAGGGGTAAAGTTTGGAGGGACTTCTTCCCTTTCATTCTCAAAAATGTTGTTAATTCTTGATCAGAATTCTATTACCCTAATTAGGATCTAATTTGGGAAATTCAATAAAAGTAAAACCTTATAATGGATGGCAAGGGAAGTATTCTGATTTTGTGAACCATTTTATAGATTATTTACCCTTTTGCTTCCATCTTATCAATTTTCAGGATCAGCTCTCTCGAAAGGTTCTGGTCGATAGGTCTGAAGATCAATTTCTCGAAGTTATCATTTCAAGCAAAGAAAGATATCGAGTTTTCTATCCCCACACATCGATAAGGCTAATAGTCATTCTGGATTAATATAAGTAGTAACCTTCTGGGGTTTTCGGCATTGTAATCGAGTTGCTTCATCAAAAGTTGGTAGATACTTATGTCCTAGTAGCAGTCAAACCTTTCGCAGTCATTAGCCAACCACTTAAACCCTTGGAACAATATAAGGGTAGGAAAATAAAGTTCAATCCTGTGGTTAGAATTCTTATACCTTTTGGCCAAATCAAGTTAAACTTCCTAAGAGCAAATAAACCCTTCGACAAGATCAAGGGTCTTCACATATTTCCCAGGATTCCATTCCTCACCTTGTTGCCAAAGGAGTCAATCATCTAACTTTTCGGAACCGCTAGAGAAAAACCTTGAAAGATAACATTTGGTTAGTCCACATTAGAGCAATGGAGAAAGGCATCATGACAGTTCAAAACAAGTCTACCTCTGGTAATAACCTTTCGATTGAAAGATCAAACCTTCTGCCTACACCATGATCTTCAAGTCCAAATATATCAAATATGGGTGCAAAGCATAGGAGCTATATCCAGGCTAACGTGCCTTTTAACCTAACAAACCTTCCCTTTCCTATTAAAAGCACTACTTGGGGTGTTGACCAAAAATATGGTTAAAATTTTTACAGCAAGAAGGAGGGCTTGAACCTTTGGCTTGATTGACTCTCTAACACAACAATTCTTCGATACTCATCAAACTAGATTCACATCAAAGTCATTTATCATTGAATAAATCTTGGCTAAAATATTCAAGAAGGATCTTCTGAACCCTAACTCATAAGGTTTTCCTACATGGACAAAAAAGATTCTAATCAAAACGAGGAACAAAGGTTAAGGATTGAAGCCTTGAGAATTATAAACAGAAATAAGGTAGAATCCTATGATGTAGAAAAATGGAGCTCGAACCCCTTCCGCATCAGACCAACCTCGATCCTTGCACTTGGAAGAGGAGTAAATAGAGTGATAACATTTTTAAACAAATGAGGAAAACCATCCAATCATACTCCCAGGAAACCATCTTTGAAAAAGAGATGATAAAGGATTATGACAATTTCTCAAACAAATGGAATAGGATCATAAATGAGGCCTATCACCCCTAGGGAAACCTATGAGCATCTGGAAAAATCTGCGGCTAAAAAAGTAAGACAGGTAAATGGACTGCCAGGCGAAAACATAAGAATCACCAAGAGATTTCTAATCGAGACCTCAAGATTGGATGGAAAGCCTTTGAAAGAAAGCCAATGAGCAAAGAAAAGAAAGTCCATTCCTCAAGAAGAAGTATTTGGACCAAGCCACAAATGATTTACACGCCAGTCAAGAACCGCTCAAAAATCAATACTTCTTGGAGAGTACAATCTTATGATGTCAATCGAGGACATATATTCCAAAACCAAAGAGGAACTAAACTATTGGCCGTCTCAAAAGAAAAGTCCACGGTTTGAGTAAAGGTCCAAAGGAGTACATTGCAATTTTCATCTCATGAACGGACATGATACTAACCAATGCAAAGTACTTAGAAAAATGGTCACACACTTTCTACAACAAAGGAAGCTAAAGCAGTTTGTAAGGGATTAACTAAACCATAAACTAAAAGCTTTATTTTTGAAATAAGAAAAGTCTACATGATCAGGAGAAGAGTTCTCCCAAAACTTGGACTACCTAAAAGATAGGCTACCAGTGATGGTAGAAAGCCCTTAGTCGTGCCAAGATGGCCAGGTCAAGGCACTACTTGAAGGGAGGGCATAAGCCTTTAGCCATGACAAAGTCAGAAATGGTTAGGTTATAGCAACATGAGCCCTTATCCGCGTCACTCTATGGACAGGATAAGGCTCCTTCTAGAGGGAGGACGGGTAATCCATTGGTCCTGCCACGCTATGGCCTGGCGAAGGTACGGACAATCGCTTAGCTTCTTCACGCTATGGCCAGGTTAAAGTGCAACCTAGAGGGAGGTCGGGCAAGTCGTCGGGCCCTGCTTAAGAATAAGCTAGCCGAGCACACTGGAAACCCTAATGAAGTGTTCGGTAGACTAAGAAAAGTCCATGCCTGAAATAGGCACCTCCAAAAATCGGCAACGCATAAAATAGGAACCACCAAAAGGTCGGTAATGTCTAAAATGACAAGTAGACTGAAATGGGATCTGCTTAAATGAGCATAAAAATTGGACAAAAGAGTCCCCACTTGAAATTGGCCAAAACAAATGACAAATGGATAAAGAAAACTCGGACCCGAGAAAGCAAAAGCATGTAAGACATCATCAAAGCCTGGAGATGGCGCATTGAGCAAGAGAATTAGGAAGAAGTCTAAAACACATCACACACCTTAATATAACCAAAAGGACACATTAAAAGGCATGAAGCATTGTAGGTATAACTAAAACTAACACAGACTAAGATTCACAAGACAAAAATGGGTAAAAATAGCGGAAACTAAAATAATAGCTTATTCAAAACAAAAACTTCATAATTGCTTCATAAACCAAATAATTCAAATACCAAATATAGCATACATGTCTTAAAACCCAAAATGTCTCACGAAATAAAAACTCATAGTCTCCATAAAAATCAAAGTACAAATATCACTCATAATAAGCAAGCACACAGATAGAGCTAAAACTAGAATAAAATAAATACATAGTAGAAATCTTCTCCAAGAAGCCTCTGAGCAACTGCAACTTACTTCCCTCTCCTTTCGTTGCCTATGGGGGGAAGGGGAAAATAGAGGAGTGGGTCAGACCAAAAGTCTGGTGAGTGATGGTAGATACTAGAATCTTTAAGCAAAGTAAAAGTAATAGACCCTTCAATGGTTCTAGCATATAAACGAAAATAAAGGAAATATGAAAGAGATAAACTGAAAATAAATACGAATAAACTATTGCTAAATTAGTTAGATCGGTTAACTTTGATTTTTGCACTTGCCTTTGATAGCTGCTTGATTAGGATGAATACCTAATCCTATAGTCAGGTTGAAATCCTAATTATATCCTTTGATCGACCTGCTACTCTATAGAATCTAGTGTGGACTGGACGTTTTCCTACATAGTAGACTTTGTTTTCTTTGAAAGACACACTTACTAAGCGCTTGGAACTCATAAAAATTTGTGAGCCATCACTGGAAGTTGCACGCGTGACCACCACTAAGCTCGCATTCCTATTGTTCCCTCTTTTGACCTTTTATTTACACTAGACAGCATAAGCGTGCCCTTTGTCTCACTCTAGGTTATTTGAAGAAACTCGTCTCACTTTACGGTTATTTTAAACATGTGTCCATAGAAAAATAAAGGGAATTCTATTTGTACTAGTCTCTACAAAACAAAAATCCAGTTGCGCCCCTTGTTCAAATCTCATTTATTTGAACTACCATAGATTGACCGTTTACTACCACTATAAGCATAAGTTACCCCTTATCTCACTTCAGGACTATGTGAAGCACCTCGTCTCACTTCAGGATTATGTGAAACACCATAACCATAGAAATATTTGGGGAATGCTATTTAGTACAGGTTCTATTCCTATCTTTGCTTATTAACTTAGATAAATTATTTAAATAAGCCTTTATTTTTATCACTTTCTATTATTGACTATTAATTTACCTTAAGTCTTAAAATAAGTACCATAGTTTCCATAGTTTACCATAGTTTCCATCAACTTATAGTTTACTTTATAATCACGCTTATTACTTAACCCAAGTTCTAAGTGTGAAACAAAGCTTCTTTCTTTATTTATTCTTTTTAGTTATAATTCTAGGTTATAACTAGGCCAATCTTCTTAATTCAGTCCAATTAATATCATAATTAGGCATAATTTCAGTCCGATTTCACATATATTACACTCTTTATAATTTACATCTTATATCCCATTATTTCAGATTTCTTATAATATAAACCAATTTCATGTTAACTCTATTCTAATCTATACGTGAAGAAGAAAGAGGAATAAATGAAAAATGAAAGTAGAAGGAAATCCAAGGCATAAGAAGAAGATGTAAATAACGCATAAATACCAGTAAACAAACTAAAACTAAAATACTAGAAATAAACTGAAATTGATTCAAAAGGATAGCTAGAAGAAATAGACTGAAAATAAATCAAAAAAATGTAAATAAATTACTATAATGGTTACCCTAAAAATCATAGTAAAACTACAACTATTGCAAACCCTATTATTTTAAGTTACTTAAAGAAATTTAAAATAATTATGATCACTCACCTCTGGTCCTTAGCTCTCCCCTTTAATCCTTCTCGAATCCACTTGGGGTTGTTAAATATTTTTATTTAAAACGATTTCTAACTTGGAAAATTATTCCGCTTAGGGTCCTTCCTGAATAGGTGAACCCAATTGGAGAAAATATTAGAACGAGGAAAAGTGTTCGGCCTAGAGTTCTATTTATAGGGGTAGAAGTGGATCTTAGACAGTTGGATTCGGGGGTTAGATATGATGCAACCACGTCATAGGCTGAATAAGAGCCATCAGATGCATGAATGGAAGAGCCGGATTGAGTTGAAGAATGCAAAATACATGCAAAAGCTTGTTGGGAGGTTCAAGAATGAAAGAAAATATCCTTCGTTTATTACACAAGGCAAGCCGACCGCTAGGTCGACTGCCCCTATACCTTGGTCGACTGGCTGGTCGACCTCGGGTGAGGTTAGGTCGACCTAGTGTTCGACCTAGCCAATATTTTTTTGTTTATCTTGTAACTTGTTCATATTAGCTCGATTTTTGACGTTCTATATATGGAAATTGACCATAAAATTACCAAGGACACAATGGTGCAACTCTCATGGATCAATTTTGATAATTTCACAAAGTTATTTTATTATTAATTAATTAATTAACGAACTAATTATTATGGGTTACATTTTGGATTGTTACATTCTCCCCTACTTAAGAGATTTCGTCCTCGAAATCTCTAAGGATAAAAGAATGTAATAATATTTTCATCCAATTCTATACCCAACTACTTAATCATCAACCATTCATCCATTGTCCTTAAGTTTTTCTAATGCAATTTTATGATACTTATGCAATTAGTGTAGTGCAAATGTCCCTAACTAATGCAAAAGATTAGGCGGTCTACTGATTCAGTTAATCTTCTTTTATGCAATCATATATGTGCCATGTATCCAAATGAATGCAAAAAAATTCTAATGATAACTGATAATTCTAAATGCGTGCTACAAACATCATCCAAATGCAACAACCATGGAAAATAGAATAAAATGCGCACACATCCATATGCATATGCTCTAATATCCTAGTTAGGTCGATCCCTAATGAATAATAGTGCCTAGTGTACCTATATGGGTCCATTAGCATCCACTAGCAAACAATTGTAATCACTAGCATACATCATTCATAACATCTTCAATTAACATGCTTACATCAAATCCCACCATCCATATGTAGAGTCCTATGTTCTACCCTCCCAAGGAATAATAAAGGAAAATATGAAATTCTAAAAACTTATTACCAAAGGAATGTGGATACGAATACGAATTTTCTCCCAATCAAACCAATCCTCCCCGAAGTCTTCTTAATTATGTCGGAACAAAGGCAATTCCACTGTCGACCCTATCCAACGCGAAGGCGACTTTCATAAAGAGCTTTGAAAGGTGCCACTCTAATGCTAGCTTGACAACTACTATCTTATGTGAATTCCACTAAAGAAAGATGCTTTTCCAAGTTCCTCAAAAATCAAGAACATACATTCTGAACCATGCACGCCTTGTTATCTTTTCTGTTACACCTAGGAAATGATTCCTTTATACTTCACATTTAAGTGTTTGGTTCGGTATTTATAGTTTCATTTAAAAATTAAGGTTTCTAAATGTTTAAAACATCAAATCCCAAAATCTTCGTCTTTAAACAATGTTATTTTTGAGTTTCTATTAAATTCAAAAATACCTGGTTACATAACATTATTCCCAACTTAGAGGGGAAAACTTTCAAATTATAAGCCCAAACTTATCCCTCGCTTTCTTTTAAAGACCTTTTCAGTTTTATATATAAAAAAAATTCAAATTCTACTTTTATTAATTTTTTCATTTCCAAAAACTTAATTGATTTTTCACCAAACCATTTACTTTTAAAATATATTTAAATTGTTTTTATGAGTTTCCAAAACGTCTTCTTATTATACCTTATGGTGTCAGACCTTAATATATTAGAACTACTTTCTCAACTTAGAAATTATTAACGCTAAAATCTTCTACAAGCCTTTTAAAAGAGAATTTCATGCTGATGTGAAATTACAAGGAACTTATTTTATATTTTTCTAAATAGGCTATACAAAATATGGTACCTTTCATACCTTGTATACCTCTTTCATATATTCCTTATAACTTGCATAAAACATTTTTATTGGTTTCATAGAAAATCATACCATTATTCTCTTCATTCCAATAGATTAAAGTATGTTTAATTTATATTCTTCCATGATAAATATTTTCTAATATCTAACTTACACATTTTCCTTTTGGAAAAACTCATCTTCAAAACAGTTTTAATATTTCCATAACTGCAAAGACACTTCCTTATACTTATTAAAAATATTAAGTGTATTTTACAAACCATTTTATTCCACACTTAGAAATTACTTTTTAAAATACATTTTTATTAGGGTTAAAACGGATGTTGCATAAAACACTGTTACTATAACCTAAAAAAAATACTAGTGTATGGATTCAATTAAATAAATGCCAATAAATGTCATATACCTATGTAAAAATATTTCTCTTGGGAGTCACTTACTATAACAATAGTTTTATAGCCGATGCTCCACTTATTTTCCTCGAAAACATTTATTACAACAATGAAAGTTGTAATCTACATTTTCGATACTTGATATACTCTAGGTTTTTATATTTAAAATCTTTGTTTACTTATAATGAAGTGAGTTACATATACACTCCATAATTCTTCAAAAAGAATTCCAATTTTTCATTATATTAAAACCAACTTAAATTTCATACCATTCTTCAAAAAGCCCATATTTATTTTCCAAAAGAAAATATTAACAATGAAAATTTTCAATTTTAAGAATTACATTTTTTCCTACCATTTTTTTAGATTTCAAAATTTTCATTTTATTGGGCTTGGCATAAAGTGGATTTTGTCCTTACTAACCTTGGAGTACTTTTCTTAAACCTTGGAAATCCCATTTCCCTACTAAAGTATTTTGTTAGATTTATCCTAAGGTACTACTGTTTAATCACTTATATGAAACAATTATAATTTCAGTAATTATCTACACACGAGTTTTCATCTTTTCTTATCAACTGAACCTATTGTACATCCCCCAATTTTTGCCCACCTCTCTTTGGATTTCCACAGCCTGATCCTAAATGTACAAAACCATTTCTTAAATCAGCACTATGTGTTGATATTCTCTATGCCCCAATAAACGCACTTCAAAATTGATACTTCAAGAACTTTGCTCTCAACTGACGAACATGAAGCCTACAAAGAACCTCCTTTAGATGAATAACTTGCTCTTTCATACTTCTTGGAAAATACCAAAATATCGACCACGAATACCACCACAAACTTTATTTTTGGGCATCTCTAAAAACATGATTTATCAAATCTAAAGAATAGGTTGGGACATTGGTTAGCCCAAAAGACAAGACTAACCATTCAAAGAATCCTTCTGGTGTCCTAAATGCAGTCTTATATATGCTATCATTAGCGATCCTAAGCTGATGGAATCTAGTGGCTAAATCAAGCTGGGAAAATACTAAAGAGTCAACTAGCTGGTCGAAAGATCATCTATCCTAGAGAGTGGATAATGTTTCTTCTTTGTGAGCTTATTTAGTTCCCTATAGTCAATGCAAAGTCGAAGAGAACCACATGCTTTGGTAGTGAAGACGGTAGATGCTCCCTATTTCGATATGTTTCTTCTTATGAAACCTTTCTCAAAAGATCATGGACTTTCTTGCTTAATCCCTCCCTTTTCCTAGGTGCTATATGCCCAACGGGTAATGCTACTTGCTAGCAAAATAATTCCTAAACTCAATTTCTCTCTTGGGGGGCGGTCCCCTAACCTCCTCAAAAATGTATGGAAAATATCTGATGACAACAA
Source organism: Allium cepa (assembly GCA_030765085.1). Lineage (NCBI taxonomy): Eukaryota > Viridiplantae > Streptophyta > Magnoliopsida > Asparagales > Amaryllidaceae > Allium > Allium cepa. Next base: position 592,889,932 of record CM060937.1, read on the forward strand.
CCGAATCTAACTCTGATGATGAAGAATTGAGGGAATAAAGGAAGCTCAACATAACTGACCCTTTCGGGTCGTAAGAAATCTCGAGAGTACTGCTGATGCATGTCCCTAGTCTAATGACTCTACTCTCGCAATCTAATATAGCCCCATATGTGGATAGCCAATACATTTCCAAAATTATCCCATACCCCAAAAATCCCAAAACATAGGCGTCACATTCAAAATATACGCCTAGGATTAAAAAAATTCAAACCCCTACAAACCATAGACAATAGTGTCGATCCTCCTATGAGGTTTGAAACATAGATGAGGTTTGCTACTGAAGAAATGTCTAAGTGCAAACTATCCATATGAGAACTTGAGATAAAAGAGCACGATACTCCAGAATTGAATAGAGTGCAAATGGGAAAATCAGAAATAGAAATCAAATTTTCCTACCTTAATTTTGTTTGCTGTTGGAAGGTGTTGTACCCAAAGTCTGAATCGGTGCTACATGTGCATTCGCTGCCTTCCCTATTTTCTAAGGACAAATCCTACTAAAGTGACCAAGTTGACCACAATTCAAACACCTTCCCTTCTTTCCTGCTTTCTTACAGTATGTTGCGTAATGACTAGTCATTCTACAATGCTCACATTTCCCACTTTTCTTGATCGCTTCCGAGGTTCTCTCTCTTTCCTCTTATCCCTATCCTTCCACTACTTCTTAGAGCTTGCAGGAACCTTCCCAAGCTCCTCTTTCTAATGCCAAGAAGTAGGATGAACACTATATTGGTCCTCCAAACCTAACCACTTAAACCTTTGCTCTATATTCTCAAAACTAACTCGTGTCTCCTCGTAATCCTCCACGCTAGGAAAATGTTCTGCCTCCTATACTAGCGAAGTCCTCGCATAGCTCAGAAAAGGGGTCTGGTGTGGGTAGATTAAAAGGATTTCGCCTACTTGTGTTGTATTGGGCATTTGACCTTGCACCTCTAGCACTGTAGCTCTACGGAACCAGTCAGCCATTCTATGCAAAGAAAATAAAATTTAGGCTCGAATGAATCTAAAGAAGATTGCACTGGACTTGGACGAGATTTTTATAAAAAGTCTTTTGTAATCAAAAACTATTTCTAAGAGCTCCTTTCTGAAAAATTCTTTTTAAAAGAAGTTATTTTGGAAAATACTTTTACTTTTAAAATAAATTTTCAGGAATCCTACAAACTTAGGCTCTAATACCAAGTGAAACACCCTATACCCCTTAATATATCAGAATGGATACATTAAAAGGCATTGTGCGTTGTAGGTATAACTGAAACGAACTGAGACTATGATTCACAAGAAAAAAAATATGTAAAAACAGCAGAAGCTAAAATAATAACTTATTCAAAACAAAAACTTCATAATTGATTCATAAAACAAATAAGTCAAATACCAAATTAAGCATACATGTCTCAAAACCCAATATGTCTCATGAAATAAAAATCCGTAGTCTCAAACAAAAATCAGAGTATAAATATCCCTTATAATAAGCCAGTACAATGAAAGAGCTAAAGCTAGAATAAAAGAAATACATGGTAAACATCTTCTCCAAGAAGCCTCTAAGCAACTAAAACATACTGTCCCCTCCCTTGGTTTCCTATGGGGGGGAAGGGGAAAATAGATGAGTAAGTCAGACTTAAGGTCTGTTGAGTGATAGTAACTACTAGAATTTTTAAGCAAAGTAAAAGTAATAGACCCTTCAACAGTTCTCGCATATAAAAGAAAATATGAAAGAGATAGACTGAAAATTAATATGAGTAAACTATTACTCAATTAGTAAGATAGGTTAACTTTGATTGTTTGCACTTGTCTTCGCTAGCTGCTTCATTAGACTGAATTTCTAATCCTATAATTAGGCTGAAATCCTAATTCTACCCTTTGATCGGCCTGCTACTCCATAGAATCTACCATGGGCTGGATGTTTCCCTACATCGTGGTCTTTGGTGTCTATGAAAGACACACTTACTAAGTGCTTGGAATTCATAACAATGTATGAGCCATCACTGGAAGCCACACGCTTGACCACCATAAAGCTCACGTTCCAGATGTTCCCTTTTTTGACCTTTTATTTACACAAGACAGCACAAGCGTGCCCCTCGCTTCACTTCAGATTATGTGAACCACCTTGTCTCACTTTAGGGTTATGTGAGACACTGTGTCCATAGAAAAATAGGGGAAATGTAGTTTGTACTAGTCCCTATCAAACAAAAATCTAGTGGCGCCTCTTGTTCAAATCCCTTTGATTTGAACTACCATAGATTGACCGTTTGCTACCACTATAAGCATAAGTATACCCCTCGCTTCACTTTAGGATTATGTGAAGCACCTCGTCTCACTTTAGGATTATGTGAAATACAGAAACCAAAAAAATATTAGGGGAATGCTATTTGGTAAAGATCCTATTCTTATCTTTGCTTATTAACTTAGATAAATTATTTAAATAATCCTTTATTTTTATCAATTACTATTATTGCCTATTAATTTATCCTAAGTCTTAAAATAAGTGCCATAGTTTCCATAGTTTACCATAGTTTCCATCAATTTATAACTTACATTATAATCAAGCTTATTACTTAACCCCAGGTCTAAGTGTGAAAATAAGCTTCTTTCTTCTTTTATTCATTATAGTTATAATTCTAGGTTATAACTAGGCTAATCTTCTTAATTCAGTCCAATTAATTTCATAATTAGGCAAAATTTCAATCCAATTCCACTTATATTACAGTCTTTATCATTTACATCTTATATCCCATTATTTCAGTTTTCTTATAATTTAATCCAATTTCGCGTTAATTCTATTCTAAACCATATGTGAAGAAGAAGGAGGAATAAAAGAAAACTGAAAATAGAAGGAAATCCAAGGCATAATAAGAAGACGTAAATAACAAGTAAATAGCGGTAAATAAACAAAATACTGGAAATAAACTGAAATTGATTGAAAAGAATAGCTAGAAGAAATAGGCAGAAATAATTCTAAAAAGTGTAAATAAATTACTAAAAAGGTTACTCCAAAAATCGTATTAAAACTACAACTATTGGAACCCTATTATTTTAAGTTACTTGAAGAAGTTTAAAATAATTACGATCACTCACCTCTAGTCCTTAGCTCTTCCCTTTAGGCCTTCTTGAATCCACTTGGAGTTGTTAAATATTTTTATTTAAAACGATTTCCTCCTTGGAAAATCATTCCGCTTAAGGTCCTTCCTAAATATGTGAACCTAATTGGAGAAAATCGTAAAATGAGAAAAAGTGTTAGGCCTAGCGTTCTATTTATAGGGGTAGAAGTGGATCTCAGACCGTTGGATTTAGGATTGGAAGGATGAAACCACGCCATAGGCTGAATAGGAACCATCAGATGCATGAATGGAAGAACCAGATCGAGTTGATGAATGCAAAATACGTGTAAAAGCTTGTTGGAATGTTCAAGAACGATGGAAAATATCCTTCGTTTATTACACAAGGTGGGTCGACCGCTAGGTCGATCGCCCCTATACCCAGGTCGACAGGCCGGTCAACCTGGGTTGAGGTTAGGTCGACCTGGTGGCCAAGCTAGCCAATATATTTATATTGTATTATATTATATTATTATTTTTTTATTTTTATTTATCTTATAACTTGTTTATATTAGAGTACATTATTTAAAAGTATTTTCAAATAGAAATCATTTCCAAAGAACTTTACAAGTTTAAATTAGTACTCTCCTATTTTGTCGCTGGAAAATAATTTCTGTGATGATTGCAGCACCATCGACATTCATTTTCTAGTGTCAGAGTGAAGAAACCATTCGTAGCTTTGCTACAATTTTGTTTTGGAAAATGAATTTGGTTTGAACTTTTTAAGTATGACTTGATGTATAATATATATATATATATATATATATATATATATAAGTATATGATTATAGAATTGATTTGAAAATATATATTTATCTCTAAATGGTTTGAACTGAAATCGGAAATTTAACTCTTAAATTTTGAATAAATATTTAAAACTTGAAATAATTGAATTACGAAATTTCACTTGTATAATACCCAATTGCATACCAATATATAACTTTGTAATAAAGGTTAATAAATTTGGAACCAAATCAATTGAACAAAAATACCTTGATTTAAAATCATTTAGTTGAATATAAACCAATTTAAAAATATATGAAATTTATATGGTTTTAAAATAATTGTTTTATTTTTCTTTTAATCTATTTGTCTTCCTGGTTGTTTCTATTCTCTTACCGCCTTCCTTTTCGGGGATGAAAAGTTTTTAGTGGGGGAGAATGTAACGACCCGTAAATTTTAAAGGTTTTTAAAATGTAATTAACCGGAATTTTGTAAAATATTAAATAATTGAATTTGGAAATGAAAATTTGATATTTGCAATACGTCTATGTAAACATTACAAATGGCAAATTTTCATAAGAAGTCATGGAAGTTCATTTTCTAGAATAATTTTATTTAAATTCAAATCAGTTAATATTAGATGATAATAAAATATTTTCCAAACCTAAATATTTTTATATAATAAATTTCACAAATCATCTTCTGAGTGAGACATCATATTTTGTTTCGCCAAATTTGGACTGCTATAGCTCCATTTATCTTAATTCCAGCATTTTAGCAGCATTTTCGGTACCAATTAACGACTTATCGTACCACTGATATATGTATACCATTTTGATCATCTCGTCATGTTGATCTCTGTAGTATATTCACTCTTATGTTTTGGAGTTTCGGTACGTGGTGGATCCCGTGAAATGATCAATCATAGCGGTACTTTCCGAGACTTTTTGGGTTCTTTATAACCATTCATATGATTACCGTGAAACAGGAAGCCACTACCTATTAATATCCCTTGTATTCAATGCTAGCCTTTTTAAATTCCTTGAATTTTTTTTTGCATTTTCCATTCCACTACTTCATATTTAACTTTTGATCTTTAGTCTCGTACCCTTCTCTCTACTCTCATTTTAAAGAAAAAATATACAAATATGGTGCCTGCTTTCAAATTTTTGTTCCACCTTTCTCCATCATCCTCCCAATCTCTCGGCTGACCAACTCACCTCTTCCCTCTCCTACCCTCCTTTTCCACCACCAGCCATCCTCTAAAGCATCGGCCATGCCCACACCTCACCAAGCCTGAGCAACAATCGCAAGCACACCGAAGCCTCCCATCACCCTGGCCGAGCATCATCTCTCCTCTTACCTCACCATGGATTCTCCTTCCTGTCACCCATGCTCGTATGTAAGAGTGTGTGTGTGTGTGTATCTGTGTGTGTGTGTGAAAAATACTTATGTTGATAGTTTGAAATACTATATATATATATATATATATATATATATATATATATCGTGCTTTGTTAGTATTTTTATAGTGTGTATATTTATATAAGTTGCTTTGCTTTGTCTTGAAAAATGCAGTAAAGTATTCTATATTATATTGTGTTAGTTGAGTATATATGTTTATGTTTATGAAATTTTGTTTACAACAAATATATGTATATATGTTAGCTGCTTATGAACATAGTTTTTTTGATTTGTTTATACATATATATTTAGATATGTTATAAAACCTTTTTGTGGTATGGCTTTCATATTTTATATAGTATAATCTGTATTAGAAGTTACTGTTTGCACTTTAATATTATGTCCATATTGATTTTTGAATTTTATATTGTGTCTGCAAAAATACATATATCCTGCAATATACGTTTGATTTTAATGTTAAAATATAACACACGACTATGATATTAATGATGATTTTGTGATGTACTATATATATAAGTTAATTTATGTATATAACATCTTTGCCTGTAACTCATATATATACTGAAGCTATGTTGTATGTTTGAAACAGTTTTGATAATAACATATACATTATTTTATATATATCAGTATGTATAATATATTCTATTAGATTTTAAATATATATATATATAGCATTTGGTTCAAAATAATTTTGTACATGTTTAAGATTTCGTTTTGGTATGTTTTAAATTTGTTATATGTATCATGTGTAAGTTATATATATATATATACACACACACACACCGGGAGGTACTGTGTTCTTTGAAGTATGTTAGTTGCAGAAGTTATAGCCTCTAAAGGCCACAGGGTACAACACTCCTATTTTATTATAAAAGTATATGAAGCACACACACACACACACACACACACACACACACATATATATATATTTTTAAAGCAACAACCTTCTTTTACTTATATATTATCCACTTGTGTAGATAAGAATATACTGGTCTTTTATATATATGGGCATGTGATGGTTGTAGCCTGCATACATACATTTTGTTATAATTATACATTATCTTTGAATATATATATATATATATATATATGTCTGCGAGTCAATATAATTCTAAATACATGTCGATTTCAAATTAAAACCAAAGATTTTGATATATATATATATGTGTGCGTGTGTGTGTATATGTATATATATTATATTTATAAGCTTATAAATGATTAGCTAAGCTTTAAGTATAATATACATATATATATATATATGTATGTATGTATATATATATATATATATATGTATATATCGTTGATTCTTAACACTTGAGTTTTAAGAATAAGGATTTTGAAAATTTTATATTATTCTAATATTTGTGTTAAATTACATAATGATTTCAAGGAAATAGTAATAATAATAATGCGTATATTTCCAGTTTATATCAAAACTAATTTGATTTGTTTTCATCGACTCCTGTTATCAGCTATGTTCGTCGAATTCGTGCCAATCTCGCTTTGCTTTGGAATTCGTGCTTGGATTCGTAACTCATCTCGTTCTCATTCATCTCTAGCCTCGAAAGGTGGGCAATCACTCACGATTAGCATTCTTATATTTATTAGATTCGATTTCATTTGAAACGACAATTGAAATATGCTGCTAAATTGAACTGTTAATTTTGCCATATATGATATGCCATTATTTGTAACTGTTCATCTGTGACATCTGACACCATGATTTGTTATTTATTTTATCACTGATGATACATGCCTATTATTGATATGTTATATTATTATCATTACTGTTTTCACACTGCAAGTTCCCTGTTTGTATAGAATTCCTTATGGGTTGAAATGATACATACCCGAATGATCTTGTAGAATAGGAGAAAATCGCTATGGGTTGAAATGATAAATCCAAGTGATTTTCATTTACTCTGAATTGGGATTGCGGGTTGAAAAGATATATACCCATAGATATTTAAATTGCGAATTGAAATGATAAATATATGTATCACTTGACCAAAGGATAGAAAATTATATACAAACACCGTTGGTCTATATATAGTTTGAAATGATTTCCAAGGTTTAAAAAAGAAATATATATGGTTTTATATAAATATTGATTTTTAAATGTTATATACAAAATGTTATTTATATATGTTTAAAATTATTGATTTTTTAAAATTATATGTTTTGGGAAATGTAAATTTATAAGTTAATTTTGTAATTTATAAATTTTAAGATTTTACTTATAAATTTTACTATTTTTAAAAATATACAAAATAAGTTTTAATATAAAAATATTTAATAATAAGATTTAATTTAATAGAATTTAATTTAATTTGTATATAACATGTTTAAGTATTTATTTGAAATTTTATTTTTAAAAATAGATTTTATAATAATTTTACTAAATTAAGTTGGAAAGAGAAATAGAAATTGATTTGAAATTGATTTGTTTAAGAATTAACTTAAATAAAATTGATTTGAAACTTATTGAATTTGAGATTTTAAGGATATGATTTTATAACTTGATTTTGATTTAAGACAATTTAACAAATATTTTCAAATTTAAATAAATTTAAATGGGATAATTAGTTTTTATTAAAATGTATATTTTGAATGCTTTATTTAAATGATATTGAATTGACTAAGTGAATATTTCGATATTAAATAATGGTAAAGTTGAATTCGAAATATAAATGAATTTATCAAAATTGAGATATTGTAAATGTTTAAATATTTAAAGCTTAGAAACCTATTGAAATCGAAATGGTTTGATTTGTAGTTCAAATCTACTTTTGAAATGATGTAAACTAACGGTTTATTGAGATGTTGAATTAAATTTACTTTATATTTTTTTAATATATATACTATTTTTAATATAGAACTATTTTAGTATACTAATTATCTTAATATAAATTATTTTAATATAAACTATTTTAATATACTCATTATTTTAATATAAACTATTTTAATTTATAACTATTTTTAATATACTAACTATTTTATTGTATATACTATTTTCGACATCTAAACTGTTTAAGTGGGAAGTATTATGGTTCCAAATTTATGTTTTCAAAATGTTAAGATTTCCAACGTATTATATTTTCGAAGAGTTATAATTTCCAAAGTTATGATTTTAATTTGTTATGATTTCCAATGTGTTATGATTTCCAAAGTGTTATGATTTCAAAGAATTATAAATCAGAAAGGGTTAGAATTTTGGAAAGTGCTATGATATTGGAAATGGATATATTTTAAGTGAATAATGATCTCATTTGATAAAGTTTTGAATTGGATATGATATTTTGGATATGGAAATGATATTTTGAAATTAACACGGTGTTATAATTAACATTTGGTTGTGAAAGAGACAGGGATCGGTTATTGTCATACTCTTTGCCAATATTGAAAACCACTTTAACAACTATGTACGTGGTGGAGATTCCAAAATGAAGTAGGAGGGTTGGCGACGATTCTTTTTGAGGTATATACATGGACCTAACTCCCGTGAGTTAGCTTAAGGTAGCTAAAACAGGAGCAATTGACGGGCCAAGTGAGGTCGCTCCTCCGATCGGACACACTTCTTCGATACCATTATATTACTTGTGATTGATTGGGTGCACCCTTGGATTTTTGGGAGTGTGGACCGAGTTAGGCGGTAGCTGCGGTGTCGTGTTACCAACAGGCCAGAAGTGTAATTGGTATATCTACCCAGGCATTACCTAGTTGCGTTGTGTCACGTACCATATCGAGCCCACTATGAGTTCGTTTTGTACCATACCTATGGAATGCCCTTTGACAACCTCTAGTACGGAGGAGATTACAGTACTATATAGACCATGGGAATATATAAAAATGCGTTAAGGGGGAAATGGGTAATGCCTTAATGCTATTTTAATACTTTTACTTTACTAGAGACATATTATAATAATGTATTGTACTACATAGTAGATAGTTCCACAGATCCTTAGAGGATGGGTATCCCAAACATTCTTTAAGGCACTTATACTTCATTTGATATTTCACTTGAGTTGGATTTATTGGTATAAGAATGATAATCCAAACTCAAATTGTAACAGCCCGCAAATCCGTATCCCTTGAGTTAACTCTATTCTACAACAATCAACTCAAGTTGTACAGAAATACGAACCATTTGGGTTAAAGAAGAAGAGGTAGAAGAAGAGAATAGAAAACAACAATAGAATCTAACCATCGCAGCGGAGTAAAATATTATAGATAATAAATAATCTTTACTCAAAATCAAATATATCTATTTATACATATTACATCATCAGAGTACATCAATCACAGCTCACATCAATAACATACAAATGGATACATAACAACTCAACATAGCGGAATATGTCTATATATACAAGTACGGTAGTACGTATCGCCATCCTGCTCGTCTCCTGAACTCCACAGCATCATATCCTGTATCCTGTAATACTCGGTCTGACCCGAGCATTACAGTTAAATAATACCCGAGTCAGTCTAGAATACCAGCGTGAGAAAATCACACCCAATTGATTATTAAAGTTTCAAAATCCTTTGAAAACAAAAGCAACTCGTAAGACCACGCCACAAATAAACATGTCGGGTTTTTACCTTACGATAGCTAAAACAATTTTTATAGAAATCATCTAATATTATAATAGGGTCTATATACAAATACTTATAAAATAGTCGACATTGTTACATCTATTAAATTCCAGCTACTAGCCACAAAAGTGGGTAATATAAACAAAACTCGTAAAAGGCTCGTAGGGAAAATGGATTTCCAACAATGACTAGGCACTGGGGTACCACCTGTCACAGTACGTGGTCTAGATCACAGTACCGAGGATCACTCCCCATCCCCTGCAACACAAGGCCGGACCCATCCCTTACTGGACAGTTCCGAATAAGACCACCCCACGGTTGGGATCAGCAACCGCACCACTAAGCCGAATAAAAAGGGACATCTAGACATGGATGACCTTACTCTCAAGTGGGGGCTACCCACGAAGCCTTGCTGCATATCCCCTGATTTTCAGTCATTCCCGGTTGATGAGGCTTGAGGCTAAGCGTTACCTTTAGAACGTTTCACTTAGAATGCCCATCGTCCACCTGACGATGTTTCGCAAGCATTCATTCGTACAAGTCCGCCCCGGATCCGAACGGAACCGAAGGCACTACTCCTACTGCATCCATTTAGGAAATATCTTCAGGATTAGTAGCGACTAGCCCTTGCACTTCACTGCTCCATCTTCGACTCCAAACACGTTAACGTACAAACCGGATCGAAGTGGTTTTCGAGAAATAAATCTCGATCCCGGTCTCTTCGAAACTATCAACGCAGTTGTCCAATATTGATAGTCGGTTATTTAACTATCAATTAACATTCACAAACAACCACCCAACAATAAATAATTTCCCAAATTATTTATTAACCTCAAAATATCTGCACAAGATATATTTCTATTTTCAATTCTGTGAAAACAGATTCAAAATCATCTTTCTTTCCAGAATAAATTTTCCCCAAATATTTTCTATCTCCTCTGAAATCACCAAGCACAAAACTAGATTTTTAAAATAATTTAAAACACTTTACTTTGAAAATATACTTTTAAACATTTAAGTTAAATTACTTCAATATTTGTAAAAATACATACTATATGAGTATTTGAAAATAAAGTTACTTAATAGAATATAAAACTAGATTTTCACCCTTGAAAACAAAATATTAGGTCACTTTTTAAGTAATTACTACTATAATAGATTTGAGAAAATACATACTTTTGAATTTAAATATTAGAAATAATAAATTTTCTAAAACTTGCTTTTTACAACAACTTTAAAACCTTTAAATTTATTTAAAAGTTTACTTTAAAAATGTACTTGGTTATCCGAAGAAAAATCCCAACTTCAATCACTTAAATCAATTTCCCAAATTGATTTCCAATTTATTCCCTTTTAATTCAGAATCTATTAATATCATATCTCATTTCTTGATTATGATTTTAAAAACATTTTAACTAAAAATTCCAATTTTTAGATTTCTCAATTACTTCGTTATTCTTTTAAATAAATTTAAACTTTGAATTTTAAAATAATCCTTTATTTCTTTAATTGATATAACTTAAGTTTACATTTCATCAATTTCATTTTATTCAAAATTCCATTTCTCTTCATACTCGAAGTTATTTAGTATTATTTTCATATTACTTCTATTTCTTTTCAATTCATTCTTAATTTATTCAAACTTTCTATAATTATTTCGCTTACAAATTTACTTCCTTTTAATTTCTTTTCAACAATCCAATTCATATAATTTGGTAGTTCATTATACCCAAATAACTAATCAAACCATAATATTCAATATTCCAATATAACTCATCATAGGATATCAAATAATTACAACAGAGAATATTGAATAATTTAAATAAATGTGAGGGGTCCAGTTGGATCCCTCCAACCTATTTTCCCTGCATCCACAAATGTTAGCACAATATAATATGCCAATTCCAAAATATACCATATTATAGCACATCAATCAATTCATCCATTCAAACAATTATTTAAATTTAATCATTTAAATTTAAATTTAATTGAGTGAGATTAACTCACCTTTGGCTCCCTGTTTTGCGACCCACTCCCATTCCGACTTATTCCTCGATTTTAGACCTTGAATAAACATTATATGATTTATTAGTACTGTAGCAAATTGAATAATCTATTATCATTTAATAATCTAATTTTGAACAAATTTACTATTTTAATATGTTGTTTAAAATAAATTTGGAAATCCAAGATGTATATATGTACATATATTTCCCCTTTGAGCTACCTATATACTAAAACGATATGTGGATTTCAAAAATCTAATTCTATAAAATTTTCAACGTTTTAAATCTCCTACTTTCCTGTTCAAACTTTGTGTGTCTATATATATATATATATATATATATATATATAAATTTAAATTTAATTTCATAAATCTTGATTGAGTCTAAAAATTTAACTTATACTAAACCAATTTAAAATAAACTACTGTACCTCACTGCTGCCTGACACCCAAAACCACCGCTGCCTTGATTCATCAAGCGACCCACTCGTTGCCATCGTCAACGGAGCGAATCCCTCCAACTTGTCGTCCATCTCTGTTGAGAACACTGCACCGCAACACGACCCCCATCTCCCCCGATTCCACTTCTCGACTTCGCCCTCACGTGAACTCGAACTCGCGAAAACCTAACAAATCAAAACGGCCCCAAATCATCGCGACGGAACCACGACGAGCCTCGCCGCCATCTCATCGAACCGAAGATCCCATTTCCGAACGAGTCGATTTGATCTTGCAATTGACACAAATCTCACGCGCAGCCCAGATTCATGCTCGCGTCTCTCAGATCGAACGAGGATTATATCTCTTTTTTTTTCTTTTTTTTTGACTTACGAATTCAATTTGAGAGAAAGGGGAGATTTAAATACATCGAGGAGCGGCCATTGTTATTTAGAATTGAACGGGTTCGATTTTGCTTTCGACTGGAATGCTCAGTGTTTTTGAATTGATTGAGGGAGATTACAATTTTTTTAATGAAAATTTCTTTGCTGAGTCCTTTTTATTTTTATTTTTTAACAAAGAGGTCATGCCTGTACTTTTGTAAAGAAAAAGGGAAACATGAGAAGATGGTTGTGTGTTCCACACACATGCCACAGTGGCCACGAAAAAGTTTTGATGTAAAGGTTAATTGACCGGCCAACTTATTTATATAAATTATTTAAATTTAATTTTCGGTAGAAATTTCAGTGCATTTGTGTATCGTACACTCACACAACAACTCCAAACATTACGAAAATTGAAATCCGATAATAATACAATATTACGGATCCAATGGAACCGCTTTCGTCGAATTCCGAGACTGTGCCTCGGAAGGCTATTTTTAAATTCAATTTAAAAGATATACTTTTAAAACTGAACAAATCAGCGTTAAATTCAATTTTAACACTTGTATTACCTTCAGTATTTTCAATATAAAATTTATAAGCCTTCAAATTATTTTTAATAGGCTTAACACTTCAGCTTCAACATTTTAACCAATTTCGCTAATTTAATTTAATAATTTAATTATCAAATAACTTGTGATATTCGAAATTCAAGTTAAAATTTACTCTATTGATATCTAAAATCAATTAAATATTCCGAATTTAAATGCTCGAAAATTTGGGTCGTCACATTCCTCCCCCCTTAAAAGAATTTCGTCCCCGAAATTACTAGTTAGGAAGAATGATCCATTACCCATTTACTTTTCCCAAAACCAAATAGTTCAACATCCTACCCAACTATCTTTTATAAAGACCCATTACCATTCTTATCAACCTTCCAAACTTTCCCTCAGTTCTCAAACTATACTATTTTCTCAATCTTTCAATTTTCAATTTTACACCAAATTTTGAATTATCAAAATTTTCTCAAAATTTTTCTAACTCTCTAAATTTCCGAAATTTTTTGCCAGCGTCTCCTTTGCGCGGCTAGCTCGGTACAACTACAAAAGGCCTCTACGGCTCCTAAATCCAAAAAGAAAACAAAAGGCCAAGTGGCTCGATCAAAAACTCAATCCAATTTCATATAGAAAATCAAACACATACCTTTTTGTCGAGCATTTCAAATTTATCTTTTGAAATCAAATCCGATTCTCCTTTCCCTTTATATTACCTGCATATCCTACTAAGTGGTAATATCCAATCACAACATGCCAAAATATTTTATTGACTTCCTTACCAATATTAATATCTATTTATCCAAATATCAACTTAGAACCTATTTACAATATTCAATTTCCAATTAAAATTTTATTATTCCTTATTTAAGTTTAGTATAAGCATTTTATATGTTCCTTTGTTTATTTTCACCTTACCATTTTAGTTTATATCTATCCTATTCAAATTGATACTTTCATTTCCATATGAATTCAATTTATCTTTAACTCTGCATATATAAATTTCATTTGTCATTTATTACTAATTCATGTCATCACTTTAATTAGTTTCATTTATTAACTTATTTTAATTTTCCAGTTGAAACCGTTTTTGTCGTTAACAAAATTTTCCAAAAATTTTCAAAAATTTTCTAACCCCCAAAATTTCCGAATTTTTTTGGCGGAGTCCCCTTTGTACAGAGGGACTTCTGCGATATCGCAGGATGCACAGATATATATACATCGGCCTCAGGCCGGAAATCACAATATATATCAATATATGCAGTTCATATCTCCTATTTTGAATTCTTTTGCGTAAGCGTACCTTTATTTAGCCTTTTTAAGCAAGCGACTTATTTAATTAGCATCCAATCCAGCCAAACGGCTTCCCTGAACCTGTACGTACTCAGTTTAAACATGTAAGTGTCATATATATATGAAGTTTGACAACATTTCACTTAGTTGCAATGGTTAAAACACATGAATTCTAAAAGAAATTCACACCAAACATTTTTCCGTAAGCAACTTATATAAATTTCATACTAATTCTTCTCTTCCAATTAATTTATAACCATTTTCATTCAATTTGAATGGTTTAAAACTCAATCGCTTACATTTAATTTATTTCTAATCAAACCGAGCTCATTTTTAATCTAATTGTTCTCCAAATCAATTTATTTTACTCATATCAATTCATAGCATTTATTTAATCTCGGTTCGTCCAACGACAATTTATTTTATGTAATTTGACGAGATCTATGTGAATAAATAATTACTTATGTTTTCTAACCAATTTAAATTGATTCCAACTCAATTTATATTCAATTCTATTCCATTTTTACACTTATTCACAATCCATATATTCTTATTTGTTTTACATTTCAAATTTGAATCCATTCACTTCATTATTCAAACAGGTTCCATTAAGAACCATTTGATCTAGCTCGACACATTCTGTTTAAATTTCATTCACAACCCATTCATTTACAATTCATTTCAAAATATTTTATTTAGCTCGAAGACAATCCAAGCTATTTCATTCAACAACCATTTCTCAACTTATTTAAACCATACTTCATTTGGTTCTTATTTATCCCATCCATTTATTCATTCAATATAATTAGTTTATCCACTCAATCCATTTTGAATTTACATTTCCTTAAATATTATCTATAACTCACCGAATTCTATTTCGATTCAAATTTATTTTCACTTGATTTAAATCCAACCCAATATCATTACACTTAGTTTTAAGTTGAATTCAATTCAACTCCTTTCCATCTTTTTAGCTTAAGTTGATTTACTTTAATTTATTCAAATTTTATACTTAAGCTTATTTTCATTTTACAAGTAAACTCTCTCTTCTATTCAACTTAATTCTATCTTAATTAAATCTCATTTCAATCTACAATTTCATTTGATTTGTTATTATGGAATTTAACTTTCCAGATTCAACTCATTCAATTTATTACAAGACCATTTCCAACTTATTTCCACTTATTTGAGTTTCATTTGCAATACAACCATTACTATTTTAATCCATTTCCATTTTTATTCGATACATTTCAATTATATCTAATTTGTTAACATTTCAAGTTAAATTTTAATTTATAACTCAAGTTCTGATTCTACCATTCACTTTTAAATTACCATCCAATTTTATTAACCACAGTATAATTACATTTACTTCACTATCGATCCAAGTCGAATTTGATTTATAACTTGAGTTTTATTTTCCAATCTTCATCATTAGCTTACAATTCTGCTTCTATTTAACTACATTGAACTCCATTTACACATTTCATTAACTAATTTATTATCAATTAGTTATTCCCTTATTTATAATCCAATACTTGAATTTTAATCCCAAATATCACTCCATTTAATTTTTCTTAGTCCAATTTAGTTTATAATTCAAGTTTCGATTTTTATTTTATTCTCCAATTCATCAATAATATTTATTTTGGGTTTTCTATCACATTTTTCAATTTATAAGTCATAACTTATTATTTTACACATTTCCATTCATTATGGGCTTGAATATATTCTTCTTTTATTTTTAACTCAAGCCTTATGCTTATTTATAACCCAAACATATTTTATTTTATAGATTTTTAATTCTTTTACACGTTATTCTTATTTATTTATTTCAATTCCAATCCTTATCCCTCTTATTTTCCATTTATTCAGGTAAAACTCTAATTCCATTTAATAACTAATTGAAATCGTATTCCAATTCAATTTTATTTTAACTCAGATTTATTTAATCTCAATTCAATTTCAACTTAATTCGAATACAACTGGATATTATTTTCAGCCTACTCAATTACTTCAATCCAGATAAATTTTATTTCCCAATCCAAGTTAATTTCATTTTAACTTTTCCCTTTAAATTTAAATTCCAACATTCAAAGCTTATATTTTCTTCCTGATTTAAAAATCATCTTAACTTATAAGCTTATAACCCATCTCATCAGGAATTTAAAAACACCGGCTTTTGGTTTCAAATCATTTTGAAATCTCCGACATTTCAAATCACATTTCTCAAAAATTTAAACCAATCCTGGTTTTATCCCCAACAAATTCCCTTTGAAATTTTCAAAAACAACTAGCTTTCTGAACAAATCAATTTGGTGGCAATCCATCACTTCGAAATTCAAAAATGAATACTGATGATGCGACCGTCATCATCATAATTATTTCCTAATAGTCCAAGTGATTTCAATGCTATATCACTTTCAAAATCCATTTAAAACACATTTCCATTCAGAAATACCTTTTTTAAAACAACAATGCTATTATTTATTCTTCAAAACACTTCCAAAATCTTCAAGATTTAAATTTCCAAATCCTGCTTGAATCAATTTTAACTATAATTCATTTGCATAGCTTATGCTCAACAAATTCTCATTTGATTATATTCCAATTTATAATTTACATTTATAATTCATATTTATGAATTTCATTTTATAGTGAATTTATTCCCTAAAACTTGGTTATATTTTCAGTTTCTAGTTAAATTTTTACCCATGATGATAATAATTTAATATTATTCTTCCTAACATCCACACAACCATATATTAGCTAAAATAGTTTACAAAACTTTTATTTATATCAAAATATATTTTGGGTAAAATTACTTCATTTACCCACATTTAAAACAATACTGTGTCGATCGTTCTATTCAAGCGTTTAGAAACCCCTTCAATACAGTTGCGCAGACTGTGTCGACGAAGGTTCATATGCCACTCAATAAATCAATCAACACAATATTAAAACAATTTATATTCACTAACAAATACGCGCTCGTATCTATTAATACGCTCAAACTCATTTTAGAGTACTCCAGACTCTAATTTAAATGAGCAATTCCCACCAGAGCCAAGGTTATCACCAACCTAAGCTCTGATACCAACTGTACAAGCCCGCAAATCCGTACCCCTTGAGTCAACTCTATTCTACAACATTCAATTCAAGTTGTACAGAAATACGAACCATTTGGGTTAAAAAAGAAGAGGTCGAAGAAGAGAATAGAAAACAACAACAGAATCTAACGATCGCGGCGGAGTAAAATATAATAGATAATAAATAATCTTTACTCAAAATCAAATATATCTGTTTATACATATTACATCATCAGAGTACATCAATCACAGCTCACAACAATAACATACAAATGGATACATAACAACTCAACGCAGTGGAATATGTCTATATATACAAGTACGGTAGTACCTATCGCCATCCTGCTCGTCTCCTGAACTCCACAACATCATATCCTGTATCCTATAATACTCGGTCTGACCCGACATTACAGTTAAATAATACTCGAGTCAGTCTGGAATACTAGCGTGAGAAAATCACACCCAATTGATTATTAAAGTTCCAAAATACTTTGAAAACAAAAGCATCTCGTAAGACCACGCCACAAATAAACATGTCGGGTTTTTACCTTACGATAGCTAAAACAATTTTTATAGAAATACTCTGATAGTATAATAGGGTATATATACAAATACTTATAAAATAGCCGAAATTGTTACATTTATTAAATTCCAGCTACTAGCCACAAAAGTGGGTAATACAAACAAAACTCGTAAAAGGCTCGTAGGGAAAATGGATTTCCAACAATGACTAGGCACTGGGGTACCACCTGTCACAATACATGGTCTAGATCACAGTACCGAGGGCCACTCCCGATCCCCTGCAACACAAGGCCGGACCCATCCCTTACTGGACAGTTCCGAATAAGATCACCTCACGGTTGGGATCAGCAACCGCACCACTAAGCCGAATAAAAAGGGACATCTAGACAGGAATGACCTTACTCTCAAGTGGGGGCTACCCACGAAGCCTTGCTGCATATCCCCTGATTTTCAGTCATTCCCGGTTGATGAGGCTTGAGGCTAAGCGTTACCTTTAGAACGTTTCACTAAGAATGCCATCGTCCACCGGACGATGTTTCGCAAGCATTCATCCATACAAGTCCGTCCCGGGTCCGAACGGAACCGAAGGCACTACTCGTACTACATCCATTTTGGAAATATCTTCAGGATTAGTAGCGACTAACCCTTGCACTTCACTGCTCCATCTTCGACTCCAAACACGTTTTTCGCACGAAACGTACAAACCGGATCGAAGTGGTTTTCGAGAAATAAATCTCGATCCCGGTCTCTTCGAAACGACCAACGCAGTTGTCCAATATTGATAGTCGGTTATTTAGCTATCAATTAACATTCACAAACAACCATCCAACAATAAATAATTTCCCAAATTATTTATTAACCTCAAAATATCTGCACAAGATATATTTCTATTTTCAATTCTGTGAAAAGAGATTCAAAATCATCTTTCTTTCCAGAATAAATTTTCCCCAAATATTTTCTATCTCCTCTGAAATCGCCAAGCACAAAGCTAGATTTTTAAAATAATTTAAAAAACTTTACTTTGAAAATACACTTTTAAACATTTAAGTTAAATTACTTCAATATTTGTAAAAATACATACTATATGAGTATTTGAAAATAAAGTTACTTAATAGAATATAAAACTAGATTTTCACCTTTGAAAACAAAATATTAGGTCACTTTTTAAGTAATTACTACTATAATAGATTTGAGAAAATACTTACTTTTGAATTTAAATATTAGAAATAATAAATTTTCTTAAACTTGCTTTTTACAACAACTTTAAAACCTTTAAATTTATTTAAAAGTTTACTTAAAAATTTACTTGGTTATCCAGAGAAAAATCCCAACTTCAATCACTTAAATCAATTTCCCAAATTGATTTCCAATTTATTCACTTTTAATTCAGAATCTATTAATTTCAGATCTTATTTCTTGATTATGATTTTAAAAACATTTTAACTAAAAATTCCAATTTTTAGATTTCTCAATTACTTCGTTATTCTTTTAAATAAATTTAAACTTTGAATTTTAAAATAATCCTTTATTTCTTTAATTGATATAACTTAAGTTTACAATTCATCAATTTCATTTTATTCAAAATTCCATTTCTCTTCATATTCGAAGTTATTTAGTATTATTTTCATATTACTTCTATTTCTTTTCAATTCATTCTTAATTTATTCAAACTTTCTATAATTATTTCGCTTACAAATTTACTTCCTTTTAATTTCTTTTCAACAATCCAATTCATATAATTTGGTAGTTCATTATACCCAAATATCCGATCAAACCATAATATTCAATATTCCAATATAACTCATCATAGGATATCAAATAATTACAACAGAGAATATTGAATAATTTAAATAAATGTGAGGGGTCCAGTTGGATCCCTCCAACCTGTTTTCCCTACATCCACAAATGTTAGCACAATATAATATGCCAATTCCAAAATATACCATACTATAGCACATCAATTAATTCATCCATTCAAACAATTACTTAAATTCAATCATTTAAATTTAAATTTAACTGAGTGAGATTAACTCACCTTTGGCTCCCTGTTTTGCGACCCACTCCCATTCCGACTTATTCCTCGATTTTAGACCTTGAACAAACATTATATGATTTATTAATACTGTAGCTAATTGAATAATCTATTATCATTTAATAATCTAATTTTGAACAAATTAATTATTTTAATATGTTGTTTAAAATGAATTTGGAAATCAAAGATGTATATATGTACACATATTTCCCCTTTGAGCTACCTATATACTTAAACTATATGTGGATTTCAAAAATCTAATTCTATAAAATTTTCAACGTTTTAAATCTCCTACTTTCCTGTTCAAACTTTGTGTGTCTATATATATATATATATAAATTTAAATTTAATTTCATAAATCTTGATTGAGTCTAAAAATTTAACTTAAACTAAACCAATTTAAAATAAACTACTGTACCTCACTGCTGCCTGACACCCAAAACCGCCGCTGCCTTGATTCATCAAAAGACCCACTCGTTGCCATCGTGAACGGAGCGAATCCCTCCAACTTGTCGTCCATCTCTGTTGAGAACACTGCACAGCAACACGACCCCCATCTCCCCCGATTCCACTTCTGGACTTCGCCCTCACGTGAACTCGAACTCACGAAACCCTAACAAATCAAAACGACCCCAAATCATCGCGACGGAACCACGACGAGCCTCGCCGCCATCTCATCGAACCGAAGATCCCCTTCCCGAACGAGTCGATTTGATCTCGCAATTGACACAAATCTCACGCGCAGCCCAGATTCATGCTCGCGTCTCTCAGATCGAACGAGGATTATATCTCTTTTTTTTTGGCTTGCGAATTCAATTTGAGAGAAAGGGGAGATTTATATACATCGAGGAGCGGCCATTGTTATTTAGAATTGAACGAGTTCGATTTTGCTTTCGACTGGAATGCTCAGTGTTTTTGAATTGATTGCGGGAGATTACAATTTTTTTAATGAAAATTTCTTTGCTGAGTCCTTTTTATTTTTATTTTTTAACAAAAAGGTCACGCCTGTACTTTTGTAAAGAAAAAGGGAAACATGAGAAGATGGTTGCGTGTTCCACACACATGCTACAGTGGCCACGAAAAAGTTTTGATGTAAAGGTTAATTGACCGGCCAACTTATTTATATAAGTTACTTAAATTGAATTTTCGGTAGAAATTTCAGTGCGTTTGTGTATCGTACACTCACACAACAACTACAAACATTACGAAAATTGAAATCCGATAATAATACAATATTACGGATCCAATGGAACCGCTTTCATCGAATTCCGAGACTGTGCCTCGGAAGGCTATTTTTAAATTCAATTTAAAAGATATACTTTTAAAACTGAACAAATCAGCGTTAAATTCAATTTTAACACTTGTATTACCTTCAGTATTTTCAATATAAAATTTATAAGCCTTCAAATTATTTTTAATGGGCTTAAAACTTCAGCTTCAACATTTTAACCAATTTCACTAATTTAATTTAATAAATTATCAAATAACTTGTGATATTCGAAATTCAAGTTAAAATTTACTCTATTGATATCTAAAATCAATTAAATATTCCGAATTTAAATGCTCGAAAATTTGGGTCGTCACACGAATGTTATGTGTTTTGCTTTATGCTCGGGTCAAACGGAGTGTCACAGCATTTGAGACTC
Source organism: Allium cepa (assembly GCA_030765085.1). Classification (NCBI taxonomy): domain Eukaryota; kingdom Viridiplantae; phylum Streptophyta; class Magnoliopsida; order Asparagales; family Amaryllidaceae; genus Allium; species Allium cepa. The sequence goes on from CM060937.1 coordinate 592,911,766, forward strand.
ACCTTTGGAGTTGGAGCTTCGCTTGGAGATCCATCTATGTTATTCAGCTTTCAGTTATTCAGTTGACACTAGTGATATATTCAGTTTTTGTTATTTGACTATTATATTGATACTTCTGTGTATTCCAGACTTCTGTTGTATCTTGTTTTAATTCTGTTATATATAGTGAACTACTATTCATTTGTTTCTGCTGCTTATTGTTATATTACTCTACGTCTCTGTCTGTGATTCTATGATTATTTTATTTAATGTCTATGCTGTGTTTTTCCAAATATAAATTAACAATCTGATATTTTGAGCAATTCAACTCCATCATGTGCGGATGCGAATGTCACGAAATACCGAAATGTTACATTAATAAAAAAAAGTATACATCAAATACGTCCATAATTCAAATATTTCATCTACTACTTGTATTAAATTAAAAGAAAAAAGTGAGTAAAATAAAGCATAGTATACGACTTTGCTTTATTTCTCATTAAATATTTCACGAACATAATTAACTTAGAAGGTAACCTGGAAAGGTGATGACACTTCCATAGTCTGAAAATTGCCTAACTCACGCTATTGTTCGTTTGTGACATGCTTTATCATCTCTCAATTATAGTAAGAAAAAGCCAACTATGTAAAAGTGAACAAATAGAACAATCCACGGAATAGATCCTAAACCCAATATTCCATCCATACAACTTATCAAAAAACCTACATTATTGACTGGTTTCATGCATTACACATTCTAGCTTATATACACTTCATAAAAATAAAGTATTCAATATCTTTAATAATAGTTGTTTTATATTTGATGCAATATTTTTTGGTATCAGCGTGAACTACCAAAAACACCCTCGTATATATTATCAAACAATAATCACTTAAAAATAGAATATTAAATTAAACTTCTTTTACAAATTCAAACGCCCCTAACAGTAAGATTAAACAATTAAACATGCTTTATAATTCAAAGTGCTTCTAAAAATAGGAACTAAAATTAAACCGTCTTTACAAATTCAAAATACTTCTTTAGAAATATACAAATCTTAATATCATTTGAAAGTAAAAAAATTATTTTTGTGGCAGATTTAGACATGTACAATTTATGAGGAAAAAGCTTACTCGTGAGGCGTGTGCTATCTTGTAAATAAAATCGCATTTGGCAAAGGAATTCAATACGAATATTGTTTAATTCCTTCCTCTACTTGCTTTGAAATGAAACTAATAAATAAAATAAATGAGTTTACAAACACATTTAGCCTTTTAATTAAAGTCAAAAAAGGAGTTTATTGTGATGTATGATCCATATGTAATATCAAACCAATCCAAAGTAAGTGAGACCTCAAATCATGTAAAAAGGGGAAAAACAAACATAGAAACTAAATTATTAGGAAAAAGAATTCAAGAAAAATTCTCAAAGATTGAATGTAGTTATAATGAAATTTTTGTAAAAATAATTTTGAGATTTTGGGCACTTGATTCTTTCGCCTAAAGATTGGTGCGAATAAGCATTGAATTTGAATTTATTTCATTTCATAATTTTGATGCTTGAAGATTAACTTTAATTCTATTTTTTCTTAGGTTAATGGATTGAAAGACACTTGTTGCGAAGAAATAACATCGTAGAGAAATGCCAAATATAGGTAGAAGTTATGATAAATGAGATAAAGGGAAACGATGAAAGGGATGTGTGGTGGTTTTCTGGCTGTGAAAAATAGAGATAGTGGTTATGAAGACGAGGGAACCACCCTCTATATTTGTATTGTTACTTTGAAAAAATAATTGAGGATAGTTTTGGCTATTCGAAAATGACTTCACTTTTATTATATTAACCTCGAGTTGCTTTATAGTACAAGATATATTTTCGTTGCAAGAAGAAGTATGCATTTAATTGCATTATTTCTTTCAAAATATGAAGTACATAATTTTAGTTTCTACAAAGATGCATTACAAATAGCAAGATTATTACTTTAAAAGAAAAATAACTATTGCATTGTTATTTTGTAAATGTAAAGTGTGTATATGCCACTTATATCAAGATGCATTAATAATGCAATTAGATTATTACTTCATAGGCAAGAATGTAGTGTAATATCTCACATGAGTATTTATTCATGTTTCTTTATTATATTTTTGTCTGATTTATGTTTATTTACTGTTAGAGAACCTCATGTTAAACTCGCTCTGATACCATGTTAAAGAACCTCATATTATCACATAACCAATTGGTTAATGTGATGGAAAGTCTCTTAGTATTTATGCAGAATTCATATTGTAAATTCCCCGATGTGGGACTAATCTCAACATTTACTTTCTAAGACAGGAAATATTCTCTACAATTAGCTTTTTTTCCGCTTTCTAAAAAATTACATTACCATGACTTCCTTTTAAGTATGGTAAGGATTAAAGATAAATTAAGCACAGAAAAAAAATACTGAATTACAATTCCAAGTATAGCTTTGAAATGATTATAATCAAATAAGTGGAAAAGAATCAAAACATTTTATATGACAACCAGTGTATACATTATGGAAAACACCTCATATGCAACCAAAAATGGTGATTACTTATAAATCTCAAGCAATGTATCCACCTCATTGTCCGTAACAACCATTACAGCAATACCACTATAAAATTAATTTTCGGGATAAAATGACAAACAAAATTGAATGATGTCCACATTAATAGCGACATTATTTCAATTACTATTGCAATAAATATAATTATTATCCATAATCTAATTATAAATTTATTTCCAAATAAAAGAATGAAAGCTAAATGTACCACAAATACCCATTTAAGACCCATTGCACCTATAAATAACAATACCCGCTAATCTCATACACGTAAGTACAAAAAAAATGGGAAGAAAGAAAATAAACCTCCAATTCATCTCTAACATCACGAAAAGAAAAGCCACATTTAGGAGGAGGTGGCAAGGACTGCTAAAGAAGGCGCATGAGCTAAGCACACTATGTGATGTTGAAGTTGGACTGATAGTGTATGGGTCCGACGAGGCAGTGCCTGTAGTGTGGCCATCCTTCTTAGAAGTGGCTCGTATTCTCAGAATACTAAAGGAGATGCCATGTATAGATCAAAGTAGGAATATGTTGAACCAGGAAGCATTCACAAAGAGCATGATAGGAAAATTGGAGAATCAAGTGAGGAAGATGGATAAAGAGAATGTAGAAATGCAAATGCAAATTTTTATGAACGATTGTTTAGCTGGGAGGCAGATTTTGGACTCGATAGTTATGGGTTGAAGGAGCTCACATGTTTGGGGAGGGTTTTGGAGATGAAATTGAATGAAGTGAAAGGGGAGAGGGCTAGGAATAATGGAAATTTTGCGGATCAGCGGCTTACTGCTTACATTGATAATGGCACTCCTGCCAGTACTAGTAGTGGTAACGACAACCAGAGCTTTAATAGTATGAATGCTGCACATGGGAGTTTTGTGAATCAACTCTGTGATGTTTTGAATCCTGCTGTAGGCAACTATAATCCCAGTATAGATGCCTTTTCTTATTTTTCCATGAATTAGGTGGAATGTTTTCGAACTTCTTGGTAGTATGTGCCGTTTTTATTTTTATTTTTGGTTTGTATTGTTCTCATTTGGATTATTTATTTTAAATAAATGCATGCGTAGAAAAACGTGTATTGAATTTTTCCCTTTTTTGTGATAATTGATACTTTACTATTATATTGTTTTATCATGTGTCTTATGATGGATGGAAAGATACGGAGGAAAAAGGAGCATACTAATAAGGATTGGATTGTTGAAATAACATAACAATGGATTGTTTTTTCTTCTTTTTATTTTTTACTTTCGGAAGATGTCCCCAGCCACTTAATTATAATAGCAAAAATATTGAAAGTACATTAATCAAATATTCCTATGCTAGTGTGTTGGACTATTAGTGTGCTAGACTATTAGTTTATGTCAGTTTATGTTGCTTCAAATTAGCCACACGTTATTATTTCTTTAATATTTTTCATGTTTTTACTATTATACATAACTATTTCCCTATAATATACTTGGACCACAAAGAAAATCTTATAGGCTCCATAAAGCTTATTACTCCTTAAAATTGTTTCAAATTTACTTTTGATATTTAAATAAATTTCAACTTCCCAACTAGTGTAATTTCAATCCATTATTTTTCCAATATAAGAAAACACATTAGTTTACGTATTTTCCATAAATTAATAGAAAAATGTTGAGCTACCAAATTGCCAAAATTAAGTCCAACGTTCTTGGAAATATCATCACAACAAAATTAACCTTTGACCCGTTCTCCACTTTTGTCGTCATAATATCGATGATTCTCAACTATGCTTGTCAAAACGACATACTTAATTACTTTGCTAGTTGTATTTTCTTTTAGTCATTTTTGAATTTTACTAAAATATAAAAATACTAACATTTAAGGATATTTTTTATCGCAATTATGATTTTTTTAAATTTTAGGTCTGCTATTTTTAATTACATCTCATTTCCTTTTTATTTGAATGGGCTAATTAGTAGTTTAGTGAATTTATTTACATTCATTATATTTTACTATTAATATCAATCAAACTATTAAAGGACAACACCAATCCATAAAGGAATGGAAATTTTATAAGTGAATATCTCACTATGCACGAAAACTAAAAGGGCACGACAATTTATAACACAATTAAGTTATATTACTAATTTGAAAATAATATTCAACTACTATTAACTCCTTAAATCAATGTTTTTGATTTTATCACATGAATCCTCTTTTTCGTCAATAGATTTTGGACAATACAATTTGGTTTAAAACATCAATTTTTAATGGAAAGCCATATAAAGTAATATTATTATTTGTTGTCGTATAAGAAAAGTAGAAGAAAAGGTTGTGTGGGAAAATTAAATGTGTGATGTACTATTGAAACTAAGTTCCTATATGAGCTCCTTTATTGCTTCGATTCTTTTACACTTCTTATTCCGTTATTTTAGTATAAAAAATAAATTTTACCTATTATATCAATTTTATAAAAATATAGAATATTGGACTCTTTACAAACTCTTATCTCATTCACTCTCGCTAAAAAATACCTTTCACTGATCAATTTGTGGGATAAAAATCATTTAACTCCATAATATTAAATTTATGTAATTAAAGAAAAAAATTATTTCATCTGTAAGATAATCATTTCTCCAATACATTTCATAACTTTGTTTAACTTTCACACCTACCCCACTCCCTGTAATCATTGTTCTTAAATGATCCAACCGGCGTTCTCCTCCTCTTCTCCACGTGTTCAATGCAAGAGAAAACTAATTGCATCCTTTTTCATTTCATGTCTTCACTTTCTACTTCTGCCCTAATAACCGTTTCTTTGATATCTCTAGTTCCTTAAATAAAAAATTCAATTCTTTTCTTTACCCTTGTATTCTCCTTAATTATTTTTGAATCTATTCATGTTTTACAATGACTGTTTCTTCTACCTAGTGCATTTAGGTTATAGATTCTTATGAAATAATCATCGAAAAACCTGTAATAATGTTGGCTTGGTGAATCAATGAACTCAAATTAAAGGTTGGATCCTTATTTTATTGCTTAGTTTTCTTCTAATTTAAGTTTAAATTTGTTGTATTCATAATAAATTTTTGATCTTAGTCTCTTATTCGAATTTTATGCCCAAATTATATTTTCCTCTTATATTTTTTCGAGTAAAGTGCTTATGAGCTCGGTTTTCCACAATTATTTTGTGGGAGTTCATTGGATTTATGCATACGAATTTTAGAATCCTCAATTTTCTATTGAAGATTATGAATTTGGTTTTTTAACTTATTATCTACAGAACTATTGTTATAAATAACATATATTGATAAAATATCTTAAGTTCAATATAATTGAATAGAGGTTGGGTTGGGTTTTTCTCATTCTTAAGCATATATATATAAGAAAAATATAGTCACCGACCTCTGGCACAAGTGGTTAGAGGTTTGACGCTTTAATAAAATTGTAGATGTCATTGGTTAGAACCATCAAGACATCAAATAAGTTACCTATTTGGATAAACACCACTCCTATTCTCCAAAAAGTAAAGTTGGATGAGAAAAATTATATATAAAGTAAAAAACTGCACAAAAATTAATTTGTAATAAAACAATGAAGGGAAAAAAATTGCACAAGAAACATTTTTGCTATATCTTCAGTAGAAAATTTTAAAAATATTGTGAAAATTTTAGTTTTAAATACATATATTTCTCTATTTTGTTGTTTAATGTTCTATGAAATATTCATAAAAATCCATAGTTATGGTTTCCACTAAATTCTTGGTGATATTACCAAAACAACATGGTAATTAAACAGTGGTTTTTAGGAAAAAAATTTATGTTACCATGTTTTGAATTTTTAAGAAGATGGAAATGTTCATAGATAACTATACTTTGGAGATGTAATTATTTATACTAATTATCAGTGAGCTGCTTTTGATTAGATAGGATAATATGAATATTATAACCATGCGGTTGTTAAATGGAATTTTTCTTTTGATTTCGAAACATTCGAACTAAAAATAATAATAAAAGGCATTTACAATTAGTTCTATTTTAATTGTGATTCAATTTATGAGAAAAGTAATTACATACTAATCATCTTTCACATTAATCAATTATAGAATAAAATATTAACTGTTTAACTCCTTCTAATTATTTTCACAAGGGATTCCTTAAATTTGACTTTTTTTGCGTATCTACAAGTAGTTTTTTAATTTATTACTTAGGTGGTACTACATGGTTGTATTGCAAGTTCCAATTAGTATACAATATAATACTAGTCAACATTTGTCAAGTGGTTTTAATCATGTACAACCTAGGATTCTAACATGTGACATCATGGGTTAATGCTGAAAGGCCCAACCACCGAGACAATGGTATTGGACATTTCATTATGATATTTTATTTTTCTTTGAATTACATTAATTTTTGTCCCACATCCGTAATAATGTTTGCATTTATATTTGAAGTAAAGGTAAAAATTATTTGGTTATCCCGAAAATTATACTTTACAAGACTTATGTTCTACGTATGTATTCATGTTATGTCATGCTACATGTGTTGAAAAGAAAATGACATTTTATGCTTCGGTAATATATTTCAATGGAGGGTTATTGTTAAAGATAATGAATTTAGTTTCTTTCACCTATTGCGTAGAAAATTATTATGTTTATTAATATACAGATACCATAAAACCTTTAGTTGTTCTATATAATTCAACAGAGGGGAATTTGGTCTTTTTTCATTCTAACAAAAATAAATACACAAAAAATTAAGTATAGGGAAAAAATTTATATCTAAAATAAAAGTGTGTCTGTGTCTATACATATATACGTGTGTGTGTGTGTTTGTGTATGGGTGTACCTTTGTGTGTGTGTAATGAAATAGTCAATGGGAAATATATAATGCATAAGAACCATTTTTCAATCTTATGCAAGTAACTTTTAAATTAACTCAAAAGTTTAGTTTTAAATATGTATACCACCAACTCAATAATTTAAAGTTGTTTTATAACCTTTGTCACTAAAACTTGTATTTTGTGATATTATTTATCTTGACTAATCTACACTTCGTATATTTTTCTATTGGGTTGTTTAATATACTATGGAATATTCATAAAAAACTCATATTCATGGTTTTGCACCAAATTCTTAATGATATTACCAAAGAGTATTGTAATTTTCAGTGATTTTTTAGGAAGTATTTTTTATGTTAGAATAATTTTATGCAGTTGGAAATGTTCATAAGTAATTGTACATTGGAGGTGAAGTTATTTATTGTGGTTATAAGTCAACAATTTTTAAATTTGTATGATAATTATTACCATGCAACTTTTATGATGAACTAGGTTCTTTTAATTTTTATCGATTTGAATTCACATTAATTGAAGAATCAATTATTGTTATTACTATTTTAATTACAATTAAATCAATAAGATGAAAATTTATTTTGTTATTGTAAAATTTAGGTTTTGTGAAAGTGGAAATTAGGTTGGAGAGCTTCTCATTCTAAGGTAATAAGTTTTAAAGACATACTTACGAATAATTAGTTTTAAGGAAAATTTATAAGAAAATGGTAAATTTATTTATCCTTTTAAGTTATACAGGAAAATGATAAATTCATCTAACTATTTCTATATAACTTAAAATGATAACTTCATATATCTTTTTTCTATAAATTGTGCTTAAAACATAATATTCAAAAGTGCCTTCCTTAAAACATATTACCTTACGCAAAGAAGCCCTTTCAGTCAAAATAAATTTATGTTCTACGTATATTTCTCAAGTTTTATTATGCTATATTTGTTACAAAACATGACAATTATTGGTACATTAATATTTTTCTACAATGTATTATTGTTAAAGATTATGAGATTTATTTCTTTAACCTATTTAGAAGAAAATTATTATGTTTATTAACATGTTCCTACAAAGATCCTTAACTTGTTCAATATAATTAAATAGAGGAGAAGTTGGACTTTTTTTAAATTCTCAAATGTAAATATATAAGAAAGACTAAGTTTGAAAGAAAAAATTATATCTAAAGTAAATGTAAATGTAAAAATTGATCTTAAATAGTATAGTCAATGGAAAAAATATAATGCACAAAAAACATTTTTGTTCAAATTTCAGCAGACAACTTTTGAATTTAGTGAAAAGTTTAGCTTTAATTACGTATATTACAAACTCATTATTTTAAATTCGTTTTACAGCCTTTGTCAGTTAAATTTATATTTGGTGAATTTGGGTATTATCCTTCTAAAAAATTCTACAATTTACATATTTTTCTATTGTTTAATATACTGTGAAATATTCAAAAATACTCACACTCATGGTTTCCACCAAATTCTTAGTAACCTTATGAAACAATGATGTAATCATCAGTGATTTTCAAGAAGTGTTTTTAATGTTACAATAATATTATGCAGATGGAAATGTTTATAAATATTATACAATTGAGGCGAAGTTATTTATAGTCATTATAAGCGAACTTTTTTATATAGGTATGATAATATAAAATAATATACCGTGCAACTGTTAAAACGAATAAGTTACTTGTAATTTTTATTTGTTTAATTCAAAGTAATTAAAGAATCAATTATAATTAATTTTATTTGAATTACAATTAAACTGATGAGAAAATTACTTGGATACTAAATCTAGTTAATTATTGAATTCAAACAAGGTAAATTAATTCCTTCTAATTACTTTCACAAGTAATTTCTTAAAATTAAAATATTTCATGTGTATCCTCGTAGTCATTTTGTGAAATTCGGTACTTAGATGGTCGTAATTTCTATACATTTTATAATGATTATAAGTGAAATATTTTTAAATAGATATGATAATATCGAATATTATTGCCATGCAACTATAAAATTAATATATGTTATGTCCTTTGGTTCGAATCAAACCCTACGAAGGTTTTGAACATAGGCCACATGGATTAAAGCTAAAGTGCCTAAACATTAGATCAGTAGTGTTGGACATCGTACGGTGATACATCCTTTCATTTTAAATAATGTTAATTTTTATACTGTTATAGTTATAATGTCAATATCTTTATTTGAAGGAAAATTTATTTATTTGTTCCTAAAATTAGATTTTACAAGGTTTGTGTTAGTTTCTCATGCTATGTAATGTTGCATGTAGTAAAATCTTGACATTTCAAGCTAAGGCAACATTTTTTCTAATTCAACTAACGTTGAGTAATGTAAAAATTTATGATCAGCTCTTTATTTTACATGTTTCTCGTTACAACAATCTTGTTACCTCTATAATACTTATGGAAAATCATAATTTTTCTATCTTATTAGATTTTTAACTGTTTTTGATTCCACATGCTCAAAATTTTCCTATTTTAAATCATGATATGTTGCATTTTCGAAAAAATTATGATTATGTTCATGTGAGGACCCGTTCATCCGCCTTGAAAAATTGACACCAATACATCCTCGATATTCACATGCCCTAAATCCAAGTATCGGGGAGGCTGTTCCTTAAGGGTAGAAGGAAAAATAAACATAGAATATAATTTTACAGCAATGGAATAACATATATTATTCCGTTATATAAAAATTTTACAGAACAAATTTTAACTACATTTATTAGAGATAAACATGGATAGTTATAAATCTCTGTCCACAAAAAAAGGGAATACAATAGTACACACGTATGGTGGGAAAGAGGTAATAGTCTACCGAAGAGTCTTCTAATCCCACACTCTGATTTCTTCTGGATTTTTTAACTAAACCTGACTACAAGGATGCTCAGAAAAACAGGGCACCCAAAGTTTGAGGAAAGGGAAATAAACTCCGGGTCAGTAATGCAAATGATACGAGAACTCAAAATACGTTTTGAAAACAAATGGGTATCTTATAAGACCATGTCGCACATAAACACATAACTGTTTTTTTCCTTATGATAACCAAAACATTTTTACGTGGAAATTTGGAAATATCATTTCTAACGACATTCTTTCGAAAACATTTGCAAGTAAACTTATGAATCTTAGCTGAAATTGTTACTATATTAAATTCAAGACCAAATCATTTAAGGTTCTGCAAAACAAAAATCTAGCACCCTTTTGGAGATGGGATTATCAATTAAATAGCAAGGTAAGTGTTAACGACGAAAATGGCTTTAACGCTAACACCCGGTGTATATCGTGATGAAGTGAAAGCACCACCCGTTTGCACGGGAATCAAAGTAAAAAGAAAATAGCAGAAAAGTAAAATAGAAAGAGATTTTTATAGTGGTTCGGCTTCTAACAAGCCTACATCCACTTTACATCCTCCATTATCTTCTTCGAGCACATCTTTACAAGATCACAACGCTTTACAACACGATTTACAGATTACAACACGATTTACAACAGTATCGAAGAAAGAGATTAGAACTTTGATGATGTATTGCTTCTTGGATTCATGCTGAATGAAGTAGATCTCTTAATGAAGATTCTTCGATGGATGAAGTGCTGGAAGAGCCGAGAAAATGGCAGAGTATAGGCACCATGGAATCTGGAAAAGTCCCATTGTCGTTGGAGTGGGCGGAGTATTTATAGGAGAGTTCGGAGTTAGGTTGGCTGGGTATAGGTCGTGAGCAACCTAAGGTAGGTCGTAGGTCGTGGGACGACCTAGTGGTGGCGACCTTACAGCACTTGATCTCTTCTCAATGGAGCAGTAGGTCGTAGAGCAACATAAGGAGAGTGGTAAGCGGCTTAAAATGTTGAGGTATCACGAGCTACCTAAATGGTAATGGTGCAAGGTAGGTCGTAGGTCGGTAGGGACGACCTAGGGAGATTGGCATTAGGAGCTATGGCATGGAGCGACCTAAGGGGAAAAAAAGGGTATCTTTTAGGTCGTGAGCGACCTATGAGTTAAGGAGAGAAGTTAGGTCGCAAGCGACCTAACTTTGTTGAGGTGCCTTTTAAGTCGCTAGCGACTTAACCTGGAGGGAGATAGGTTGCTAAGTCATGTACTTTCTTAGGTCGCGGGGTTACTGTAGCTTCCGAAATGGTTGGGTCGCTCTACTCTTTATGTCATAAGGCGTTAACTCGTTTAGTTTTAGGTCACTGGACCACTTTATGCCTTAAGTCGCTGAGCCGCTTAGGTCGGTCATGCTTTAGGTCGCGAGGTCTTCATTGTAGCTTAGGTCACGAACTCCTTCAAGCAGTTAGGTCGCTGGGTAGCTCTAACCCATTAACTCGCTAGGAGCTTTAGCTCGTTGGAGACTCCATGCTCTAAGTCGCATACCGTTTTGGACCGGACGCTGCCCCCTAGACCCCTGCGACCTGACCGGGCAGGTCGAACACCGTAGCGGTGGCGTTTCCCCTGAACCCCCACCTTGGGGGGTTGCCCCCCCCCCCCCGGACCCCCCCTCCGTAGGGGATCTTAGATGAGAAATCATTCAACAGAACTTGCTTTGTTGAGATGTTGAGTTGACCAATCTTTGAGATGAGCTATCTTTGGTCTTCTCGGTCGATCTTTTGATATCACGGCATTGCTGAAAAAGGCGGGATAACACTTGCCCCCCAAAACATGCCTTGTGGTAGGAAGGTGTGTTTTGTAATGCCAGAATCTGGACGTTCATTTCCTGTTGATAACCTGTAAAGGCATTGACAGTTTTATATGCCCCCAAATGATGACCGTTCAGGATCGGTCTATTTGGGACGAAGCGCGGCCGTTCATGGTCAATCGCTTTACTTCAAATGACGGCCATTTGTGATCGAGTCATTTGAGGTGAAGTGCGGCCCTGCGCGGTCAAGCGTCTAAATCCATGTGACGATCGATCAGGATCAGGTCATTGGCGATGAAATGTGATCATTCATGGTCAAGCGCTTTACTTCGAATGATGACCATTCGGGGTCGAGCCACTCGTGGTAAAGTGCGGCCCTACGCGATCAAAATGACAACCGTTCATGGTCAAGCGCTTTACTTCAAATGACGACCATTCGGGGTCGAGCCATTTATGGTAAAGTGCGGCCCTGTGCGGTCTAGTGGTAGAGCTCAACTGTTCATGGTCAAGCGCTTTACTTCAAATGACGACCATTTGGGGTCGAGCCATTTGTAGTAAAGTGCGACCCTGAATGATCAAGTGGTAAAGCGCGGCCGCTCGCGGTCAAGCGCTTAACTTCAAATGACAATCATTTGTGATCGAATCATTTGAGGTGAAGCACGACCGTCCGTGGTCAAGCACTCAACTTTATATGATGGTCAGGATCAAGCCAAGCAAGTTGAAATTAGTTGAAATGCAACCGTTCACAGTCAAGCGCTTTACTTCAAATGATGATCGTTCGAGATCGAGCCATTTGAAGTGAAAGTGCGACTGTTGGCGGTGTGAAGCGCGGTTGTTCATGGTCAAGCGCTTACCTTCAAATGACGATCATTCGTGATCAAGTGATTTGAGGTGAAGTGCGGCCCTGAATGGTCAAGCACTTAAATTTGTACGACGATCGCTTAGGATCGAGTTATGAATTGAAGCGCGACCGACCACAGTCAAGCGACTGTTGGCGGTCAAGCGCTTAAATCCATGAGTTTTTTGCCGTTCGAGGTGATTTTTTGACTGTTCGAAGTCGGATGCCTGTTCGTAGGGCTTAGAGGTGCCTATTCGTAGGGCTTGATGATGCCTGTTTGTAGGGCTTACACATTTCGAAATCATAGAAATCGAATATTCAACTGAAAAGTTGTCAAGTAGAAATGTTTGAAAAAGTCAAATCCAAACATCCCAAGCAAATCGTGAAAGCATAGTGGGTTTAAATCCAAACATCAGAAGTAAATCATGAAAGCAATGCAGAGTCAAACTCAAACATCAGAATCAGAACATGGGGGCAATACAGAGTCAAACTCAATCATCAGAATCAAAACGTAAGGGCAATGTCAAGCCAAATCCAAACATCAAAAGCAAAGTAATCAGTCCTCAAAAGTAAAATACGAAATTAAAGTAGTCAATTGTCAGAAGTAAGACTCAAAAGTAAAGAATCGACGTCCGAGTGCAAATACCTACATCAATATGATTCATAGTTGTGTCAGAGCATGCCTGGGGATCGATCGTGGTCCCCTACATGTGTGAACAACTTAACTGTGTTGATGTAGATTTTTCCACTCATTCATCATAACCTCAATCATTCGATGACAGGTCGACGCTTTGATCCTGAGGCGTCTCCAGCTGGAGCAGGTGGTCGTTCTTGTTCCACCGTCGCTGCCTTCTTTTTCACATATTGTGAGAGCAAACCATCCCAGATGTGTCCCTCAATTTCATCTTTCAAGTTTCTGCAGTCATTCGTGCTATGGCCATTTAGCTCATGGAACAAGCAATACTTGTCCGACTTTTTCTCGTTGCTTGTCGGATCTCTCTTAATTGGCTTTCGATAAGGAATCTGTCCTTTGGTGTCTTGACAGATTCATTCCAAGGTCCCATTTAATTCTGAGTATGAAGTGATTCTTTATCCCCGTTGTTGGCGTGCTGATTTATCATTGTTATCCTCAGCCTTTCGTTTACCTTTGTTAGTTTCTGCACCTTTCCCAGGAGGATTCCCATCTTTGACTGCAAAAACATCGATTCCTTCTCCTTCCTCTATTTCAGCCTTTGCGTCCTCTAACCACAAGAACCCTTCGGCCTCATGGAAAAATTCTCCTAAATCCATAGGAGGATCTTTGGTCAATGAATTCTTGAACTCTGTGCCGTTAGCTATGCCTGACACGGCCGCCATTAGGACCATGGATGGATCTGGCAGATCCACCAATGCTGCAGCTGCATTGAATCGCGTTAAAAAGCTTCTTAGAGATTCTCCAGTTCTTTTCTTTAGTGTTGTCAAACTCATGACATTCTTAGGCCTCGGGATGTGGACCCTGAATTGTCTCATAAATTTTTCGATCAAATCATTCCAAGTCTTGTTCGATCCATTCTCCAGTTGTCTGAACCATAGTGACGCAATATCCGTCAAGTATAATGGAAAACACCGGGCCATCACTTCCTCTGGTGCCCCCAGCACTTCCATATGCCTCATATATTTTGTCAGATGAACTGTAGGGTCAGTCCTTCCATTATACATATCCAGTGATGGTAGCTTAAAGTCTGGTGGGTTCTTAGCTCGCCTGATTGATGTGGTAAAGGGCTCCTATTCACGTCCTCCAAGTCCTTGTTTACCAAACCACCTCTCATAGCCTTTTTGACCATTTCCACCAATCTATCGTTATCACGAAGTGATTGTCCTCGTCCAATACTCTCGTCTTGCCCCCCGAGTTCATGAGGGGATGGAGGAATCTGTTCCTCCGGTTGAGCTTCTGTTCCTCTTTGACTTTGTGCTCCAAGTTGCCCAATTTGATGGAACAAATTCTGGATCAAGTCCTCTTGCCTCTTCATCATTGCCTCCATCTCCTCTCTCGTAACGAAGGCTGAAGTGTGGCTTTCCCTCGAAGAAGCCTCTTGACTTCCTTCGTGATGACTATCCTCCGGTCTTTGCAATCTACTGGATCGCCTTACCATAATTCTTTAAATTTCTCAATCTCTCGGATTCAAGTCTTGATTAGTAGAATTCCTGAGTTGGGTTCTTAGTGAAAGCACCAAAATGTTAACGATGAAAATGGCTTTAACCCTAACACCCCGTGTATATCGTGATGAAGTGAAAGCACCACCCGTTTGCATGGGAATCAAAGTAAAAAGAAAATAGCAGAAAAGTAAAAGAGATAGAGATTTTTATAGTGGTTCGGCTTCTAACAAGCCTACATCCACTTTACATCCTCCATTATCTTCTTCGAGCACATCTTTACAAGATCACAATGCTTTACAACACGATTTACATATTACAACACGTTACAACACGATTTACAACACTATTGAAGAAAGAGATTAGAACTTTGATGATGTATTTCTTCTTGGATTCATGTTGAATGAAGTAGATCTCTTGATGAAGATTCTTCGATGGATGAAGTGCTGGAAGAGCCGAGAAAATGGCAGAGTATATGCGCCTTGGAATCTGGAAAAGTCCCCTTGTCGTTGGAGTGGGCGGAGTATTTATAGTACAGTTCGGAGTTAGGTTGGCTGGGTATAGGTCGTGAGCGACCTAAGGCAGGTCGTAGGTCGTGGGACGACCTAGTGGTGGCGACCTTACAGCACTTGATCTCTTCTCAATGGAGCAGTAGGTCGTAGAGCGACTTAAGGAGAGTGGTAAGCGGCTTAACATGTTGAGGTATCAGGAGCGACCTAAATGGTAATGGTGCAAGGTAGGTCGTAGGTCGGTAGGGACGACCTAGGGAGATTGGCATTAGGAGCTATGGCATGGAGCGACCTAAGGGAAAAAAAGGGCATCTTTTATGTCGTGAGCGACCTATGAGTTAAGGAGAGGAGTTAGGTCGCAAGCGACCTAACTTTGTTGGGGTGCCTTTTTAAGTCGCGAGCGACTTAACCTGGAGGGAGATAGGTCGCTAAGTCGTGTACTTTCTTAGGTCGCGGGGTTACTGTAGCTTCCGAAATGGTTGGGTCGCTCTACTCTTTAAGTCGTAAGGCGTTAACTCGTTTAGTTTTAAGGCGCTGGACCACTTTATGCCTTAAGTCGCTGAGCAGCTTAGGTCAGTCATGCTTTAGGTCGCGAGGTCTTCGTTGTAGCTTAGGTCACGAACTCCTTCAAGCAGTTAGGTCGTTGGAAGCTCTAACCCGTTAACTCGTTGGAAGCTTTAGCTCGTTGGAGACTCCATGCTTTAAGTCGCATACAGTTTTGCACGGGGCGCTGCCCCCTGGACCCCTACGACCTGACCGGGCAGGTCAAACACCATAGCGGTGGCGTTGCCCCCGCACCCCCACCTTGGGGGGTTGGCACCCCTCCGGACCCCCCCTCCGTAGGGGATCTTAGATGAGAAATAATTCAACAGAACTTGCTTTGTTGAGATGTTGAGTTAACCAATCTTTGAGATGAGCTATTTTGGTCTTCTCGGTCGATCTTTTTATATCACGGCCTTGCTGAAAAAGGCAGGATAATAGTAAGGGTACCTTCTGTATAGTGCATTCCTAGAGGAATGCACCCAAGGCTCCTATATTGGCCCTCAAGCGAATTAAGACAGTCCTATTCGAAAAATACATGAATAGCTTTGAGTATTACATCACATGGCATTACCGATCTATCCGAGATGTCTCATAGCGTACACCACTTAATTTAAACCATATATTATAGTGGGTGGAAATTTTATAAAATTAGAACATGACTTCACACACTGATTGGTTGCGATCCAATTAGCCTTAAAGCATCCCTCGTTTCACCATTCCCAGGTGTGAGGCATTAAGGTAACGATTAACTTTTAGAATATATTCCACCTCGAATTCCACTTTGCCATTTCACAATCACATCACTGATTTATATAAACGTTTATCTACTGTGCTCGTACATCTCAGGAATGGGTGTTTAGCTAAGATAAGTTGCCTTCTACACCGCCAAATAGATGATATGTTCATAGAGATCAATCAATATCTTCTAGAAATGCAACATCATACATTATACCATACAAGTTGTCTGGGAAAAGGACAAACCTATAGCACTTTTTGACAACATCCTTCTAGGAATTTCCCCAAGGATTAGTTGGAATAGTCCTCGCGTTTTGAAGATTTCAAGAATGAAGGAACAACAACTATTTATATATCTTGGGATCTATCCAAATACTATCAAGAAGCAATCATTCCAAAATGATGACCTTCTATCTTTAAAATGATGGTCTTTAATATATATCTTCATTTTTGAACACATAAATTGACTTGAAGTGGTTTACGAACAGGAATCATCCAAATCTGACCTCGATTCCTTCAAACCAATCATCGATAAAATGATTATTTATAAATAGGTGATTAATATTCCATTAATTAATATCTTTTTATCCAAAATATCTTCTAGAGATGTTTATCTTTTGAAAACAATTTTGTATCTGTATATTGAGATTCATTAAAACTCTCTTTGTTAAATTTTCCATTTTAATTGAACATTTTTAAAGCTTAGAATAATTCGATATCATTTTACTTAAATTTTAAAAAATATTACTCAATTCTGAAAAGGAACATTTAATAAGTTAAAATCATATTATCTAAGATGTGAATCAAAACTAGTTAATATTTGAATGAAAACGGATCCATAGAAATTATTTTAAATTATACTTGATGTTAATTTTCATATTCAACAAGTACAACACATGGAATTGTAGCGAAATCGCCTTTCAAATTCATATGAGCAGTACGAGTTTCCTCTTCATAATTTAGTATCAATTATAAGAAGATTATCTTTATAAAACCGAAGTTGTTTAAAGTTGGGAAATTCGTTCTTTTATACTTAACTCGTTTTCGACATTTCGACTTCATCTATCCCTCACCTAGGGGAGACTAGGTGAGCCAGGCACTGGTTTCTTTTTAACATCACCTTAGTTTAAGCTTTTCAACTAAATCTCACAAATAGAAAAATCAGCTGTACTTGTTGGTTTATTAGAGCCATGATCAAAACAATTACTTACAACAGCTTTTCTTTAATTATTTTATTCAAATCCTTTTAGGTAAATCATTAAATCTTCAAAAAATCTTTAAAACACTTAATTATTAATTTAAAAATATTTTTAGAATGTTTGAGAATGAGTTGTTAAGTTTAGAGTTACATTTGAAAAGTAATTGGAAACCGTTGCAAATAGTGCCGCGAATAGTGTTTTTTAAGTTATAATGACCAAAACGACTTTTCTATCATTTGAAAATATATACATACAAATAAAATTTCTTTCAAAATTTTTTAAAAGATTTATAAAAGTTTCTCCAAATCTTTAAAACAATTAAAAATATTAATTTCAAGAAATACTTTTTTTTAATTCCGAACTACAAAACCACGATTATTTTAAGTACTTATTTTACTTATGTTTTAAAATATACTTATTGAAATCTCGACCGTTTTCCTTTGTTTGAAAACTAAGGATATCACAATTTGGAAAATTCTTATTATGAAGAATTTCAAGCTATGTTACACTTTATATACTCATTTAACTTTTGCGGCGGAAAATCGTGGACTACGACTACGCGACTCGCCTAGTTTTGACTTATTTTTCATTTCCTATTCAAGCTTCACCAAATTTGTTTTAAGTGTTCATAGAATACATTTATATCATTTAAAACCGTTTCAATGTGTCTTAATGATTCCATACTGCTTTTACAATTTGATTTGGAAAGTGATTTCCCTGTGTAAAATTAACATATATTTAACGTGACTTGTTAATACAAACAAACAATCATATCATCATCATTCAAACATGATAAACAGCCATAATAAACACACAAAGAAAACCATATCGTATCTTCTAATATATATAATATATTTAGATATCTAGATATAGAGTTACTTACCTTCACTGGATAACAGACAAACTAGAATCAACTATGCTTCGCTGACTCGAACCAAAACTCTATGAACTCGAGCTTGAAAGCTCTGGATTGCTTGGGTTAGGTCCTTATGCTCACAGTCAAGCAAGGAGAGAGGTGTTGACTTGAATAGTGGTGGTAGATGGTGGTGGCCGTGGGATTAAGTGAGGAAAAAAGTGATTTTGAAGTGCTTTGAGGTGTATATAATATTATATAAATTTAATTTCTTTCCGCAAATATTTTCTTCATTATTTTAATAAGTGGAGAAGCCGCTAAAAAAGCTTATAAATGAGGAAGAAGGTGAAGAAAAAGATATAGGAAATTATGAAGATTTGGTTGGGTATTTATAGGAAAATTTTGGAATCAAAATATCTTGACATGAAATCACCAGACTACCTTTGTCTTCACCTCCAACCCCCAATATGATGCACGATAGCCACCTTGTCCTACTATCCATGTGGTGGTGGTGATGACAGTTGGTATTGGTGATGTAATGTGGTGTAAATTTGATTTGATATTTTCTTTTTAAAGTAGTTATTACATTAGATAATTTATTCTTTTACCGTTAGTAAATAAATGTGTAAAATGGTAAGAATCTTTTTTACTATTCTCCTATGTAAATATATATGTGTGTGTGTGTGTGCGTGCGTGTGTGTGTGTGTGAGTGCATGTTAATGTATGTATGTTTATGTCATGAAGGTGCACAAGTCATTTGGACAATGTGGTATAACTTATATAAGTTAAACCATTGCGAATTTTGATTCCTATGTTCTGTCATATTTTCATTTCTTAGTTAATATAAATATATTTGTAAAAGTCTGAAAACTAATTTATTATACGTATAAATGAACTAAAATGATCTATTTGAGTTATAAAACCATAAAAAATCCATAAAAAATAATTGTTTAGAAGAAGTGTTATTATATTGATAAGTCGATATCAATTTTATTTATAACTTCAAATCTTATTTATAAATTTATAAAACTATCACATTTGAGTTACTTTCATCTTGTTACTATTATAAATGAATTATTATCATTTTAAACTATTATTTGAATATTTATAATAATCATTGTACAATTAAATCTTAATCTAAAATTATTGATTAATTATTATACGTGTACTGGCAACACTAATGATGTCATAAATCAATTAAATCTTTATTAATAGATTTTTAATTGGGTTTACCATTTTAACTTATGGTCGAAAACATATTATAGGGGATATGAATTGTTATATTTTAATATTTCAAAAATAATATTAATTTATTAAAGTGATGAATTTGTGGGTCATTATAGATCCCTTCCATAAAAGATTTTTTCCTCGAAATTGAGCGCAAAGTCGGTAATACTTATTCCAAAGTAAAAATTTCAAATATATATCACTGGGTGGTACTTAGAAATTATTCATATGCACTTATCTTTATTGATCTTAAATTTGAATATATTATTTTGCTTCCGTACTAGTATTGTTCTTCGATTTTCTATTGCGGATCTTGATTAGGCTCTAAGACTGTTATTTTCCTTACATGGCTCTCAATTATGATAGAAAATATAAGCAATCTGACTATAAACTCTTATCAATATTTGCCTTTGACCATCGAACGATAAATCTTTTTGAATATCGAAATCTTACACCTAAATTTTAGGCCAAATTATGCTTTATGTATAATAATTTTATAAATTATATTTCAAAAATATTTTAGAAAATGTTGGTTTACGCATTATCCATTTCATAAATATATAGTATTGTTCCTTTTCAAAGGAAACTCTTACTTGTATATTTTACAGAAAGTATTATGAAATTTTTCTTAAGAGATTCGTGTATTCGCTATCAAACAAAGTTATAAATGAAGGACATAAAGATTTTATAGATAATTTCTTTCTTACATCACCATACAAATCATCTCAACATACATACTAAAAACATTCCTAAATCATTTTACCCTATAGGGGCTCATACCACAGACATTAATAAAACACTAAATATCAACTCCTTTAATCTATGACTATTATACGAGGTAATACTTAGTACTAAATACCACTAGATAAACAACTAGCTTCTAAACATAACCATTATTCTTAAGCTGATTCATTCCAACATGAAATATCTTCCAATCATTTTGTTCGTCGTCGTTGTCCTCATCATCATCATTATTCCCTATTCATCTTCTGCCACATTTCCATCCTCATACTGTTGCATCATATCTTCCTCATATAGAAACCATAGTAGGTTCCACGGAACATGCATCCTCCCTAATGGAACTCCTTGGATTACCTCCCTATCTTCTTGTCCTTGAGACCCTGTATATAGATTTTTCATGAATTTCCTTCCTCAATCTCGTCTATGCCCTACTTTTCCCCCTTGTCCGACATTTCGAATTCTACCACCATAAGTTCTTCCTCCCAGTTGTAGTTAATCTATGAGCTTGAACATTTTTTTCGCCAAAGATATGTTCTCCATCTAAATCCCATATAATATTGTTGTTCATGCTACCGTTGTTCGATTCATGGGGAATCATGGAATTTAGATTTTCCATAGGTTCAAATTCCACCTCCTCCATCGATTCCTCGGCGGCTGGAGCAACTTCTACGTCGCTTGACACATCATAAGTTCAGACGTGGGTGGAGGTACAAGCTTTGTGGCCATAGTATCGTCGTCTTCGTCTCACCTAATTTACTAATCTTATTCGCCCTCTATAATGGGACAACCATCTGTATGTAGCCACTGTATGGGTTCTTCATTGCTCGATAGGTAGATCAAATTTCCTTTCTTCTCCCCCTTTCTCTTTGAGGAACCCCTCAACGAATACTTTCCTATGAATGGTTCCTACTAATGCAAGCATCTTTTATATGGATACCAACTTATTCTAATGTCAAGTTTTAAACTTAGATGTATCCAACTACAAATTCATTTGACAATTAAGGGTAATAATTCTCAAAGTACTATGGTATTTTCCTCAAAATCATTCTTGATCAAATTAAATTTATTAAATGGAAACATTTGCTAGTAATTTTATGAATCTTAGCAAAAATTTTTACCATATTAAATTCTATACCTAATCATTTAAGGTTCTACAAAACAAAATCGAGTGCACTCATTGGAGATTGGATTCCAACTGAATTGCAAGGCAAGGATCTACCTTCCATATAGTGCATTTCTAGATTAATGCACCTGAGGTCCCTATGTCGGTTATCATGCGAATTAAGACCGGCCTATCAGAAAATAAAAAAAATGGCACCATGTTTTACATCACCTAAAAACTACCAACCCAACCAAGATGTCTCATAACATACACCACTTAGTTTAAATCCCACTTTATAGCGGGCTGAAATTTTATAGATCTAGAAGGTGATTTCATAATCGGATTGGTTGCGAGCCACTTAGCCTTAAAGCATGTGACGACCCAGAATTTTAAACGTTTGAAATTTAAATATTTAATTGATTTTAAATATTTGGAAGTTATTTTAACTTTAATTTCAATTATAATTATGAATTTGGCAATGTAATTATCGAATTTAATTATAGAAACTTGGGTACAAAATTAAATCCTGAGTTTTATGTTTGTTAAAAATATATTTCAAGGCTTAGAAAATTTATATTGATAATACTAAAGATAATGGAAGCTTCAGAATTGAATTCAAAGTGATTTATTCAGTTTTGAAATTTGTGTCATTTAAATCGATATTTAAAAATAGCCTTCCGAGGCACAATCTCGGAATTTGACGAAACCAGCTCCATTGGATCTGTAACATTGTATTATTATCGAATTTCAATTTTCGTAGCATTCAGAGTGGTCATGTGGTCGTACGATAAGCAAACGCGTTGAAATTTATATCGAAATTTAATTAAATAACTAGTCCAAAATGCAATCTTCTTCATACGATCGTATTTGGAGTCGTAATCCTTTCCGTTGAGTTCAGAATAGGTGTTTAACATTATAAACGCCTAGCGGCACGCCTCGATAGGAGGTCGAGATTTTTGGCTCGATTTCAACTCGTTTAAATTCAAATTCGAATTTAATTTTGTATTTTAATTATCAAAACAAAATACTTTGGATTCAACACGTTTCATTCCTTCTTGCATATGTTCGTTTATGTAACACGCGTTCATCTTCATCGTTGAAATGATAAATAAAACAATAAAAATGAATTGTTCTACCTAACTTTGTTTGTCTTCAAACAAAAATAGAAACCCAAGTTTAATTTGATAAAATGGCGACTGCTTGAGCGTTCAAAGAAAAAAACAAATGGCTGAAGTGAAATAATCACCATCTTCATATCGATAACAACTCGAAATCAAAGAAATCGAAAGGCTTATGTATCGCACGTAAGAAAAGGGAGGGGGGGTTCTAATCAAATTCAAATGAAGTCGATTTGAAAAAAAAGGTGAAGCCAGAGTCGAATCGAATAACACGATTCACGGCGGTGCTTGGGTTACATTAGCACGGCAGTAGTTGAATCCCGCAAGGCGACTCGAGGTAGTAGTAAAGAGTGCGAAGAAATCATGTATTTCGAAGTCATGGGTTTTGGGTCGCGAAATGGGTGTAATGGCTACATCGATCATCGGAGCTGAGGCGCGTGCCCAAGAGGTGTGGAAGGGAAGTTTGCGTACGGACCTACGGTGATGGGGGTGGTTTAATCGCATGTGCACTCGCAAGTCGAAGTTTCGACTATCATGGTTAGCGTCGCGATTTATGGTTGAAGTCGCAATGGCAAGTAAGGTTCGTTTCTCATTTTGGTTGATTTAATTTTAAAAAAATATTGTAAAAGAAAATAAAATATTCTTTATATATATGCATATTTACATGCGAAAAAATATATATTACAATAAGGTATATATGATAATTCTGTTTTTAATATATAGGATTTTCGATTTACAGTACAACTGTCCGCGAAAATATATATATATATGTATATATGTATATATATATATATATATATATAAAATTACAACAGGTTTATAAATAATTTTTTTTTCAAAATTATGGATATTCATATATATATATATATATATATATATATATATATATATATATATATATATATATATGCATGTAGAAAATTATAAAAGATAAAAAATAAATACTTTACAAATATCCATTTTTAAATTTACTAATTTGTTTTAAAATAATGGATTTGGTGGGAAAAAAATGTTTAACTAACTTATCTAAATTATTTTAGATACTAAAAGATTTTAAAAGGGAATTTGTTTAAAATTAAATAATTGTTAATAAAAGATGTTCAACTAATAATTTATC
Source organism: Allium cepa (assembly GCA_030765085.1). NCBI lineage: Eukaryota > Viridiplantae > Streptophyta > Magnoliopsida > Asparagales > Amaryllidaceae > Allium > Allium cepa. Next base: position 592,935,917 of record CM060937.1, read on the forward strand.
AAAAGGAAAATTAGTTTAAAACCAAATTTTTAGTTAAAATTAATGAGAAAATAGTGATTTATTATTGGGCCAATTCAAATAATAATAAATCGTGAATTGTTTATACAAGGTCAAAATTGCAAAGAAACGAGATGGAATGGAAGTGGATTGCAAAAATAAAATCAAAGGTGAGATCTTCTCACTCAAATTTTAATCATTGAAGATTTCAGTTATTGATTGTTGTTTGGATGCGATAGTGTGTATATATATACATATACATATACATACATATATATATACATATATATATATATATATATATATATATATATATATATATTTGGAGTGATTGATTTCCCGCATTATATAGCGGATGAGACCCTATGCGCCGTATAATAGCGGATGATTTTATATAATCCCATATACCACGATATTCCACCTCGAAGTGGAATTGGTATTTAACTGTTGTGCTAACATCAGTGGATGCAGGGAAACAGGTTGGAGGAATCCAACTGGAATTCCTCAAATATTTGAATTTGTTTCAATGTTGTGTGTTGATTTATTTATAATCTGTTTATGATTATATTTGTGATGAAAATTATTTGAAGGTGATAGTTTAGCCGAATATATTTTTGGTATCGTAGGATGCCAGAGATATAAAAATTGGATTTATGAAAACTAAAGTAGAAAACTTTAAGTAAATTCATTTTTAAGAATTAGTGAATTTAAAAGAAGGTACTTAAATGGGTAAAGATTAATGTTGAAATCTTATCGAATTAATTCCAAAATATGGGAAAAGTTTTTAATAAGTGGAGTAAATGTTGGAAAATTTATTTAAGATTCAGATTTTTAATAGTTTGGAAGAAATAAAGGAATTTGTTTTAAAAGATAATAAATTTGGTGTTTGAATGAAAGTTTATTTGGTGTTTGAAAATAAATCTATGGGAAATCGATTTGAAATTTTATTTGGTGCTTTGAAAATAAATTGGGAAATCTATTTGAAATTGATTTGGTGTTTTAAAATAAATATTTAGGAAATTGATTTGAAATTTGATTTGGTGTTTTAAAAATAAATTAGGAAATCGATTTGAAATTGATTTGGTGTTTTAAAATAAATCTTTGGTTAATTGATTTGGAAATCGATTTGGTGTATGAAATAAATGTTTGGAAAATAAATTTGGAATTTGATTTGGTGTTTGAAAGAAATGTTTGGAAAATCAATTTGGAATTTGATTTGGTGATTGAAAAAGAATATATGAAAATCGTATATCAATGGATATTTGAAAATTAAATTCACAATGGGAATTTTATAAAGGAAAGGGAATTTTGTCTTAAAAATAGACATTGGTTCATTTTTAAAAGTGTGGAAAGAAATTTACAGATTTGGAATGTAAATTGAAAATAAATCAAGAAGGATTTATTAATTGATTTAAATGAACCATTTTGAAAAGGAAAGTGTATTTTCCTCGGAAAGCCGAATATGTTTTCAAAGTAGCTTTCAAATATAAATTAAAAGTTCTAGTGTTGGTTTTAAAAGAATGTTTTGGAGAAATTATTTTCTTAAGCTATTTTAAAAATCTTTAGGGCAAAGATTTATTTAATTAATTAAAGAAGTTATTATTTAAAGATTTAATTGATATTTGATTTAGGAAATGGTTATTCAAATAGTCATACTCTATCTAATAATTTTATTTTAAAATTATTTGGGCTTAAGATTTATATGAGATATGAGTATGAAATTTCATAACTAGTCTTTTAAAATAAAGTGTTTTAAAATAGTTTTGCTTTAAATATTTCCACCTTTATATGTTTGGACAAGTAATTTAAATTATTTTAAAGTATTTGAAATTCACAAATTTTCAGTGGAAATAAATATTTGGACATTTATTCCGCGTGAGGAAATGATTTGAAATTTGTTTACAAAGTGATGAAGTGTTAAAAAATATATCTTGCGAAGGTATTTTGAAAATAAATAAATGGGGAAAAAATATTTAAAATCTAGGGATTGTTGTGAATATTGATTTGTAGTTAAATAACCAGCTATCAATATTGGCCTTTAAGTGGCGACTGAATTTCGATACGACCACGGGTCGGATTCCAAATGGATATTTGAAAACCACATCGAATCTTTGTGATGGATATTTTGTTTTAAAAGATCAAAAGTGGAAATTTTTGTGATTTGCTTGAAATCTGAATGTAACACTTGTTTAAAAAAATAAGCGCTCGCTATTCGGATTAGCCGGGAGAAGACTTTGTGTCATTAAACCCGTTTCGAATATTGATACGACGAAATAGGATTGCATTTGAAGATGGTGTTGAAGACTGGGTATTTTCGAAAATGAAAGGATTACCTTTCGAATGTCTCTGCATTGAGTTGCTTCGATATAGGGATTTTATCACCCTTTGTGATGGGAAGTCCGAACGTGATTAGTGAATATCCGGATTTACAAGGGCTTCTTTGAAGTGCCTTCGGTTTCGTTCGAACCCGAAACGGACATGGATGGATGTATGTCTGATGTTACACTTTGAGATGCAAAGCTGATTTCTATCAAATACATTTCTGTTGGTGGCCGAGAATTTATTCTCTTAGCTTAACACCCTTCTCTGAGATGTGTGAGCTCACAGGTCATGTAGTTGATGGTTACTAGTGATACATTCTCAATTTGGTAATGTGGCGTACGAAGTGATGCTGATCAATTGTTGATCGAAGCATGGCTTTTTTGTAAAGCGTAGCTTTGTGGACGATACTTCGCCGAACCTCACAAACCGAAAATGTTCGAAACAGGAAGGATACAACAAGGTTATTTGGGGGTAGCGCCCCCTGAGAGTATGTCCATTTCCTTCTGGAAAAGGGTTGTATCATGGTATGGAGCCTAGATATTTAACCTATGTGGTTGCTGCAAATTTATTACTTTGTGGTTGTTGCTTTGTGGTTGAGATCCTTGGATAAAGGTCGGTTACGACCGGGGGATGGCATACTCGTGATAGTTAGTTACCTAGTTACAGAGGTAACCCGGCCTTGTGTTGGCGGAGATCCGATAATGTTCTCGGGGCATCCCTCTAGAGGCGTACCCATTTGGCCCAGGAAGTTCCTTAGCCTGACCATTTGTTGGAAATCCAATCACCAATACGCGCCTTGTACGGTTTAAGTTGTAGAACCTACCATCTAATATGGTAGCTATGGTAGGCATACTATAACGATATGTATGCTAGCTAAGATTAATATTATACTTGCAAATGTTTTCCAGTATGCACTGAATTAAAAAGGATTTGGCGTATCAAGCATGTTTGACTATCATAAGGAGAAATCTTCCCCAAGTGTGCGATTGCATTGTGTGTGTGTCGGGAGGCCTTATGGTAGTTTCATTTTCCAAAAGCATAGCGGAGTCCTTTTCCTTTCTTTGTGAAAATAATTGTTTTTATGATCTCACACCAGCCCCATGACTGACCTGGAGTTTATTGTTCCCTTTCTAAACTCTGGGTGCCCATAATTTTCCACGCTGGCGGCATAGAGTCAGGTTATCATTATTCTGGAGCAAATTCAGAAAAGATATGCTATGGAGATCTGGAGGCAAGTTGGATGGCGAGGCGTATCACTAGTATATAATATTTCTTTTCCGCTGTTGTGTTGTTGTAAACTCTGATGATGTATATATAAACTGATATAGTTCTTTGTTTTAAAAGATTATCCATTTACCTATTATATATTATTCCGCTGCGAAATGCGAGATTCTGTTACTGTTTATGTTTCTTCTTCTATCTTCTTCTTCTTTAACCCTAATGGTTCGGTTTTTCAGCGTTCGACTGTGCGGCATTTGATACAGTGGACGTATTGATGTCAACTTTCAAGCGTCGAAAAATTTGGGTTGTTACATTGCGGTATCAAAGCATTTAATTAAGAGACAACATTGGCTCAGGTGGGGATTACTCATTAGAGATAGAGTCAGTAGTATTCTAGAATGAGTTGAGTGTAATAATAGATATGAGCGTGTATTTGTTAGTGAATATAAAATTGTTTTATATTGTGTTGATTGGTTTGTTGAGTGGTATATGGATTCTAGTAAATACGAGTAATTAACGTTATTCAAAGGGATCTCTAAACACTTGTACAGGACAATTCGCCACGATATTGTTTTAAAATAGGGTAAATGAAATAATTTTACTCAAACTATTTTTGTATACAATAGAAATAATTTTTCATAAATTATTATAATATATGGTTTGCTTGATTGTTAGGAAGTGAAAATATTAAATTATTATCATTGAAATTGAATAAGAAATGGAAATCACAACCCAAAGCTAAGAAATAAATTCATACGCAAATAAGATTTGTAAATATAAATTGTAAATGTGATTTATAATTTGAAATAGAATTCCAGCGAAATATTTGAAAGAATTTGAAAGGATTTGAAAATTTTGAAATTTGGAAAAGATTAAATTCCCTTGGAGCTTGGAAATTGTTTTCAATGGTTTTGGAAAAAATTGTTTTAAAGGGATAAAAGCACTAAACTCCTTTCGATCGTTGGAAAATAACTTCAGTGATGACTGTAGCATCATCGATGTTCATTTTCGAGTATCCAGAAGAGGATTTGTTGCCAAATTGTTTAATGAAAGTTGTTTGGAAAAGTTGGGTTTGATTTGGAAATGCAAAGGGTTTTGGATATAATTGATTTCAAAATGATTTCGAAATATTAAAAAATTGTTTGAAAACTCTGGAATCTGATAAAAAATAGTTATGGAATAAAATTTATTAAGGTGAAAAATAAAATTGTGAATGAATAAATGAATTTACAATTGCAAGTAAATGAAAGTGAAATTGAATGTTGAAATTCATTTCAAATTTGCAAGAAAACAGAACTGGAATCGGATTGAATTTGATTTATGATAAACAAAGCGAAGTATTAAAATGAAATTAGTAAGTGAAACTAATCGAAGGAATGACAAAATAATTATGGTTTGAAATGAATTGAATTCAATAATTATATATGAAAGGTAAATTGAATTCATAAGGAATTGGAAATCCAGTTTAAATATAAATATTATAAACCGAAGCGGTGAATTGAAAATATTCTAAATTAATAAGCAAACGAAAGTTAAATTGGAAGTTGGGAAATGGTAGTTGTGAATAAGTGAATGAAAATCAATATGATTAAAAGAAAATAAAATTTGATAAAGCTAATAATCAATTGATAAATACGTAGGACATACGTATATTATTTTATTCGCATAGCGATTTGATCTAGAATTCGAGCACAGAATTTCGAGATAATTATATCGATCCGAGTTGGAATTTTTCACTCGATTTTCGATGGTGAACACAGGATATGGATTTTTGGTTGATTTTGGAAATTCTCTATCATAGTTTACGGCTATGCAAGGAGAATGACATTTTCTGATCAAGAAACCAGATCTGAGTCCGCATTAGATAGTCGGGCAGATGATACTAGTTCGAAAGTGAAATTGTGTGATCGAGTGAGCGATCGAATTTAGTATTGCGTACGAATGATATGTGCATATCGTACGGACTTGAATAAAATACATATTGAAAATTTCGTAAAGAAAAGTGTAAAATGATTTTTGAATGTTGAAATTGGACATTATTGCTAATAGAATATACATGTGTAATAAAGGAAAAGGCAATGGGATTTTTGATTTCGACGATAAATTTGAATTGCTTGAAAAAGGTATGCATTTAAATTCCAGTATCAAATTTGATGACTTTCTTGTCTAGCCGCTTGGCTTTTCGTTTTCTTTTTGAAATTTTAGGGCTCGTGGTGCCATTTTGTAGTCGTACCGAGCTAGCCGTGCAAATGAGACGCTGGAAAAAAAATTCAGAAATATAGTGAGTTAGAAAAAACTTTGATAAAATTTTGAAAATTTAAAATTTGAATTTAAATTTGAATTGTTAAAGAAAACAATGTTGTTTGGAACTTATGATTGAATTTGGAAAATTAGTTGAAGTGATAATGGGTTGTTGAATAAAAGACTTTTTTGGCAAGTTGATAAAACCATTTGGTTTTGGAAAGATAGTGAACAGGTTAAGGATCATTCTTCTTAACTAATAATTTCGGGATGAAATTCTTTTAAAGGGGGAAGAATGTGACGACCAGGAATTTTAAACGTTTGAAATTGAAATATTTAATTGATTTTAAATATTTGAAAGTTATTTTAACTTGAATTTCAATTATAACTATGAGTTTGGCAATGTAATTAACGAATTTAATTATAGAAACTTGGGTAAAATATTAAATCCTGAGTTTTATGTTTGTTAAAAATATTTTTCAAGGCTTAGAAAATTTATATTAGTAATAATGAAGATAATGGAAGCTACAAAATTGAATTCAAAATTGATTTATTCAGTTTTGAAATTTGCATCGTTTAAATCGATATTTAAAAATAGCCTTTCGAGGTATAGTCTCGGAAATTAACGAATCCAATTCCATTGGATCCGTCATATTGTATTATTATCGGATTTCAATTTCCGTAGCATTCGGAGTTGTCGTGTAGTCGTACGATAAGCAAACATGCTAAAATTTATATCGAAATTTAATTAAATAACTGGTCCAAAAAGATATCTTCTTCATAAGATCGAATTTGGACTCAGAACCTTTTCCATTGTGTTCGGAATAGGCATATAAAGTTATGAACGCCTGGCAGCACGCCTCGATAGGAGGTCGAAATTTTTGGCTCGATTTTAAGTCATTTAAATTAGAATTCAAATTCAATTTGATATTTTAATTAGTCAAAAACAAAATACTGTGGATTCAACATGTTTCATTCCTTCTTGCACATGTTTGTTTATGTAACACGCGTTAATCTTCATCGTTAGAAAGATAAATAAAACAATAAAAATGAATTGTTCTACCCAGCTTTGTTTTTTCTTCAAACAAAATTGAAAACCCAAGTTCAATATGATAAAATGGTGACCGCTTCAGTGTTTAAAGAAAAAACAAATGGCCGAAGTGAAATAATCTCCATCTTCAACTCGATAATAATTTGAAATCAAAGAAATCGAATGGCTTATGTATCGCACGTAAGAAAAGAGGAGGGGTTCGAATAAAATTCGTACGAAGTCGATTTAAAAAAAGGGCGAAGCCCAAGATGAATTGAATAGCAGATACACGGCGGCGCCTTGGTTGCATTCGCACGGAAGTGGTTGAATCTTAGAAGGCGAATCGAGGCAGCAGTAAAGGGGGCGGAACAATCGAGTATCTCGAAGTCATGGGTTTTGGGTCGTGAAATGGGTGTAATGGCTGCATCGATCATCGGAGTTGAGGCGCGTGGCTAGGAGGTGTGGAAGTGGAGTTTGCGCTCGCAATTATGGCGATGGGGGTTATTCAATCGCTGTGGCACTCGCAAGTCGGAGTGTCGACTGTGATGGGAAGGGTCGCGATTTATGGTTGAAGTCGCGATGGCAATTAGGTCACGTCATCATAGCAGTAAGATTCATTTCTCATTTTGGTTGATTTAGTTTTTTTTTAAATATCGTAAAGGAAAAAAATTTCTTTATATATACGTATATTTACATGCGAAAAAATATATGTTACAATAAGATATCTATGATAATTCTGTTTTTAATATATAGGATTTTCAATTTACAGTACATCAATCATCATATATGTGTGTGTGTGTGTGTTACAATAGGATTATAAACGATTTTTTTTTCAAAATTATGGATATTCATATATATATGCATGTAGAAAAATATAAAATAAAAAAATAAATACTTTACAAATATCCATTTTTAAATTTAATAATTTATTTTAAAATAATGGATTTGGTGGGAAAAATTGTTTAACTAACTTATCTTACTTATTTTAGATACTAAAAGATTTTAACAGGGAATTTGTTTAAAATTAAATAATTAGTTAATAAAAGATGTTTAAATAATAATTTATCAAATGGAAAATTAGTTTAAAACCAAATTTTTAGTTAAAATTAATGATAAAATAGTGATTTATTGTTGGGCCAATTCAAATAATAATAAATCGTGATTTGTTTATACAAGGTCAAAATTGTAAAGAAACGAGTTGGAATGGAAATAGATTGCAAAAATAAAGACAAAGATGAGATCTTCTCACTCAAATTTTAATCGTTGAAGATTTCAGTTATTGATTGTTGTTTGGATGTGATAGTATATATATATATATATATATATATATATAGTGTGTGTGTGTATTTAGTAATTGATTTCCCACATTATATAGCGGATGAGACCCTATGCACCGCATAATAGTGGATGATTTTATATAATCCCATATATCGCGATGTTCCACCTCGAAGTGGAATTGGTATTTAATTGTTGTGCTAACATCTTTGGATGCAGGGAAATAGGTTGGAGGGATCCAACTGGATTCCTCAAATATTTGAATTTGTTTCAATGTTGTGTGTTGATTTATTTATAATCTGTGTATGATTATATTTTGTGATGGAAATTATTTGAAGGATATTGTTTAGCCGAATATATTTTTGGTATCGTTGGATACCCGAAATATAAAAATTGGATTTTTGGAAATTAAAGTAGAAAACTTTAAGTAAATTCATTTTTAATAATTAGTGAATTTAAAAGAAGGAACTTAAATGGGTAAATATTGATTTGAAATCTTATCGAATTAATTCCAAAATATGAGAAAAGTTTTTAATAAATGGATTAAAAGTTGGAGAATTTATTTAAAATTCATATTTTAAATTATTTGGAAGAAATAAAGGAATTTGTTTTAAAAGATAACAAATTAGGTATTTCAATGAAAATTTACTAGGTGTTTGAAAATAAATCTTTGGGAAACCGATTTGAAATTTGATTTGGTGTTTTGAAAATAAATTGGGAAATCGATTTGAAATCGATTTGTTGTTTTAAAATAAATCTTTGGGAAATCGATTTGAAATTTGATTTGGTGTTTTGAAAATGAAGTGGGAATTCGATTTGAAATTGATTTGTTATTTTAAAATAAATCTTTGGGAAATTGATTTGGAAATTGATTTGGTGTTTGAAATAATTATTTGGAAAATCAATTTGGAAGTTGATTTGGTGTTTGAAATAAATGTTTGAAAAATCAATTTGGAATTTGATATGATGTTCGAAAATGAATATTTGGAAATCGATTTAAAAATCGTATATTAGTGGATATTTGAAAATTAAATTCACAATGGGAATTTTATAAAGGAAAGGGAATTTTGTTTTAAAAATAGACATTGGTTTATTTTTAAAAGTGTGGAAAGAAATATATAGATTTGGAATGTAAATTTAAAATAAATCAAGAAGGATTTATTAGTTGATTCAAATGAACCATTTTGAAAAGGAAAGTATATTTTCCCTGGAAAGCCGAATATGTTTTCAAAGTAGCTTTCAAATCTAAATTAAAAGTTCTAGTGTTGGTTTTAAAAGAATGTTTTGGAGAAATTATTTTCTTAAGTCATTTTAAAAATCTGTAGAGTAAAGATTTATTTAACTAATTATAGAAGTGATTATTTCAAGATTTAATTGATATTTGATTTAAACAATGGTTATTCAAATAGTTATATTTTATCTAATAATTTCATTTTAAAATTATTTTTGGCTTAAGATTTCTGTTAGATATGAGTATAAACTTTCATAACTAATGTTTTAAAATAAAGTGTTTTAAAATAGTTTTATTTTAAATATTTCCATGTATATATGTTTGGATAAGTAATTTAAATTATTTTAAAGTATTTAAACTCAGCAAATTTTCAGTGGAATAAATATTTGGAAATTTATTCTACATGAGGAAAATGATTTGAATTTTTTTTTCAAAGTGATGAAGTGTTAAAAAATATATCTTGCGAAGATATTTTGAAAATAAATAATTGGAGAAAAATTATTTAAAATCTAAGGATTGTTTTGAATATTGATTGATAGTTAAATAACCGACTATCAATATTGGCCTTTAAGTGGCAAATGATTTTCGATGCGACCGGCGGTCGGATTCCAAATGGATATTCGAAAACCACATCGAATCTTTATGATGGATCTTTTGTTTTAAAAGATCAAAAGTGAAAATTTGTTGTGATTTGCTTGAAATCTGAATGTAACACTTATTTTAAATAAAATAAGCGCTCGTTATTCGGATTAGTCAGGAGAGGACTTTGTGTCATAAAACCCATTCCGAATAATGATACGACGAAATGGGATTGCATTTGAAGATGGTGTTAAGATCGGGTATTTTCGAAAATGAAAGGATTAAGTATCGAATGTCTCTGCACTGAGTTGCTTTGGTATAGAGATTTTATCACCCTTTGTGATGGGGAGTTTGGACGTGATTAGTGAATATCCGGATTTGCAAGGGCTTCTATGAAGTGCCTTCGGTTCCGTTCGATCCCAAAACTGACTTGTATGGATGTATGTCTGACGTTACACTTTGAGATGTAAAGCTGGTCTCTATCAAATACGAATCTGTTAGTGACAGAGAATTTATTCTCTTAGCTTAACACCCTTCTCTGAGATGAACGAGCTCAGAGGTTATGTAGTTGATGGTTACTAGTGATACATTCCCATTTCGGTAATGTGGCATACGAAGTGCTGCTGATCATTTGTTGATCGAAGCATGGCTTTTGTGTAAAGCATAGGTTTGTGGACTAGACTTCGTCGAACCTCACAAACCGAAAATGGCCGAAACAGGAAGGATGCGCCAAGGTTATTTGGGGGTAGCGCCCCCTGAGGGTATGTCCATTTCCTTCTGGAAAAGGGTTGTATCATGGAATGGAGCCTAGGTATTTAACCTATGTTGCTGCTGCAAATCTATTACTTTGTGGTTGTTTCTTTGTGGTTGAGGATCCTCCGATAAAGGTCGGTAACGACCGGGGGATGGCACACTCATGATAGTTAGTTACCTAGTTACAGAGGTAACCCGACCTTGTGTTGGCAGAGATCCGGTTAGGTTCTCGAGGCATCCCTCCAAAGGCGTACCCATGTGGCCCAGGAAGTTCCTTAGCCTGGCCATTTGTTGGAAATCCAGTCACCAATACGCGCCTTGTACGGTTTTAGTTGTAGAACCTGCAATCTAATATGGTAGCTATAGTAGGCATACTATAATGGTACGTATGCTGGCTAAGATTAATATTATGCTTGCAAATGTTTTCCACTATGCACAAATGATAATATTAAAAAGGATTTTGCGTATCAAGCATGTTTGACTATCATAAGGAGAAATCTCCCCCAAGTGTGCGATTGCATTGTGTGTGTGCCGGGAGGCCTTATGGTAGTTTCATTTTCCAAAAACATAGCGGATTTCTTTTCCTTTCTTTGTGAAAATAACTGTTTTTAAGATCTCACACCGGCCCCATGACTGACCTAAAGTTTATTGTTCCCTTTCTAAACTCTGGGTGCCCATAATTTTCCACACGGGCAGTCTAGAGTCAGGTTATCATTATTTTGGAGCGAAGTCATAAAAGATATGCTGTGCAGATCTAGAGTCAAGCTGGATGACGAGGCATATCACTAGTTTATAATATTTCTTTTCCGCTGTTGTGTTGTTGTAAACTTTGATGATGTATGTATAAACTGATATAGTTCTTTGTTTTAAAAGATTATTCATTAATCTATTATATATTGTTCCGCTGCGAAATGTGAGATTCTGTTATTGTTTCTGTTTCTTCTTCTTCTTTAACCCAAGTGGTTTGGTTTTCCAGCATTCGACTGTGCGACATTTGATACAGTGGATGTATTGATGTTGAATTTCGGGTGTCAAAAAATTTGGGTCGTTACAAAGCATCCCATGTTTCACAGTTCCTAGATTTAGTCTTTGAGGTAACGATTACCTTTAACATATAACATATTCCACTTTGAATGCCAATTTTCCATTTTAAAATCACACAACTGATTTCTACAAACATATAACTTTTAGGCTCGACATCCCAAGAGTAAGCGTTAAGCTAAGAGAAGTTGCCTTCTCCACCACCAAACGGCTGATAGATTCATAATGATCAATTATTGCAAAAGATTTGGGAGTGAATTTTTAAGGTTGGAGTCATATTTAAAAAGTTGCTGAAAACCGCAACAAATAGTGTTACGAATAGTGGTTTTTAAGCCATATTGACCAAAACAAATTTCTGTTATTTGAAAATTTATTTGCACAACTCAAATCTCTTTTAAAAAATTTAAAAAAAAATTAATTTTTTTCCACTTTTTGAAACATTTTAAAATATTAAATTTCAAGAAGTCCTTCTTTTTTGGGTTCTGAACTACAAATCGTTTGAAAACTTTTTTTACCTATATTTCAAAATCTGCTTATTGAAATTTTGATATTTTTCATTTGTTTAAAATTTTTGGAAGTAGTAGTTCATAAAATTATTATTACAAATAATTCTAAGCTGCATTCCACTTTATATGCGCATTCAACTTTTGCGGTGCAAAATCGCGAACTACCGTTATACGACAAGCCTAGTATAGACTTATTTTTCGTTACTTAATCAAACTACTCCAAGTTTGTTCTTAGTGTTTATAAAACATATATAAATAATTTTAAAAAGTGTTTAATGATTCCATACTACTTTTATAACTTGATTCGCAAAGTGATTTCCTTGTGTAATATTGACATGTATTTAACGTGACTTGTTACTACAATCAAACCATTATATCATCATCATCCAGACATGATAAACAACAATAATAAACACATATTGCAAACTATATCGTATCATCCAATATATGATATATATATATGTATGTATATACATATATAAATATAAATATGGAGTATCTCACCTTCATTGAAAAACGAACTAACTAGAATCAACTATAGCTTTGCAAACTAGAGCCAAAATTCTATGAACTCGAACCTAGAAGCCCTTGGAGTGCTTGGCTTAGGTCTTTGTGCTTATGGCTAAGCAAGGAAAGAGGTGGTAGCTTGGCTAGTGGTTGTAAAGGGTGGTGGCTATGGATTTGAATGAGGAAAAGAAGTGATCTCGAAGTGTTTTGAGGTGTTTATTTGTATATATTATACAAATTTAACTTCTTTTCATCGATATTTTCTTCCTTATTTTTTTCACTGGAGAAACCATTTAAAAGCATAGAAATGAGGAGGAAGATTGGGAAAAGGTTGTTGGAAATTATGAAGAATGGTTGGGGTATTTATAAGAAAATTTTTGAATCAAAATATTTTAAAACGGAATTACCAAACTAGCCTTACCAACACCTCCGACCCCACCATGATGCACAGCAGCCACCCCCTCCTCCTAGCTATGTGGTGGTGGTAACAATGGTAGGTAGTGGTGATGTGGTGTAATGTTAATTTAATGTTTGCTTTTCAAAGTAATTATTAGTTTAGATATTTTATTTTATTTCCCTTAATAAATAAACGTGTAAAATAGTATGGATCTTTTATGCTATTCTCTTATGTGTGTGTGTGCATGTGTATGTTAATGTGTGTATGTTCATGCCATAAAAGGTGCACAAGTCATTTGAACAACATCATATAACTTATATACCTTAAACCATTATGTACTTGTATTTCGATCTTCGGTCCTATTTTCATTTTATAGTTAATATATATATATATATATATATATATATATATATATATATATATATAAATCAAATTTTGAAAACAAATATCTTATCATTATAAATGAATTAAAATGATCCTATTTAAATTATTAAATCGTATAAAAAATATGGTACAATTGTTTGCAAGAAGTGTTATTATATTGGTAAAGTGATAATAATTTTCCTTATAATTTCAAATCTTATTTATCCATTTTTAAAACTATCACATTTTATTTATTATCAACTTATTGCTATTATAAACGAGTTTTTATCAATTTAAAACTATTATTTGAGTATTTTTAATAATATCAAATCATTAAATCTTAGGTTAAAATCATTAATTTATTATTATATATATACGACATCACTAATGATGTCATAAATCAGTTAAATTTTTATTAATATATTTTTAAATAGCTTTACCATTTTGATTTATGGATCAAAACATTGTTATTGGGTTTATAAATCCTTATATATAAATATTTCAAAAATAATCTAAATTTATTAAAGTGATGAATTTGCGTGTCATTACTGACTCTGCACCTTAAAAGAATTTCATCCTCAAAATAGAGCTCAAATTTGGTAATAGTTATTCCTATGTTGAAATTTCAAATATATATCATTTTACGGTACTTACATATTATTCATATGCAATTATCTTTGATCTTAAATTCAAATATATCATTTTGATTCCCTACTAATATTGATCCTCTGATTTTCAAGTGGGATATTAATTAGGCTCAGAGGCTATTTTCTAACCGCGTTTGAATTTCTCTTCCAAGCCCGATGAGTGGAACATAAAGCGTTAACAATATAAGAAGCCCAAAGGATGGTGCATATCGAAAGAATCAAATACCTGGACCTAGAAAGTTAATAAAAAGTAAAAGATTCAAAGAATTATATTCGAAAGTGTAGTGCAGAACAAAAGAGTTAGATTAGAATTTCTGAACTTCAATTTATAAATAATGTTTTCTAAACATTCCTTCTTATTACCAGGAACGAGTTTCTAGTCTCCTATGATTTCTGCACGATAATTCCTGGACTAATTTCATTATTAGATATGATTTTATGGCCTTCGACTCACTTTTAGATGATGATTTCTAGAATTCATTTAATAATACCCAAATCTGGGTGTCGAGTCTTCTATTATAAATTTCTGATCTTCCACTATATCCTAAACATGATTTTTGGACCTGATTTATCAATATCTGAATCTGAGTTTCGGTTACACTACTATTAATTTCAGGACTTCATTTATCAATACCTGAATCTTTATTTTAGGTCTTCTATTATTCTAGAGTTGGATTTCTGGACTTCTTCTATTATAAATGCCAGATAGATTTCTGGTCATCTCTTATTCTCAGATGACGAATTTCAAATTTCTACCCAGATCCGAGGTTCAGGGCTTCTATTATTTTCGGATGATAATTCACATACTTCTTTTATTATTATTATTATTCCTAGATATTGATTTCTGGACTCTTATTAATTATCCCAAATAAGGATTTTCGGTCTTCTATGACTTGTTTCCTAATGATGGTTTTTAGACTTTTATTATTACCAAACAATTTTTCTTGGCCTTATATCAATTATTTCCATATAATGGCTTCTAGACTTCTATTATTATTATTTGTAGAAGAAGATTGCTAAATTTCTATTATTAATGCCACATTTGGATATTTGTCCTTTATTACTAATTACGTAGTTTGATTTTTGGTCTTCAATTAGTACAACCAAAGTCGGATTTCTAGTCTTCTCTCATTACTACACACGTTAGACCTTGAGACTTTTATTATTACCGGACAAGAATTTCCTGTCTTTTAGTCATTCCCAACTAGGGATTTCTCATCACTTATTATCTCCAAATGATGATCTATTACTTTCCAATATGCATAGATTTAGTATTCTTGAATTCTATTATTAGAAATTCTAATAATATCTCTAATAATATTATGAACACTTACCAAACATATTTTTACACAGATTTCAAATTAATGATAAGAAATGTTATCTACTTTGTGCTTTGTAGGAAAACAAGTTTAATAACGAAAATCATTAAGGATGAAACAATGCAAACGAGAATTCTTGGTTTTTTGTTCTATAGAACAAAAACTTCTTTTATACAAGTGGAGTGGTCTAAATGTTAACCACAAAATTCACCCAAGGATAATGTTATGAAAGAAGGCTTCCGAGGACATCGAAATATGGGTTCTGAAGTGTTGAAAGAAGGCTTATGAAAGCATCGAAAATAAAAACATCATAGGTGCTTGCTAGTATTGAAAAGTGGTTCCACTATGGTTAAAAAGGGGATAATGAACTGAAATTGCTTTCGAAGCAAATTAGATTGGTGCCGCAAGCATTGGACATCTCCGCAGAAGATAAAAGCAATGGCTTCCACCAAATACTACCCCTTCCATAGGTATCGAACCCTCTGAGACAATTAGTTCTGCCACTATCTACCTTCCACAGAAGAAGAATCTGTCACACTTCCCTTTTTGCATGGATTATAAGGGGTTTCACATGCATCATTAGGGCTTCTACAAGTAACAAATGCATTGCCTCTTCCTTATCCCACGTCCATTGGTTAAGGCTTAGCATCTATTGGTACTTCCATAATTGTTGACTGAGGGATGTGCCCACATTTATTGTTGTGAAGGCTGCCACAAATGTTGAGTTAGACTAACTAAAAAAGCGACTATACCTTCTACAACCATTGAAGAAGGTGTTTTCGTCAGGGTCCAAAGTTGTTTCGCAAACATTAAAGAAGCTCTGCAAGAGTTGATCTCTTTTCTCCATCAAGCAAGCCCTCTGCACGACTTCCATTCACATATCATTAGTCTACGGTGGCACCAAAGACTAATAACAACAATTTGGCAAACACAAAGGAAATTAACAATGTTAAAGCCATCATTATGACTTATCAAGATAGCATGCCATCAAGTTTAAGAGGAATATTGACCAAAAGCATCCCATAGATCAATAATCGAAGTAATATTTTGCAAGTATCGATGTCGCACCACATATATAATATAAGATATTGAAGATTTAGCAAAGAGAGAAAAATTAGATACATCCACAAAGAAAATTCAAGGGGAATTAGCTCATTTTCTTTCACAAAGCTTCTAGAGCCTTTAAATTCCTTACAACTTCTATGGAGCTATTAGTCCCACATCGAGAGTTGGAGCAAGCATATCCCCATCCTACCTCTATAAATATAGTGGTACCACCTCATTAAAGAGGACTAGAATCTCTCTTTCTCATGTGGTTCCTCTTGTAATAGAATTAAAATATTAATAAAGAGGATGGCTTGAGCATATTCGGATTTTATCTATTTTATTCTTTGACATCCATGAATTTAAATTCAAATGAGTTAATTTACTACAAACCTCAAGAGCATTTGTAGAACTTCTATCAACAAGCTAAATTCACACCCATTTGGGGTTTTAAAGATTTTTATCATTAGCACTTTTGTTGCTAGAAAGCGGGCTCAGACCTCTAGGTGACCAAAATAAACTAACGGAGATTTTAAATAAATATTTAAAATTTTGAAATCTATATTCATCCTTTGATATTTAAATATGGAGAGTAATCACTACCCATGTTTGAACATGCTTCAGAAGTAGAAAGCAGCAAGAAGCTTTCATCATTCATCACATGGTTTCTCATTTCGTATGGTTTCGCATTTCACATCGAAACATGTAAGTAGCAGGTCACTTGACTGTACTACTGGCATACCACTTCATTCATCCCAACCGAATTCTTATTTATTCAATGGAAAAATCAAAACTAATTTGGGAAATTAGAAACAAATTCAAAGGCGATTTAATTTTTATTCCAGCTCCATCGAAGTCAGAGGTTGGTCGAGCCTTTTGGTTTGTGTTTGAAGTGGTGGATTCTGACTCCATCGAAGCCAGGGAGTAGCGAAGATGATTGGATTTGGTTGATGCCCCCATATCCATTGAAGGGGTTTCCTCCACGTCGGTAAATGTAGTGCCTCCACATCTGTCGGAGGAGTTCCTCCGCATGTGTCGAACCGATAGCTTCCGTTACAGTTAATAGATTGCTTCCGACTTCACTTAATTATGAGTAGTCTCCACTTGGCTTGCTTCCTCTAATGTTTTCCTTCGAATTGAATGATTTAAAGTGCTTCTATAGTTGTTGGCTTTCTCTAATGTTTAATATGAGGAACCACAGTGGTTGAGATTGGATAGGAGTAGAACCCCTTATTTCCATTCGTCGAGGTTGATGTGTTGCTCTCTTCCGCCTAGTTTATTGCTGCAATTATTAGTATTTTCTGTTAAATGGGGTTACTTAAATGTTTGGTGAAGTAGTCGAGTTAGCTTCCATTAATGGAGAAGTGGATAGCGGCGGACGAGTTTGGATAGTTTCATTATTCCCTTCCGTTGGTTGACAGAACAAAAAGACACAAGCTAGCCAGATGATGGTGACACAAGTTATGGCCCACCATCATTTTATAAGCATTGCTTTAACACCGATTTGGTGCCACCTAGTATTGGCATGCTTTCATAATCATTTAGTAAAGACTTATTTATCTAATGACTAGATTTGGCTTTCGCATTAGTTGGTCTTAAGATTCTTTCGTCATCATTGGTCTGATGCTTTCGCAATTGTCAATATTGATATCTAGGGATGGGTTTGTGTATTTTGGTGGAGCCTTTCATCGATGTTGAAGTTAATAATTATGTAGGATATGGATGAAGCCTTCCATCGAAGCTGATGGTGCTGCAAGTATCAATTAAATGTCGTTTCATGGGTGCTTCCTGCATTATTTAATTAAGTGCCCTGTCACAAGTATTGTTCACCATATCGCAATTATCGAATGAAATTCTGCAGTAATAATTGGATTATGGTTCTTTCTTCTACAATATTTATTTGATGTCGTCAAGATTTTGCGCTGCCACGGGTTTTTTTGTCACCCAACAGTTAAGATTATTCTTCAAATCACTGACCAATAACCACCATTCAATAACCCTTGTTATTTTGAAAGTCATTATTTGTGCTCAAAGCAAGTAGGTACAAGGTATGGGACACTAACCCTTAAAATCTAGAAACTTTAAGAATTATATATTAAACAAAGTTCCCGAATGTTCAGATCTCGAAAATGATACTTTGAATTTTGATTGTGTTTACAAAATTGATCTCGAGAACATTTTTTCATAAAACTTACATCATTGGTTTTGTATATCAGTTGTTTGCAACAACGCCATTTTCAAATGTTAAGATCTTGCATAAATGAGATCAATTTCACAACTTATAAATTTGTAATCCTTCGTTATTTCACAAAGTTTTGGGCAAATTTAACTTTCAAAGGCATGATTAGTTTCAAATGAGCATAGTTTTAAAGTTTTAAATTTTTTAGGTATATCGAGTTTTTGGTATTTATATGCATATGACTATGAATATATATGAGTCTCCAACTGTACATAAATTTATACATAAGAAATTTTAAACATATTCAATTCCAACACAAATATATTTTGGCTATGCATATGGTTTTCAATGTGAATTTTGCATGCACTAGTTTTGATGTAAATTGATTTTATACATCCTATGTTTGCTTAAGTGTGTCTATTAAATATACAAGATTTAGATAAATAACAGATTTCGTTAAGAAGGATTTAGACATATGTATATTTGCCCCAATTTTGGAGTATCCAAAATGTGACGACCTACCCTTCTCGACCTTCGAAAACCGACATAACATACGCCACTTGTGTATATATGCCGACGATCGAGTGTCGAAAAAGACAGATTGCTGAGGGAAAGAAAGAAGGTGGTGGAAGAAGAGAAAACAAAACAACATCAGAATCTCACAATCGCAGTGGAACAATATATAATAGATAAATGACTGATCTATATACAAAAAGAACTATACCTATTTTATACATTACATCATCAGAGTACAACACAATATATAGCAAAATACTGGACAATTATATTAACTTGTCCCAAAAACAGAATACACAGCATATACAACACAACGGAATATACATCAAGTACGAGTGGTACGTCTCGCCATGCAGCTCGTCTCCAGAGCTCCACAGCATCCTACCCCGTATTTATAATACTCGGTCCGACACGAGCACTATAATAAAATAACACACGAGTCAGTCTGGAAAACCAACGTGAGAAAATACACTCAATTTGAATTATTAAAGTTTCAAAAATCCTTGGTATCTCGTAAGACCACGCCACAAAAAAATATATCGGGGTTTTACCTTACGATAACCCAAAACATTTCTTATAATATCTTCTGATATTATAATAGTGTCTAAACACAAATATTTATTCAAATAGCCAAAATTGTGACACTATTAAATTCCAGCAACACTAGGCTCTACAATTAAAACCGTAAAGGGCACGTAGGAAGGAGGGATTTCCAACAAATGACTTGGCACTGGGGTACCAGCTATCATGGTACCTGGTCTAGATCAGCATACCGAGGACCCCTCCTGTTCCTCTGCAACACAAGACCGAACTACCCCTTACTAGATAGCCCGAGTAAGATCACTCCACAGTTGGGATCAACAACCGCCCACAACCGAATAAAAAGGAACAATAGACAGGGATGACCTTACCCTAATTGGGTGCTACCCACTTAGCCTTGCTGCATATCCCTTGCTTTTCAGTCATTCCCAGTCGACGAGGCTTGAAGCTAAGCGTTACCTTTTTAGAACACATCTCACTTAGAATGCTCATCGTTGTCTTGACGAAGTTCTGGAAGCATTCATCCATACAAGTCCATTCTCGATCCGAACGAAACCGAAGGCACACTCCTACTACATCCATTTCGGAATCATCCTGAAGATTAGTAGCGATTAGCCCTTGGACTTCTCTGCTCCATCTTTGACTCCAAACTCTCACCTTCATCACGAAAACGTACTCATTGGATCGAAGTGGTTTTCAGATTACAAATCCGATCCTGGTCTCTTCGAAACAACATTCGATATTTTCCGGTAAACTCAACCCTGGTTCTTTAGGAAATAAACAGTCGAAATAATATCGGAGATCACCTACTAACTGTTAGTGGACGGATTTCCTTATAAACGTCCTAGAAGAACGAACGAGTGTTTATGTACAATATAGCACCTCGAACGGTAACTGTACCATATAATTCTCGTACTCTTCCTATATATTTCCAAAGTCATATTTGGGTCCAGATTTGATAGTCGGTTTGTTAACTATCAAATAAACAATCAATTCAACCAATTATTTTATTCCCATTGAAACTCCAAGTCTCATAAAATTTAGATTTTTAAATAAGTTAAATAACTTTCAAAAATATATACTTAACCATTTAAAATAAAGCTACTTTAAATACTCTTTAACTTAGAACAATAGTTATGAAATTCTATACTAATTTTTCAAGTAAACTTAAGCCAAAACTTCTTTTAAAATAAAGCTACTATATAAAATAACTATTTAATAATTACCTTTTTAAAAATAATACCGATTTAATCCTTTAAAATCATTACTACTATAACTAACTTAATAAATATTTACCTTAAAGATTTTAAAACAATTTAAGGAAATAATTTCTCCAAAACATTCCTTTTTTTTAAACCGACTTTAAAACTTTTAATTTTATACTTAAAAGCTACTTTGAAAGCATACTTGG
Source organism: Allium cepa (assembly GCA_030765085.1). NCBI lineage: Eukaryota > Viridiplantae > Streptophyta > Magnoliopsida > Asparagales > Amaryllidaceae > Allium > Allium cepa. Next base: position 592,957,036 of record CM060937.1, read on the forward strand.
CTTTTCGAGAAATACACTTTCCATTTCAATATAGCCCATCTAACCCTTTATAAATCCTCGATTTATTCCAATTTAATTTACGCCCCAATCTCGTAAATTTCTTTTGACACTTCAAAAACAAAAACACTTTTATTTTTAAAACACAATTCCCATCTCTTATAAATTCCCACTGTGAATTTATACTTCCAAATTTATCCCCTGATAAATATTTTACTTTACTTATAAACCCATTTTAAAAATTCTCATTTCTCATTTTCCTTTAAACCATAGTTTCCGAAAACCACTTAATCGATTTTAAATCGATTTCCTGAGTGAAATTCACTTTAAAATTTATCTCTAGATTTATCCAAAATCAATTCAAAAATCCATTAACACCAAATTCACCCTTTATTATGATTTAAAATCCTTATTTAAAACTGAAACATCAATTCCATTCTTTATTTCCAAACTCCCATTTCATTTTCCTTTAAAAATCCCACCTTCATATATTTGATATCTTAAAATACCCAAATATATTCAGCCAACCATAGCAATCAATAACATCAATTCCAAAATAATCTATCATAGATTATCAGTTAACATATCACAGTTTATGAAAATAAATTTCAATATTCTGAGGAATCCAGTTGCATCCCTCCAACCTCTTTCCCTGCATCCATAGATGTTTACACAATATAAAAATAACAATTCCACTTCGAAGTGGAATATCGTGGTATATGGGCTCATCCGCTGTTATGTGGGGCACATAGGGTCTCATTCCTATATAATGCGGGAATTAATCAGTCTAATATATACACTACTATATATAATATCACATCCAAACTGATAATAATTATCAATGCAAGCAATCAATCAATAATTTAAATTTTATTTATTTAAATTAACCAGTATCTAGATGTGAGTGAGATTAACTCACCTAGAATTCGTCGAGCATCCCAATTTTAAATTAAATCAAACGCCTTCGATTTAATCTAAAATTCTCGCTTGCTCCAAATGTCTCCGAATCTGCTGCAGTACGTAGACCACACCGCTGCGATTCTGACGCTTTCAGTTACGTTGGAATCTGACCATGCATGCAAAAGTTATGTTATTTATAAGTTTGAATATGAATTTTATAATATAATTTCTATTTTTATATATACTTAAGACATCCTGGCCGTTCAAAAACTCTCCCCCGGATCTAGGCAGCGCTTTTTGACTCCCTCCACCCTTGTTGCCATTAACAGGACGAACAAAAAGACCCAACACTTACCACGAATGTCACATCGTCGGACCCCCCTCCCCCCCCTACCGCGTCCGACTAGAGGACGATCCATTCCCTCCACTTCGTGCCCTGCAGTTAGCTCCACCCACGGTCGGAAGCACATGAAACTCGGTGCCACTATCGACAAGAAATCGGCCCCGAAACAAATTACCTTCCCGAGCAACTTATGGCCTCCATGTCTTGTTGGTGATCTCCACCGTTGGGTGCATTCAGCTCGCCATGCTCTTCGATCCTCCGGTTAGGAGCTTTCGATAAAAATGCATGGATCAAGAGGAATCGAAGGGGAAAGATCAAGAGATTTCAGCCATTAAATGAATAAGTGGTGGCTAAGTTAATAATCATTAGGATTTTAACTGTTTCAGCATATATATAAACGATTATATATAATATTTTAATATTATTTCCGATTTAAACGTGCTATTTCAAACAAACTCCAAATGAAACGTGCCGTCTGTCGTTTATAATGTTTTACCCATATTTCAAACACAATGGAACGTGTTTCGGGGTCTAATTCAATCATAGGTGGATGATAGCTTTTTGAATCGATTTAAAATATAAAATTATCGATTTAAATTTCAAAGCATTTCTCACTCGTACGAACAAACAGTAACTCCAAATGCTACAAAATTTGAAATCCGATAATAACTAATTATTACGGATCTAATGGAACTAGTTTCGTTGAATTCCGAGACCATGCCTCGAAAGGCTATTTTAACTCGTCGATTAAATCGAACGCTTTTCAAAATCGCTGAAAACATTTCAAAATTTCATTTTTAAAGCTTTACTAACTTAATTATAAATCATATAAAATTTATATTCACATTAGAAATCATTCTGATTCGTTTTAAATCAAAATCTGGTTATTTACATCATTAATATATATTAAATTCCACCACTAGATTAATATAAAAATTCCAAAATTAACTTATCGATTTTTGATTCCATCTAAAGGTCCAATATTAAAATTCAAATCCAACTAGACTTTCAATAAATTTTAGAAACCATTTCCATATCTATATATGCCTAAATTCACAAATTATCCTAATTTCAAATATTAAATTATTATTATCCAAATTCAATTAAATATGCCATATTTGAAATTATAACTAAACTTATTGATTCAACCAAAATCTTGTATTTCAAAATCAATTTATAATCCACATTCAACATTTAAAATGAATTAAATGTTCAAAATCTAATGACCAAAATTCCGGGTCATTACATTCCTTTCCCCTTATAAAAATTTCATCTCCAAAATTAGCTAAGGTAGGAAAAATGCTCCTAAACCAATTAATTTACCCCAAAATCCACTTAATTAAAGCTAACATTCACTTCTCAAAACCCTTTTAGTTTAATCCAAAACCATTAGCTTCGATTTTTAACTCAAAAACTTTGATTTCTAACATCGTTCCAAAAATCAACTTTTCTAGTTATCCAAAATTTTCAAAACTTCCAAAAAATTTCTAACTCCCAAATTTTCAAAAAATTTTAACAGCGTCTCCTTTGTACAGAGAGCGTTTTACAATATCTCAAATATGATAAATATATATACATCGACCTACACGGTCGAAAAACAAAATATATAACAGTATATTATCTTAATTTTTTTATTGCGTACGTGTACCTCACATTAGTGTTTATAAGCGAGCGGCTAATTTATTATGCATTTACATGCTCTAAACTATATGTGCTTGCCTCCCGTACCTGTACTTACTCAACAAGCACATAATTTTCCAAAATCATGAAGTTTTAACCCCATTCCATTTATCTACTAGCCCAACACAAAGCTTCATAACCCAAACAAATAAATTTCATAATCCAACATGTTAACCATATATTATAACCAATCACAAGGCTTCAACTCTATTTTAGCTTCCTTTATAAATCCATATTTCATTTTTATTCCACTCGGAATGATTATAACTAAGTTCACTACATTCAATTCTTATTTGCACCAACTAATCTCATATCCATATCAAATTGGTTTATATGCCTTACTTACATAATTTCACCTTTTTTCCAAATTCCCGATTTATTTATTTGCATCACATTTATGATTCGCTTTCATTTATATGCAAATCCATTTAATTAAATTTCAATCTATTCTAATTGATTCAAAAATCAATTTTATTCACTTCTTTTAATTCATTTACTTTCGTTTATGACAAAGGACTAATTTTCTATGCAAATTTGATGTTATTCATGCAAATAACAATTTCTTAAGCTTATAACCATTTTTACATTAATTCCAACTCAATTTTATATTAATTTCATTCCATTCTGAATTATCCACAACCCAACATTCTCATTTTCATTACATTATTAATTTAAATCCCTTCACTTACATTTCAATTTCATTATCCAAACAAGTTTTATTCAAAACCATTTAACAGAATTACTTCAAAGGTTTATTATCAACATCCATATCACAATTTAAGTTATAACCAACTTTAAAACTTAACTTTATTTCCAAATTCTACTCCAAAATCATCTTTCAAATCATATTTTATTCATATTCAATTTATTTACCCTTACATTAGATTCATTTCTTGATATCAATTACTTAAACATTTAACTTTGTTATATCTATCCACTTTTCAGTTTAATAAGTTGTATAAACTTATCAATTCAAAATTTCTTTAATTTCCACTTAACTTTACCCACATTAAATATTTATAACATATAGTTACATAAATATTTCACCATTCATATTTATATTCAACTTACTTAAGTCCAATTATCCTCTATTTACAAATAAATTTTTTATTTTATTAACAAACCAAATTTATTTAGGTTTTTCAATTACTTTTTTCTATTCATAAGTCACAAACTTATATATTTAAAATTTCATATTACTCCCTCAAGTCTATTTACATCCTATACCCATAATTCTGGATTATTTATTTCATTAAAGGACTTAAGTGCATTCATCCCATTCAATAATTGTAACTTACATAATTATCCTACTTTTCCACTTAATATCCAATTCAATTCAACCCAAATTTTAATTTTATTTAACTTAGCTTAAATTAAATTCTAATATACCTTATCCACTTGAATTTACTCAAGTTAAAATTTTAATTCCAAGATTTAAAATTTTCAATTTCCTCCTTATTTGGATCAACATCACTTTATATATTCAATGCCAATTCCTTTTTGCTTCTCACATCATTTAAATAGAATTCCCAGAAGTCAATTACGCGGTTTTTTTCAAAACCATTTTGAAAACATAAATAACTCATACCCTCTTGATATATCAAACCAAACCTTCGGATTTCCAAAACAACTAGTTTTACCAAAACAATTTCTCTTCGAAATTTTCTAAAACAAAATTGTTTATCAAACAATTCCAACAAATATTTATACCAAACCACCCAATAGCAATTCATCACTTCGAAACTCAAAAATGAATACTAATAATGTGGCCATTATCATCAGGATTATTTTCCAGTGACAGAAATTTGTCCAGTGTTTCCTTATTTCCATAAATTTATTTCAAAACAATTTCTATTCAAAAAAGATATTTCCCAAAATAATACTCCACTATTTCCTTCAAACAATCTGGAAAACATTTCAAAAATTCCCAAGATTTAAAAATTTCCACACTTTGTTCAAATTCAATTAAAAACATTTTCCCAAATTCCCGGGATTTAAATTCTGGTAAATTAGTTTTGGTTATGTTCCATTGTACTATTTCATGCTTACGTAATTCCATTTGGTTATATAGACAATTTCAAATTTAAGATTCTTATGTGATTATAATATTACAACCAAACATCCAAATATATATAATAATTTCAGAAAATTATTTCTTTTATATCAAAATAAAATTTTGGGTAAAATTATTTCATTTACCCACTTTAAAAACAATACAATGTCGGTTTATCTTGTTTAAGAGTTTAGAAACCCCTATCGATACGGTTGTACTTCCCGTACCAACCAGAATTCATAAACACTCAACCGATAAGTCAACAGAGTATAAAAACATTTTTATATTCACTAACAATTACGCGCTCATAGCTATTAATACACTCAAATCATTATAGAGTACTATTGACCCTATTTCTAATGATTATTTCCCCCACCAAAGCCTAGGTTATCGCCAACCTAAGCACTGATACCACTGTGACTACCCGCCCTTCTCGACCTTTGAAAATCGACATAACATATGCCACTTGTGTACATATGCCGATGATCGAATGCCGGAAACGACAGATTGTTGAGGGAAAGAAAGAAGGAGGTAGAAGAAGAGAAAACAAAACAACATCATAATCTGACAATCGCAGCAGAACAATATATATTAGATAAATGACTGATCTTTATACAAAAAGAACTACATCTGTTTTATACATAACATCATCAGAGTTACAAAACAATATATAGCAAAATACTAGAAAGTTATATTAACTTGTCCCACAAATAGAATACACAGCATACACAGCACAACTGAATATACATCAAGTACGAGTGATACGTCTCGCCATCCAACTCATCTCCAGAGCTCCACAACATCCTATACTGTATTTATAATGCTCGGTCTGACCTGCGCAATATTACAAAATAACACCCGAGTTAGTCTGGAAAACCAGCGTGAGAAAATACACTCAATTTGAATTATTAAAGTTTCAAAAATCCTTTTGAAAATCAAAGGTATCTCGTGAGACAACACCACAAATAAACATGTCGGGTTTTTAACTTACGATAACCCAAAACGCTTCTTATAAAATCCTCTGATATTGTAATAGTGTCTAAATACAAATACTTATTCAAATAGCCAAAATTGTTACAATATTAAATTCCAACAATACTAGGCTCTACAATCAAAACCGTAAAGGGCACGTAGGAAGAATGGATTTCCAACAAATGACTATGCACTGGGGTACCACCTATCATGGTACCTGGTCTAGATCTGCATACCGACGACCCCTTCTTCTCCTCTGCAACACAAGACCGGACTACTCTTTATTGGATAGCCTGAATAAGATTACCCCACGGTTGGGATCATCAACCGCCCCCACAACCGAATAAAAAGGGACCTCTAGATAGGGATGACCTTACCCTAATTGGGTGCTACCCACTTAGCCTTGCTGCATATCCCCTGATTTTCAGTCATTCTCGGTTGACGAGGCTCGAGGCTAAGCATTACCTTTTTAGAACACATCTCACTGAGAATGCTCATCGTCCTCCTGATGATGTTCTTAAAGCATTCATCAATACAAGTCCATTCCCGGTCTGAACAGAATCGAAGGCACTACTCCAACTACATCCATTTTGGAATCAGCCTCAGGGTTAGTAGCGATTAGCCCTTGCACTTCTATGCTCCTTCTTCGACTCTAAACTCTTGTCTTCATCACGAAAACATACTCGTTGGATATAAGTGGTTTTCGAATTACAAATACGATCCCGGTCTCTTCGAAACAACATTCGATATTTCCTGGTAAACTCAACCCCGTTTCTGTAGGAAATAAACAAACGAAATAAGATCGGAGATCACCTCCTAACCGTTAGTGGACGGATTTCCATATAAACGTCCTAGAAGAACGAACGAGTTTATATGTATAGTATTGCACCTCGAACGGTAACTGTACTATACAATGCCCATACTCTTCCTATATATTTCCAAGTCATACTTAGATCCAGATTTGATAGTCGTTTATTTAACTATCAAATAAACAATCAATTCAACCAATTATTTTTTTCCCACTTAAATGCCAAGTCTCAAAAAAATTAGATTTTTAAATAAATTAAATCACTTTCGAAAATATATACTTAAACATTTAAAATAAAGCTACTTTAAATACTCTTTAACTTAAAACAATAGTTATGAAATTCTATACTAATTTTCTAAGTAAAATTAAGCCCAAACTACTTTTAAAACAAAGCTACTTTATAAAATAACTATTTAATAATTATCTTTTTAATCATAATACCAATTTAATCCTTTAAAATCATTACTACTATAAACAACTTAATAAATACTTACCTTAAAGATTTAAAAACAATTTAAGAAAATAATTTCTCCTAAACATTTTTTAAAAAAACCAACTTTAAAACTTTTAATTTTATACTTAAAAGCTACTATGAAAACATACTTGGCTTTACAGGAAATATACTTTCCATTTCAATATAGGCCATCTAACCCTTTACAAATTCTCGATTTATTCCAATTTAATTTACGCCCCAATCTTGTAAATTTCTTTTAACACTTCAAAATAAAACAACTTTTATTTCTAAAGCACAATTCCCATCTCTTATAAATTCCCACCGTGAATTTATACTTCCAAATTTATTCACTGTAAATATTTCACTTTATTTATAAACCCAGTTTACAAATTCTCGTTTCTCATTTTTCTTTAAATCACAGTTTCCAAAAACCACTTAATCAATTTCAAATCGATTTCCTGAGTTAAATTCCCTTTAAAATTTATCTCTTGATTCATCGAAAATCAATTAAAAAATCCATTAACACCAAATTCACCCTTTATTACGATTTAAAATCCTTATTTAATTCTGAAACATTAATTCCATTCTTTATTTCAAAACTCCCATTTCATTTTCCTTTAAAAATCCCACATTCGTATATTTGATATCTTAAAATACCCAAATATATTTAGCCAAACATAGCAATCAATAACATAGATTCCAAAATAATCCATCATAGATTATCAACTAACATATCACAGTTTATGAAAATAAATTTCAATATTTTGAGGAATCCAGTTGAATCCCACCAGCCTGTTTTCCTACATCCATAGATGTAAGCACAATATAAAAATACGAATTCCATTTTGAGGTGGAATATCGTGGTATATGGGGTCATCCGCTATTATGCGGGGCGCATAAGGTCTCATCCTCTATATAATGCGGGAATCAATCACTCCAATATATATACACACTACTATATATAATATCACATCCAAACTGATAATAATTATCAATGCAATCAATCGATCAATAATTTAAATTTAAATTATTTAAATTAACCAGTATCAAGATGTGAGTGAGATTAACTCACCTAGAATTCATCGAGCGTCCTAATTTTAAACTAAATCAAATGCGTTCGATTTAATCTAAAATTCTCACTTGCTCCAAATGTCTCTGAATCTGCTGCAGCGTGTAGATCGCGTCACTGCGATTCCGATGCTTCCTGTTTCGTCGGAATCTGACCGTGCATGAAAAAGTTATGTTATTTATAAGTTTGAATATGAATTCCATAATATAATTTCTATTTTTATTTTTATGTATACTTAACACATCCCGGCAGTTCAAAAACTTTCCCCCAGATCTAGGCCGCACTTTTTGATTCCCTCCACCCTCGTTGCCATTAACAGGACGAACAAAAAGAACCAACACTTCGCATGAAAGTCACATCGCCGCACCCCTCTGTGTCCAGCTAGAGGACGATCCAAACCCTCCACTTCGTGCGCCGCAGTAAGCTACACTCAAGGTCGGAAGCACACGAAACTCAATGCCACTATTGACAAATAATCGGCCCCGGAACGAATTACCTTCCAAAGCAATTTCTGGCCTCCACGTCGACTTGTTTGTGATCTACACCGTTGGATGCCTTCAACTCGCCATGCTCTTCGATCTTCCATTTGGGAGCTTTCGATAACAATGCAAGGATCAAGAGGAATCGATGGGGAAAGTTCAAAAGATTTCGGCCATTAAATGAATAAGTGGCGGCTAGGTTAATAATCATTAGGGTTTTAACTATTTTAGCACATATATAAACGATTATATATAATATTTTAATAATATTTCCGATTTAAACGTGCCATTTAAAAAAAACTCCAAATGAAATGTGTCGTCTGGCGTTTAGAAGGTTTTACCCGTATTCCGAACACAATGGAACGTGTTTCGGGTCCAATTCAATCATATGTGGAAGACAGCTTTTTGAATCGATTTAAAATATTAAATTACCGATTTAAATTTCAAAGCGTTTCTCACCTGTACGAACAAACGGTAATCCCATATGCTACAGAATTTGAAATCCGATAATATTTAATTATTACGGATCCAATGGAACAGGTTTCGTCGAATTTCGAGACTATGCCTCGGAAGGCTATTTTAACTCATCGATTAAATCCAACGATTTTCAAAATCACCGAAAAACATTTTAAAATTTCATTTTTAAAACTTTACTAAATTAATTATAAATCATAAAAATTTATATTCACTTTAGAAATCATTTTGATTTGTTTTAAATCAAAATTTGGTTATTTACATCATTACTGTATATAAAATTCCACCTTTAAATTAATATAAAAATTCCAAATTTAACTTATCGATCTTTAATTCCATCCAAAGGTCCAATATTAAAATTCAGTCCAACTAGACTTTAAATGAATTTTAGAAACCATTTTCATATCTATATACGCCCAGATTCACAAATTATCCCAATTTCAAATATTAAATTATTATTATCCAAATTCAATTAAATTTACCATATTTTAAATTATAACTAAATTTATTGATTCAACCAAAATCTTGTATTTCAGAATCAATTTATAATCCATATTCAACATTTAAAATGAATAAAATATTCAAAATCTAACGACCAAAATTCCAGGTCGTTACACATAACATACGTGCATTACTATTCCAGTACACTTGTATAGTTTCATATAAATAAATGCCTTGTATGAATATGATTTCAATACATAAAAATTCATATATAGCATTTAATTTTAGTTGTATGAATATTTCACTTTAATTGCATATGGATTGTAAGCATGTCTCAGTTTATTATACCTTTTTCATACAGATTCGGTTCCATATTCAAATCTAATTCCACAACTAAATAGTTCTAAGTGCATTTGGCTTCATAAATAAATCTCTTTGACTTCACAACTTTCAGATGTGAATGATAGAATTGCACAGCATTTGGCTTCATAAATAAATCTCTTTGACTTCACAACTTTCAGATGTGAATGATAGAATTGCACATGCTTAACTCTAAGTACATATGCTCATTTCCTTTCCAAAAAATATCATTGTTTAAGTATACCATTTCTACATACATATGCACATACATTTGAATATGCATGATTTTCAATGAACATTGATTCTTAAGCAAATATATATGAGTTTTAAGTCTTAAAATGACCAAGACTTGTTCACATATGCAAATCGTTTCAGAAGCTTGGAAAGTAAAATTTCAAATATCTAGCTTTAAATACACATATCACCGGAAATTTGGATATAACTCTACTTATAGTGGATTCACATACATGTAACTGTTTCAAATGTGTATAAAGTTTCCAGTGTTATGTATGATTATATATGGTTTAGTGTATGCAGCCTTCTGTATACATAATTTTTTCGCTTACATCTAATTTTGATTTTTAAGTTTGGAAATGGTCATTTTTGTGTGTCGGGTTCGCTAAAGGCAATGTTTTGAATATGCGGTTCTGAAAGATCTCACAAAAAATAGTTTCAAATAAAAAAATTTAAATGCATGTGCATATCACATTTTAAACAAGGAAGTTTCTCGTAAATAGGGGATTCTGAGTTTTGTGTCAATTTTTTTAAAAGGTGTTATAGATACGAATCTTTGAAATATAGATAATTTAGATAGTGCAGATCGTTAAACCCAGAATCAGCACTTTACCAAATGTAAAGTTGAAGAATTGTGATGTTTAATCTAAATTTCCAAACATGTCCAAATTCCTTTTGTATGAACAAACAAATTTCTAATTCCCAAAGAGTCGAGTACACATCACTAAAAACGTATTTGTTTTTATGAAATTTTCTGTAACGACCCAGAATTGCAGTAATTTGAAATTGGTATATTTAATTGATTTTTAATATTTAGAAGTTGATTTTATAAGATGAATAACTTATATTTCGAATTTCTGGATTTAATTGGATAATAAAATTGTCAATTTAATATTTGAAATTGTGTAAATAATTGGAATTTGATTTTAATGTGAATGAAAATGATTTATAAAGTTTAATTTATTCTATTTGAATTATAATGATGTTAAAGAATTTTTAAAATTGAATTGACAGTTAAATTATATTCTATTTGAATTATAATGATGTTAAAGAATTTTTAAAATTGAATTAACAGTTAAATTGTAGAAATTGAAAATGTTAATATTTAACTGACATGTAAAAATATCCACTTTTCAAACAGTCTTGGATTTTGAAGAAACTAGTTTCTTTGGAACCGTAATGTTATATTATTGTAAGATTTCCAATTTCATGTCAATCGGATTTACGGTTTATCCAGGAGAAGCTAAAATGCATAGAAATCTGTTTAAGTAAATTTTGAATTTAAATAATTCGATTCGAAAACCTATCTTTCAAATAGGATCGAATTGGCTCCCAATATATATTCCATTGTGTTCGAAATAGGGGTAAAATATTATAAATGCCAGGCGCCAAGCTTCGTTTCGAGTTTGAAATTTTTTCGGATGAATGGCGTCGCAAAATCTATAAAAGGATGTCCTAATTTTTGTTTTGCACTCAAAACCCTAGCTAGGGTTAGCAGCCGCCACTTTCAAAACCAGTGGCCAATATTTTGATTCTTCTCCTCCCAATCTCTCTCAATCGATGAAGACTTAGCAAAAATCTCAACTACAAAATTATAGAGCACAACACGATCTACAGGATCAACGACTACGATCGAATTTGGAGCTGTGTATCATCATGAATTTAGCCATGAACAACACACGGTCGAATACTTTTTTGAAGCCGAGAGACAAACAAGCTTCAAATGCCTCTGGTCGATGGTGGCACGCGTAAGGGGCTTCGACATGGTGGTGTTCGATCGTGTTCACGGCGATCGTGGGTGGAGCTAGGGTCGGTCAACGTTCATGAGCTATTGGGTTTGTTCGGCTGGGTTTTATCGTGATGGAGGAAGAAGAAAAAAAATGGCCATGATCAAGGGATTCAAAACATATGACCAGATATGAGTAGGGTTTTAAAATTAAAAAAGAAAATAGAAAGTAATTATATATTTAACTCGTATAAACTTTGAAAATGTGTAACTTCTTCATGCGAGGTCCGTTTTTGACAAAACAAGTTGCGTTGGATCCATATTGACGAGCACTACATTTTAGAGCCGGTTTGGAGTTGATTGGAGCTAGTGTAAATTTTGGATAAAATTAAGCGCTTGTATAATTTTATTTAGAATAAAGCACTACAGCTGCTATTGGAATCAAAATGAATACAACTGAATCTTTCTGACTCAGTGATATTTTTATATAAGTGAGAAATAATTTATTTTTTGATGATTGATGATTGTTTGGATGAGACATGATATATTATATATATATATATATATTGATTGGTATTTGGATATATACCTGCCTATTGGAGCGGATAAGACCCTATACGTTCCCGTGTATGAGTGGATGACCCTTTGTACATGCGACTGCCTCGAAGCAGACATTGTACAAATATTTCTACAATGTATATTTGTTGCTGGTGACAGGTTGGAGGGATCCAACTGGATTCCTTACCAGCTTTTATTTATTTAAAGATATAGTTATATATTCTGTTATTAAATGATATATGACGTTTTGGATGCTATGATTGATCTATTTAGTGTTGTTGCAGCATTGGGCCTATTTTGGTGAATTTAAAAATGTTAAAGTGATGATTTCAAATTTAAAAAGGGTTTTCAAGTGATTTTGGAAGTATATGTTTTATTTAATTTTAAATTATTAAGTAAAAGGATTTATTTTGAATAAACAAATGTTATAATTTTTATGTTATAAAATTATGATTTTCCTGAAATATATCGAAATGTGGTTTTTGAAATATGAAGTTGATTTTTTTTATAAAATAGTTTAAATTGAGATTTTTGAATTATTATAAATGTTTTATGTATAAGACTTATAAAATTGAATTTTTATAAATCAAAATGAGGGAATTGTAAAGGAGTTTTGTAAATGTCAAAATGAAGTTATAAGTGGGTTTTACAAGTGAATAAGATTTATGAAATTGTGAATTTATAAAAGAATGAATTTGTAAAAAAGATAATTATAAGTAAATTGACTTATAATTTGGATTTTGGCATGTAAATGACTTATAAATAGAATCGGTTAATTAAGGGATTTTATAAGTTGAAGTTTTTATAAATAATAAATGGAATTTGTAAACATTGTTTTATAAATCCAAAATCAATTGAATTTGATAAGTTAAATATAGAAGTTTATTAAAAGAGATATATCCATGATTTTGGACAGTGGATAATCCTTTAAATTAAATGTTGAAATAGTAATGAATATGGTAAAGGAGATATATCCACATTTTTGGACATTGGATTATCCTTTAAAATAGATATGTAGAAGTATTAATTTTGTAAACAAAGTATATTCATGATTTTGGACAGTGAATAATCTTTTGAAATAAATAAATGCTTTGGGAAGTGATATTATTTAAATGGAGTTAAATGGTTTAAAGAAGTTTTAAAATGAGTGAACTATTGAATACATAGATTTCAGCATTCATTGTTCAAATAGACGTTTTTGAGAAGTAAGGAAATGATGGACTATAACACCGTTGTTATGGTAAATGATTTTTGAAAGAAAATATTTTGTTTAGTATATGAGATTTATATATCTATCTAATTTGCGAAATCGTATACTAGTGATTTTGGGTTGTCGTAACGATGTTTTACACAACATTCGTTTTGAGCCAAATAAATATGTTTAAAATAGAACCTTTTCCTTAAAGAATAAAATATATTCTTAATCTTTATTTAAGTATATATAATATTTTCTAAGTGTTGAAAATAAAAAGAATTGTGAATCACTTATTATTAATAAGTATATGGAAATGTTTTCCAATGTTGAAATATTGAAATGGTTTTGAGAATATATCTTTTAAAGACAATTTGAAGTAAATATTTAGCAAATGATTTAATTAATAAAAGATTAATTAAAAGGGCATAGTGATTGTATATGTGTTGAATATTTGTTTGTTTATTTTGATTGTTAAATAATCGATTATCAAATTTGGCCATTTTAGTTCCTGAACATGATGTGGGAACTATTCAGTCGTACAATTAGTACGTAGCCTTCTATGTATGCTTGATTATCGTTTGTGTTGAGGATGTTGATTCATAGTGTAGAGTATTACTCCAATCTACTGAGCTTCCTTTTTGGGCGGAGGATAGCAAGTTGAAAGTTGGAAACGTGTTAAGTCTATGTGATTTCCGTGTGAGGTTGAGAAACACTTTTGCGTTGTTGGTGCGAAGAGACCGGGATCAGATTTATCTGAAAACCACTTCAGACCAATGTATATGCGACGATTGTGTAGGTTGCTTGTGATGATATTGATATTTCAGATTTTCATTGTAGGGGACTGGTTGTTGATCGTTTGGGGTTAAAATCCCAATATACATATAGTAGTAGTGGTCTCTTCATTATGAAATATCCAATGCATGGACTATTCGCTACTAATCCTAGGGATTTCCTGACAGGATGTGGTAGGAAAGCACCTTTTGTTTGTCCTGTTCCTGGATAACTTGTATGGATGTTTGTCTAAATTGCATTTCTAAATATTGCGTACATTAGTTCTTACAAACGTACATCAGTAGTGGCGGAGAAGCCAACTTCTCTTAGCTTAACACCCTTCTTGAGACGTATGAGCTTAAGAGTTGTATTTTTGTGGAAGGCAATTAGTAGTCAACGGAAATGGCCGTGTGGAATTCAAAGTGATGTGGTTGTGATTGTGATTTGTGAAAGGTAATCGTTACTCAGGCCTCATCTTCCTAGAATGACCAAAGCAGGGTTAGATGCGTCAAAGCGAAGTGGGTCGCTCCCAAGTAGGATATGATCATCCTCTTCTAGATATATCTTTACACGCTATGACATCGTGTATATGATTATTGCGGTTTTATGCTTCGAGGGACCTCGGTAAAGGTCGGTAACGACTGGAGGATGACATATTCGGTACCATCTAATTATAGAGGTGGGTCAGTCCTGTGTTGGCAGAGGAACTTTGTGATGGTTTCTCGGTACATTCTTCTAGAGATGAACTGCCAGAAGGTATTCCCTTCACCTGGTCATTTGAATGGAAATCCAAACTCCACAACGTGCTTTCCATTTTGATTGTATTACCCATTTTGGACTATATGCTAGAAATTAATCAACGTAACAATTTCGGCTATGGTTAATATTATTTGTATACTAGACACCTGTATAATATCAGATGATTTGATATGAAATGTTTTTGTTATTGTAAGGTAAAAACATGTCTAAGTTTATATGTGGACTTGTCCTACGAGATACTTTTGTTTTGATAAAAGAAAAGTTTGGTATTTTAATAAATTCAGTTGAGTATATTTCCAACGCTGGCTTACCAGACTGATCCGGATGTTCATCCCTTTCAATGCTCGGGTCAGACCGAGTATATTTACACGTTCAGATTTGGTGCTTTTGGAGCTCAGCAGGAGAGCAGGAGATCTTCATTTCGTATATGCATATCGGTTTTGCTTGATTATGTTCAGCATGATAGGGGTTCACGCTTTATAAACAGTGACAAAGCTTAGACTCTTACCCCTACATGTCCCTAGTGTGAAAGGGTTGGTTGATAGTCGAGAGGCTTGCAGTAAAAGAAGATTCGAGGTACCACTTGTGGTAACCTCCATGTTGAAAAGCAGGACTACCCCCATGTTGAAAAGCAGAAGGGTGGTGTGATGGTTGAAAAGCCTACCGGGGCAGGTGCAGAGTTGCTCGTTCGTCACAGTTGGTATTAGAGCTTAGATTTTATATATTCCTAAGCTTTGATGTATACTCAGTAAAGATAGGGACAGTAGCACCCTAGATTGAGTTGAGTGCATTATATATATGAGCGTGTATTTGTTAGTGAATATAAAATATTTTATATTGTGTTTACTTATTCGTTGAGCTATTTGTGAATTCTGGTCAGTATGTGGGACGCCATGTTATCGATAGGGATTTCCAAACACTTAAACGAAGCAAGTCGACATAGTATTATTTTAAATTAGGTAAATGAAATAATTTTACCTCGATTATATTTTATTTATAAAGGAAACAATTTTTTTTTGGAATTATTATAGTATATATAAATTGATTGTTTGGTTGTTGAAAATGTAAATATATATAAGTTAATAAAAGCTGTTTGAATAATCTAAATAAAATCAACAATTGTAAATCAATAAATTATATAAGCATTGGAATTATAAATATGGAATTATAATTAATATGATTTATAATTGTAATCTTATATATAAGAAATGAAAATATTTGAGTTGTAAATGAAAAAGAATTTGAACTAAGAATTTATAAATGTAATTTATAAATAATAAAAAGATTTCTAAAAAAAATATAAAGCATTGAATTCATTACTGTTGTTGGGAAATAATAAGGGTGATGACTGTAGCATCATCAGTATCACTTTCGAGTTTCCACGTGATTGATTTGCTACTATAGTAAATTGAAAATTGAAGTTTTGTTGTGATAAACGAATTGTGAATTTAAAATCCAAGTTGAAATTGATAAATATAAGTGAAATGAGTTTTGTATTTATAATATGAAATAAAGTTTAACTTTGGTAAAGTTGAAATAAAATTTGAGTTAGTACGATAACTATATGATTTAAAATTTAACTAAAGGAAAGTTAAATAAATTGAATCGAATATGAACTAGATTACATAGGTTATTTAAATGGGAAATTAAACCCTTAAGTTATTATAATATGAGTTTGGAAGTTTAAATAAGTAAGTTGTATAACTTATAAAATGAGAAAATGTAAGTGAAACCAACTATTAAAATGGTTAAACAAATTTGTAAAGCAAAACAAAATATGAATTTGAATAGTGATATGAAATTTGACTTTAATAAAACTTAAATGAAACAGAATTTCAATTAAGTTAGTAGCGAACTTAAGTTGTATAGTGAAAGTAAATGAAGTGAGAACGAAATGGAAAATAGCAAGTAATGTTGAGTGAAGTTGAATTTGATATCAAAATAAATTAATAAAGGGAACTAAATGAATAAGAATTTGAGTTATATAATAAAATCCAACTTTATTTGTAAAATGAATTAGCATTAGAAATGTGGTTGTTAAGAATTGAATAAAACTTAAGTTAAGAAGTTGTGAATTAATAATAATATTGAATGTGGTAAATAAAATTGGCTATGTTAGATACACATTGATTGCTAGATGAATGTTAGTTGATTGAACAGAAATTCATCAAGTGTTAATGAAATTGAATTAATGAAATTGAAAGCTAAAATAATTGAATTCAAATTGGAAGTAAGTAAATTTAGATTGAATTCGATTTGAATTGAAAGTGAACTAACTTGAATTTAATTAGTAATGTAAACTAATTGTAAATAAATGAATATTAGTAAAATCAAATGTAAATGAATCAAATGTGAATAAACTGAAAATCAATTAAATAAATATTAAAGTGAAGTGAATGAATGTTGATTTGGTTATGTTTGACTGGATAGATATTGATTTTTTGGATGTTAGTTGGATGATAGTTATATGATGGTTGGATTTGTTGTTTTTGTTGCATTTGCTACATTGGCATTTATAGTTGTTGTATTGGTATATGTGGTATATTGATATTACTTTCATATGTAAATGTTTCTCATTTGTTTGTTGAGTATTTAGTAGGTGCGTATGACGCTTGCTTTGCATTTGGAGCTCGCTTTCGCGCTATATAAGCCGTATATGCTCGCTAATAATATATAAGGTACATATCTCGGATTACATATCGTACTTTTAAACTTTTTTCCCTACGGGATGCCTCATCCGTGAAGACGAGATGTATATTTGTGATATATATATATATATATATATATGTTGTGACCCAACTATGATCGAACCGCGCAAAGGAGAAGCTGGCAAATTATTTTGACAATTTAAGGCGTTAGCAAATTTTTGGGAATTTTGGAAAATATTTGATAACTAAAACTTTGATTTCGAGTTAAAAGGTCAGATGATATTAGTTGGTTTTAAAAAGATAACTATGAATGGATTTGAAACTTAGTAAATTTTTTATAAGAAGTTTAATAAATGGGTTTTGAAAAGCTAATGGATTTTGTGACTTCTTTTTACTTGGTAATTTCGAGGATGAAATTCTTTTAAGTAGAGGAGAATGTAACGACCTAGAATTTCTGTCATTTGAAATTCTAGGTATTTAATTTATTTTCAATATTCAGAAGTTAATTTTATAAGATGAATAACTTATATTTTGAATATCTGGATTTAATTGGATAATTAAATTGTTAATTTAATATTTGAAATTGTGTAAATAATTGAAATTTGATTTTAATGTGAATGAAAATGATTTATAAATTTGAATTATTTTCTATTTGAATTAGAATGATGTTAGAGAACTTTTAAAATTGAATTAACAGTTAAATTGTAGAAATTGAACATTTTAATATTTAACAGACGTGCAAAAATAGCCATTTTCAGACAGTATCGGATTTCGACGAAACCAGTTTCATTGGATTCGTAATATTATATTACTATAAGATTTCAAATTTCGTGTCAATCAGATTTATGGTTTGTCTGGGGGAACCTAAAACACACAAAAATGTATTTAAGTAAAATTTTAAATTTAAATAATTCGAGTCGAAAACCTATCTTCCAAATATGATCGAAATGGCTCTCGATATATATTCCATTGTGTTCATAATAGGGTTAAAACATTATAAATGCCAGGTGGTATGCTTCGTTTCAAGTTCGAATTTTTTTCGGATGAATAGTGTCGCGAAATGTTCTATAAAAGGACGTCATAATTTCTGTTTTGCACTCAAAACCCTAGCTAGGATTAGCAGCTGCCACTTTCAAAACCAATAGCCGATATTTTTTATTCTTCTTCTCTAAATCTCTCTCAATCCATGAATAGTTAAAAAACTCTCAACTAGAAAATTATGGAGCAGAACAAGATCTGCAAGATCAACGGTGTCACGACCCAATTTTTCAACACCCGAAAATCAACATCAATATGTCCACTGTATTAAATGCCAAATAATCGAATGACGGAAAACTAGGCCGTAAGGAAAAGAAGAAGGAGATAGAAGAAGAAATAGAAAAACAATATCAGAATCTTACAATCGCAGCGGAAAAATATATAATGGATAAATGACTGAATCTTTATACAAAAAGAACAGTATCTGTTATATACATTACATCATCAGAGTACAACAAAATTCATAGCACACAACTTGACAGTTATCGTAAGCTGTACTCGCAAAAGCTGACTATACAATTAACCATACATCACGTAATATACACCAATTACGTGTGATACATCTCGCCATCCGGCTCATCTCTAGAGCTCCACAACATCCTTTCTTGTATCTATAATACTCGGTCTGACCCGAGCATTATAGTGAAATAACACCCGAGTTGGTATGGAAAACCAGTGTGAGAAAACACACTCAATTGGATTATTAAAGTTTTCAAAATCTTTTAAAACCAAAGGTATCTCGTAAGACCACACCACAAATAAACATGTCGGTTTTTTACCATACGATAACCAAAACATTTTCTATTAAAATCGTCTGATATTATAATAGTGTCTATAAAAAGTAAAATAGAATCTAGCTGAAATGCTTGCATCTCACGTTCCAGCATAGTTGGACACAATCAAAACTATACAGGCACTTATTGGAGATTGGATTCCATACAATGGCAGGGCTACTGGGGTACCTCCCGTCACAGTACCCGGTCTAGATCATAATACCAAAATCCTCCCCGATCCCCTACAACACAAGACCGGAGCTACCCCTTACTGGATAGTACGAATAAGTTCACCCCACCGTTGGAATCAGCAACCGCCCACACAGCCGAAATAAAAAAGGCACATCAAGACAGTGATGACCTTACCCTAATTAGTTGCTAGCGACTTAGCCTTGCCGCACCTCCCCTGTTTTAGCCATTATTTGTTGATGAGGCTTGAGGCTATGCGTTACCTTTTTAGCACGTATTCACTTCGAATGCTCATGATCTTCCTGACGATGTTCTGATAGCATTCGTCCATACAATTTGCCCTGGGTTTGGACAAACTGAATCACCATCTCCATCATCTTCACGGTCTTCATTCGCAAATGTTCAAACCGGATCGAAGTGGTTTTCGGGAATTTAATCCCGATCTCGGCCTCTTTGAAATGATCAGCGCATTGGCAAATATTGATAATTGGTTATTTAACTATCATATAACATCCACAAGCAACCATCCAATTTAAATAATTTTCCAAATTATTTATCACAAAAATATCTACCCAAGATATTATGTTTATGTTTCAACACTTTGAAAATAGTTCCAATCTCTTTATATTCTTACAGAACAAATTCCAACCATCTGTTTATTTCCACAGAAACGCTAGATCTTATTGAATTAGATTTTTAAACAAATTAAATCACCTTATCCAAAATATATATACTTAAAACATTTTAACATAAAACTACTTAAAAGACTTTATTCAAAATAAAAGTAATGAAATTTTATACTAATTTTCCAAATGAAAACTTTAGCCAAACTACTTTTTAAAATAAAGCTACTTTATATAATATAAATATTAATAATTATCTTTTTAAATCATAATACCAATTTAACCTTTAAAATAATTACTACTATAATTAATTAATAAATATTTACTTCAAAATTTTTAAAACAATTTAAAAAATAAATTTCTC
Source organism: Allium cepa (assembly GCA_030765085.1). Lineage (NCBI taxonomy): Eukaryota > Viridiplantae > Streptophyta > Magnoliopsida > Asparagales > Amaryllidaceae > Allium > Allium cepa. The sequence continues at coordinate 592,977,944 of CM060937.1, forward strand.
AGAAAAAAAACATTCTTTTAAAACAACATTAAAACTTTTAACTTATACTCAAAATCTGCTTTGAAAACATACTTGGCTTTTTCAGGAAAATACACTTTCCATTCCAATATAGTTCATTTAATCAGTTAATAAATCTTTCTCGATTTATCCCAATTAATTTACGTCCCAAACCCGTAAATTTCTTTTCCTTAAAAACATAAACCACTATTTATTTTTAAAACAAATCATCCTTTCCTTTATAAACTTCCACCGTGAATTTAGACTTCAAATATCCAATGATGTCTTATATCACTTTATAAACCCAGTTATTTCAAAAATCTCATTCTCTTTTAATCATAGTTCCAACACTTAGTCGGTTCCAAATCAATTTCCAAAATCAACTCCATTTTAAAATAAATTCTTTTACTTACCCAAATTTATTCCAAAACCCATTAATTCCATATTCACTTCTTATTTATGGTTTAAAATCTTATTTTAAACTGAAATATCCATTTTATTCTTTATTCAAATTTTCTTCCTTTTTATTTCTTCCCAATCATTTTATATCTTAAAATTTTAAAATAAAATCCTTTAATTCGTAGACAATAACACTTAAGTCTCCAAAACTCTTTTAATTTCATTTATTTAAATCTCTATTTTCTTTTATACCCCGAATTTATATAATAGAATTTAAAATCAAAATTTTATTCTTTTCCAAATTCATTTTTTTAATTTATTTAAAATTATTTTAGTTAAAATTTCTCTTTTTAATTCCTTCGAAATCCAATCTTTATATTTTTGATATCTCAATATACTCAACATATATTCAGTCAACCCATAGCATTCAATATTTCAAATCCCAACATAATCAATCACAGATAATCAATCAGTTATATCACAGATTATGAAAAACATATTTCAATATTTTAGGAATCCAGTTGGATCCCTCCAACCTGCTTTTCCCTGCATCCATAGATGTTAGTCAACAAATAAATACCAAATCCCATTTCTAGGGGGACATCGCGGTATAAGGGTCATCTACTATTATGCGGGGCGCATAGAGTCTCATGCGCTATATAATGCGGGCAAATCAATCACTCCAATATATATATACTACTATACATATAATATCACATCAAAACTAATAATAGATTATCAATTCAAACAATCAACAAATAATTTCAATTTTAACTATTTAAATTTAAACGGTTATCTAAATGAGTGAGATCAACTCACCTTTGAATTTTGCTTTGCAATCCGATCCGAATCGGCTTGCCTCTCCATGATTTTAGACTTTGTATGAACATTATACGATTCATTAATATTAAAAAAGACGAACAATTTATATACATTTAATAGATTTAATTAACTAATGATTTAGTTTTAAACTAATTTTTTTTAATAAATTATTTTCTAGTTACCAAAATAATTACATAAGTTAACTAAACAAATTAATCACCATAATTCATTAATTTAACTTAGTAAATTGTATTTTATTATTATTTTTCTAAAAATCAATTTTTATATAAACCCTTATATTTTCCAAAATCTTATATATTCATATATTTACTGTTTCCTATGCATATATATATGTATATATATATATATATACATTTAAAACAAAACTGTGTTATATTCTTACCGTATATGTTTGTAAAATTAGAAATTTCCTTCCTCTATATACATTAGTAAAAATAAGAAATTTGGTTCTAAAATCGTTTCTCTATATATATACATATACATATAAATAAATTGACTAATTGTACAATCATTTTTAGCTACATCTTTTATTAAAATAAATTGAAATTAATTTCCTCACCTGAATAAAGCCAAACCTCGCCGAGCTTGGAGTTGCCGACACCGCAACTGCCTAAGTCCACGCGTATGCACATGCATACGCGACCCATGCCTCGCCTTGCCAGTGATGCGCTACCCCACTTCTTGCCATTCGAAGGCGAGCTCGAGCAAAGACGAACCCGAGAATTGGTCGGCAATCCTCGCTGAGCCTTGCGGTCCTCCTTCGAAGGCGACACCCCACTCCTTCGCCGCCATCTCGAACATACCCACCTCCAAAAATTCACGCAATGCCGACCTCGAAATCACCATATGATCGCCGCGCCTGAAATCGCGATCGATTTCCGATTGCGATAGCCCCGTTTTTATTAAGAATGGCGATTTGAACATATAGAAAAGGGGGATGAGTTTAGTTCGAAGATCTGGATTTTGAGAGGAGGCAATTCAATTTTTAATGAAGACAGATGTTTCTCTCTTATTTTATTTTTAAGAAAACGCATGTCCTCAGGGAGGACAAGTGTTGGATGCAGTCTACCGTGCATTGAAGGAAAGAATAAAATTTTGATGTTAGAAAATTTGACCAGTCAACCCAAAACATATACATTATATTAATTTAAATTTAAATCGTCTCTGTTCGCAACTCACAATCTCGACCTCCTATCGAGGCGTGCCACTAGGCTTTCGTGATGTTAAATCCATATTTCGAATGCAATGGAAAAGGTTTCGAGTCCTAATTTGCTCGTACGGAGGAGATAAATCTTTGGACCCAGTTATTATATTGAATTTTCGATACAAATTTTAGCGCGTTTACTTATCATACGATCACGCGACAACTCCAAATGCTACGAGATTTGAAATCCGATAATAATACGCTATTACGGATCCAATGGAACTTGTTTCGTCAAATTCCAAGACTATGTCTCAGAAGGTTATTTTAAATATCAATTTAAATAATATATTTTCAAAACTGAACAAATCACCATAAAATTCAATTTTAAAACTTTTATTACCTTTAGTATTATTAATACAGATTTCATAAGCCTTTGAAATTTTTTAACAAGCTTGAAAATCAGGATTACATATTTTACCCAATTCCCAGTACTTAAATTCAGTAGTTTAATTATCCAATAAACAACGATATTTGAAATTCAAGTCAAAAATTAACTTTTAAATAATTAAAATCAATTAAATATTCCAATTTCAAATATCCATAATTTCAAGTCGTCATATTCTTCCCCTCTTAAAAGAATTTCGTCCCCAAAATTGCTTGTTAAGAAGAATGCTCCAACCCATTTACTATTTTCCCCAACCAAATAGTTTCAAACAACTCCCCAAAACAATTTTTTTATTAAGGACACACTATCACTCTTACTAACTTTCCAAAACTCATCTGTACTTCCAAACAATTTTATTGACTCAACCAGTTCAAATTTTAATTTAAAATCCAAATTTTAAATTTCAAATTTTCTTAAAAATTTTCTTACTCCCTAAATTTTAGAAAAATTTCGCCAGCGTCTCCTTTGCACGGCTAGACCAGTACGACTACAAAATGCCTCTACGGGCCCCCCAAATTCAAAAAGAAAACATAATGGAAAGTGGGTAGATTAGAAAATCATTAATTTTCATATAGAAATCTAAATATACCTTTTGTCGAGCATTTCAATTTATCTTCTTAATTCAAAACACCAATTTCCTTTAAAACACCTGTATATCATACTTAGCAATAATATCCAATCGCAGAATTCAAAATCATTTTACTTCTTTCTTTCCAAAATTTTCAATATCTATTTCATTTAGGTCCGTACGATGTACCTATATCATCCGTACGCAATATCAAATCTGATCGCTCATTCGATCACATAATTTCACTTTCGAACTATTATCATCTACCCGACTCCCTAGTGTGGACTCAGATCTGGTTTCTTGATCAGAAACCGTCATTCTCCTTGCGTAGCCATAATCTACGATAGAGAATTTCAGAGTCAATCAAAAATTCATATTCAGGGTTACCCGTTGAAAATCAAGTGAAAAATTCAAACTCGGATCAGCATAAATATCTCGAAATTCTATGCTCGAATCTGGATCAAATTTCTATGCGAATTAAATAATATACGTACATCCCACGTATTTATCTCAATTGATTGTTAGCTATATCAATTCTATTTTTATTCACATTTATTTTTATTTTCATTCACCTATTCACAATTATTCCATTTCACACCTTACTTAATCTTCATTCAAATATAAATTTAGAATATTTTCAATACCAAATTTACTTAAGAATTTCACCATTCATTTCTTAAGTTCAATATAAATATTTTATACACTTTAGTATTCATTTTCCCTTCACCACTTAATCTTTCATTTCTATTTACATTTAACTTAAATTTTCAATTCTATTCTGAATTCAACTTTTGTCTTCAATTCTTAATTTATTTCCAAATCAAATTTCAATTCCAAATCTGTTTAACTTACTAATTTTATTTTCAATCCTTTGTTTTGTTTTGTTCAACTTGACCAAATTTCCATTTTTGAATATTAAATTCTCTCGACTATATTCCATTCATATCTAATCATATCATTACTTTGAGTTAGTTCCATTTACTAATTTATTTCAATCTCCAGTAAATTTTAATTCTTTGAACTTTGTTCTTTTAGTCTACTCAAACTATTTTTTTCAATTCTACTTTACATAACATACAAATTGATTCCAATATTCAATTTTCAATTCATTTGCTTACAACTGTAAATTCATTTGTTCCACTACCCATTTGTTTAAAAATCTTAATAAACTTATTACAATAATCATTTCCTTTATCCTATTTAGATTTTTCCTCAAATTTACTTTTATTTAACTTAATTCGGTTAAATTTCATTTCAATCCAAATTTTAAGCTTCGATAAGTTTTCCGCTGATTTACATTCCATTCACTTCATTTTAATTTGTTTACTTACCACTTTATTTATTGGCTTACCTACTTTCACTTAATCTTTTCAAGTTCAATTTTTATTCTAAAAATTTTTAAATTTTGTAAGTTATCAAACCCATTTATAATTCCATAAAAAAAATTAAATAAGATTCCAGAGTCTTTTAAACAATTTTCCAATATTTCAAAAAAAATTGAAATCAATTATATATATAATTCATTTCCAAATCAAATTATCCTTTGAATTTTAAAACCAAACCCAGCTTGGAAGCAACTCCCATTTTAAATATTTAGGCAACAATTCCTCCCATAGAAACTTGAAGATGAACATCGATGATGCTGCAGTCATCACCGAAGTTATTTCCCAGTACCCGCAAAGAGTTGAATGCTTTTATTTTTTCCAAAAAAAATTCATATATTTTTGATTTCAAATCCCACCAGATTTCATATCCAATTCAAAAATATTTCGACTAATATCACAATTATTACTTCAAACCTTAGAAAATCAATTTCAAACGCAAAAGGATTTAAATTTCAAATTTTTTGAATTTCAGATGCTTTAAATCTATATTCAATTATTACTCTGGAATTTTATGTCAAATTATCAATCACATTTATAATTCATACTTACAAATTCCGTTTGTTATATGAATTTATTTCTTTAACTTTTGATTATAATTTCAGTTTCTTATTCAATTTTTATACAACAATGATAATAATTTCGTAATATCTTTTCCTAGCAACCAAGCAACCAAATACTTATGATAATTACAAAAATTATTTATTTTATATATATAAATAATTTGGGTAAAATTATTTCATTTACCCTACTTTAAAATAACACAATGTTGAATTGTTCTATTCAAGTGTTTAGAGATCCCTATCAATAATTAATCGTAATTACCAAAATCCATAAATTACTCAATAAACCAATCAACATAATATAAAACAATTTTATATTCACTAAAATATATGCAATTTTATCTATTAATACATTCAAACTCATTCTAGAGTACTACTGTCTCTATCTGTGACGACCCACATTTCGAAAGGTTTAAATCGATAATAATCCACACATGTCCGACTTAAGCAATCCGGAACGTAGATAATCAATGGTGTTAAATAATAAAAATAAGAAGAGAAGAAATAACATAACGTAGAATCTCACAGTGGAAACGATAAAATATAATAATCAAATAAACAATTCTTGAAGTTATTTACTATACATTTGATTTTAATCTATACACATTTATCAGAGTTATATATATACATCAGGGATAAATATTCAATACAGCAGAATAGCATGGTACAGGGGATAATAATAACAACAATATACCAAAACTCTGTCTTCGAACTCTAAAGAATAGTCTTCAATATGCTGAAAAACTCAGGACTGACTCTAGCGTAATGAAAAGAAAAAACACTCGAGTCAGGACTAAAATACTCTTATGTAAGTCAAATCAATATCATAGAACATGAGTGCAATAACTTAAGAGATGTTATGGGATATTCCATCTCCTAAGGATCCATTAAACTATTTATATATGTAGTATACGCTATAATGTATAATGTCTATCAGTAAAATAAATATCAAAAAAGCGTTAAGTCTTTACATTAATCCACCTTAACACATTTTTACAGTTCTAAACCAAAGTCGTAATGGGCTCGTATAGGGATAAATATGACAAGGCACGTGAGGCAATGCCCAAGGTAGGATTCTACCAGTTTACCCTTTCTGGCTGGTCGTAACCCATCCGTGGTGATCGCGATAATCAATCCGAACAAAAGGTGCACCCATCAAGTCAAAAAACCACAATAGTAATACGAGAAATCAACATCGCTAGAGGTAGCTAACCTCATTGGCCAAACATAGGCTCCTGTTTTAGTCATTTTAATTATGACACGAGTGCCAAGGCTATCCATCATCGTTCTCTTACTTCATTCCAATAAACGTCGCCAATTCAACCACTATATTCTGGATATCATCCAGTAATAGCACAATAGTTAAAGTGGTTCCAATATTGGCAAAGAGTATGCAAATAAGATGTAACGACCCAGAATTTTTAATAATTAAAATTTGAATATTTAATTAATTTTAAATATTAATAAGTGAATTTAGAAGTCAAATAAATTTTTATTTGAATTATTGGATTTAATTGGATAATTAAATCGATAATTTAATACGTTAAATTATGGAAATAATTGAAAATAGAGATAAATATGATTGAAAATGATTTGTAAAATTTTATTTTATCATGTTGAAGTTAGAATGATATTTTAGAACTTTTAAAATCGAATTAAAAGTTAATTTGTGAAAATTGAATATTTTAATATTTGAATCGACTAGTGAAAATAGTCAATTTTTGAACAGTCTCGGAATTGAACGAAACCAGTTCCATTGGATCCGTAATAGTTAGTTATTACCGGATTTCAATTTTCGTGTCAATCGGAGTTATCGTTTGAGCGTGGCAGCTCAAAACGCATCGATTTATTTTTAATTTTAATTTGGCGAGTTAAAATAGCCATTTTTCAAAAAGTCTCGGATTTCGACGAAACCAGTTTCATCGGATCCGTAATTTGATATTATTGTAAGGTTTCAAATTTCAAGTCGATTGGATTTACCGTTTGTCCTGTACGAATTAAAACGCCTAGAAATCGACTTAAATCGGTTTAATTCAAATTGAGCGTTTACAGCCATAACTCGCACAGATGTCCGAATTAGCTTCCGAAACCTATTCCATTGTGTCCAGAACGTGGGTTAAACCCTAGAAACGCTGGTTACGGCGCGTAAATCGGAGTTCGGAATTTCTGGGATGAATAGTGTTCGATTTTTCTTTATAAATAGCACCCACCTCTTCATAATTTAAAAAAAAAAAACCTAATCTAAAACCCTAGCCGCCACCCTAACATTCAAAGGCCAGAAATTCACAAGCTTTCCCCCTTAATCTCTTTCAATCTACAAACAATTAGAAGAAACTTTCAACACGAAAGTTATAGAGCTCGACGAGAGCTTCGATTCCATACGGTGATGATCGGAAATGGTGCAACGTAGGAGGAGTTATGGTGGGCCGTTTGCTCCAGGTTTGGCACGACATTCCAAGCACCTGGTGAGGCCGAGCTTGGCATGGTGGAGGCCGTGCATAGGGGGGGTGAAGGGCTATGTGATGGAGGTCATTGATCGTGTTCTAGGTGTATGGATTGGATGCAAAATTAAACCCTAAATTTGAGCTTTGGGTTCAAGTGTGCGTGTATATCCTGTAGAAAGTAACGTGAATGAGGGGAGGAGAGAAAGATGCGTGCGGTCCAGATGCAAGGATGGGGGATCTACGGCTATGATCTGTGTGGGTTTGAAAAGTTTATATATGTTGTAATTTATATAAATAAATTCGAGTAAACTTGTAAATTACATATCTTTTTCATACGAGGTCGAAAACGCACGAAACCAGTTGCGTTGGAATCGTATGGACGAGCACTACGCGATGGAGTTGGTTTGGTGTCGTTTGGAGTTAGTGAGAATTTTGGGTAAAATTAAACGTATTCGAAATAAATCGCTAAAACGGAAATAAAATCAAGGTGAGAACTTCTCACTCAATCGAATCAGTTTCGATTTTATTTTAAATAGTTAGATTTAAAATATTTGAATGCATGTTTGAATGTTGATTGATATCTATTGATTGTTAAAATAGACATTATACGCCGTTAGTAAGCGGATGCTATTTATTAAAAACATATACCGCGAATATTTCATAAACAGTGAAATTGGTATTATATATAAAATATCAATATATATATATATTGGCATATGTATATATTGCAATTATTGATTTCCCGCATTTCTTGTTTAGCGGATGAGACCCTATTACGCCGTTATTAAGCGGATAATATTTAAATCCCATATACCGCGATAATTTCGTACTGGAGCGAAATTGGTATTGTGCTAATGTTTGTGATGCAGGAAAACAGGTTGGAGGGATCCAACTGGATTCCTCAACAGTATTTATTTGATTTCAGATATTTTGATATTTGATGGATTATCATATTGATATATGATATCGTTGTAGTCGTAATTGACTATTTGATGTGTAGCATCATTGGACCCAGATTTTGGGATTTTAAAATGATTTTTTAAGTGATTTTAGAAAGTATACGTTTTATAAAATAATTTTGGAATTGATCCATTTTAAATAAATAAACGTTATAATTTTTAATGTTATAAAAATTATGATTTTTGTGAAATACAGTTAAAAACTGAATTTTGAGAATACGATGCTATTGAGTTTATAAAATAGTTTAATCGGGATTTTAGAAATTATTATCAAAAGATTAAATAATTGATTTATAAAATTTGATTATTTTATAAATCAAAATGGTGAAACTATAAAGGAAATTAAAGACGTTTTAAAAGAATAATATAAATTGATTTATATTAAGGGATTTATAAACGGATATTTATAAATTGAAATATTGACATTATAAAACGAGTTTTTATAAGTGTTTGAATGAAGTGAAAATGAATTTCATTAGGGAATGAAATTTATAGAATTATAAACGGTGAAGTTATAAATGAAATTTTATAAGCAGTAGGTTTATAAAATTTATAAAGTTATTAAAGAATATATTTTGGATAAATAATTAAATCTTATAAGTTATAAGATTTATAATTATGAAGTTTAAAAAGAATGATTTTGTAAAATAATCGTTTATAAGTATTTAACTTATAATATGAACTTTTAGTTTATAATTGAGTTATAAACTGGAATAGGTTAATAAAAGAATTTATAAAAAGGAAGTTTTTATAAATAAATAGAAATGGAATTTATAAACGTTGTTTTATAAATTCGAAATGACTTATTTTGATAAGTAAATTATTATAACTTATGTATGGAGTTATATTCACGTTTTTAGACCGTGAATAATCCTTTGAAATAAAATGCATAGAATTGATGAAATTTGTTAACGTAGTATATTCACGTTTTTGAATAGTGAATAATACGTTAAAGAAATGTTTAGAATGTGAATGTTTTAAATAGAATTAAGACGATCTAACGACGTTTTAAAATATGTTGAGATTCGAAACCATAGATTTCAACATTTATTGTTGAAATAGAAGTTTTCGAGAAATAGAAGGAAATGGTGGACTATAACACTGTTGTTATAGTAAATGATTTCCGAAAGGAAATGTTTTGTATAGTATTGGGATTTATATATCTATTTAATTTCGAATCCCTATACTAGTGATTTTGGGTTGTCGTAACGATGTTTTACGTAACATTCGTTTTGGCCCAAATAAATATATTAAGAGAATGATTTCCTTAATAGAATGAAATATATACTTAATTCGATTTAAGTATATGGAATATTTTCCAAGTGTTGAAAATAAAAAGATTGTGAATTTCTTATTTAATAAGTATGGAAATGTTTTCCAATATGAAGTGAATAATTAGAATTTATCTTTTTGAAGATAAATTGAAATGGATAATTGAAATCGTATAGGCATGGATATTTTGAAATATAAATTCATTAAGGAATTTATAAATAGAAAGTGGAATTTGTATGAAAATAAATATTGATTTATTTTTGAAGTGTTGAAATTATATATCTTGTAAAGATATTTTGGAAAATAAATAATTTGGAAAATTATTTGGAATCTGGTGATGTATGCATATCCATTGATAGCTCAATAATCGACTATCAATATTTCCCTTTGAATGGGTATTTGATGTGATTTGATTGAATTTGAATGCCACACTTATTTTTGAATAAGCGCTCACTATTCGGGTTAACCGGGAAAGGACCATGGGGTCGTATAACCCATTCCGAATATGTGATACGTCGTTGTGAATTGCATTGAAGATCGGTGTTGAAGACCGAGTATTTGTGAAAGCGATAGGATGACCTATCAATTGTCTCTGCACTGGGTTGCTCCTGGTATAGAGATCTCCTAAGTGATGGGAAATTCGATCGGGATTGTGAATACCCGGATTGCAAGGGCTTCGTAAGAAGTGCCTTCGGTTTTGTTCAAGCCCGGAACAGACTTGTATGGATAGTATGCCTGACATTACAATTTGAGATATAAAGCCGATTTCTTTCAAATATATTTCTGTTGGTGGCGAAGAATTTACTCTTTTAGCTTAACACCCTTCTCTGAGACGTACGAGCTCAGAGGTTATATAGTTGAAGTTATCAGCGATATATTCCCAATTTGGTAATGTGACATGCTGAGTGTTGCTGTAAATGATCATTGTGTTGATTATTGTGATAGGATCGTTTATTTGATCGTCTATCTTGGTGATCATTGTGTTGATCATTTGTTGACCCAAAGCATGGCTTTTGTATAAAGTATGTTTTTGTGGACGTGACTTCGTCGAACCTCACACCCCGGAAATGGTCAAAACAGGAAAGATGCGGCAAGGTTATGAGGGGTAGCACCCTTTAGGGTATGTACATTTCCTTCTGGATAGAGGTGGTATCATGGTATGGAGCCCAGATATTTAACCTATGTGGTTACTACGAATTTATTACTTTGTGGTTGTTGGCTATCGGGATCCCGTGAGAAAGGTCGTTTACGATCGGGGAATGGCGTGCTCGTGTCAGTAGTTACCCAGTTAGGGGTAACCCGGCCTTGTGTTGGCAGAGTTCCGGTTTGGTTCTCGGGGATGTCTTTCCAGAGGCATTCTCATGTGGCAATGGGAAGTTCCTTGGCCTGACCATTTGTTGGAAATCCAAAGAAACAATACGTGACTTGTACGGTTTTAGTTGTAGAACCTGCCATCTAATATGGTAGCTATTAGTAGGCATAATATAATGGTACCTATGCTGGCTAAGATTTATATTCTACTTTCGAAATGAATTTTATACACTATGCACTAGTAATAATATCAAATGTTATTTTAAATGCGTATCAAGCATCTTTGACTATCATAAGGAGAAATCTCCTCCGATTCTGCGTTTGCATGTGTGTGTGTGCGGGAGGCCTTATGGTAGTCTCATTTTAAAAAGCATTGCGAATTGATTTAAAATATTCCTCTATTTTGATTTTAAAGATAAATAAACTGTTTTGAGTTCTCACACCAGTCACATGACTGACTTGGAGTTTATTGTTTTCCTTCCTAAACTCTGGGTGCCCACCAATTTCCACACGGGCAGTCAAGAGTTAAGGTTTATCAGGATATTCTGGAGTTGCTGGAGGCAAGCTGGATGGCATGGCGTATTACTTATATAGTATTTCTTTTTCCGCTGCACTATTTGTTGTTGTTGTTGTACACTCTGATGATATGATGTAATTAAAATGTAATGTAATGTGATAAAATGTAATAACTGATATAGTTCTTGGTTTAAAGATTATTCATTTATTATTATATGTTGTTCCGCTGCGAATTGTGAGATTCTGATGTTGTTCTGTTGTTTTCTGTTCCGTTCTATTTTTCTATTTTTTTCCATTCTCTATTCTCTTTTCCTTCTATTTAAAGTTTTCTTCTCTATCTTTTCCCTCTATTTTCTCTCTTCTTTCTTCTTTCTTTTTCTTAAATTCTTTGTAAAACCCATAACTATTCGGTTTTTCGGCAACGAAAAATCGAAGCGTTACAGTTGGTATCAGAGCTTATGGTTAAGCGACAACCATGGTTCTGTTGGGTATAATTCATTAGAGATAGAGTTAGCAGTACTCTAGAATGAGTTGAGTGTAATAATAGATATGAGAGCGTATTTGTTAGTGAATATAAAATTGTTTTATATTGTGTTGACTTATCGGTTGATTGTTTATAGATTCCAGTCGATGTAGTCTAGCTAACTATCGTAGATAGGAGTTTCTAAACTCTTAAACAAGATAAACCGACATAATATTGTTTTAAATTGGGTAAATGAAATAATTTTTCCTTGATTATATTTTATATATAAAGGAATAATTTTTCAGAATTATTAAAGTGTATATAAGTTGATTGTTTGGTTGTTTAAATAAACTAAATAAAAAAATAATTGTATAAGTAAATGAATTATAAGAATTGAATTATAATTAATCTACAATTGTGAAATAAACTTATATATAAGAAGTGAAACTATATGAATATATTTATAAATTTAGTTGTAAATAAAAATGAATTTAAAGTTAAATGGAATATAACTTAAGTGTTGTTGAATGGAATTGATTTCGGTATCAAAGTAAATAATCAAATGGATTAAATGAATATGAACTTGAGTTATATAAATGAAATTCAACTTTTGGTAAATTGAATTGAATGAATTAATTGAATATGGATTGAATATTAATCAATTAAATGTAAATTTAAGTTGATATGAAATAATGAATATAAGTGTAATTCATTAAAATCTAATGTTATTAGAAAGTTGAATAATTGAATGAAAATCAATTAATTAAACCAATGGTAAGCAAAGCAATTTGGTTGTAATTAATATACATTGATTGTTATATGATTGTTAGTTGATTGTATAAAATTCATTAAGTGTTAATGAAATGGAAAGCTAAAGTAATTGAAATTCAATTGGAAGTTAAATGAATCTTAAATAAAATTGAATTTGATTTGGAAGTGAACCAACTTGAATATGAATTCGTGAATATAAACTAATTGAAAATGAATGTTAGTAAGAACATCCACTGTTAATGAATCAAATGTGATTAAACTGAGAAAACCAATTCATTGTATATTAATGAGAATATGAATGAGTATTTAGTTGGTTGATGGTTTCATTTGTTGTTTAGTTGCATTTCTATGTGACATATATAGTTGTTATGGAGATATATGTTGTATATTGAGATTATTTTCATATATGCATGTTCTCATGTTGTTTGTTGAGTAATTAGTAGGTGCGGATCGCGTTTGCTTCGCATTTGGAGCTCGCTTTTGCGCTATATTAGCCGTATAGGCTCGCTAATAAAATATAAGGTACATATCTCGGATTACATATCGTACTTTTACACTTTTTTCCCTGCGGGATGCCTCATTACTTGATGAGATGTATATTTGTGATATATATACTGTCATTTTTTTTTTCGGATCGAGCCGCGTAAAGGAGACTATGGCAAATTTTTCCGGAAATTTAAGGCGTTAGAAAATTTTTGAGAAAATTGGAAAATTTTGAAAACTATTAACTTTGATTTGGAATTGAAAGTTAAACATTAGTAATTGTTTTTGAAAAGATAACTAAGTATGATTTGAAAACTTAGTAAAGTTATCGTAAAGAAGTTTAAATTTGTTTTGGGAAAGTTAATAGATTCTATAACTTTTCTTACTTAATAATTTCGAGGACGAAATTCTTTTAAGTGGGGAAGATTGTAACGACCCAGAATTTTTAATAATTAAAATTTGAATATTTAATTAATTTTAAATATTAATAAGTGAATTTAGAAGTCAAATAAATTTTTATTTGAATTATTGGATTTAATTGGATAATTAAATCGATAATTTAATACGTTAAATTATGGAAATAATTGAAAATAGAGATAAATATGATTGAAAATGATTTGTAAAATTTTATTTTATCATGTTGAAGTTAGAATGATATTTTAGAACTTTTAAAATCGAATTAAAAGTTAATTTGTGAAAATTGAATATTTTAATATTTAAATCGACTAGTGAAAATAGTCAATTTTTGAACAGTCTCGGAATTGAACGAAACCAGTTTCATTGGATCCGTAATAGTTAGTTATTACCGGATTTCAATTTTCGTGTCAATCGGAGTTATCGTTTGAGCGTGGCAGCTCAAAACGCATCGATTTATTTTTAATTTTAATTTGGCGAGTTAAAATAGCCATTTTTCAAAAAATCTCGTATTTCGACGAAACCAGTTTCATCGGATCCGTAATGTGATATTATTGTAAGGTTTCAAATTTTAAGTCGATTGGATTTACCGTTTGTCCTGTACGAATTAAAACGCCTAGAAATCGACTTAAATCGGTTTAATTCAAATTGAGCGTTTACAGCCATAACTCGCACAGATGTCCGAATTAGCTTCCGAAACCTGTTCCATTGTGTCCGGAACGCGGGGTAAACCCTAGAAACGCTGGTTACGGCGCGTAAATCGGAGTTCGGAATTTCCGGGTTGAATAGTGTTCGATTTTTCTTTATAAATAGCACCCACCTCTTCATAATTTAAAAAAATAAAAATAAAAACCTAATCTAAAACCCTAGCCGCCACCCTAACATTCAAAGGCCAGAAATTCACAAGCTTTCCCCCTTAATCTCTTTCAATCTACAAACAATTAGAAGAAACTTTCAACACGAAAGTTATAGAGCTTCGATTCCATTCGGTGATGATCGGAAATGGTGCAACGTAGGAGGAGTTATGGTGGGCCGTTTGCTCCAGGTTTGGCACGACATTCCAAGCACCTGGTGAGGCCGAGCTTGGCATGGTGGAGGCCGTGCATAGGGGGGGTGAAGGGCTACGTGATGGAGGTCATTGATCGTGTTCTAGGTGTATGGATTGGATGCAAAATTAAACCCTAAATTTGAGCTTTGGGTTCAAGTGTGCGTGTATATCCTGTAGAAAGTAACGTGAATGAGGGGAGGAGAGAAAGATGCGTGCGGTCCAGATGCAAGGATGGGGGATCTACGGCTATGATCTGTGTGGGTTTGAAAAGTTTATATATGTTGTAATTTATATAAATAAATTCGAGTAAACTTGTAAATTACAGATCTTTTTCATACGAGGTCGAAAACGCGCGAAACCAGTTGCGTTGGAATCGTATGGACGAGCACTACGCGATGGAGTTTGTTTGGAGTCGTTTGGAGTTAGTGAGAATTTTGGGTAAAATTAAACGTCCGTTTAATTTTATTCGAAATAAATCGCTAAAACGGAAATAAAATCAAGGTGAGAACTTCTCACTCAATCGAATCAGTTTCGATTTTATTTTAAATAGTTAGATTTAAAATATTTGAATGCATGTTTGAATGTTGATTGATATCTATTGATTGTTAAAATAGACATTATACGCCGTTAGTAAGCGGATGTTATTTATTAAAAACATATACCGCGAATATTTCATAAACAGTGAAATTGGTATTATATATATAATATCAATATATATATATTGGCATATGTATATATTGCAGTTATTGATTTCCCGCATTTTTTGTTTAGCGGATGAGACCCTATTACGCCGTTATTAAGCGGATAATATTTAAATCCCATATACCGCGATAATTTCGTACTGGAGCGAAATTGGTATTGTGCTAATGTTTGTGATGCAGGAAAACAGGTTGGAGGGATCCAACTGGATTCCTCAACAGTATTTATTTGATTTCAGATATTTTGATATTTGATGGATTATCATATTGATATATGATATCGTTGTAGTCGTAATTGACTATTTGATGTGTAGCATCATTGGACCCAGATTTTGGGATTTTAAAATGATTTTTTAAGTGATTTTAGAAAGTATACGTTTTATAAAATAATTTTGGAATTGATCCATTTTAAATAAATAAACGTTATAATTTTTAAAGTTATAAAAATTATGATTTTTGTGAAATACAGTTAAAAACTGAATTTTGAGAATACGATGCTATTGAGTTTATAAAATAGTTTAATCGGGATTTTAGAAATTATTGTGAAAAGATTAAATAATTGATTTATAAAATTTGATTATTTTATAAATCAAAATGGTGAAACTATAAAGGAAATTAAAGACGTTTTAAAAGAATAATATAAATTGATTTATATTAAGGGATTTATAAACGGATATTTATAAATTGAAATATTGACATTATAAAACGAGTTTTTATAAGTGTTTGAATGAAGTGAAAATGAATTTCATTAGGGAATGAAATTTATAGAATTATAAACGGTGAAGTTATAAATGAAATTTTATAAGCAGTAGGTTTATAAAATTTATAAAGTTATTAAAGAATATATTTTGGATAAATAATTAAATCTTATAAGTTATAAGATTTATAATTATGAAGTTTAAAAAGAACGATTTTGTAAAATAATCGTTTTATAAGTATTTAACTTATAATATGAACTTTTAGTTTATAATTGAGTTATAAACTGGAATAGGTTAATAAAAGAATTTATAAAAAGGAAGTTTTTATAAATAAATAGAAATGGAATTTATAAACGTTGTTTTATAAATTCGAAATGACTTATTTTGATAAGTAAATTATTATAACTTATGTATGGAGTTATATTCACGTTTTTAGACTGTGAATAATCCTTTGAAATAAAATGCATAGAATTGATGAAATTTGTTAACGTAGTATATTCAAGTTTTTGAATAGTGAATAATACGTTAAAGAAATGTTTAGAATGTGAATGTTTTAAATAGAATTAAGACGATCTAACGACGTTTTAAAATATGTTGAGATTCGAAACCATAGATTTCAACATTTATTGTTGAAATAGAAGTTTTCGAGAAATAGAAGGAAATGGTGGACTATAACACTGTTGTTATAGTAAATGATTTCCGAAAGGAAATGTTTTGTATAGTATTGGGATTTATATATCTATTTAATTTCGAATCCCTATACTAGTGATTTTGGGTTGTCGTAACGATGTTTTACGTAACATTCGTTTTGGCCCAAATAAATATATTAAGAGAATGATTTCCTTAATAGAATGAAATATATACTTAATTCGATTTAAGTATATGGAATATTTTCCAAGTGTTGAAAATAAAAAGATTGTGAATTGCTTATTTAATAAGTATGGAAATGTTTTCCAATATGAAGTGAATAATTAGAATTTATCTTTTTGAAGATAAATTGAAATGGATAATTGAAATCGTATAGGCATGGATATTTTGAAATATAAATTCATTAAGGAATTTATAAATAGAAAGTGGAATTTGTATGAAAATAAATATTGATTTATTTTTGAAGTGTTGAAATTATATATCTTGTAAAGATATTTTGGAAAATAAATAATTTGGAAAATTATTTGGAATCTGGTGATGTATGCATATCCATTGATAGCTCAATAATCGACTATCAATATTTCCCTTTGAATGGGTATTTGATGTGATTTGATTGAATTTGAACGCCACACTTATTTTTGAATAAGCGCTCACTACTCGGGTTAACCGGGAAAGGACCATGGGGTCGTATAACCCATTCCGAATATGTGATACGTCGTTGTGAATTGCATTGAAAATCGGTGTTGAAGACCGAGTATTTGTGAAAGCGATAGGATGACCTATCGATTGTCTCTGCACTGGGTAGCTCCTGGTATAGAGATCTCCTAAGTGATGGAAAATTCGATCGGGATTGTGAATACCCGGATTGCAAGGGCTTCGTAAGAAGTGCCTTCGGTTTTGTTCGAGCCCGGAACAGACTTGTATGGATAGTATGCCTGACATTACAATTTGAGATATAAAGCCGATTTCTTTCAAATATATTTCTGTTGGTGGCGAAGAATTTACTCTTTTAGCTTAACACCCTTCTCTGAGACGTACGAGCTCAGAGGTTATATAGTTGAAGTTATCAGCGATATATTCCCAATTTGGTAATGTGACATGCTGAGTGTTGCTGTAAATGATCATTGTGTTGATTATTGTGATAGGATCGTTTATTTGATCGTCTATCTTGGTGATCATTGTGTTGATCATTTGTTGACCCAAAGCATGGCTTTTGTATAAAGTATGTTTTTGTGGACGTGACTTCGTCGAACCTCACACCCCGGAAATGGTCAAAACAGGAAAGATGCGGCAAGGTTATGAGGGGTAGCACCCTTTAGGGTATGTACATTTCCTTCTGGATAGAGGTGGTATCATGGTATGGAGCCCAGATATTTAACCTATGTGGTTACTACGAATTTATTACTTTGTGGTTGTTGGCTATCGGGATCCCGTGAGAAAGGTCGTTTACGATCGGGGAATGGCGTGCTCGTGTCAGTAGTTACCCAGTTAGGGGTAACCCGGCCTTGTGTTGGCAGAGTTCCGGTTTGGTTCTCGGGGATGTCTTTCCAGAGGCATTCTCATGTGGCAATGGGAAGTTCCTTGGCCTGACCATTTGTTGGAAATCCAAAGAAACAATACGTGACTTGTACGGTTTTAGTTGTAGAACCTGCCATCTAATATGGTAGCTATTAGTAGGCATAATATAATGGTACCTATGCTGGCTAAGATTTATATTCTACTTTCGAAATGAATTTTATACACTATGCACTAGTAATAATATCAAATGTTATTTTAAATGCGTATCAAGCATCTTTGACTATCATAAGGAGAAATCTCCTCCGATTCTGCGTTTGCATGTGTGTGTGTGCCGGAGGCCTTATGGTAGTCTCATTTTAAAAAGCATTGCGAATTGATTTAAAATATTCCTCTATTTTGATTTTAAAGATAAATAAACTGTTTTGAGTTCTCACACCAGTCACATGACTGACTTGGAGTTTATTGTTTTCCTTCCTAAACTCTGGGTGCCCACCAATTTCCACACGGGCAGTCAAGAGTTAAGGTTTATCAGGATATTCTGGAGTTGCTGGAGGCAAGCTGGATGGCATGGCGTATTACTTATATAGTATTTCTTTTTCCGCTGCACTATTTGTTGTTGTTGTTGTCCACTCTAATGATATGATGTAATTAAAATGTAATGTAATGTGATAAAATGTAATAACTGATATAGTTCTTGGTTTAAAGATTATTCATTTATTATTATATGTTATTCCGCTGCGAATTGTGAGATTCTGATGTTGTTCTGTTGTTTTCTGTTCCGTTCTATTTTTCTATTTTTTTCCATTCTCTATTCTCTTTTCCTTCTATTTAAAGTTTTCTTATCTATCTTTTCCCTCTATTTTCTCTCTTCTTTCTTCTTTCTTTTTCTTAAATTCTTTGTAAAACCCATAACTATTCGGTTTTTCGGCAACGAAAATCGAAGCGTTACATAAGAGGCCCTGGTCTCTTTAACAAACAATCCGCATTTTACACATCGATTGGTTATTTTTACATTTCGCAAACAATTTCCACTTTATATCAAAATATCATATTCGCTTCAAAAATCAAATCCATTTCGAAATCATCATATATTCACTTTAAAATCAAATCCATTTCGAAATCATAATATATTCAAAATTATCAATTTTGTCCGATAAATCAATTTCACTTCCAAAATTTGATTCTAATTCAATTTAGGTTATAATCTTCATTTTAACCTAGTTCGTATTTAAATCCAAGATTAAATATAAACAATTTACCCTTTTTCCAGTTTGAATTTTAGAAAATAGTTTAAATAGTTTAAAATAGTTAAATATTTAAAAATAGTTTAATAGAAATAATATGAATATAAAAAATTGTTTATATAATAAATTAGTTTGAAAAATCAAAATAGTTTGAATATTTAAAGAATATAGATTTTAAGTCATTTATACTAAAATATCCATTTTTAAAATAATTCTAAAGTCAAACCGGTCAAGTTTCCAATTTCTTACCCAAAACAATTCCAAATTCCATTTCGATTTAATCGATACAATTCCGATTCCAACTCGAATAAATTTCGATTCCCCACAGATTTCGTTGAAGTCGCTAAATTATTTCAATTCCAATTTCCATTTCCAAATTAATTTAAATCTCAATTCCAAATTAATTTTCAATTTTAATTCCAAATTAATTTCCGATTCCAATTCTAAATTAATTAAAATTCCAATTTCACATTAATTTCCAATTCCAGATTAATTTAAATTCCCATTTCAAATAAATTTAAATTCCAATTTCAAATTTATTTCCCATTTCCAATTACAAATTTGATTTCAAAATATCAGTTTAAACACTTAAATCAAATCTACTTCCAATACCAAATTTTAAATCCAAATTTTCAATTTATAATTCGATTCCAAATTTAAATTTTGGAATATCATTTCATGTCATTTTTTCTTATAAATATTCAAAGTTCGAATCAAAGCCAATCTTTTTAAACAAATCCATTTCTGAAATTTACAATGTATTTCGTTTATAACTTAAAATTTTAAACTTTCATTAATTAAACAACCTCATTTATCAAGTTTAAATTCCAACATTTCGAGCTCCAATTCAAAATAATTCAATTTTCATAAATTTGATTTTTATTCTTAAAATCAATTCATTTAATGGCCCAACTTTTAAAATCATTTAATTTTCGGTGTCCATATATAATTTCTAACCTATGGCCAAGTGAATCATTATTTCAATTTAAATTTCAAGGATGGATATAATATCATTTCAATCCAAAACAAATGTCATAGGTATATACCATTTCAACCTATTCCTTAAACGGATTGAGAGATATTGAGAAGGGAAGTTGGTGAATTTTCAGCCATTAGATGAAAGTGACGGCTATGGTTTCAGAAATTAAAATAATAATAATAAATATGTCTCGATTTGCGTGCGTATTTATATAATTAGGTCCAAAATCATCCAAACTCCATTCGAGACGTGCCGCTAGGCATTTATAATGTTTTACCCCCATTTTGAATGCAATGGAACTAGTTTCAAGGCCTAATTCGATGGTATGTGGAAGATAGCTTTTCAAATTCAATTTATTTTATCGAATTCCTTAAATTGATTTCTACGCGTTTCAAGCTCGTACGGCCAAATGACAAGTCTGATCGCTACGAAATCAAAAATTATAAAAGCATAGCTGTAGATCTCGGTGAGCTCTACAAATTCATGCGGTTGATCTATGCTATTACGTCATGGATTCGCCTGAATCTGGCTTAGAAGCATGGATGTATTTTCTTGGATTTTGTTCAAACGGCGGCGTATGGGGAGGGGAGGAAATGACGAGTTCGATTAGGGTTTGGTGGCATTGTTTGAATGCTTGCGGCGTGACAGTGGCGACTGGGAGGAGGAACACGTGTGTTCCTGAAGCGGAGAGTCACGACGATGGATCTTCGATGGTGCTTAGGCTTTCGATTCGAGACTTGGAGATCGCTCGCATACGCGCGTGCGAGGGGAAAGAGAGTGTCGGCGGTGGTGCTGCTGTGGGGCAATCGATCGATGTAAAAAAAAAGAAAAAAAAGAGGATAATCGCGCGCGATCTAGGAAAGAGGTAGCGTGTTTGTTCATTTTTTTTTTAAATTTAGTTGTTAATTTTATTTAATGACCGTTATATTAATAAAATCGTATTCCATGCATACGAGGTCCGTTTCGGATGAAATGAAGTGTATCAGGATCTTATTTCCATCGTCTATGAGGTGAAATTAGATTGGCAACTATTTGAAGCTAAAATGTTTTAGCTTCCACTAAAGGTGAGTGTTACACTCACATTTGACTATTTTATTTTTATGTTAGTAAATTTTTTATCGTAAAGTAAATTTAAATTTATTGATGGTTATTGATAAATTTAAATTGACATTACATTTAGTTGATATATGAATTTATTAATAGGATTTGAATTGATAGTTAGATTAAATTAGAATTTAAATGCTAGAAAAATCTCTAATTTTCGATAATTGGTTGATTTGTTGTGATTATTGATTTTTTAGTTGTTTGCTTTTGATGGATGGAAATTGGTTGATAGTTGAATGATTAAATGGTTAATTATTTTGATATACTCTATTGTCACCCTGTATAATATATAGAATATAAAACTGTAAATTAAATTATTTCGAATAAATTAAGGAATATGTTGAAATGACATATATCTATGACACTTATTTTGGATTGAAATGATATATATCCATCCTTGAAATTTAAATTGAAATAATGATTCACTTGGCCATATGTTAGAAATTATATACGGACACCGGGTTGGTTAAATTAAATGATTTTAAAAGTTGTTTTGAAATTATTTAAATGAATTGATTTAAGAATAAAAAACAAATTTATGAAAATTGAATTATTTTGAATTGGAGCTCAAAATGTTGGAATTTAAACTTAATAAACGAGGTTGTTTAATTAATCAAAGTTTAAATTTTTAAGTTATAAACGAAGTACATCGTAAATTTCAGAAATGGATTTGTTTAAAAAGATTGGCATTGATTCAAACTTTGAATATTTATAAGGAAAAAATGATATGAAATGATATTCCAAAATTTTAGTTTGGAATCGAATTATAAATTGAAAATTTGGATTTAAAATTTGGTATAGGAAGTAGATTTGATTTAAGTGTTTAAATTGATATTTTGAAATCAAATTTGGGATTGGAAATGGGAAATAAATTTGAAATTGGAATTTAAATTAATTTATAATTGAAATTTAAATTAATCAGGAATTGAAAATTAATTTGAAAATGGAATTTTAATTAATTTGGAACCGAAATTGGAGATTATTTGGAATTGGAATTGAAAATTAATTTGGAATTGAGATTTAAATTAATTTGGAAATGGAAATTGAAATTGAAAGAAATTGGTGAATTGAAAGAAACTGTGCGGAATCGAAATTTATTCGAGTTGGAATCGGAAATGAATCGATTAAATCGAAATATTTTGATTTTTCAAACTAATTTTTTATATAAACCATTTTTTTATATTCAAATTATTTCTATTAAACTATTTTAACTATTTAACTATTTTAAACTATTTAAACTATTTTCTAAAATTCAAACTGGTAAAAGGGTAAATTGTTTATGTTTAAATCTTGGATTTAAATACGAACTAGGTTAAAGTGAAGATTATAACCTAAATTGAATTAGAATCAAATTTTGGAAGTGAAATTGATTTATCGAATAAAATTGATAATTTTGAATATATGATGATTTCTAAATGGATTTGATTTTAAAGCGAATATATGATGATTTCGAAATGGATTTGATTTTTGAAGCGAATATGATATTTTGATACAAAGTGCAAATTATTTGCGAAATGTAAAAAGAACCAACCGGTGTGTAAAATGATGATTGGTTGTTAAAGAGACCGAGGCCTCTTATTGGCATACTCTTTGCCAATATTGGAACCACTTTAACAACTATGTACGTGGTGGATGATATCTAAAATGTAGTGGTTGAATTGGCTACTTTTACTGGAATGAAGTAAGAGAACGACGATGGATAGCCTTGACACTCATGTCATAATTAAAATGACTAAAAGAGATGCCCATGTCTGGCCAATGAGGTTAGCTACCTCTAGAGACGTAGATCTCTCGTATTGCTATTGTGGTTTTTTTGACTCAATGGGTGCACCTTTTGTTCGGATTGATTGTCGCGGTCGGCCACGGATGGGTTTTGACCAGCCAGAAAGGGTAAACTGGTAGAATCCTACCTTGGGCATTGCCTCACATGCCTTGTCATATTTATCCATATGCGAGTCCATTACGACTTTGGTTTAGCAATGTAAAAATGTGTTAAGGTGGATCAATGTAAAGCCTTAACGCTATTTTGATATTTATTTTACTGATAGACATTATATATTATAGCATATACTATATATATAAATAGTTTAACGGATCCTTAGGAGAGGGAAAATTCCGTAACATCTCTTAAGTTATTGCACTCATATTTTGTTACGTTGATTTGGCTTACATAAGAGTATTTTAGTTCTGACTCTAGTGTTTTGTCTTTTCATTACACTCGGGTCAGTCCTGAGTTTTTCAGCATATTGAAGACTATTCTCTAGAGGATGAAGACGGAGTTTTGGTATATTGTTGTTATTATTATCCCTTGCACCATGCTATTCTGCTGTATTGATTATTTATCTCTGATATACATATATATAACTCTGATAAATGTGTATAGATTAAAATCAAATGTATAGCAAACAACTTCATGAATTGTTTATTTGATTATTTTATTTTATCGTTTCCGCTGTGAGATTCTGTGTTTTGTTTTTTCTTCTCTTCCTGTTTTTCTTATTTAAACCCATTGATTATCTACGTTCTGTATTGTTTAAGTCAGAGATGTGTGGATTATTGTCGATTTAAACCATCTGAAATGTGGGTCGTCACACTATCTTTAATGAGTAATCCCCACTAGAGCCAAGGTTCTCGCTTAACCTTCATCTCTGATACCAACTGTTACTACCCGATTTTTCGACACCCGAAAATCTACGTCAATGCGTCCACTATATTAAATGCTGAACAATCGAATGCTGGAAAACTAGACCGTAAGGAAAAGAAGAAGGAGGTAGAAGAAGAAATAGAAAAACAATATCAGAATCTTACAATCGCAGTGGAACAATATATAATAGATAAATGGCTGAATCTTTATACAAAAGAACTGTATTTGTTATATACATTACACCATCAGAGTACAAAAAAATTCATAGCACACAACTGGACAGTTATCGTAACCTGCCCTCCCAAAAGCTGACTATGCAGTTAACCATACACAGCGGAATATACATCAATTATGTGTGATACGTCTCGCCATCCAGCTCGTCTCCAGAGCTCCACAATATCCTTTCCTTTATCTATAATACTAGGTCTGACCTGAGCATTACAATGAAATAACACCCGAGTAAGTCTGGAAAACCATCATGAGAAAACACACTCATTTGTATTATTAAAGTTTTCAAAATCCTTTGAAATCAAAGGTATCTTGTAAGACCACGCCACAAATAAACATGTCAGGTTTTTGCCTTACGATAACCAAAACATTTTCTATTAAAATCGTCTAATATTATAATAATATCTATAGAAAGTAAAATAGAATCTAGTTGAAATGCTTGCATCTCACATTCCAGCATAGTTTGGCACAATCAAAACCGTACAAGCGATTATTGGAGATTAGATTCCATACAATGGCAGGGCTTCTGGGGTACAGCCCGTCATAGTACTTGGTCTAGATCCGTGTACCGAGGATCCACCCTGATCCCCAACAACATAAGACCGGAGTTACCCCTTATCGAATTGTCCGAATAAGATCACCCCGTGGTTGGGATCAGCAACCATCCACACATCCAAAATAAAAATGGACATCAAGACAGGGATGACCTTACCCTAGTTGGCTGCTAGCCACTTAGCCTTGCTGCACCTCCCTTGTTTTAGTTATTCTCGGTTGATGAGGCTTGAGGCTATGCGTTACCCATTTAGCACACATTCTCTTAGAGTGCTCATCGTCCTCCTAACGATGTTATGACAGCAATCGTCCATACAATTTTCCCTGGGTCTGGACGAATCGAATCACTGTCTTCATCATCTTCACGGTCTTCATTCGCAAACATTCAAACCGGATCGAAGTGGTTTTCGAGAATTTAATCCCGATCCCGGTCTCTTCGAAACGATCAGCACATTGGCAAATATTGATAGTGGGTTATTTAACTATCATCTAACATCCACAAGCAACCGTCAGATTTACATAATTTTCCAAATTATTTATCACAAAAATATCTACCCAAGATATTATGTTTACGTTTCAAAACTTTGAAAATAGTTCCATTCTCTTTTTATTCTTACAGAATAAATTCCAACCATCTATTTATTTCCATAGAAACGCTAAATCTTAATGAGTTAGATTTTTAAACAATTAAATCACCTTATCCAAAATATATATACTTAAATTCAAAATAAAAGTTATGAAATTCTATACTAATTTTCCAAATAAAAACTTTAGCCAAACTACTTTTTAAAATGAAGTTACTTTATAAATATAAATATTAATAATTATCTTTTTAAATCAGAATACCAATTTAACCTTTGAAATAATTACTACTATAATTAATTAATAACTATTTGCTTTAGAAAACTTTAAAACTTTTAACTTATACTTAAAAATCAGCTTTGAAAACATCCTTGGCTTTTTTAAGAAAATACACTTTCCATTCCAATATAGTTCATTTAATTAGTTAATAAACCTTTCTCGATTTATCCCAATTAATTTACGTCCCAAATCCGTAAATTTCTTTTCCTTAAAAAAATAAACCACTGTTTATTTTTAAAACAAATCACCTATTCCTTTATAAACTTCCACCATGAATTTATACTTTAAATATCCACTGATGTCTTATTTCACTTTATAAACCCAGTTAATAAATTTCAAAAATCTCATTCTCCTTTAATCACAGTTACAACACTTAGTCGGTTCCAAATCGATTTCCAAAATCAACTCCATTTTAAAATTAATTCTTTTACTTACCCAAATTTATTCCAAAACCCACTAATTCCATATTCACTTCTTATTTATGTTTAAAATCTTATTTTAAACTAATATATCCATTTCATTCTTTATTCAAATTTTCTTCCTTTTTATTTCTTCCTAATCGTTTTATATCTTAAAATTTAAAAATAAAATCCTTTAATTCTTAGGCAGTAACACTTAAGTCTCCAATACTCTTTTAATTTCATTTATTTAAAATCTTTATTTTCTTTCATACCTAGAATTTATTTAATAGAATTTAACGTCAAACTTTTATGCTTTTCCAAATTCATTCTTTTAATTTATCTTAAATTATTTTACTGAAAAATTCTCTTTTTAATTCCTTCAAAATCCAACCTTTATATTTTTGATATCTCAATATACTCAAAATATATTCAGTCAACCCATAGCATTCAATATTTCAAATCCCAACATAATCAATCACAAATAATCAACTAGTTATATCACAAATTATGAAAAACATATTTCAATATTTGAGGAATCCAGTTGGATCCCTTCAACCTACTTTTCCCTGCATCCATAGATGTTAGTCAACAAATAAATACCAAATGTCACTTCGAAAGGGACATCGTGGTATAACGGTCATCCGCTATTATGCGGGGCGCATAGGGTCTCATCCGCTATATAATGCGGGAAAATCAATCACTCCAATATATATATATATATATATATATATATATATACACACACACACACATACTACTACTACTATACATATAATATCATATCACATCCGGGCTGATAATAGATTAACAATCTAAGCAATCAACCAATAATTTAAATTTTAACTAATTAAATTGAAATGATAATCCAAATGAGTGAGATTAACTCACCTTCGATTTTTGATTTGCAATCTGATCTGAGTCGACTTGTCTCTCCACGATTTTAGACCTTGCATAAACATTATATGAATTATTAATATTAAAAAATGAACGATTTATATCCATTTAATAGATTTAATTAACTAATGATTTAGTTTTAAATTAATTTTCCTTTAATAAATTATTTTCTAGCTACCAAAATAATCACATTAGTAAACTAAACAAATTAATCAGCATAATTCATTAATTTTAAATATATTAGTAAATTGTATTTTATTTTTTTATTTCTAAAAAATCAATTTTTATATAAACCCTTATATTTTCTAAAACCTTATATATTCATATATTTACGGTTTCCTATGCATATATATATATATATATATATTTAAATAGAACTGTATTATATTCTTACCGTATATGTTTGTAAAATTAGAAATTTCCTTCCTCTGCATACATTTGTAAAAATAAGAAATCCGGTTCTAAAGTCCTTTTTCTCTATATATATACACATATATAAATAAATTGACTAATTGTACTTTCATTTTTTGCTACAACTTTTATTAAAATAAATTGAAATTAATTTCCTCACCTAAACAAAGCCTAACCTCGCCATGCTTGGAGTTGCCGACACTGTGCCTCCATAAGTCCACGCGTACGCTCATCCGTACGCGACCCCTTCTTCGCCTTGCTAGTGATGGGCTACCCCACTGCCTGCCATTCATAGGCGAGCTCGGGCCAAGACGAACCCTTGAATCGATCGGCAACCCTCGTTGAGCCTCGCGGTCCTCCTTCGAACGCAACACCCCAGTCCTTTGCTGCCATATCGAACAAACCCACCTCCAAAAATTCATGCGATGCCGACCTCGAAACCACCATATGATCGCCGCGCCTTAAAACGCTATCGATTTCCGATTGCTATAGCCCCTTTTTATTAAGAATGGCGATTTGAACATATAAAAAAAAGGGATGAGTTTAATTCAAAGATCTGGATTTTGAGAGGAGGCGATCTAATTTTTAACGAAGACAGATTTTTCTCTCTTATTTTTTTTTAAAAAAACTCGTGTACTCAGGGAGGACAAGTGTTGGATGCGGTCTACCGTGCATTGAAGGAAAACATAAAATTCTGATGTTAGGAAATTTAACCAGTCAGCACAAAACATATACGTTGTATTAATTTAAATTTAAGTCGTCCCAGTTCGCAATTCACAATCTCGACCTCCTATCGAGGCGTGCCTCTAGGCGTTCGTAATGTAATATCCATATTTCGAACGCAATGAAAAAGGTTCCGATTCCTAATTTGCTCGTATGGAGAAGATAGCTTTTTGGACCCAATTATATATTGAATTTTCGATATAAATTTTAAGGCATTTGCTTACCGTATGATCACATGACAACTCCAAACGCTACAAAATTTGAAATCCGATAATAATACGTTATTACGGATCTAATGGAACTTGTTTCATCAAATTCCGAGACTATGTCTCGGAAGGCTATTTTAAATTTTAATTTAAGTGATATATTTTCAAAACTAAACAAATCACCTTAAAATTAAACTTTAAAACTTTTATTACCTTCGGTATTATCAATACAGATTTTATAAGCCTTTGAAATATTTTTAACAAGCTTGAAACTCAGGATTACATATTTAACCCAATTCCCAGTAATTAAATTCAGTAGTTTAATTATCCAATAAATGGTGATATTTGAAATTCAAGTTAAAAATTAACTCTTAAATATTTAAAATCAATTAAATATTCCAATTTCAAATATCCAAAATTTCGGGTCGTAAAAAACGGCTACGATCGAGTTTGGAGCCATGTATCATCGTGTATTTAGCCATGAATGACATACGGTCGAACACATTTTTTGAAGTCAAGGAAAAAACGAGCTTCAAATGCCTCTGGCTGATGGTGGTAAGCATAAGGGGCTTCGACACGATGGTGTTCGATCGTGTTCACGGCGATCGTGGGTGGAGCTACCATCGGCCAACGTTTGTGAGATATTGGATTTGTTCGACTGGGTTTTAAGGTGATGGAGGAAGAAGAAAAACAACGGCCATGATAAAGGGATTCAAAACAAACGCCCAGATGTAAGTAGGGTCTTAAAATTAAAAAGAAAATAGAAAATAATTATATATTTAACTCGCATAAACTTTGAAAATATGTAACTTCTTCATGTGAAGTCCGTTTTTGACGAAACAAGTTGTGATGGGTCCATATTAACGAGCACTAAATTTTACAAGTGGTTTGGAGTTGATTGGAGCTAGTGTAAATTTTGGGTAAAATTAAACGATTGTTGAATTTTATTCGGAATAAAACACTGCAACTGCCAATGGAATCCAAGTGAGTACAACTCACTCTTTTTGACTCACTGATATTTTTATAAAAGTGAGAAATAATTTATTTTGTGATGATTGATGATTGTTTGGATGAGATATGATATTATATATATATATATATTGATTGGCATTTTCCTGCCTATTGGATCAGATGAGACCCTATACATTCCCATGTAT
Organism: Allium cepa; assembly: GCA_030765085.1. NCBI lineage: Eukaryota > Viridiplantae > Streptophyta > Magnoliopsida > Asparagales > Amaryllidaceae > Allium > Allium cepa. Next base: position 593,007,932 of record CM060937.1, read on the forward strand.
GAGCATATGACCCTTTGTACGCGCGTCTGCCCCGGAGCGGACATTGTACATATATTTCAAATATGTAATTTGTTGCAGGTGACAGGTTGTAGGGATCCAACTGGATTCCTCACCAGTATTTATTTATTTACATATATTGTTAAATATTCTGTTATCATATGTTATATGACGTTTTAGATGCTGTGATTGATATATTTAGTGCTATTGCGGCATTTGGCCTATTTTGGTAAATGTGAAAATGTTAAAGTAATTATTTCAAATTTAATAAGGATTTTCAAGTGGTTTTGGAAATATACGTTTTATTTAATTTTTAATTGTTAAGTAAAAGGATTTGTTTTAAATAAATAAATATTATAATTTTTATGTTATAAAAATTATGAATTTTGTGAAATATATCGAAATGTGGTTTTTGAAATATGAAGTTGATTTTTTTATAAAATAGTTTAAATTAAGATTTTTGAATTAATATAAATGGTTTATATATAAGGTTTATAAAATTGAATTTTTATAAATCAAAATGGGGGAATTGTATGGGAGTTTGGTAAATGTTAAAATGAAGTTATAACTAAATTTTGTAAGTGAATAATATTTATGAAATTGTGAAGTTATATAAGAATGAATTTGTAAATAAATATAATTATAAGCAAATTAACTTATAAGTTGGATTTTGGTATGTAAATGAGATATAAATGGAATCGGTTAATTAAGGGATTGTATAAGTTGAAGTTTTTATAAATAATAAATGGAATTTATAAACATTATTTTATAAATCCGAAATCAATTGAATTTGATAAGTTAAATATAGAAGTTTATTATAGGAGATATATCCACGATTTTGGATAGTGGATGATCCTTCAAAATAGATATGTAGAAGTATTGATCTGGTAAATGAATTATATTCACGATTTTGGACAGTGAATAGTCTTTTGAAATAAATAAATGTTCATTGAAGTGATATTATTTAAATGGATTTAAATGTTTTAAAGACGTTTTAAAATGAGCTAAGTATCGAATGCGTAGATTTCAGCATTCATTATTGAAATAGACGTTTTTGAGAAGTAAGGAAATGATGGACTATAACACTGTTGTTATAGTAAATGATTTTCGAAAGAAAATATTTTGTTTGGTATATGGGAGTTATATACCTATCTAATTTTCAAATCCCTGTACTAGAGATTTTGGATTGTCGTAATGATGTTTTATGCAACATTCATTTTGACCCAAATAAATATGTTTAAAAGAGAACATTTTCCTTAAAGAATAAAATATATACTTAATCCTGATTTAAGTATATATAATATTTTCTAGGTGTTGAAAATAAATAGAATTGTTAATCACTTATTATTAAATAAGTATATTTAATGTTTTCTAATGTTGAAATATTGAAATGGTTTTGGGAATATATCTTTTAAAGATAATTTGAAGTAAATATTTAGCGAACGATTTAATTAATAAAAGATTAATTAAAAGGGCCTAGTGATTGCATATGGTGCTAAATATTTGTTTATTTTTTTGATAGTTAAATAACCGACTATCAAATTTAGCCATTTTAGTTCCTCAACTTGATGTGGGAACTATTTAGTCGTGCACTTATTATGTAGCCTTCTGTGTATGCTTGATTATCGTTTGTGTTGAGGATGTTGATTCATAGTGCAGAGTATCACTCCAATCTACCGAGCTTCCTTCTTGGCTGAAGGATAGCAAGTTGAAAGTTGGAAACGTGATAAGTCCACTAGATATAGTTACTGTGTGAGTTTGAGAAACGCTTTTGCATTGTTAGTGCGATGAGACCATGATCAGATTTATCTTAAAACCACTTCGGACCAACGTATATGTGACGATTGTGCAGGTTGTTTGTGATGATATTGATATTTCAGATTATGAAATTGAGGGACTTCTTGTTGATAGTTTGGGGTTAAAATCCCAATATACATACGGTAACAGTGGTCTCTTCAGTATGAAATATCCAATGCAAGGAATATTCGCTACTAACCCTAGGGATTTCCCGATAGGATGTGGTAGGTAAGTACCTTCCATTTCTCCTGTTCCTGGACAACTTGTATGGATGTTTGTCTAACATTGCATCTTTAAATATTACATACATTAGTTTATACAAACGTACATCGGTGGTGGTGGAGAAGGCAACTTCTCTTAGCTTAGCACCCTCCATGAGACGTATGAGCTTAAGGGTTGTATTTTTATGGAAGGCAATTGTAGTCAACGAAAAAGGCCGTGTGGCATTCAAATTGATATGATTGTGATTCGTGAAAGGTATTCGTTACCTCAGGCCTAATCACCTGAAAATGACCAAAATAGGGTTAAATGCGGCAAGGCTAAGTGGGTCGCTCCCAAGTAGGATATGATCATCCTTTCCTAGATATATCTTTACATGCTATAACGTCATATTTCTAACTATTGTGATTTGTATGCATCGAGGGCCCTCAGTAAAGGTCGGTAACGACCGAAGGAAGACATATTCGGTACCATCTACTTATAGGGCCGGTCTTGTGTTGCTAGAGGAACTTTGTGATTGTTTCTCGGTACATTCTTCTAGAGATGTACTGTCAGAAGGTAGTCCCTTCACCTGGTCATTTGTATTGAAATCCAAACTCCACTACGTGTTTGCTATTTTTATTGTATTACCCATTTTGGGCTATATGCTGGAATTTAATCAATGTAACAATTTCGACTAAGATTAAATTATTTGTATCCTAGATACTAGTATAATATCAGATGATTTGATATGAAATGTTTTAGTTATCGTAAGGTAAAAACATGTCCATGTTTATGTGTGGACTTGTCATACGAGATACTTTTGTTTGACAAAGGAAAAGTTTGGTAATTTAATAAATTTAGTTGAGTTTGTTTCTCATGCTAGTTTACCATACTGATCCGGGCGTTCTTCTCTTTTAATGCTCAGGTCAGACCAAGTATATTTACTTGTTTAGATTTGATGCTCTTGGAGCTTCAGTAGGAGAGCTGGAGATCTTCATTTCGTATACGTGTATCTGTTTTGATTATTGATTATCCGTTGAATTTCACAATTGTTTATATTATCAGCAATTGTAAGGACATGTTACTATAACTGTCCAGGCTGATAGCTATTGTTTGATTGTTGAACTCTGATATATGTATGTATATATACAGTTTTTGTTTTGTAAAGATCATTGATATGATATTATATGTTTTCCGCTGCGATGTGAGATTCTGTATTAATCTGTTAGGTTCTATCTTCTCTCTTTTTTCTCTTCTCTTCTTCTCTCTTCTTTTCTTTCTCTCGACTTTCTGTCAGTCTATGCTTTTTGGGTCGGACATGTGTGGATTATTGTAGATCTATAGATTTGTCGGCCGTCACGTTCTCAAATGCAACTAATGCAACATTTTTTTAAATAAATATATATATATATATATGGTATTATACATGATTTTGAATACGTTAGAGTCTTTTAGATGTTGACTAGCTTTGTGTTCACATGAAAAAGGGTCCCAAGTCCTAGTTTCAAAATTTTTAATAAAGCTTCCCGCATATAATTTCTAAGCATGTGAGACATCCAGTAAAGCATGTATATATTCATTTTCAAGCTTTTTAATGAAATCAAATTTTATATTGAACCTACTTACATGCATGTTAGAGCATATGTAGTTTTCTAAGAAGACACATATTTCCAAATTCATATATAAATTGTGGGCTTTTCGATACATTGAGTTCTTTGTGCAAAAATATTTCATACATGACTTCACACATACATATATATACATATGAACGTTCATGACATGTTATTTTTAGTGCATACCAATCTTTCTAATACTAAAGGTTTCTCATATGCATGAATTTCAAATAGATAAATGAAATTTAAACAAAGTGTAGGTTGTTATAACTGGATTTCAAGAATATTCTAGATAATAAAAGAAAATATGTACAAGCTTCAAGGTTTTTGGTTTTGGAATGGATGGTTGGTGCAACAAAGGACAAATCAAGCAATACAAGCGGTACTAGTAAGATAAATTGGACTCGAATTCAGTTATAACTTCAGTAAGAACCTGTATAATTGGACTCGAAGTGCAAGCGGTACTAGTATAATTATATAGATTATACAAACTCATAAAGTACAGAATATACAAAATTCCTATATTTGTAAGAATTAGAAAGTTTGAGTTATAGGAATTTGAATACAAGCGGTACAAGTAAGAATCTGTAAGAATTAGAAAGTTTGAGTTATAGGAATTTGAATATACAAAATTATATAGATTTGTAAATAAGAAATCAAACATCCAAGATAATATCCATAAAGTAAGCGAATTCATTGTAATAGTTGGTTTTTCCTGATGTTACAATGAATTCAGTTACTTCATGGACATTATCTTGGTTGTTTGATTTCTTATTTACAAATCTGTATAATTTTGTATATTAAAATTCTTATAACTCAAACTTTCTAATTTTGTTATATTTCTTGGTACATAAAGCTCTAATTCTTCATATAATAAGTGTACACTTTTGAAAAGATAGTTTTACCGAAGGGAATTCCTATAAAAGAGTATGCTCTTACCTGTAGAGCATATTAATTCACGAATTACGACTTTCAAACTCATAAACAATATGTTTATTTTCATTAAGCGAGAACCAATGAAGTACAGCTTTATGACTTGCAAAAGTATGGTGATGATATACACCGATATAAATTTCAATAAGTATTCCTACTCAAGTTATTTTACAATATCAACCTTTGAGAAAAACACTCCTTCAAAATTAAAATAATTATACTAGTTTTTCCATATTACTTACTATTTCGAAAAGTAGCATACAAAATATCGAAAAACATGACTATGGAAAACTATTGTTTTTCAAACATTTTTTACCGACGTCCATTCACACTGCTATAACTATAATCAGAAGAGTCTACTTTCTGTTGAAGAACTATTGATTTGAGAATCATGACTGTTAAGCCCCCATTTAAAGATCATATTTCTCTTACAAGGATTTAAGCACCACATAAACTTCTTCTAAACTTCGAACATAGGAAATAAAGTCTTTTATCCAAACCATAATGATGTGCTAAACAACTTTCAAAGAATTCGTCAAGAGAAATGATTGCGAGCATCCAGAGGACATAAGAAAATCAAATAGATAATTGGTTCAATAAGGACAATATATTTTCGAAAATAGTTAACCATTAACACAAACAAAGAAAGATTTGAGAACAAATTTTTACGAATCTTCCTTGCTAGTAAGAGCATAGATAAGGAGTCACTAACGAAAAGATCGATATACTGAAATAAAACATGGAAGTGATCCAAGAACTCGAAAGTAAAACCATAATCCTCAAGCTACAAGGTCTAGTTTAAATCCACACAAGTCGTCTAAAAAAAGAAACAGGATGATGAAGCTATATAAGAAAAGATATGTGGAGGCACAACTCCATCATAGCTCGATCTAGGTTCTAAAACATTCGTGATTTCAATATGCAGCACCTAGGATAAATATAAGATCTTATCAAAAAGTGTAAATTACTAAAGAAATCTCAAAGATCAGCGAAAAAATATTAATCCCCAAATGCATAGGATCTCCAAAACATCCAAATCCTACTGAAAGGTGCACTGGCCAAGGACTACAACTCACACATTGGAAATGTTAAGCAACTATAAGATGAATTGTTTGATTCCACGGTTGGTAGAATTGTATATTAAATGGATTGTTCGATTCCATGGTGTGCCAAAGAGTATTGTAAGCGATAGAGACCCTTTTCTACTAGTGAATTCTAAAAGAGATTGTTGGAACTGAGCTGCACTTGAGCACAACCATGGGAAGATCATTTGCAATTGGTAGAATGGATGGATGGCTAGATAAGGAGAGTGAATTAGATTTTGAAAGATCTTCTTCAAGCTTGTATTATAAATTTTGGAGGATCTTGGGAAGATCATTTTGCATTTGGTAGAGTTTTCATATAACAACACCTATCAGTCAAGTATTGGCATGACACAACATGAAGCATTTCATGGACAACCTTGTAATTTGCTTTTATGTTGGTAGGAAGCATGTGAGACACAAATACTTGGGACACAAATGATAAGAGAGGCATCATAGAAGATAAATATCATTCGACAACGAATGAGGACTGCTCAAGACCGTCAAAAGAGTTATGCAGATGAGAGAAGAAGAGATTTGTAGTTCTTAGTTGGAGACAAGGCATTTCTTAAGTTTTCTCCCCTAAATATGTTGCTCGATTTAATAGGAAGGGAAATTTAGCCCCCAGATTTATTGGACCATTTCCAATTATTAAGAAAATTAGGAAGTTGTCATATAGAGTTCACCTACCTCCGAAGATAGCGGGTGTGCACAATGTTTTTCACATTTCTATCTATGAAAATTTATGCATGACTCGGGTATCGTGGTAGCATGGGATTAGTTGGAAGAAATGGAGGTTGAGCTAGAATTTTTAAGACCTTGTAAGCCCTTTGAATCGTTAGGAATAAGACGTAACAGTTTAGAAGGAAGGTAGTTAAGCTAGTTTAGATTCAATGGAGTGAGAAAAATACCGATTGTACATAAGAGACCGAAGAGAATATGAGGATGGCCTATCTAGAACTATTCCAGTGGTAAGGCCAATATGTCGTATGTACTTGTACGATTATCTCTTATACTATTATAATTTCACATGCTAGTGTAGTTTTTTTTTCTTTTCTGTTGTTGATTTTAATAGTTTGTTAGATTTTTATGTGTTTGCTAATGATCGGTAAGCATGTGAGATAACCTTGGTTGCTCATGTTTGTTTAGGTATTTCAGGAACAAAATTCCTAAAGCAAGGGAGAATGTAACTACCCGTATTTTACATATTGGAAGAAAGTAAAATAATTTTATTTAATTCATTTTTGGACCTATGGTTCTAGTATTAAAAAATATGGATTTTAAGGATGTTTTACACATCTTCGATCTTTCCCGAAATTCTATATGACCAGTTTGGCCCCGAACATCTTATTTCGACTATAACTATTGATAGAAGCCGAAATAGATACTCTGACCAATTTTATTACTTTGGGTTGGTGATTTTACATTCCGTAGAGTAGTCATAATGGAAAATCAGATAAGTGATTATGAAGTTATAGCAGCTTTAAGTTTTAAAATCTACTGGCGAGAATGAGAAGGAGATTAAAGGGTCGAATTAGCAAGCACGTTAGTCTAATCGGGTTTGGCTATAAATAGGAGGTGAGAGAGACCATTTGAAAGTTTATTTTCTCAATTCAAATCAGCCCTAAGACATAATTCCTCTCTAATTCTTCATTCGTCTTATTGGATTTCAACTTAAATCGTCTTCAATTGCAAATTAGAGGCTAGATCTTCAACAAGGAGCTTGATCTCATCAATTAGGTTGCATCATCATCTAATTTCTTGCTGTCTAGATCGGTTCTTCATCATATTTCATAGGTTTGGTAGAACTCTCACTAGTGTATGATTAATTTTATGTTGAAGTTGGGTGATTATAGGTTAGAATTATCAAATTAAATTTATTAAACTTGGGTAATTTCAGATTTAAAAACCGTATATCAATCTAATTAAACATGTAAAATGGATTATATCATTGGCTAATGTCATTTGTGTATATTTGGCTATGAAATTCTATGTGTTAGGTCAGATCTATGCTAGAATTATGATGGTATATTGAATCGGATGATTCGTGCTGTTCATATTGTATGTAATTGGATGATTTTCTATGTTTGATTCATTGTTATGTGTGACTTGCTTACTATGCTTGATTCGTTTGCTAGTGTTGTGCATGTTTTGGAACATAGATTGGTGATCGAAGAACATCGAGAGAAAAGTTCGCCAGAATTGCACGAAACCTTAAGAATAAGCTTTGGAGCATGGCTGGAAGACAACTTGAAAACTTCATGACAATCTGATCTAAAAGTTTGGATCGACACTAATTCGATGTGTCGATGCAAAAATTAGAGTGCCTATTAATGTGAGATCCATCTGGGAAAATGAGCATGGATTTCGGAGTTGGTCTATGAAGTTGGATCGAAGGATAGGCCTGGTATTGAAGATTGGATGGATCGTCTTCAATGAATGAAACAAAATGCATCGAAAAGAAGACCCGAAGGATAAGAGAGATGGATTGTGGTCTAAGGCATCAAGGGGAAGTGCACTAGAGGTTTCAAGGAATCATTGATCACCTGTAGTGTTTTGGTTGTATTCAAGCAAGGGTACTAAATGTAAGGGCACCCGAGAGCTGGTAGTGCCAGTCGTGTGTCTTGGACCGCTCCGAGAGGGTCTATGTCAGATGATATGGAGGTACTTAAGAGTGATCATGCGGGGTTTCAAACCTGAAATTACTGGGCAACATAATCGAGAACCTAGATTTCCATTAGTCTCCAGCAAGGGGGAACGGGCCATGCAAGTCATCATATATTCAAGGCTTTAAAAGATGATAGCTAGATTTTGTTTGATGGATGCTATGTTTTCTATGGTCATTATGTTTGTTATTTCCCTTGGGTAGGCTGACTTCTATAGGAATGGTGGAGAGTGGATTAGAAATACAGTCAACGGAGGAAGCTGCTTAGATTCTTCTATCCTATTCTGTTATTTATATCATATTATCATTTATTTGAGTAGAATATTATATATTTTTAGTATGTGCTAACTCTTTGGTTGCAGAGACAGGTCAGGTATGTTTACTGTACCTATCCAGTACCACATTTTCCAATATTTCTTTTGACAGTCATTTACTGCTAACACCGTACTGTTATCTGAGCCTAGGATTTATGTTTCCTCTTATCATATTGGGTAGTATTTAATGAGTATTACACTATGGCATATTACACTATATTTGTAGTTTTCATCATTCGTTTCTATGTACTCTGAGGGATGTAGTGACGAAATTTTGCACTGAGATATTATGACACTTGTACCGTAACTCATGATTTACTGGAGATTTTATTTTCATTTATTATGGCTCACTTTATTTTTGTTATGCATTTTCTGTATTATATTTTATCCATGCGCTATGAGATATGCAACAGGTTTTCTATTTTAAATTTCAACCTTGATGATTGTTCCATATCAACCTGGCATGGTTACAGTGCTCTTTTAGATCATTAATGTGATGGTGGTGTGGGGTGGTCGTCACAGATGCATACTTTATTCCTAAACTTAATTTTTGGAAACACCCTCCAAATAAACCTTGACTAGTAACTGTAAGAAATATTCATAGTTTTTATATTTGTAAGACCGCCTATAACCTATGATACTACACAATATATAATTTTTTATTAAAGATATGTGTCTTTTCCCTCAAATATTGGTAAACTATACTTAATTTTTCTAAAATTCGATGTTTAAATATAATTTATATTTTTTATTGAAATATATGCAAAGGAAAATAAAATTATGGAAAGCACGGGTATCCAATGTATCTTCTTTTTATGACAAGGATAAGTTTTTGAAAGTAGAGTGGTAATTTGAAAAAATTATTTAGATTGATGTTCTGCTTTGAAACTTTTTAAGGGTCATGGCCAAAGATCTCTAAATAAGTAAAATAAATTTTTTTTAGGAAAAGAGAGTAACTTTATATTAGACTAATAATGAAGTATCTACTTTTATTTAAACTTGCATTGATGAATGTCCAATGGATGTGCATGAAAAACAACATGAGCCAAAAAACCATCATGTAAAAATTGTTATAAAGGTGATATCCTTCAAAACTGAAAGAAAATCATTCAAATGAGAGAAAAGTTACGCCGTGTGTTGAACTTTAAACATGACATTTAGAATTATTATAAAAGTGAACACTGCTAAATGTTATAAATATATGTAACTTAATTCTTTACACATATAAATAAATTTCATGTACTGTTGTCATATTATCCCACACTTCATGTTAGAACATGAAAAAGTATTAAAGCAATTTATAATGAAAATAAAATGGAGCACTAAGAATAGTTTAAAAAACATGAAATATTAATTAATCTTATACAGTTGACCAAAATTTTCTTTGTCTTATTTTTTTCAAAATCTCAATAATCTCATTACACACAATTCCTTCCTCTTCATGCATATAATAATTATTTTAGACTATTGAATACAATCTGACTCCTTCAAATGGATCCAACATTCATAAGATTTGTTTGGTAATTTAATCAGCATCTTCTTTACTTAAGCAAACTATTACGAAGTGTGAAGTCATATAGCTCCAATTTAGTTGTAAATATATGATATCTATTTTTTATCCATATGCATAAAAGTGAAATGGAATGATAAACTATCTACTGAACGAGATACTTATTTTTTTTATTACATAGTTCTTCAAAACATGATAATTTGGAAGCAACCTAGAACGTAAAAGCAAAATAACTAGGTATACCACATACAACTATTTGATAATCGTGAGAAATGCGGATTACGGATCTTAAGGCTTGAATTAACACCAGAGGGGGGTGAATAGTGTTTTAAGGAATTACTAATACCTTTTGAGTTTATATTAATTTGAACACAAATGTATGCAATATTCAGACAAAGATATGATTACATAATCAAACACAGATGCAAATATAAAATAAAAGCAATAAAGGAAAGAACACACCGAATTTTATGCTGGTTCAGAGTTACCGTACATCAAGTCGCACAATGATGTGCAGGTAAATGTGCATATTTTTACCACCATATTTAATCTATTTAAATTAAATAAATAATCATATTGGGTACTTTCACATGTTTAAACCAAAATTCAAATTATTTTAAAATTGTCACGTATTCATCTTCATCCAAGGGCAAAATGGTCATTTTTATGCATTTATTAAATTGTGAAAATTTACTTGGAATTCTATGTTGTTTTATAGGAAATTTGGTGAATTTTACAGGTGACTTCAAGATAATATATGCATGCACAAGAGTAAAAGAGGACAAATGAAGAGGAAAATAATTTAAAGTGATGATCATGGAGTACCCCACCCACTTACCTTGATTTTCAATTAGGAGCTAAGCACATGATAAAAGGACATACAAGCTTCATGTGCATTGAAGTGGAGGATTAGTGGATGTTAATGATACTTGGCCACCACACTACTTCAAGGGCAATTCGGGCATTCCCTAAAAATATGAATTAGGGTTTAACACATGTATATGTACCCCTTATGTTTCATGTAATTCTCCTCTCCCTTAATATCTTTTAGATTAGTTTTTGGCTCAAAATAAAATCAAGCTCTCTTCTTTCTTTACATGGCTACTTAGCCATTTCTCTTCATGTAATTTTTCTTTTTCTTTTTATGCAATGTTAATTATTGTTTCTTTTTAATTACATATTCATTTCCATTCATGCTAGTAGTGTAATTCTTCTTTAATGCAATTAGATTAGTTTTCTTTTCCATTAGCTTTCATTTTCCTTTCTTTTTCCTTTCATGTTGCTAGCTACATTTGTTAATCAAATGACAAATATGAGAGGCTAAGCCCCTTCAATTTTGGGGTAATGAAGCTCTTTAATTATGTAGTTTCAACTATTTGTTAATTCATGCACTCTTTTTATGCTTAATGATGATGATAGAAATGGTTTACTAGTTGTTTTTGCTTTGAATTTTAATAGCCTATATTGTTGACACCAAATAGGCTATGCTTAAACAATCACTAAAACTAATTGCCTCTTCATCAAAATATGATTATGGCAAAAGAAAGTGATTTGAAATTAAAATTTGATAGTCTATATTTCAAATTAATAGTTAATAGGCCATACTTAAAGTAGATTTCATTTTCAACTTTGTAGTCATTTTCATGAGAGTTAGTAAGTGGTTTAAAGGTTGTGTTATAGTTTGATGGCTTATGTGGAGCTATTTAATAGCACAAATGAGTCATACTTATGATAAACACATCATTTAAATTCACTTATGACCAAAAAAGAGGGATCATAATTTCATAATTTGTTGAACTATATAATCTAGAGAGCGGAATTATCTCCAAATTGTCATTTAACTCTCATATTTTTATCACTTTCTTTTGACATTTTTCTCATTTTCTAGCTAATCACACTCTTCAACTTTGGTTTAATTTGATTGAACAGATTTTAAATCACAATTCCCTACGGATCGACCCGTACTCGCCACATGCTTCAATCGTACGCCGTGCGCTTGCGGTTATTTTTATTATAAAATTTGTTTGGCTATTTTCTAGTTCATAGAACTTTAGCCGTCGTTTGACAAGTTTTTGTCATCGTTGCCGGGGATTTGCTTTGATTTTAATTTTCTATTCTTCGAATTATTTTTCGTTTTGATTTCACTGTGTTTTTATTTTATGTGTGTTTGCAATTAAAAAAAAACATTTTGTTGTGTGATTTGTGTGCTTGTTTTTCTTGTTGTTTTGCATTGGATAGTCTACTTTAAAAAAAACATTTTATTCCATTGATTTTCCATTTCATTTACAAGTTCTTGTTCTATAATTTTGATCAAAAAGAAAAAAGAAAAAAATACAGAGTCCAAAAAAAATTGTGCACAGCTGTACAGTGTTACACTTGCACCTCGTTGTGCACTCTGCTCATCCCCTTCCCTTCAGTCGATTTATGGTACATCTCCCCTCCGCAAACTGCTTCACATACCATATCTTGCTGCCATCATCTCGCCAATTTGCATGCAAGCTCATTTCTGCCACTGCCAGTTGCAAATTCTTCACCATTTTGCTGTCAACTTCTATCGACTCCCATCAAATTGCCTTACTTCCTTCTAACACACTGTTGCTCCTCAACCACCATTCAACAAACTTGCAACTGCCATCACCATTCATCACTTCTAACTGCCTCGATGCAAGCACACTATGCACTGTTCATATTCCACTGCCAAGCCTCCCCCTTTCTCACTGTTTCTCCACCACGAACCCCGCAGCCTCTTCATACAACATACAACATATCACACTACTTCACCACTTCACTGCTATCAGTTCAAACCAGCAATTCCATACTTCTATCCCCATCCACATTCCCATTTTTAGTTCACCACTCATATACATCACATCCTCTGCCCAAACTTCAATTGCTTCATCAAGAAAACCAACCATTCACATACAACCTCCTCTCACTCCAGAAACCAATACACTAACACACTTACATACCACCACAATATCATCTTCACAAGCAAGCCCATTCATCATCACTGCCAAGCACTGCCTTCCCACTATTGCAACCACCCTACATTCAACAATTCCAATCACCATCTTTAAACTCCCTGTCTTTGCTTCAACCACTCACCCCTGACCACAACTTGCTTCACCACTGCATACCCTCCAGTGCCACAACCCTTGATACCACCTCCTTCCACTACAATTCCATTCAACAACTTCACAACCTTACAGCCAACTCCACTACCTACCACAACTACTGCTCAAACATCCACGAACTGACATCAATTCCAACAAAAATCGAACCACCTACGTCCAACAAATCCACTGCAATCAGAAAAACCAACCTCGACCGCATCCTTCGACCATCGAGCAGCCACCTCAGTCAAAAGCTGCCACCACAACTTCGCACTCCCTCTAGCTGACAACCGAGACAACGCGACCTCAGAACTACTGCCTTGCCAGCAGTCTACTCCTCGGCATCCCAAAATTACTTCTCCTCAACCCGCACCTAAATCGAACAACAAAATTCCTCGCGATTCACCACCTACTGCCTGTGCCCACTTTATTAATCAATCTACGGCCTTGCATCCTTGCCTTCATCACCTTATCCACAAGACCGAGTATCTCCACACATCCCAAAACCGTGACCTTCAAAACCATAACCCAGCAGCACAAATCTTCACCCAAACTCCAGTCGACCTCACCGTAACACAATACCTACATTAGCAAGCATTCATTTTGATTTTGATTTTGATTTTTCTAAAATTTGGTCCTTAATCTCTTTGATTTCGACGTTAATTTTTTTTAAGAAGAAGAGTGATTTCGGTAGTTGGTATTGGTTTCTTATTTTTATTTTTAGGGCAAGGTGCGTTTGGTTTGGGCCGGGCTTTATTTTTTTTATTTTGAATTGTGAGTTTTTTTTGTGTGTTAGCTTCTTTTAAATCCATTTAAGTTTCATCCTTTAGAAAAAAAAACCATAAAAAATATAAAAATATTGCTTTAGTTTGATTTGGATAATATTGAGTTAAGTCTCTTTCTATTTCATCTTATTTTATTATTGTTTAAACTTTCATCCTTCTCTTTAACTTTTTATTTATTTTCCTTTTGTTTTGTTTAAGTTTCATTTAAAAAAAAAGCTTGCATATATCTCGTTTTATTTTCAGGTTGCCAAAGCAAATTATAGAAAGGAACCTTTGCTAAAATTAACTGCTTGCTTGCTTATAAATTTTTCTTTATTTGCCTTGCATTGTATATATCTATTGTTTTTATTTGCATTGAATAGTTGTTTGCTTCGTAGTTGCAATGTTAATACACGTTTAACTTCAATATTGCATTCATCTTAGATTTTGATTAATAATAACGATTAGACATTGATAACTTTTAATTGTATATTCACAATTGTTTTCTTTAAACAATTTTATTTTTTGGTATCTAGGCTACAGCAGAGTAATAACTATTTATAAATATTACGGTGATTCGTAAATATTATAGTGGTTGTTCCTTTGAAGGTACGTAAACCTTCGGCTGCATTGCTATGGTGATTCATGGTGCACCGATAAATCCTGTCTGTTACTGGCTGAGAACTATCTTGTTTATCTAAGATAATGTATGATTATACAATTTTGGGTTAACTTAGAATAAGTCATTTGTAACTAGACCCTTGCATTCATATAGTTGCATTAGTTCATGAATATTTAAAAAAATTTCAAAATAAAAAACTAAAAAAATTGTAAATATTCCTTTTGCTTCGAAATTTTTGAATCATTTTTCTTTGAAATTTCAAAAATCCAAAAAAATTTGAAAACCAAAATTCATTAAAAAAACAAAAAAAAATTGAAAAACAAAACAAAAATCAATTTTCGATTTTGAAAAATAAATTCTATCTGTAAATATTTTTCCTTTACAAAAAAACAAGAACAAATTCTTGAAAATGTTTGAGTTTCCCTACTCACTTGAATTTTACAATAGTTGTGAAAATCAATATAATCCATATCAATTTCACTCCAAATTTGTATGCATATTTTAATGACAATTATTCTTTAAACAATCCAAATTTTGAACAACAAAGTTTTCAAAACGATGACCAACCCTCGAATCTCGAAAATAGCATTTCATCTCCACTTGAAATCTCTACACAACAAAATCAAATGAATGAGTTGTGTAATTCGTATTTTTGCGATAACTCCAGTCAAAATTTTCAAGGATTTCAAAATTTGAATTCAATTCAAAATTCAAACGATTTCGATGATAACCCATGCCAATTCAATTTTGAACTCCTAAATTAATTTCAAAATCAAAACGAAAATGTAATCCACTTTTCCAATAATTTTTGCAATGGGAATAATCTCGACTACGATGCGATTGAATTTTTTTTTCTCAACAAATCCAAATCTAAAATTCTCAAGTTAATAAGTACAAATTCGATGTTGTTGAACAAATGAACGAAATTTACGATGATTACGTGGATTCGTTATTTGAAACTTATATGAAACAACGTGAAAAACAAAATCAAATCCCAATTTGTGATGAGTCAAACGATAATCCATCTTTTACCACAATCGACGATTTTCAAACAACAACTTTTGAAACTGAAAATGATGATCTTAATGAATTTGTTGAAAACACGGTAATTGAGTTGGATTTCAATTCATTGAGGGTGTGGAACCAAATTTAAAATTCGACCTTCGTTTTCTCGATTTCATAAATTTAAATACAACAACTTTGGATTTTTAACTTGAGATACGCAATGAAGTTGTTGATAATCCAATAAAGGAAGTCGAATTCAATGAACACGATTTTTTCTTTGGAATTTTCGAAAATGAGTTGTTAAATTCTAAAAGGGAATATTTACATCACCATTCTAATTTTGAAATCGATGATTTTGAAGATGTTTTCAATGATGATTTTGAACTTCAACTTGGTGAAAATAAACTTGAATTTCAACCAATTGTTTTATCTACCCCCAAAATCATTGAAAATAAAATAACTCGTACGATTTTCAATAAAACGACATTTGTTTTTCCAAATCAATGCTCAACTTTGAAATCTTTGACGATTTGATTTTTCGAGCTTAAACTGTGTCTCGCGTACGTGGCGAGGCAAATGAATTGGTTTTTGGAAGATCATTTCATTTAACTTTTGGCGATATACTTTCCGATCTCGTATAAATACCATTAATTTTTGTTTAAATAAAGGTCATGTTTTTATTTTTATTTTTCTCCTTCCACTTGGGTTGACTGTGGGGACACAACGAATATCAAGTGAGGGAGGAGACTCATCTTCATTATTTTTTTATTTTTCATGGTTTATTTTTTGCTTTTTCTTTTAAAATCTCAAAAAAAAATCCCAAAAACAAATTTTCTTTTGATTTATTTTTAAAGAAACACTACCAAATAAATATATGGTTTTGGTTTATTAAATCGAAATTTTTGAAAATTTATTCGTCTTAACAAAAATAAAAATAAAGTTTGATTACAAATAACAATGGTTTAACTAGTTCTCAAATTAAACACTCTCTTTGCTTTACTTCTATTAGAATATCCGATAAAGACACCTTTGTCGGATTTTGGATCAAATTTATCTAAGTTATCTTTTGTATTTAAAATAAAACACTTACTTCCAAAAATTCTAAAATAAGATACCTTAGGTTTCTTTATGTGAAGATGTTCATAATATGTCTTATCAGTTAAAGGTCTAACTAAAATTCTATTTAAAATATAACAGGCGGTAGCAACTGCTACTGCCAAAAATATTTTGGTAATTTACTATCTAAAAGCATAGTTTGTTATCCCATTTTTTGGTCAAAACTGGAATATCGACAAGGAATGATGGAGGTCGGGATTTCACTCATGGTTCAAGGATAAAACTCCATTCGGTATCAAGGGTTTAAAGTTACATTCGGTAGTGTAAAGTAAAATCACATCCGGCCTTCCCTTAGTCCATTCGGCACTCCCAAGTGAAGGTCATTCGGCATCCCCCTCTCACCACCGAACCAACTCCACTTCCCCTCCTACCGAACCAAGCATAGCCGAACCAGGCTACCACCGAACCAGGCTACCACCGATCCAACCTACCACCGAACCCCTATCTCCACTACCTGCCGAATCACCCATGTTACCATTCACCGCCGAACCAGAACGCTGCCAGGTCAGATTGCTTCAGCCCAGGCCCACCAGCAGCTACATACATCCAAGACCTCTGCCCCCAGCCTCACTCTATAAATAGAGGGGCAGGGGTACAACAATGGCAGACAAGTTTGAGAGCTCAAACCTGGAAGGAACTTTCAAACAACTTTCATACACTTGTACTACAAGCTTTGTACTTGTAATCGGATTGGAAAAGGAGAATAACATATAAAGTGGACGTAGGCACACTTTGGCCGAACCACTATAAATCTGTGTGTCTTTTACAGTTTAGCCCCTACTTTTTACGTATTTGCATACACCACCTAAATCAATACGAACAACATAAAATCAACTAATTCATACGACTTGGAGTTGTTTGATCATCTTTTGTGCAAACATATTTGGGTTATTTGCTGAGATCTGTAATTTGTGTTTGAATATCGCTGAATTATATTCATACACTGGTGCTTTCACGACTTTGGGCGTTTGCGGCCATTTTTTACGCAAACATTTTGGTGCTTTCACTGAGAAGAACCAGCTCCCGCTACATCGGATAGAGGTTTAGATTTGGAAGACGATGACTAGGCAAAACAGTAGAAGGCTAAGGGCTGAGAGAAGCCAACAAGGAGGAAGTCAACAAGCATCCTCCGGAGGTGAGGAAGGACCGGCTTCGATCTACATAACCCGGGATGAAATGGAAGCCATAACAAATTCACTGCAAGAGAGGTTGCTGAAAAGTCAACAGGAAATGATGCAAACTTTCTTGGAGCAAATGAGAGCTGCAGGGATGCAGAATTTAGGAGCAGCTACAACGGCTATGGATGCAGGACAAGAAGCTAGGGTTATGGAACCCAACGAAGGACAAGATACGGAGCCAGGTAGCAATCAACAAGGGCTTGGGGGCAGGCCCACGGGATTCAACACAGGAGAACCTTTGGAAGGAGTTCAACAGGCTAGAACCAACGTTGCTGCTAACGAGCCACACGAAGAGTATGTACCGGAGTTCCCTCGGGGGCAACCCCCGACAGACAACGGTGGATTGGTAGATATAATCAGGAAGACTGTGCGAGGTGGTTTGACCAACGGAGACTTGGAAGGAGTAAACAGGAGTCCGTTCACTCGGGAAATAAGGATGGCTCAGAACCCACCTAAGTTCAAGCTACCTAGCGTGGAGGTATACAATGGCAAGGAAGACCCTACGGATCACTTGATGAGATACACTAGACACATGGAGGTGCTGGGGGCATCAGAGGAGGTGAGGGCCCGATGCTTCCCTTTGTACTTGACGGACTTAGCTGCAATGTGGTTCAGGCAGCTGGAAGAAGGATCTATCAGGACTTGGAGGGAATTGGTGGAAAGGTTTTTGGGACAGTTTCGGGTTCATGTCAAGAGACCGAAGAATGTGATGACGTTGACGTCGGTAAGGCAAAGGATGGATGAATCGCTTAGAGCTTTTCTAACTCGATTCAGTGCCGCAGTTACTTCGGTGGATCGGCCCGATCCATCGATGGTTTTAATGGCAGCAGTATCAGGAGTCAGGGAGAACTCGGATTTCAAGGTATCTCTGATACGAGATCCCCCACGGAATCTCGACGAATTTTTTCATGAGGCAGAAAGGTTCCTTCGACAAGAAGATGCGAGTACGGATTTAAAGCTGAAAAAGGTTAACGCGGTTGAGGGGGGAGGACCATCCAGCAATGGTTCGGATAAAAACAAAGGAAAAAGGAAGTTGGACAGTGATTCTGGAAATGCTAGGAAGCAATGGAAGGATCCAAAGTTTTCCACATACACAGGATTGAACGAGACACTGGAGCAGATATACCTGAATACTCGAAATCGCCTTCACTACCGGAGGCCGGCTAGGAGAGAACCAACAGAACGGGAAAGGACATCAGGAAGGCACTGTCTCTTTCATGATTTGGATGGACACGACACCAACAGCTGCAGGCACTTAAAGGACATAATTGAGGAACATGTAAGGAATGGACAACTGCCGCAATATGTTGGACCGCGGAATGCAACGGCGAGGCAGGAGCAACCGCCGCCTACCTCAAGCTACGATGGTGGGAGGCCCAGGAATGATGGTCGGTTGATCGTCCCTTAACCAGGTTAATATGAAATAAGTAGCAAACTATTGGCAAGCAACCAAGTCATTTACACATGTACGGGGACGGAGATAGCCCCTAGGCATGCTCTGAATGATGATAAACTGCGACGCTATGGTTTGTGAAATTTATCTTTTTCTTTTGGATTGGACAATGCTTTTCTTTTTGGTTTTCGGTTTTGGAGCTTGGATTGAGCTCCTGGTTTTCCTTGCTTTTTGATTTGGATTTTCCTTTGGACAATTGTTTTCGGTTTTGGATGTTAGTTTGGATTTCTGTTTTTATGGTTTTGGATTTGGATTTTGGATTTGGATTTTGGATTTGGATTCTGGATTTGGATTTTGGATTTGGATTCTGGATTTGGATTTTGGATTTGGATTCTCGATTTGGATTTTGGACTTGGATTTTGAGTTGGATTTTAATTGGATTTTTATCTGACTTTTGATAAACGGTCGTCGGGTATGGATTATGCCTGGCAAGGGGTGAGTCGCTTTGCCCGAACGTGGTAAATTGACTCATTCAGGTCGTCGAGTATGGACTATGCTCGGCAAGGGTCCGGAGTGACCAGGATTCGGCCTAGGACTTAGGCCCTATATTATCAATCGTTATTTTCAGGTCGTCGAGTATGGACTATGCTCGGCAAGGGTCCGGAGAGACCAGGATTCGGCTTAGGACTTAAGCCATGGCATTGTACAACATCCAGGGACACTGGACCAAGGTCGTCATGTGTGGATTAGGCATGGCAAGAACCCGGAGAGGTTAGCTCAAAGTCCAGGGACACTGGATCAAAATCGTCAAGTGTGGATTACGCATGGCAAGAACCCGGAGAGGTTAGCTCAACATCCAGGACACGGGATCATGGCCGTCAGGTGTGGATTGCGCTTGGCAAGAGCCCGGAGAGGTTATGGGTTTGGATATCGACCCAGAGAGGTCCTGGATTCGGTTATTGGCTATTGGATAAGGATGATTTGAGGCTCGGCTGTCGAGTTCGGATGGACATGGAATTTGCTCAAGCTTTGGTTATTGGATTTGGAATTGGATATCGACTCGGAGCAGTCAAGGATGATCTACTCTACCGATATGGCTATGGACCTTGGATATTGGATTCGGAACTATTCAAAACACACCTTGTTATCACAAGGCATGTTTTGGGGGGCAAAGTGTTATCCCATTTTTTGGTCAAAACTGGAATATCGACAAGGAATGATGGAGGTCGGGATTTCACTCATGGTTCAAGGATAAAACTCCATTCGGTATCAAGGGTTTAAAGTTACATTCGGTAGTGTAAAGTAAAATCACATCCGGCCTTCCCTTAGTCCATTCGGCACTCCCAAGTGAAGGTCATTCGGCATCCCCCTCTCACCACCGAACCAACTCCACTTCCCCTCCTACCGAACCAAGCATAGCCGAACCAGGCTACCACCGAACCAGGCTACCACCGATCCAACCTACCACCGAACCCCTATCTCCACTACCTGCCGAATCACCCATGTTACCATTCACCGCCGAACCAGAACGCTGCCAGGTCAGATTGCTTCAGCCCAGGCCCACCAGCAGCTACATACATCCAAGACCTCTGCCCCCAGCCTCACTCTATAAATAGAGGGGCAGGGGTACAACAATGGCAGACAAGTTTGAGAGCTCAAACCTGGAAGGAACTTTCAAACAACTTTCATACACTTGTACTACAAGCTTTGTACTTGTAATCGGATTGGAAAAGGAGAATAACATATAAAGTGGACGTAGGCACACTTTGGCCGAACCACTATAAATCTGTGTGTCTTTTACAGTTTAGCCCCTACTTTTTACGTATTTGCATACACCACCTAAATCAATACGAACAACATAAAATCAACTAATTCATACGACTTGGAGTTGTTTGATCATCTTTTGTGCAAACATATTTGGGTTATTTGCTGAGATCTGTAATTTGTGTTTGAATATCGCTGAATTATATTCATACACTGGTGCTTTCACGACTTTGGGTGTTTGCGGCCATTTTTTACGCAAACATAGTTCTTGCACACTTTTTAATCATCCTATTTTTACGTTCTACTACTCCATTTTGTTGTGGAGTTCTTGGAAATGAAAAATTGTGAGTTATTCTCTTTTTATTGAAGAATTCCTCAAACTTTTCATTTTCAAATTCACCACCGTGATCACTACGAATGGTTATAATTTTCACCGAAAGTTGATTTTGAATTCTTTTTCTAAAGTTCTTAAAACATTCAAAAGTATCACTTTTATGTTTCAAAAATATTGTCCATGTAAATCTAGAATAATCATCTACAATTACAAAAAACATATTTACTATGTTTTATTGACTGAATTTGAGATGGACCAAATAAATCAAGATGAAGTAATTCAAGAGGTTTTGAAGTTGAAATCATATTTTTTAATTTAAATGAACTTTTTCTAAGTTTTCCTAATTGACATGCATCACATATACTATCTACTTTAAAATTCATTTTAGGGAGACCTCTTACTAGATTATGTTTTGATAGTCTAGATAAGAATTTGAAATTCAAATGTCCAAACCGCCAAATCCAAGAGTCACTTATATTTCCCAAAAGACACAGGTTATCATTTGAAACCTTCATACTAAGAAATATTCTTTTTCCTAATTCCCTCAAATATTATGGTTGAATTATTATTTTCAATGTGACACTTATCTTTTTCAAATTTAATTTTATATCCTTTATCACAAAGCTGACTAATACTTAGCAGATTATTTTTTAGATTCTTAACTAGCAAAACGTTAGTAATAATAGGAGTTTTAGAGTAACCGACTTTGCCGATGCCAATCACATATCCTTTTGAGTTGTCTCCAAAGTTAACCAGTCCTCCGTCTTTGTATATTATATCATTCAGCATATCCAGATTACCAGTCATGTGTCTAGAGAATCCATTATCGACTATCCATTTATTCTTTTTGATCTGCATAATTTGTCCATTGTGGGTTGACTCCTCAAGACCCAGAAAACATGTTTCCTACACATCATACAATTTTGGTAGACAACTTGAATCTGAATATTGATTACATGCAGACTCATGAGACAATGATGATCTGAATATTTCTAAACTAGTACTAACAAGTTTTTTAAACATAGCCATTTAAAAGCATTTTCAAAATACATATTCTGAAACTTTGAAAACCTTGCTCTGATACGAAATGCAAGAAATGCAGATTACGGATCTTAAGGCTAGAATTAGCACTGGAGGGGGGGGCGAATAGTGTTTTAAGGAATTACTAATTCTTTTTGAGTTTATATTATTTTGAACACAAATGTATGCAATATTCAGACACAGATATGATTACAAAATCAAACACTGATGCAAATATAAAATAAGAGCAATAAAGACACCGAATTTTATACTGGTTCGGAGTTACCCTACATCCAGTCCCGTAACACAAGCATAGATTTGCTTTCAAAATCAATTCTTACAATTGCACCCTCAATTTCAGGGCCACAAGGTACACCGCTCCAGATTCACAATCCTCTTGGTAGAGATACTTGATTTTATGACCAACAAGTTCGCCCGATTGATTTTCCAGGCTATAATCACACCTTTTCTCGCTCAATTGATTACAAAGAAGTCTGTAACTCTGAATAGTACTGCGATCTTGTTGAGATAGTGATAGAGAATCGAACCAGAGATGATCTAGTTAGATTCAATGGTGATTTCGGCAGAGTAATGGTAAAAATGTATATAAAGAAATGTGGAGGAGGAAGAAGAGGAGTGGATTCAGAGAATATATGAATATTTAAATTTGTTTAAAAACATCCCCTATTTACGAAAATCATGTCCATTCGTGAAAGGATATGATGAATAGACGCTTCCTTTGAAATTCAAACTTTTGAAATAAACTGTCACCTTGTCGACAAGGTTTCCTTAGGGTTGTCAACAGGCCTAAGCTATTTTTGGTAATTTGTTTTTCTTTGAAAATAACTATATTGTATTAAAACTATTTTAAACTTTATAAATATACTTAACTATAGTTAAAATACATAAATAAGTATAGAGAATAATATTTTGGTATACATAAAATTTTACTGTAATTTTATATTTAAATCTAAGTACAAATATTAAAAGTTAAATAAATTATAATTAAAAGATAGTTTAAAACCATTGATAATTTGATATTAAAAATAAAGATTATTTTAGGGCTAAAAGTATTTTAAAACTAGGACAGATGTTTTTGATTTTAAAAAAGAAGATTTTTAAATCATTTTGAAAACAAGATATAATTTTGTAAAATATTTGAATAAAAGTTAGTGGATACAAAACAATGTTCCACTAGATTTTTCGTAGGTTCCATTCTACTTAGGGTTCCATCCCTTTAACGGGCTCGAAGAGGATTACATTCCACGAATAAAGTGGATTTTAAGATGTCAGTGCTTTTCTTGGAGTTTTAACAAAATTCCTTAACTACTTATGTTGAAATCTTGAACTCTTGATAATCTTAATACTCATGAGTCTTGAATCTTGATATCTTCGATCTTGAGTTGATCAACTCTTGAATCTCTATACTGTACAGTCTTCATTCTTGGTGCCTGTATATATAATCTACATATACATATATATCTAAACAATAATATTAGTATTTATATTTTATAATCTTATTCTAAGGTTGTTGTCATCAAAACCAACTTCTCAGGGACTAACAATAATCAGTACTTTAAAAGCATTCATTATAACTCATAGGTTTAACCCTCAAAAAAAATATGAAATTATGTAATTTTCTTGCTTAAAACCATATTTTGCATGATAGGGAACTTAAAAATGGTTTAAAATTGCTTTGTTTCCTTGCAATGAGGATCCGAAAATAAATTTCAAAACTTCAACAAATAAAATTCATTGAAACTTAACAACCATCCAAATAATAAATATGCCTTTGTCCTATTGATGATTAAATAAATTGGCAAGAGTAAGATTTTCAGAAATGCTTATCTTTTTGATAGGAAAATTTGAAGTGCTGAACTTTGGAAAACATTGAATTAAAAATTATACATCAAATAATCCATAATTCATATATTTCGTCTACAACTTGTACTAAGTAAAAAAGAAAATAATGAGTAAAATAAAGCTTAATGCACAACCTTGCTTTATTTCTCGCTAAATTTTTCACAAATAGGATTAACTTAGAAGGTAACTTGGAAAGTTGATTGTACTTCTACAGTTTGAAAATTACCAAACTCCCGTTGTTGCTCTTTTGTTATATGCTTTATCATCTATCAATTACACTGAGAAAAAACCAACTATGTAGAAAGTGAACAAAGAGAACAAGTAATAGAATCGATCCCTAAACCCAATATTTCATCCAAACAACTCATATTAAAAAATTCTATATTATTGACTAATTTCATGCATCACACATTATAACTTACATATATTTCACAAATATAATTTTTAACATAAATACAATTACGTTTGGCAAAAGAATTCAATACGAATATTATTTAATCCCTTCCTCTACTTGCTCTTAAATGAAACTAATAAATAAAATATGTGGGTTTACCAATACATTTACCCTTCTAATTGAAGTTAAAAAGGGAACTTATGTGTGATATTACAATCCAAATGCAATATCAAACCAATGCAAAGTAAGTGAGACCACAGATCATGTTAAAAATGGAAAAAACATACGTAGAAACCAAATTATTAGGAAAAAGGATTCAAGCAAAATTTTCAACAAAAAATGTAGTTATCGTGGAACTTTTGTAAAAATAACTATGATATTTTGGGTATTCGATTCTTTCGTCTCATGATTGGTGCGATTAAGCAATGAATTTGTACTTATTTCATTTCATAAGTTTAATGCTTGAAGATTGACTTTATTCTATTTTAATTTTAGGATAATGCATGGAAAGACCTTTGTTGTGAAGAAATAACATGGAAGAGAAATGCCACATATAGGTAAAAGTTATGTCGAATGAGATAAAGAGAAATGCTCAAAGAGATATGTGGTGTTTTTATGACTGTGAAACAATGGAGATACTAGGTATGAAGTTGAGTGAACCACCCTCTCGACTTGTATTGTTCTTTTGAAAAATAAATTGTGGATAGTTTTGGCAATTCGAATAATACTTCACTTTCATTTTATTAACTTGGGTTTTTCTTTAAAGTACAAGGCATATTTTAGTTAGAAGAAGAAGTATGCATTTATTTGCATTATTGCTTTCAAAACATGAAGTATGTATTTTTAGTTTCTACCAAGATGCATTAGAATATAGAAAGATTGTTATTTCAATTCTCTGATTTTAAGCTTGGACTAACTCCTTTATACTTTTATACGCTCACTAGCATAGAGGTTGGTCGACCAGACCGTCTACCTGTTCCATTTGATAGTTCATTTGAGGAGTTCGAGTCATATTCAGCTTATTTACCGACTTTGTCGATGAGGAGGTTAGAGGAGGTGCGGTTACTCTCCCTTGTCTGCAGCGATATATAGTAGAGTAAATAGCCATCGAGGATATGCACACTCCGGTTATCCGTGTCTTTATATTATACATTTTTGGATCTACATTTTTAGTAACAATAAGGGTACTATTAGACTTGGCTTTTTGGCTAGATTAGTAGATGTGGATGGACTACATATATATGATTATTGTACTGCTATTCATGGTTTTTTTTACATAGCATTGGAAACTTATGCGCTACAGTAGTTTAGACAGATGTACGGATTTCGGTACATTCTTCTGTTTTGGTCCTAAAGTATACTGCTAATATGCACCCTTACTTTTTGCAGAAGCAAATGCTACACCTTATATTTACTTCCCTAGATTACGTCGTTGAGGTCCTCGTATCCATTTGTCTCATGTTGCACAAGGGGTGCACAATGAACTGATGGAGGCTAGATAGCAGATGGATATGAGGTGACATGGTAAAATTATCGTTCGTCCCTAGGATCAATACTTACGGTTCCTAGAACCCGGTCCTGATCATCCACTCACTTTTCAATTCTCTATGTCGTGACTTAGTGTTTGCTTTCAGGTTCCTACATGTCCATTCATATTCATATGATATTTAGAGGATCGATGTTGGCTACAGTTGTATGGTATAGTTCGCATTCCATCAGATCTGCTACCATGGGATGATATGTATAGCAATATTAGGGTTAGACCAGCTTAAATTCTTACAATGAGATGTACAATATGGGTGGATGGTGAGCCTTTTACAGTTTTGGGAGACTTTGATTCATATTGGGCTCGAGTAGCTCCACCTGATCATATTTGGGTATGAACTTTGATCATATTGGTCCGCGTACCTCTGTTGGTAGAGTTCAGTTACACCTACCACCTTTGAGCCTACATCATCTCAATACACACGGCCCCCTACGTTGGACCCCCCCATTCATTTAGATCATATGATGTACATGGTTAGGTAGTGGAGTATCCCTTGTAGTATCCTCCAAATGACGCTATTATGGGTATACCATCCACCGGATTGTATCAGCCTTATCAGGTTTATACGAATTTTAAATTTCCTTTAAATTAATTGTCCTTATATTCTCCACCATTGTATAATTTTTTGTGTACTTATCAGTTTTCTCAGTACATGGAGTATGATAGATGAATGATTGCTTCATTTGAGCATATGATGCTTAATTATACACAGATGATGTACCGGAGTTACTAGACTATGGTCCAACAGCAGCAGACTTCGTGTGATGCACAAATATAGGTATTATAGACCCAAATTCAACAGCTTCAGGAGCAGCACCAATCGGGACCTGAGCCTCATGGCTTTCATGACATCAACAATGATAGTGATGACGACAGTGTCGATGACCAGGAGATTGATAGCGGTTCCGATCACATAGACTGATGTGCTGCATATAGATGTTTCGGTTTTTGTTATTATTTTTCGTGCATTACGTTAGTTGGTTGCATATTATGTTGGTGATGATGCTATAGTTATATGTGCTTTCTATATTTTATATTGAGTACGACATTGTGTTGGTTATATTTTATGTTAAATAAGGCATTGTGTACATTATTTGCGTTGAATATGGCATTGTGCTGATTATAATTTATGCTTATTTATCATTGAACTTATATGATGCAAAACTGTTGGAGTAACAAACACAGTTGTGTTTGTTTGTCTAAAAGTTTATGGTTAGCTATATATACTTAAGTGCTTTTCATCCCAAACACATAATTCAGTCCTCCACTCATTCATTCTTCTATTCCTCATACTAATGCCTTCATGGCCATCATCTGTTGACTCTGACTACGACTATGTTCCAATAGAAAGCGAACACACCGATGAAGATTGGAATATCAGTTCCCAAGACTATTATTATGAGGACGTTGCTTGTGAATTCCAAAATCTTGACCAACTTACACTTCAGGAAGATGTTCAACCACTGTATGGACGTGCGGTTGTCCAACCTCTACATGAATAGTTGGTTCATCAACAAACATAAGAACAGGAGGTTGATCAAGTGCCAAACTTGCATCTTCAGTTGAACAAGAGGTTGAATGTTACGCAGTATGTTGCCATTAAGGTTACAAGGTTGAAGTTGTGGTCAGAGCTGATGGAAAAGATATCGGTCGTCGAATCCAGTTGTGTCCCTTTTGGCCTAAAGGATGCAATTATGCAGAATGGGTTGATAAACGTCTATGCCCAAGGGCCATAACATATGCCGATGAGCTAGAACAAGAAATAAGACGTCTCAGAAATGTCTTGAAAAACTCGCAATTTGATCATAACCAGTAGTTTCTTTTGTCATTTCTAAGTGCTAGTGAGGGTATTATTGTTGGTTTCATTATTGTGGATTATATTATTATTGATTGTAGTATTGTTTGTTTATGTATTATTGTTGGTCGTATTAATGTTTGTGTGTTTCAATAATATTGTCCTGTTTCTTTCTATATTATTTCCATAAAAAGTTTTCAGTGTATTATTGTTTGTTAGTGTCATAAATTCGTTAAGAACATGGCTATAGTTGTATGATGGGATGAGACACTTCACCAACAGTCAGTAGTATATAGATGGGATGAGACACTGCACCAATAGTCAACTGTGTGTAGATGGGATGAGATACTGTAGACGTGACAAACATGGAATAAACTATATAGATATTCGTTGAATTGAATTAATGCTGCCTGCCAACTAGTCATGATTGTTTGTTTTGTTATGAAGGACAACATGTGATCTAAGCTATAGAAAGCTTATTAAATTATAGAAGATTTATTGCACATTCACATCTCATACAATTTCAAAGATAAAAATGGATATAACGACCTTGACTCGACCGTCCAAAATCGGCACCGAATATGACACTTGTATTCAAATGCCACAGATCCAAACGTCGAATCTGGTTCGCCGGAGCTTACAACACCATGAAGTAAACAACACAGGGGAAGAAAAAGAAATGGATATCAGATACAACTCCAATGAATACAATATCCAATTATGATACAATACTGATACAATATGATACAAGAATATCAGAGACCATGAACAGCAGCGGAAAAGAATAACTTCAATGCCAAACTCCAAATACTCCAAACCACAAGTTCGAACCACCATCAAGTTCCACCAAGCTAAGCAAGGTCAGCCGTGAAAGCTGAAGTGTAGAAAATGCAATCCACAATCCAAAAGGCTGGAAGCTATCGAATCTACACCTACTATGGGATTGTTTAAAAAACCCAACTCCAGATTGCCCGTGTGGACAATTGTGGGCACCTAGAGTTTATGAAGGGAACAATAAACTCTAGGTCAGTCACGGGACTGGTATGAGCAAACAAAAATAGTTTATCTTTGAAACAAACAAAAGATTTTAAAATTTAAATCCACCATGCTTTTTGAAAATGAAATTACCATAAGGCCTCCCGGCACACACACAATGCAATCACACACATAGGGGAGATTTCTCCTTATGATAGTCTAACAAGCTTACTACGCAAAATCCTTTTTGATATTATTATTAGTGCATAGTGGAAAACATTTCGAAAGTAAAGTATTAATCTTAGCCAGCATAGGTATCATTATACTATGCCTACTATAGCTACCATGTTGGATGGCAGGTTCTACAACTAAAACCGTACAAGGCGCGTATTGGATGATTGGATTCCCAACAAATGGTTAGGCCAAGGAACTTCCTATTGCCACGCGGGAACGCCTCTGGAGGTACGCCCCGAGAACCTAACCGGCTCTCTGCTATCACAAGGCCAGCTACCCCTTTCCCAGGGAATAAAACCTAAGATATACCAACCCGGGTCCTTTGGGGCCCTTATCCGAAGGCCCTCCAACAACATCACACAGTAATAAATTTACTATAGTGTCCACATGAGTGAGTATCTAGGCTCCATACCATGAAACCACCCTTTTCCAGAAGGAATGGTCATACCGCAGGGGAGCTACCCCTGATGCCTTGCTGCATCTTTCCTGTTTCGACCATTTCCAAGGTGTGAGGTCCTAATGCAGTCTCGTCCACAAAGCTACGCTTTTCACAAAGCCTTGCTTTGATCAACAAATGATCAGTAGCACTACGTATGCCATATTATCAAATTGGGAATGTATCGCTAGTAAGCATCAACTACATAACCTCTGAGCTCGTACGTCTAAGAGAAGGGTGTTAAGCTTAGAGAATAAATCTCTGCCACCAAACAGAAATGTATTTGATAGAAACCAACTTTACATCTCAAAGTGTAACGTCAGACACACATCCATACAAGTCTGTTCCGGGTTCGAACAGAACCGAAGGCACTTCCGAAGAAGTCCTTGCAATCTGGGTATTCACAATCCCGATCGGACATCCCATCAGTCAGGGAATCACTATACCGTAGTAGCTACTCAGTGCAGAGACAATCGATAGTCTTCCTATCGTTCTCGTAAATACCCGGTCTTCACCACCGGTCTTCAAATGCTATCCATAACGTTATATCATTATTCGGAATGGGTTATATGACACAAGGTCCTCTCCCGGCTAAACCGAATAATGAGTGCAATATTTAAAAACCATATGGATAATGGGATCTCATTTAAGTCATAATTTATTATCCAAAACCTTATTTCAAATGGTTAAAACAAATTACCATTCCCAATCTTTTAAACAAAAAAATTCATTTCAAAAACATTCAATGGTTTAAACAATTTCCACATTTAAATCTTTTAAACAAAAGATTCACTTTTAAGACCCTTTTCAATTTAAAACAAGGTTTACCAATCTTTGACAAAGATTCATTTATAGCCTTTCAAAACAATTCCATTTCAAATTGGATTAACTCATCGGTCTTTAAATCAAAGACTAATTTCATAGCTTTCAAAATAATTTCCAAAGATTCATTTGTAACTTTCAAAACAATTCCCGTTTCAATCTTTTATATATAAAAGATACACCATTTAAAATCCTCTTTAATTTCAAAATAGGGTTCAACTATATTTCACAAAGATTCAATTATAGCTTCAAACCATTCCATTTCAAATTTGAAATCTTTTCATCATAATTTGGAAATTCTTTCCTTATATAGAAGCTATTATTATTTGAAACCACTTGTTTCCATTTTGGAGAACCCGATTATAATTACACGAGTTAAGGCCTTTCAAATAAAAACTTGGGTTAAATTCAAATTCACAAAAACATACTTTTAAAATGGTTTAAAAACCCATATAAACTTGCATAACCTTTTTAGATCATAAATTCTCAACTTAGAATTCAATTTCAATTTCTGAATTCAAATTTAAATCAAATTTCAAAACTAAATCAAGTTATTCAAAATAACTTTCATTTCTAAAACACCTTTTCAAAAGTTTTTCACTTTAAACCCAATCCATTTCCAAAACTATTTGGATTTAAAAATTCAATTTTAAAATTATTTTCAAAAATCTGTGACTTAACCAATTTTCTCGTGCAATCCATATTTGTATGTGTATGGTGTAGTCCAGGGGTTTTACCCAATAGAGCAACATCATCAATCAGCATAGATTTAACACAGCAAGAAAATTTGATAAGCGGTATAAACTATAACGCTTATCTTTATTTGCAGATCACAGATAAGTAAATATAAGTTCATGGCAGATAATTATATTACATTACAGAAGATTAAATTACGTCACCATTCACAGCTCAAATCAAAATCAGAATATCACAAATCAGATAGGATAATCAGTTCAAGGCATCACATATAATACAATCATTCATAAGTAATCCAGGCATCCAATACTCATTTTTAAACAAGATTAATTAATTGTTTAATCCTTAATTAATTCAATTTAAATTTTAAATTAAACTAATTACTTGTGAACAAATTACCAAATTAATCATTTAATATTAATTAACGAAATTAATTAATTAACCCTTAATTATCCTTCCAATTAATTATCCTTAATTAATTAATTATTCCTTAATTAATCACATTAACTTTTAAGTTAATTACATAATTAATTAACCTTTAATTAATTACCTTTTAATTTACTACAATAGGTGATTGCCCTTAATCACTTATGTTAACAAACCATAATTTAATTATTTTGATTAATTATACTTTAATTACATGATTAATTCATTTTAATCATTAATTAAAAAACTTAATTACCTAATTATCTTTAAGTAATTAATTATCCTAAATTAATTAACTTTTAATTAATCAATAAATTCCCAAAACAATTAACTTTTTGAAATTTAACCTTTAAAATAAAATTCATTATTAGCCCATAGATTAACGTAAATCTTTAAGTTAATTTAAGTTAAAAAACATTTCTTAATTACTATTTCATCACAACATTATATTTTCTTGAAAATGCTTGTTAATATATTTAACTAATATTAGATTTTAAATACCAAAATAATTTTGAAGATATTCTCAATTTTCAATTTAAATCTTTAAAATCTTGCTTAAAACTTGTTTATAATTCTAATTTTTTTTTAAAAACTTAACCTATATTTATTTGAAGCTTTGAAAACCTAAGTTATAAATTCCTTTGAAGCCCAAACTAAAATACAAAACCGAACCCAAATTTCCTCATCACATGCAAATTGGGCCGAAGCCAAAACAAAAGAAAACAAACCCAAAGCCATTGCTCTTTCTTCCCCTGATTATTTTCAAAAATTACAGACACATTTTTCACGTGTACACGTGCACAACCCCACGCTGGAGCTCCGGCCACCCCTACCATCGCCGGCGAGTCAACGTCGACCATCTCGTACTAGCCATCCACCCAGAATCCACATCAAACTCCTAAATTAAATTCGAGATTGCCCAAAATCACCTGGAACATAGCCAGCCCACAAAAATACCCCGCAAACGCCACCTCCAATCACCAGCCATCACTACACCGAGCCCAGACCTTCACCATAGTTTCACGCTCCTATTCCCCTCACTCCAAGTGAACTCGACGCGCTAACAACGATGAACTCTCCTTGGTTTCGACAACGATCCAACCTGAACTTTAAGCCATAGATCATAATCGTTCTACCACACCAATGATCTATAAGCTCAATCATGAATTTTCCTCTAATCCCTATTACGACATCTCCCCTTAGACCAAAGCTCGACGCCTATTTCCTCATTGATCATCGGAAACTAATGAATTTCCATTTACCGTTCAACATGAAGATTCTACCTTGAATCGATACTAAAAATCTCGATTTCTATTTTAAAAAGCATAATTTTTAGATAGTAATTTGCTGATATAAACAAAACATGAAATCAAAAATATCTCATTTCCAGATTTTTAAAACATTCTATTGTATTATCTCATTTTCTGAATACTAACTAAATATAAATGTTTGAACCCATTTTTACAATTGACATCTTATTAATCTGAACATCTTTGGTTTAAATATTCAAACCTAAAAGGGATTATAGGATGATAACTTGATTTTTTTATCTTGTTTCTGAATCCTATAACTAAGAACAGAGCCTACTTTCCTATCTACAAACATATGCTCTCAGATATTTTGCATATATACAAACTTGCAGGTAAATATACACATAATTCAAACACATTACATATCCTAATTCACAAATCATTTAGATATATAACATGTTGAGTTTGCTCATCTGAGATGATGAAGAACAGAGGCTTGATAATGTTGAATTTTTGTTGAGTTGATTAGCTTGCTTCCACATTCTAGATTTTTTTTTTAATTCATTCTCGGCCACCAGATTTTGGAAACTGAAAGTAACCTTTCTTGAATACGTGCTTTTGTTTTCTGATTCCATATTGATTTCCAGGTTTGCTAAAACTTTCAAATATTTGCTTCAAGAAGATCTGATCTTGGGTTGAAAATTTGGAAAACAGGAATCTGCTTGTTTGTTTTTTCTTTTTGTTTTCCAGTTTTCTTTTTAATTTCCTTTTGCACTTGCTTAAAATTGAAAGCTTTCAGGTCTGATCTTTGCTTTCTGCTTGATTTTAGAGTTTGTGATAGGTTTTTTTTACTTTGAAGCTTTCATTCTCAGGTTTGATTTTGAAAAAGCTTTGTTTTGAAGATGAAGGGTTTTGAATAAAAATGACAACCAGGTTTCTTTTGTCATATGCCGCTTGTTTAATTTTTTTGAACACTTTTTAAATTCAAGACTTAATTGTTGTACACTTGTTAATACTAAGTTTTATTAATCTAAGAATTATGAATATTTATGTCATATAGTTTACATTTGTTAAAAATAAGGATATTTATGTTTGAGACCTTTATTCAAATTAATTTTTAATTTATAGCTTAAACCCTTCTCATTTTTAAAATTTATAAATTGACTTATCTCTTATGTTTTAAAGGTTTACATATGTATTCCTCATTTTTAAATGCTTTCAAACCCTTAATTATTTATATTTTACAACTTCTATAACTTTTAAACAACAATTCAAAAATTATTTTATTTAGCTTCAAAATATAGCTTCTCAATCAAAATATCTTATTTAATACAATTTGGATAACAAATCTTTATTAATTGAAAATATAATGTTTTCAAACCCAATTCTAATTCATGTACTTATTAATTTTAAATAGATATATATACCTATATACGTAAGTTTTAAAGCCTTTATTTAAAATTATATAATTTATAAAGGAAAATGAATTGAAACCAATTTATAAATAATCATACACATATAATTCTTAATTAATAAAGCTTTTTAAATCTAATTTATTTATTATATCATATTCCAAATACAATTCTTGTTTTATCCCCAAATATTCAAATTCATAATTTAACCAAATTTTATATAAATTTCCAAACTAATTTAGCTTAAAAATCAGGAATGTTACAGATTCCCCCCCTTAGAAAATTTCGTCCTCAAAATTTGAAAGCAGGGAGACAAGAATGAAATAAGGAAAGATAGAGAGATGAATCACCAGATCAAACTGAATATCTATTCTGCATTGGGCTTTCCAAATCAGAATATCAATAATGGATACAAAAACGAATCAAGATACTCGGGTCACCAGAAATACGAATATACAGGGGTATTGATTAGTTCAAAGGATAACTAACCACTCGTAGAATATACCTGGACCCAACAGAATAAACAGATATATGGATGCAATCTAAAAAATTTAGTTTAAACAACCAAAATATACCTATCAACCGTAGCAACCAAAGCAAACAATTCATCCAAACAAACAATTCTGACCCATTTGGAGTTTATGTCCCACAAAAATATATCAAAGCTTCTTCCTGGAGCTTCAGGAACAATCAAAGAATTGAGAAGTCGAATTAAAGGAGATTGATAGAGAAAGTTGTTTCCGTTGTTGTTACAGGGCATTAACCATTTGAAGTGGTACTTCCCTGTCACCTATCTCGTCCTCTTCTTGCACTCATACTCACTATCAGTGGATAGTAAGAGAATTCACTGAGGCATTCGAACGGATATCTTAGGGATATACTCATTTTAGGGTATACTTCACCCTATCTCTAATGAGTCACTTAACGGGTTATACTCCTGAGCTAAATTTTTAACCCTCAGCTCTGATACCAATTATAACGACCCTGACTCGACCTTCGAAAGTCAGCACCGAATACGACACTTGTATTCAAATGCCGCAGATCCAAACGTCGAATCTGGTTCGCCGGAGCTTATAACACCATTAAGTAAACAACACAGCGGAAGAAAAAGTAATAAATATCAGATACAACTCCAACGAATACAACATCCAATTATGATACAATACTGATACAATATGATACAAGAATATCAGAGACCATGAACAGCAGCGGAAAAGAATATCTTCAATGCCAAACTCCAAATACTCCAAACCACAAGTTCGAACCAGCATCAAGTTTCACCAAGCTAAGCAAGGTCAGCCGTGAAAGCTGAAATGTAGAAAATGCGATCCACAATCCAAAAGGCTGGAAGCTATCGAATATACACCTACTATGAGATTATCTGAAAATCCAAACTCCAGACTGCCCGTATGGAAATTTGCGGGCACCCAAAGTTTAGGAAGGGAACAATAAACTCCAGGTTAGTCATGGGACTGGTATGAGCAAACAAAAACAGTTTATCTTTGAAACTAACAAAAGATTTTAAAATTGAAATCCGCAAAACTTTTTGGAAAATAAAACTACCATAAGGCCTCCCGGCACACACAAAATGCAATCGCACACATGGGGGAGATTTCTTCTTATGATAGTCAAACATGCTTACTAGGAAAAATCCTTTTTGATATTATTAGTAGTGCATAGTGGAAAACATTTCGAAAGTATAATATTAATCTTAGCGAGCATAGGTACCATTATACTATGTCCACTATAGCTACCATGTTAGATGGCAGGATCTACAACTAAAACTGTACAAGGCGCGTATTGGATGATTGAATTTCCAACAAATGGTCAGGCCAAGGAAATTCCTATTGCCACATGGGAATGCATCTGGAGGGACGCCCCGAGAACCTACCCAACTCTTTGCTAACATAAGGCCGGCTACCCGCATCCCGGGGAATAAAACCTAAGATATACATCCCCCGGTCCTTTAGGACCTTTATCCGAGGGCCCTCCAACAACATCACACAGTAATAAATGTACTACAGTGTCCACATGAGTAAGTATCTGGGCTCCATACCATGATACACCCTTTTCTAGAAGGAACGGTCATACCCTAGGGGAGCTACCCCTGAAACCTTGCTGCAACTTTCCTGTTTCGACCATTTCCGGGATGTGAGATCCTGATGCAGTTTCGTCCACAAAGCTACGCTTTTCACAAAGCCTTGCTTTGATCAACAAATGATCGGCAACACTTCATATGCCACATTACCAAATTGAGAATGTATCACTAGTAACCATCAACTACATAACCTCTGAGCTCGTACGTCTCAAAGAAGGGTGTTAAGCTAAGAGAATAAATCTCTGTCACCAAACAGAAATGTATTTGATAGAAACCAGCTTTAAATCTCAAAGTGTAACGTCATACACACATCCATACAAGTCTGTTCCGGGTTCGAGCAGAACCGAATGCGCTTCGGAAGAAGTCCTTGCAATCTGGGTATTCACAATCCCGATCGTACTTCCCATCACTTCGGGAATCTTTATACCGTAGCTACTCAGTGCAGAGACAATCGATAGGTCATCCTATCGTTCTTGCAAATACCCAGTCTTCACCACCGGTCTTCAAATGCTATCCATAAAGTCATATCATTATTCGGAAAGGGTTATATGATACATGGTCCTCTCCTTGCGAAACCGAATAATGAGCGCAATATTTAAAAACCAAGTGGATAATGGGATCTCATTTAAGTCACAACTTATTATCCAAAACCTTTTTGTCAAATGGTTAAAACAAATTACCCTTCCCAATCTTTTAAACAAAAAGATTCATTTCAAAAACATTCAATGGTTTAAACAATTTCCACATTTAAATCTTTTAAACAAAAGATTCACTTTTAAGACCCTTTTCAATTTGAAACAAGGTTCACCAATCTTTGACAAAGATTCATTCATAGCCTTTCTTAACAATTCCATTTCAAATTGGATTAACTCATCGGGTCTTTAAATCAAAGACTCATTTCATAGCTTTCAAAATAATTTCCAAAGATTCATTGATAACTTTCAAAACAATTCCCATTTCAATCTTTTATATACAAAAGATACACCATTTAAAATCCTCTTCAGTTTCAAAATAGGGTTCAACTATCTTTCACAAAGATTCAATTATAGTTTTCAAACCATCCCATTTCAAATTTGAAATCTTTTCATCATAATTTGGAAATTCTTTCCTTATATAAAAGCTATTATTATTTGAAACCACTTGTTTCCGTTTTGGAAAACCCGATTATAATTGCACGAGTTAAGGCCTTCAAAATATAAACTTGGGTGAAATTCAAATTCACCAAAACATACTTTTAAAATGGTTTAAAAACCCATATAAACTTGTATAACCTTTTTAAATCATAAATTCTCAACATAGAATTCAATTTCAAATTTTGAATTCAAATTTAAATCAAATTTCAAAACTAAATCAAGTTATTCAAAATAATTTTCATTTTTAAAACACCTTTTCAAAAAAAATTCATTTTAAACCTAATCCATTTCCAAAACTATTTGAATTTAAAAATTCAATTTTAAAATTATTTTCAAAAATCCGTGACTTAACCAATTTCCTCGTACAATCCATATTTGTGTGTGTATGGTGTAGTCCATGGGTCTTACCCAATAGTGCAACGTCATCAATCAGCACAGATTTAACACAGCAAGAAAATTTGATAAGGGGTATGAACTATAACGCTCAAATCAAAAATCAGAATATCATAAATCAGATAGGATAATCAATTCAAGGCATCACATATAATACAATCATTCATAAGTAATCCAAGCATCCAATACTCATTTTTAAACAAGATTAATTAATTGTTTAATCCTTAATTAATTCAATTTAAATTTTGAATTAAACCAATTACTTATGAATAAATTACCAAATTAATCATTTAATATTAATTAATGAAATTAATTAATTAACCCTTAATTATCCTTCCAATTAATTATCCTTAATTAATTAATTATTCCTTAATTAATCACATTAACTTTTAAGTTAATTACATAATTAATTAACCCTTAATTAATTACCATTTAATTTACTACAATAGGCGATTACCCTTAATCACTTATGTTAACAAACCATAATATAATTATTTTGAGTAATTATACTTTAATTACAAGATTAATTCATTTTAATCATTAATTAAAAAAACTTAATTACCTAATTATCTTTAAGTATGTAACATTCCTGAATTTTGAACAAGTTTAATTTGACAATTTATTTAATTTTGAAAATAAAATTGAGATTATCTTTTGAAAATTTGAATGAATAAATATATCTATTGTAAATAAAATTTATTAATTTGACATCAAATGGAATGTAAAGATATATTTAAAAAGGTATTTGATTATTTATTCATTTATAAGTACAAATTTATTCTATAATTAAATTTTGAATTTGAATTAAAAATGTAAAAATTAGATTTGAATATAAAATTTGATTTGATTAAAAGATTTAAACCATTGGAACATAAAAAAAAAAAAATGTTATATTCAAATA
Source organism: Allium cepa (assembly GCA_030765085.1). Lineage (NCBI taxonomy): Eukaryota > Viridiplantae > Streptophyta > Magnoliopsida > Asparagales > Amaryllidaceae > Allium > Allium cepa. Next base: position 593,046,727 of record CM060937.1, read on the forward strand.
AAACATGAACATGATTTGTAAGTTAAAAATAAAACAAGGTTTAAAAACAATTTGTAAATAAATTTATGAAAAGGGACTTTACATAATTTTGTTTAAACATAACAAATGTAAGAAAACTAACAAATGAAATTACAAATGTCAAACAAAGTTAAACAAGTGGCAAACCCATATTTATTCTAAAATAAAACTTAATTAGAATGTAATTAAAAGAAAAACAAATTCTTTTCTTATCTTTTCAAGTCCTGTTAACAAAATTACAAGAACAGAAATTAAATTTAAAACAAGTCTTTTTCTCAAGAAAACAAACCTGGGAATGAATTCATCTCAGAAATCAAAGCAGAGAAATTCAAAGAGAAATCAAAAACTTTCAAACTACAATCTGAAGCAAGTTACAGATCAAAATTCAACAAACAAAGTATTCTTAAAACAATTATGCGAATCTGAAAATCAAACACTTTCTGAAATCTGGAAATCAAGATCATGCATGCAGTTCTAATTTGGTTTTAAAAGCAACAAGATCAAATACAACACTAGCAAAAGAAGGATAGAGGTCAGCTGCTAAAATTCAATTCAACAGCAAGCTAAACATCTGAAGCAAATTTTCAGACCAGGCCTCTGTCTTCATCTTCAAAATAGGTGAGCAAACTCTTAATTCTTTCTTTTATATTGGTTGGCATGTAATTTATTTGAATGTCTGTTTGTAAAATACAACTGCATGTCTAAAGTGAAGATTGAAAATCACTTGTATTTAAACAAACCTACATGTGTGCCTATGAAAATTTTGAAAACAGAGCATGTGTCTGTTTTTTTAGCAAAACAGGTTTCAAAATCTGATTGAAAGATAAGAAAGATAAAAAAATCAGAAAGTAAAACAAACAATTTAAAAGGCCTGAAATCAATTTTTGAAAATCAGAGTTCAACATCAAAACAGATGCAAGTGAATTAAGTTCAAGTCACAAAATATCAAAGCCTGTTTCTGTCCAGACTTCAAAATATGTGAGCAAGCTACCCCATTTCTGTTTTCATCTCTGTTTATATCTTGATTGGGTGATGAATTTCCTAATGCTTGTGATTGGAATCATTATGGCATGTTGGTGTTGATGCAAAGTATCAGAGTATATATATATGTCTGGTATACAAGAAAAAGAAGAAGAAAAAAAAAAAACACAAACCTCTGTTGTTTTTCAGGTTTCACTATAACTTAAATTCAATTCGATTTCTTGTTATACCATCAAATAGAAGCTTTGATTTTCAAATAAAGGATGATGGCAAGAATGCAAACTAAATTTTAAAATTAACTATAAGTGTAATTAGTTAAAGAATTTCTGGACAGTATGAAAACACAGTAGGATCGAAATTTTGTAAGAAAAATTAGTTGATTTAAATATGAACTTTGATTACAAAATCATATCCTACTTCCTAAATTATGAATTTTAAAAGAATAATCCAGATTGTAAATTCGTTTATGAGCAAGTAACTATAAGATGAACCAGAAACATTAATTTGTCAATTTCAAAAAATCAAAGTAATTATAAATCTTGGGATTTAAAGGGGAAGTATGTTGGAGGTCAATGATCGTTAGAAAAATGCTCGATTATTTTGAAATTCATCATGGGGAGCAAACGAGAGGGATTTAGGGTTTGTGGGCATGTTTGAGGTGCTCGCGTTCTCAAGAAAACTGCGTCATCATCGAGGGGTCTGAGATGATCGGTACCGGGGGAGAAGGTTCAGGGGTCATTGAGGCAACTATGGATGGGTTTGGTTAGGTTCTGGTGGCGTCAGGCGGCGGGGCGAGGTGAACTTGTGTGGTTCCATTCTGTTCCAGGTTGAATGGATTGTTCAAATTTTGTTCCAGGTAGCAAATGGTGGCTTTGGAGGGTTGTTTGGGTGGTGATGTTCGTTGATGACTTGGGGGTGGTAGGGGCTTTGATCGGAGATGATCAGAAGGTTGGTGCACGTACATGTGCACGTTTTCATTTCTGGAAATGATGCTTTGGGGAAGAAGCATCCTTCTCTGGTAGGAACTCGTGTAGGTGATAATATAACTCGAAGGAATGGGATGGGTTACTCGGAGTAAAATGTGTTTGGGCTCGAAGTCATGCTAGGGAAGGCTTGGTATATCCTATTGTTTCAGGTTTTTAAGCAAAACAGAAAACTGTTTCTGTTTTTAAAATTAAAAGCAAAGTTGAATACAAACTGGAATTTGAATTTGGATTTAAACCTGGATTGAATCTGAATTCAATAGTTGAATCTTGGTTTTTGAAATAATTTAAATTTTGAAATTTTAAATTTAGTTTTAAACAACTTTTAAGTATAAAAGAATATTGGTTTTGAATTTAAACTGGAAGTTTAAATTTAAATTATAGACTTTAAAATAAGTTTGAATCTAAAATTTAAAATCTGGAATTTGGTTTGAATTTCAGTTTTAAAATAAAATGAAGTTTTTAAAATTTAAATTGTTTAACTACTTTAAAATTGGTTAAGTGATTTGGAATTTAAAATGAAGTTAAATATAAGTAAGTTTTTGAATGTAAGTAACTTGGAATTAAAATTCAGACATGTATTCAAGTTTAGAATAAAATGAAGTTTTTAGATAAAAAAATATATATATATAATTTAAACAACTTTGAATGTCATAGTGTATTTTTAATTGATTTAAATTTTAAAAATGAATTGGGTTTTAAAACTTTTAAACCTCTTTTATAAAATGAATAATTCTTTAACTTGTGAGATACTTTGCTTAAGTTAAATTTGTAACCATTTTAAATCCTAAATTTAAAATGAAATTTAAAATAAATTTGAAAGCAAATTATTTTTAATGCTTTATTTAAGTAAGAGATGTTTTTATCTTAAAAATAAATAAATAGAATTTAATAATTCGGATTCATTGAATTATTAAGTCAATAAATCAAATAATTAATGAATGATCAAATGAAAATAATAAATACTTAGTGAAAATAATTAAGAGAAGATAATTAAAGGTTAAGGATTGATTTATCAAATATTTGAGATTAATTACTTTAAAGAATAATTAATTAATGTGGTTAATTAATTAAGAGAACTAAATCGATCAAGGTTAATTAACTTAAAGTGATTAAGAAATCATTATTAATTAGGGAATAATTAATTATTGAAATTAATTAGAGGAAAAATAAATCTATTTATTAAGGACAATTAATTTTAACTAAGATTTAATTAATCAATAACTAAAAGTTTATTACTTAAAGTAATTAATTGAGGAATAAGTAATTAAGATTAATTAATTACAATTAAAGGATAATTAAGATAATTAATTTAATAAATGATTAATAAATGAAGATGGTTAAGACTTAATTAATTTTAGTTAATGATAATTAATCATTGGTTTAAAGATTTCAAATAAAAGTAATTATGTGGGTAATAAATTTATAACCCCACGGTTTATTCATCTTAATTAAAGATGTTTGATTGTTAATGAATGTTGTGTGATGGATTGATATATTTTGATATGTGATGTGATGCTATGTAATGCTTTTTGCTGAGCTGTTATATCTGTGATGTATACTGATATGCAAACCCTTGACCCGTAGAATGACATTTGGTTTTCGATGCGACAGGGAGTCGGATTCCAATCGGTTATCCGAAACCCACATCGAATCATATTAGTTAATCTTTGTGAATGATATTTTACTTTATCTATGAATCTGTGAATATAGATAAGCGTTATGGGTTATACCGCTTATCGATATGATTGAACCTGTGATGATGATGTTGCGCACTATTGTGTAAAACCCCTGGACCACACTATACACACACAAATATGGGTTGCACGTGGAAATTTGGTTAAGTCACAGATTTTTGAAATTGTTTTAAAATTGAATTTTTTTCCAAAATAGTTTTGGAATTAGAATTGAAGCTTTTGAAAATGAGTTTTCAAAAATAAAAGTTATTTGAATAACTTGATTGAGTTTTGAAATGTAAATAAATTAATTTAAATTTGAATTCAATATTTGAAATTGAATTCTATGACTTGGAAACTATTGTTTAAAAAGGGTATTCAACTTATAAATGGGTTTATATGGGTTTTTAAACCATTTTAAAGGTGATGTTTTGAAATTTAAATTCAACTCAAGATTTCAACTTGTATAAATTAGATTTGCTTTCTCATAAGAAATGGACTTTCAAGTTGTGTTAAAAGGATTTTCAAGTCTAAAAGAAAAATTGTTTTCCAAGTTTTAGATAAATCTTTGGAAATGTGTTTTGAAAGCTATAAATCTTTAATTTAAAGATTTAATTGGGTTAATCCAATTGAAATGGGGATTGTTTGAAATCTATGAATAGATCTTTGTGAAACTGGGTGAAACTTTGTGAAATAAATCTTTTTGTTTAAAGATTCAAAATGGTAATTTGTTTAACCATTGAAAGAAAAGTTTTGGATTTTATAAGTTGTGACTTAACTAAAATCCCATATCCATATGTTTTAAAATATGGCGCTCACTATTCGGTTTAGCCGGGAGAGGACCTTGTGTCATATAGCCCATTCCGAATAGTGATACGACGTTATGGATAGCATTTGAAGACCGGTGGTGAAGACCGGGTATTTGTGAGAACGATAGGATAACCTATCGATTGACTCTGCACTGAGTTGCTCCGGTATAGAGTTCTCCTTAGTGATGGGAAGTCCGATCGGGATTGTGGATACCCGGATTTGCAAGGGCTTCTTCGGAAGTGCCTTCGGTTCTGTTCGAACCCGGAACAGACTTGTATGGTTGTATGTCCGACATTACACTTTGAGATGTTATCTGATCTCTATCAAATACATTTCTGCTTGGTGGCGGAGAATTTATTCTCTTAGCTTAACACCCTTCTCTGAGACGTACGAGCTCAGAGGTTATGTAGTTGATATTTATCAGTGATATTCCCAATTTGGTAATGTGGCATGCTGAGTGCTGCTGTGTGATGATCATTGGTTGATCATTTGTGATATGATCATTTGTTTGATCATTTATCTTTGTGATCATTGCTTTGGTCATCTGTTGACCCAAAGCATGGCTTTGTTGCACAAAGCGTAGCTTTGTGGACGAGACTGCATCAGGACCTCACACCCCGGAAATGGTCGAAACAGGAAAGATGCGGCAAGGTTATGAGGGTCGCGCCCTTTAGGGTATGTCATTCCCTTCTGGTAAAGGGTGGTATCATGGTATGGAGCCCAGATACTTACTCATGTGGAAACACTATATCTATTTCTGTGTGGTGTTGTTGGTATCGAGCGCTCGGATAAAGGTCCCAAAGGACCGGGGGATGGCATATTCGTGTAGTAGTTACCTAGTTACAGAGGTAACCCGGCCTTGTGTTGGCAGAGATCTAACCGTAACGTTAGTTCTCGGGACGTCCCGCCAGAGGCGTACCCATGTGGCAGTAGGAAGTTCCTTAGCCTGACCATTTGTTGGAAATCCATTCTTCAATTACGTGCCTTGTACGGTTTTAGTTGTAGAACCTGCCATTTAACATGGCAGCTATAGTAGGCATAGTATCATGGTACCTATGCTGGCTAGGATTTATATTATACTTTCGAAAGATTTCCCACTATGCACTAGTAATAATATCAAAGAATTTTTCTCGTAGTAAGCATGTTTGACTATCATAAGGAGAAATCTCCCCCATGTGTGCGTTTGCATTGTGTGTGTGCCGGGAGGCCTTATGGTAGTTTCATTTTTCAAAAAGCATTGCGGATTTCAAATTTAAATTCTTTTGTTTGTTTTAAAAGACCAAATGTTTTTGTTTGCTCATACCAGTCCCATGACTGACCTGGAGTTTATTGTTCCTTTCCTAAACTCTGGGTGCCCACTATTTCCCACACGGGCAGTCTAGAGTTGGGGTTTTCAGATAATCAGTAATAGGTGTAGATTCGATAGCTTTCAAGCCTTAGGATTTGGCAATCGCAATTGGATCGAGTTGCTTCTCTTCATCTTGATTTGAGAGTTCGAGCTATTCTGGATTGGTGCCTTGGAGATGGAGATTACCGATACTGGAGTTCTTCCCTGAAGACTATTTTGGAGATGTGTTCCGCTGCTAGTGTTATCTTTTATTTCCGCTGCTATTCTTTGTATCTCTGATAATGGTGATATCTATTGTACCATTCTGTTGTATCATTCATGTTGTATCAGTTATTGTATCAAATGTTGTATATTGATATATGTTGTTCATTTTCTTCCGCTGTGTTATTTACTTAATGTGTTATAAGCTCCGGCGACTCGAATTTGAGCGGTCGAATCTGCGGCATTCGAGTACAATGTAAAGTATGGATGTCGATTTTCGAACGCGAAAAATTTGGATCGTGACATTTTGGTATCAGAGCTGATGGTTAAAACCTTAGCTCAGGAGTATAACACATTAAGTAACTCATTAGAGATAGGGTGAAGTAAACCCTAGAATGAGTATATCCCTAAGATATCTGTTCGAACGCCTCAGTAAATTCTCTTACTATCCACTGATAGTGAGTATGAGTGCGAGAAGAGGACGAGATAGGGGACAGGGGAGTACCACTACAAATGGTCAATACCCTGCAACAGTGGAAATATCTTTTCTCTATCAATTTCCTTTGATTCGTCTTTTCAATTCTTTGATTACTTCGTAGCAGCTCGAGGAGTAGCTTCGGTGTGATGATGGCCCTACGAATCGTTGCAAGAAATTCTTACTTTGTATCTTCATCCGTTTCTTATCAGCTTTTCGTTCTAGACTCTAATAAATTTGAAATTGAAATTGAAAATTTTAAATAAGTTAGAGATTTTAAATAAATTGGGTAAGATTGGTTAACAAATATAAAGTTAAATTTGTTATATATCAATAAATCGATATCGGTTAAAAACAAATTCGAAATTCTATGGTAATTTCTTGTGTATATCAAATTCGAAGAGGTACAAATTGGTATATACTTTGGGATATTCCGACCTGAATTTTGAATCCATATCTAGCGTTTGAGGAATTGTGAAAGATTGAGTCCATCTATCTTTTCTCTGGGATCCGATATATTCTACGAACGATTAGTTATCCCTTCGAACTAATCAACGCCCTTGCATATTCGTAGACCGGTGGACCCAAATATCTTGTGTAATAATTGTATGAGTTTGTTCTCATATTGTTGATATTCTGATTTGGAAAACCAAATGCAGAATAAATAGCTCGATTCTGATCTGATTAATCATTTCTTTATCTATTATCTTTTCTTTCTCGTCTTCCTTGCAATTTCGAGGACGAAATTCTTTTAAGGGGGGAAATCTGTAACATTCCTGAATTTTGAACAAGTTTAATTTGACAATTTATTTAATTTTGAAAATAAAATTGAGATTATCTTTTGAAAATTTGAATGAATAAATATATCTATTGTAAATAAAATTTATTAATTTGACATCAAATGGAATGTAAAGATATATTTAAAAAGGTATTTGATTATTTATTCATTTATAAGTACAAATTTATTCTATAATTAAATTTTGAATTTGAATTAAAAATGTAAAAATTAGATTTGAATATAAAATTTGATTTGATTAAAAGATTTAAACCATTGGAACATAAAAAAAAAAAAATGTTATATTCAAATAAAACATGAACATGATTTGTAAGTTAAAAATAAAACAAGGTTTAAAAACAATTTGTAAATAAATTTATGAAAAGGGACTTTACATAATTTTGTTTAAACATAACAAATGTAAGAAAACTAACAAATGAAATTACAAATGTCAAACAAAGTTAAACAAGTGGCAAACCCATATTTATTCTAAAATAAAACTTAATTAGAATGTAATTAAAAGAAAAACAAATTCTTTTCTTATCTTTTCAAGTCCTGTTAACAAAATTACAAGAACAGAAATTAAATTTAAAACAAGTCTTTTTCTCAAGAAAACAAACCTGGGAATGAATTCATCTCAGAAATCAAAGCAGAGAAATTCAAAGAGAAATCAAAAACTTTCAAACTACAATCTGAAGCAAGTTACAGATCAAAATTCAACAAACAAAGTATTCTTAAAACAATTATGCGAATCTGAAAATCAAACACTTTCTGAAATCTGGAAATCAAGATCATGCATGCAGTTCTAATTTGGTTTTAAAAGCAACAAGATCAAATACAACACTAGCAAAAGAAGGATAGAGGTCAGCTGCTAAAATTCAATTCAACAGCAAGCTAAACATCTGAAGCAAATTTTCAGACCAGGCCTCTGTCTTCATCTTCAAAATAGGTGAGCAAACTCTTAATTCTTTCTTTTATATTGGTTGGCATGTAATTTATTTGAATGTCTGTTTGTAAAATACAACTGCATGTCTAAAGTGAAGATTGAAAATCACTTGTATTTAAACAAACCTACATGTGTGCCTATGAAAATTTTGAAAACAGAGCATGTGTCTGTTTTTTTAGCAAAACAGGTTTCAAAATCTGATTGAAAGATAAGAAAGATAAAAAAATCAGAAAGTAAAACAAACAATTTAAAAGGCCTGAAATCAATTTTTGAAAATCAGAGTTCAACATCAAAACAGATGCAAGTGAATTAAGTTCAAGTCACAAAATATCAAAGCCTGTTTCTGTCCAGACTTCAAAATATGTGAGCAAGCTACCCCATTTCTGTTTTCATCTCTGTTTATATCTTGATTGGGTGATGAATTTCCTAATGCTTGTGATTGGAATCATTATGGCATGTTGGTGTTGATGCAAAGTATCAGAGTATATATATATGTCTGGTATACAAGAAAAAGAAGAAGAAAAAAAAAAAACACAAACCTCTGTTGTTTTTCAGGTTTCACTATAACTTAAATTCAATTCGATTTCTTGTTATACCATCAAATAGAAGCTTTGATTTTCAAATAAAGGATGATGGCAAGAATGCAAACTAAATTTTAAAATTAACTATAAGTGTAATTAGTTAAAGAATTTCTGGACAGTATGAAAACACAGTAGGATCGAAATTTTGTAAGAAAAATTAGTTGATTTAAATATGAACTTTGATTACAAAATCATATCCTACTTCCTAAATTATGAATTTTAAAAGAATAATCCAGATTGTAAATTCGTTTATGAGCAAGTAACTATAAGATGAACCAGAAACATTAATTTGTCAATTTCAAAAAATCAAAGTAATTATAAATCTTGGGATTTAAAGGGGAAGTATGTTGGAGGTCAATGATCGTTAGAAAAATGCTCGATTATTTTGAAATTCATCATGGGGAGCAAACGAGAGGGATTTAGGGTTTGTGGGCATGTTTGAGGTGCTCGCGTTCTCAAGAAAACTGCGTCATCATCGAGGGGTCTGAGATGATCGGTACCGGGGGAGAAGGTTCAGGGGTCATTGAGGCAACTATGGATGGGTTTGGTTAGGTTCTGGTGGCGTCAGGCGGCGGGGCGAGGTGAACTTGTGTGGTTCCATTCTGTTCCAGGTTGAATGGATTGTTCAAATTTTGTTCCAGGTAGCAAATGGTGGCTTTGGAGGGTTGTTTGGGTGGTGATGTTCGTTGATGACTTGGGGGTGGTAGGGGCTTTGATCGGAGATGATCAGAAGGTTGGTGCACGTACATGTGCACGTTTTCATTTCTGGAAATGATGCTTTGGGGAAGAAGCATCCTTCTCTGGTAGGAACTCGTGTAGGTGATAATATAACTCGAAGGAATGGGATGGGTTACTCGGAGTAAAATGTGTTTGGGCTCGAAGTCATGCTAGGGAAGGCTTGGTATATCCTATTGTTTCAGGTTTTTAAGCAAAACAGAAAACTGTTTCTGTTTTTAAAATTAAAAGCAAAGTTGAATACAAACTGGAATTTGAATTTGGATTTAAACCTGGATTGAATCTGAATTCAATAGTTGAATCTTGGTTTTTGAAATAATTTAAATTTTGAAATTTTAAATTTAGTTTTAAACAACTTTTAAGTATAAAAGAATATTGGTTTTGAATTTAAACTGGAAGTTTAAATTTAAATTATAGACTTTAAAATAAGTTTGAATCTAAAATTTAAAATCTGGAATTTGGTTTGAATTTCAGTTTTAAAATAAAATGAAGTTTTTAAAATTTAAATTGTTTAACTACTTTAAAATTGGTTAAGTGATTTGGAATTTAAAATGAAGTTAAATATAAGTAAGTTTTTGAATGTAAGTAACTTGGAATTAAAATTCAGACATGTATTCAAGTTTAGAATAAAATGAAGTTTTTAGATAAAAAAATATATATATATAATTTAAACAACTTTGAATGTCATAGTGTATTTTTAATTGATTTAAATTTTAAAAATGAATTGGGTTTTAAAACTTTTAAACCTCTTTTATAAAATGAATAATTCTTTAACTTGTGAGATACTTTGCTTAAGTTAAATTTGTAACCATTTTAAATCCTAAATTTAAAATGAAATTTAAAATAAATTTGAAAGCAAATTATTTTTAATGCTTTATTTAAGTAAGAGATGTTTTTATCTTAAAAATAAATAAATAGAATTTAATAATTCGGATTCATTGAATTATTAAGTCAATAAATCAAATAATTAATGAATGATCAAATGAAAATAATAAATACTTAGTGAAAATAATTAAGAGAAGATAATTAAAGGTTAAGGATTGATTTATCAAATATTTGAGATTAATTACTTTAAAGAATAATTAATTAATGTGGTTAATTAATTAAGAGAACTAAATCGATCAAGGTTAATTAACTTAAAGTGATTAAGAAATCATTATTAATTAGGGAATAATTAATTATTGAAATTAATTAGAGGAAAAATAAATCTATTTATTAAGGACAATTAATTTTAACTAAGATTTAATTAATCAATAACTAAAAGTTTATTACTTAAAGTAATTAATTGAGGAATAAGTAATTAAGATTAATTAATTACAATTAAAGGATAATTAAGATAATTAATTTAATAAATGATTAATAAATGAAGATGGTTAAGACTTAATTAATTTTAGTTAATGATAATTAATCATTGGTTTAAAGATTTCAAATAAAAGTAATTATGTGGGTAATAAATTTATAACCCCACGGTTTATTCATCTTAATTAAAGATGTTTGATTGTTAATGAATGTTGTGTGATGGATTGATATATTTTGATATGTGATGTGATGCTATGTAATGCTTTTTGCTGAGCTGTTATATCTGTGATGTATACTGATATGCAAACCCTTGACCCGTAGAATGACATTTGGTTTTCGATGCGACAGGGAGTCGGATTCCAATCGGTTATCCGAAACCCACATCGAATCATATTAGTTAATCTTTGTGAATGATATTTTACTTTATCTATGAATCTGTGAATATAGATAAGCGTTATGGGTTATACCGCTTATCGATATGATTGAACCTGTGATGATGATGTTGCGCACTATTGTGTAAAACCCCTGGACCACACTATACACACACAAATATGGGTTGCACGTGGAAATTTGGTTAAGTCACAGATTTTTGAAATTGTTTTAAAATTGAATTTTTTTCCAAAATAGTTTTGGAATTAGAATTGAAGCTTTTGAAAATGAGTTTTCAAAAATAAAAGTTATTTGAATAACTTGATTGAGTTTTGAAATGTAAATAAATTAATTTAAATTTGAATTCAATATTTGAAATTGAATTCTATGACTTGGAAACTATTGTTTAAAAAGGGTATTCAACTTATAAATGGGTTTATATGGGTTTTTAAACCATTTTAAAGGTGATGTTTTGAAATTTAAATTCAACTCAAGATTTCAACTTGTATAAATTAGATTTGCTTTCTCATAAGAAATGGACTTTCAAGTTGTGTTAAAAGGATTTTCAAGTCTAAAAGAAAAATTGTTTTCCAAGTTTTAGATAAATCTTTGGAAATGTGTTTTGAAAGCTATAAATCTTTAATTTAAAGATTTAATTGGGTTAATCCAATTGAAATGGGGATTGTTTGAAATCTATGAATAGATCTTTGTGAAACTGGGTGAAACTTTGTGAAATAAATCTTTTTGTTTAAAGATTCAAAATGGTAATTTGTTTAACCATTGAAAGAAAAGTTTTGGATTTTATAAGTTGTGACTTAACTAAAATCCCATATCCATATGTTTTAAAATATGGCGCTCACTATTCGGTTTAGCCGGGAGAGGACCTTGTGTCATATAGCCCATTCCGAATAGTGATACGACGTTATGGATAGCATTTGAAGACCGGTGGTGAAGACCGGGTATTTGTGAGAACGATAGGATAACCTATCGATTGACTCTGCACTGAGTTGCTCCGGTATAGAGTTCTCCTTAGTGATGGGAAGTCCGATCGGGATTGTGGATACCCGGATTTGCAAGGGCTTCTTCGGAAGTGCCTTCGGTTCTGTTCGAACCCGGAACAGACTTGTATGGTTGTATGTCCGACATTACACTTTGAGATGTTATCTGATCTCTATCAAATACATTTCTGCTTGGTGGCGGAGAATTTATTCTCTTAGCTTAACACCCTTCTCTGAGACGTACGAGCTCAGAGGTTATGTAGTTGATATTTATCAGTGATATTCCCAATTTGGTAATGTGGCATGCTGAGTGCTGCTGTGTGATGATCATTGGTTGATCATTTGTGATATGATCATTTGTTTGATCATTTATCTTTGTGATCATTGCTTTGGTCATCTGTTGACCCAAAGCATGGCTTTGTTGCACAAAGCGTAGCTTTGTGGACGAGACTGCATCAGGACCTCACACCCCGGAAATGGTCGAAACAGGAAAGATGCGGCAAGGTTATGAGGGTCGCGCCCTTTAGGGTATGTCATTCCCTTCTGGTAAAGGGTGGTATCATGGTATGGAGCCCAGATACTTACTCATGTGGAAACACTATATCTATTTCTGTGTGGTGTTGTTGGTATCGAGCGCTCGGATAAAGGTCCCAAAGGACCGGGGGATGGCATATTCGTGTAGTAGTTACCTAGTTACAGAGGTAACCCGGCCTTGTGTTGGCAGAGATCTAACCGTAACGTTAGTTCTCGGGACGTCCCGCCAGAGGCGTACCCATGTGGCAGTAGGAAGTTCCTTAGCCTGACCATTTGTTGGAAATCCATTCTTCAATTACGTGCCTTGTACGGTTTTAGTTGTAGAACCTGCCATTTAACATGGCAGCTATAGTAGGCATAGTATCATGGTACCTATGCTGGCTAGGATTTATATTATACTTTCGAAAGATTTCCCACTATGCACTAGTAATAATATCAAAGAATTTTTCTCGTAGTAAGCATGTTTGACTATCATAAGGAGAAATCTCCCCCATGTGTGCGTTTGCATTGTGTGTGTGCCGGGAGGCCTTATGGTAGTTTCATTTTTCAAAAAGCATTGCGGATTTCAAATTTAAATTCTTTTGTTTGTTTTAAAAGACCAAATGTTTTTGTTTGCTCATACCAGTCCCATGACTGACCTGGAGTTTATTGTTCCTTTCCTAAACTCTGGGTGCCCACTATTTCCCACACGGGCAGTCTAGAGTTGGGGTTTTCAGATAATCAGTAATAGGTGTAGATTCGATAGCTTTCAAGCCTTAGGATTTGGCAATCGCAATTGGATCGAGTTGCTTCTCTTCATCTTGATTTGAGAGTTCGAGCTATTCTGGATTGGTGCCTTGGAGATGGAGATTACCGATACTGGAGTTCTTCCCTGAAGACTATTTTGGAGATGTGTTCCGCTGCTAGTGTTATCTTTTATTTCCGCTGCTATTCTTTGTATCTCTGATAATGGTGATATCTATTGTACCATTCTGTTGTATCATTCATGTTGTATCAGTTATTGTATCAAATGTTGTATATTGATATATGTTGTTCATTTTCTTCCGCTGTGTTATTTACTTAATGTGTTATAAGCTCCGGCGACTCGAATTTGAGCGGTCGAATCTGCGGCATTCGAGTACAATGTAAAGTATGGATGTCGATTTTCGAACGCGAAAAATTTGGATCGTGACAAAGTAATTAATTTTCCTAAATTAATTAACTTTTAATTAATTAATAAATTCTCAAAGCAATTAACTTTTTGAAATTTAACCTTTAAAATCAAATTCATTATTAGCCCATAGATTAACTTAAACCTTTAGGTTAATTAAAGCTTAAAAACATTTCTTAATTACTATTTCATCACAACATTATATTTTCTTGAATATGCTCGTTAATTTATTTAACTAATATCTGATTTTAAATACCAAAACAATTTTGAAGATATTCTCAATTTTCAATTTAAATCTTTAAAATCTTGCTTAAAACTTGTTTATAATTCTAATTTAAAAAAAACTCAATCTATATTTATTTGAAGCTTTGAAAACCTAAGTTATAAATTCCTTTGAAGCCCAAACTAAAATACAAACCCGAACCCAAATTTATTCATCACACGCAAATTGGGCCGAAGCCCAAACCGAAGAAAACAAACCCAAAGCCATTGCTCTTTCTTCCCCTGATTATTTTAAAAAATCACAAACACATTTTTCGCATGTACACGTGCACAACCCCAAGCTGGAGCTCCGGCCTCCCCTGCCATCGCCGATGACTCAACGTCGACCATCTCGTACCAGCCATCCACCCAGAATCCACATCAAACTCCTAAATTAAATTCGAGATTGCCCAAAATCGCCTGAACATAGCCAGCCACCAAAAATACCCCTCAAACGCCACCACCAATCACCGGCCATCACGACACCGAGCCCAGACCTTCACCAGAGTTTCACGCTCCTATTCCCCTCACTCCAAGTGAACTCGACGCGCTAACAACGATGTACTCTCCCCAGTTTCGACAGCGACCCAACCAGAACTTTAAGCCCTAGATCATAAGCGTTCTTCCACACCGATGATCTACAAGCTCGATCATGAATTTTCCTCTAATCCCTATTACGACATCTCCCCTCAAACCAAAGCTCGACGCCTAATTCCTTACCGATCATCGGAAACTGATGAATTTCCATTTACCATTCAACGCGAAGATTCTACCTTGAATCGATACTAAAAGTCTCGATTTCTATTTTAAAAATCATAATTTTTAGATAGTAATCTGTTGATATACACAAAACATGAAATCAAAAATATCTGATTTCTAGATTTTTAAAAGATTCTACTGTATTTTCTCATTTCCTGGATATTAACTAAATATAAATGTTTGAACCCATTTTTACGATTGACATCTTATTAATCTGAACATCTTTTGTTGAAATATTCAAACCTAAAAGGGATTATAGGATGAGAACTTGATTTTTTTTATCTTGCTTCTAAATCCTATAACTAAGAACAGAGCCTACTTTCCTATCTACATACATATGCCATAAGAGATTTTGCATATATACAAACATGCAGGTAAATGTAACGATCCTGAATTTTTAACAATTTAAAAATGAAGATATTTAATTAATTTTAAATATTTGAGATAATTTTAAAATTGAATTCCAATAAAACTATGAATTGGCGATTAAATTTTAGAATTTAATCTATTTAAAGTTGAACTAAATTTGAATTTGACTTTGGAGTTGAAATTGAACATTGAATTTATATTTTAAATTTGAACTAATGACTTAGAAAAATAATTTGGATTTAAGAATTATTTATGTAAATTAATAAATCGATAGTTAGTTTTAATAACAATTTTCTTTAACTTAATTATAATAAAATAAAATCTGAAATAAATGGTTTAAATTAGAATTATAAATAAATCTACATGAGATAGATTTTATAGTTACAAATAAAAGGAAATAAATTATTAATAAATTTTGTAAAATAATAATGATAAATAAAATGAATATAAAAAGAAGTATACATTACCTTACCTATCAGCTAAATCCAAGCCGCTTTACACGCCTTCAACCACGTAAACACACGTTCTCTTCTCCTTAAAAACACGACACCCTTTCCCCCAATTCATTCGAACCCTAAACAATTTCAAACCGAAGAAATAAAAATGGCGTCTTCGTTCTTCTTTGCAAAAAGCTAGGGCTTCGCGAATTAATGGCGGCTTCAATTTCGACTTCGACAATTTCGTTCGAGTTCGGTTCTTCTGCTTTGATTCGTCCTCCTGTTCGATTGCTTTGCTTCTACGATTCAAATTTAGGGCTTTCGTCTCAAATTCTTCTTCGTTTGCGTTGCTCCATTTCAAATCGAGTAAAGGTGAGTTTCTCCTCACGATTAATCTTCATGCAAGTTTTTAGATTTGTTTTGAAGTGAATGCTTGGTTGCATGCTAGGAATTGTGGGTTATGCATTATCAGTTGCTCGGATAAATTAATCTAAACTGTTGAACCAATAAGTACTTGATTGCATGCTTTGTTTTGGTGGTTTGTGGTTTTCAGTTGCTCGGTTAAAATTGAATTCTAGACTAATAAGAACATATGACTCACTGCATGTTGGTTGTTGGTTGTTCTTTTGCTATGAATTGCTCTGTTAATTTGTTATTTAAACTGATGAGGACAAATACTATTGAATTTAATTTTTTTTTAACTGTTAAGAACAGATGCTACTGAAATGTTGTTTTAAATTGATAAGAACAGATGCTGTTAATTTTTTTTAACTGTTAAGAACAGATGCTATGCCAAAAACTTTGCTTGTTTATGTTGCTGCATGTGTTGTATATATGTGCCTATAAAACCCTCTATGGTTTGATGTTTTGCTGTGTATCATGCTTGCATGCCTATATATGAATGACCTCAATTATAAAGGTCTGTGAACATCTTATAATCTGAAAATAACAAAATTGACAAGTTTAAACCAATTGTTTGGTGAAAATGATGCATGCTAAAGTTCTTGGAACCATTATGTGAATATGTATTTATGCATATGCATGTCACTGTGAGTAAACACTTACAAATTTAAGCTAAGCAGATAATTATGTGGTTGATTTTAAAATCTGAGATGATAACTGTTATGTATGTATGCATGTGAGTAAGTCTGTGTTTATTTGATGAATGCTTATTTATGGTTTCTAACTTCTCTGTTCTTAGTTCAGAAACATATGATTTTTGATCAAGTTTAAAATCTTTGCATGTGAGTAAACTTTTTACTAAAGTTTAATTAAGTTATTAGCTGTTGCTATGAGATTGTGATGATGTTACCTACATATACATATGCCACTGAAGTGTTTGCAGTTTACCCGAGTTTTTGTGCTTCTGACCCGAAGCAGGGGATTGATTGACCCGAAGTGGTACTCGGGTGATTGTGTTTTTGACTCGGAGCATAAGGTTTTAAAACTTGAGAATTTTGTGCAGGTTTTTGAGACTGTGATTTTACAGTTTTAAAATCTTGAATGAAACTCTTATTTTAAAGATTTAAAATTTAATCAAATGTAAGATTTAAATTCTGTGTGAATCAAGACTTGAAAACAGTTCAGGTTTAAGCCTGAGAAGCTTTGCAGTTTTAAATTTTAGAATAAATTCATATTTTAAGTTGAAACTTGATTCAGGTAATATTTGAATCTGAATTCAAATATAGTTTTGAGTTCAAAGTTTCTTTTTTTTTTAAAAGTGAAATCTTAAAATTAAATTCAGTTTTAAATAAAAATTAAAACAGTTTGCAGGGTTTTATAACAGAGAAGTTGCAGTTTTCATGTTTAATGAAATTCATGTTTAAGTTGAAGACTTAATTCAAGGTTTTGAAAATGAAATTTTTTGTCTGCACTAACCCAGTTTCATTTGCATGCTGATGATCTGATACTTTAACTTGAATCTGCGCATTCCTATGCTCTGGTCTCCATATCTTTTGCCTGAACTTCACTTGAGCATCTGATGTTCATGTATGCAGATCCACTGATACATGTTTGTATTCCATTTGAACTGTGTAGTTGTTTCCCTGTACGTACAGTTCTCAGTTCCCTCTGTTTCACTTGATTGTTAAACTGTGGCCACTGTGTACTTTGAGTAGTGTAGTTGGTTTTGGTGTTTTTGGTCACTTGAGATTTTGCACTTTGGTGCTGTTGTCCACTGCATAGTGCATTGCCTGGTTGTTGTGAAGTGCTTACACACTTGCACTTCTGGTTCTCCTTTTCAAAACTTTCTATTGCAAGTGTGTGTTTCCATTCACTGTTCTGGCCATTCTTGTTGCCTCTTGCAATATTGGTTTAGTTGTGCATTTGTCTTTTTATTGTTGTTCTGCCTCCATTTTAAAATATTTCTGCAGTGGTTATTTGAGGTTGTATGCTTCACTGCCCTGTACCCGATTTGGATTGCATGTTGCTGCTGCATGTTTGTTTGCTACTTGTCGTCTCTGATGTTGTTTCATTTGTGCACTAATTCAATGCTTAGTGCATTGTGCATCTGTTTTGGACTTGCAGTTTGAATTGCATTGAGTTGAGTCGAGTTTGCAGTGATTTGTCCGATTTGCGCTTGCACACGTGTTGGTGAGGCAGTGCACATGTGTGCAAAGTATACGTGTGTACTGCAGCCACACGGGATTGACAGAGAATAAAAATTTGAAGTTGTTAATATAAAAATCCATAATAGATTTTAAATTGATTTATGTGATTCGTCATCTCTATTACCATTTTATTCAGTTCATTACAAATTTATTTACTTGAGTTAAGATTAATCCTGACTCGAGTGTTTTGTGTTTTGCAATTAACGCTCGGGTCAGACCGAGTATTTTTACAGCTTGAAGATTTTCAGGCCGCGAAGTTAGAGAGAGGGGATTTCGGCATTCACTAAAGTTTTAAAGAGATTTTTCTTGTATTTAATAAAAGATATATTCCGCTGTATAAAAATTTAATGCATTGTACAAACTCTGTATATAAAAGAAAAATTCATTTATGAATAATATTATGATTATTCTGTGATTCTGTGGCTGATTCTGTTTAAACTCTATAAACTGACTAACAATCCGTCATTTTGAACGTTTCTAGTTGGTTTAATTACCGACTAGAGGCGGTCAGAGCGGCGGGTCGTTACAGTAAATATACACATAATTCAAACACATTACATATCCTAATTCACAAATCATTTAGATATATAACAGGTTCATTTTGCTCACCTGAGATGATGAAGAACAGAGGCTTGATAATGTTGAATTTTTGTTGAGTTGATTAGCTTGCTTCCATGTTTTAGATTTTTTTTTTTAAAATTCATTCTCTGCCACCAGATTTTGGAAACTAAAAGTAACCTTTCTTGAATCCATGCTTTTGTTTTCTGATTCTATATTGATTTCCAGGTTTGCTAAAACTTCCAAATATTTGCTTCAAGAAGATCCGATCTTGGGTGGAAAATTTGAAAAACGGGAATCTTTTTGTTTGTTCTTTCTTTTTGTTTTCCAGTTTTTTTTTTTTAATTTCCTTTTGCACTGATTTAAAATTGAAAGCTTTCAGGTCCGATCTTTGCTTTTTGCTTGATTTCAGAGTTTGAGATAGTTTTTTTTTACTTTGAAGTTTTCATTCTCATGTTTGATTTTGAAAAAAGTTTGTTTTGTAGATGAAAGGGTTTTGAACAAAAATGACAACCAGGTTTCTTTTGTCATATGCCACTTGTTTAATTTTTTTGAACACTTGTTAAGTTCAAGACTTAATTATTATACGCTTGTTAATACTAAGTTTTATTAATCTAACACTTGTAAATATTTATGTCATATAGTTTACATTTGTTAAAATAAGGAAATTTATGTTTGAGACCTTTATTCAAATTAATTTTTAATTTATAGTTTAAACCCTTCTCATTTTTGAAAATTTATAAACTGACTTATCTCTTATGTTTTAAAGGTTTACATATATATTCCTTATTTTTAAATGCTTTTAAACCCTTAATTATTTATATTTTATAACTTCTATAACTTTTAAATAGCAATTCAAAAATTATTTATTTAGCCTCAAAATATGGCTTCTCAATCAAAATATCTTATTTAATATAATTTGGAAAACAAATCTTTATTAATTGAAAATATAATGTTTTAAAACCCAATTCTAATTCATGTACTTATTAATTTTAAATAGATATATATATACCTATATATATATGTTTTAAAGCCTTCATTTAAAATTATATAATTTATAAAGGAAAATGAATTGAAACCAATTTATAAATAATCATACACATATAATTCTTAATTAATAAAGCTTTTTAAATCTAATTTATTTATCATATCATATTCCAAATACAATTCTTATTTTATCCCCAAATATTCAAATTCATAATTTAACCAATTTTTTTTATAAATTTCCAAATTAATTTTTCTTAAAATTCAGGAATGTTACAGATTTCCCCCCTTAGAAAATTTCGTCCTCGAAATTTGAGAGCAAGGAGACAACAATGAAATACAGAAAGATAGAGAGATGAATCACCAGATCAAACTGAATATCTATTCTGCATTTGGCTTTCCAAATCAGAATATCAATAATGGATACAAGAACGAATCAAGATACTCGGGTCACCGGAACTATGAATATACAGTGGTATTGATTAGTTTAAAGGATAACTAACCACTCGTAGAATATACTTAGACCCAACAGAATAAACAGATATATGGATGAAATCCAAAAATTTTAGTTTAAACAACCAAAATATACCTATCAACCATAGCAACCAAAGTAAACAATTCTTCCAAACAAATAATTCTGACCCATCTGGAGTTTATGTCCCATGCAAATATATCAAAGCTTCTTCCTGGAGCTACCGGGAACCATCAAAGAATTGAGAAGACGAATGAAAGGAGATTGATAGAGAAAGTTTTTTCCGTTGTTGTTACAGGGCATTAACCATTTGAAGTGGTACTTCCTTGTCCCCTATCTCGTCCCCTTCTTGCATTCATACTCACTATTAGTGGATAGTAAGAGAATTCACTGAGGCATTCAAACGAATATCTTAGGGATATACTCATTCTAGGGTATACTTCACCCTATCTCTAATGAGTCACTTAATGTGTTATACTCTTAAGCTAAAGTTTTAAACCTCAGCTCTGATACCAATTATAACGACCCTGACTCGACCTTCCAAAATCGGCACCGAATACGACACTTGTATTCAAAGGCCGCAGATCCAAACGTCGAATCTGGTTCGCCGGAGCTTATAACACCATTAAGTAAACAACACAGCGGAAGAAAAAGAAATGAATATCAGATACAACTCCAACGAATACAATATCCAATTATGATACAATACTGGTACAATATGATACAAGAATATCAGAGACCATGAACAACACGGAAAAGAAAATCTTAAATGCCAAACTCCAAATACTCCAAACCAAAAGTTCGAACCACTATCAAGTTCCACCAAGCTAAGCAAGGTCAGCCGTGAAAGCTGAAGTGTAGAAAAAGCGATCCACAATCCAAAAGGCTGGAAGCTATCAAATCTACACCTACTATGGGATTATTTGAAAAACCCAACTCCAGACTACCCGTGTGGAAAGTTGTGGGCACCCAGAGTTTAGGAAGGGAACAATAAACTCCAAGTCAGTCATGGGATTGGTATGAGCAAACAAAAACAGTTTATCTTTGAAACAAAAAAAAGATTTTAAAATTGAAATCCGCAATCCTTTTTGGAAAATGAAACTACCATAAGGCCTTCCGGCACACACACACAATGCAACCGCACACATAGGGGAGATTTCTCCTTATGACAGTCAAACATGCTTACTACGCAAAATCCTTTTTGATATTGTTATTAGTGCATAGTTGAAAACATTTCGAAAGTATAATATTAATCTTAGCCAGCATAGGTACCATTATACTATGCCTACTATAGCTACCATGTTACATGGCAGGTTCTACAACTAAAACCGTACAAGGCACGTATTGGATAATTGGATTTCCAACAAATGGTCGGGCCAAGGAACTTCCTATTGCCACATGGGAACGCCTCTGGAGGGACGCCCCGAGAACCTACCCGGCTCTTTGCTAAAACAAGGCCGGCCACCCACTTCTCGGGAAATAAAACCTAAGATATACCACCCCTAGTCCTTTGGGACCTTAATCCGAGGGCCCTCCAACAACATCATGCGGTAATAAATGTACTACAGTGTCCACATGTGTAAGTATCTGGGCTCCATACCATGATACCACCCTTTTCCAGAAGGAATGGTCATATCCTAGGGGAGCTACCCCTGAAATCTTGCTGCACCTTTCCTGTTTCGACCATTTCCGGGGTGTGAGGTCCTGATGCAGTCTCGTCCACAAAGCTATGCTTTTCACAAAGCCTTGCTTTGATAACCAAATGACCAGCAGCACTTCGTATGCCACATTTCCAAATTGGGAATGTATCACTAGTAACCATCAACTACATAACCTCTGAGCTTGTACGTCTTAGAGAAGGGTGTTAAGCTAAGAGAATAAATCTCCGCCACCAAACAGAAATGTATTTGATGGAAACCAACTTTACATAGTGTAACGTCAGACACCAATCCATACAAGTCTTTTCGGGGTTCGAACAGAACCGAAGGCACTTCCAAAGAAGTCCTTGCAATCCGGGTATTCACAATCCCGATCGGACTTCCCATCACTTAGGTAATCTCTATACCGTAGCTACTTAGTGCAGAGACAATTGATAGGTCATCCTATCGTTCTCGCAAATACCCAATCTTCACCACCGGTCTTCGTATGCTATCCATAACATCGTATCATTATTCAGAATGGGTTATATGACACAAGGTCCTCTCCTATCTAAACCGAATAATGAGCGCAATATTTAAAAATCATATGGATAATGGGATCTCAGTTAAGTCACAACTTATTATCCAAAACCTTTTTTTCAAATGGCTAAAATAAATTACCTTTCCCAATCTTTTAAACAAAAAGATTCATTTCAAAAACATTCAATGGTTTAAACAATTTCCACATTTAAATCTTTTTAACAAAAGATTCACTTTTAAGACCCTTTTCAATTTAAAACAAGGTTCACCAATCTTTGACAAAGATTCATTCATAGCCTTTCAAAACAATTCCATTTCAAATTGGATTAACTCATCGGGTCTTTAAATCAAAGACTCATTCCATAGCTTTCAAAATAATTTATAAAGATTCATTCATAACTTTCAAAACAATTCCTGTTTCAATCTTTTACATGTAAAAGATACACCATTTAAAATACTCTTCAATTTGAAAATAGGGTTGAACTATCTTTCACAAAGATTCAATTATAGCTTTCAAACCATTCCATTTCAAATTTGAAATCTTTTCATCATAATTTGGAAATTCTTTCCTTACGTAAAGCTATTATTATTTGAAACCATTTGTTTCCGTTTCGGAAAACCCTATTATAATTGCACGAGTTAAGGCCTTTCAAATAAAAACTTGGGTTTAATTCAAATTTACAAAAACATACTTTTAAAATGGTTTAAAAACCCATATAAACTTGTATAACCTTTTTAAATCATAAATTCTCAACGTAGAATTCAATTTCAAATTTTGAATTCAAATTTATATCAAATTTCAAAACTAAATCAAGTTATTCAAAATAACTTTCATTTTTAAAACACCTTTTCAAAAAAAATTCATTTTAAACCCAATCCATTTCCAAAACTATTTGGATTTAAAAATTCAATTTTAAAATTATTTTCAAAAATCTGTGACTTAACCAATTTCCTCGTGCAATCCATATTTGTGTGTGTATGGTGTAGTCTAGGCGTTTTACCCAATAGTGCAACATCATCAATCAGCATAGATTTAACACAGCAAGAAAATTTGATAAGCGATATAAACTATAATGCTTATCTTTATTTGCAGATCACAGACAAGTAAATATAAGTTCATCACAGAAAATTATATTACATTACAGAAGATTAAACTACCTCACCATTCACAGCTCAAATCAAAATCCGAATATCACAAATCAGATAGGATAATCAATTCAAGGCATCACATATAATACAATCATTCATAAGTAATCCAAGCATCCAATACTCATTTTTAAACAAGACTAATTAATTGTTTAATCCTTAATTAATTCAATTTAAATTTTGAATTAAAATAATTACTTATGAATAAATTACCAAATTAATCATTTAATATTAATTAATGAAATTGATTAATTAACCCTTAATTATCCTTCCAATTAATTATCCTTAATTAATTAATTATTCCTTAATTAATCACATTAACTTTTAAGTTAATTACATAATTAATTAACCCTTAATTAATTACCATTTAATTTACTACAATAGGTGATTACCCTTAATCACTTATGTTAACAAACTATAATTTAATTATTTTGAGTAATTATACTTTAATTACATGATTAATTCATTTTAATCATTAATTAAAAAAACTTATCTTTAAGTAATTAATTATCCTAAATTAATTAACTTTTAATTAATCAATAAATTCTCAAAACAATTAACTTTTTGAAATTTAACCTTTAAAATCAAATTCATTATTAGCCCATAGATTAACTTAAACCTTTAGGTTAATTAAAGCTTAAAAACATTTCTTAGATACTATCTCATCACAACATTATATTTTCTTGAAAATGCTTGTTAATTTATTTAACTAATATCTGATTTTAAATACCAAAACAATTTTGAAGATATTCTCAATTTTCAATTTAAATCTTTAAAATCTTGCTTAAAACTTGTTTATAATTCTAATTTAAAAAAAACTTAATATATATTTATTTGAAGCTTTGAAAACCTAAGTTATAAATTCCTTTGAAGCCCAAACTAAAATACAAACCCGAACCCAAATTTACTCATCACATGCAAATTGGGCCGAAGCCCAAACCGAAGAAAACAAACCCAAAGCCATTGTTCTTTCTTCCCCTGATTATTTTCAAAAATCACAGACACATTTTTCACGTGTACACGTGTACAACCCCACACTAGAGCTCCAGCCACCCCTGCCATCGCCGATGAGTCAACGTCGACCATCTCATACCAGCCATCCACCCAGAATCCACATCAAACTCCTAAATTAAATTCGAGATTGCCCAAAATCACCTGAAACATAGCCAGCCACAAAAAATACCCTGCAAACGGCACCCCCAATCACCGGCCATCGCGGCGCCAAGCCTAGACCTTCACTAGAGTTTCACGCTCCTATTCCCCTCACTCCAAGTGAACACGATGCGCTAACAACGATGAACTCTCCTTTGTTTCGACAGCGACCCAACCTGAACTTTAAGCCCTAGATCATAATCGTTCTACCACACCGATGATCTACAAGCTCAATCACGAATTTTCCTCTAATCCCTATTACGACATCTCCCCTCAGACCAAAGCTCGACGCCTAATTCCTCAATGATCATCGAAAACTGATGAATTTTCATTTACCGTTCAACGAGAAGATTCTACCATGACTCGATACTAAAAATCTTGATTTCTATTTCAAAAATCATAATTTTTAGATAGTAATCTGTTGATATAAACAAAACATGAAATAAAAAATATTTGATTTTCGGATTTTTAAAAGATTCTACTGTATTTTCTCATTTTCTAAATTTTAACTAAATATAAATGTTTGAACCCATTTTTACAATTGACATCTTATTAATCTGAACATATTTTGTTTAAATATTCAAACCTAAAAGGGATTATAGGATGAGAACTTGATTTTTTCATCTTGTTTGTGAATCCTATAACTAAGAACAGAGCCTACTTTCCTATCTACATACATATGCTCTCAGATTTTTTGCATATATACAAACATGCAGGTAAATATACACATAATTCAAAGACATTACATATCCTAATTCACAAATCATTTGGATATATAACAGGTTGAGTTTGCACACCTGAGATGATGAAAAACAGAGGCTTGATAATGTTGAATTTTTGTTGAGTTGATTAGCTTGCTTCCAGGATTTAGATTTTTTTTAAAATTCATTCTCTGCTACCAGATTTTGGAAACTGAAAGTAACCTTTCTTGAATCCATGCTTTTGTTTTCTGATTCTATATTGATTTACAGGTTTTCTAAAACTTTCAAATATTTTCTTCAAGAAGATCTGATCTTGGGTTGAAAATTGGGAAAACGGGAATCTGTTTGTTTGTTTTTCTTTTTTTTCCAGTTTTTTTAGTTTCCTTTTGCACTGGTTTAAAATTGAAATCTTTCAAGTCCGATCTTTGCTTTTTGCTTGAATTCAGAGTTTGAGATAGTTTTTTTTTGTTTTACTTTGAAGCTTTCATTCTCAGGTTTGATTTTGAAAAAAATTTGGTTTGAAGATGAAAGGGTTTTGAACAAAAATGACAACCAGGTTTCTTTTGTCATATGCCACTTGTTTAATTTTTTTGAACACTTGTTAAATTCAAGACTTCATTGTTATAAACTTGTTAATACTAAGTTTTATTAGTCTAACACTTGTAAATATTTATGTCATATAGTTTACATTTGTTAAAAATAAGGAAATTTATGTTTGAGGCCTTTATTCAAATTAATTTTTAATTTATAGTTTAAAACCTTCTCATTTTAAAAAAATTATAAATTGACTTATCTCTTATGTTTTAAAGGTTTACATATATATTCCTTATTTTTAAATGATTTTAAACCCTTAATTGTTTATATTTTATAACTTCTATAACTTTCAAATAGAAATTCAAAAACTATTTTATTTAGCTTCAAAATATAGCTTCTCAATCAAAATATCTTATTTAATATAATTTGGAAAAAAATCTTTATTAATTGAAAATATAATGTTTTCAAACCCAATTCTAATTCATGTACTTATTAAGTTTAAATAGATATATATACCTACATATGTAAGTTTTAAAGCCTTCATTTAAAATTATATAATTTACAAAGGAAAATGAATTGAAACCAATTTATAAATAATCATACATATATAATTCTTAATTAATAAAGCTTTTTTAATCTAATTTATTTATTATATCATATTCCAAATAAAATTCTTATTTTATCGCCAAATATTTAAATTCATAATTTAACCAAATTTTTATATAAAATTCCAAATTAATTTAGCTTATAAATCAGGAATGTTAAAATGGATGCAGAAGATTGTTATTTTTTGATGATAATGGCAACGAATTTGATGAAATGATGGAAGATCATTTTCCTCATAAAAAGGAGCTAATAATTATGGCTGCAATACAATTTGGTCAATCTAGCGGGCAATGTAGTGGATCAGTTGTTGGCCGTCGGTTAAAAATTGTAGATATTCATGGCATAATGATAGACTGGTGGAAGACTATTTTATTCCAAATCCTACTTACACAAATGCTGACTTTAGAGGAAGATTCCGCATGCGATGACCTTTGTTTCTTAGAATCCATCAATGTATCAAGCAACATGATATATATTTTGTCTTCAAACCTAATGCATCTCATACAATGAGATTGACTGGAATTCAGAAAATGACAGCTGCACTAAGAATGCTTGCATATGCAGGACCGACAGACGTGCTTGATGAAAATTTGAAAGTAGCGGAAAGCACGATATTAGAGTGTATGGAGCATTTCTGTCAAGCTATCGTGGACATTTACGATGGTCAACCAAACGAAGCAGATATAGTAATGTTATTGAATATGCATGGTAGTAGAGGATGGCCTGGAATGTTAAGTAGTATAAACTACATGCATTAGGAGTGGAAAAATTGTCCAAAGACATATGCCGGAGCTTATACGGGTAAGTCTCGTAGATCCATTATTATTCATGAAGTCGTAGCGTCGTATGACTTATGGACATGGCATGCATTTTTGGAATGTCGGGTTCAAACAATGATTTTAACGTAGTCGAACAATCTTCGTTGTTCAATGATTTAACAAATGGTAGTTCAACTCCTTATACTGTTACTTTAGGAGGTAACATGTACGATCGTGGATACTATCTTGGCGATGTTATATTTTCTAAATGGAATACCATTGTCAAAATAATTCCTAACCCACAAAAAAATAAACAACCAAAGTTTGCAATGATGCAAGAAGACCAGAGGAAATATCCTGAAAGAGCATTTAGGTTTCTTCAATCTAGATTTGCCATAGTAAGTAATCCATGCTGACTTTGGTCACTAGTTAAAATGACAAAAATAATGTACACTTGTGTTATTTTACATAATATGATTATAGAGGATGAAAGAGGCATAGAAGATTTTGCAAGGTTGATCCGACACCGTTGCCTGTTTGGCCCAATGATATGATTGGAAGCGCATTAGAACTCAAGTTTCGTGTAGAAGGCCAAATGTCATACCGTAGTGTTCAACTTCATCGAGGACTGCAAAAATTTCTCATAGATTTCTTTGGAACTTTTCTTGAAATCAAAGAATATATATTTCTGTTGTTCCTTTTGGTACTGTTGTTTATGTTGTTGTTACTTATTATTGTTATTGTAATCTATTTATGTTTAATTAACGTAATATTGTTATAATCTTTTCTCAATGTAATGCAATTTCAATGATTATACTTACAAAAATAATTTCTTATGTTCGTAATACAATACAACTAATGGTAATTCAAAGATACAAAGGTCTAGAAAAAAAAATAGTTAATGACCCTCTTCACATCTACGTCTCATAATTTCTCTCCTTCTATGCTCCGTATACTCCAGCTGTTCTTCAGACATGTGTGACGTATCCATGAACATTATTGCTTCTTCATCTCTTTGTCGGTTTCTAGCAAGAAGTTGATCCATTCTTGACAGCTTTTCTTGGTGTTGAATTGCTCGAGTCTCCATTACACGGTTATATCTATCTTCAGATTCAAGTAGGATTTTTTTAATTTCAGCCTAATCCGCTCCAGCAGCATGCTTCTTTTTTGTCACTTTTGCTCCTCGTGGCCTAACAAAAAGATCTTTGGTAGGGGTTAAGTCTTCTTCTAGTCCTAAATCATAGCTTCCTAGCGATTTCCTAGGACTAGTGCTTTCTCCAACTTTAGGCGTTTTACCACGACCACTGTTTTCTTAAATGATTTTTTGAAGTGATGATTTCCATTTAACATGCTCAACCAACATGTCATAAACATGCATAAACTGATAAAAATGTGGTGCTTGTAACTATCAGGTCTATAGATTTGTTTAAACAACTTATCTACAGCCATTCTCTGTAACCAAAAAACACTAGTATAATTAGAGGACTATGATATAAATTAGAACAATGACGTTATATTAAATCTTACCAAATGTATTTCATTTCCAAATCAAGTAGGATTTGTTTGCTTTAACTTGAAAATTTAAGAATCGAATGTTATTGTTTGATGATTGAATTTTCCATAACTACCTTTGGTTGAAGATAACATTCTTTTTCGATCGATGTTCTTTGGATTGTAGCAATTAGTAATTTTGCCCCAAAAGTCTCACCACTTTGGTCGGCACTTTGAATAGGATCGATTGAGAGTGCACAGTAAATGTAATAATGATCATAGTCTTCCACAGCGCTCCAACATGCATTAATTACTGCTCCGCCAATCGAAACCGTAACGTCTTGTAAATCGTAGTCTTCAAAACTGCATCTTGCGGCATCAACGTCGAAATCGGAATACATGTTGAGGTGTGATAAGTGAGAGTAAGAAATTTGGATTGTTGAAGGAAATTGGTTGTGAAGGAAAGAAGATGGAGGGCGTCGTATTTGAAGGTGAAATAGAGGGGTTGGGGTGGAATATGGTCGTTGCATATAGCCATTGGGGGTAGCCCCTAGGGTGTTTGGGAGGGGTAAATTGAGGCGCCTGTTGAACATGCAGCTGAAAAAATCCAATATCTTCACACTCTGACCCCCTCCATTTCCACACTATCTAAATATCTACACTCTATTGGAACTGCTTTCTAGTGCACATCTCAGATTATGTGAGATCCAAAACTCTGTTGGAGTTTCTTAGCTATATATTTCATTGGAATTTAGGACTTTTATAAGTTTGACATTTAAATTAACTAGCATTTTCTTTACTTGTGACTAGAAATATTTTATTTGAATCTCATGTGTGTGTATTATTAATGTACTGATTGTTAAAGTAATAATAGAGTAATAATTATAGTGTATTGAGCATACTGATTAGAATTATAGGGTAATAAATAACATTAATTTTTTAAGATGGTAGTTAATGATAATTTTGAGAATTAATCCATAATTAAAGGCGTAATAAGGGGATACTTATATGGCCTTAATTATTATTTTGTAGGTTGGTATATATACATTGTTTATACATATGAAATATGACTAAGTTATAAGGATGTGAGATCGGTCCAAAGTTACGTAGAGGTCTGCCCAGTTAAATTTGCCTATCTGTGTTATGGCTTCGCGAACTGATGTAAGACATCACCAATCATTAATAACCCCAGTGGATGAGAGATTAGTCCTAATTCTGTGGGGGTAAATCTTTCCAATCAATCTAGCTACCAGTACCTACGATTTGTTGGATTTGTATGAGATATCACGGTTGGGTTATGGATTGTAAGTTACGCTATTGATATGGTAGATGAAATCTTTAGAAGTTGTCTGCTTCAGTTTAGAGGTATTAAGTGGATATGGTAGGGTCTACCCCTTTTGAAGAGAAGTATTAAGTGACCTGTTGGGATTTCGTACGATGTCAATTAGTGAGAACCATATAGGGACCCACCTTGAGTTAGGTCTTAAATGATCGGGACCTACCTATTTTATAGGTCTTAAGTGGCAAAGTCTGCTTATGACCCAGGAAAGAGATATTAAGTGGTTTGGAGGTTCTCTCTCACATCGTTAACGATAGTTGCATTTTGAATTTGGAAATCGGTTATGTATTAAAGGACAGGGACCTCTCTGTTTTAAAGGTATTAAATGGTTAGGGTCTTCCTAATCACAATAAAGGGTATTTATTAGTTTAGATGCTTTCTCTTGCATTACTGACATTAGTTACGTTAGAATTTTGAGTTGGACTGGAAAGGCCTTTCGGCTTACAGTTAAAGTTATTAGTAATTGTGGCACCACCATTTAAGGTGACTATTACATTTATGATAGTCTTAAATACGTAAGCATATTTAATATTTAAATAATACCGTCAAAGTATAATTATGGTAAAGCTTGATATTTTCATTTCACGGATATTTGTTATTCTGACCCACTCCTCATTACAGCAGAGGTTCAAGAGAGTAATGCTGATTTAGGAGACGAAGATGGAGGTGACGACTTGTGCCAGTTTTCTATCTATTCATACATTTTAATTATTTTTATTATACCCAGCTCGCACAGTTATGTTATTTTGGAATATTTTACTATAGAGGCTTTACGTAGATATATTGTAATATTTAACATGTCATGAATGGTTTTTGTTTATGAGATAGGTACTTGTTTTTTATATTATATTTTATCCGTTCCACGGTGAGATTCTAAAAGTATGGATAGATAGTTCTATGTATTATATATTTTTTGGTTTTATCAACGTAACAGCTTGCCTTGAGATGGGCCAAAGGTTCGACGGGCTTTTGTTGGGTTGGAATTAGGTCTGCTTCAGGTCTTGTTGTTTTAAATGGTATCAGAGCTTAGGTTACCTAATCAATGTGGATAAGCATACTTATGAGTAGCGTATTTGTTATTTTGAAGTAATTTTTCAAAAATCTACTATGTATAAATATGTGTATAACACTTAATTGACTTGCTCTATAATTTCCGACTATAGAAGTAGTTGCGATCGTACTTCGAAAGGATGGATGACGCGACCATGGGTTGGAAAAATGTGAATAAAGGAATGTATGAAGGAGGTCGTATCGTAAGGTATGTAGATGGAAAAGGTTATAACTCGAAAGTTAATAAGGCAATAAGTGTTGGATAAATAGAGATCTATAGTAATTTAATAAGGATATAAATGAACTATGTAAAGAGGTTACAAGGGAAATTTGTGGAAAGATTGGAATGAATAAATAAATGTCCTTAGAAATTGTCCAGTTAGAATAATAATTATTTATTATTGACAATCAACATTTATAGGAATAGTGAATAAGCATATTAGGTAATAGTTAAACACTACAAAGTAGTATAAGTGTAAATATTCAGAAGTAACGGATGAAAGAAGAAAGAAATGCAATAGAAAAGACAATTAAAATCAATTTCTAAATCTAACTCCATGCGAAAGATTTGATAAAAATATTATCTTTCATAACTTTCTTGAAATGTTTTAAAAGGGTTTTTCAAAGGATTCATTAAGAAGTTGTTGTTTCGAAAAGTAAGAAAAATTTAACTTAAAAAGAAGTTGTGGAGTCAAAAGTTCTGATTAAAACGTTTTTGGTAAAAAGGGGTTTTCCTTTTTAGGAACTCTTAGTTTAAAATTTTGGTTGGAACCAAAAGATTTTGGTTTAAAATTTTTCGATAAAGGGATTTTTCTTCTTCGAAATAAATGAAAATAAAGCATAAGTGGGGCTTGATGATTTTTCCTATTCATAAATTTGGAAGTTCTAAAAATAGAATCTAATTAAAATGAGTTCGAAGCCATTTAAGTAGGAAAAATTTAAATAGAGGTATTGGATGATTTGGATAGGAATAGGGTTATGAACTTATGAAATAGGAACAACAAACTAGTTATGTATAATGTAGGAGAGAAGTGATGACAATAGG
Organism: Allium cepa; assembly: GCA_030765085.1. Lineage (NCBI taxonomy): Eukaryota > Viridiplantae > Streptophyta > Magnoliopsida > Asparagales > Amaryllidaceae > Allium > Allium cepa. Next base: position 593,079,054 of record CM060937.1, read on the forward strand.
ATAGAAAGATAATAGGATGGAAGTTATCTTTGTTTACTCAACTTTCCATTGTTTAAAGTTGTAGAAGATGTATTTGAATGTTTCGAAAGAAAGACCAACTTTTAAATGAATAAATCTTTAATGTACAAAGTTTTTGAAATAGGGAAATTATTTTTCCCCTTTGGGATTAAGCAATCCTCTTTCACATTTTGATGGTTAGGTTTAATAATTGAGTTTTTGAATGTTTTGGGGTTAAAGAACCTACATATAAAAAGCAAAACTTTGAAATAACAGTATTAGAGATGGGAAATTACTTTACTGAGCAATTTTAGAACCTTTTGAATTTAGGGTTAAGAATAAAGTGGTAAATGTTTTAATTTTTTTGCAAAGTTGGCTTCTAATTTTTTTGGAAGGTTTTGTCCAAATATTTAATAAAAAAGGAGTGGATGCATGGAATAAATTAAAACAAGGTGTTTGGATGTTTTCAAGAATTCAATCCCACAAACTTTTTTAGGAATTTGGAAATTCTTTTGAAAAGTATACTTAAAAGTTTTTTTTCGGATGTGGAAATTCCTTTGCAAATTTGAATTTCAAATGTCGCATACTAGTGTAATATGGATTTTTTAAGTTTATGTTTTATGGAGTAGATAGGGATCTCTATTTAGGAAAAAAAGGTTAAATGTTTTAGGATAAGAGTAAAATAAGAATAGTATGCACAACCTGATTTGGAAATTTGAAATCGGTCCTAAGCATTTATTTGTAGAATGTTCATAAAATATAAAGGTATTCCAGATCAATAATTGGGTTGTAAGTTAGGCTGCCCTTGGAATGAATTTCTATATTTTGATTTATTGAAAGTAGGCTCCGTGTAATTTCCATAAATGACCTAATTCCTTCAATGCATAAACGTGCGGCGTTTGAATTTACAAGAGAGATAATGAAAAGAGAAAGAAGTGTGTAAGATATGGATAATCTTTTACATAGTTTACACTATCTATTTCAATAAAAGGAAAAGGAAATAATCCCTAGTAATTTAAAACAAAGCAAAAGTATTTATGGATTTTTTTAAGGTTATCTTTTAGGAAGGATGACTCTTGTAAAATAAATTATGGAAATGAATGTTGTAGTTTAGAAATAAGAAACATATAAATAGCATAATTTACAATGGTATTCATATTAATTATAAACAGTGTTGTAATTATAGAACTAGGATTTATGGACGTTAATTATAGATTTAATGGGCAATAAGTTTGTAATTAATAAATGATAAAAAGGAATTAAATAGGGAATCGATTAAGTAATCTAATATGATATTTATGGAGGAATTGAATGCCCATATTAAGTAAATTTTAAAATTGGTAACAAACTGGAAGGGATTAAATAAGAATTGATTAGAGACTGTCGATTTTGACATTAATGACCAACTATTATGGGTAATGGATATTAGTTAAAACTAAGAAGGAAATTAACGAATTGGATAACAGTGGAATGACATTCTAGGAATGTACATCTTTAATTTGTAAGGAGCATTAGAACTCCAACATGATTAACACTTGTTAATGATTAAGTGTAGCTTCTAGAAAAATTTCTTTTTAGAGTTTTGGGGTTGAAAATCACCAATTATTTCCATTAGGAAAAGCGTTTGTTATGGTATGAGGCATGTTCTTGTTTTGTCAATATGCTGATTTTAGTAATGATATTTGACCATTATATATATATATATATATTGAGGAATATCATATATATCGAAATTTCACAAAGGTACTTAACTAGCGATAGAGCGAAGATAAGACTGGAAGTAAGGAAATTAGTTTAGAATGCTTCAAACCCAAAAGTTATGGAGTGTCGCCATTCACCCCGAATGAGTTAAGATGTATAAGGTTATGAAGAGAATTTCTAATTGGTCAAGGATGAAAAGAGAGTCTCTAAAAAAGTTTTCAGATGTTTGACATGCCAAAGGGGAAAATGCTAAGCAAGGCAAGCCTGGAGGGGTTTGGCTACCATTGGAAGTTCCAACTTAGAAATGGGAGCATACATCAATAGAGTTTACGGATGGATTATCTAGAGGCAATGATTCTATTTAGGTTATAGTAGATTGCCTTATTTTGCTTCCATTGGAAGTAATAGGATTGTAACATCTCTAGCACATATTTTTACTAAAGAATTGGTGCAACTTCAGGGAGTTTCAGTTAGCATTGTTAATGAGAGAGACCCTTGGTTCACTAGTGGCTTTTAGAGGAGTTGGCAATATGCTTTAGGAACGACATTAGATGTTAGCATCGCTTACCACCCATAGACCAATGGATAGACGGAAAGGGTGTACAAGAATTTTAGAAGATTATCTAAGAGCTTGTATCATGGATTTTGGAGGATCTTGAAAGAGGTGGAAGTGTTTAGGCAGTAGATGAAGGCCACATAGGACAGTTACAGGTCCTATTCTGATAGGCAAATATTGAAATTAGAGTTTTTAGTTAGGGACATGGTATTCATTTAGGTTTCCCCTCTTAGAAAGGTTTTGAGGTTTGATATATTTGGGAAGTTGGTGCATAGGTTTGCTGGGCCTATCCCGATTTTGGAATGGGTGGTGGGAACTTGCTTATTGGTGGAGCTTTCGGACTAGTTAGTTGGAGTCCATGACGTCTTTCATGTTCCATACTTAAGGAAATGTCTACATGACGTTGCCACTGTAATAAACACTGGTCGTTTAATTTATGTTGAAATGGAGCCCATCGCCCTTAGTGCCACCGCAAGCGTTATGGAGCAAGGTATTAAAAGGCTTCGTAACAAAGAAAATTGGGTTGGTTCAGGTAGATGGAGGGATAATCTAGCGGAAAGCACACAGAATAACAAAGAATAGATGGATGTTGCTCATCTCGAGTTTTTCTTTGCTAAATTTTTTTCTCCAAAAAATTGGTTTTTGGTTGCATCATGGTTGCTAGATTAGATGGTAGGGGATGGTTGCCACATTTTGTTATTATTTTTGTGCTCATACAGAATTTTCTATATATCTAGGATGCTTAGATACATGCCTATATGTCACGACCTTGCATTCACGCTAGTATTAAGATGACATATAGTATGTTTGCATACGTAATCACATTGCATTTTTTGTTTAGTAGATTGTTGTGTAGATTATTGTAGATAAATTGGTTGTATAGCATTGTTGTTGTGTGCGCATTACACTATCCTCCCTTGGTGATTTCGAGGGTGAAATCTCTTTAAGGGGAAGAATATTATACCCCGTAAAATTTAAGTAATTAAAATAAGGCTAAAAATAAAAAATTAGTAAATGTTGGAATTTGATCATAGAATTTGCACGTTTGTTTCTGCGGTGATTTTATAACCAACTTCCATATATAATATGTTGAAATCGTAGTTCAAATAGAGAAGTTATGAACTTTGAAGTTTTCAAATCTAAAATTTAAATATTTGAATTTGAATTTACATTTTAAAATATGAAGTTTGAAATTTAAAATTTGATTGAAAATTTAACTTGAGAAGCTTCAGGGTTAAGTAGGATTAAACATTAACATGTGATAAACTTAAATAATTAAGTTAATAAATAAAATATAAAGGGAAAAAATATACGGTCCTAAGAGGAAAGAGTGGTCGACCCCTCGACCACGACCGGTCGATCGTTAGCAGTCGACTAGTGGAGGGTGCTGGTCGATCGCTGCCTGATGGCGGTGGTTAGGGTTTAGTTATTTTGAACGCATGGATTTGTTTGACTTTGATCCGATGGTTCTGTTTCCTTCTCACATTTATAAATAGAACCCCAGAATCCCCACTTTTTCTCATAAAATTTTGTAAGCAGCAGCGAATCATTGTCGAATTCTTTCCCTTTACAGTTTAGAAATAGCGAACATTTTGGCAAGTAATTCTAATCTTTTTAATCCTTCTTCTCCCTATCTTCTGATTTCTAAAACTAATATAAGCACAATCTATTTGTTATATATTCAAAAAAGAGATGATCAAATAGAGAATTCAGAGCGGTATAAATCAAATCTCATTTTTTTAAAATTCTAGAATCAGTTAGGATTTTCAGTAAGAAATTTAGATGTTGAATTCTTTAAATTTTTGATTCTATTCCTTTATAGTTTCTGATTCTATCTCTAATTTCAATGTAAAATTCATTTTGTTGAATATTTAGAAAGAGGGAGATCTAAAAGGGAATTAGGCGTGGTGTAATCAAATCCAGTTGGGAAGTAAACAATTTTCTATGAGTGGAAATATTAAGTTTTTCACATTTTTGTAATTAAATGGTATTTATTTGGATTTGATGTATACCTTGAGAACTTTTGGTAAACGAAAACATAACGTTTAAAACCCCTAAAATTTCCTTAAATAAACATAAATATGTGAATATGTTGGAATTTCAATTGTCTTTATTAACAAAGTAGGATTAGTTTTGTACTTGAGATTTAGATAATTCATAATCTATTCCACTTTATATATTTTGATATCGCTTGAAGTTTAAGAAGGGTTCCAAAAAAATTAAAAATAGTGTGCAAAGTATGAATGTCATTGTAGTTTGCACCGTCTATTTCTGTAAATTAAACATATATGAACCCTTTTTCGCTTCAATGTGCTTTGCTTAAAAGTTGAATAGAACATGAAAGGTCTAAATTATCAGACTTGTTTTACTTGAAATAGAAGAGCAAAATTCTACTACGTTAGTATGAGATGAGTTTGGTATTATCCCTTTTTGTATACAAGTCAGTTGTTGGAAAAGGATATTAGCTATATATTTTGTTAGAATTTAGGACTTGTATAAGTTTGACGTTTAAATTAATAAGCATTTTCTTTGCATGTGACTGGAAATATTTTATTCGAATCTCGTGCGTGCATGCGTGCGTGCGTGTGTGTGTGTATATATATATGTATACATATATATAATATCAACATATTGATTATTAAAGTAATAATAGTGCAATAATTATAGTGTATTGAATGTATTGACTAGAGTTAATAGTGTAGTAAATAACATATTTATTACTTAATAAGTTAGTTAATGGCGTTATCCCGCTTTTTGGCAAAGCCGTGATACCAAAAGATCGATCGAAAACGAAGGACGGTTCGTCTCAGAGATTGGTCATACTTTGTTTCGCTATGGATATCGCTGAATTTTGTCCGAGTCCAGATTGAGCAACAATTGGTTGGACATAACAAGAAAGATCATAGAAGTCCTCATCTCAAATTTCAAGTCAATCCGAGTTCATATGCTCGAGTTATGATCGATTCAATTTGAAGGGAAAAACCTAGATTTCGAATCCATCACCGAACACTGGTTCGAACTGATCACCTTCGTATAGATAAAATTTGAATCCATTGAAGTGCCTCGGGTTCGACTCCATCAACTTCGAATCCATCGATTTTGTATCGATGGACCTCGTAACCATCAGCCAGTGTTTGCTTCGTATCCATTAGATCATCGTACTTCGAATCCATCGAAGGGTTCAAGTTCGCATCAATTGACTTCGTATCCATAGAGAAGTTACAAAGCTCATATCCATCAGAGAAAGGCTAGTTCGTATCCATCAAGCATTGGTCGTTCGACTCCATCAGTGAAGCCTTGTTCGAACCCATCAATGAAGCTTCGTTCGAATCCACCAAGTCAACTAGCCATGGTGACGTGTCATTCATCGATACGAACGCGCCGAGATGTATGGAGTCGAAGCGGTCAACTCGGAGCGAAATCCGGATCGAGGCGAAGTGTGCGCTCCACGTCAACACGAAGGCGCATGCCACCATCGGTTCGAAGCGATCGATTCGAACGCATCGATTCGAACCAAACAGCCACACAGGGAATCCCGTTTCGTATCCATGATAACTCGAGATCCACAAGTCCAAATGCCACAAAATTTTCACAGAAGCTTGCATACATATTGAAGGATGTCCATACCAAATTTCACCTCGATTGGATGATTTTCTGATCAATTCGAATGGAGATCGAATCGATCCCAAAGTGGGCCCCAATTTCCTGAGGACGGGCGCGTGGGCCCCCTCACGTGCCAGAAGTGGACTTCCGAGTTTTCAGCGAAATATCAGCATGCTATGCCTATAAATAGAGCCCCAGATCCAACAGAAAAAGGATCTTTGGATTCTCAAGCGCCTAGACTCTACCGGATCGAGATCTCCATCGTCCTACATCATATTCTTGCTGTTGAATTCGAATTTCCAGTTGTAACTTGATGTTGATTGCTGTAACAACTTGTAATCATTGAAAGAGAATCAATAAAACTGAAAAAAACTTCACAGTGGTCGTAGGCAACACGTCGAACCACTATAAACCGCTTGTCTACGCATTTACTTTACTGTTGATTGTAGATTTTGTTAGATAATATTCGTTTTGAATTTACATTCTTCATTATTATCTCTTCAACGACTCACGAAGAGTGTTGTGACCAATTTTGGTGCAAACACTTTGGGGCTTTCACCGAGGAAACCCAGATTTTCTCCTGCTCTTTGAATCTATCATCGATACCGGATTGAATAAATCTAAGAGAGAGATCTAGATCATCAAGTCCAAGTTCCTTCCCTTCTATTCAGATTTGCGCCAAGTCTAGGAAAGGAATTCAACTTTCAAGATGGTTAGCACAAGATCCACCTCAAACGATGTCAATCAAGAAGAACAGGATAGACAGAATCCTGCTCCACTACCTCCATCTAATCAAGATGCTACAAGACACTCGGAACCGTCAGGTCCGGTTACCCGACAAGAGCTACAGTTGCTACTCCAAGAGCTGACCCAGAGTCGGTATCAACTAGAAGAATAGGTACGTGCAAACGTCGAGCTGATCAACAAGCTGGATCGCCAGAAGCAAAAGAGATCCAAGAGAGACCCCGCTTTTCACTCATCCAGCGAAAGCTCTTCCTCTTCTGATTATCATAATCAATCTCCACGACCCCGGCTAGATGGGAGTCATATGCCAGCTGCTGGAGATCAACTGGCAATGACTGTTGGACAACTGAGTGTTGGTCCATCAGCGAGCTTCCAAACCGGACCTTCCTCCCAAGGAGGTGTTGTTCCTCGTCAGCATGGACGTACTCCTGAACCATACGTCCCAGAGGACTATGAGCCAAGAAGGCAAGACTTGGACCGTCGACAACATCCGGTCCAACCCCAAAGTATGGTGCGTAATCATACTCCGGTGCAAGCCGCACAAAACGCGCAAATGCCGGATCTTTCAACTATGATACGTCAGATGATCCTTGAGAGCCAGGGATTCACAAATGACGATTGGGGAGTTTCCCGAAGTCACACTCCTTTTACGAACGATATCCTTACTGTTGAACCCCCACGGCGATTCAGAATGCCAACTCTACCCATGTACGAAGGAAACGCTGACCCCAACCAACATATTCTGAAATATGAATGGTCAATGACCGCTGCCAGAGCCGACGATGCTGTGAAGTGTCGTAGTTTCCCCATATCCTTGGGGGGCATCGCTACCATGTGGTTCGCTCGACTACCACCTCGATCCATCTCTTCATTCGACCAGTTGGCCACAAAATTCGTTGAACAATTCCGCATGCACGTCGCAAGGCCAAAAGATGTCAATACTCTGTCTAGTGTCACTCAAGCTCCTGGAGAGACGCTCAGACACTATTTAGAGAGATTCCATACTGCATGTGCGGAGATCAACAATCCGAACGATAACTCCATCCTTATGGTGTTGACTAAGGGGATTGACCCCGATTCCGAGTTTGGCAACTAGTTAGCTGGAAAACCACCGGCATCGTTGGACCGTTTCCACGCCAAGGCGGCTCAATTCCTGAGAAGGGAAGACGCAACACAGTCTAGGAAGCAAACTGATGCAGGACCAAGTACGGAAGGGATCCAAAGCAATGTCGCAATCAAACAGTCCGGTGAGAGCTCCGGGAAGAGAGCGTGAATCAAACTAGAAAACGAGATCAAAATCGTGGCCCACAGCGCAAGAATCCTATGTTTGACAGTTATACACCCTTGAATACTTCACTGGAAAACTTGTATTTGCAAACCTGTAATACAATCGAATATAAAAAACCTGCTCCAAGACCGCCATCAGAGAAACAAATCCAGACGGGAAAATTTTGCAGGTTCCATGAAAGCTACGGGCATGATACGAACGCGTGTCGTCAGTTACAAGATCTCGTTGAGAAATTAATCAGAGAAAGGAAGCTAGAACAGTTTGTTCGAACGTCGCAGCCGGGAGAAGCCGGCCCATCAAGTCAAAATAATGAATCCAATCAACTGATGTAGGAAAACTCCGCCCCCACCGATTGGAGGTTAGTAGTAAATGCTGTTGGAGGTAACCCTCATCCAACAAAGCGAAATTGGGATGAGATGAAATCATATGCCAGTCCCACTAAGCTCGCAGATTTTGCATGCTGTAGAAATTTTAAAGATAGAGTTCCGATAAAACGAAAGAAACAATGACTAACGACATCATATTTCAATGTAGTAATGATGACAGAATCATAGTCCCGACTACCGATCCACTAGTCATATCAGCTCAGGTAGGCCATGTGTGGATAAAAAGGATCCTGGTTGATAGCGGAAGTTCCGTAAATATAATATTTAGGCGAGCCTACGACCAAATGAATCTGAATGCCAGAGACTTGAAACCATGCCAATCCAGTCTTTACGGCTCCGACGGGAGCGCGACCATACCTATTGGAGTGCTAGAAATACCAATGGAGTTGGGAACTGGACAATGTTGCAGAGTCCGGACATTGCAATTCGTGGTGATGGACATAGATTCGCCGTACAATGCCTTCTTAGGCTGACCAACCCTTGCTAAATTTAGGTCTGTTATTGCCCCATGGTGCCTGACCTTAAAATTTCCCACTGACGAAGGAGTTGGTATTGTTATGGGAGACCAGGCCTACTTGAGAACTGTCATACTCCGAAAGCGAGTTTCCTGGTTGCACGATGTCAATGTTCAACCCTAAACCTTCGAAATTGGTGATTTCGTCCATAGAAGAGTACACTCAGCACCATCGCGCGTGAAACCAACGTGGGAAGGGCCATATGTGATTGAACAAAAACTCGGGAATGACCTGTTCTTGCTGCCGACATTGGGCGGTCCTATTTTGCCAAGAGCCTGGAGAAGCGAGAACCTTCGCCATTACTACGCATGACAGGCTCTATTCAATCTATGAATACTTTACATTTTCTTTCACATTCTGAAGTTTGAACTTGTAATAAGGCACTGACTTTGCCATGTTTTCTTATTTCTGCAACAAATTACTATCTCTTCAAGCTAGAACTGTGATTCACCGAATACAACATTCTACAATCACGACACACAAAGAGCTAAGTTCCATTGAACAATGGAATTCATTGAAATAGCGAGTGACTATGATACGACCAGCCACTCACTAAGTGAAACCTCAGCTCGGGGGCAAGCCATCACATCAATGGCTGAACTGGACCAACACACGACAGTCTTACAATTACCTCCAAATTCCCAGAGTGCGAATTTGAGCATAAACATCAACTCTTGGTTTCCGGAGCGCGTACCGGAGTATAAACATCCAATAACTCGTTCCCAGAGCGCGAACGGACTCCAACTTCCCAGAGTGTGAATTTGAGTATAAACATCCAATAACTCGTTCCCAGAGCGCGAACGGACTCCAACTTCCCAGAGTGCGAATTGGGGTATAAACATCAAATAACTCGTTCCCAGAGCACGAACAGGCTCCGACTTCCCAGAGGGTGAATTGGAGTATAAACATCCAATAACTCATTCCCAGAGCGCGAACGGACTCTAACTTCCCGGAGTGTGAATTGGAGTATAAACATCCAACAACTCGTTCCTAGAGCGCGAACGGACTCCAACTTCCCAGAGTGCGAATTGGAGTATAAATATCAAATAACTCATTCTCGAAGTGCGAACGGACTCCAAATTCCCAGAGTGTGAATGGAGTATAAACATCAAATCCATCGTCCCCAGAGTGTGAACGAATTCCTAAAAAGCCCAAACAGGTAGGACTGACCATCTATCGGCTAACTCCAACTTCCCAGAGCGTGAATTGGAGTATAAATATAGATTACAGGTTCCCGGAGCACGAACCGAAGCATCCGTCCTAACTCCAACTTCTCAGAGCGTGAATGGAGTATAAACATAAGTTATAAGTTCCCGGAGTGCGAACTCAAACATACATGCTATCTCCAAGTTCCCAGAGCGTGAACTAGAGCACAAACATCAATTTCAGGTTCCCGAAGCGCGAACCGTGTTACAAACATCGATGACTCTCAAATTCCTGGAGTGCGAACCGGATTATCGATCTCAAATTATCCCAAGTCCCCGTAGTGTGGACATGTGTTTAAGATTTGCAATAAGCGCGATCAATCACCGAAATACAAATGTTTTTCCCCAAGACTAGGGGGCAAACAAGCTAAGTCTTAGTCACTAACAAAAGTGATACAATGTCCGAAGTTCAACTTATTCATCATAACATGTGACCAAGATTTTCAGACTTGGCAAATAAGACAAACTCTACTTGACGGTAAAAACACCATAAGTACACCGGACTGAAAACCAAACACTACAAACACTTAAGCACAAAATAAATGAGAATTGAAACAAAGAAATTGAATTTTATTTCAACTAACTAGAGACAAGGACTTACATGCAAATAAGTTCTTCCAAAAAAGAATTCCTACTAGCAGGGGTCGAACCTGCATCTATACACGACCTGCTGAAGGAAAACAAAAACAAATTCCTATCTACCAAGAACATCTGCTTAAGTGGCCGATCTATTTCTTCTTTTTCGACCTCCTTATCAGCGGTTCATCATCAGAATCGCTAGGAACAGAGATCCTTCGTTTGGAGGGCTTCCTCTCTGGTGGCTGCTCTTCGGCTGGGGGCATAATGTCAACGTCCTCCTCAGAGCTTGAACTTAAATGAAGGCTCCCCGTCGGAGGAGTTGGAGGGACCGGACCTACGACAGAAGACGGGGCGGACACCCGAGTATCGACCATAGTGCCACTTGGCGATATTACATTTAGAGGTGCTGGACCGTGCGTCGTAGTCCTAATTCCAGCGCTGCCACCTTATCCCGCAGCCTCTAATTCTGCATTAATCTCGGCCAGGATTTCCTCATCACGAATCGCTTGGGCCCGGTTGGGGGCATCTGCAGTCTGCATTGAAGAGCTAGAGGTCGGCGAGAGGACACTAACGATGAACGGCAAGTCTGTGGAGAAGCCACCATGCTGGCCGAGCAGCTCGCTCACCATTTGCTCGTCAAGAGATAGTGCGCTCCCCTGCGTTGCCTCAGTTGACACTGTTGTCACGACGGTCGTCTCGGTGGTGATGGCCTTCTCCCCTTTACTTGACTCTCGAGTCGCGGCAATCGGCGCAACTCCAGTCACTGAGCAAAGATAAGAAGAAGTTATTAATAACTGCTTCAAAACAAACTCCCTATTTGGGATACACTTGAGATAAGTTCGGAGTACCTTCCTCAACGTGGCCTGCTGACGACGGAGCAGTTTCCGAAACGTGCTCTCGAATAGGAGACAACTGTGGTTGCTCTGGATTATAGGCAGGGACTGACTGTGAGTCAACCGCAGATGTGGATTCTGACGGAAGTGGAGCGGTGATCTAAAGAACTGAAGCCCGATGCTCAACACCAGAACCCTCTCCGACTTCCAAATGACGGGCGCCGACCATCTCCTTCTCATGAGAAATTATGGCGTCATGAAGGATTTTCTTCTCGTCTTCGGTCAGCAACCGGTTTTCAAGCTCAAACTGGTCAATTGATTCATCCGGATGCACCGTTTTCTCCTCCTCAATCAACCGATTCCAGGCGCTGTGAAGATGTACCGGATAATCCTCGAGCCAAGCCAAATTCCTATGCCTTAGAACTTTGGCATTAAAAGTGATAAGGAGGTCTTCAATGTCGGCCTCCAGCTTGGACTCGACGATTTCAATTTTTCTATCAACATCAGCTTCGATCTCCATTATTTTAGCCCTCGCAGCATCACGCTCGGTCCGGAATTCTACCCCCTGATCACATGCCTCCTATGCAGAAATATTGGCAGTATCCCTTTCCTTCATAATTTCAGAAACTTTAGCCTTAAGCTCATTAAGCTCTTTCAAAGCTGCATCTCGCTCGACGGTGACGATGGTGTTCCAGTGGCCCATGTCTTCCACCATGACATAATGTTCTTTTTTCATCCTATCCATAGCCGCTTGAGCTTCATCGGCTTTCGTAAGAGCTTCCATCTATGATTTTCAAGATGATTCAACTTCTATGTTCAGCACTTGTATGATGCGATCTTTTTGAGCCGGCTCGGCTTGAAGCTTTTTGATGGTAGCCGCTCGTTCGAAGGCTAATGACGATGCTCGCTCGGCCGTCTTATACCACGCCTTGCATTGGGCAAAAAAGTCGTGCACATAATCGTGCACCACCTGCTCGGCCTCCGGCAGGATTCTTTTCAAGTGAAGAGGAAAGATGTAGTTATCAAAGCAAATATTCGGGAAGTCCTTCTTTAATTGCGCAAGCCTGATTGCCCCTTCCCCCTAAATTTCAGTAGGAGGCTGTTCTGCAACTATCGGGGGCATTGCCTCAGACCTGGGATGGTGGGGCTCAGATCTAGAAGACTGAGAAGCTGACTTGTATCGACAAGGTTCGGAAGTACGAGACACATAGGCAGGAGGTTGTATAGGAGCTCTGGGAGGAGGAGTGCGAGATCGAGACCGACGTCTGTAGTCCCTATCTCTTTCATACCGTTCTTGGCTAGAATACCCGGAGTACCTACGATCATAATCCCTATCTCCTTCTCTTCATTGTGACTCGTAATATGAGGAAGATTTACGAGCATGTCGCAGACTTCCTAATATCGAACCGCATCCAGTCATAATATCTGCAAAGCGTAATAAGAATAAAGTTAGTGGTTTTTCAAAATCGACGACCTACGACTAAGGGTTGTGTAGTGTCGTGAAATGTGTATGAATGTGCATTCCCCCCGACTAACCAGAAGTGTCGACCAAGCTAGTAATAGAAGACTCACTTAATTCTAGAGTATGATGGAGTTCCTCCAACCCGGCATCATGTTGAAGAGACATATCATCCGGGATTGGAAGATCGGCAAGCCCTTCAAAGAGACTTTCTGTTCTTGGGGGAGACCTCTCCGAAGTTCTAATTCCGGGAGTGGCCGGGACATGACGACCGACTTTCGTCTTCTCTTTTCAAGCGACTTAAAAATGGCGGCCTTGCCTTTCCTCTGTTATGTAACATCCTGAACTACATCTGTAGGCCCGGCCGACGGCTCATCATCAGTATGGGTTCTTTCAGAATCAGCTTCCTCGACAATAACAACTTTGGGCTTCTTGTGCTTGACTTGTTTTTTCAAGACGGTCCTTAGTGCCCCGTCAAACTTTATACTCTATCCTCGTTCGATCAACCCAAAAGTCCAGAGATTCCTATCCGTCAAGAGCAATTCGATATCCCTATCTTCGCTCGGGACTTCTCGAAGTACTCGTACTATCTCCTTAAAGTGTTCACCTTCGGGTCGCTGAATCGTTGCTGTAAAAAGGAAAAAATATAAGTTTCACTTCGACTGCAATTGCCTTAGTAATTATTTGAGAACTCAGCTGTACTCACGTCTAAATAACCATCGTCGGGCAAATCCTGGAGGACATCTAACGTAAAACCATTCTATCCTGTAATAGCTTAGCCTGGTCCAGGACCCAGTGAGCACTTGACAATTCCTCACCGCTTCCAAAAATGTGAAGGAGGGGTAATCACTTTGAATTTTGAAATTGAATAGGTATCTGATATCGGTCGGGATCGGTGGCCTATGAAGGTACTCCATGAAGACAATGAACAGGCTATTCACGGAAGCATATCCGTTCGGGTGTAGTTGAGATGGGGCAATCCCCAAAAAAGACAGTACTTCTCTTATGTACTCATTGAACGGAGGAAGCGTCCCGGCCGCGCACGCGTGGCGATTGAATGCGGTGTATCTCTCCGGCGGATTGTGTGGTTTGTCATTTGGCCCCGGTAATAACACGTCGTCCAGTGACAGGCCATGCCTTAAGCATATCCTCCCCAGCATATCTTTAGAAATATTGGATAGAACAGAGTCCGATGGATTGGCAATAAAAGACGCATTGGGAAATTCGTCCGGGGCTGGACCGATGATCTCAGGTTCAATATCCGGAACCTCTAGTCTCGAAGTAACTATACTTTGAATCTCCTGCTGCTGCGAACTTGAAGGTTCCATGACTAGCTAACTCATGAGAAACCATCGTTAGACGACAAAGGACCCGTGCATTTCCCAATGTAAAGTGTATGAATGTGTGTTGTGCAGTGCTGTGCATTACTTGAATAAATGTCACAGGGTTAAAGGAAATATGCAAACGGCAAAGCTACAGAGTCTAATTATAATGACCGTCATCGCTGACCGTCATCACTAAACTATTTATATGATGGAAATTGATTCGGATAGAAGTTGTTATGGTTCCATCGACGAGCTTCGAAAGGTGGTCAAGTATACAGGTGTAGGAATGAAGCTCGTCGGAATTATGCTAAAAAAATGTCAAACTTTCATATCCATCATGGAGGATTTCGAATCGATCGCAGGAAGCTCATTCGAACCCATCATAATACGACTTCTAATCGATACAGAGGGGTGCGCTTCGAATCGATGATAAAGGGCCGAGTTCGTATCGATCATTGTAAGATGACTTCGAATCGATCCTTGGATTAACTGGTTCGTACCGATCAAGAAAACCTCAACTTAACATCAATCACGTTCGAATCGATACCTTTCGTATCGGTCATGAAGATGTCATTCGTATCGATATAAAGTTAAGGACTTCGAATCAACTAATGGCTATTTCTCGAATCGATCATTTCGCATCGACGCGACCCATCACGATAGTCAATCGGTGCAAACCGTGTCACCCCCATGGGGGCATTCCAGGGATCGATGCGAAGTCCAAAGAAAAATGATACTGCTCTCATCGATTCGAACACGAGTCCCTAGATCGATTCGAAGCTCCTCCAAACCAGATCTGGTTTTACCAATCACCAGAGTGGCTAATCGATGAAGAAGAGGTAGATCTGAAATAGCTTTGCCGTTTGGATTCGAGGTTAATTACCTAATTTTAGTATGGAATTCGAGGAAGTAAAGATTTGGATCTCGATTGGTTCGAAGACGTGACACAGTACTTTTCTCTCTGAAGCTTCGAGTCGATGCAAAACACAGTAAAACACAAGGCAACGGTGAAAAGTGAAAAGGTGAAAAAATGGCAAAGCCCCTGCTATTTATGTGGAACCTTGAAAGTGACCGGGTCGTTTTGCATCCCAGTCAACTTGACCGGTTGCAACAGGTCAAGCCACAGATCATTTCGAAAGCTCAATTCGAGTCCCTGCGCATGAAGTATCATCGATACGAAAACCATAGCAAAGCGTTGAGTCACATCGATGCGAAGCGTGCAGTGGGCACAACGACTCGAAGTCCCTGCTCACATCGACATATTCTCAACTCCATCCACAACCTACCGATACGAACGACGATTTCGTATCCATCATTTCCTATCGATACGAACGATGATTTCGTATCCATCCTTCCTCATCGGTACGAATGGGTGATTCGTACTCATCCAAGCCATCGATACGAATGTCGATTTCGTACTCGGTGTAGCATAAGCATACTTCATCAATACGCATGTTGATCTCGTATCCATCGATGCTCATACCCATCGATTCGAACTATTACATTCGCGCAACACAAATCGACTCCTTTAACCTTCTATATCGGTTCAGGAGAGGTTCGATACGAAGGGACTTTTCAAAACAACCATCAAGCGTTGTCTTAACTCAAATTTGCAAATCCGTTCAGGAGAGAATCGATACGAAATTCAATAGCAAACAAAACTGACAACGACTCGTGGACGCACGACGTTAATAAGGGTCAAACTAGCATATGTGCATATATATCGGACTAACATTCGATTTTAAACATTTACAGGGATCGAATACTCATCTTGTTACGAATGCAACAGCCAACGGCTAAGCACTATTATACAGCAAACAATCATATCAACGCAAGGTTACAGTAACACAGGGTACAAATCTCAACAAAAGAAAGCAATGATTGTTCAAAGAGAAATTGCAGCTCTTCAAAGCACGTCATTTTTCCACAAGACGTACTTTGGGGGAAAATGTTATCCCGATTTTTGGCAAAGCCGTGATACCAAAAGATCGATCGAAAACGAAGGACAATTCGTCTCAGAGATTGGTCATACTTTGTTTCGCTATGGATATCGCAGAATTTTGTCCGAGTCCAGATTGAGCTACAATTGATAGGACATAACAAGAAAGATCATAGAAGTCCGCATCTCAAATTTCAAGTCAATCTGAGTTCATATGCTCGAGTTATGATCGATTCAATTTGAAGGGAAAAACCTAGATTTCGAATCCATCACCGAACATTGGTTCGAACCGATCACCTTCGTATCGATAAACTTCGAATCCATCGAAGTGCCTTGGGTTCGACTCCATCAACTTCAAATCCATCGAGTTCGTATCGATGGACCTCGTAACCATAAGCCAGTGTTTGCTTCGTATCCATCAGATCATCGTACTTCGAATCCATCGAAGGGTTCAAGTTCGTATCAATTGACTTCGTATCCATAGAGAAGTTACAAAGCTCGTATCCATCAGAGAAAGGCTAGTTCATATCCATCAAGCATTGGTCGTTCGACTCCATCAGTGAAGCCTTGTTCGAACCCATCAATGAAGCTTCGATCGAATCCACCAAGTCAACTAGCCATGGTGACGTGCCATTCATCGATGCGAATGCGCCGAGATGTATGGAGTCGAAGCGGTCAACTTGGAGCGAAATCCGGATCGAGGCGGAGTGTGCGCTCCACGTCAACACGAAGGCGTGTGCCACCATCGGTTTGAAGTGATCGATTCGAACGCATCGATTCGAACCAAATAGCCACACAGGGAATCCCGTTTCGTATCCATGATAACTCGAGATCCACAAGTCCAAATGCCACAAAATTTTCACAGAAGCTTGCATACATGTTGAAGGATGTCCACACAAAATTTCACCTCGATTGGATGATTTTCTGATCAATTCGAATGGAGTTCGAATCGATCCCAAAGTGGGCCCAAATTTCATGAGGACGGGCGCGTTGGCCCCCTCACGTGCCAGAAGTGGTCTTCCAAGTTTTCAGCGAAATATCAGCATCCTACACCTATAAATAGAGCCCCAGATCCAACGGAAAAAGGATCTTTGGATTCTCAAGCGCCTAGACTCTGCCGGATCGAGATCTCCATCATCTTACATCATATTCTTGCTGTTGAATTCGAATTTCCATTTGTAACTTGCTGTTGATTGCTGTAACAACTTGTAATCATTGAAAGAGAATCAATAAAACTGCAAAAAACTTCACAGTGGACGTAGGCAACACGCCGAACCACAATAAATCGCTTGTCTACGCATTTACGTTACTGTTGATTGGAGTTTTTGTTAGATAATATTCGTTTTGAATTTACATTCTTCATTATTATCTCTTCAACGACTCCCGAAGAGTGTTGTGACCAATTTTGGTTCAAACAAATGGTAATTATGAGTATTAATCCATAATTAAAGATGCGATAATGGGATAGCTTATATGGCCTTAATTATTGATTTTGTAGGATGGTATATGTATATAATGATTGTACATATGAAGTATAACTATGTTATAAGAATGCGAGGTCAGTCCAAATTTACATAGAAGTCTACTCAGTTAAACATGACTACCATAGTTTGGCTTTATGGGCTGATGTGAGATATTCTCTATAATAAATAACCCCTTTACGGACTGATGTGAGATATTTTCTATAATAAATAACCCCAGTGGATGCAAGGTTAGTTCCAATTATGTAGGGTAAATCTACCCAAACCATTTGGCTACTGGCACCTACGAATAGTCAGATTAATCTAGGATGTGACGGTTGGGTTAGGGGTCATTAGTTTCATTTTTCATACGGTAATGAAATCTCAAGAAGGAACCTGCCATGGGTTAGGACTTAAATGATGGGAACCTGCCTATTTTATAGGTCTTAAATGGTCAAAGACTTCCTAAGTCCTAGGAAAGATGTAATAAGTGATTTGGAGGTTCTCTCTCGTATTATTAATGATAGCAACTTAGAATTTGGAAATAGGTTAGATATTAAACGACGAGGACTTCCTATTTTATAGGTATTAAATGGCTAGCATCAGCCTAATTACCAATAAAAGGTATTTATTGGTTTGGATGCTTTCTTTCGCATCATTAATGTTAGCTGCGTTAGAATTTTGGTATCGGACTTGAAAGGCCTTTTGGCTTACATTTAAAGATATTAGTAGTTGTAGCACCACCATTTAGGGTAACTGTTACATTTGGTATAGTCTTAAATACGTAAGACATACTTCTTATTAAAATAATATTGCCTAAATACAATTATGATAAAGTTTGAGATTTCAAGTCGACCATTTAGGGTGACAGTTATGCTATGTGACGACCCACCTTTTTGGACAATTCAAGTCGACAATAAACCACACATATCCAACCCAAATCATTCAAAAGACGGATTATAAATGGGTTTCATTCAAAAGAAAAGATACAGAAGAACAAAAATGCAGGATCTCACAGCGAAAAGATAAAATATAAAAAAATACATAAACGGTTCATCAGACGGTTTCATAATATACATTCGATTTTATTATACAATAAAATTAGAGTTATAAACATCATACGTCATAAACAATGTAGTGGAAATATGCTAGTAAATACGGTCATCAACTTTGCCATCTTCAGGAAATAAACAACTTCGAAACACTAAAAAACTCAAGCTAACTCGAACGGAGTGGAAAGACAAAATATTCGAGTCAGAACTAAAAAATTCTTATATAAGTTGAACCATAACCGAGTGAAATTTAGGTATACATAAATACATTTTTACATTGAAAATTTAAAGAAAGTTTTCAGAGTATTCACCACCCTTTTAAAGTCATTCAATGAATTTTCAAACATTTCCACGTCAATTTAATAATTTACACAATTTCAAAAAAGCACTTCAAGGTTTAAATTTTCAGGATTTTTAAACCATCGAAATTAATACAGTTTCCATTATTAAATTTCAGCTAATATTCAAATGAAGTTTTTTAAAAGTTCAAATTACTATACAATTTCCAAAATATTGACAATTTCATTTTTAAAGTATAAATACCAAAATCATTAAATGGTTGAATTTTAAAACGTAGATTTCTTTACAAAACATTTTACAACATATGATTTCTAAAGTTTAATTAAAATTTAAAACTTTTCAGAGTTTAAAATCCAATTTATGAAAACCTTCCAAATTTGCCAAAGGCAATCAAATTCCAAAAATTACATTCTTACCGAAGCAGTTAATAACATATCTAATTACTCACATATCAAAATAGGATGTCCAAGAGTTCATGTCATAACGCAGTTGTCCAAATGATCAATATGGAAAATCATATAATGATGATCCGAATAATAAGGGTGATAATAGGGATATATTGAAATCAACAAATAATAGACATTTAATCAAAATGTCATCCATCATAATATAAACCGACATCCAAATCAACCAATCCAACATATATCACAACCGTTGTTAGCACCAAAATTGGTTACTAACACCGTTGAATAGAGTTATGTAGAGAGATTAATGAAGAGAGTAAGTTAAAACTGAGGAATTACACGGTAGAATGCAATAACAACTGTAAGAAACAAGAACACCAGATTTATAGTGGTTCGACGTAACTGTCTATGTCTACTTTGAGTTTAATCTTTATTGATTTCTGAATCACTTGAATACATATACAATCCGTAAATAAATCACTTGAATATAAGTTTGAATCAAAAAGGGGAGAGTATAAAAAAATGGCAGAGTCTCCCCATTGTTCCCGGAAAAAGGTCCCTTTCACTTTGCCCATGTCCTTCTATTTATAGACGAAGATGGGTTGAACTTCCCTCCTAGGCCTTGAAATAATGTACCTCGGCCTACAATAGGTGACTTCTGCGCATGGGGCCAGGTATGCCAAACAAGGAATGCCGGTCGAGAATTGTCTGGTCGATCATTGAATGACTCAAAGCAGAATCATGCCGAACGCTCCTGCTTTGTTGTGGGCTTGACAACTTGCTAACACCTCCAATCTGCACCGAGCCAGGGATGCCGAAACATGTCGATTGCATCAAATCCTTATACCTTCAGTCTCTTCTTCGTCAGAATCTTGTCTAGTGCTAACAATAATATCTTCAACTATCATTCTGCAGCCGGACCAAGGTGCTGGGTAACATTTGCCCCCCATAGTGTGTCGTGTGAAGCAACACGACACACTTTGAATCAGCGAGTATTCCTTGTTTCCAGAAAGAAATCCATCACGTTTTTTGAATAGTCATTATCCTTCAATTTTATCCTCCCAACGTGTCGTATCATTCTTTGGTTGTTTTGACGTTTGGTTGATTCCTAATATTATATATCCAGGGTTGTAGTTCATCAGTGGCCATTCGTGTCCGGCTCTATAGGGCTAGTAATCTTCGGCTAACTAATCTAGTCTTTTCTTAATCACCTTAAGTGAGAATCTAATTTCTGTCCATTTCAAGAAGTCGAACTTCTCCGGATGTACACATGCATGTTCGGGTACATGTTCTTGCCGTTGCTCTTGGATGCGCTTTATATGCTCATAAGTCGTTACCAATTCCGCCTAGTTTAATTGCAATTCAATTGTGATTCCTTGTTTGTATTTTTATGTGAAATAAGGGTTGTAATCAGCCACTTGATGAGAGGGGACTTCAAGTTTTACATGGATGACGACCTTTGAGCAGTAAGCAAGGGCGAATGGAGTATGGCCAGTCAAGGACTCATGGGTAGTTTTATAAGCCTATAATGTTGTTGGGGGTTCATCCACCCATTTACCTTTAGCCTTTCCCAAACCACTCTTCAAAACATACTTTATGATTTTGTTCACAGCTTCAACCTGTCCATTTGCAGTTATAATGGATCATGGAAGTCATATGAACAGATGACGTTACTGACAATGAAGTTTATTATTTTCTTCATCTTGGTCGTGGTTAAAAGTTCTTCATCTGCCCATTTGGTGAAGTAATCAACTGCTATGATGGCGTATTTCACACCACCTTTAGGATCGGTAAGAGGATGATGTCAATGCCCCTAAGTGGAAAATGGCTATGGACTAGCCATTTGAGTAATTTCCATCGATGGGGGCTCTTGGATTTTTTGCAAACATCTTGCACTCGTCGCATTGTCTAGCACGATCAATCGCATCCGGATTGATAGTTGGCCAGTAATACCCATAGCAGAGTATTTTCTTTATCAAGGTTTTCCCCGTGATGCAATCACCATAGTCTTCTTCATTGATTTCGCTCAAGACTCATTTGATATCATCATGGGTGATACATCGAAGTATGGGAAAGGATGTACTCCTTTCTACACATGATTTCTTCTTGAACGATTTGGCATGAAGCTTTGAGGTGGATTTGTCGTTTTCCATTCCTCCGTTCAGTAAGAATTCCTCAATGTAGATAGTCTTTGATAGGAGTCAACCATGGCCCCTTTTTTGGCTTTGTCTCCAAGATCTAGTCGATGTCCATCCGTCAATGCTTAGAATATTAAATATTTCAACTGAAACAATGTATGTATACTGCATGTTCCTAAAACTGGTCAGCTTGGACAGTGACTGGACTCTTTTCATTTTGTTCGCTGAGTATGTGTGTAATGATGTAATACGTGAAGTCAGTTAGTAGCTCTTGGACCTGGCCGAGATAAGGAGCAAGACAATGCCCCTTAGCAAGATCAGCCTCCTTAACTTTGCGTACTATCAATCAGGAATCACAAAAGATATGCAAAGTTTCCACTCTAAATCCTCTAGCAAGTTTGAGGCTTGCGGTCGAGGCTTCATAATAAGAATTGTTGTTTGTTACAAGGAAATCGTGTTTCAGGACGTAGCAGATCGATCGTTCCTCGGGAGTCATTAACATGACTCCTGCGCCATAACTGTGATCACTGGATGCTCCTTCCGCGTACATTTTCCATCTGTCAGTTGGTTCTCTACTATCCTTCGAGTAGTCATATGATGCATTGAATTTGGGTATGAGGTCTGCTAATTTCCATCCTTGGATAGCCCTTCTAGGGAAATAAGTGACATCGATTTGGCTTAGTTCGATATTCTATTTAAGTAGTCTTTCAGACGTCTTAGGTCGTTGTATGCTCGGTTGCAACGGCTAGTAGGCATAAACATTGATGGGTTGAGCCTAAAAGTAAAAGTGGAGCTTTCATGATGAAATTAATAGACATTGCGCTAGCTTTTGTAGCTTCGGGTTGATATCCAATGCATGGCTCGCGATAGTTGGTGAAATTACACATGCATGTCAGAAAGGGTCCAAGGGAACATCTCATCGTTTATTCAGGAAAATGCAACTAATTCGTTTATAACCATTGCACTGAGAAGTGATATGATATTCATCACCCGGATTCTTTGAGTTCAGATGTAACTATTTTTTATAACATTCGATGTGAAATATGGTTGGGACGGTCAATGTTAATGGTTGCTCTGGTCAAATACTAGAGTCTTGTCATGAGTTATTAAGTCTAATAGTGAAGGGCTATGAAAGCTCTAATCGATTATCGGCAAATGGCCAAAGATCAGGCTTAAAAGCACGTTGAAGAAATTTCGAGTAGGGGTCAGCCTTGAGTTGTGTGCAGCTGCATAGTTGGATCTTGTTATTAGTTTAAATTTTCTTGTATATTCGAGTATCGCACTTTCTATTCAAAGCATTCATGATCCTGTACCCATCCTTCGGGTTGGAGTGATGGTCAGTTGCCCACGAGCTTAGGTATCGATTTAATGATTCTTTCCCTAGGCGTTCTTTCGGTCGTAGCTTTGAGTAGCTGTAAGCACTATATATAAGTTTCAATATTGAGCTATCAAAGCCAGTCTTTGGATGACCATGCGTCTTCTCCCAGTCTCGGGTTGAAAAATGCACTGCATGGAAGGTTGAGTCTTGCCCTAGCTATGTTTATATTCCCACCTAAACTACAAAGACATAGAGTTGATCGGTGAATAGCCGGTTCACATTCATCTTGCTTCTCGTTGGTTCCGCTAGTTCTGGGTCATATACTGTTAAGTAGAAAGACCAGCCATGCCCACTTTAGCTTTACTCTCTTTCCCGTTGAATCGTGGGATTAGGTCAGTTGATGGGAGTCCGGGTCTCGCCTATCTTGGATTGTATTGTGGTTTTTCAAATTAAGAGGAATACTTCGATGCCTTCTCAGTTTCAGGGTGTAATTTGGATACTGGACAGTCAGCCACGTCCACTATGGTTCATGTTCTATAGTCAGATCTTGGGGTAAAGTTGACTCAAATGCAGTCGGGTCATGCTCATCCAGTTTCATACTCCTCTCGACAGATCGAAGGAAGGTGCTGGAGAATTTTTGACTAAGTCTTCATGGTTTACCCTCCTTTCCACACTCTGGAGGTCATAGTTTTTTAAGAAATATCCGTTGCACATTCGTATGTGCTTGGTGCAGATCAGTATTGACCCTCGATCTGAGGTATGATATGGTCGGTCGCCGGTAGCTTTGGATGCCTTTTCGATTGGTTCTGTATTGAGGCCTCCCTGTAGTCGTTTACAAGAACATTGTCCAATTTTTTTTATACAATATATATTACCATTGATAAGTACAAAAAGGACTCAGTTATGGAAGAAATAGTTATAGTTTGAAATTTGTTCATTAAATCTAAATAGCATATCAGAAAAAATAATGATTTGTACTTTAATTCTTTCATGTTATATGAGTACAGACATCTTTGTAAAAATCGTAATATAGAAGTTATAATTAAGATTATACGTAAAACATTGGAGATGGATGTTTATCTTTATTTACGCAAGATAAATAAATGCAAATATAAGATATTAATTTATGCATGGGTACATTACACTTACATCTAAACCATAATGTCATGTTTTTCATAGTCTATGACTACAATATTAAAATTACCGATAGAAATACTCATACAAAACATGAGTATGAATATTATTTTCAAATTGCTGTATGCATTAATTAATAAAAAATAGTTATAAAATAATTTTGAAGGCAGATAATAATAAATAAGAGTTGGCACTTTGAAAATGTAGAGAAAAACAAATGGTCAAGTTGGAGCAAAGTATTAGTTGAAATCAAAGAATTGTATAAGCTCGTCTAGTTGGCCTTCCAATGGTTGCTTATGAGATGAAACCATTCTATTATCCATTATTTCCAGTTTGATGTACCGAACGGCAACGTCTTATATAAGATATAATGGTTATAAGTCTTACCTGGTTGGAACATGTAATATAATTGAATAAACAAACATATAACACTACCAAAATCTTTGTGCATTTAGCAGACTTAAATGGGAAGCATTGTTGGATAAATCATGTTAAAACTTCTACCCAGAGCTGGTAATCTGCACATTTATGTGGACATTATCATCCAATTTTCTGGTACTCCAACTGAATGATGTGAACATAAGTATGAAACTAAATTAATCAAGCCAATTATAAGTAATGTAAAAATACGGTAGACTGTTCATATAAAAGTTCTGCCAACTCCACATAATTGAAAGATGATGGAAGAAAAGCCCCTTCCAAAAAGTTATGAAAATTAGGTTCCTATTTTTAATTTTTGACTAATTTATGCTTCTTTTGGCCCTGGTTTCAATGCTGGTCCAATTTTCTACGAGTAGACAATGTGTTAAAAAATAACAAAACAGAGACCAAATTTACACGAGTTTATGAGTAGTGACTTTTTATACATAAACTTTGACAATAAGGACCTTTGGTCCAAAATTCCTTTTTTATTCGGTTTGACATAACTACATTAATAAATCAACCAATTTCCCAAAATTTTCTATTGATTTATCATTAATGATAATTTGACACCTGCGTACCATGCATATATATATACACACACACATACAAATACATACACACAAAAATAAGAAAATATATGTTCCAAGTTACAAACTATATGAGCATATGACTTGAAAGTTTTAGTGCATTCATTTACTTAAAGAGGGATAACTAATCGCATAAAATGGCATTTATTATACAATAGAAAAAATAGTATAATCACGGAAAGAGTAGTGAGAAAAGTCATATACGAAAATATGAGAATAATAATATTATTATTTTTTTGAAAACCCAGAAGAACCCAGCAGGTCGATAAACTCCTGAGGAGGATACAGCAAAGCCGTCCGCTGAACCAAGCCTCCATACCCTCGCGTAAAATTATGTAGGATAGGGAAGCGCATGGTAGAAATCGAACTTGGGTTTTTTACCAAAAAAATAAGCCTCATTTCCACTGTGCTGCACCCACGGACTTCATATTAGTGTGGATGATAATAAATTTGGGTGTTTCAGGAGATTCTAATTTTTGTTTAATTATACTTCTATTAATCATATTGAAAAATTGATCTTCACATTCAAAATGAGAATAAAACATATATGAGGAAGTCTGAAGAATTGGTAAAACTCAGCTTGACTTCTTATTAATCACCAACATCCATATTTATAATACATACCTAAGACTCTGTCTTATGGTAACTCTAGAATTGCGGAAACAGCAGGAAATCTTCTGAAGATATATTCCCTATTAGATACCACTCATAATATCTAATCATATATTGCGGAAACAGCAGGAAATCTTCCGAAGATATATCCCCTATTACATACCACACATAACATATCATAATATCTTAATCATATATTCTAAGTATATCATAATATCTAATCAAATATTCTAAATATATCTCAATACCCCCCCTCAAGTTAAAGCATGAGATTCAAAAATTCCCAACTTGGAGAGAAGAAAATCAAATTGAGCCTTGCAGGGAGCCTTTCTAAATATGTCCGTCAACTGTGACGATGTGGAGACATGAGTAGGAGATATTAAACCTTCATTGATCGCATCACGAACAAAGTGACAATCAACCTCGATGTGTTTCGTCCGCTCATGAAAAACAGGGTTCTTTGCTATATGTAAAGCCGATTCAATATCACAAAATAATTTAATAGTTTTAGGATGATGCACATCCAAACTCAATAATAACCCTTTTAGCCACTTCAATTCGCAGGTAATTGCAGCCATAGACCTATATTCGACTTCCATGGAAGACCAAAATACCGTATGTTGTTTCTTTGTCTTCTAAGAAATAGGAGATTAATCAAGAAAATCTATCCAACCTGTCAATGAGCAACGAGTAAGAGGACAAGCCGCCCAATCCGAATCACACCATCCTTTCAAGGTCAACTCACTGTCAGCACGGAGCCAAATACCCTGACCCGGAGTCCCTCTCAAATAACGCACAACCCGGAGAGCCGCTTTCCAATGTTCAATTGGAGGTGCTTGCATAAATTGAGAAAAAATATGAACTGAATAAGCCAGGTGTGGTCGAGTAACCGCAAGATAAACCAAACAACCCACAAGTCGTCGGTATGATTCAACATCTGCTAGAAACTCTCTAGTTGCAAGACCTAGATTATGATTTTGTTCTATAGGAAACCCAATCGGTTTTCCCCCCACTAAGCCTGCTTCAGAAATAATATCTTAAGTATATTTGCGCTGACGTAAAAACAAGCCTGATGAACTATGGGCGACCTCAATCCCCAATTATTTAAGATTTCCAAGATCTTTCATTTCAAAACAATCACTAAGATAAGCTTTGAATATGATAAGCGCATCGGAATCATTCACAGAAATAACAAGATCATCAACATAAGCTAAGACATTAATCTGAACATCGCCTTTAGTAAATGTAAAAAGATAATAATCTAAACAAGACTGAAGAAAGCCATACCCTTTCAAAGCCGACACCAATTTTGCAAACCAACATCTTGGAGCTTGTTTTAAGCCACACAATGACTTACGTAACCGACACACCAAAGTTGGATCCGAACTCTCAAACCCGGGAGGTAATTTCATGTATACCTCCTCATCAAGATCACCATGTAGGAGCGCATTATGAACATCCATTTGATGTAGTTCCCAATTCTTGGATGCCGCTATGGCTAGAAAAGCACAAACTGTAGTCATCTTGGCAACAGGAGCAAAAGTTTCGTTGTATTCAATTCCTTCTTGTTGGTGATTACCCAACACTACTAATCTAGATTTAAGGCGCTCAACATCTCCGTTTGACAAATATTTGGTCTTGTACACCCATTGACTACCAATAGCACGTTTCCCCAGAGGAAGATGCTCTAAGGTCCATGTGTCGTTGTCTTCTAGAGCCCGTATCTCATCCTTCATGGAACGGCGTCACTCATCGGATTTCATGGCTTCTTTAAAAGATTTAGGGTCCTTACCCTTAATTATAGCTGCAACAAATCTCCAATAATTTATAGAAAATGTCACAATTTATGTAATGTGCTAGAGGATAAGGAGTACCTGAGAAGTGATTGGAAGGAGGTGAATCAAAAGATGGACCATTAGCAAAAACTGTATGTGTCACAAAATCTCGATACAGAACATTTGGGAACTTTTCCCGAAGACCACGACCCATTTCCTGTGGACTAGCAGACTGATCTGAAGCAGAACCATGCGCACACTCAATAGACCCATCTAAAGACTGATCATCAATATGCATAGTGGGTCGCTGTTCCGGCCCAGCAGTCGCTGGTTTTGGAACAATGGCCTGTGCGTCAATTTGAACTTCGTCCATGTGATTTTGAGCATTATACCCATTATCATTAATCAAAAGATCAACATCCTCGTCTTCATAAATTATTTCAGCAAAATCTTGATTAATATCATGATCATTATTCTCACTAGATATTATATTAACATCTTTCGAACACCCAAACGGGAACACCTCCTCGACAAATTTAACATCTCTAGACACGAAAGATTCCTTTGTATCAAGATCAAATAATTTCCACCCTTTCTTATCGAACGGATAACCCAAAAATTACACTTTCGACTTTGAATTGCAAATTTATCTCCCTTAGTCCTTTGATTATGAGTAAAGCACAAGTACCCAAAGGTTCAAATAGCACGAAAAGAGGGTGGTTTACCAAAAAGTATCTCAAAAGATGTTTTATTTTATAACATGGAAGAGGGTGTACGATTAATTAAATGAGCGGCAGCAAGAACACATTCACCCTAAAAGTAAGTAGGCAAGTTTGCTTGAAAGCGTATTGCCCTACCCGCATTCAAAATATGTTTATGTTTCCTTTCAACTCTCCCATTTTGTTGAGGAGAACCCATACACGAAGTTTGAAACAAAATTCCAATTGCATTAAAATGATCAATCAAACAATTAAACTCAGTTCCATTATCACTTTGAACGACCTTAATTGTTTGAGAAAATTGCTTATCGACCATAGCAACAAAGGACGTAAACATTTGAAACACGTCTAATTTGTCAACCAACAAATGAATCCAAACTGCTCTCGAAAAATCATCAACTTTGTCAAAAAATAACGGGCCCCACACGACGAAACGTGTCGATGTGGACCCCACAAATCACAATGTATTTTCTAAAAACTCCAAGAAGCTTTATTGTCACTTAAAGGGAACTTGTTTCTAAGATGTTTAGCACGCATACATACTTCACACCCTTTATCCAAACTATCTTTATTATTTTCGACGTGAGGAATTAACTTAACTACTTTTTGAAAGGATGCCCGAGCCGACGATGCCACAACTCCAAATTTGATGTTGCTTCAACTGTTGACACAAATTTCTGTTTGCTAAAGTAGTGCAGTCCATCTCTCCTAACTCCCGTTCCAATCAGCTCCTTCGTTTGATCCTGTATAGCACAAATATGAGAATTAAATTGGACAATAGTTCGTAAATCATCATTAAGTTGAGAAACAGAAATTAAATTGCAACTCAAATTTGGAACATAAAGTACTCCAGTGAGGGTAATTTTGTCCGACATGCATACGGATCCCACCAAAGTAGCAATCACTTTTTCACCATTTGGCAAACCAACAGAACATTCAAGATATTGTGTATCAAATAACCGTGAACGTTGCCCTGTAACATGATGGGTTACTCCGGTATCGATAATCCATGAAGTATTATCAAACTTACCATTTAATCTATTTTCGGGAATTTTGCTGTTACCAATCACGCCTGAAGTAGCTTTCCAGTGCTCACTTGTGGACAATTGATCTTCACCACCAGCCATGGCAAATTATTGTTGAAGAAAAAAAATCGTTCTTTGGCTTTGACACCATGAAGAATTGGTAAAACTTAGCTTGGCTTCTTATTAATCACCAACATCCATATTTATAATACATACCCAAGAATCTATCTCATGGTAACTCTAGAATTGCGGAAACAGCAGGAAATCTTCTTAAGATATATCCCCTATTACATACCACTCATAACATCTAATCATACATTGCGGAAACAATAAGAAATCTTCCGAAGATATATCCCCTATTACATACCACTCATAACATCTAATCATATATTCTGAATATATCATAATATCTTAATCATATATTCCAAATATATCATAATATCTAATCGTATATTCTAAATATCTCAATAAAGTCCAATGGCACTCCTATTTCGTAGCACCCTACTTTCTACCGCAAAATTTTGTTTAAATATTAGTTGTTCCTATTTCTTCTGTATCATACTGTTATTTAAACAAAAGCTTTTGATGGAAGGTAGAGTGCTAAAGAAGAGCGGTTAAGAAAAATGGTTGTAACATTTTCAATTTCACAAGAAACAGCGGTTCCACTGCAAAAATGAATTTAAAAAAATAATAATACCAAGATGGCATGAAGATCCGGAAGACTACTACATAAATTATTAAAGGAGTTAATTTTTAGAAATTTAATCTACATTCAAATTCTGCCACATGAAACAAATGATCATGCATATCCAGCTGCAGTATTATGCTTGAGTTTCAACTGAAAAATCCACCATACAAAAGATCGATATGAAACACAGCATAATCATGTCTATAGTATTGTTACGCTTTCTACAAAAATAGTTTTTTCAGTACTGCAACAATTAAACTCAGCCTGGATCTTATCCAGCACATCATTAAGCAAGCATGTAGATGGAATATACTAACATGGATTTGAGTTTAAGTGGAAATATGTGCTTCTGTAGATCGGACATACTATTGACATTATGAACATGTATAATTTTACAGTGTTAGATCATTATTAATAGTTGTACCACATGTGGTGTCATATTTTTTTGTATCGGCGTTAACTACCAAAAATGCCCATTTAATATCACCCGAAAAAATAGGATCTAACAGTTACACTTTATTTAGGAATTCAACCCGCCTTTTCAATAAATATTAACATATCTTATGTATCGCTTAAAAATTGAATCTAACAAATAAACTTTCATTACAAAATCGTTCTTTATTAATCTTCATTCTTTAATAATATTGTACTACCTTTGATGTCATACTTTTTGGTATCAGCGTGAAACAACCAAAAAAATGTATCTCTAATATATAAATAAATTAGAATCTAACAAATATACTTTCTTTACAAATTCAAACCACTTCTCATCAAATATTAACAAATCTTAATACCACTTAAAAGTTGGATCTAACAAATAAACTTTCAATACAAAATCATTCTTTATTAATTAATAATGCAAATAAAAATTGGAAAATTAAATATTACAACTAAAAATAAAAAATCAAACTAAGTACATATAAGTCAATGCGAAAAATATAACTAAATAGTCATACATATCATTTTTTCTTGATTGTGTTAAACATATACATTTTGTATAAAAAAATTCACGCGTGAAACACGTGTCATGATCATGCGCGAAGCACATGCCATAGCGTTTGTTCAGACACATATTGTTTTCTTGAGCAATCTAATGAAAAAGTGTCTACAAAACAAAGTCATAACTAACTTTGAAATGTTGCTCAAAACAAATATTGTCGCAAAATCTGAACTTTATGTCTAATGGAGTTGTAAATATTTAGACACACGGAACTTGCAATTCTACTAATTTATGGTTAGGTTTGTATCAGGTCAGGTAATAGAATTATTAAAAAAAACCAAGCTCTTGTTTACACAGTCCAAGATAGGTATAATAGTGCAATATGATAGCATAATATTACTGATTACAATAACAACATCTGCATATGTGTTATCAACAGTCAACACATAAGCACACAAATAATAGGGTTTGCATGTAGTTTTCATGTAGCTAAAATAAACTAATAAACTACTTTGAAAATATCCTGTATCATGGGTAACACAAGCATAAGAATCTGTAAGTTATGTCAGATATTCTAAATTAAGGTCTCGATAGAAAGCTGATCAGCATAAAGAAGATATGTATGTAGTGAAATTTTGTTTTAATTTGAGTGGAAACGATTTATTTGATCAGGATCTAGTATTGCCGATTTAGATAGCAACGATACTTAAAAAAATTCAATTATGCAGTATCATAGAAATAATAATAGAAATAAGAGACACGGAAGATTTAACGTGGTTCAGATATGAATATCCTACGTCCACGGAGACCCAACAACTTCTTTTATTTCACTAAAGGAAAGAGTTCAAAAAAGAGGAAGAATAATGGTGGATACTCTCACACACTTGCTTGTACATATGAAGATGAAATTCCTTCATTTATATTGCCTTAATAATGAAGGGTTTCTTGGAGATTAAGAAAACTAATTTCTTGATTACCCATATATCTTTCCAAATTGCATGATTTGATTTTAGTAAAAATAGATGGCGTAATCTTGGTTTCCATATCTTTCCTTTATTCTCCATGCCTAATCATTTATTTCTTCATATAGCAAATATATTGACTAATTAATTGATTGACTAGTTAATTAGTTTCCTTCAAAATATCCTTCCATATACCAGCCAAATTAATTGATTTGAATGAATCAATGAATCAATTTCTTTCATCTTTAACAAATATTTGAATCATCCAAATTCAACGCTCCACCTTGATTCAAATATAACAATCTCTCTTCATCATCTTATCATCAACCAATCGACATATAAGTTGTTGGGTCTAACGCCCCATGACGCTCAAGTAACAGGTATCAAACTGATCAAGTTTGAGCTATGCTCAAACTTGTCCTTTGGAAGTGACTTAGTCATCATATCTGAAGGATTGTCTAAAGTACTCACCTTCAACAATTTGATCTTGCTTCGTTCTTCCTCAAGCATAAGAAAGAAACCTCTAACATCAATGTGCTTCGTGCCTGAACTATGAGCTTGATTTTCTATAAGATGAATTGCACTCGGACTGTTTGAAAATAGCTCTACCATCCGCTGCACCATTGAAAGATCATCCAACAACTGAAGTAAGTATAATCCTTCATTTGTTGCTTCCACAATCGATATCAACTCTGCTTCGGTAGTCGATAAAGCTACGATAGATTGCAGCTTTGATCCCCGTGAAATCGAGGCTATGCCAAGTGTAAAAACATAGTCCGACACTAACTTCCTAGCATCTCTATCCCAAGTGTAACCAGAATCATAGTATCCTCTAAGAAAGATGTCACCATCCACTCCATCATATAACAAGCCCATCGAAGGAGTGCCTCGAAGATATCTAAGAATCTACTTCACAGCTTGCCAATTCTCTTTGCCTGGGTTAGACATATATTGACTCACAACACCCATTGCATGGGCCAAATCTGGTCTTGTGCATACCATCGCAAACATAAAACTACCAACAACACTAGAATAAGGTATATTAGCCATATACCTCTTGTCTTCTTCCAATGAGGGAGATAAGTCTTTTGACAACTTAAAATGAGAGCCTAATGGAGTGCCAACCGGTTTTGCTTTCTTCATTACAAATCGACGAGGACCTTCTCGATGTACTACGCTTGAGTGAGTCTCTCCGCTTCCTATCCCTGCTTATCTCCAAACCCAATATTCTTTGTGCCTTTCCCAAATCCTTCATGTCAAACTCTCTACTGAGCTCCGCTTTCAACTTTTTAATTTTGACCATACTCCGAGATGCAATCGGCATATCATCAACATATAACAACAAATAAATCATGTCACCATCACATCTCCTGAAATAAACACACTGATCTTTGAAACTTCTGGAGTATCCATGTGAAAGCATAAACTTATCAAATCTCTTATACCATAGTCTAGGAGACTGCTTCAGTCCATATAGAGATTTGTTGAGTTTGCGAACATAGTCTAGTCTGTTACTATCAATGAACCCTTCTGGCTGCTTTAAATAAATCTCCTCATCCAGATCACCATGCAAGAATGCATTTTTGACATCTAATTGCATTAATTCCATATCATATTGAGCAACTAATGCCAAAATAGTATGAATAGAAGTATGCCTAACCACTAGAGTAAAGATATCATGATACTCTGTCCCCTTCTTCTGAACATACCCCTTTGCGACTAATCTTGCCTTGTATATGAGATTACCATTTTCACCGTCTTTCACTCTATAAATCCATTTGCATCCAATAGCTCTCTTTTCGGTGGGAAGAGACACCAAGTTCCAAGTATGATTTCTCTACAATGATTCAATCTCCTCCTCCATAGCAACTAACCAACTGGATCTGTTAACTGATGTGATAGCTTCTCTATAATCACATGGCTCATCATGGACAACATTCAAAGCGTAAGTTGCCATATCATTGAAGTTAATATCTTCGATGCTCAATCCAGCAAACTTATCAAGCCACTTAGGTTTTCTTCTCTATCTGATAGGCCCAGGTTCCAAATGAGCTCCACCTTGAGTTTCATCCTCTGTACCAACAACGATATTGTCCTCATCAATCACGGTGTCATCGGAAACACCATTTGAATGTCTATGGAAAGAATCAACAGATGACTTGCTTTGTGTTTGGTATTCTTCACATGTCCTCTCACTGTCATCCGATGAGGAAGGCTCCACCTTCAACATAGCATTCTCATCAAAAGTCACATGCCTGCTCATAGCGATCTTCTTGCTAATATGACACCATAACCTATATCCCTTCACTCCTCTCCTATAACCTAGAAAAATACACTTGCAAGCTCTAGGTTCCAGCTTCCCTTCGCTCTCATGCACATAGGCTGGGCAACCAAACACTCTGAGAAATGAATAGCTAACAGGCTCTTCTTTCCATACTTCTTTAGGGATCTTCATATCTATGGCAGTAGAAGATGTTTGGTTGATGAAGAAAGCCGCCATAGATAAAGCTTCAGCCCAAAATCCTTCTTTAGTTTAGCAGTCAGTCTAAGGCATCTTGTTCTCTCCAATAATGTCTGATTCATCCTTTCTGCAACTCCATTAGACTGGGGGTCGCATGGTGTAGTGTAATGCCTCTTAATGCCTTCAGACTCATAATAATCGATAAAATCCTGTGATACCAATTCACCGCCATTATCTGAACGGAGAACTTTCAATTTCTTCCATGACTACTTCTCAACCATAGATTTCAACTTCTGAAACTTGACGAAGGTTTCACTCTTTGACTAAAAAAAGTATACCCATACTTTACGAGAGAAATCATCTATAAATAAAATGAAATATCTAGCTCCACCTAAAGACTGACAAGGGGAGGGACCCTAGACATATGTACGAACATACTTCAAGACAACTTTTGCTTTCTTCTCTCCTATACCAAAAGAAATCTTCGTCTTCTTTCCAACAACACACTCTTCATAAAAACCAAGTTTTGAATGATGAACTCCATCAATCAATTTTCATTTTGTCAACTCATCCATGTTGTACTCACCGATGTGACCCATTCGTAAGTGCCATAATATGGAAGAATCCAAAGCAACAGATGTAATAGAAGCTGATTCACCAATTACAGTAGTACCCTTTAATAGATAAAGATTTTCTGCCCTCACACCTCTCATAACAATCATGGAACCCTTCGATATCTTCCTTTTCTTTCCTTCCACTACAATCTTCAAGCCAAGTCTACTCAATGCCCCAACAGAGATCAAGTTCCTCCTCGAATCAAGTGTAACTCCTCAAATCAAGTACATGTCTAACATCGGTGATCGTACGAATAACACCATCAAACATCCTAATCATCACGGTACCAACACCCACCATACGGCAAGAAGCATCATTATCCATCAGAACTTCTCCTCCATCAATTTCACGATAAGTGGAAATTTAGTTCCTATCAAGTGTAATATGATAGGATGCGCCAGAATCAATCAGCCATAAGTTGCTCTTCTTAGAAGAGCCAGAAGCTGTAAATACATCGGTGTCACTTTCTATATCTAATTTCTCTATTGTAGAAGCTGAGGTTTGCTTTGGATCTTTTTTCTACCTTCAATCTTGGGACATTGTGCTATAAAGTGCCCTGATTTCTTACAATAATGACAAGCCAAATTCTTAGGGCCCCTAGACTGAGACCGTGAATAATTCCGTCCTCCACCTTTCTTCGACCTGCTTTGGCCTCTACCTTTCTGAACAGATAAGCCTTCGGTACCTCTATCCAAGCCAGTGCTCGTCAATCTACCTCTTAATACTTCATTATAAAAACCAGCATTTACATCAGATAGACTGATTTTACTATGGCCATAAATCATGGAATTAACAAAAGCAGTATACTACTTAGGCAAGGAACATAAGAGGATTACAGCTTGAGCCTCATCGGTAATATCAACTTCTGCTGCCTTCAGGTTCATAATCAAAGTCGTCAAAGCATCTACATGCTACATGAGATCAGCTCCTGGCTTCATCTTGAATGAATAGAGTTGTTGCTGAAGAATAATTCGATTAGTGGGAGACTTGTCTTGATATGCATCTGATAATACATCCCATAATTCTTTCACCGCATTCTTCTAAGAGAATTCTCCAAGAACTTCATCTGAAAGGGTCAACTAAATTGTTGTGAGAGCTTCATCTTCCATCTCTTACAAATCAGCCGCATCAATACCTTTCAATTTCTCAAGCGCAGAAATAACCTTGTAAGTCTTCTCCTTCTTCAATACAGCCTCCGTCTTCATCTTCCAAGTACTAAAATCACCTTTTCCGTCAAAACGTGTTGCTCCTTAATTGACACCAGACCTACCAACAGACTTACTAGAAGTAGCCATTAATATCCAAACAGAAACAATAACACTAGCTCCGATACCAAATATAGTGAATTTTTGTTTTAATTTGAGCGGAAGCAAATTATTTGATCAGGATCTAGTAGTGCCTATATAGATACCAATAACACTTAAAAAAATTCAATTATGCAATATCACATAAATAATAGCAGAAATAAGAGATACATAAGATTTAACGTGGTTCTAATATGAATATCCTACGTCCACGGAGACCCAACAACTTCTTTTATTTCACTAAAAAAAAGAGTACAAAAGAGAGGGAAGAATAATAATGGATACTATCACACACTTGCTTGTACATATGGAGATAAAATTCCTTCATTTGAATAGACTTGATAATGAAGGGTTACTTAGAGATTAAGAAAATCAATTTCCTGATTATCCAGATATCTTTCCAAATTGCATGATTTGATTTTTGTACAAATAGATGGCGTAATCTCGGTTTCCATATCTTTTCTTTATTCTCCATGTCTAACCATTTATTTCTTCATATAGCAAATATATTGACTAATTAATTGATTGACTAATTAATTAGTTTCGTTCAAAATATCCTACCACATACCAGCCAAATTAATTGATTTGAATGAATCAATTAATCAATTTCTTTCCTCTTTCACAAATATTTGAATCATCCAAATTCAACAATGTATCGTAAGCAATTACAACAGACCATCAATATATTGAGCAAAGGAATAACGAGATCACAAGTAAGAAATTGAATTTTGTTATGTTATTAGACACATTGTAAATAGTCTAATCGAAAAGAAACTGAATTTATTCAACACAGTTATGGTGGACAGAATAGTATGGAGAAAGCAACCTCATACGCATGTCATTTTGGTATAGTTTTAGAAAATAACATTCAAAATGATATAGAATGTGATACTGAAACTTATGTAAATCATAATTTCATGTGGGTGACAACCAACAGTTGAACACGGTTACAAAAATATCACTACAAAAAGATTTTTGGATTCCCTACGCCAATTTGACGTAGGTTTCCTACGCCAAAGAAAAGTCAGAAAACAGTACGTCACAAAATTCCTTATGCATTTCCTATGTCGTTTTCTTATGCATTTCCTATGTCGTTTTCTTATGCATTCCCTATGCTGCATTTCCTACGCCAGCTTCTATACGCATTCCCTACGTAAGATTTCATACGCATTATCTACGCCTCGTTTCATATGGCATTACCTACGCCTTCATCCTTAAGCATTCCCAACACCTAGCCTTCTTCTTTTTCCAAATGCAAAAAATTAGATATTTCTTACCAGTTCCATACGTCTTTCCTATGCCACCGTACACCAAAATTAAATATGATCCCATTGTATTCACATTCATCCACCTCACATATCACAATAAAATTTAATAAAAACAAACCAAACATTAACAACGGAAAACATTAAATATATTATATAACCACATGAAAAAATCTTAACTATATATCCTATGAAATTATCTCAATAAAAACATTAATGTAGAATGTATATCATGATCAAATTACCATAAACTTGTTACAGAATGTGTTTAAAACAATCATGTCCAACAAATAATAAAATAAAGTTACTACATAACTCTAACATAGTTGTTTCATCTAATTCAAACATCATACAATGTACGTTATAAAAATAGAACATCAAACTCACAACCAAAATAGGAATAACTCATGAAATTGGTCATATCTATGGTCCTTGCTCCAGTCTTAACACCCGTATAAACTCGTGCACAGAACTCATCTCCTCCTGCATGGAACATAAATGCCCATGTAGTTTGTTAATCGTAGCATTCATTTCTTGAGTTTTACTCCTTAGCTCTTCTACTTCCTCCTCAAGTTTTTCTCTGTCATGTGAAACTCCAAACCTAACAGTATATGTATTGTCTCTGTTATCTGTATATAAATTATTTAATCAAATTAGCAAAATGTATAACTATTCGACTGTTCATTGTCTAAGAACAAATTTGCATGGTTCTGTTACAAATTATTTAATCAAACAATTCTGATATTGGATGTAAGAACAATTTTCGCACTACACCATCTGCTTCCTATTTTAGTGGCCCTTCTTGGAATTTTGATGCAAAGCGGCTAACAACGATATAGATTTAACTTCGGACTTTTTTACGACAATCCAATAATGGAAACTGGTCCAAATGAAATGAACCCAAATATGTCCCCTAAGATACATATTCAGAAATTTTTCATGATTTACAGAGCCAAAAGTTGCTATTAAAGATCCTGATTTGGGCGTTGTTCATAAAGACCGAGAGCCAGACATTGTTTGTAAAGATCCCGATGTAGAAACTATCCTAAATTCATACCCTGAAATTAATGTTCCAAATGCATCAACTTCATGTTATAATGATTTCACTGGTTAGAGAACTACTGAAGTCGAAGAAAAGAAAAGATATACATGGAGGAAAAAGATAGGAGCACTCATCTATTTTCAAGGAGTACATTGTTTGATGGTAAAACAAAATTTGAAGAGTCAACCGTGAGAAGTAAAAAAGAAACTGATGGGTATAGACAAGGTGAAGAAGAAGAATTGAACAATGATTATACTACACCTGAGAGTATAATGCTAGTACATGATAGATTAATCATCAACCGTCACTACAACAAAAACGCCCTTTAATAGCGTTGAAAAAACGCTATTATAGGCTACTATAGCGTGTTTTGGAACGCTGTATATTAACATGTTGTTATAGGTCAACGACCTATAATAGCAACGTAAAAAACGCTATAAGAGACGCTATGGACAAGGACTTTTCATAGCGGTTTAAAAGTGCTATAAACATGATTTGTAATAGCCTTGAAAAAACGCTATGAAGTAAAACCATAGCGTTTTTATGGATGCTATATAACAATAAGTTGCCATACATACGAAATATACAATAGCGTCCAAAAACGCTATACAAAACAAAATTCAACAGCGTTTTGGGCTGCAATCGTAAATTGTATGCATAAATACAACTACTTTTTATAGCGTTTAGCTGTCTTCTATAGCATTGTTTATTTGCTATGAAAACTGTTTATAGCACTATCATAATGCTATAGTATATTAAAACTGGGAAAAACCATCTTTCCATAGCACAGTTAAAAAGCTATAAGTTTTTATCATTGCTGCTACATACATTCTTGCTTACAATTTACAATTCTACGAATATATTATAAAATTTCAAAAAAACACAATTATCACATTGTGATGTCCGTAATCAAATGGAGACATAAGCCAAACCACAATATATATATATATATATATATATATATATATATATATATATATATATATATATATATATCCACAATATTTCGTAAACAAAGTTTCAAACATTAAATATTTGTTATCTCAAAAAAAACAATAACAACCGTAGCTAACCAAAACGATACATACTAAAAGCAAAGATATACGTCAATACAAAATACATTAATCCAAGCTTTAGACCGATTTGAAAGAGAATGAATGCAGCAAAATAATTTTTCCTCCCTTGCAACTTGTAGTAACCCCGGTATCATCATACAGCACCTGTCAAAATGAAGCACATAGGTTATTTTTCAACCTAAACATCATCCGCAAGTTATATAATTTTTCATAACAAAAAAAGATAAGGACTGTATATGAGCTGATTGAGCTCATGAACTCAGCCTACTAAATGAACTAGTATATGAGCTGAGAATACTTTAGTCGAAAAAAAGAAAGAAAAATCAAAATCAACATTTTGATCATGCAAATAGAAGAATAATATGACTCTCCTAACAAGCAATACAAAACAGGATCGGAAGAAATGTTTGTTTGAACCAAAACGAAATATTACTTCAGTAATATGTTTCTATTTTTACTTATGGTTATTTTGTATTATTAATATTATGAAGTATGTTAGCATGGTTGTTATATAAATCTAAGGGTTCAGTATTATGAAGTATGTTAGCACGGTATTATGAATATTTTGGTATTATCAATATTATGAAGTGTCTTGTTTTCTGGAACTCAAAATGGAAATAATTGTGGCTAAAGCATATATAAAATCCTGATGAAAAAGAATTCATTGAATATCATTGTGCTTTCCGTTTTCTACTCTACAAACATAGATGTACATTAAAACCAAGTCAAATATTTCACCTGCTGTACCGTATCATGTGTCTGAAGTCTGAACAAGTGGCGGTAAAAAGTTAGATAGCTAGCATATCAATGTGTTTAACGTTTAACGTTTTAATAAAGTGTTTAGGTGTACATGTTACAGCTTATAATGACACTTGAACCCAATGTTTTTTTACACACTGTATTGAAAAAGTGTGTGACTCAGTTTGACCTTTGTGTTTCTTCTACTAACCACTCTTTTCAATTCATGAAACAAATATTTTTACTTATGCATATCTGCATTCAGCACCTTCTACTTCACCCACCACTTCAGACTGCTACAACCATCACCTGCTTCAATCAAAACCATTCTCTATTCAAAAACTACCTCCACCACCAGCACCTACATCTCCTACAGCCAACAAACATCACCATCCAACCACAATCCCAAACACTCAAGCCTCTGCTTTCCATTGTCAACCTGAATTGCAACACAAACTCCAACTCTATTTTTTCACAAAGTTTCATGTTTTCTCAGTTCTATTTTGCATTCCACTCCATCCACTGCTTCAAAACCTCACTGTATCAACCCAAACACCTCAACATTTCATCACTTCACCACCAACAACCAGACACAGTTCGTCACCCCGACCACCTCTCGAATCCAGCAAACTGAACCACACAATACTTCACAAACCAAACAACGACTTCAGCTTCTCCCTTCCACGACATCGACCTCGCTGCTTACCATTACTAACCTGCAAACAATCAAACACTAATATCACCAATCACAAACTGCACTTCCATCAAAGCCAAACTTCCATCCTCATTCTCCTACAACCAAAACCATCCACCTACATGACCATTAGCAACACCCCACTCACCCAGTGCTCATCACTACGACCTCATCACCCTCCTACAAGTCTACAGTAAACAACCATTCACAAGCTTCCTTCACCCAAACCATTCACACAAACGTCAACTTGACAACCGAAATCACCCCTGCAAGTTCACTCTCCCCTCTGCCATTCACACAAATCGCCTTCTACTCTAGTACCATCACACTGCAACAACACTCCATCACCAAATACAACTCACAAAACCCATCCTATGTTCATCCTATACATCCACCAACAATCCCCTACAATCACCTACAACCTAACACTACAACAACAGCTACAACCAAATCAACACCTCACCGAACAACCAGCACTTCACTCACTATACAACACTAGATTACAGTAACTAGATTGAATATTTCTCAAAAAATGTTGGGGACTAATCCACAATTACAGTAACTACTAGTTATGTATTTATTTATACCTCTTCTTGTCAGAGGTTAAGCCTAAAAGGAGGACATTTTTAGAGTTCCAACTGTGAATGAAATTATTCTAGAAGTTTGTTAAGAAGCCGACTTAAAGCCTTGATACTTGCTACTTGTGTGTGACACGAACTGAAAAATAAAATAAAATAAATTAAAGAAAGTATACTTACTAGAATTTGATTCCATTATAACGTTCGCAGCAGGCCAAGCCATCGTAGTGCCAAGAGCGTCTTCAATGACTTCTAATTCGGATGTTGTTCTCCATAGAAAAAACTAACAAACAAAAGAAAGAAAAAACTTAGGCTGAAGTGGTATCAGAAGAAAGCACAAAATTTGATCATCATAGGTCTAGAATTAAAGAAGATTCAAATTGAGTTTGGTTCTGGCCTTATTTTGGGCTAGTTTGCATTTTGTACATACCTTTTCATTTGTGAATAAAAGATATCAAGGACGCTCTTTCAAAGAAAAATTCCTGACAAATATTTGCTCAAGCGGAAAAAATTTGCCATATAATATACGACTAGGACTACAAAAATAATATTTTGAATTGTTTGATATTTTCAGAGGCCAGAATAATAGAAGTGCAAAAATCAATTTTTGGAAAAGTGGAAAAGCGACCATCAGAAGTAGAAAACGAATAAGTCAATTTTCGAAAGTTGTTTATAAAATATGATTGGCCTACTTTCAAGCTGCTGCAACAAAATGAAAGGAATAAAACATAACAAACTTCCATATTGACTGAACTAAAGTAAACCATGAATGCTATGGACAAATTTTTTTCCAATGCATGTTTATTCCTACTTTCACATGCAACCTGTGGTATCAACGTGGCTATGCAGGGTATTTCTTTATTACTTCATTTTCTATATGGTATACATGCATTTGCTCCAAACCAGTTTAGTGCGAGGCCAAAAATTCTCAAACTGCTCTTATCACCCTATTAACTTGAACTAAAAATCCTCAAACTTGAACTAAAAATTTGCATGGAATTTCTTGTGCAATTTTCTGATTCAGTAACATAGAAAGCGTGTGGCTGAACAGTTTAATTAACAACAAACAGGTATATTTTATATATTTACCCTTGGTGATTAGTCTGATCATGGTTATTGTGTTAAATGAATTAATTTTGTTTTCTTCATTTTAATATGTTTTTTAGTACTAAAACAAAAATTGTTTTCAGAGTTCACACGGTGAAACTAAATATAAATCAGCTTTCTCAACAGCACAGGTATATTCTGATTACTACATATACATTCTACTTCTGAAAATTTTACCTGAAATAATGAAGGTTTAATGCATATTGTAGACTGTATAATTGTGAAATTGACTGTTTTTTTTTCACTGGTATCCAAAATGCCATAAGTCCCAGGAAAAAATTGTCCAAAACCAAAAGGAATCCCATTCTCATTATAATTAAACAAAAGATAACTGTGAAGGGAATTCAGATACATCATAAGGATATATGCACTCAAAGTTCACATCTAATGAATTTTTCTAATGAACTCATGCTACCGCATTGTACACTTGATTCAACAACATCTAATGAATCATTTAAAACAACACTGACTTGATACCTTTATTTCATACTAATACAAAGCTATGTTTATTATCACGGGATTTGATGAATCTCTGCTTATCCAGACCTCAAATAAATTTGAGAGAAGCGACAATGAAACCTAACATTGTCAAACTTATCTACTCAGTTAACATGGCAAGTGAAATCAGAACTCAGCTAACATTGTCAAACTTATCTACAAATCAAAGCTTACCAATTTCAAAATAAAATAGAGATCGAAACATACAGAAACTAAAAAAATACCAACATACAAATCAAAGCTTACTGTTTTCAATGCTTCAGCTTCTTCGGCGATGCCTGCTACAGATTCTTCAACGATGCCAGCTACTGCTTCTTCAACGACGCCTGATACTGCTTCTTCAAGGATGCGTGGAGACTCAGAGCAATAGGCGACAGCTACAGGCGTGGATAGTTGTGGAGAGTCGTGAGTTGGGGATCGAATTTCTCTGGGCTTTTATGAGATGGAGATTGGATTTGAGGGGGTCGTGGTTGAAGGATGAATTTAGGTTTAGAGCGGGATCTTTTTTTGGGGAGCACGAAATAGCGAAATTTAGGCGGGCCGGAATAAGAAGACCGCGAAGTAATTTTCTTGTCTAATTAACTGCGGCTAAACGCGTTATCAATTAAATAAGAAAAGGGATTAGCATCAAATGACAGCAAGCCAATTTACTGTGCAATCCCTTCTTGCTATTAAATCAACATTTTGTTGTAGTGCGTGAAAAGTATAAAGAAATTAATGAGTATAGACAAGCTATAGAAGAAGAATGGGCAACAAGACAACACGAACTACAGATTCAGGTTTAGTAATATTTTGACTTTACATACCAAACCTAGTACATATTCATGTGCAAGTGATAATATATCAGTGAAACAAT
Source organism: Allium cepa (assembly GCA_030765085.1). Lineage (NCBI taxonomy): Eukaryota > Viridiplantae > Streptophyta > Magnoliopsida > Asparagales > Amaryllidaceae > Allium > Allium cepa. The sequence continues at coordinate 593,122,955 of CM060937.1, forward strand.
GTAGATATAATATAGTAATAGTTTGTTTCCATAGCAAAGCATATGAATTGATAAGGCCTAGATTTTGGAAACATAAATATAAAACATTGTACTTGCATAAAATACTAGCTTAAAGCCTACAATATATAAAGTTGTTGTTCAACACTATATTTTGAAGTCATACACATTCATCTTTGATGTTTTTTAGTTGTTGTTCAACAAGTCATTGATGCTTTTTTTTGCTACCAAGTTTTTTAAAATAAACCAGCAATCTCTTGTTCTAATATTGAATGCAAAATCACATTTTAGAACTAAATATAAAGCAGGAATTGAATAAATGAATATTTCATAATTTTCAATATATACTTATATTTTTGGAAGTGTGTAGCCTGTATGGTTTTTGTGGTTGTTTATGTTACATTCGTATTTATTGTATACAAATGAGCGAGCACGTAAGAGAAGCTAAAATATAGGTTATCTTTTCACTAAGGATCATTGTACCAGGACGCAAGTTAGACCAAGACATAATCATTGTTAACCGAAAAAGATTGTAATACAAAAAAAGCAATATTAAAAGTGCTAAATTAAGTTATCATTTCATAATGCACACACTATTGTATTCCCTAACCAAAAAATTGTAATACCGAAAATGCAAATATTAAAAGTACTAAATTAAGTTTTGAGTCATTACCCTAGGAATATTGCCAGTGCCAGATCGCTGTGTGCTTCTTAAGGAAGTGGATGTCTCACCTTCTCCAATAAGCTGCATGTACAGACGGTTTAGTCGTCGTGAAAGAGCTCTCGACCCTTATTCTCGGTCATTTGAGCAACTCGCTTGTTGTATTTGGTCTGTAATTTACAATAAGAGTTGGGTATTGTACACATAACATAATTTGGAATTTATAAATTAAAATTCAAAATTTTTGTTGATTACATAAAACAAAATGCTCCTAGTACTCATCAATCCATTCTCGATCGACAGAACCGACCGGTTTCTCAACATAATGTATTCAAATGTACAACTGCACGTATGTTGGGGTTCGACCCTGTTCTTTCTCCTAAAAAATAAAAATAATTTATCGTGTGTTTATTTGAATTGTATACTAGCATTATTAAATAACTTAAACAATCACCATATCGTTCATCTATTGTGCCATTGATTTAGAACCACACCTATATGGCCTTGGATTGCTTTTGCGAGCGATTGAGTTCTATTGAGCAAGCTCCTTCACATCCTCTCTCTCCCAGTGGGCTAAAAACTGTTGCCATACCTCATCTGTTATACGAGCATTCTTCTTTTTACACCTTTTCATGTCTCCAACAATCCACCTATACTTCAAAGAGCACTTTTGATCCCATAATCGTCTGACATCAGCAAAAGAAGTAGTTAGGATCCCAAGAGTACAATGCATGTACAATAATTTTGGAGTAGATTAAATGAACTAAAAACCTTAATCGTGATGGACTAAAAATATTTTAACATCGTGAATTTCAAAATTATTTTACCTTAAACTCTTCAAACCAATGATATTTAATATTAGCAGGACCCACATTGAAGCAAAGCCAAAATGATGTTATACGAGCCTTAAGCATCGAAGATATAGTACCAGACGTTGTTGCACGATTTGTGAATTCCCAGCTGTTAATGCACAAATTATATTAATCATTTATTGTATTATTAACATATACGACGATTCATAAGTTTATAAATTTTAGTTACTCTCCAGCCTCCCTGTAATAGATATACATGGTGCCGACTCAGAAAGTCGAGCCAGTCCGTGACATACGTCCAGATAACTCAGGGGTGCCTTCATCATGATCACTGCCATCTGAAGGAGTGGGTTGTTGATCGACGAAGGGGGGTGATGGTTCCATCAAAGCCAAACCACGTCCACCACCACTACTAGGACAATCACCACCACGAGAACTCATATCCATTACAAGAATACAACATATGCCACTGTATACATAAGATAAGGTAACATTCTAGAATGAAATTTATGAACTTTATTTAAGACACGATTTGAAAACATACATCAAATAGCATAGAATATAAATCAATAACTGAATATTTTACTATTAACTAAAAGATGAACAACTTCATCATAAGCATAAAAGCAATCGAGCAACTAAAAACACATGCTAACAATCATACTTAAACATACATGCTACCAATCGTCATTATCATCATCACTCTCAATATTTACACTATCGTCTTCAAGCTCACAATCATCTTCATTTACTTCGACTTGCTCGTCGTCGTCTTCATCTACTACGACCCTGTCATTAACGTCTTTAATAAGGGATCATATATCTTCTACTTCTTGTACAATCTCCAGTAGTTTGTTAGGTTCTGTATCATTTTGATATTCCGTATTTTTAGTTATGATCGTGTTTGAGTAAAATGATCATCTTGGTTTTGTTTTAATAACAGCCAACCAATTTGAATGACTGTTGTCGATAGCAAGATACGGCGTAAAATAAACATGTGTAGCTTATGCTGCCAACACAAATGGATCGTACCCTAAATTTTTTTCTTATGGTTTACTTCAATAAGAGTGTAATCCTTATGTACACGTCTTGCTCCAATATTCGGCCTACTATCAAACCATCGACATTTGAATAGAAATGCTTTTAACTCCGACACCACCGAGTAAGTTAACTCGATTGTTTCCTCCAGTACACCATAATAATCTTTTATGTCATCGTCGTTGTTTCCACCTTTAATACAAACTCTACTATTAACAGTTGTGTATTTCTTTCCATATGCTTCTGTGTGAAACTTAAATCCATTTATAAATATTACTGGACATATTCTATAGCTATTACGCGGATCAAATGCCACTACACCACAAAAGGCTTTTAACAGCGTTTGATAAACGCTGTAATATGATACAACAGCGTTATTTAAAACGCTGTATAACGACATGCTGTCGTATATACATAACTTACAACAGCTTTTCTATAAACGCTGTTGAAACATCTCTGTGACAGCGTTTATTACGTGCTGTCAATAATATTTTCACAGCGTTTTCAGACGTGTTGTATTATGTTTCAACAGCGTTTATAATTTAGTTGTCGAAGATGTTCAAATTCTACTTTAACTGTTTACAACAGCTTTTTCTAAACGCTGTTATTGAATCATCAACAATTTCGACAGCATGTTAAAAACGCTGTTATTGAATCATCAACTATTTCGACAGCATGTAAAAAACGCTGTTATTGACATTTCAAGATAATTACAGCACGAATTAAACGCTGTTGTTTCTTCATTGACAACATTAATAAAACGCTGCCTTCTATTTATATAACAGCTTCAATATTCCACTCTATTTTTGAATATTCCAAAACTATATTTTAAGCATATTCAAGCAACTAGTATATATAACAGGTTCTAATAACTATTAATTGGTTACATAAACTAGTTAAGACAATATTAATAAACAAAAGACATCCATAAACCAAGTTTCAGTAATATCCATAAACAAAAATAACAAAGTAAACTATTGACATACAAAACCACATACCATCCAATTGACAACTATTGACGTACATTTCATACTTCTGCAGTTCTCCCCTGTAGTTCATCCTACCACTGCTTCAACCAATTCATACTTCTGTTCCGCCAAGTATTCACTGCTAGCATGACCATACACACAGTACATCTCCAACCAACCTCACCCCCTCTTCCCACTGACATCATTTCGACCATACTCCTTACCATCGTTTCGACAAACCCCATAACTTCTAACAACTGCCCCGTACCTTCTGCATCGCTGTAACATCCATCATCCTCTGTCCCTCCCTCCACAGCAACACACTTCACTACATTTAATTACCCCTGCTTCAGCATAACCACATCAACACCACAGTGCTCCACATCAAATTCCCTGTTATAACTGCCTGCCATATTGCTGCTATATCACATATCATATCATACTCTCCATCTGTCACAGTTACCACCAAAACACTTCTATATCCTCCATCTCCATCTTGCACAGTCACTGCCAAAATAGACTTACTGCCTGTGCACTTCACCCCATCACAGCAAATCATTGTAGTGCACCCCATACAACTTCTGCTGCTGCCACACTCTCCTGTTCAACCACCATAACATTCAAAACTTTCTCCCACCCACCAGTGCACATTGCCTTCTGCCTTCACCACTGTGCCGCCAAACCACTCTCCTCTGCCTTGCATTCCACTTCATCATTTGCCATCACCAGCCCAGTTCGTTTTTCTCCTTGCCTTCTACCATGCCTGCAAATATTTCTCACAAAACAGATGCATCAATATAGGGACATTTTGATGTTCACATAAGAGCAATGTCTAACTTTCTATTAGTATAGCCGCTTACTTCCTAGCAAGAGATACAGTAGATCATTTCAATACAGTAGTCAAGCCAATAGTTTATCTTTCTAAGTTCTATTTCTTCAATAACCCAAGATCATCAATACAAGAGAATTATATTATATTAATTGCACTTGTTTATTGTGTGACTGGTATTGGTTACTATGCATTGTAGCCGCTGTCAGTGATATGCATGAGTGATGATGGCTGGTGAGGCAGGAAGAACAGCAGACAAATGAGCAGTTGTATGGAGATAGATGTTGTAGGTAGTGGTGGGGGTGAATGGTCAGTTTGCTGATGAGTTGAAGTTTTTCAGGTCGTTGATGATAGCCATGGATGGCTATTGTGTGAATGGTGTAGTTTTGTTGGAGATGAGAACTTGGATTGGTGATGGAAGACCAGAGGATGTGCAAGGCTGAGAAGTAGTTTAAGTTAGTGAAGTGTTGAAGCAGTGAGATTTAGGAAACTGCAGTTCGAATATGAGACCGGAGGATTGCAGTTCGAATTGCAGTGAGATTGTATTGTGAACCAGGGTTAGTTGGGTTGTATTGTGTGGATGAAAAGATGATCAGAAGTAGTTGTTTGTTTTGAAAGGCAGTGGGTATAATGTTGTGAAGTTTGAATTTGGTTTAGCGTCGGATTGTCGAAGTTGTTTGATGAAGTTGTATCACTGTGATAATAAAGGATGTTCATTGTGATATGAATTGGGTGGGACTTGTTTGCAACAAGCAAAATGAACTGGGTGGGACTTGTTGACAATTGAGTGACACAGAAGGGAGTTCTATGATGGTGGAGGGGGATGATGGCTTGAACTGTTGTTGTATTGCGAGGAGTGTATTGTAGCAATTTGTAATAAAATGTGAAGAATGAGTGAACAGAGAAATGAAATTTTGGAGAATTATAGTGGAAAAGATGCAAAGAAATTGAAAAAAAACAAACAAAATGAGCTATAGAACTAAACAAAAACAAATATTTATATCTACACTATATCAACGTGTCATCTATTCTACTAAAGCGGAAAGAAAGTACAGTAAGATACCTCTGTATGGAAAAAAAGGGCAAGGGACCAATATCTGCATCTTCTGCTTTTTACCACTTGACTGTGTAACATGTTTTATACAAGAGGCCAAAGCTACCTTCTCTACAGCAGACTCTAGCAAAACTATAATGTAGCCACAAGAGCAGTTTATGTATATCAACCAACTGACTTAACTCCAAATAAGATAATAAATAGCATACATAAATGTTTGAACAACTGCAGATAAAATAGTAGATGATGAGTGTTACTAATAAATAAAATAGTAGATGATGAGTGTTACTTTAATCTACTGCAAGGAAGCATTAAAATAAGCTCAAAGTCAATGGAAGGCAGCAACTAAGCAACCCAATCCGTGGATTATGACAAACCAAAATAGAAAGAATCAGAATTAGTACATGACCTTCATGATGTTTTTCCTGCCTGGACGATGCCCAAATAACCAATTTCTCTACTGCCATTTACCTATCAGATAAGTACTCTTATCAATGAAATATAGTTGTTCTATCAAACCAGCAACTGTGACCCGCCACTGAAATGCCTGGAATGAAAAAGGATATTCTTATCAATGGATCTGCTGCTGAAAACACAACTGGGGCTTCATTATATGCAAGAAGACGCAAATTAGAATTCATTTCTTATCGCATAGCATCAATATCATCATACATTGCATAAGAGTTTTACTCTTCAATAATATGCTTAATTATTATTATTATTATTTTACAAAATTGCAACGCACTTTGTTACACAGTAGACAACATTAGATGGCACAACTCATTTCTAGAAAAGATGTACATTTACATTACTATGCTAAGTAGTAGGTAACAAATGCTATTTCCCTTTGCCTGAATAAGTGAACTGGAGTTAGTTGACATTCCGGTGCATCTCTTTTCTATTAAACTAGAGAATGTTTAAAAACACAGTACTCAAATTACAAAAATCAAATTAATGGCAAATTACAAATCTAACATTCTTATCAAACAATACTCTAGCATGACTATACATTCGTGTTTAAGCAAAACAGTGACAAAACTTAATGTCATTGGCACACACAATATCGGTTATAAATGTATAAGAAGACATTATTTGTGATTATTATATTTCAGGTAAAGAGGTAGATAACCATGTTCTTCAAGCATTTCAAAATGAAAGAAGGAAAAAGAGGATACAGGTGAGGACTAAGGAAAACAACCCATATTCACTATTGTCAATGGGTATCCATCTGTGGCTGACTCCACGAAAGAGAATAAGGATCATATGTGTCTAAAAATAAACTGCCTCATGTCATCTAAAACAACATTAAGGTAGCAAGCAAATTCGGTAGAAAAAATACCTGATTTTTATGGGCTATTACAGATAGTTTGAACTGGGTGAATAATCCTTTCGACATCCAACCCAAACAGTTCATTGGCTCTGCTCTCTTAACAAACCAAATGCTTCAGGCGAATGGTTGAAAACTAAATCATTGCTGACAACTTGGTTGTTGCATGCTCCATCACAACCAACTCATTAAGTCATCTTTTATCTTTTATAATAATTATGTGTTCCTATTGCACATTAAAATTTAATACAACAGATATTCAAATATGAATAAGACCACAAGTTATCAAAATTAATAACATTTAGACCTTGTAAGTGATTATAATGATTATGTTTAGTATCAGACAAACTAAAAACTGTAGTGTTGTAACATCATTTACCGATTAGATCTTTAATTTAAGAAAAATTAAGCCGATCTAATCATCCCCCACAAAGAATATTACTGCAATGATGAAGAAATCAACAATTAAACATGGTCATCTACTCATAGTCCCATTGAATGAATTCAACTCGCCTTCCATATATAAATGCATGAAATTCTAAAGAATTATCTTGGATTCCAGTGATCTTTTATCAATAGTCGAAAGCATTTAATCTGAAAATAAAGCTAAGAATATACAAATGAAATACACTTTTCACAAAGATTGTAACAAGCTTGAACTCTAGCAAAATAAAACTTTGATTTTGGGAATAGATAATAGAACAAAAAAGGAAACGACAACCATGAGAACCGTATATTGTTGATTTCACTTAAATTATCTATTACTTTCCTGTAGAACTAGTACTTCAAGCATTATAATAGGAAAGGAAGCTTAACCATGCCTCACTCCATTGCAATCATAGAGTACTGAATTTCAATATTTACAGCATATATCTATTCAAATTGAAATTCTTTTCTTCCAAGTTCAAATAATTTCCAAGATGTATGTGCTTTTACCAGTATTTTACATTAGTTCCATGGACAAGTTAGGGATTTCAAAACATAATGCATAGATAAAATCAAAGAATTATCATTACGACACAAAAGATAGTACCTATCATGTTGATTTTGTTATAATAGTGCTTATTCCAAGACATTAGACAAAAAATTAGTTAGCATGAGAGTTTTATTAAAACTTTAGAAATACAGTCTTAAGTTCAGAAGGCCATAAAGTGTTTATCATTTGTGATAAATTATGCATACAATCAAATGATTTTGTCATGGTTATTGTTACTTCAAACTTTAATTCCATTGCCCAACAACATTACTTTATCTTTAAACCATGTAGAAATACTTGCTTTTATAATCTTATTTTTATATATTTTTCAAAACATATTTTAAATGCTTTCCTTACTGATAAAGTAGATAATCTAAGGGCTATTGTCTTCTATAAATGCAGAATAACATGATTAAACTAATCAAGCAATTCCACGGCTAGAGACACTTTGCAATCAACAGTCATGCCAAATTAAGATCTGGCCAACGTAGCAAACTAAACAGCAATATTCTACTTCTATAATTTCACATTAAAGGTAAAGATTTATTTTATAAGTTTATTTTAATCAAATTAGTTTTGTAACAGTATGTACATAGGAAAATCTTACTTAAATTTAACAAAAACGGTTTATATTTTATCTAGGCTCTTGAATTTTAAGCGTCAATTTTCAGCCTGTCATCAAATTTGAAATAATAACTTGAATTGAACTTTAATTTTCAGCCTGTCATCAAATTTTCAGCTCTTAAAAAGTGTATCAATTTAGACTTCTACACAAATTCTTTAAAAACAAATATTGATTGCGAGTGTGGTTGATCTGAATTTATTCGCAAAACATAGCATAGTTTATTTTTTTAGTTCTGCAAAACATATAATAGTTTTGCATATACAAGTGTACATTGGATAGAATCATGGTTGATATGTATACTTTGAAAAGTTCATACATATGCATGCATTGTGCTACTCACTTGAAAATGTGAAAGTTGAAGCCATCACTTGAAAATGTGAAAGTTGAAGCCGTCACTTGAAAATATGAAAGTTGAAGCCAATTCAAACTACCAATTTTTAGCAACTCCTTAAGTTTTCATGTTCTCCTCAAGATAGACTGGAGATGAAGACAGGAAAATGAAGAAAGCTTCAGCTTCTCCAAAACAAAAGCTGCATAAAAAAAGCCACACAGACATATCAACTGCTTATCCATGTTCATAAAATGGTAGAAAAAACCCGACGGATCAACTTACCTCTTCTACTATCCGCTCTCCCATAATATCTACCCCATCCAATGTTAGTTTATGCATGTTGCATTTGCAGCGTAAAACCATAATATAGAGAATAATGTAATCAAATATAATTGATTTCTTATCGAATCACAAACAACATATTGTTTAGACTATACATTAAAGAAATGAATGGATGATGATATTTTGTATAGACTAGATGGTGTTAGATATATGTCATACAGAGGTAGCAATAAATATGTTAATATAGTTAAAATTTGATCATCCAGATGTATGAATTATTACATTCGTACCATTCGTACCATTGATTTCTACCATTGAACCTAAACACCCACCTAAGCTATAACTCAGTTTTTAAACCAAGCCCTTTTAACTCAGTCAAAGATTGAGTGACTCGGTTTTTAGCTGAGTTAAAAAACTATGCATTTTTAACTCAGTCAAAGATTGAGCCTTTTTAACCGAGCCCTTTTAGACCCAAATTGATTTAATATTTGTTCTGATTAGCTATCTATCATGAGGTCATTTTTAGCTGTGGAATTAGCATTAATTTTTTTACTTACCTTGTTTTTATCAGCATAATTGGATGAATTAGAAGTAATTCCATTTTGGTTCTCCATATTATTGTCAACTTGCATCGCACTTCTAGTACTATTAGTATTTGTACTTTGTTTGGGAACCCATGCTCTTTCCAAATTGCAGTCCTTTACCCATGCCCAAAGAAGTTACAGTTTTGACCTTTGTTTGGCTTCCATTTGTATTTAACTTCTTGCTAAAAAAATTTGCCATTTTCATCAAAAATTGTACGGATATTGGAAAAGTAAAATTAGACTCAATTAAGTGTCAAGCAAATATATGCTCAATTTTAAAAACTACGCAGTTCGCTCAGTTTATAAACTGAAACATATGCTTAGTTTTTATAAATTGAGCAGTTTCTTAGTTTACAAACCAAGCTTATGCTCAGTTCATATATACTGACAATATGTATGCTTAATTTATAAAAACAAAGTATATGTTTGCTCAGTGTTTATAACCTGAGCATGTGTTTACGCTCAGTTTATATAAACTGAATTTATAAAAACTGGGCAAATGTTTGCTCAGTTATTTTAATTTGGAAAACAACTATTTTAAAATAAGAAACAAAGATAGTTTTCAAAATGTTCAATATGGTATAAAATGAAAGATCGAAAATAAGCATGACTATCGAAAACTTGATTGCTTTAAAAATAAAATAAACTAAGCGTCACTCAATGCAGAATAGGACAACATGCTGAATGATGTTATCCATTTAATAAACAACACATAATTTTCTTCAAACACAGTCACCTGTGTACTTGCATCAAAATACTTGATGAACTTCCAACTTTATGAGAAAGTAGAAGTGCAATATTAAGCATATTTACAAACCAACTTTAAAGCATATACATAAATCTACGGACCATAATTGTAGTTGAAATGACTCTGGAAAAAAAACTTAGGAACATTAATATGATTAGACTAAATGGTAAGGTTGTAACTTGATTAATTTTATAAAATATACTATCTATCATGGAAGGGAACCATTGAACATTTTTCTAATTTTGTCAGTGGCACATCTAATATATATTATCTACCAAAAATAAACTATCGTAGTATAGACTATTAAAAAAAATTAATTTGAAAAAATCTAAACATAAAATCTCTCAAAATGCATAACAATCCATTAGAATAATACATGATGTCAAAATCTGCATGACCAAAAATAATTGAGTATACTTCGGCCTAAAGGTAAGCAATAAAGTCCAACCCCATATGTAGCATCAAGTAAGTATAGCACGTAATGTGAGTTGAACAGCTAGAGAAGGGGCACGCAACACAATTATAATGTAATGAACATCAGCCAAACCTATGCTATAGGATCAAGCATTAAGCAACATGCATTGCCAATGTCAAAAACAACATTAGAAACTTACTGCAAATTGAAGAAGGCCACGAAAAGTATCTGGGGTTCCGCTATCAACTGATTATATAAACCATGCAGAATGTGCCACCCTATTACACAAAATTAATCAACAGTTAGATAGCTGAAGCTGTTTTTTCCGTCATGTAGTTGAAAGAAAAAATCACATCACGTCAATCAAGTTATAAACCGTCAATACTAAAATTTATAAACTGTTAACTGTCAAAATATATAAAATAGGAAAATACATTTAATAACTTACTTGTAAATATATTTTATAATAATAACAAACACCACAACAAGTAAGCATGTTTATGTTTAGTAAAAACTTACCTGACATATAAGTTAATAATTAAAGTTCTGAAACAAATAAGCAGGTTTTAAAAATGAGTCTTATCCACGATGGGAGATAGTTTTGATACATGAATTGTAAATGTCAGTGCCAATAATTGACTGTCAACGGAAAGTAGGATCAAACAGTTGGTTATCATTAAGAGAACCTATAGCTGAGGCATACTTTCAGTTACACATTTAATGAATATGAACAGAAGGCCGATCAAATATTATATAACTAAGATGCCAGAGAACAAGAAAAGGTAAAAATATATAGGAAACAGATATTGTCAGTTACATACATAGTAAATAAACAATCAAGAATGGAATTTCTGATATTACTCAACCAAACTTTCATTTGTGTTACACATTTAATTTCCTGAAAACAATGTCTTCCTAGACAATTTTGTGTATACATCTTAGTTGTTTTTGATAGGTGGAGTGATCTTTCTACTTTGTTATTTATTTCTAATATGTATCACAATTGAGAATTTGGTTTATCTGAATTCTTACCGCCTTATGTTTTGTCCATATTTAGTATCTTTATAGTAATTAAAAAAATACATTAAATGTTATATTTACTTTTACCAAAGCATGACTATGATAGTGAAAATTTTATAATCTAGGGTTTATTTTTATTCAACTTAATGCATTAAAAAAATAAATGGAAATTGAATTTCAATCATATATTCAAAATTGAATTGATAATTATAAGTATTACTTATGTTCTAGAAATTCAAGTAGGAAAAAATCTAGGGGATTAAACAAACTAAATTCATTAAGATTAGGTCAGACGCATCTGATGTGTCGTTCCGAAGCGGTGAGGTAAGATTGGATTGTGAATAAGATTAGATTCATCGATTACTTAATCCAATTATCAAACCAATATTTTTTGGATAATACAATCATGATACACAACAATTTTCTACTTATCAATAATAACAAAATGTTACTTTGATCCACATAAAAGTAATAAAAAATAGCGTCTACCGGAGTATACTTAATATATTTTTTATAAGGTCCTTTTCATTTTATTTTCATATTAGTATTATTTCAATTTCAATTAAAATAACTGATGTTTTCTGTCACCGATATGCCAAAAAGAAAAGAAAAATGTTACATATCGACATCTTCTCAAATTTAGTTTAGTTCAGTTAACTTACTATATTCTCGCATTAAAATACAATATGGACAGACATTAAAGTCTCTATCGCGATGCAAGCATAAAACACTGCATAAATTTCCTCCTAACCAATTGTGCAATCAAAAATTTAAAATCAAACAAATTAACTGGCCGTGGGCTTTCCAAAGTATAAATGTTCTAATTTAGGTAGAACACAAAAGCATAAAGTTACCAAAAATTTGTACTAACGTTATTTTATTTTTAACCACTCATGCTGGTTGCATTGTTAAACTCCGTGAAACATTCTTTTCATTAATATCCACCGTGACAAATCCATACTAAATTTTTGTAGTTGATGTTGACTTTGTTAGCTTTTAACATAAAATAAACTATTAATACTAAAAGCAACGATCTAACGTAAGTATAACTCAATATTCTAACATAAGAATTTCACAGCTTCTATATAATAATTCAAGAACACAAAATTAGGAAAAAACCAATCGGCTACAACTCACTCTAAAATTTCAAGGACAATGGGATGCCAGCGGTGATGGTTACCAATTCGTGTCCATTGACTGCAGTAGCAACTAGGACGATTACTTCCACTAACGACCTAGGACTGCAATAGGACGAGCGAGGACTACAATGGGTACGAGGACAAGAGTACGAGCCTACAAGAGGAATGACTGCAATGGGACCAATCGACTGTAGTGGGAATGGCGAAGTTATTTTTCAAGGAAGGAATTAATTTGAACGGGAAAATTGAAATTTTAGGGAAGTTTTTTTTGAAGAAAAATGCATCATTAATCGGTTCAATGTTCAAGCTAAATAAACAAGGAGCAGATCATACTTAACATAATAATAACCAGCTGATTAATACTCCCAAACTAATCCAACAAGACAATAAATCTAATAAAATGAAATCTAAAGAAAATGAAAATAAAGACCAAAACTCTTGAGAAGCAGATCCAATTTCCACCTTATCTTTTCCGGCCTTCTTTGGCTGAAGAACGACATTAATATTTGGCAAAACTCCTCCATTAGCAATCGTAACCCTTCCCAGAAGTTTGCTTGGTTATTCATCATTTCTAACTACAAGTTGAATGTGTCTGGGGATTATTCTCGACTTCTTATTGTCCTTTGCCGCATTTCCAGCAAGCTCCAATACCTCGGCAGCCAGATACTCAAGAACCGTTGATAAGTAAACCGGAACTCCGTCACCGACTCTTTGAGCATACCTTCCGGCCTTCAAATATCTAGCAATTCTTCCGACGGGGAACTGGAGGCCTGCTTTGCTCGATCTAGATACCGACTTTTTGCTCTTCGGCTTTTCCCTTCTCCTTTTTTGGGACTCATTTTCCTCAGACTTTTAATTTGTTACGCGAAATTTAGAGGGAAATTAATCCAGGAGTGGTAATTTTAGGAAAGCTGTCTAATGGAAATTATAGAAATAGAGGGAACGAAATGAATTTACCGCCTTTAGTTTCACACAGCGTGCACGACACTAGATTAAAGCAAATTTTACTATCAAATTATATTTTCTACAGCAACCCAGCTAAAAACGCTGTACCTATTTGCTAAGAAAAGAAACATTTCTTGTAGTGTGCAAGTTTCCTATAGAAAACATCAGTGACGTTGACCTATCGATTTGAATCAAGTACACAAGTTAATATATAATGAATACCTTGCGAGGTTAAAAAATATGACTTATCATACTTACATATTGTTTAAACCATCCCTTGAATTCTTTACAGAGTTCAACATTGGGATATTCACTTTCGAACATGCTCTGTTTAAATCAAGCACACATGTTACGTCTAAGGATTATTGTGTGTAGGTTGAAAAGATTGACATAAATTTAGTTAATCAATAATCAAACTATTATAGAACCTAATAAGATCAATTAATTCATGACAATTAAGAAGCACATTTGTCATGGCTAGATTGTAATCCTTTGCTGTAGCGAAGACTTTAACATTCTTCCATTTACCATATGGATGTCCTTGTTTTTTGAATACCAAAAGAACGTTATCGATTGAATCATCCACAATATCATTTTCATTGTGATGACCACGACTAAAATTTAAATTCATGTGATCATCGAAATAATGACTAAAAAATATGGATACTTCTTTAATAATGTACGCTTGACAAATAGAACCTTCAACACGAGCTTTCTGTTTCACTTTTTTCTTTAGGTGACCCAGATACCTTAATATGAGTGTGAAATTAATTGTAACATGTTCTATATTTAAAGATTGCATAAATAAATGTAACTATTACATACCTCTCCAAAGGATACATCCATCCATACTGCATTGGTCCCCGTAGTAACGCTTCAATTAATAGATGTATTGGTAAATGTTCCATGCAATTAAAAACTCCAAGAGGAGCTGTTTTCTCCAATTTACATAGTAATTTGGGTATATCTCTTTCAAGCTTCTACAAATGGCTTTTAGATAGAGTTGTCGAACATATCTCTTTAAAGAATAAACCGAGCTATGTTATAGGCATCCAAACCTTTTGTGGTAAAAGCTCCTTAAATAGTATCGGGAATAGTCTCTAAAAATTCATGGCAATCTTGAGTCTTCATACCTGACAGTATAACCTCTTTCATATCCACACATCATTCCATATTAGAAGCAATTCCTTCAGGAAACCTCAAAGAATCGATTCACTCTATTAATTTTAAACCACGAGTCCTATCCAGCTTATAACATGCAATAACTTTGAAGTTTGGATGCATAGGATTAATCTTAAGCTATAGACGATTGCGATAGTATTCGATATCTTTTCTTGATCTCAAATCAACTTTGGTTTTTCCTATCAAATTCATAATTGTATGAAAGAAATTATCAAATACATTTTTTTCAATATGCATCATGTCCAAATTGTGTTGAAATTTTTGATCCTTCCAAATAGTAATTCCCCAAATATACTCTGTTTGCACACGTTATGATAATCCCTGTTGCTAGGAATTTTACACTCTTTGTTTCCTGTCTCGTGTAATTTTGCATAATCTTTTACAATATCAAATACCTCTTCTCCATTCAAAAATATCGGTGATTTCCAAATTGTAATTTTAGTTTTTCAAAAAAACTCTTATTACGTCTAAACATGTCATTCATATGCAAAAATCGACGATGGCAATCCCAACAACACTACTTACCACCATGCTTCAGTGTTAATGCTTTTATTGAATCCACACACGTGGCAAGATAATTTAACACCCATACTCCAGCCCGAAAGCATCCCGTACGTGAAAAAATCGCTTATCGTCTACAATAAACAAGCAAATAGTTCAAAAAATTCCTTTTCGACACATCGTAACACATCTTCTTCAGGTCCCCGATTAAAGGTTGCAAATAAATATCTTTTCCATTTTTTGGATTTTTCGGCCTAGGGAGAGTTAGAGTTAAGAACATATATGGATTTTGCACACACATCCTATGAGGTAAATTGTAGGGTGTTAAAATAACTGGTCAAGTGAAGTTTTTTTATCATACTGGCTAAAAGGTTGGAAACCATCAGTACATAAACCAAACCTAATATTTTGTGACTCCTTGACAAAATCTGGATATTTGTCATCAAAATGTTTCCATAATCATCCATTTGCAGGATGACATAAAACCTCTTCCTCTTGTACTCATTCACTATGCAATCTCATGTGCTCCACAGTGACGTAAGACGAATACAATCTTTGCAATTTAGGAATAAGTGGAAAATAATGTAAAAGAGTGAAAGGTACACCTTTACCGTTACTTTTTTTCTTTTCATATCTTCTTAAGCCACAAAATTTACATTGTGAACGGTGTATGTCCACTTTACAATATAGCATGCACCCTCTGTTATCCCGCCTTTTGGCAAGGCCGAGATACCAAGGAACTGGCTGGGAAATAAGGGCCATATCTCCCCAGCATTGAATAGTTATTGGGTAACTCCAAATATCGATGAATTTCACCCGAGTCCGAATCGTGCTACAATTTACAAGACATGTCAAGTAGAGCGATGAAAGCCAACGTTCCAAATTTCAAGGTAATCCGAGTTCATATGCACAAGTTATCACCAACAAAAAGTGGAGGAGATAGCCCTAGGTTCGAATCCACACGCCGTGCCATAGGCTCGAATCCATAGGCAGAGATGTCGTTCGAATCCATCAAAGCGAACTACGTTCGAATCCATAAAACCAAGCCTCGGCTTGAACCCATCAGACATGCATTGCTTCGAATCCATGAGTAATACCTTTACTTCAACTCCATCGAGCAAGCCCTCAGATAGCCATGCGTCGGATCCATGCTCGCATGCCTTAAGTTGGAATCCATTGGAGCATTCCCACCTTTGAGTCCATCAAGGAAGGGTCCTTCGAATCCAAGCAATTGAGGGAGCTTCGACTCCATTCCCTGCTTGTCTTCGAATCCCCATGTTGAGACAACTTCGAGTCCATCCAGGTGTCCCACTTCGAATCGATGCCAATGCAGTCTTTTCGTATCGATCAATTGAAGTATGTTATGATCGATACGAACGAGACGTTGTTCGAATCGAGGTGTGGTCGAAGCCTTCAAATCCATTCAGATCAAGGTGGCGAAATCATGGAGCCGATCCTGTCAACTCGGAGTGGATAGTGGATTAACAAGAAAAACGCACGCCACGTCAACAACATCACGCACAAAGCCATCGATTCGACCTATCGATTCGAAGGGGGTCGATTCGAATGGAGCACACTAACCGGAAATGCAAACTTTAATCGATCATAACTCGAGATTGACAAGTCCAAATGCCATGAAATTTTTACGAGAGTTTTCTTACATGTTGAAGAAAGTTCTCACCAAATTTCAGCTCAATTGGACACTTTATTAATCGATTCGAATAAGGGTCGAATCGATCCCAAAGTGGGCCCGGATCTGCAGAATTCGGCCATGTGGGCCCCCTCACGTGCCAGAAGCGGTCTCCCCGAAATTTAGGAAAAATACCAGCATCCAGCACCTATAAATAGAGCCCCAGGTCATTCAGAAATGGGATCGGAGAATTTTTAGAGATAAAGCACGCCTGGACGCTGCCAGAATCACTCCATATCATTTTCGCTGTTGCAGTTTTTGAATTTTAAGTCTATTGTCTGCGGTACTTCGCTCTAGAGCACTTGTAGTCTTCAAGTATCAAGCAATAAAGTGATAAAACTTCATAATGGACGTAGGCAGAACGCCGAACCACTCTAAATTACTGTCTTCTGTGCAATTTACTTTTCTATGACTTGGAGTTTTTGTTAGATAATCCTCATTTTCAATTTAATTTCTTCATTTATTATCTCTTCAAAAACTTCCGAAGGGTGTTGCCCAATTTTGGTGCAAACACTTTGGTGCTTTCACCGAGAAACAACCCAGTTTTTCTCCTGCTCCTTGGATCTACCCTCGATACCGGATTGCATAAATCTAAGAGAGAGATCCAGTTCTCATATCAAGATTTCTTCCGTTCTATTCAGATTTGTTTAAAGTCTAGGGAAGGATTCAACGCTTTAAGATGGTGAGTACAAGAACCACTTCCAACGTAGGTGATCAAGAAGGTCGGAATAGGCAAAATCCTACACAACTACAGTCAACCAATCAAGATGTTGCTGAACATACGGATCAGTCATGTCCGGTCACAAGACAAGAGTTCCAAGCGCTCCAGGAACTAACCCAAAGCCGACAACAGCTAACTGAGCAGTTGCGCGCTAACGCTGAGTTGATCGATCAGCTAAATCGCCAAAGGCGAAGAAGATCCAAAAGGGATCAAGCTCCTCATTCTTCCACCGAAAGCTCTGCTTCATCTGATTACAATGACAGATCTATCCGTCCTAGGCTAGACAGAAACCATGTGCAAGCTGTTGACTATCAACAGGCATTGACCGTTGGGCAAGTAAGAGTTGGTCCATCTACCAGCTTCCATACTGGACCCTCCTCCCGAGGAGGCACTATTCCGCAATACACTGCAGATGATCATGCTGCCACAGCCGCTGCAGTCGACATAGGAGTTGATACTCGAAACCACTCCAATCAGAATTACCATCAGCAGGGACATGCTCCAGAGCTATATATCCCAGAAGATGTCGAGCCAAGGAGGCGAGATATGGATCGTCGACGGCGCCCGATCCCACATCGTACTGTGGAACCTGACCACACCTTGGCTTACCACACACAGAATGTTCCGATGCCAGACCTCCCAGCCATGGTACGCCAAATGATTCGCGAGAGTCAAGGACTAACAAATGACGATTGGGGAATCTCCCGAAGTCATACCTCGTTCACTGATGACATATTGTATGCTGAACCTCCTCGGCGATTCAGGATGCCAACCCTGCCCATGTATGAAGGGAACTCTGACCCAAATCAACATATTCTGAAATACGAAAGGTCGATGACTGCTGCGAGAGCTGATGACGCAGTAAAATGCCGAAGTTTTCCCATTTCCTTAGGGGGAATTGCGACGATGTGGTTTACACGACTAACACCACGATCTATTTCTTCATTTGATCAGTTGGCTACCAAATTTGTTGAGCAGTTTCGTATGCATATTGCTAGACCTAAAGATGTTAATACCCTATCGAGTGTTACTCAAGCTCCAGGAGAAACACGTAGACGATATTTGGAGAGATTCAATGCTGCATGCGCAGAGATCACCAACCCTAGATAATTCTATCTTAATGGCTTTGACTAAAGGAATCGACCCTGATTCCGAGTTTGGAAATTGGTTAGCTGGAAAGCCTCCCGCATCGTTGGACCGTTTCTATTCCAAAGCCGCTCAATTGTTGAGGCAAGAGGATGCGAAACAGTCTAGGAAGCAGGACGATGCAAGGCCCAGCAGTAAAGGGATTCATAGTAATGTCGCGGTCAGACAGTCTGGCGAAAGTTCAGGAAAAGTCCAGTTGAATATTCAAAATAAACAGACCCAACAACCGAGGAACGGTGATAACCGGACCAAGAAGCAAGACCAGAATCGTGGCCCAAAGCGTAGAACCGCAATGTTTGATAGTTATACACCACTTAACACGTCGCTAGAAAACATATACCTGCAAACCTGTAATACTATGCAATACAAGAAGCCTGCTCCAAAGCCTTCGACGGAGAGGCAGGTTCAAACAGGAAAATTCTGTAGATTCCGTGAAAGTTACGGACATAATACTAATGAGTGTAGGCATATGTAAGACCTCATTGAAAAGTTGATCAGAGAGAGAAAGTTAGATCAATTCGTGTGGGCACCGCAGGCTGGTGGTGTGGGCCCCGTCAAGCCAAAATCGTGCACAAAACCAAGAGAGACAGGAAGAGCCCGCTCGTACGAGCGGGAGATTGGTCATAAACACAGTTAGTGGTGGTCCTCATCCAGCGGATCGAAGCTGGAGGGAAATGGAAGCATATGCTAATTCAATCAGGCATGTGAGTTTCGAAAGCTGCAGTACACTTGATGAAGGGGCTCCGGCCAAACAACAGAGGACGATGGCAGATGACATCATATTTAGAAACCGAGATGCTGACAAGGTCGAAGCCCCTACTATAGACCCACTAGTCATATCCGTTCAAGTTGGTCCTGCTTGGATGAAGAGGATCTTGGTAGACAGGGGGAGTTCTGTAAACATACTGTTTAAAAGAGCATATGATTTAATGAAGATGGAAGCTAAGGACTTAAAACCCTGTCTATCTCAAGTCCACGGCTTCAACGGAAGTGCGACGATACCAGCCGGAATGGTTGAATTGCCGGTGGAGTTAGGAGTGGGAGAATGCGGAAGAGTTCGGATATTGCAATTTGTTGTCTTGGATATTCCTTCTCCATAAAATGTTTTTTGGGCCGACCGGCCCTTGCTGAATTTAGGGCTGCTATTGCCCCATGGTGTTTAACTCTGAAGTTCCCTACTGACCACGGAATAGGAGTTGTACAAGGAGATCAAGCTGTTGGGAGAGCTTTCTATGTTGCTGAGCTGCGGGAGGCGCAGCGAAAAGAAAAAGAAAAGGGCGTAGAGGAATCCCTCTGTGTCCGTTTCACCGACAATTGACAATTAGCACCTGGGCCTCGGCCCGGGCACCATGACCAATTCCAGAGGGATCTTGAACCCAGAGACAGTGAAGATAGAGATGAATCCAGAGAAAGCCAAGCTTCCCCGGCCGAGTTCACAATTGACATTCCGATCAGTGATGATGACACTCAAAGGTGTTAAAAATCGGATCTCGGTTAGGCCCACAAGCACAGCAGGAATTGGTCGAATTTCTTCGAGCAAATCTCAACGTATTTGCTTGGACGCATTCTGATATGTGTGAGATCTCGCCAGACATCGCGAGCCACAACCTAAATATTGACTCGCGGTATATCCCGGTCAAACAAAAAAGGCGCGGTATGGATCCAGAGAGATCTGCCGCTCTTAGAGAAGAGGTTGATAAATTGAAGTCGAATGGGTTCATTAGAGACGCTTTATACCCGAAGTGGGTGTCCAATCTTGTACTCGTCCGGAAACCAAACGGGAAATGGAGAACATGTATCGACTATTCTGACCTGAACAAAGCCTGCCCGAAAGACAGCTTTCCACTTCCCCAAATTGATCAACTTGTAGATTCAACCGCCGGACATGAATTATTATCTTTCATGGATGCTTACTCTGGTTACAATCAGATACCCATGCATGTACCCGATCAAGAGCACACAAGCTTCGTAACCGACTTGGGATTATACTGCTACAAGGTCATGCCTTTTGGATTAAAGAATGCCGGCGCAACTTATCAACGCTTAGTCAACCGAATGTTTGCCAATCAGATTGGGAAAACTATGGAGGTTTATGTAGATGACATGTTGGTGAAATCACGATACTCCGTTGATCACGTCAAAGACTTGGAGTCAATGTTCAATATCCTCCGAAAATACGGGATGAAGCTTAATCCACTAAAGTGTCATTTCGAGGTCGCATCCGGAAAATTTCATGGGTTCATTTTCAACGCCCGAGGAATAGAGGCCAACCCCGAGAAGATCTGGGCTATCAGAAATCTTCAGACCCGGAGAACCATAAAGCAAGTACAGAGTCTTAATGGAAAAGCTGCAGCACTGAGCAGGTTCATATCGAAGTCGACCGACAAATGCATTCCCTTTTTCGATTTGATTCGAAAAGGGAAACGAAACTTTGAATGGACTGCAGAATGTGAAGGCGCATTTCAATCGCTAGTCCAACATCTTTCCGTACCACCAATCCTTTCAAAGCCTGTGGATCATGAACAGCTATATCTCTACCTGGCGGTATCTGAAAATGCAACCAGTGCTGCTTTAATTTAGGAGAAAGACCGAGTGCAAAAACCGGTCTACTATGTGAGTAAACGGTTAACCGCAGCCGAGAGAAATTATCCAAAGCTTGAAAAGTTGGCATATTGCCTAGTCATTGCCTCGAGGAAGCTTCGTCCATATTTTCAGGCTCATCCTATTACTGTGTACACCGATCAGCCCTTACGATAGGTACTCACGCGGCCTGAGTCGTCTGGCAGGTTACTAAAATGGAATATTGAACTGAGTCAATTCGACATCACTTATACTCCGAGAAGGGCCATTCACGGCCAAGTCTTAGCGGATTTTATAACCAAATTCACTGTTCCTGAAGAATTGCCCAAGACCAGCAAATCTCCCGAATACATCTGGAAGCTGTATACCGATGGTGCGTCAAACGATCGGTGCTCAGGGGCTGGGGTAGTGCTAGAAACCCTTGAAGGACGATCCATATACTATGCTTTAAAGTTCGAGTTTCGTGCAACCAACAATGAAGCTGAATATGAAGCTCTACTTACCGGGTTGAAGTTAGCCCGCGATTTGAGAATCATCGCAGTGGAAATTTATTGTGATTCCCAGTTAATTGTATGCCAGGTTTGGGGTGAATACCAAGCCAAAGATCGAAGGCGAGCCGCTTACTTAGCCCAAGTCCGGGAAATACTTGATCAGTTCGATTATTATACCATTTTCTACATCCCCCGAGAGCACAATCAGAAAGCCGATTCGTTGGCAAAGTTGGCAAGTACGGGCGAAGCTCAACAGCTGGGGCTTGTTCCGGTTGAAACCCTATCCTCCCCGAGCATTGATCGAAGGGAGACCGATTACGCATTTGAAGCTACCTCCAATAGGGAGTCATGGATGACTCCTTATTGAGATTATATCGAACATGTGCATTGCCCGAGCGTCGAAGCGAGAAAAGACAAGTTCTTCGAAAGGCCTCACGATTTGTAATTCAAAATGGAGTCATGTACCGGAGAGGATACTATGTTCCTCTCCTCCGGTGTATCGCGCACGATGAAGTCAAACGAGTGTTACACGATGTGCACGAAGGAGAATGTGGCGATCACACTGGGGGGCAAGTACTTGCCAAGAAAATACTCCGATATGGGTATTATTGGCCTACTGTTAATCGCGATGTTGCAGACTATGCTAGAAAATGTGACAAATGCCAGAAACACGCTAGAATTCCAAGAGCCCCGCCTACTGAGATAACCCAAATGGTCAGTCCTTGGCCATTTGCGGTATGGGGAACAGATATCATCGGCACATTGCCTCTGGCCAAAGGCGGCGCGAAATACGCCATCGTTGCAGTTGATTATTTCACCAAATGGGCTGAAGCCGAACCCCTTGCAACAATTACGACAAAGAAAGTAATCAACTTTGTGGTACGAAACATCATCTGCCGGTTTGGTCTCCCACATACTATAATCACCGATAACGGAGCCCAATTCGACAGTGCGGAATTCAAGAATTTCTGTCAACGATTCCACATCCATAAGAAATTCTCTGCAGTAGCACACCCTCAAGCGAATGGCCAAGTCGAAGCTGTTAATAAGGTTATCAAATCCATCCTAAAGAAGCGACTGGAAAAAGCCGGGGGCCAATGGGTCGACGAACTTCCTATGGCGTCATGGGCCTACCGAACGACTCATAAAACTGCAACTGGTCATACTCCATTTTCTCTATCTTATGGCTCTGAAGCCGTTATTCCAGTCGAATTGGAAGTTCACTCTCATCGTGTGACATATTATGATCCGAAAATGAATTCCATATTACTTGCTGAATCTCTGGATTTACTCGATGAGAAGCGTGAAGAAGCTGATTTGAGGGCAGCCGCATATCGGAATCGAGTCGCCCGAATATACAATGCCAAGGTCCGCCCGCGAACCTTCGTACTCGGCGATCTCGTAATCAAAAGAATTTATCCGGTTCTTTCGCACATGAAGCCAAATTGGGAAGGGCCGTATGTGATTTCACAAAAGCTCGGAGATGGCACGTTCAAATTATCAACCGTTGACGGTCTTACTTTGCCGAGAGCTTGGAATAGCGAAAGTCTTCGTCGCTACTACATATAAAAGAATTTACTTATTTATTTTTTGTCAATTTATTCCTTTGCATTTTATTCTATCATTTCGAGATTTAAATTTGTAATAAGGCAACCGACTTTGCCATATTTTCTCGTTTCAGCAATAAAATGCCATCTCTTCGAGCCTGAATTGTGATTTATTGAGTATGACGTACAATATCACGACGCACGGAGAGCTAAGTTCCATCATACGGTGGAATTTATTCAAATAGGGAGTGACTGAGATACGACCGGTCACTCGCTAAGTGAAATCCGAGCTCGGAGGCAGAACACTACATCTACATTCACAGGGATTGATACACAACAATCCCTCCTTGAACTCCAAATTCCCAAAGTAAGAATTGGAGTATAAACTTCAACTCTCGGTTCCCGGAGTGCGAACCGGAGTATAAATCCATCGCTCCCAGAGTGTGAGCCAACTCCAAATTCCCAGAGTGCGAATTGGAGTATAAACTTCAACTCTCGGTTCTCGGAGTGCGAACCGGAGTATAAATCCATCGCTCTCAAAGTGTGAGCCAACTCCAAGTTCCTAGAGCGCGAACTGGAGCATAAACATCAACTCTTGGTTCCCAAAGTGCGAACCGGAGCATAATCACTAACTCCAAATTCCCGGAGTGTGAATTGGGGTATAAACATCAATTACAGGTTCCCGGTGAGCGAACTAAGTCATAAATATTGATAATTAATAAGTTCCCAGAGTATGGACTGAACTGTTAATTGCAAATTGTGTTAAGTCCCCGGAGTGTGGACATGTCTTCAAGAATCATGACATATGTGAGCACGAGCTAATCAACACAATACTTAAGCAAAAGAGAAAAGAGTTGTTTTTCATTTCATCAACAAACAAAAAAGGATTATGATTACATGACAAAACAAAAAATTATCAATAAAGTGGAGGCCGAATGCACATTTATACAAGGCTCTAAAAAAAATTGCTATCTACAATTACATGATCAATCAGGAAGCTCACTCCTTCTTCTTCCGAGGCTTCTTCTTTGGGGACGAGCCGCTGGAAACTACCCGGCTTCATACGAATTTTCTTGCCCTTTTTGGGACATTCTCCAGATCTGGCATAATATTAATATCTTCCTCAGAGCTGGAGGGGACAGAGATCCTTTTGGGAGGACGAACTGGAGGCATAGGAGCAGTAACAGGAGTTTTTTCAGCAACACTCGAGACGGTTACTGTGCCACCAGGAGAAATAAACATTAAAGGAGTTAGGCTTGGTGGAGAAACATCACCTTCGGAATCACCAACCGTCGTCCCCGCAGCCATTTCAGCACTTATCTCGGCAAGGATTTCTTCTTCTCAGGAAGATCGAGCAGCGCTGGACACACTGATGGTCGGCATAAACGATCTAAAGGTTGGAGCAACTCCGCCCATTGCGAAAGAAGGATCGGTAAAAGGTTCGCAGGGTTGCTTGAGGAGTTCCTCAATCATCTGAGCATCAAGCGACATTGAACTCACCTCTCCAGTCTCGCCGGTTACGGCGGCAGTCGTAATGGCTTCAGTAACTACAGCCCTTTGCAATGACTGCGAAACTTATGGTACTAAAGGTGCTGGCGCATCACTTTCAGTCACTGATCGAAAAGAAACGAGAATAGTCAGTCAAACAATCTGTTTCAAGTTCGTCATTCTAAAACACTTAAGGATTATTTGAGATACCTTCTTTGCCTCGGATTGGTGAGGAGACGAGTTCGGAAACAACAGTTGTACCAGGAGACAGTTCCGGTTGATCCGGGTTATAAGCAGGAACAACATGTGGACCGACTGTAGCAGTAGCTCCAGACGAGGTCGGGGCAGCAACTAAAACATCCTCACCATAATGTGCAGCTCCAGAACCCTCGCCAGTCTCCGCATGGTGAAAACCAAGTCTCTCTCTCTCAGCCGAGATCATCGCTTCGTGAAGAAGTTTCCTTTCCTCCTCGTTCAACAAGCGAGACTCGAGTTCAAATTCATCCACGGCACCTTTGGGGAGAGATGCTTTTTTGCTTGCCACCAATTTTTTCCAAGCATTGAGTAGAAGCATAGAATAGTCTCCGAGCCACGAGAGATTCCTGTGCTCAAGCACATTAGCATTATAAGTGTCAAGAAGCTCATCAAATTCGGCTTCTACCCTGAACAGCTCTGCCTGGACTCCCCCCTCCACTTCTGCCTCCGCCGCTTTAACTCTGGCAGCCGCCGCATCTCGCTCAGCTCGGAGAGACACGGCTTGCTCACACGCTTCTTGTGCGGCCACATTAGCATCGTCTTTTTCCTTGTTAATATCGGCAAACTTAGCCTTTAATTCCTCCAGTTCTTTAACTGCTGCATCCCGTTCGGCCTCAACATTTTTGTACCGATGGCCCAAGTCTTCAACTAAAGTGCAATGTGCTTGTTGCATCTTCGCCATCTCCACTAATGTCTCATCAACCTTTTTTAGCGACTCAACTTGGCCTTACGGGAGGATTCCGTCTTAGATTGAAGTACATCAACAATACGGTTCTTCTGAGCCAAGTCGGCTTCCAATTTCTCGATAATTTGGCTCGATCAAAAGCTACTTTTGAAGCTTTAACAGCCACCTTATACCATTCTTTATACTGAGCATAGAAGTCGCGGGTATAACTGAGGGTGGTGTTCACGGCCTCTTCGGGAATCCTTTTGTGATTGGGAGGAAAGATATAACCGTCGAAGCATATTTCTGGAAAATCTTTCTTCAGTTGAGCGATTCTTATAGCCCCTTCACCAGAAGGTTTGAGAGGAGCCTCCTCCGCAGCCGTGGTCATAACAACCTCTGTCCTAGAATGATGTGGCTCAAGCCTCGAAACTTGCGAAGACAGTTGATGTCGTAAAGGCTCAGATACCTGGATATGGATTCAGGGTGGCGGAGGAGAACGAGAAGGGGAGCGATATCTTCGATCTCTGTCCGATCGCTCCTTGCTAGAATAATATCGGGAATGGTCCCTCTCACGATGCTCTTGCTCATAATGCCTCCGTTCACGATCATGATCAGAGTCCCTACGGCGAGATTCATAATAAGATGAAGAATGATGCACTCGCCGAAGTCTATCAAGTGTAGTAGGACGACCCGACATAGCACCTATAAAGAGGAAACAATTCGATTAAGTACCAAGGAAAAGCACCACCAAGCACGTGGAAGTCGTGTAGTGTTATGAAAGTATATATAAATGTGCAAACCCCCCGACCAACCAGAAGTGTCGATTACACTAACGGGTAAAGACTCGCTTATATCAAGCGCTTCCCGGAGCTCTTCCAACCCGGGC
The DNA here is from genome assembly GCA_030765085.1 of Allium cepa. Lineage (NCBI taxonomy): Eukaryota > Viridiplantae > Streptophyta > Magnoliopsida > Asparagales > Amaryllidaceae > Allium > Allium cepa. The sequence goes on from CM060937.1 coordinate 593,149,860, forward strand.
CCATGGTGGAGAGATACGTAGTCCGGAATAGGAATGTCGTCCAGCCCTTTGAAAGAGTCTCCGGACCGGCTAGGAGCGGCGTCGGAGATAGTGACCCCAGGTATGGAACGGGTTACGACTACAGACTTCCGTCTCTTAAACTTAGGTACAGCGGCCTTGCCTTTCCGACCCTCTTCCATTCGGGAAAGGTCGGCGGCTATCTCAGTGTCCGTGGGCGTTCTTTCATCATCGCTTGCTTCTCTTATCACAATGCCAGGTTTTCTTTTTACAACTTTCTTCTTCTTCCTCGAGGCCGGTTTTTCCAACCCTTCAATTACAATACTTTGATTCATCTCAATCAAACCCAACGTCCTTAAGTTATCGTCGGTCAACAACAAGTCGATGTGCCTTGAATCACTTGGGACCATTTGCAAGCTTTGGACGATGCCCCTATAATGCCCACCGGTAGGTCTCAAAATAATGGCTATAAGAATAACAGAGTATTAGTGCAAGTATTAAGAGTGGCCGTTCAAGGATAACTTATGATACGTACGTTTGGATAACCATCTCGTGGCAAACCCTGGAGGGCATCGAACAAAAAACCACTCATTCTTGAAATAGCTAAGCCTGGTCCAGGCCCCAGTCACAACCTGATAGTTTCTGACCGCTTCCAGGAAAGTGAAAGATGGGCTGTCACCCCTACTCTTGAAATTGAATATGTGCCTGATCTCGTTTGGCCTTGGTGGACGAAAAAGGCAGTCCATAAATATAACGAAGACGCTATTCAGCAATGCATGCCCGTTGGGATGGAGTTGTGAAGGGGCAATTCCTAAGTACGTCAGCATCTCTCTGATGTATTGGTTAAAAGGAGGAGAGATCCAGCCGCGCAGGCATGGCGGTAAAAGGCAGTATATCCTTCAGGCGGATTATGTGGTCCGTCATCAGCACTAGGTAATAAAACATCGTCTGGGGATATGTTATGTTTCAAACATATCCGACCCAATAATGCTTCGGAGATATTAGACTGGACGGAATCAACGGGGTCCTCGATAAATAAAGCCTCCGGCAACTCATCCGGAGCCGAATCTATAACTTCAGGAGGGATTTCCGGAATCTCAAGCACTGGAGGAGGCGAGCTTTATACCTCTTGTTGTTGAGAACTTGAAGACTCCATAATTAGGTAACTCACCAGAAAGCAGCGTTAGGTACAAAAGGAGCCCGTATATTCCTCGGTGTGAAGTGTATGAATATATCGTGCAGTGCAAGTGCTATACATAACTTAAGCAGATTTTACAAGTTGAAACAAGATGTCTGAATGATGAAGCTTTGGAATTTGAGAATGGAAACGACCATCATCACTGACCGTCACACCCACACCATCCGGATGCTACTGACCAATTCAAGTATAAGTATATAATATTGTTCGTTAAGTCACAGTTCCATCGACGAGCTTTCAAAAGGAGGTCAAGTCTTACAGTCAAGTTCAATTATGCAAGGCCGAAGCTCGTCGGAGTCAAGTATGCTAAAGTTCATTATGTTCATCAAAGTTCGACTTGAAATTGGTCGTAGTTTAGATGTTGGAACAAATCAGAAGAGTAGTAGTCTCTGGAGCGAAGACGTTCGAATCGGTCGAATCGAATCGATACGAGTCGAATCGATGCCAATCGAATCGATGTGATTCGAATCCATGTGGTTCGACTCGATGTAACTCTGGGGCAAGATTTGCTTCGAACCCATCGGCGCAAGGTAACTTCGAATCGATCGAAGTTCGATGCCTACGAATCGATCGAAGTTCCATGCCTTCGAATCGATCAAAGTTCCATACCTTCGAATCGATCAAAGTTCCATGCCTTCGAATCGATCGTTGGACCATTACTTTGAATCGATCGACACGAAGCACCTTCACAAGCATCGATTCGAAACCCTGCTATGTGAATCGATTCGAATGACAACTTTCTGAATCGATACGAGGCTGAGAAAGACAATGTCCTTCGAAAGCTCCGCTCCTCCAAGACAACGCTCTGGGTCGATACGATACGAAAAGCTTCATTTCTCAAAACCATCGAATCGACCCATTTCAAATCTCACCACTCTTCAAAATTTTCAAAAGAAAAGATTCAATCGATGCCAAAATATTCTAGTTTCATGATTCACAACTCGATTCGATCCCTCGATTACCTGATTTGATTTGGTTGCGTGGGAAGGCGTGAAAGAATTTGATCGATTCGTGGGAAAGCACGGTTGATTTGGCTCTGGGAGATCGATTCGAAGAAGCATCTAAAGCAACAGTGAAAAGTAAAAGGTGAAAGTGGAGATGGCCTTGCGTATTTATATGGGTTCAAGAAATGGGTTGTGACACTTCGTCTCCCGGTCATTTTGACCTCCTACCATTAGTCAATAACCAGGCAACATCAGTTCGAGCGACTACCCAACTACCCACCTTGTTCGAATCCATCACAACAAAGGGTCCTTTCACCGCGTTCGAATCCATCCCAGCGTAGAGCTGTTGCTTCGATTCCATCACACGGCAGAGTCCATACTTCACTTCGAAGCCATCACCTTCCTATCCTTTACACGATCGAATCCATCCTAACTTAATCGATGCGAGGCATCATCAATTCGAGGAAGCATTAAGCAAAGGATGGATTGAAAACCAACGACTCGAAGACAATCGATTCGAACACACGTAGCTTCGAGTCCATTAAAGGACGTTGATGAGAGCAAACGAATCGCAACGATTTAAAAAATTAATTGTCTGCCTTTTATACCGATTCAGGAGAGGATCGATACAAGAGGACGATTACAGACAATCATAAAAACAGTGTTTTAACTCGAATCACAAGATCGGTTCAGGAGAGGACCGATGCAGAATTCGATAACAAACCGAACTAACAACGACTTGCAATCATGCAACGTTAACTAAAGCCAAGATAACACATATCTGCACATATGTTTGATTAATACTTGATCTTTGATGTTCACAGGGATCAAATGCTCATCTCGCCATGATGTGAACGGAAAAATCACAATCATACAGCGGTCAATTACAGCAATACAAAGTACAACTTTCGATAAAGCGTGTCGTAGTTGTCCAACGTGAGATTGCAGCTTTTCAAAGCACGTCATGTTTACACAAGACGTACTCTAGGGGGCAAATGTTATCCCGCCTTTTGGCAAGGCCGAGATACCAAGGAACTGGCTGGGAAATAAGGGTCATATCTCCCCAACATTGAATAGCTATTGGGTAACTCCAGATATCGATGAATTTCACCCGAGTCCGAATTGGGCTACAATTGACAAGACATGTCAAGCAGAGCCATGAAAGCCAACGTTCCAAATTTCAAGGTAATCCGAGTTCATATGCACAAGTTATCACCAACAAAAAGTGGAGGAGATAGCCCTAGGTTCGAATCCACACGCCATGCCATAGGCTCGAATCCATAGGCAGAGATGCCGTTCGAATCCATCAAAGCGAACAACGTTCGAATCCATAAAACCAAGCCTCAGCTCGAACCCATCAGACATGCATTGCTTCGAATCCATGAGTAGTACCTTTACTTCAACTCCATCGAGCAAGCCCTCAGATAGCCATGCGTCGAATCCATGCTCGCATGCCTTAAGTTCGAATCCATTGGAGCATTCCCACCATCGAGTCCATTAAGGAAGGGTCCTTCGAATCCAAGCAATTGAGGGAGCTTCGACTCCATTCCCTGCTTGTCTTTGAATCCCCATGTTGAGACAACTTCGAATCCATCCAGGTGTCCCACTTGGAATCGATGCCAATGCAGTTTTTTCGTATCGATCAATTGAAGTATGTTATGATCGATACGAACGAGACGTTGTTCGAATCGAGGTATGGTCGAAGCCTTCGAATCCATTCAGATCAAGGTGGTGAAAATCATGGAGCCGACCCTGTCAACTCGGAGTGGATAGTGGATCAACACGAAAAACGCACGCCACGTCAACAACATCATGCGCAAAGCCATCGATTCGACCCTATCGATTCGAAGGGGGTCGATTCGAATGGAGCACACTAACCGAAAATGCAATCTTGAATCGATCATAACTCGAGATCTACAAGTCCAAGTGCCATGAAATTTTTAAAGGAGTTTGCTTACATGTTGAAGAATGTTCTCACCAAATTTCAGCTCAATTGGACACTTTATTGATCGATTCGAACCAAGGGTCGAATGATCCCAAAGTGGGCCCGGATCTCCAGAATTCGGCCATGTGGGCCCCCTCACGTGCCAGAAGCGGTCTCCCCGAATTTTAGGCGAAATATCAGCCTCCAGCACCTATAAATAGAGCCCCTGGTCATTTAGAAAGGGGATCGGAGAATTTTTAGAGATAAAGCACGCCTGGACGCTGCCAGAATCACTCCATATCATTTTCACTGTTGCTGTTTTTGAATTTTAAGTCTATTGTCTGCTGTACTTCGCTCTAGAGCACTTGTAGTCTTCAAGTATCAAGCAATAAAGTGATAAAACTTCATAGTGGATGTAGGCAGAACGCCGAACCACTCTAAATTACTGTCTTCTGTGCAATTTACTTTTCTGTGACTTGGAGTTTTTTTTAGATAATCCTCATTTTCAATTTAATTTCTTCATTTATTATCTCTTCAAAAACTTCCGAAGGGTGTTGCCCAATTTTGGTGCAAACACACACTTCGTCATGCATCTATCTTTTCGTACGGCAATCCAAATGTAGAGACTTATTTTTCTAATTGATACCAATTTTCTACCAATACAGTCTGCAAACTGGATGGGACCACATCTCGAACTAAACTAAGAACATGTTCATTAATTTGTGTATATAGTTGTATGCGGATTTTATGGCAACTAACCTAGAAGTCGCTACCGACCCCATCATTGGACAGCCATCAAAAAGCGGTCTTTTTTATGCTTCTAACAAGTCAAAAAATTTCTTAGCTTTTGGATTTTGTTCTACCTCTACATCCAACGAATTAGGCAACATACACGGACCAACGACATCAATAACCATTTTTGTCATTCTATTTTCTAAAGTAGTGGATTCTTCAAAATCAACATCAATATTTACGTTATCATCCTCACCAACCACCGATTTATTATAATAACATTCGTCGTATCTTCATAATGATGTATCCACACAAATAAATCATCCATAAAGCCATATTTAGTCAAATGCTTTTGAACAAATTCATAAGAATGATGTTTTATGGCTTTACACTTCTCACAAGGACAACGGATTTCTGTCATGTTTGTCTCGTTGGAAGATATCACTAGCATAAACTCAGTTAAATATCTTAAAAACTGAAATGGAATCGTTCCTCTATGCCCTGCATTTTTGTACATCCAGGCTCGACGAACTTTCAAATGTTCCTCTAGTATTTCATATTTAAGGTAAGTTAGTTTATTACTCAAAACAAAACAAAAAAATATATGTTTGGCATTATATATGTTAACTTAATTTTACAAGTTAATAATGTTTTAAAAATAAATGTGTCGTAGGTTTTTTCTATTTGCACAAAAATTCAAAACTGAGTCGTTTTCTTATTCTCAACCAATTTAAATACAGAGGTATTTTTTTGCTTTTTTATTAACATAATAAATTTTGAATACAAGTAATTTACATAAGAAATTGTAAACTAACAAAACAGAAATAATTTCTGTTAAAATCTTTATAATGATAGAATAATTTATCATTTATATTTTATATTTATCACTTGAAATGTTTTTGATCACTTAATTTTATTTTTATTATTTACTTAATTTACTTTGTATATTTTCTATATTAATTAGAAAATATCATATTTGAATAACATGTTTGTAAAACAACTATAATTAAATATATAAGAACATTTACTAGGTGAAATAGCCTTGTGTTGTTCCAATAAGAGTAGATATAAATCATAAATGGCGAAACACAACATAATAGAAGAGAAACATTTTTTATGAAGTTTAAAAAAATCAAGTTGGCGCAGCTAATAAGATAGTGCAATACATGATGATGTTGATGCGAGCAGCCAGCAGAAACCAGTAGAAAATGAGGTGGATACTGATATTGTTGAGAGAACACTACCTAAAAAGAATAACAAAAATGTGCAGCAGAACAACTGATAAGTAGCAGTAAAAGGGAAAGACATGTGCTGCCAAAAAAAGTGATGTTATAGAGAGGGACGCCTACAAGTAAGGACGTGGACGGTCATGGAACATCCTGTTGGGCGAGAAACATGAGTAGGAAAAGCTAAATGTTGTGCGGATTGGTAATGCTCAATCATTGGTGGAAGCAAGAATTATTCTCTAATTTTCAAAATCCACTCATGTTAAGATTTTGCAAACCGTAACCTATTCAGGGTTGATAAAAATTCGTTTGAGATGATGCCACTCAACTAGCAAGTAGCTCATTGTGCTTCAGATACATGCATTCAGGCAGAGAAACTGCATGTGCAAAGCTGCTTTACATACATGATGATCATGTCATTATTTTCATTTATATTTCTTTTTAAACTTGTGCGTTTGATCCTTTGTCTATAAACATTAAACTATTGAAATAATAAAATCTAACCACCAAATAAAATATAAGAATAAAGTTGTAAAGATAAATAAGTTTATTACTTTAAAAAGGAATAAATCAGTTATCTTTTTTCTCAAAACAATACTCTTGCATTTCTTTTTTACTCAATTATGTGTGTTTTCAAATGTTTGTTTGCATTTAACTTCTAAGAAAAAAGATAGACAAAATACTTCAAAAGTAAAAGACTAAATATTCATGCTTCGGACAAAAGTAGGGTTTATATTTAGATTTTGAAAAAAAAATGACACATAAACTTATCCTTTTATCACTACAATGCTTTAGCATTCGTTTTTTTATTGTTTTAAAGAATTACATTTAATCCATTTTCTTCACTTAGATTTCAAATAAAAATATAAATAATTTACATTTTGAACAAAAGCTAAATTAGTTAATTAATATTAAAAAAGATTAATGGAACAGTCTTTTCATTAAAACAACGATTTAATTTAATTAATTAAATCAGATGCATTCAAACTTTCCTTCATTTAACTTGTTGTCCAAAATTCTTTCAATTTTTTATTTTGAATAATCATATATTCTCATAATAAAATGGTTTGCATTTATCAATCAAAATGCTAAATGATTTTAAATTTATTGAATAGCTAACAACTAATAACAAGCAAGCCAATTTCAGCAAAATAATCAAAATAGAAAATTGATAAATATATCTGTCATTTTCAAGTATAACAATACTGCTAAAAAAACATAAATCGGATTTGGAATAAACTCCACAGCCAGAATAACTCAATGAGAATAATGAGTTAAATCTAACGATGATGTAAAATTCTTAAATTTTAGGATCCAAAAATGTATGAAATTAAAAGCGTGTCCACAATGTATATTTTGAAATAATCATGATAAACTTATGTAGTGTGCACATGTATGCATGTATGTGTGTGTGTGTGCGCGCGCGCGCGCGCAAACATAATGACAGAACTAAAGCTGAAAGGTTACTTCTATATTTTTCAGGTTTAGACTATGCACAACAAGTTGATTTAGGTCACTATTATCATGTATGCTATGAAGGCTGCTTGATTAACTTCGATATCAAAGAAGAAGAAGAAGAGGCATCTCATTTGTATCCAGAAGTTGCATATGTTCGAGTGATCTCAAGCGCTATGTTTGAGCGAACATGTATGTGATTGTGTGTTATCTCGGTGGTTGCTGATGTGATCAATCATAAATAAAAAGTGTGTGATTTTGTTTACCAGATTTTTCTTGAAATTTCCAAGTTGAAAATGTTTTAATTAAAATGACAATATAAGAAATCGAATAAAAAGCTAACAAAATGCACTACCGATAGATAGTTAAATTGTTTGACTGGCCTTCTTACAAGTTTCTAGAGTTTCTTTATTTGTTTACTTTCTTTTTGGATTTACATATACATAGATATATGTATGTATGTATGCATGATTTTTACTTGTGTGCGTGGACAGTATGAAACACTTATAAATAAATCCTACTGGCGAACTACATAAATGAATAAAATGGTCATGGGAATAGACACACAAGCTGAAAAAGTAATTACTATGTGATAAAATAAAATTTTATTAGTACTCATAGAGGGAAAAAAAACTCCTTTTTGTATGTGTAAAAATTTATCGTAAGTTGTATTAAGTGATAGAATCTCATTTGTAAAAACTGTATCCTAAGCTATAACATGTTGCTTAAAGTCTTAGGCCCTAACTATCATCATCATACATACTTGAAATCCTTCGCTTTAGCAAACAAAACTTGTTACTGATGATTCATTGATAGTTATCTGAAATGAATACATAGAATTTCATAATCTTAAGAAAATTTGACTGAAGGGTCAACCATAATATGAATGCCGAATTTAAAGAAGAACCAGCATGTATAATTTAACGGTGTGATAACCCAAAGTTATAATCATAAGATATGATTAATTCAGAAAACTAGCAGCTAGCCTTCACGTACATTCAACAGTCTGATGATTCAAAGCTTTAGTCTCTCTCTTTTTATTTTAAACCTAATGGAAAAAGAAAGAAAAGCCTGCTTCGATGAAGCTACCTTGATTACAAGTACAAATTTTGATAGTCTTAAAAATTTACAATGCTTAAATATGGGTTAACCTTTCAAGAAAGACAAAAAAAGTGATCTTTCTATAAGTTGTAATCACAAAAAATATGTAAAGTAAAAAAAAATCATCACCAAAATCCTAAATATTAGATTGATGCTCCAGATCAGCATATTGTTTGAACTTCTAAACATCAGCGATCTTTCCTATAACCATATTAGAATATCACGTGTAGTAATAGCTTTATACAAGTTACATCATGTACACCACAAATACGAGTTACATCATGAACTAGAAACTATACATTTAGCCAGAAATTATACATTTAGCCAGAAATTATACGTACAGGAATTGGGGATAGCTACTGGCGGCCTGTGACACGGCGGATATAACGGATGACGACGAAATGTGGATTTCGTGTCAGGCTAATCGATGAATCGATTAGGTGAAACAAGATAAATCGATGGATTGAAAATACCGAATACCCAAATTCGTTGATCTCAAGAGATACCGAATTCTAGCTATCTCCAACACGTTGATCGCGCACGATACCGTGTTAAAAGATCTACGACTCTTCTACGTTTATCTCGCGCACGAGATTCCGTGAATCGGCTTCAAATCCGTTGATTCGAGCGCACTCGAATAACCGAAAATGGAGAAAGGAGCTCACACTCAACTTCCAATTTCAAGAAGCACAAAGCACTCAAACAAAAGTTATATTCAAAATCAACCACCTTTACAATGACCCGACAACCCTATTTATAAGGTTACAACACTGCTAACCTAACCAGGTACTCGCGACCTACGGGTTACGACCTAAGCAATAATAGTACAAACGACCTTACAACACTGCGACTCAACATGTATACAACATGAGTTACGACTTAAGGAAAATACAACTACAACACATTTCACGAGTTAACAAATATATTACCTAACAGTTACACGACCTAACAAAACAACTCTGGAAAGCACGGTAGCGACCTTTTGGAAGCGACCTAAGAGAATGCTTCTGGGAAACATTCACGCGACCTAACACTTGAGCGACATACGGAAATTGTTTCATGCGACTTAAGAAATGTAACATATCTTCAAAGCCTTGCGACTTAAGATCTGAGCGACCTAACTCGTTAGGTCGTAACCGGTTGGGTCGGAGCGACCTAAGAACATGTACACTGGATTGCTTAGCTCGCTAAGCCCTTTAGGTCAGAGCGACCTAAGGAATGCGCACTGGTTTGCTTGAATGCCTTAATGCCTAACTCGTTAATTCACGAGCGACCTTCACTAGGTCGTGAGCGACCTAAGGTCCTTGAACGACTCCAATCCATTGAGTTGGTAGATTGCGCTGCATCATCCTCCCCCAGTTGACAAGGATTCGACCTCGAATTTGCACATTCCTCTTCCTCGACAGGCTCATTCCTATGAAATGGAATCAAGTATTTAACGTTAAAAACGTCTGTAGTGTGAATGTGTTCCGGCAACCTCAACCGATATGCATTATCATTGATCTTCTTCAGGATTTCCACTGGACCAATTTTTCTAGCTTTCAATTTATTGTACGTTCCCACTGGAAAACAATCTTTTGTCAACATTGCGTAAACCAAATCACCTTCTTCAAATTCTACACCCCTTCGCTTCTTATCTGCCAGTCGTTTATACTTCTCATTTGATGCAAGCAATCTTTCATGAACAGTTCTGTGACACTCCTGCAACTCATTCACGAAATCACCAGCTCGTTTAACAACTTCCTTCTGATATGGCATTGTCGTCAAATTCAACGGTCCCTTCGAAATTGCGGAATATACAACTTGAAATGGACTGAATCTAGTACTTCGATTGACTGCATGATTATATGCGAATTTCGCCTGGCATAATTTCATATCCCAGCTCTTTAAATTATCTTTCACAAGACATCTCAACAAGTTTTCCAATGATCTATTCACCACTTCCGTTTGCCCATCTGTTTGCGGATGATAGGCGCTACTAAAATTCAGCTTTGTTCCGACCATCTTCCACAAACTCAACCAAAAATTACTTAGAAATCGAGTATCCCGGTCAGAAACAATGGACTCAGGTAGCCCATGTAGTCGATAAACTTCCTTAAAGAATAACTGAGCAACACGGACTGCATCAGCGGTCTTTTTACAAGCTATGAAATGTGCCATTTTCGAAAACCTGTCCACCACCACATATATAGAATCATTCCCTCGCTGAGTCCTTGGCAAGCCCAACACAAAGTCCATGCTAATATCAACCCATGGTCTAGTAGGCACAGGCAATGGCATATACAATTCAACATTCATAGCTGTCCCTTTGGAAACTTGACATATGTGATATCTCTCCACAAATCTTTCAACTTCTTTTCTCATGAAAGGCCAAAAGTATGATTGAGAAATCAACTGCAAAGTACGATCTCTTCCCACATGACCTTCTTCATGCAATTCTTTCGAAATCTTCATTCGCAAACTGCAATCTAGTATACATAATTGATTTCCCTTGAAAAGAAAACCATCCACTAACAAGTACTCATCCGTCTTTCCCTTCTCGACCTTATCTACAACCTTGGAAAAGTATGGATCATCAACAAATAATTCTGGCAACACATCAAACCCTATCACTTCAGCCCTCATTGTGGTCAACAAATGATTCCTTCTGCTCAATGCATCTGCCACATGGTTTGTAACTCCCGATTTGTGTTTCACAACAAATGTAAACTGTTGCAAGTATGCAATCCAAGAGGCATGCCTAGCTGCAATCTTGTCCTGCCCTTGCAAATGCTTCAACGCTTCAACGCTTCATGATCAGTATATAAAACAAATTCTTTATGGAACAAATAGTGTCTCCAATGTTTCACAGCTTGCACAACAACATAAAACTCTACATCATAAGTATTATATCTCGTCTTGGCTCCCGAAAGCTTCTCACTAAAATAAGCAATAGGATGGCCCCTCTGACTTAACACCCCTCCAATTCCAACCTTAGATGCATCAGTATGTAGCTCAAACAACAACTGAAAGTCTGGTAACACTAGAATGGGCGCTGACATCAAAAGTTCCTTGATCTGCTCAAAAGCAAATCCTGCTTCCTTTGACCATGAAAATTGCTTCCCCTTCATACAATCAGTAACTGGTGCCATCATGCTACTGAAATGTGGTATAAATCTTCGGTAGAAGGATGTTAAACCATGAAAACTTCTAACTTCTGTTATCGTCCTGGATTGTGGCCAATTTCTGATTGCTTCAACTTTATTCTGATCCACCTGTATACCTCCTTCTGATACAACATAACCCAAAAATAAAACACTATGCGTCATGAACACGCATTTCTTTATTGCAGCATAAAATTGTTTCTTTCACAGTATCATCAACACTTCTCTCAGATGATGCAAGTGTTCTTCTGGGCTTTCACTATATATAAGTATATCATCAAAATACACCACCACGAACTTCCCAATAAATGGTCTGAAAATTTGGTTCATCACTCTCATGAAGGTACTTGGCACATTCAAAAGACCAAACGGCATAACCAACCATTCATACAACCCCTCCCGTGTCTTGAACGCTGTTTTCCATTCATCCCCTGGTCTTATACGAATTTGATGATAACCACTCTTTAGATCAATCTTCGAAAAGATAACAGCTCCACTGATTTGATCCTACAGATTATCAAGCCTTGGCAACGGAAATCTGTATCTAACAGTTATTTTGTTAAGTGCCCAGCTATCTGTACACATCCTCCACGTCCCATCCTTCTTCGGCACCAACAATGCTGGTACTGCACAAGGGCTTAAACTTTCCTGTATGCGCCCCTGTTTGAGCAACTCTTCATGTTCCCCTGGACTCATTCTGTAGTGTGGTCTTTGTGGCAACACAGCTCTCGGCACAAGATCGATTTGATGTCTCTCAATGGTGGTAACCCCTTTGGCAGCTCTTCAGGGAATACGTCTTCAAATTCCTTCAGTACTGGCTTAACTTCCTCTGGAACTTCAACCTCCTCACTACTTTCACGTCCGATCAACAAAAACACTTCAGGTTATCCTCCACTTCCTTGACAAACTCCTTCAACGATAGCAAAGTTTTCAGCTCTTCAATCTCCTCCAACTTGCTTTCTTCTTGTTGTCGCTTTTTAGGAACTAAAGTGATTTTTGTGCCCTCAAACATGAAACTGTAGCTATTGGTACGACCATCATGTTGTACAGCTCTATCATACTTCCACGGTCTCCCCAACAACAGATGACATACATCCATATCAACCACATCACACCAAATTTCATCTTTGTATATCTTCCCAATCAAAAAAATTAAGCAAGCTCTTCTACTAACCTTCACTTCCACACCTTTCCTTAACCACGCTAACTTGTAGGGTTTAGGATGCTTCTCGGTCTTTAATGCCAACTTCTTTACAGCTTCTGAAGAAATGATGTTATCACAGCTTCCTGCATCAATAACAAACTTGCAAACATTCCCCAGAATAGTGCACGTCGATTGAAAGATATTACTCCTCAACCAACTGGTCTCCTCTTCCTGTTTTGGCGTCAAAGAAGAACTTCTCATCATTAAATTACACCCTTCGTCTCCCGACACTTCTTCTTCCTCCTCATCTTGTGGTGAATTAAAACATTCTGCTTCTGCATCCTCAACCTCAGCAACCATCGCTCGCTTCTTCAGATTCGAACATTCATTGCTTTTATGACCAAACTCCTGACAATTAAAGCATTTGATACTACTATTGACCTTGGTCTTGGCAACTTCATTAAAAACTGGTTTATTAACAGCCTTGGAAACATTCGCATTGCTACTAGCCCCTTTCACTTGATTGTTGGAATTTGTAAACACACCACCTCCTCGTCTCCCTTGTTTCTCCCAAGCAAGCACTTTTTGATGTGCTTCAGCAATAGTTCTTGGATCGAACATATTCACCATATCTTGAATCTGCATTCTCAACCCTCCAACAAATCTAGTGGTCAATTGTTCCTCTGTCTCCATGATAACATTTCTGGCAATTAGTTGATAAAATTCATCTGCATAATCATTAACTGACTTCATTCCCTGTCTCAAATTCTGCAAGCGTTGATACATAAGAGACTGATAATTATAAAGTAAGAAAGTAGCCTTCATTAACTTCTTCATCTTCTCCCATGATTCAATCTTTTACTTCCTCATTCTCTCCCGTGCAAGTTTAGTTTGTTGCCACCATGCCAAAGCTCTCCCTCTCAAACGTGTAGCAACTAACTTAACTCTTCAATGCTCAGGAACTTCTTTAAAGTCAAAAATTTCTTCAAGATTAGATAACCAATCCAGAAATTCTTCTGCTACCATTCCACCTTTGAATTCTGAAATTTCTGTCTTCATCCCTGACTCCCATCGATGATCATCTTCAACCTCTAGATATTGATTTTGAACTTGGTCTCGATCTCGATAATGAACACTTCCTCTATCACCATCCTCATCAAAATCAAATGTACGTCTATATCGATCTCGACCATTAACTTCTCTTCGATCACGCATATCTCTTCTACTATGTCTCTCGTCATCATGATATGGATCATGTTCATACTCCCGTGGAGTTCTTCTCTCTACATTCCTATACTCATGGTGATCTCTTCTCGACGAAACTGATTCTCTTCTTTCTCGATACGATTGTGGCGACACCCTCCAAACTTCCGTAACCGATGGCGAAACTCTGTTTCCTCCATGGTTCGAGACTGGTGATCTTCTCCTTTGACTTTGATTCATATCGATCATCAACTTTTCTAACTTCCTAATACCTTCATCGAATTTTTCATTGATAAGTTGTTCCATTTGCTCAGCTTCTTATCTTCTATACAAATCTTCAATATTCTGATGACGGTTAGCTCTTCTCGGAGGCATGATTATCAACAACAACAATCTTCAACAACTCGACTTGAACAACTTCAACAACTGAACTGACTTTCGGCTTGCACTTAGCTCGGCTCGGTTTGGACTTAACTCGTACTTGATCTTGATGCACGGCTCAAACTCCAAACAGCCTCGGCTTTGTCACAAACTTCAAAAATTCACTTAGCTCGGCTTTGCTTGATTTAGCTCGGTCGTGACTCTTCAAACTCTTCTCCTTGGCTCCAAAGACTCGACTTAGCTATGATTGGCTAAGTCTAGCTCTGATACCTAAATTGACGCAGCGGATATAACGGATGACGACGAAATGTGGATTTCGTGTCAGGCTAATCGATGAATCGATTAGGTGAAACAAGATAAATTGATGGATTGAAAATATCGAATGCCCAAATTCGTTGATCTCGAGAGATTCCGAATTCTAGCTATTTCCAACACGTTGATCGCGCACGATACCGTGTTAAAAGATCTACGACTCTTCTATGTTGATCTCGCGCACGAGATTCCGTGAATCGGCTTCAAATCGGTTGATTCGAGCACACTCGAATAACCGAAAATGGGGAAAGGATCTCACACTCAACTTCCAATTTCAAGAGGCACAAAGAACTCAAACAAAAGTTTTATTCAAAATCAACCACCTTTACAATGACCCGACATCCCTATTTACAGGGTTACAACACAACACTTGCAACTCAACATACACAGCCGACCTAACTAGGTACTCGCGACCTACGAGTTACGTCCTAAGCAATAACAGTACAAACGACCTTACAACACTGCGACTCAACATATATACAACATGAGTTACGACTTAAGGAAAATACAACTACAACACATTACACGAGTTAAAAAATATACGACCTAACAGTTACACGACCTAACAAAACAACTCTGGAAAGCACGGCAGCGTCCTTCTGGAAGCGACCTAAGAGAATGCTTTTGGGAAATCTTCACGCGACCAAACACTTGAGCGACATACGGAAATTTCTTCATGCGACTTAAGAAATGTAACATATCTTCAAAGTCTTGCGACCGAATATCTGAGCGACCTAACTCGTTAGGTCGTAACCGATTAGGTCGGAGCGACCTAAGAACATGTACACTGGATTGCTTAGCTCGCTAGGCCCGTTAGGTCGGAGCGACCTAAGGAATGCGTACTGGTTTGCTTGAATGTCTTAATGCCTAACTCATTAATTTGCGAGCGACCTTCAATAGGTCGTGAGCGACCTAAGGTCCTTGAACGACTCCAATCCATTGAGTTGGTAGATTGCGCTGCATCATGGCGGTGCGGCCGTGGTTGCAGCTACTGGTGGCGGACTTGAAAAATTGCCATTTCCCTTGTAGTGTATTGAACAGTGAATTAAACAACATTTGACAGATGTAAGAACAGACATAATTCAATCAAGGAGACACATAATAAATCAATTATAATTGCACAATTTGAACTTTACTATGTTGTTAGTGTAACAAATAGGTATTCGGTAGGATTAAATTCTAAATTATGTAAGCATTATGATAACAAACACATAGAACCTGAACAAAGTTAAAATGACTCAAATGAGCTGGTAGTTCAAGATAGCTGTACTAAAGCCAAATTTACATAATTGGGATTCAATCAGCGTAGTGAAGCGGCGAAATTCCGTAGAAGGCAGTCGACGAGAGCATTATTTCTGCAGATTTAGGAATTTTTCCACATATCGCTTTGAAATTTGGAGGATAGTTAAGAGTCGATAAGCGTACCGGAGCGGCGAACTTCCTCAAAAGCAGACGACTCTTGCAGTTGGTTCGAAGGGGAGTATTACTTGATCAGATTTACGAAATTTGTTGCATTTCGATTTAAAATTTGGTGGAATTTTTATAATTGGTTGGATAATTGGGATGAAATTTGTGGTAGTGATTTTTCAGTATGGAATTTGAAATGTGCTGGAGAAGTTGGCGGGGATATCTATAACTTAGAGCATCTTCAACTCTTTCAATGTTCTCAAATATGCACCGAAGAAGCTCTCCAACAGGGTTTTAGAAAATCGAATAGTCAGAAAGGGAAGGCTAAAGTGTCGGAATAGGAGATCAGACAAGGCGTCTGTTCAACAGGCGCCTGGTATCCAGACGCCTGTTTAACATGTGCCCCTTTAATTTCACCCCAACAGTCACCCCAATAGTCATATTTCCCCTTCAAATACAACTCCTCTCCTCTTCTTTCCTTCACAACCAATTTCCTTCATCCATCAAAATTTTTTACTGTCACTAATCTCAACTGAAAATGTACTCTTATTTCGACGTCGATGCTGCAAGGTCTAGTTTTGAAGACTACGACTTACAAGACGTTATGGTTTCGATTGGAAGAGAAGTAACTAATACAAGTTAGAGCGCTGCGGAAGACTATGATCTTTGCTATATTTACAGTGCATTCTCAGTCGATCCTATTCGAGGGACCGATCAAAGTGGTGGGACTTTTTAGGGCAAAATAACTAGTTGCTACAATCCAAAGATAATCGATCGAAAAAGAACGCCATCTTCAGTAAAAGGTCATTATGGAAAAATGAATCTTCAAACGCAAATGTTCGATTCTCAAATTTTCAAGCTAAAGCAAACGAATCCTAGTGGATTTGGAAATGAAATGCAATTGATAAGCTTTAATATAATTTCATTGTTCTTCTTTTTATCATAGTTCTCCAATTATACTAGTGTTTTTTAACAGAGAATGGCCGCAAACAAGTCATTCAAACAAATCTATAAATCTAATAGTAAGCAAGCACCACATTTTTATCAGTTCATGTGTGTTTATGACATGTTGTCGAGCACGTTAAATAGAAATCACCGCTTCAAAAAACCGTTCAACAAGTTCAATCAAAAAGTGGTGAGGATAAAACGCCTAGAGTTGGAGAAAGCTCTAGTCCTAGGGAATCGCTAGGAAGCTATAGTTTAGGATCAGAAGAAGACCCAACCCCAACCGAAGACCATTTTGTTTGGCCACAGGGAGCACAAGCGGCCAAAAAGAAGCAGATTGCTGGAGCGGATCAAGTAGAAATTAAAAAAATCCTACTTGAATCTAAAGATAGATTTAACCGGGCAATGGAAACTCGAGCAATTCAACGCCAAGAAAAGTTGTGAAGAATGGATCAACTTCTTGCTGGAAACTAGCAAAGAGATGAGGATGCAATAATGTTCATGGATACGTCACACATGTCTTCAGAACAACTAGAGTATACGGAGCAAAGATGGAGAGAAATTATGAGGGGTAGACTTGAAGAGGGTCATTAAATGAATTGCCGTTTCTACAACCTTGGTATCTTTTAATTACCATTAGTTGTATCGTGTTTTGAGTACAAGCAATTATTAATATATGTATTTTCATTGAAATTGCATTACATTGAAAAAAAATTATAACAACATTACGTTAGTTAAATATAAACAGATTACAATAACAATAATAAGTAATAACAACATAAATAACAGTATGAAAAGTAACAATAGAAATATAGTTTCATTGATTTCCAGAAAAGCTCCAAAGATGATCTATGAGATCATTTTGCAGTCTTCGATGCAATTGAACACTACGACAATACATTTGGCTTTCTACATGAAACTCGAGTTCTAGTACGCTTCCAATCATATCATTGCGCTAAACAGGCAGTGGTGTTGGAGCACCCTCATAAAACTAATCTTCTTCCATGCCTCTTTCATCCTCTATAATCATATTATGTAAAATAGCACAAGAGTATATTATTTTGGTCATTTTAACTGGTGACCAAAGTTTGCATGGATTACTAACTATGGCAAATCTAGATTGAAGAACCTCAAATGCACTTTCAAGGTCCTTCCTCCGGCCTTCTCGCATCGCTGCAAACTTTGATTGTTTATTATTTTGTGGGTTAAGAATTGTCTTGACAATAGTACTCCATTTAGGATAAACACCTTCGCCAAGATAATATCCATGATCGTACGTGTTACCTCCTAAAGTAAAATTACAAGGAGTCGATCTACCGTTTGCTAAATCATTGAACAACGTATATCGTTTGACTACGTTAAGATCGTTATTCGAACCCGGCATTCCAAAAAATGCATGCCATATCCATAAGTCATACGATGCTACGGCTTTAAGAATAATAGAGGACCTACAAGACTTACCCTGATAATCTCCATCATATGCCTTTAGACAATTCTTCCACTTCCAATGCATGCAGTCTATACTACCTAACATTTCAGGTCAAACTCTACTACCATGCATATTTAATAACATTACTATATCCACCTCGTTCGGTCTATGTAAGTATTGATCACCGTAAATGTCCTTGATAGCTTGACAGAAATGCTCCAAACACTCTAATACCGTGCTTTCCGCCACTTTCAAATTTCCATCAAGTGCATCTATCGGTCCTGCATATGCAAGCATTCTTAGTGCAGCTATCATTTTTTGAATTCCAGTCAATCCCATTGCACGAGATGCATTGGGTTTGAAGATAAAATATTTGTCATGCTGCTTGATACATTGTAGGATTTTAAGAAATAGAGCACGCCGCGTGCGGAATCTTCTTCGAAAATCAGCATCTGTGTAAGTAGGATTTGGAACAAAGTAGTCTTCAATTAGTCTGTCATTGTGCCATGAATGTCTACGATTTTTATACCGACGACCAACAACTGATCCACCATGCTGCCTGCTCGATTGACCAACTTGTAGTGCAGCCATATTTATTAGTTCCTTTTCGGGACGAAAATGATCTTCCAACATTTCATCAAATTCGTCGTCGCTATCATCAAAAAATATATAATCTTTGGCCGCCATTTTGTTATATTTGAAACTTTATGTAATAAGAATGAGCAATAATACTTCTCAGCATCTAACAAGCTTTTTATAGCATTAATCACATGCTGGCTTTCATAACAAAACAAACAATCACATGCGTGTAACTTTAATCAATTCAACCACCATCTATAAAGTAGATTCCATTTATGTCACGTCTGCAATGTCTCGTCCAATCTAAACACTATTGACTGTTGATGCAGTGTGTCATCCCATCATACAACTGTAGTCGTGTTCTTAACATACACTATTGACTGTTGATACAATGTCTTGTCTGTAGTGTCACATCTACACTGTCTTGTCCCCTCCATACACTATTGGCTATTGATGCAGTGTCTCATCCCATCATAAAACTGTAGCCATGCTCTTAAGGCAATAATACAGAAAGAAACAAGACAATGTTACTAAAAAACCCAAACATTAATACAGTCAACGACAATACATACAAAAACAATAATGCACTCCATAATAATACACTCCACAATAGTACAACCAACAAAAGTACCCCAACTAGGACTTAGAACTGACACTAAGAAACTACCAGTTACGGTCAAATTGTAAGTTGTGCACGACATTTCGAAGACGTCTTATTTCTCATTCCAGCTCGTTGGCATATGTTATGGCCCTTGGGCACAGCCGTTCATCAACTCATTCTGCATAATTGCACTCTTCAGGCCAGAAAGGACACAACTGGATTCGATGACCAATGTCTTCGCCATCATCTCTAACCACAAATTCAACCTTATAACCATAGTGGCAACATACTGCGTAAGAGTCAACCTCTTGTTCAACCGAAGGTTGCAAATTTGGTACTTGTTCAACATGCTGTGGTTGTTGTTGAACCAACTGTTCGTGTAGAGGTTGAACATCTTCTTGAAGTGTGAGTTGGTCAAGATTGGGAAATTCACGAGCAGTGTCCGTGTAATGCAGGTCATGGTAATTGATATTCCCATCTTCATCGGTGTGTTCGCTTTCCATTGGAACGTACCCGGCATCTGATTCAATAGATGATGACCAAGAAGGCATTGATATGAGGATTAGAAGATTGAAGGAGCGGAGAACTGAATTGTGTGTTTGAGAAGAACATCTCTTACGTACATATTGAAGTGTGTGAATGCTAATATTTATTTATGTTTAAATATGAGCACTGTATTTTGAGTTGACAATATAGTAGAAAGTTAAATTACTCATAAACAAGGCAAAAATAAATATGCATACACAGAAACAATAATACACTCAACAATAATACACTAAAATTATGGATATCCAGATCGTTCTAGCCAGTTTTGACATATGATATAAGCCTCATGTCCAGTGAATTTGTTGTGATATTTGAGAAATTAACGACCTTCAAATGTGGAGCAGGTTGTTTCGAACAAATTTTCAAATATAACCTCATTAATAACTATATTGTACCTTGTACAGGCATTGCAGAAGTTCCCACAAGCAGTCCTCAGCTCTACCTTCGTACGTCTACTGCTACACTCAACATTGCTACTGTGAAGTTCAACAATAATGTCCCAAAATTGAGTTTCCATTATCTCTTCATCGTTGCACATCTGATCAGTTTGTATAAAAAATTTACTAACAGTTTCAATTCTGTAGCCGAAAATATTATGTTACACATGGATTGAATTTACCAAACTTTTAAATGTTGTGACATTAAAATATAACACTTTATCTTAAATAAAGAGGTCATGATCCACATCAAAAAAATGAAGCATGAGATTAACGTCCACGTGCCAAACATCCATAAAATTTTTGACAAACAAATACAACTATGTTTGTTACTTCAACATTTTGACATCATATACACTTAATAATAAACAAGCGTAAATTAATCAACACAATGTCATACTCAACATAAAATAAAATCGACACTATGCCATAACATATAGACAATCACATATAATAGTAGCATCATCACCAACATAATATGCAACCAACTAATGTAAGGTGTAAAAAATAATAACACAATCTAAAACATCTGAATGCAGCACATCAGTCTTTGTGATCGGAACCGCTATCAATCTCCTCATCGTCTCCAGTATCATCGACACTGTCATTGTTGACGTCATCAATGTCGTGAGGCTCAAGTCCAGCATGAAGTTGCTCCTGAAGCTGCTGAATCAGGGTCTGCAATCCCTGTATCTGCGCATCATATTGAATCTGCTGGTGCTGGAGCGCAGTTTGTTAACTCTAATTCATCATCAGTGTATAATCCAGCGTCATACACTCAAATGCAGCAATCATCCATCTATCATAATCCATGTACTGAGAATACTGATATGCGCACAAGAAAAATTATACATAGGTGGAGAATATAATGACAAGTAATTTAAATAAAATTTTAAACTTGTGGAAACCTGATGGGGCTGATACAATCCGGCAGATGGTACACCCGTAATAGCGTCATCTGTAGGATACTGCAAGGGATACTCCACCACCTGATCGTGTACATCATACTCTCTAAACGAATGAGGAGAGGGGTCAAAAGTAGGTGGCTGCGTGTACTGGGATGATGTAGGCTCAAAGGTGGCAGGCAGTAGTGGAACTCTACTATAAGAGGTAGGCGGACCAATATGATCGGAGTTCAAACGCCGAATATAATCAGGCAACGCGTAAGCACGTGTGGCAACTCGAGCCCAATATAAATCAAAGTCTCCCAGAACTATAAAAGACTCACCATCCACCCATCCCACACCCCTCATCGCAAGAATATAAGCTGGTCCAACCCTAATATCGCCATACATATCATCCTATGGAAGCAGATCTGATGGAATGCGAACTATACCATACCACTGTTGCCAACACCGCTCCCTTAAATACCATATGAATGGGCATGTAGGAACGTGAAAGCAAACCCTGCGTCGTGACATGGAAAACTGAAAAGTGAGTGGATGATCAGGACCATGCTCTAGGAACTGTAAGTACTGATCCCATAGACGAACGTTAATGTTACAGTGCCGCTTCATATCCATTTGTTGTCTATCCTCCATCAGCTCCTTGTGCACCCCTTGTGCAACGTGAGACAAATGCATAGGGGGACCCCAACAAAGCAATCTAGGAAAGTAAATATAAGGTGTGGCATTCGCCTCTACAATAAGTCAGGGGTGCATATTGGCAGTATACTCGTAGTACCAAAATGGAAGAATGTACCAAAATCCATACCTCTTTCTAGACCGCTGAAGCGCATAAGTGTCCAATGTTACATACAAATAACCAATAATAGAAGTACCGTAATCATATATGTGTAGTCCATCCACATCTACTAATCCAGCCAAAAAACCAAGCCTAATAGTACCCTTATTGTTACTAAAAAATGTAGATCCAAAAATGTATAATATGAAGGCACGGATAACCGGAGTATGCATATCCTCAATGGC
Organism: Allium cepa; assembly: GCA_030765085.1. Classification (NCBI taxonomy): domain Eukaryota; kingdom Viridiplantae; phylum Streptophyta; class Magnoliopsida; order Asparagales; family Amaryllidaceae; genus Allium; species Allium cepa. The sequence continues at coordinate 593,172,492 of CM060937.1, forward strand.
CATGTACTCTACTATATACTGCTGCAAACAAGGGAGAGTAACAGCTCCTCCTCTAACCTCCTCATCGGCCAAAGTCGGTAAATAATCTAAATATGACTCAAACTCCTTAAATGAACTATCAAATGGAACAGGGAGACGGTTCGGTCGACCAACCTCTATGCTAGTGAGCATACAAAAATATAGAGGAGTTAGTCCTAGCTCAAAATTAGGGAAATGAAATGTGTGAGTGGTAGGCCACCGTCTCTCGGTGAGGGCCTCTACCAGGCAACGATCTATATGTGCAAATCTAGGTAAATCTAGAAAATCACCGAAAGGTGACGCATGTAGCCTATCCAAAATCGGCTGCGGTAACTGATCAAAATACTCAAACATACACCTATACCAACTACCTCACATCGCTATGCGACAAACCTAATTATATGATTTTTAATGTTAAAATAAACAGACAATTATCATACATATGCAGTTACACGGTTGTTCATCAAGCAATAAAGAAATAAACGTATACCTGTGGCGTCGTTACAGCTGTAGTAAGTCGATGCGAAACAGTAGGGGGCAAGTCATGAAAGGATCGAAGATCATCTGGAGTCACGGTAGCATTAGGAGGGACATGAGCAGGTCCGATATTGGCATCGGTTGCATATCGAACGGTGCATCTAGCAGTTTTGACTAGACGGGGCGGAATTTGGACGCAAATTAAAATAAAAAATTAACTTAAAAGAGCAAGGAAGAGGTGAAAATGAAGGGAAGAGGGGGGAAGCGCCTGAAATAGGCACAATTAGCAGGCGCCTTTCGAATAGGCACCTGGGCTTCAAGCGCCCGTTCAACAGGCGCCCTGTTTTTTAAAAACGTGGGCGTTTATTGAACAGGCTCCTAAGCTACAAGCGCATGTTCAATAGGCGTCTGACCTCATTTCTGTTGCAGAAATGAGGCCTCCAACATTTCAAAGTGTGGAAAATCCAATTTTCGCACTTCGAACTGTTGGAGATGCTCTTAACCCAGAAATATGAATTACAACAGGTTGACGTGTATAGACTACTTTACAACATTTTAAATGACAAATTTTATTGAACACATATACCTACTTAGTAGCCTCTTATAAAATAAATAAAATTTTAAAGACTAAAATATCATTAGAAAGCTGCGTACTTTCTTTCTTCTCAATTCCATTATCTTCTTACGTCAGTTTCTTACTGTTTAAACCGCCGTTTCTTCAAAACTCTAGTTTTTAAATCAGTAAGAAAATTCAATCACTACTAAGTTATTTTTTAGGTTTATAGACTTTTTTATTTGTAGTTATGAAGAAAATATGAATTGGGTTTATAAATCAGTGAAGAAAAATTTAACTTTTCACTGAATTTTCACGTTTTGCATGATGGGAATGGTACTTCTGGAAATAGTAGAGGCTACTAAGTTATTTTTTGGGCTACTAAGTAAATATTCGGCTTGAAATAGAATTTCATTTAAAATAACGCAACTTGGTTCAATATTATATTAATTTTTACTTTTTACGCACGATCACTAATTCATGTAATACAATGTCCCTTTTGCCATCTTAACAACTACCACTACTACATCTTACATTTTCTTCCCCAATCCCTAAAAATTATTCCCCAAACCTATTTTTAGTATCCTCTTCCATGATAATCATTTCCTCCCTGAACAAATTATTCTCCCTGTTCAACAGTATCAACCATCGTGTAAGAAATAAAAGATAATCAGATCTGCTGATCGATCACAACTGTCGAACTCTGCAGGGGAAACCTGTGGTAAATACTGGGCATATATTTATGGCTTTGCTCGGTCAATGTGTTAGACGAGGTTATAATTTTTATATTATCGAAAAATTTCTTACAGTTCATTGTTTTTAATTTTGTATGCATTGCTGCTATTTGCAAAGTTGTGATTTACTTATGCACCGTACAAGATTCTGTGTTGAAACCTGTAGTACCTAACAGTTGATTTTCTAGATAATATTACTGCTTTCAGTTTGTTTGCAAACTTTGAAATAATGTAGAAGCAAATGGTCATAAAATTAAACTGCGGTATATACTTACACATTGATAGTCATTTTAAATCATTAACGGAATTGGTAATCATTGTCAGTTTGCCTTCAGACGGTTATATGTTCCTGTTTTAGTTTTGGGAAAGTACGTATCATTACCATACGCATGTATAGTACATGCACATAATATTTGCGTACAGTACATGCACATAATATTTCTGGTCCTTGGTCCATTAACATGCTGTTAAATGATTCATTCAGGACGTCAAGCATCTTTTGTCAAATCACTTAACAAACAGGTTATCATATTTCCTTCCACCATATTTTAGTTAACTCGTTGTTGATATGGTTTCAATAAAAAGGTTACCATATTTTCGTCCAGCATATATCTTTTAACATTTCATTTTATTTCTTTTATTATTCCTTTTGGAAGATGAATTAGGAGTCAAATGTGTGCTGAATTACGCTTTCTTCGAAAGGTTTCTACTGTATAAGTGTTAATGTCTGTAGCAGTGATAATTCAAATATACTTCGACTAAATTATGTACATTAATTTTCATGGTAAATTTTTGAGTGTAAATGAGTTAATTAAAAAAACAATTTTGTGATTACTATGTGGTTATAGCTAGCATAATCTATTAACATTTGCGTTTCTGCCTAATGAGAGTGCAACTTGATGGTAAACATCCCCTTCTAAATAGAGAATCCTTTTTTCTATATTAGTTTTTATTTCCATATATTATGTTCTTACTGTATATATTAGTATACTTATAAGCATGATTCACCCATATAGGTAATGACCATATTTTAAGAAAATAGCATATGATATTAGAAATGCTATTGATTTAATTTACTCTTATATATGCTTTCTTCCCTTTAGTTTACTAAAATTTTACGACTGTTTGGTTAGATTATGCTCCATGATTTAAAGCATGATGCAATTGCATATGTTTTTTGTATCTTTTTTAATACATATCTATTTTTTTATTTACTCCAACATAGTATAACATTTTGACAGTTAAAAAAAGGTGCCTCGTGATCAAATTGGCATGCCGATAGGTTTTGTTTGTTTATTCTATTGGACAGTTCATTATATTATGTGAAGCACTTATAAATTGTCTATCATACATGATCATACTGCTTTGCATGTAAATTTCATCGTTCATAGAAGTTGAGATGGATTGCAAGATAAACTTCGTATGATATGGAGTTGTTGATTCTTAGCTTGATTGGATCTCATCATCTACTTGTGGATTCTCATATTAATGAGATAGATTCAACGTTCAACTGATAAAATTCGTATTCTAATCATATTGAAGGAAATCTACAGGAAGCTGATAGCCATGGCTAGAGAAACTAAGTCTACTTCCCGCATTTTTGAAGGATTTGATTATGGTAGTGTTCTAGTTTGGAATTGTTTATGTTTTCATATCCATTTGGAAGGGACTGGATTCACTCATGTATTCAAGTTCTTGGGATCCACTGATAAAGTTTACACTCAAGTTAGCCAAAATGACTGATCCCTTCATATGGCTGATCCCTCCTTTTGACCGATCTCTCCATATCACCGATCCCTCCATATTATCGATCCCTCAGATGATCGATCCTTCTCTTATAACAAAATGTCAATATCTATACCAAAAAAATATGGATCGAGTACGATCCATTTTTAAAAAAAAATTATGAATCAGGCACGACCCATTTTTTAAAATGAAACTCAACTTAAAAACGGTACATTCTATCCACTTACCTTATGTCCTGTGACTAACCGGGGCATAGGGGATCAAGCGGTAGCTACTAAATTACAGCCAAGGAATGGACAAGAAACTGCTACTCAAACGGTGCTCCTAAACGCTGGAGAACCAAGATGATATGACACAAACTAGGATCAATTACCGGGTCAAGCTCCAAGGGAAGGTTGCGACGGCCCTCAACTTACCCACTTCCAAACACCTGACTTGGCAGCTATGGTGCATGAATACCAGAAGCACATGAATATTAAATAAAATCAATATAACTTTAAAACAACTTTTATGATTATATTTCCAATCAATATTTCATATTTAGATACATAATCCCAAAACGATTTCTAGGTTTTGATCAAATATTATTTATACCAAGAGCAACTTATGAAAATGCCCCATTGGATGATCAGAGCATTAAATAAATATATACGTATTAATACATCACAGTGGAAATAAAACTAAATAAATCCTATATAGCAAGCTTTGCCTCCTCCACATCTTCAAAAGCTTTATTCGTCCAACCTACTAAACAAAAAAAAACCTTAACTATTAATGTACTCAAACTAATTTTGAGCACCCGAGAGTTTAAGTGGAAAATGTAAACTCCGAGTCAAACATAAAGCCTAGTGCGAATAATACTATTACATCTCGATTTACTGATATTAAGTTTGACCATGCCACTTAGTGGAACAGGTTACCCATCACTAATATCCCTTTAAAACGTATCTTTTTTCAAATCAGAATCCTACTATCAAACTGACTAAAACAATAATAGCAATATCATATATGCTCATAAATCAGGTAATAAAAGGACTATCAGTCCAAAAAATATAGTTTTGTTCGACTAACCACTAACCATTGGCAGACTCAGGCCTACCAAACAAAATAAATAATCTAACATCTGTTAGAAACACTTTTGAACAGTCTGTCCTTAACTTACTTTTCCGGGGTAACTTGATCCTACTGGTTTGCGGGCTCACCAATAACCTATTTTGCTTCTCTGTATATATTTCTTTCTATGTATAATATCATTTAAGTCTTACCTATGACTAATCCCTACACACTGGAATTTTGGACTAAATTAGCTAAGGGCTATAGCTATTGTATAGGATGCGACCCTATATCAGTTCCATCTGGTATTCAAATATCTCAATCATTTACTTAGGGTTATCTATCCATCAAATTTTCCTTAAAAACATCTTTCAAATTGATTTAACTCTTTAAATCATACTTAAATAAGGAAAATATACTTTTGCTTTACTAAAATCTCTTTGCCATGATATATGCTTTATAGGAAACATTATTGATGAAAACATTTGAAACACTTGTTTAAAAGCATTAAAAAATCTCTTTCAAAACCTTTGAAAGTACCCTTTTCGAAACAAGTTATTTTAGACCTTTCCAAACCATTGAAAGTGTCATTTTGAGAGCTTTATAAAACCTTAGACATCCTCCTTTTAAAACACTTCTATTTTCCTTTCGAAGACATTGGAAATCTTCTATTCAAATACTAAAGGTAAGCATTTCAAAAACATTAGGGAACCACCATTTTGAACCCTTCATTAGATACCTTTCGAAAGCGGTCAAGTCCTTTACTTAAAACAAACCTTTCAAAAGCATTGAGTTTAAGTAAAAGCTTGTGGAACATAGTTTCGAATCCATTTAAAACCATCTCTTTCGAAACCTTTGTGTTTAACTTTCAAAATATCAGAAGGGTCTTAAAAGAACTAGGTCGAAAGAAACTCTTTTGAGCAATTTCCTAAGTAAAAGAAAGTAGATGGCTTCAAAACCATCCCCTTCGAAAGCATGGAGAAGTGGCTCCTTATTTTATAAGCGAAAGCAACCCTTCGAAACCAATGTTTAAAGGCGCATGCGGCCACAACTGGATTGAAAGTAGAATGCGACAACGAGTGTTTCGACCCTGTCGAAAGCTTATTTAAAACAAAAGGCAGAAACCTTCGTCGAAAGCCGTAGTAAAACCTTTTCGAAACCATTCTTTTGAAAGCAAAGCAAGTGGCATCTCTTTTGAAAGAAAAATAAGGCCTTGACCCCTTCTAGAGCATGTTTCAACCCTATACCTTTCACCTGCCTCCAATCCACTAAGTACCAAGTCAGTGATACCCTGTGTTTTGATTTCGACTATGATGGAGGTGGTAGTATGAAGTCGAAAGGTAGCTGCCGAAAGTGGCGAAACAACAAACCTTTACAAAAACTGATTTTTTTTCTTTATAAAGTAATCTCTTTCTAACTAACTTGTTATTTGTTATCATATAATTTTTTGCCAATTTCTTTTCCAAAAATCTTTCCTGAAAGTGCTGCCGAATTCAGTATTTGATAATTTAAAACATTTAGCAAATTGCCCCTTCTCTTTTTATAAAAATATAAAACATTTAAGTTTCATACCTTAAATAATTTTATTTCCTTAATAAAACTCTTAGGAAAATTCTCCAAAAATTCTCAAAAACCACTTTTAATATATTTTCTAACATATTTAAATTTTTGAATCAAAGCTAACATATAATAGCCGTAATTACTTTTAATCCCAATTTAACTATTTTCTTCACTTAAAAATTCATAATAAATCCACAATAATTCAGAAAATTATGAAACTTGAAAGCCATCACTAAAATAATATTTCTGACCTTATATCAAAATCACAAGGCATTTGGATGTCATTTGATAGGTTTTTCAAATCATAACTTATCTTAAAAATCTATATGAACAAATAAAATTCGTCAACAAGCATATATATATATATATATATATATATATATGTATGTATGTATATATATATATATATATATGTATATATATATATATATCATTCAAAACATGGCATCATACTTTGAAAAACATATTCGGATCTGATATAGAACCAAAAATAAGAAAATATAAGATGTAACCTATTATTCACCTTAACTTGTTTTTAAGGATTTGAGATTTGTTCTTGAATTAAATTAATTAAATTTCTTCCTCTTGATTTTAACTTATCTTCCTCTTACTTTCTCCTAATGGTGGCCGGCCTTGGGTAAGTTAAATTTAGTTTTTGATCGTGAAAGTGAAAGTGGCATGAGAGTTTAGGGTTTAAGAATATAACTTCTTCCTATTTTGCCCTTCTCTATTACCCTTATTTATTTCATTTTAACTCCATTTTTGATCATTAGTTTATTAGGCACGGCTACCCTTTATGATTTAAATCTCAATCCCTTAACCATTTACATTATTTCATTTAATTACCTAAATAAATGTCTTAAATAATGTTAATCAGAATTATAGTCGTTACAGATGGCTTTTGAGAGAGAGCCAATACCAAACTGACGATGATCGAAGCATCTCCCCTATCAAAACCTGTTCACTAAAGCCATTTTATGAGTAGAATATCCAAGGAGATTCAACATACTGACCATGCTGGTGTACTCTTAAAATATAGACTCCCGGTAGCATCTCATGAAAAATGAATGGTATATGGATTCTACTAGAGCGACGGATGCCATCAAATGCAGAGGCTTTCCTATATTCCGGGTAGAGTAGTAATCATATGGTTTATGCGATTTTCGCCCAGGTCCATCTCCTCATTCGACAAACTAGCTCAGCAGTTTGCCAAGCAATTCAGAGTTCATGCGGCTCACCCTAAGGATGCGATGTGATTGTCTAACCTAACCCAAGCGCCGAGCGAGATACTCTAAGATTTCTTGCGTAGATTCAACATTGCCGTCACTAAAGTGATCAATCCCATCAAGGATATCAAACTAATAGCATTGATAAGGGGAATTAACCTCAAGTTGGATTTCAGCGACTAGTTAGCTATAGAGCCTCCTTCGACCTTGGATCTCTTCTACTACAAAGTGAACCAGTTCCTACATAAGGAGGAGGCAAGACTCAAGAAGAACAATGCAGGTCCATTGGCTAAAAGAAGTCAAAGCGAGGGCGGCATTGAGGCCTTAGAATGAGGACTCAGATCCTAAGAGACGACCCAGAATCCAAAATATAACTCACATACTCCTTTGAACGATTCAATCAAAAACATCTACTTGGAGACTCACGACTCGAAGCAGTACTAGAAACCAGCCTCGAGAGAGTCCACCGAAATCTAGAAGAAATCTGGAAAATGTTGTATATTTCAAGATACACACTGTCATAACACCGACAATTGCAGACAGCTTTGAGATGTGATCTAAAAGCTAATGCGGAAAGGAAAGCTTCAACGATATGTGCAAGGTAATAAGTTTTAAGGATGACGCTTCTGAAAAATTAGTTTTAAAAACAATTTACGGGAAAAAGATAAATGAAATTATCATTTTCAATTATACAGAAATAATGATAAATGAATTTATCATTTTTCTGTATAACCTTAAAAGATAAATTAGTTTAGCATTTTCCTATAAATTATCCTTAAAACTAATTATTCAGAAGTGTTATCCTTAAAACTTATCACCCTGTAATGAGAAGCCTTTCAACCTAATTACTACTTTTTAATATTTGATTAAGTAACTTTAATTTTATTGTCTATATGCCTATGCATATAATATCTTTGGTTGGTATTTCATTTTTAGTATTTAATTTATCTAAGAAAACACTTGGGCAACTAATGATTTACCAAAACATGATCCATGTATAGTGTGATATAAACCATTTAGGCTTAAATTTGTTGATGAGTCCTTTATCTCTGACAAAAGGTTCCTTTTTCTAATTCAACATCAAATACTAAATGACTGTGGTATCTTGTCTATTCACTACAATTATATATACACTAAAATATAGTTAGTGAATCAAAATAAATGTCTACTTGATACAACATTTGATATTGTACATAATAAACATGTAACTCAGATCAAGTACATTATAATTCAAAATCCATGTACCAAAATTTAATTTTTTTTAAACTAACATCATAAACAAAATAATTGAAATCATCATTTAACAGATATATGCAGAACTTGGTAAATCACTAGTTCCATTGTTAATGAAATATCATTTCATTTAACATTATCGCTTATGTGTTATTTTCCATGATTATATATTATGTTAGTGGATTGCAACAAATTTTATCATATTCAAAACTAAAAAATAATCTATATTTAATTTATATTCTAAATATAAGGCATATAAGAGAAAACAAACAAAAGAAAAGGGGGGAATAATGTAAGCTATATGGGTACATACACCATGCTTTTTTACTATTGAAAAAAGTCCATTAACACATTTAAAATTTTACCATAAAAACCTAAACATTTAAAGACAAAATTACCCTAGAAAATAATGCAATCTTATAGGTGTGTGAGTGTTTCAATGGAGCCAGAGAAGAACATCATGACTGTGAGAGGGGTAATGGATATGAATACACTATTAAAGATTCTAGAAAGTAAGTTGAAACAAAGGTTGAGATCATACCAAAGCATAATGAAGATAATCTTGGATGGTTGGAGGAGGTTTAGTTAATGAAGATCCTACATTGAAAGAAACAAAGATAGAAATAACTATATGTGTGGAAATAAGAATGGAGTATTTGAATTACACTCAAGTAAAATTGCATCCTTCTTAGTATTTTAGTGATGAAAATTCTAATGCAAGCTATATCATGTGAAGGCTTAGTTATTTTGGTGTGCTAACGAATTTCTTTGTTAACCCTAAAAAGCGTAAGAAGAGTTCACTTGGTGGTAGAAAGTCCAAGGCAATCCTAGGCAAGTTAGCGGAAAAGGCATAGGCTTCATGTTGAAGCCATATAAATCTCGAAATCATGAGTGCTTAGGAATTCAAACCAAGTTATGATCGAAATCATAAGTGCTTGATAATTCGAAACAAGTCATGACTCTTTATTCAATATGCTGTGCGATTGTACATGCACAAGCCCTTATTTGCAAAAAAGGTTCTAGGCTTACAATTGGCACTAAAAAATTCCCATATTGATTTAGGGTTACAATGTTTTAAAAGTGAGAAATGAGAGAAGAATTAATTTCCCCTTCCTTCATACCCCTAGGTCCGTATTTATAGGGGTTAAGAGGTGAGGCATAACTGCCACATGTCATTTTCGGGACACTTAGCTTTCAGCGTCATTAACCGTACTAACGGCGTTTGGCATCAGATTTTAATTTAATGATCTTTAACATTCCTTTACATGCTGATAAGTTACGACATCATTGGGGGCTAGTGATCTTCGACATTCACCTTTTTCTTAATCGTTCATCATCCATTCTTATGACATCCCTTGTTGAATTGGTGACATGATACATGCTTTTTTATATTGTTAGTAAGCATCAACTTATTATAGGTTTTCGAAGGTTTAAAACCCCTCATCCGGCATTAGTTATCGACATCATGCGGCATCAATGAGTTACAATATTGATGGTACATGATGCTTCTATCTCATCAATGGCTTATGGCATGTTATCTTATTTATTAACTTGGTTAAGGAAATGTGATATCTCAAGACGCGACATTGGTGGTCGGCAGCATCATAGAGCGACATAATAGATGAGTAGAGACATCATCTTGATGATTCACGATATCGTACGATATCCGATATAATTTCTCCATTTGATGGCATGCGACATGCCTCTATGCACTTTGATATATGGTAATATCCTTTATTGATGAAGAGTAGCATAAATAACATACTCAATTCAGTTATTGACCTACGATATGCTTCCCTTTGAAACCATCACTTTCCCAATGATATGCGGAATATATTTGCGACATCATAGTAGGGTTACGCACTGACGGAGTGTGCCATTCAATATCGCATTGATGATGTGCGATATTCTTTAAGCCGCATTTTGGATGCGATATTTTTTGTTGTAAGCTTTGCTTTACCTTCAACATCGACTATATTCTCTTATATGCTTTTTGCGACATCATTATTGTCGACATGCTTGATTTCGATATTCTCTCATATCTACGGTATCAATGTCTGTAGTAATATTTTCCCCTTAGTACGATGGAAATAGTAACTTTTCAAATCATTGCTGGATATTGGAGCTTGTAATCCATTGGTATTCATTTCCAAATATTAGTCGTCCATATAAATCTGATCCAATGGTGACTATATTTCTTCTTCTTCCCTATAAATATTAGATCTTCTTCATCATTACCTCTTTCACCTATAACTCAAAGCTCTAGTACGAATTTTAAGATCCTAAAAAATTACTTAAAAATCTTCATCTTTCAACACTCAAATTCAAATCGAGGTATAATCTCCATTTTAATTAATTGAGTCAACAAGCTAAATTAGGAGATTTTACATTCGTATTGCTGTTAAGGTTTTGTTTGGGATTTTTCGATTAAAAATCGTTGCTTGGAGTTTAGTAATTACATTTTTATTGTTAATCTTCGAATTATTAATTTAATCGTAAATATGTTTCACTTGTGAATGGGTTTTAACTTCGAATTGCTATACCATTGGGGGAACTTAATGGTTTAATTGAATATAAGCGATATGACTTAGAAATTTAGGGGCTTCTAGTTTGCTTTCAAAATAAATAGTTTATGATGTACCCGAAACCCATTATTAGCTCATTTTTGATTTCAAAGTTAATGCCCTACAAAATTTGTCTACGGCTCGACATCAAATAATTTTACATTCTTTTTATTTATTTATTATCTTCTCAATAACCCGCTTAAAGCCTAGAAGTTATTATAAAGAAAAATCCCTATCATGTCAGCAAACACCCAAAGGAGTGACAACCATTCATGTGTTCGACATCAATTTAAATGATTATCATTTGAATTCGATATCTTTACTGTATATTATTATTCCTTTTTTCAATAACTATTTTCAATGATCTTATTTGAGTTATAAGCAATCTCACTAACTTATGTTGTAGTTATTATACGGAATATTCACGAAATAGTTATATATTTTATATTTTATAAAAATATATGTAGACAATTTCAACATCATTCATTGATTTTGAATTTTCTCATTTGATATCGAATCACTATTATGACATAATATTGTGATTTTTTATAGTGGCCTTTAATATGACATTAGTTCAATGATTTCAACACTCTATTCAACATACACTCGAGATAATCTTTCAATCAGATCTCTTTTATATAACTACAAATTTACTTTCCCGCCGTGGATCTTACAAATTTGTACACACATTTTTTGGTACATTTCCAAATGTTTTATAAATTGGACATGGACTACTCAATGCTTAAGGACCTGTCGCAAATGCAATGGTTAAGCATGAACGTTAGCACTTCAATATCATGACTTAGGCAATTTATGATTAATTTGCTGCTTTTGTTTTAGCATATAATTACTTATTTTATATAATAAGCATTCTAAATTTCATAAAATATTTAATTCTTCCCTGACTTTGTATAATTGCACGTAGTGGGTAAATGAAAGGCAAGAAAGCAAGCAAGAAGGAAAGTAAGACCACTAAGTCCTTCCCTTTTGCCAAGAAAGGAGATTATCACCTCAACCAATCATACATTACTATTTAGGATGAAGTGGACACCGTCCTTTGGTAATTTGGGACTAAGGATATAGAAGGCAGGCCTACCGATCCACCCGATAGGAAAGATAACCTTCCAGATGGGTTCTTTACCATCACACCATTCACATCTAACACTCTGGGTATTTTTATTTTTTTGATTTTCTTTTGCAATTGCTGAAGCACTTAAATATTGCTCCAATCCATTGAACTTTAACTCATATACGTACTCGAGCTTCTTAGATGTTCTTGCTCAAGAAGCTAAACTTCGCTTTTTGGGCGATGAAATTCTCCATACCTTGGCTAACCCTGTAAAGATAAGTAGGCATTTGGATATTATGTTATATCGCCTTCGTCCATCTCCAAAGAGCTTAATCATCCATCCTATTAATAAGATGAAGGAGTGGGAGAACCAATTCTTCTACTTAGATGCTATTCCCCTAAGATCAGGGGAACTTTCTCTATTTTTAGTAAGTTTACATTATTTATTATTCATGTTATATCTGTCATTCTCTTATGGTGAATGTTTTCTTTCAGATCCCACTTCTAAGCAACCAAGCATTACTAACGGCGACATTATCAAATCCTTGACTCTAGTGTCCAAGAGCATAGGTGATAAACTCACACTTTTGACGGAAGTGAATCTCCATAAATATTCCTTGATTTTAAAAAAACCACATAATACTAGGGGAACCTTCGATGGTAAAGGGGAATGTTCAAGGGAAATGATAATTGGTTATCAGTAATCAGAAAGCTTTCGCTGTTTTCTATCCAGTTCAATTTGAATCTTCTGGTATGTTTTTTTCATTTACAACTTGTACATAATCTTCGGTGTTATTATCCTGTATATTTTTAGCTTTGATTTAAGATCATTTTCTCTCATTACTACTCCTTAAAAGAAGGGTGTCAAAGATGATGCTCTCATCTTAGAAAAATTGAATAAACTTGCTCTTATTGAGGATTCTATTGCCTAGATAGTGGAGGTGCTTAAAAAAAAGCAAGCACTGACACTCTTGCTGATAGTCCACCTCCTCTCCCGAGTAAAAAGTCTAAGCTTGTATGTGATTATACTTATGTTGTTGTGGCTAAGTAGGCACATGTGAATATTGATTCAAGCCCTGATATTGCAAATTTGGACTCTCTTGGGAATAAGGTTCAAAAGTCAACTGAAATGGCTTACTCTCCAGATCCTCTTCTCAACATATCCCTTCCTAATTCTCCAATGTTCCCATATATATGATGACTGTGGACCATTTTCTTCTCCAAATGATTCTCTTCCTTCGGAGGATCAAGCACAAACTTCTATGGTGAGTTTTAATGATCTTCTTCGATTGGCTGCCCAATCTCCTTTCTCGACTTCTCTTAGCCCACTACAGCCTTCGATTTATTCTAAGGATCATCTTTATATATTATCAAACAGCTCTTATCAGTATGCATTTCCTTTCGTTTAGTTAATCTAAGCCTTTAGTTCTGTATTTCTTATTCTTACTTAGGCTTGTTACCCATTTCTGGTGGAAAACATATACTCTTCCTCCAAAAGACTTCTTATGGACCCTCTAATGAAGTTATAGAACTTAAGGGACAAATCTCATCGCTTAACAATAGTATAACTGATACTACTGTAGCAAGGAATGATGCTATTTCTAAATAAGATAAACTCACTTCTTGTCTTGACAAGGAAAAGAATACTAAACAATTAGCAAAGGAAAAAGTGAAAGCACTGAAGATGAATCTTGAAAAAAATCCAACAAAGAGAAGGCTAAGCTAGTTGATGAGAACAAATTTTTAAAGGAAAGTTAAGATGGAAAAGTGATATCTTGACTTATTCAAACAACATCATCAGGGACGCCAAGAAGAAAGTCATGTTTTCCTCGATAACGCTCTTACTATGATTACTGAGAAATGTTACGAGAATATTTTGTTCGTGGAATATGTCGAGAACATTCAAAAATGTCCAGATTTAGATTTTCCTTTCCTCGTTGTTTGAAATGAAAAATTCAAAAGAAATTTTAGCCTTATAACGGGAAGATCTTAGGGTTTACTTTAAGAGTACTTTCCTGCCAAAGAAAAGGTTGATTCTAGATTGCTATTATCATTTGATGATCCCTTACCTAAAGAAGAGAAAGATTTTAATATGGAAGAAGATTATAACGATGATAATGATGATGATGATGGAGGTGATGGTAATGACAAGGGTCCTGAAGAACCAACAAACGGGGAAGATGGATCAGGTGGTCTTATAATAAACATGACTGACCATGATGCAGGCTTTATCGAACTTCCTAATCTTTAGGATGCTACAAGGGATCATACTTCCCAAAATATAATGTTCGTCCTAGCCATCATAAAATAGAAAAGAATCAAACTCCAACTTTTCAAGTTTCGGCTTCTCATATATGAAGTTAATTATTTAAATGCTTAAAATTACCATCCAGCTTTTTGTTAATTAACTTATTACTTTGTCTAAGGGAAAAGAAGAAATACTATTATGAATTTTTGTATGAAAGGAGTCAGGGGGACGTGTGTCCATCGCATAGAGAAATTAATTGATCAGTTGACGAACTTAATAAACTATCTGACAGATACAAGCAACTTTCTACTAGTGTTGTATGGTTGAAATTCTTTAAGGAAAAGCATCATTCCCCTCGCTTGAAAAGAGATCGCCTTTATCGAGATAGAACTATGAGAGAGAATGCAGAATTAATGGTCGTCTTCTAGATGCTTATTGATGATAGGATGGCCTAAGTAGAGTTTCTCTATAAACTTTATTCTAGAAATCTCCTCACCAACTTTTCTTTCTTAGGGCAAAGAGGTAGGGGCTTGATTAGACATCTCCATAAAAGATACTTAGACAATTATAAAAGGACACCCATCCTGGGGCATGTTGGAATCTTTCTAGTTTTCTACAGTTCCCCGCTCTCCTAATACCCTTCCTCTTGAGAAAATTAAGTGTGGTAAGGAGAGATTTATTTCCAAATTTTATAAGGGATCAACATTGTACGAAACCAGATGATTGTATGATTGTAATGTGTAATTCGAGTAGTTCATAAATTTTATCACTTTTATTTCTTTGATTTTAGTTTATTTTCTTATATTATACAGATTAAGGAATTATCAAGTAGTCATGTTCCCAAGGAATCTTGATTGAATTTATTAAGTTAAAGAGGGATTTAAAGAGAAGTCCTTAACTCTCAGAATATCTCAATTAGCAAAACATTACTTTCTTAAAGATCTACAGGAAGTTTATATGTGATTCCATCACTTTAGTTTTGATTTCTTAGGTGATGAAAAGGATAAACTACTTAATGAAATTCGAACTAATCATGCTAAATTGCTATGCGGTCAATCCATCCCTTCAGCCGGAAAGTGGGACGATCATTAATTCCCTCCAGTTAACACCCTTAGAGGGATTAAACCTTCTTTTCACTTGACCCTTACCTTGTCTGTTGGGTCACTTAAAATGACTTAAACTACTATCCTTAAATTCTATGAATTTGATGCATACAATTCATAAGGTTGATGTGATTTTGAATTTTATTAAGTTGTGAACCTTTGTTGCTTAATAAAGAAAATACTCTCTGTGTTATTGATTTTCTTTACTATTTTTTTGTTAGGAAAAGCTATTGACCCCTATATCTAGTGGCATAGATATTCTTGCTCGACTTGAGTCTATTAAAGATAGGCTTAGGGTAGAACTCGAGAAGAAACTCTCTTCTCAAGACACTTCAGCTTATAGTTTCTGGATAATCCGGATGCATAAAAATGGCATGATAAGTACTACATATTAAGATCTATTTTTAGTAGTCTAAAATAAATGACTTACGATTTAGGGAAGAAAAATAAAGAGAAGGATGGATTTAGGAGCTAAAATAAAAGATAAATGCAATTTGCCAATCCATACCTTATGTCCATAGTATTAAAACCGATGCAGAAATTTTATGATTGCACCAAAAGGTGATGAATCTTGATGTAGAACTATTGAAAAGCCAAGTGAACCATCAATCTTTTGAACTTATTGCGATCGGAGGTGATTCCAGCCTTCCTACTTTCGTTCCTTTAGTTGTGGAATAACGATTTTCTATAGTATTAAGCCCTCCTTAGAATTTAGATGATGGCGTAATTGCCCGATGGTGACAAAGAGTTAGATTTGAACGTATTCAATTTTTGAACAAGCAGTGGATTGATAAGATTTCTACTCAACTTGATACTTATGAAGCTAAGGTTGAGAGACCTACGTGTGAAAAAAATGCTTTCATGCAGGAGATTGAGAAATTAAAGAGCAAGATTCAGCTTCTAAAGGGAGCCAATAAAACACCTGATGGTGCATTAATAATTCAAATTGGTTTAATAGGCGGCGCAAATGCTATTTTAAATAAAGAGAAGAAACATAAACAACTTCTAGATGTGGCAATTCGTCATATAATTGATTGTTCTTAGTTGTTGAAGATTTAAATAGGATGGTTAAGTGTTTGATTCTTAGTAAATAGTTATTTGTAAACTTTGAAATTCGATTCTCTTGTTATCCAATCTTTTGCTCCTGCAATTCTTGTACATAATGTATTAAATAGTAAATAAACTTGCACCTGAATGATCAATATTCTATTCTTTGCTTTTGTCTGAAATCCGTAATTAGCTTCCCAGTTTTGTCTGATGCTTTGTAGTTGTTATTTTGAGCATAATCTAACTTTTTGCATCTTGAGCCTTAAATATAAAGGCCAATAATATGCTTGTTAAGTGAACAAGAAGCCTTGCTGATTGAGCATTCAGAATCTTATTTGGTATAAAGACCTTAAATTTTAATCTTGATGTAAGAGTCTGCCTCTTCATTAGTAGATATCCAGTAGCTTGTTTAGTAACGCAGATTCCCATTACATAAAAAATTGAATTCCAATCCAAATTTAAAAGATTTAAAATCGATATAATGAAGCTCGGTATTGAACATCAGAAACCCTTTTTACAGTAATTAATGTTGATCACATTTTGAATGAAAGACAACAGATCCATCTGCCGTAATAATCTTTTAGAAGACTAATAATCATCATGTAATCAAACGAATAAAAGACCAAGAAACTGTCTGAAAAAAATAATTTCTGACTAGAAGGCCAGTAAATTGTTTGGTAATAATATGAGTAGAAGAGCAGAAAACTATTTTGGCAATAATAACGGAATAAAAGGCCAGAAAACCAATCTGTAAAAATGATCTAAATAGAAGACTAAAAGACCATTCTGGCAGTAATAATGTGAATGGAAGACAAAAAAATTATCCGGCAATTATCCGAGTGAAAGATTAGAAAACAATTCTGGTAATAATAACATGAATAGAAGATTAGAAATTTTTCTGCTTATTAAAAAAAATTCCGATTATTTGATAATTCAAATTCCAAGCTATGAATCAACGATTGAGAAATAATTCAATATTTAAAAAAAATGAAACTTCTAATTCTAGACTAGAATTTTCTTCTCTAGGCAATAGATAACTCTTGATTCCTCCATGAGTTTTTCTTAATTTCATATTGATGGATAGCTGAGTACGTTGGATTGTTCTTCTCCCAGAAGATTTCTTTGATACATCTTTAAAATAAAGTTATATTTGCTTTTGAATTTGATTGGCCTTCCTTTACAGGACTTCCTCGATGTGTCTTTTGGATCGAATCTGATTATCTTTTGCATTTGATCTTCCTCTAGAAGAGTGCTTCAATCTCTCTCGGTCTCTCTTTTGAATCGGATTTGATTTGTCTTGTATATGATCATCCTCTCAAAGACTGCCTCGATCTCTCTTTTGGATCGAGTTTGATTTTCTCAATTGATTTCTTTATCACCATATTAGGTAATGATTTTGATTGGATTTATAACTCCCCGCGTGTTTAGATAATTAAATTACCAAAATAATTATTAAACGGTGAAAATGACATTTTTCGAATTGTCATAATTTAGCTACGGGAGGCACATCATTGGGTCTGTGGTAATGTTCCGATCAGTTTCCATATGTAACTTGTCAAAATCCGAGCTAATATGGAGAAGTTATGAGAGAAACCAGAAACCAGAATTGTATTAAAATTAAGTGAATAATAAAAACAATAAGAACCATAGGGGACGACCCACACATAGCCTAAGTTGGCCTGCATTATGGTCTGGATGTTTTTTCATCCAGATATGAGCCGAAGAGTGTAAATTGATATTTTATGAAATCCTGTGCGTTTGTAGCTACATCCGATGGTTCCTAGTGAGCCTATGACGCGGTTGCACCAGACTAAATTTTCAAATCTGATGGCCTGAGATCTTTGAGCCACACTATAAATACAACCCTAGGCCTAGCTATTTTTCTCATTCGGATTTTCTCCCTATTGGGTTCATTGTTTAAGGCTGAACCCTAAATAGAAAATTCTTCTTAGGAGGAAATCTTTTTGATAAAAATATTCTACATCCTAGAAGTGGATCCAAGAAGGCCAAGGATTAGATCTAAGGGCCACAAGTGAGTGTTTTGTAATTATTTTAAATTTGTAAGCGATTTAAAATAATAGGGTTCTCAATATTGTAGTTTTTCTACAATTTTGACATAGTTTTTATGTAAGTTATTTACAGTCAGTTTTTAAGCAAATTTCAGAAGTTCTTTGCAGTCTATTTTTATTCAGCAATTTTATTCAATTATTTGCAGTTATTTACATTTATTATAGTTATTACATTTATCTACATCTGTTTTAAGTTGGAATTTTGCCTATAAATGTTAGTTTCTTTTTATAGAGATTTATTCCTTTCTTACGTGAATAAAATATTAAACAGAGAAGAATTTGCAAATATGGATTAAAATAGAAAAACACTAAATTTAAAGAAATAAGATGTGAAATCTGAAAAATTGAAATAAAGTAGAGATGGACTGAATAGGAAAATTTAGGATATTTGAAAGCATGATTATAACAAGTGGCTATAACTAAAAAGAGAAAATAGAAGAGTAACAGTTGCAACAACAATTATAACACATAGGTTATAATTAGAAAGAAAGAAGTAGCAAAACGGGCTTATTTTAAAACTTAGATCTTGGATTAAGTTAATAAGAAAATATAGCAGTAGTGGCACATACCGGCTGCAGTCCCTTTCAGGTCTAGGACTGATGGTCTCGCATGTGGGTGAGGCTGGCCACGCTTATGTTGATTAAGGTAAATAAGTAGCCAATAGATAGAGGCTCAAATTTGGGAAATTGGACAAGGGGTGCAAGGTTAGAAGATTTGTTTGTTAGGACCAGTACCGACAACATTCCCTTTTAGTTCGAGCACTGATGGTCTTATACATGGGTGAGGCTGGACATGATTATGGTGATTATGGTAAATAAAGGGTCAAATAGGGGGCGACAGTTAATGTACCGGCGATGACTAAACATGCAGCATCGATTAAGGTAAATAATTCGCTACTGCGTCCTAAGTGCTAAGGGGTGTCTTTTGCTGTGGGACCAATCGGATTGGCTCATAGTGGCACAGCAGAGATAGGAAAGGTCGATCAATAGGTAGGATTAGGATTTTAGCCTAATCAAGTTAGCGGTTGAGATAGGATTAAGGTTCAGCCTAGTCACAGCAGTTCAAGACAAGTGCAAACAATCAAAGCAAACAGTCAAAAAAAAAATTAGAATTATCTTTTCTGTATCTTCCTTTCATGCTAAAACTATTGCTTAGCCTATTATCTTTATCTTGCTTAGAAGTGCTTGTAATTACTTGCACTCACCAGACTTATTGTCTGACACACTTCTCTATCTTTCCTTTTCCCCCAATAGGCTAGTAGGGTTGAGGATAATTGATTCAAGTTGCTTGGAGATTAATTTTCGGAGTTTTCCTATTTCAGATGTATTCTTTTGCTTTTCATCTTTTTCATTTGGCTTATGATGGATTGTCACTTGTGAGAGGGATTATTATTATTGTCACTTTTACTCTGATTATGTGAGGCTGAGATTTATTTTCATAAGACATGAGAAATTTGGAGTTTTTAATACATGTTATGTCTTTATGAATTATTTTGAGATGAAGATTAATTCTGAATGATAAGTTATTATTTAAATGTTTTCCACTGCTTTTACTTATCTTGAGAATCTTAGTCTCTGCGATACTTTAGCTATACCCATAATGCACCACATCCTTTGGTGTGCCCTTTTTGGGAATACTAAAGGGTGTGGGGTGTTTCATATGGTGTCAGAGTGCGAGGTAATAGGATTCCTAAAAACTTATTTTAAAAGTAAAGTATTTTTTTAAAGGTAACAGTTCTTCAAACTAAAAGTATTTTTTAGGAAGGAACACTTATTATAGAAATAGTTTTCAAGTATAAGAGAGTTTTAAAAATACCCTCGAAGTCCAGTTCAACCTTCTTTCGATTCTTTCGAGCTTAATTTTTATTTTCTTTGCGTAGAATGTCAGAAGCCCAAAATCTTCCAGAGGGTTTCCAATTCCCTGGCTAGTTCTATAGATACCTCCAAGCTACGGCAACAGAGGTGCAAGTGCAAGCGCCCAATGCGGCACCGGCGGGTGGATTAATCCACCTGCAGTAGCCAATTTTTCTAAGCTATGCAAGGACTTCGCTAATTTAGGAGGCAAGACATTTTTGGGCATAGAGGATTTTGTAGAGGCACGAACTTGGTTGAGGAATACATAGCATATATTTAAGCTGTTAGGATAGAAGAACCAACAGACGGTTCAGCATGCATCTTAGCAGTTGAAGGGAGAGGCTTATTACTTGTGGGAGATTATAGGGATGGAGGGTAGAGACATTGGTTGGGTTGGATTTCGGGAAAGGTTTGGGAGAAAGTTCATATCCCAAGCCGAGGAAAGCATGCAGTTGGAGAAGTTGTTTAGTCTGAAGCAGGGGGGTCTTTCGGTGAAAGAGTATATAAATCAGTTTAATGAGTTATCGAGGTCTGAGATGGAGCTTGTTAATAAACCGCATAAGAAAGCCGCCAAGTTTTCTAAGGGTTTGGACCAGCCCCTCCAAGGGTTGGCATTGACACATGTACCTATGGGAGCGACGTATTCATATAAGATGTTGCTAAGGAAGAAGAGGTTAAGGAGGTTCCTAAATCAGAAAACTCTAAGAAGCAGTGCGGGAAGAATAAGAAGGATAAGAACAAGAAGAAAGCGGTAGGACCTCAAAAGGGACAGATCAAGAAAGGTGAGAAGTGTCATAACTGTGGATTGGTTGGGCATTACTCAAAGGAATGTAAGAAGGACACGATGAAAGGGAGGTGTTACTAGTTCCTTGTTTGATTTTTTGTACTTAGATATTTCTCTAGTTGTAGACTCATAGTTGTTTCAAACCCTATAAGAGGATCGGCACATTTATCCGTGATTTGTAGGGGTTTGAAAATTTTTATACTAGGCATAGAGATTGATTGTGATGCTTATGTACTGGGATTTTCCGGATATGGGATGATTTTGGGGATGGATTGGTTATCCACTTATGGTGCGAAGTTGGACTACGAGAGCAGAGTCGTTAGGCTGGGGACATGTAGCGGACGGACCCTCGAGGTTTCTTACGACCCATAGGGGTCAGTCATGTTGAGCTTCCTTTATTCCCTTGATTCATCACTAGGAGAATTAGATTCAGTTCTAATTGTTAGAAATTTCCCAGATGTTTTTGAGGAGGTTAGGGGGCTATCCCCTGTTAACTCCTCTTCTCCACGACTCAGCGACATAAAGGATTGAAAGGCCAGCAACCTAAAGCTTGAAGCGACCCAGTAGCTAAATGGACTTAGCGACCTAATGGAATAAAGGACCTAGCGACCTAAAAAGAGTTCAGATGCCTTGTGACCCAATGAAGTAACATAGTGTCAGTTGAAGAGCACCGCGACCTAACAAGCCAAGAAGCTCAACGACCTAAGGGTTGAACGACCTAACGAGTTAATAAGGGGAGCGACCTAACAGGGAAGAAGTTCTGCAACGAGCTACGGTGTGACGACCTAAGCGACCTGGTACCTAGCGACTTAATGGCCTAACGACCTAATTGGTTAAGAAGGAGTGAGGCCGCAAGCATGCAACCTCTTCATTAGGTCGCTCGCGACCTAAGCAGGCCGAAGTAACTTCTTATGTCGCGACATCTTATGCCGCTCCTCCTCTAAGTCGCTCGCGACCCATGACCTATCAATACCAACCAAGTGATCAAGTGTAAAGCAGTAAGCCATGACCTCTAGGTCACACGCGACCTACGACCTACCCTTAGGTCGTTCGCGACCTACGACCTAACTTCGGTATCCCCCTATAAATACAACACTAGCTCCAACTGACAGGGGACTTTTGGCTCATTTATGGAACGTCGATACTCTGTTGTTTTCTCAACTCACCCGACACTTCAAACACACAAGACACTTCATCGAGCTTCAAAGGGAAATCTAACACATTCGACATGGATTCAAAGAGTTCTTCTGCATTGGAGTTCTAGCTACTTGTCTTTGTAGTGTTGTAATTGAAGATTGTTGTAAAGTTGTAATCGATTCAGCAATAAAGAAGATTAAAGCGGACGTAGGCTTAACCCGAAGCCGAACCACTATAAAACTGTTGTCTCGCTACTGTTTTTTATGTAATTTCTGCTTGTTTCTAATTCCCGTATTAACGGGTGGTGCTTTCGCTTAATCTCTACTTACATTGGGGTGTTAACGTTCAAATTTTAGCGTTAACATTTTTGGTGCTTTCACTGAGAACCCAACTCAGGCTGCTTTCATCATTGCTTCACAAAAGTATGTTGAAATAATCTCTCTCAAAACCAGAAGTCTATCAGAGATAATGGCTCCTGGAAGAAGGCATAGATCTGTTAGATCCGATGATGTTCGTGAGAATACTGCCACTCTCCTCCGTTAAGTCAAACAGCCCCAAGTGTTGGAGTTACACGAGCGAAGTTAGATGCTGCAGTCTCTGGGCTATATAAGCAAATGGAAGCCCAAAACAATCTAATGTTGGAAAGGTTGAACGCTTTGGTCGGAGCTAACTGTCAACCGGTGAATAATGAAGAAAACTTTCCTAATGATGTTCATAATGTTGAAGTAAGAAACATTCCTCAAAGGGCAGCTGGCCCCATTGAAGGGACACCTCCCCAAGATGGAGGGTCAGGGCAGCAGCCAACTCTCCGTGAACGCTTATCAAGACAAACTTCCGAGAAAATGGCTGATGTTTGTCCCGCAGAGCATGTAAATGATGAGGAATGTTTCTCAGGAATGGTTCGGCAAATCATGAAAGAAAGTATGCAAAGGGAAGAAGATGAAAAAGAATGGGGGTTCGCTTCGAGCAAGACTCTGTTCACTAAAAGGATTTTGAAAGCGGAATTTCCAAGGATGTTCATTCCTCCTACCATTCCGGCTTATAAGGGGACAAGCGACCCTAATGAATTCCTGTACAAGTATGATTGGCATATGACAGGTGCCAGAGCATCTGATGAGATCAAATGCCGGTATTTTCCGGTATACTTGGAAGGAGTGGCTCTACTTTGGTTCACAAAGCTACCGGTCCGATCTATAGACCAGTTTTCTGACTCGACTCGGAAGTTTAAAGAACAATTCAGATTGTATGCTTTGAAGGCGAAAGATATAATGTCATTATCCAGCTTGGAACAGAACCCTGTGGAATCTATTAGATCTTTCTTGAATCGCTTCAACATAGCTTTGGCTGAAGTAGACAACGTAGAGCCGAGAATGATCCTGACATACTTGATGAAGGCTATCGACAAGTCAAGTGAATTTGGGAAGTGGCTGAAGATGAAAGAACCGAATTCTCTTGAAAAATTCTATAAGAAAGCTGATGAATTCATGCACTTGGAAAGCCTTCAAGCACCGGCCAAGGTGGTATCGATAGAAGTTGGAAACAATAATGCTGCTCCGAGTAAGAAGGAGTCTGGTGCTTAGAAAAGGGGAAACGACGGTGGGAAGAAGCAAGGAGATGCGAAGAAAAATCATCCTTTCAACTTCACTCCCTTGACCGATACCCCAGAGAACATTTTCTTTGCAACCAAGGACACTATCGAATACCCCACACCAGCTAAATTGAGGGTTGGGAAGAAAGCTGAGAAAAGTGGAAGATTATGCCGGTTCCACAATCAACCCGGTCATGATACTAACGAGTGCCGCCACTTGAAAGAGTTGATTGAGGAACTATTGAAAGAAAACAAACTCCAACAGTTTGTGAAGAGGAACAGGAACGACCCAACTTCATCAACTCAAGGACAACAGGTTCCTGTTCATCGTCCCAGCTCAAGTGAAAAGGCAGCAGCGCATGAATCAGAGAGGCCCGTTATTAATGTGATTACGGGAGGACCTCACCCAGCTGGCAAAAGATGGGGTGAGATGGAAAGGTACGCCTGTGCCTTGAAGTATGCACTAGCAGAAGAAAGTATTTTTGTGTTGGAGGACGCTGCACCTTTGAAGCAGCAGAAAACTTTTAATGATGATCTTGTCTTCAGAGCCAGGGACTCTATGGGCGTCGAAGCTCCTACCACAGATCCTCTGGTTATCTCTGTAGGAATTGGGCCAGCTATTGTAAGGAGAGTGCTTGTTGATTACGGCGCTTCTTGCAATATTCTTTTCAAAAAGACATTTGATCAAATGAGAATTCCAATGGTTGATGTTCAAGCTTCATCGCAAAAGATTGTTGGGTTTACTGGGGAACCGAAGCAGCCAATTGGAACTATTGACTTGTTCGTGGAACTTGGAGAGGGGCAGAAAAAAGTGGCTCGAAAACAAACTTTTGTTATTTTTGATGAATTTTCTGCTTACAATGCCTTCCTAGGCCGGCCAACTCTTGCAGCATTTAAGGCAATTCTCACTCCGTGGTACCTTACCATGAAATTCCCCACGGATAATGGAGTCGGTGTTATTAAAGGGGATCAGAATGCTGGGCGAGAATGTTATCTAACAGAGCTGCGTGAAGCAAGGAAGAGAGAGATGGGAAAGGATGCGGCAGCCCCAGTCCGCATCAAAGAACCAACCTTGTAGCAATTACAGGGTGGACCCTATACTGGCGAGTACAGCGGAGCATGAAGAGAAATGGATCCCAGAAAAGCCAGTGCAGGGGAGAATAGAGTGGTACCAATGGAAGTAACGGTGCCAGTACCTGTTGACCGAAAAGACCTGAACAAGGTGCTGAATGTGGGTTCACAACTTAACGTGGCAGTTCAGAATATTTTGATATCCTTTTTGAAAGCAAATCTGGACGTATTCGCTTGGACTCATGCTGATATGTGTGGAATATCCCCGGAAGTTGCAGTACATATCCTGAATATTGATCTGAAGTTTACACCTGTAAAGCAGAAAAGAAGAACCCAGTGTCCTGAAAGGTCAGCAGCATTGAAAGAAAAAGTAGATCGGCTCATGGAGAATGGCTTTATCAGGGAATCCACTTATCCGAATCGGGTTTCAAATCCAATACTGGTTAAGAAAGCTAATGGAAAGTGGAGAGTATGCATCAACTTTTCTGATTTAAACAAAGCCTGCCCCCAAAGAATGCTTCCCGTTACCCAGGATTGATCAGTTGGTGGATGGAATAGCTGGGCATGAATTATTATCTTTTATGGATTCTTACTCCGGATATAACCATATCATGATGCATGAGCCAAATCAGGAGGACACAAGCTTCATCACCGACGTTGGTCTTTACTGCTACAGAGTCATGCCCTTCGGACTGAAGAATGCGGGGGCAACTTACCAAAGACTTGTTAATGCAATGTTCAAACCACAGATTGGAAAGGCTATGGAAGTTTATGTTGACGATATGTTGGTAAAATCAAAAAGGGCAGTGGACCATATGGATCACTAGGCAGAGATGTTCGCAGTCCTCCGAAAGTACAGAATGAAGCTTAATCCTTTGAAATGATCATTTGGGGTGGAGTCCGGAAAGTTCTTGGGTTTCATTGTGAGTGCTAGGGGCATTGAAGCTAATCCTGCTCAGATTACTGCCTTAAGAGAAGTCAAAGCTCCTAGAACTAAGAAGGAATTGCAAAGTCTTAATGGGAAAGTTGCTGCCCTGAGTCGGTTCATTTCCAAAGCTACTGATAAATGCATTCCATTCTTTGATGCTCTGAAGAAAGGAAGGAAAAACTTTGACTGGACTCCTGAGTGCCAGAAAGCTTTCGATGAGTTGATTCGTCATATGGAAATGCCTCCAATACTTTCTAAGGCTGACAATGGTGAAGATCTTTTCGTATATTTGGCAATCTCATCTCATGCTCTCAGTGCAGCGTTGGTACGGGAAGACGCAAAAATTCAGCGCCCAATTTATTATATCAGCAAAAGATTCACCGGGTCAGAGTTGAATTATTCAAAGTTGGAAAAGCTTGCCTATTGTCTATTGATTGCATCAAGGAAATTGAGGCCATATTTCCAAGCTCATCCTATCAAAGTCCTCACTGATCAACCTCTGAAGTAAGCCCTGTTTCGCCCTGAGACTTCGGGTCATCTTCTGAAGTGGAATATTGAACTCAGCCAATACCACATCACTTATCATCCCCGAAGAGCAATCAACATACAAGCTTTAGCAGATTTCATCGCAGAATGTACAGATAAAGGTGATAGTGAGGAAGAGGTGACTGATAACACCCAGTTCGATGAAAATTGTATGTTGACGGCGTAAGAAACGATTACTGTTTCGGAGCTGGGATTGTGATTGAAACCCCTGAAGGGTGGTTACTGTGCTATGCATTGAGATTAGAATTTCATTCGACTAATAATGAAGCAGAATATGAAGCTCTCATTGTTGGCTTGAAATTTGCTAAAGAACTAAACATCATAGTATTGCAGATCTTCAGTGATTCTCAACTTATTGTGTGCAAAGTCAAGAAAGAATTTCAAGCTAAAGGGGGAAATCTGCCTCCCTACTTGTCAAAGGTCTGGGAGCTTCTTGATGATTTTGACCATTACACAATAAGCCATATAACCCGGGAAGAGAACATGAAGGCAGATTCTCTCAGAAAGTATTCCAGCACTGGTGAAGCTCAATTATTGGGATTAGTCCCTGTGGAGTCTTGTCAACTCCAAGCACTGAGGAAATGGATATTGACTGGATCATGACCATATCCCAAGAGCAAGAATCATAAATGACTCCGATAAAGGAATATCTGCTCAACGGTTCTCTGCCAGAAAATACAAAAGAGCGTCAGAGACTGCTAAGAAAAGCCTCTAGGTATATAATTCAAGATGGCCGATTGTACAGACGGGGTTCTCAATGCCATTACTCCGATGTGTAACCAAGGAAGAAGTTAAGACAATTCTAGCTGAGGTGCACGGAGGAGAATGTGGAGATCATACAGGCGGCCAAACTTTAGCGAAGAAAATTCTCCGTTATGGATATTTTTGGCCAGATAACTATCGAGACGCTGCTGACTATTCCCGAAAGTGTGACAAATGCCAGAGATTTGCCAAAATCCCTAGAGCACCTTCCACCGAACTAACACAAATGGTCAGCCCATGGTCATTTGCCATTTGGGGGATAGATCTTATTAGGCCTTTACCAAATGCCAAATCCGGAATCAAATATGCTATTGTTGCTGTTGATTATTTCACTAAATGGGCTGAAGCTGAACCATTGGCTACTACTACCTCTAAAAAGATGATAAATTTTGTGACTAAAAATATTATTTGCAGGTATGATGTGCCTCAGAAGATAATCACGAAAAATGGCACCCAATTCGAAAGGGAAGAATTCCAAGATTTTTGCAAGTGATTCAAGATCCAAAAAAGCTTCTCAGCAGTGGCTCATCTGCAGGCAAACGGGCAAGTGGAAGCAGTAAACAAAATTATCAAGTCAACCCTCAAAAAACAGCTGGAAAAAGGGAAAGGTGGTTGGGTCGATAAGCTACCACTAGCACTATGGGCATACAGAACTACCCACAAAACTGCGACTGGGCACACTCCATTTTCATTAGCATATGGATCAGTAGCAATGATTCCGGTGGCAACAGAGATCCCTTCACACAGAACAATTCATTTCGATCAAGCTGAAAATGAAAAGCTGCAACTTGAAGCACTTGACCTCCTTGATGAAAGAAGGGAAGAGGCTAAGCTTAGAATTGCAGCCCATCAGCAAAGGATAGCCAGGCACTTCAATTCCAAAGTTCGCCAACGCAGCTTTGAGATTGGAGATCTAGTCTTGAAAAGAATTACGACAGCAACAGGTGTGTTTGGGCCAAACTGGGAAGGGCCGTATGTCATAAGCAAAAAGCTTCTTGATTGCACATTCAAACTCACAACTGTCGAAGGAGATCCAATTCCAAGGGCTAGGAACAACAATCACTTGCGTCTATATTTTACTTAAAAGCTTTGCCGAAATATTGTAAAAGAATTATAGATGTATGATTCGTGTATTGAAAGCCATTGTAAAGCCAGTGCAAGTGAATAATAAGAAATATAAAGTGGATGTTGGCCCAGCTTTTGGCCGAACCACTATAAATCTTGTGTTCTCTACTATTGTAAAAGGCTTGTTTTATTTTGATATGCAAAGTACTTTAAACATATTGCTAAAACGTCAATTTAATGTTGTAGGCAATTAAAACAAAGCTTACCCATCTCGAGACCAATCGATCCCTAACATCACTCAACAAACAAATAAGCCACAAAAATTCCAGACTCAAATCCTATATAAGAAGTGCTTCAAGCAAAAAGTTAGTGATTCTGCCGGAGGTGGACCCTTGCTAACTAATTATGATTGTTTGTGCAAACGAGCATCCGATTAAATAGCCTGTGTTTTCCCTTGCGAACTCACTTAACTATGAAGTACACTTCTTTGGATAAGACAAACTACTAGTAAAAGAAAGGGATGTGTGCTTGAGAATGATAACAGGGAATCGTTGATATGAGAAAATGGCGAAAAGACGTGGGCAAGCAGGCAGGAAACAGCCAAAGACCTACTCGGAGGCACAAGCCCTCTTCGGAGGCACAACTCTTCAGAGGATAAAGACCTCTAACGGGGCATGCCAGAAAATGAAAGTTCTCTTTCTCAACAAAAAAGATTGGTGGAATGACCGGAGTCACAAGGCGCTTGTTCACTGGCTGAGATCGTTTGTGCAAACAAACATCCAAGTAACTTGCGTCCGCCCTGTGAATCCATGGAATGACCGGAGGCACTTTCCCAAGTGGAAGGCATAAGGCGCTTGTTCACTAGCTGAGATCGTTTGTGCAAACAAACATCCAAGTAACTTGCGTCTGCCCCGCGAAACCATCTAACCATGAGAAAGTAACTTCCAGGCAAAAGCCCTACTCGGAGGCATGCATTTCACCAAGATCTGAAGTTCAAACTTCACAAGAGTTGAAATGTGAAAAGCCCTCTTCGGAGGCCCATTTCACCAAGAGTTGAAGTATTTCACCAAAGTAGAAATGATAACAAGACCTCTTCGGAGGCACACGTTTCACCAGGATCTGAAGTACAAACTTCACAAGAGTTGAAATGTGAAAAGCCCTCTTCGGAGGCCCATTTCACCAAGAGTTGAAGTATTTCACCAAAGTTGAAATGATAAAACGACCTCTTCGAAGGCACACATTTCACCGAGATCTGAAGTGCAAACTTCACAAGAGTTGAAATGTGAAAAGCCCTCTTCGGAGGTGCATTTCACCAGAGTTGAAATGTCAAAAAACCTTCTTCGGAGATCCACTACCTCACATAAAGAGAAAGGAAGAAAAAAGCCCTCTTCAGAGGCGTACTTCTACTCTTAAGAGAAGATCAATCTCTCGACAATGAAAATATTCTTCTCAGAAAGTTGAAGTACCAAATCAAAGCCTTCTTTTGAAGCCCACTTCACCGCACTGGAGAATTCACTACTTTTCTTTTAAAAAAAAAGAGTGATCATCTCCAAAAGTTGAAGCGTATATAAAAGAAAAAAGAAAAAAAAAAGAGAACAACTTCTCCAATACAAGGCACATTCTACTAAATCAGAGAAATAATTCCTAAAAAAAAGAAAAAATTATTCTCTAAAAGTATGGATGCAAGCCTCCTCAAGATGGAAAAGTCATTCTCCAAAGAAAGAGTACGAGTCTTCTTGAAACAGAAGAGTTGTTCTCCAAAAATTTTACAGTGTTAAAGAGATTGCAATAAGCCGTGGTATGGGGGCAATATAATATAGTTACATTCATGGAAGCAACGCTCAGGCAACATACCACAGGCTTACTGCAACATCACACAAAGAAAATAAAGAAACTTGTATGAAAAAGGAGAATAAATGCATTCTCAAATACAGACAGAAGTTTGTACAAGTAAAAGAATCATTTTATTCCATACTATGAAAATTTTATACATGTGCAGGTTTCAAAATCAAAGAAGGCGGGGACCGGTACTCGCACAATCTCCGGTCAACACAAGCCTTTATATACACAAGCAAAAAAGCAAAAAGCAAGACAAAAACCGTAGAACCAAACCCATCACTTCTTCTTTCTGCCACCTTTCGAGCCCTTGCCTGGCCGGATGATTAACTTTTTGGTTCGGGTTGTAGGAGAGGAAGGTGAAAGGGGTGCAATTGGTTCTTCTCCTGCTTTTTCTTCGCTGGCAGAAGCTTCCTTCTTTTTCTTTGAGACTCCATGTTTCCCCCTCTTTTTTGAAGAAGACTCACTGCCTGCAGTAAAAAGTGCAGATAACTTTATGTCATCAGAAGCAGTTTTTCCAGAGTTCTCTCGCCGTTCGTCAGCCTTCTGCTGTTGAGAAGCAATGGGATCATCTAAGTCTCGAAGAGCTTCTATCTGCTCCTCTTGCAACCCCGGTTGAGAAGCATAAGGAGGAGTGACCTAACGAGATGGAGGGGGAATAACTGGAGGAGGGGAAGTCTGAACAATACTTGGTGTTTTCTCTGTAGAAGAAGAAAAGTTAAAGTCAGTATTCGTCATAAAGAGAGGGGATAATGGCTCATCGACACTTAAGAAATAAGCAAGAAGCTCATCGAACTCAGTCGAAGCAAACTAGCAGTCCACTTGAGCGAGAACGACATTGAGGTTACCTGGAGAAGTAGGCTTTATTATGTCAACTTCAAAAGCTTGCGCTTCAGTGCTTTCTTGAGTATCATTTCCAGTGTGAGCAGTTGCACTTTCAATGACAACTTTAGTAGGAGGTGGTGAAAGGGAACTAGAGCCAACAATATCGATGTCGGCCGAAAACGAAGGTTGAACTAGGTCGGTTAAGATTGCCTTCCCTTAATGTTCCTCTTCTACCGTTCCGGCCCGCTCTTTAGCGAGTTGCTCCTTTCCCCTGGCAAGAGAAGCATGTGCAACGTCATCAAGATAGTGTGCCTCTAAATTTGCTTCAGCATAGCCATCACCTCCAAGCATGTCAAGTGCGGCCTCCCACACTTCGGCCAGAGTAATTTCTTATTTTGGGCCTAAAAAGGAGAGACTACCACGCCCCAGGACACTATGCAAGTAGAACTCAAATAAAGTAGAGCTGACGTTGGCCTTGGTTGCCTGGAGAGATTCTTCGGCTGCTACTTTGCCGACAACGGCTTCATCGCGCTCCTTTTCAAATTTAGCAAGTTGGGCCTTTAGCATTTCAATTTCTATGTCCTGAGAGCCAATTTTTTCCCGCAACTGAACAATATCAGTGCGATAGCTTTCCATAATTTTCTCTTGACTCTCGAGCTTAGCCTCATCATCTCGCTGAGCGGCGTGAGCATCCCGTACTTGCTTTTGAAGCACTTTTTCCTTTTGAGAATAGGAAGTGGAAGAAGTGGCAAGTTCTTCTTTGAGTTTTTCAACTTCCGCTTCAAGCTTCTCATTATAAGCGGCAATGCTCCTCATTTCTGCATCATGTTGATCAAGAGTTTTCTGCCACTCAGATTTGTCATTCTCCATTGTCAGCATAGCTTCAAGGTTTGCGCGATTTACCCTTTGAAGTTCGTCGACAAGCTTTTGCCAACCCGACATTCTCTCAATATCGAGTCTGACGGCATCAAGATTCCGCAGCAAAGCTGGCTTGTCAACTGGAACCAAATCAAGATCGAAACGCACTCCTTTCAAGCACCAGTGTGGGAACCGACTTTGAAGAGTAGCTGGGCCTTGTCCAACTTGATATGAGGGCCTGCCGATGATTGTTTGAATGTCAGTGCGAGTAAGGGTAGGAGATTGAGAAGGTACGGGAGCAGCGGGCTTTTCAAAAATTTCGAATGCCGACTTTTCGCTATGTTTGGCCCGTTTACTCGGATCTTCAGCAATGTGACTTTTTCCTTTATCATCACGGGATTTTCGTTTATGAGAATCATCCTCTCTCTGGGAAGAATCATGTCGTTCATCCCGTCTCCCATGGCGTTCTTCATAGACACGTCTCTCACGATCTTTTCTTGCAGCCCTTTCTTCGTCAGTCTCTAAGGAGGAAGGAAGATACCTCTTGGGGTCATAAGAGCCGCATCTTCCATAGCTCTGGAAGTCATCGTAATATGAGCCACTTCGTCTCATTGGAGAACCTAAAAATGAGAAAGAGACAAAACTTAAGAATCTTTGAAGTAAGGAAGAAAAGTGCATGTAAGTGCCGAAAAATCCTAAGTGTGTGTAACGTGCAAACTACGCGCGACAAATTACGAACCACTCCTCGGTTGGGGGGTGATGATGGATTTTACAGCTAGAGTCAACTCTGGAGCTGACGGAGTTTGTTGCAGGACGGATGTTGCTTCAACTGCTGGAGAAGTAACTTTAGCAGTGATAGGATCATCTTTAAAAAGCTCCTGTGAAGTAATCATCAGGTCGCTCAACCCCTCAAAAGTATCATCACCACTATACTTGGCGGGACTCGTTCTCTCGGCTCCTTCTTCGACAGATTTCCCGAAGTGTCGCGGAGGCTCCTCTTCTTCAATAACAGGGCAAGTGTAAGTTTGCTGGAAGACCTCGCGACGTCGGTAGAAGCAGAACACTTTGCCAGTGAAGCCTCAACAGTAGGTTCTTTCGGTACAAGTTCCCCGGTGGAAACTAGGGCATCTGGTGTCTTGGCTGGAGAATCAGGGACTTCATGAGGCTGAGTAGAGCGGAAAGAGTGCAGAAGTCAGAACTGAAGCAGAAACTCATCTCTCAGCAGAAATTTAATACTTCTTTCCTCAACTGCCGCGGCACTTAATCTTTCAAAAGTTGGCTTATGGCTAAAGTCTCTAGAAGGAGGAGGAAGCGCTGTAAAAGTAAAGAAAGAGATTAGCACATAGCAACTCGGATCCCGAAAAGCTCAGAAATGGAAAGAGCGGGGATGAGTAATCTCACTTCCTACTCTCCAGATGGCATGGAACCCTGGGGGAAGCGAACGAAGAAGAATTGTTTCAAAAAACCGTGAGCGCTTTCGTAAAGATCGGTGATAAGTTTACGGTTTCTGGCACTTCTCACGAGTATGATGGAGGGGTGGTCTTTGTCCTTTGCGAATGTGCATAAATAGCAGATTTCTTCAAAACTTGGGAGACGGTCAAGTATTCTCCTGAATAGAACGCACAATCCCATCAGGATGGCGTAGCCATTGGGATGCAATTGAAAGGGAGAGATGGTTAGTCGGAGAAGGAGTTGTTGAAGAAATTCATTGAAGGGAGGAATAGCGCCGCACAGGCACATCTGGCGATTAACAGTGACAAAACCGAGGGGTGGCCTATCAGCAGTATCATTTGGCCCAGG
Organism: Allium cepa; assembly: GCA_030765085.1. Classification (NCBI taxonomy): domain Eukaryota; kingdom Viridiplantae; phylum Streptophyta; class Magnoliopsida; order Asparagales; family Amaryllidaceae; genus Allium; species Allium cepa. Next base: position 593,206,245 of record CM060937.1, read on the forward strand.
AAGTATGGCATCCGCTTCAGCAATACCAAAGTGGATGCGTAATTAATTGAATGCCCGTGGACTCAGGGTAGTTGGAGTCCTCTCTGGGGGATTATCCAGTGGGTTGGCTATCGGGAAGGCCTCCCCGGATTGTCCTACCATTTCCTCTTGTTGAGAAGAAATTCTACACAAGGAACTGGATATTCAAATATGAAGGTGCACGTTTCCTAAATGTGTGAAGTGTTGTGCAAAACTAATAAAACGACAAGCAAATATAATTGAAATTAAACTAACAGGCATTTGTCAATTATAGAGTTTCGGTGCTTGTTGTTCTAAGTCCAAATACAAGTGCAGTGTTGATGCATACAAATCAGTTTTAATTGATTAACATTGCTTTGCTTTAATATTTCACTTGAGTTTGTTGATTCACAGCATTTTATTCACACAGTTCTCTTAAGTTGATTATTCTTTTTACTAATATGCCATTCGATATGGGCAATCAATGGTAGTATATTCGCCCGAGTTTTCTGCAAATGTTTTGTTTAACAGGTTATTAGCATCAAAGTTAATATAATCTGTAAGGAAATCAACAAGTTCGCGCAAGTTATCTCGACAGTTCAGGTTGAGGGTTCAAGTTGAATGCCGTCATATTTTTAGAAGTAAACAAATTCAAGCAACTTATCATGGGTCAAGGTTCATCAATCAAGTCCAACGACCTAACATAAGTCGAATTATCTTAAGTTGCATTGTCCAAGTTAAAGAATTCAAGGCATGAGGCTTCAGGTCAAAATAAAGCAAATTTGTCTAAGTTCTAGCTCGGCCGCGACCTAAAACCTATGCCGCAAGAAGATAGGCCGTTAATCTGTTAGGTCATTCTACTTTAAGCTTTGTGTTATTCCAGTAAGTTAAGTCGCGAGCATGTTAGGTCGCAAGCAAGTTAGGTCGTATGATTCACATTCAAACCGACAACCCTAAGTCCTGCTCTCCAATCACATTCTGCCACGCGTCCACCACCTGTGTATCACCCAAAGGCATCACGGCACAACTCGCTATCCACTAACCCATTAACCCGATAACCCATCATCATCACCTTTCCACCTCACCAAAATCACCTAAAACCAAGCCAAATCGTCTCAAATCCATCATGAACCTGATGCATTGCCATAATCGCGAGAATTACAATAATAGCGCGACCGATGACGAGCAAAAATCAATCGCAGTGCGACTCTTGGTGAAACGCAGCATAAGAAACTGGGTTAGGGAAGGAAAATAGGGAGTTCATGATTCAATGGTGATCAGGGATCGAATAGTGAGCAAATCCACTTACACGATGAAGATGATCGGTGGCTAGTTGGTTGAATTTTGCCTTCGAGAGCTCAGGAATTCATCAATGGTGGTTTAGAACAGTGAATCAAGTAAAGAGAAGGAGGAAGGAGATGGATAACTTATATGCAAGGACGGTGGAACCTGAATCGGTGCGAACGGCTTTACTCCACCTTTAGGTCGCTCACGACCTAGCGACCCAACAAAACATGAGTTAAAAAGTGTCGAAGCACAAGACTTAGTCCCTAGGCGTATACTTCGAGGGGCAAGTGTCAACTCCTCTTCTCCACGACTCAGCGACCTAAAGGATTGAAAGGCTCAGCAACCTAAAGTTATCAGCGACCTAGCGACCTAAAGCGTGAAGCGACCCAGTAGCTAAATGGACTTAGCGATTTAATGGAATAAAGGACCTAGCGACCTAAAAAGAGTTCAGATGCCTTGCGACCCAATGAAGTAACATAGTGTCAGTTGAAGAGCACCGCAACCTAACAAGCCAAGAAGCTCAGCGACCTAAGGGTTGAATGACCTAGCGAGTTAATAAGGGGAGCGACCTAACAGGGAAGAAGTTCTACAGCGAGCTAAGGTGTGACGACCTAAGCGACCTAGCACCTAGCGACCTAAGGGCCTAACGACCTAATTGGTTAAGAAGGAGTGAGGCTGAAAGCATACAACCTCTTCATTAGGTCGCTCGCGACCTAAGCAGGCCGAAGTAACTTCTTATGTCGCGACATCTTATGCCGCTCCTTACCTAAGTCGCTCGCGACCCACGACCTATCAATACCAACCAAGTGATCAAGTGCAAAGCAGTAAGACATGACCTCTAGGTCGCACGCGGCCTACGACCTACCCTTAGGTCATTCGCGACCTACGACCTAACTCCGGTGTCCCCCTATAAATACAGCTCTAGCTCCAACTGACAGGGGACTTTTGGCTCATTTCTGGAACGCCGATACTCTGCTATTTTCTCAACTCACCTGACACTTCAAACACACAAGACACTTCATCGAGCTTCAAGGGGAAATCTAACACATTCGACATGAATTCAAAGAGTTCTTCTGCATAGGAGTTCTAGCTACTTGTCTTTGTAGTGTTGTAATTGAAGATTGTTGTAAAGTTGTAATCGATTCAGCAATAAAGAAGATTAAAGTGGACATAGGCTTAACCCAAAGCCGAACCACTATAAAATTGTTGTCTCGCTACTGTTTTTTATGCAATTTCTACTTGTTTCTAATACCCGTATTAACGGGTGGTGCTTTCGCTTAATCTCTACTTACACCGGGGTGTTAGCGTTCAAATTTTAGCATTAACATCCCCTAAGAGAGAGATCGACTTTAGGATCTATCTGAATAACAGTACTAAACCAGTGGCATTACCCATGAGATATGTGGCTCCTAGGGAGAGGAAGGAGTTAAGTAAGCATATCAGTGAGCTATTATAGAAAGGCTTCATCAGACGTAGCATATCTAAGTGGGGGAGGGTGCGCCAGTTTCTTCACTACAACAGCAGATGGTTCCTCTCGATTTTGCGTAGACTATAGGGAGTTAAATAAGCTCACGAAGAAGAACCATATCCCACTTCCTAGGATAGACGATCTTTTCGATCAGTTGGTTAGCTCTTTAGTATTTTCTCAGCTTGACTTAGCCACTAGATTTCATCGACTTAAGGTTGCTAACAATAGCATCGATAAGACAGCATTTAGGACACTCGATGGATTCTTTGAGTGGTTGATTATGCCATTTGGGCTGATCAATGCCCCAATCTATTTTGTGGATCTACTAAGCCATGTTTTTTTAGATGTCCTAAATAAGTTCGTCGTAGTGTTTGTGGAAGACATTCTGGTGTTTTCCAAGGGTATGGAAGAGCATGATATTCATCTTGAGGAGGTTCTTCGTACACTTCATGTTCATCATTTAAAAGAAAAATTCTCGAAGTCACTTTTGGTGTGAGGAGGTACGTTTCTTAGGGCCTGTAGTCTCAAGTGAGGGTATAGCAGTGGATCTCGCTAAGGTAGCAGCGGTAGGATTGGAAGGCCCCCCAGAACGTTAGTGAAGTTAGAAGCATCCTAGGTTTGGCTGGTTATTATAGGAAGTTTATCAGAGATTTCGCTAAGATTTCAGCACCGCTTACTCACCTCACTAAAAAGAATGCGACATTGATGTAGGACGTGGATTTTGCAGATTCCTTTACAATGCTAACTTGGGCCCTTACTAGTGCACCAGTGTTAGTTTTACCAGATGGAGCTAAGCTTTTTACAGTATACACTAATGCATGTGGGACTGGCCTTGGGGTATGCAGGAAGGGAGGTAGTATGCTATGGAAGTAGACAGTTGAGAACTCATGAGAAGAACTACCCCACCCATGATTTGGAGCTGGCTGCTATTGTTTTGGCACTCAAGTCTTAGAGACAGTACTGAGAAAGGTTTGATCTTTTAACTGACCATAAATCATTGAAGTACTTGTTTTCACAAAAGGATTTAAACTTGAGGCAGCAGCGTTGGATGAGGTTTTTGGTAACATATGACTTTTGAGATAGCTTACACCTTTGGAAAAGGGAAATTGGTTGCAGATGCATTATGTAGGAAGAGAACAACCTTATCCCAATGTTCGTGGAGTGGAAAAACCTAGAATTTATTTCCAACTTTGATTTCAAGTCCTCTACGGTCATTACTCCTAGATTATTTACAGCGCTTGAGGTTAAGTCTACCCTCATAGATCATATTAGCTCAAAGCAACAAGAGGATTCAAAGCTTGTGGATATTTTGGATAGTATTAATAGAGGAGAGGACTCTAGACATCTCCAACGCTATTCCATCAATAGAAAAGGGTGGCTAAGGAGAGATGGAAGACTTTCTGTCCCCTGCACTTGTGCAGTTCTAGCAGAAGCAAACCATTCTTGGATGACTATTCATCCGGGTGGTGATAAGATGTATAGGGATACGAAGAGAGTGTTTTATTGGAGTGGCATAAAGAAGGATGTAGCAGAGTTTGTGGCTAAGTGTCTTGTGTACCAAAGGGTTAAGGCGGAGCAGCAAAGGCCTGGCGGATAGCTTCAACCATAAGATATACCCGAATGGAAGTGGGATAGTGCTTCAATGGACTTGAAGATGGTTTACCCAGATCTAGGAAGGGGAATACAAGTATTTGAATGATTGTAGATCATTTGACTAAGATCACCCACTTCATTATGGTCAAGAGTAAGAGGACATCACTTTATTTGGCATCCATATACGTTTATGAGATAGTCCGACTTCATGGAGTTTCCTTTAGCATAGTGAGCAACAGAGACTCTATCTTTACTAGTGAGTTTTGAAAGACCTTGCAAGTCGCCTTCATGTTGGTTGGAGTCTATAGAAAGATTACTACTTGGTCTCGACGTGGTTAGAGAGGCTTTGAAAAAGATTGATTTGATCAAAAGAAGAATGAAGATAGCCTAAGATCGATAGAAATCCTATTCATATAAGCGGAAAAGGGATATTGAGTTTGAGGTAGGAGATTTGATTTTCATTAAGATGTCTCCATTGAGAAAGGTAGTGAGGTTTGGATCAAGCGGGAAACTTGCTTCCAGATTCACACGACCATTTCCCATTATGGAATGGGTGGGGAAGGCGACGTATCGGATAAAGACACTAGAAAGGCTCATGGGAGTTCATGATGTTTTTCATGTTTTGCACTTGAGAAAGTGCTTACATGATTCGGCAGAGGTAATAGAACCTAGCCAACTTGAGTAAGTTGAAGTGGAGAGAGAAGCATCGGTTCGTCGCATTCCGACCAAGATCGTTGGATAGGATATCAAGAAGCCTAGGAATTGGAAGTCCCTTTGGTTAAGGTGTAGTGGGAAGATAGTTTTGTGGATGCTACGTGGGAAGCTGAGGAGAAAATACTATCTCCTATCCAAATCTCTTAGATGGTACGTCTTGAATTTTCTATTTCCATCTTTAGTTTTGAATAGTTTCTTTCCTTTAGTATCCTTTGGGAGGGTAGATCTTAGGATTTAACTTATGGATCGTTGGACTGAATTTAAACATGTTACTAGAATATGTTATGTATGTTGGACGCAAGTGGTTGTAAGTGTTTGCTAGTGGATTCTAATGGACTTATATACGCACACTAGACACTATTATCTCTTAGAGATCGGCCTAGCTAGGTCACTAAAGCATATGCATATGGATGTGTGTGCACTTGCATTTTTAGTTCATGGTTGCTATGAATGGATGATTATCATATGATTATTGCATTTGGATGATGGTTGTAGCAGGCATATACGACTATCAATTGTCATTAGGGAATTTGCATTCATTTGGATACATGGCACGGACACGAGCGCATAAAAAGGAGGTCGACTGAATCAGTGGACCATCTAATTTTCTGCATTTGTTTAGGACATTGATATTACACTATTGTATATGTCATAAATTGCATTAAAAGCTTAACGACAATGGATGTAATGGATGATGGTTGAATATGTAGTTGTGGAATTTGGATGGAAATATTTATTCCATTCTTTTATCCTTGGAGATTTCAAGGGCGAAATCCTTTAAGGGAGGAGAATGTAATACCCCGCATTTTTAGATAATTAAACAAAATAATAATAATTAAATAGTAAAAATGATCATTTTTGGAATTGTCAGAATTTAGCTACAAGAGTTGCACCATTGGGTCTGTGACAATTTTCTGATCAATTTTCATATATAACTTGTCGAAATCCGAGCTAGTATGGAGAAGGTACGAGAGAAACAAGAAATCGGAATTATATTACGATTAAACGAAATAATAATAATAATAATAATAATAAGACCCATACCAGTTGACCCTTGTTAGGATTGGTCGACCCATAGGTCGACTCGCACATAGCCTAGGTCAACCTGGATTAGTGCCTGGATGATTTTTCGTCGAAGTACGAGTCGAAGTGTGTAAAATTGATTTTTTTATGAAATCATGTGCGTTCATAGCTGTCTCCGATGGTTCCTAATGAGCCTATGACGTGGTTGTACCAGATCAAATCTTCAAATCCGACGGCCTAAGATCCCTTAGCCATATTATAAATAGGACCCTGGGCCTAGCTATTTTGTCCATTTAGATTTTCTCCCAATTGGATTCATCGCCCGAGGTTGAACCCTAAATTGAAAATTATTCTTGGGAGGAAATCTTGATTATAAAATATTCTACACCCAGAAGTGGATCCATGAAGGCCAAGGATTAGAGCTAAGGACCACATGTGGGTGTTTTGTAATTACTTTAGATTTGTAAGAAATTTAAAATAATAGGGTTCTCAATAGTTGTAGTTTTTCTATAATTTTGAGATAGTTTTTATGTAAGTTTATTTACAGTCAGTTTTAAGTATTTCAGAAATTCTTTTTAGTATATTTTTATTCGGCTATTTTATTGAGTTAGATGCAGTTATAATATACTTATTATAGTTATTTATAGTTATTTACGTCTGTTTTAAGTTGGGATTTAGCTTGCAAATGTTAGTTTCTTTTTATAGAGATTTAAACCTTTTTGATGCGAATAAAATATTAAAAAGTGAACAATTCAAAAATATGGATTAAAATAGAAAAACACTAAATTTACAGAAATCAGATGTAAAATGAGAAAAACCGAAATAAAATAGAGATGGATTGAAATAGGCAAATTTAAGATATTTGTAAGCATGATTATAACAAGCGGTTATAACTAAAAAGAAAAAATAGAAGAGTAACGGTTGCAAGAATAATTATAACACGTAGGTCATAATTAGAAAGAAATAACAAAAGGCGCTTATTTTAAAACTTAGATCTTGGATTAAATTAATAAGCAAAAATTGCAGTAGTGGCCCGTACTGGCAGCATTCCCTTTCAGGTCTTGGACTAATGGTCTCACATGCGAGGCTGGGCATGCTTATGCTGATTAGGGTAAATAAGTGGCTAGTACATACTGGCTCAAATTGGGGATTTGGGTAAAGGGCGTAAAGTTAGATGATTTGTTTGTTAGGACCAGTTTTGGCAGCATTCTCTTTCAGGTCTAGGACTGATGGTCTCACGGGTGGGTGAGGCTGGGCAAGCTTATGCTTATTAGGGAAATAAATGGTCAAATATGTGGCGACATTTAGTGTGTACCGATAATGACCAAGCATGCAGCATTAATCAGGGTAAATAATTCGCTACCATGTCCTAAGTGCTAAGAGGTGTCTTTTGTTATGGGACCAATAAGACTGGCTCACGGTGGTACATTAGAGATAGAAAAGGCCGATCAATGGGTAGAATTAGGATTTCGGCCTAATTAAGTTACTAGATGAGATGGAATTAGGCTTTCAGCCTAATTACAGCAGTTCAAGACAAGTCCAAACAATCAAAGAAAACAGTCAAACAGAATCAAAAACATTATTTTATCCGTGTTTTATCTTTTCTGTATCTTCATTTCATGCTGGAACTATTGCTTAGTCTTTTATATTTATCTTGCTTAAAAATGCTTGTATTTACTTTCACTCACTAGAAGTATTGTTAAACCTACACCTCTAACTTTCCTTTTCCCCCAATAGGCCAGTAGAGTTGAGGATAGTTGATTCAGGTTGCTTGGAGATTCATTTCCGGAGTTTCCTCATTTCAGATGTATTCTTCTGCTTTTTATCTTTTTCATTTAGCTTATGATGGATTGGCACTTGTGTGAGGGATTATTATTATTGTTACTTTTACTCTGATTATGTGAGACAGAGATGTATTTTCATAAGACACGGGAGATTTGGAGTTATTAAGACATGTTATGTTTTTATGACTAATTTTGAGATGAAGATTAATTCTGAATGATAAGTTATTATTTAAATTTTTTTTCCACGGCTTTACTTATTTGTCTTGTGAATCTTAGTCTCTATGATGCTTTAGCTATACCTATAATGCACCACATCCTTGGTGTGTCCTTTTTGGAAATACTAAGGAGTGTGTGGTGTTTTAGGATTTCTGATTACCACAATAGGTAATGGATTGCTATTAGCATTTGATTACCACAATAGGTAATAATTTTGATTGAGTCTCTGAATACTATAATAGGTAAGGGATTTTGATTGATTTCTTTGGCACGATCTCATATGATGATCCAAACTTGAATCGAACCCCTTATCATCATCTTCGATCTTGATTTAGGTCTTTCATCTAGTGCGTTTGGTTTGCTATCTCAAGCAAAACCAAATACTTACCCAGCTTCCCTCAAGGAGGTGATTTACTCAGGCCTTATAGGCAGTACTAAAGGCTAGTTTGGTGCTTTGGCCCAGCCATCTTAGGTGGGACCAAAGGCTTACTCCGTCCTCACTCTAAGATGTACTTCAACCCGGCCACACAAATGGGGCCGAAGGCCTACAAATGATTTGTCCATGCCACTTTTGGTGGGACCAAAGACTTTCTCATACCTCCTTCCAAGAGGTGCTTTGGTTAAGCCCTTATGGCAGGATCAAAGGCTTTATTCGCTGCTTATTACCTTATGGGTAATGATTTAGGATTTTCCTTTATTTTAGGAGATTCTTACTTCTTTCTATGATTGATCTAGTAGAAAAACTTATTTTGTGGACTTCCTTTATTATTGACTTCTTCAATATATCTTTACAAACTCTTTAGGTTTTCTTTTCTAGGGAAATTGTTGATCATCCCTTCTATGCTTCAACGTTGATTAGTGTTGTGGCCTTTTGAGCGGTGAAAATGACGATATTGTACTCCAAGATTCCATTTGTTCTTTGGTTGTTTCTTTTAAGAGGGCTAGTAGTTTAGCCTTTCCTTAGTTACGAGGTAAATAACCTCATAAGAAGTGGTAAGAGAATGGTTCTTAGAAAGCCAGTTGATCTTTTGGAGGATGATTTCTTTAATTTCCACTTAGTTTTTTGTTGTTGGATATGACAGGCTCTACATCCTCTATTGCAAATTTTCTCTTTAAAGAGCTTTGAGCCTTGTTCAATCTACGAGAACAATTAAGCACATTCTTCCACTGTTGAGTGAATTGGTCAAAGTCCTTTATTATTTGATGGTTCTTCTTGCTTAGTGTTGAATTCTGTTTTCCATTTCTACGAAGATGTGATTTTTCTTATCCTTCTTCCCTAAAGCAAATATTGGTATGGGCCCTAAAATAGGTTTATACTCCATTTATCTAGATCATAAGGAGCTACCTGCCTTCTTTTATTTTCCATGATTCATAGTGCTTTAAACCTTAATACTTGCTCCTTATGAAGTTTAGTATCACTAGTGATTTTGTAGATTGACCTGGCTACTTGAGGCTCAGCAGATCCTTGCTCGAAGATAATCATTATCCAAGTGAGGTTGGATGGGATTAGAAATGGTAAGGATAAATCCTTTATATATACGTAGGTTAAAGGGGGTTCCACTAGTGGGTTAAGCGGAGATGGATGTTCCATCCCTCCTTCCAGCACCAAAATGTTAATGAATTTCTTCAATAACACCAAAAAGTGTAAGGAGAGTGAAACTTGGTGGTGGAAAGTCCAAGGCAATCCTAAGCTATTTAGCTAGGAAATCACAAGCTCCATGTTGAATCCATATAAATCTCATAATAATGGGTGTTTTAGAATTCAAAACAAGTTACAACCGAAATTACAAGTGCCTGAGAATTTGAAACAAGTCATGACTCAAGAATTCTTTATTGATATGCTATGAAATTGTTGAATGTATAATGCCTTATTTGCTAAGGAAGTCAAAAAGCATGCCCCTTTATTCAATATGTTATGCGATTGTACATGTACAAGCCCTTATTTGCCAAAAGGGCTGCAGGATTACAATTGGAACTAAAAATTCCCGAATTGGTTTAGGGTTAAAAAGTTTTAAAAGTAAGAAATGAGATAATAATTAATCACCCCTTACACCATGCCCCTTAGATATATTTATAGGGGTTGAGAGGTGGAGGAGGATTGCCACACGTCATTTTTGGCATACTCAGGTTTCGACATCATCAACCATATTAATGGCATTTGGCATTTGGTCTTAATTCAATGATTTCAGCATTCCTTTATATGCTGATGAGTTAAGACATCATTAGGAGCTAGTGAGCTTTGACTTTCACTTTGTGTGGATCGTTCGTCATCAATTCATACAACACCCCTTTTTGAATTGGTGACATGCGACATGCTTTTGTATACTGTTAGTAAGCAGCAACTTCATATATAGGTTTCTGAGGCTCAAAACCCCTCATCTGGCATTATTTTCTAACGTTATATGGCATCAATGAGATACGATATAGACGATACATGATGCTTCTATCTGATCGATGGCTTACGACATGCTACGTTGTGTTACCTAGGTTAATGCAATGCGATATCAATAAGATGAGGCATTGGTGATAGGTGGCATTTGTAGAGAGATGGTATTGATGAGTGGTGGCATCCTCTTGATGATTCACATTATCACATAACATCCAATATTCTTTTTCCATTTGATGGCATGCGACATGCCTCTATCCATTATTGATATGCATCAATTTCCTTTATTAATGAAGAGAGACATTAATGACATCCTCAATTACACTGATGACCTATGATATGCTTTCCTTCGACGTCATCACTTTTCTGATGGTATGCAGAATGGATGGTGTGCGACATCATTGTAGGCTTACGTACTAATGGAGTGCGGCATTCCATATTGCATTGATGATATGCGATATTCTTTAAGGCGCATTTTGGATACGACAAAGTTATAAGCTTTGCTTTACCTTCAACCTCGACGATCTCCTCTTTTATGCTTTCTTGGGACATCATTATTGTCAAGATGCTTGATTTGGATACTCTCTTATAACTTCGATATCAATGTTTATAGTAACATTGTTGATATAAGGTTTAAATATGAAATATATGGTAGTACTTACTATTTAGCACTGTGATATTATGGACGATATTGCATGTGGTCTATCTGATGATTGAAAATTCCTATGGAACTCCAAATATTTTAGTAATGTCATTCAAGTTTCAGCCATATTCTGAATGAAATCCATTTTAAACTTTGTCTCTGGCTCGAATTTTAGATTAAGCTTTTAAATGTTGGAAATATATTGAAAAAATAATAGAAAAAACATTAACATGTAAAAGTTTGTACATACAACAAATGAAACAAGCTAATAAAAATGAACAAATAACCAGAATCGAAGCACCTAACCACTGGGACAATGTTGTCGGACTATAATATAATTTTATGTTAATATTGAATATGTTTCGATGTTTTATATAAATAATTCCACGATTTGAGCGAAATTGTAGAATTTTTGAAAAGGAACTGAAATTTCAACATCCATCAATGGTCAAAATGAAAACAGAAAGCATAATTTTGAACCATGAAATAGGCACATCTAAATCCTTATATTGTAATCCAACAAATACTTATGTACGAAGCATAGTTTCCAACCTAGTTTTCTACTGAATAGTGTTTAACTTCAAATGCTTCTTAACTTAGACCCACTCATAAAATTTGATGCATGATATGCCTTAATTCCAATGTGTAGTCTCCATATTTAAGTTCCATGGCATTCTGAAGTCGAATAACATTATACATCATCGCGTTGAGATTTCCTGTTTAACCAAATTATAATCAATTATTTGATTCATTATGTAGTTGTCTAGTAACTAGATGTACGTAAACCAATCTTAATGAATGTATTGATTCCCTTTTTCCCTAAGCACTTTAACAATCATGGTTACGGCATTTGTAACTGCAATCGTATAATAACTTAATTAAGGATTATCTATTTATATATGTTTAATGATTTTGGTCACTATCTATATCACATGTAACTACATATATATAAGAAAAAGCCAAATAAATAGCTTATTTCATTTCAAGAAAGATTGGTTTCATAGTTGATTAATATTAATAAATTACATAATTACTCTAGAGCTTCCTCCCTAGACATTCAATCCCCATTGCACCTAAGGTAATTTCCGATCCACAATTTGATACCTTCTCAATCAATCTTCCTAGATCAGATTAGGAAATGGGCTTCGGTGAGTGGATCTGTATTATTATATTATATTTATACCATTAAGCTACTTTGTCCATTTACTTGATAAATTATTTATCATGTGGTAGCTACAGACAATGCAGCTTGACCTTAAATGAGTTATTGAATCCATTTGTAATCTCTCATTATTGATATACTAATATATTATTAGATATTCAATCCAAGTAATCACTTTTTACCTCGCTTATAACTTTGTATACACATATATTATTGCAGCTCTATTCTAGATAATATACACAACCTATTAAAATCTTTTACAGTTTCTCTTGGAACTATATCTTAGATAAGACCTAATTAACGTTAAACTTCAAACTCAAGATTGTCCTACTATACCTGATATCACCAATAAAGTTTAGTATGAACATCCTTCACAAGGATTTTACTATTTCTATAAAGAATTCTCAATTTACAATAAATATTCAAGAACGCTTCAACTTTTAGTCTGTGAAATTCGCATACTTGATTAACATTTGCCTACTACCTCAGATGATTAAGCAAACCTGTCATGGTACTGTTCTACATGTATTTTCTGACTATTATACTAGAAGAGTTATCAAGGGAAAAAGAAGCAACTAAGTCAATATGAGGATATAAAAGCATTGGAAGATAGGTATCGAGCCTAGAAATTCATGGTGATATGAAGAGTCAATAAATTTATAGTGATATATTGAGCTTTAAAGTCAGTGATATATCGAACCTCTAATAGTGCTCTATCAACAAGGGTATCAAGCATCTAAAGAAAAATGCTGATTTTGGAAAGGACGAGAGTTGTCAAAGACAGTAGAGTTATCAAGCATTTAACTAGTAGAAAGGGGTTATGAGTCTCTAGCAACAACAAGAAGGTATCGAGCGTCTAAAAGTAAAAGGTTGTGGAACCTCTACAACCATAGGGATATCAAAGATTTAAGTAGTTAGCAAGCTTCTACAAATAATGAAAAGGTATCGAGTCTCTAAGGGAAAGCAAGCCTTTATAACCGTAAGTGTTGTCGAGCATCTAGAAGTAGAAGGTGAAGTTGAGCATCTAACAATAAAAAGAACATGTCAAGCCTGTAAGGTGATAAAGATGTCAAACAAGTAAATTCTTGGAGATATCAAGCTACTACAAACTTGGAGGAACAACAGATATCGAGCTTTTAAAGCACAAAATTTGTTGAGCCTAAAGATAGTAGGGTTGTTAAAGATATAAAAAGGGATGTCGAGCCTTTACATAGGGTGTTGTCGGGCATGTAACATAGAAAGGATGCCACGCCACTAAAAGATGTCGAGCACCTAAGTATAAGGAAAGGTGTTGAGTCTCTACAAGGAAGACTGTATTTTTTATATTTTACAAGTAAGTGATGTTGAGTCTCTATAAAGGAAGTATTACCAAGATTTCATCAAGATGGAGCTATCGAAGCCCTTAGGTTTCAAACTAGGACAAGTGTTAATCATCCTGCCTGATTAACACTACTATAAATAAGACCTTCTTTGCCATTTAGGGATGGGTGGATCATTCTTTTTCTTTATTTCTCAATTACAAATAGTAAGCCCTAAATCAATTTGGAAATTTCTAGAACCAATTATAATTCTTCGACCTTTTGCAAATAAGGACTTGGACATTTAACCTTGCATAGCATATTTCATTTATACTTTCCTAATTAGCTATTTGTGTCAACGGACATACATATGACATTATTTTAAGACTTGGAATTGAAAGTAGACTTGCATATTCTTAGTTTGTGCAAGGCCACTTAAGCCTATGTTCAAATTAAAATTTACCTTGCATATTGACAATTATGCCCATTGATATATGAGAAGGGGACTATTATATATTTATGTGACTTGCCTACCTTACCCTTACACTATGATTTAAACTTTTGGACAACTCCATGGATATTTTAAAACCTGGGAATATCATTAACATTTTTAAATAATACCTCCCTATATGACATCTTGGGTGTGGAGCGAAGTTCTGGTTCAATATTTTTGGTGCTAGAAGGATGACTTGAACCTCCATCTCATTATTTCTTTAATTTGAAACTAACTATGTAAAACTTTATTTCATAAAAATGGTAAGGACTAAGAAAGTTAATGTTTTTAATGAAGAAGTTGTACAATATACAACATTGGAGGATAACGTCACTCCGAATTTCAATATGAAGAATACATAGATTGGACAACCTTTAATCTTAGCAAAGCCTAAAGGGTAGTGAAGTTAAAATTCAAGACTTAACACGGCAAATAATAGTTATGCAGGAGCTTCTTGAGAAAGTTCTTTCTCAAAAATCTTCCAAGACAACAAAACTTATCGAAGGGGTTGAAGAAGTAGCCTCTAAGGAGAAACCTAGACACCTCAATGCTCAAAAATAAAGATAAGGGCAAAATTATCATATAGCCACAAAGAAAGAGAGAAACCCAAGATGAAGGACCAACAATGTATTCTCCAAGATCGCAAGTAAAAGAAGACAACAAGGCTAAGATGAACCATCTAAAGGAGAACCAAGAAAGGTTAGCAGGAAGATCTCTCGAGCAATTGGATAGCTCGATCTTATACAAAGAATATCAGCCCTACAGATGGAATTATCATGACGACGAAACCTACCTAAAGGGCATAGTCAACAAAATGGTGAAGGATATGCTCGACCTTAAGGGGAATAGAACCCTTGACCCAAGGGTTAATAATAAATTTTGGAGAGCTCCTTTTACAGGAAGATAATGTTTGTCAAAATCTCATCCCACGTTAAAATCCTTTTACCGAAGAATAATGGAACCACTGATCATGACGATCATCTTTTGGCTTTCAAAAGCCAAATGGACTTGCATAATGCTTCTAGGGTATTTTTTTGTAGGCCCTTCCCTAAAACTTTTGAAGAAGTAGCTGCCAAATTGTATAGCCATTGCTGAGAAAAGACCATCTACTCTTGGGAGCAATTTTCTTATGAATTTTCAACATAGTTTTGCATATGCAAAGTCCCTACCATAGATTCCAATGTGCTAGCTAATGTCAAGCAAAGGCCAAGGGAATTGCTTGACAAGTATCTAAGGAGATTCAATACATAATCGCTAAAAGCAGAAAATATGACCTATATAGAGAAGTTGAGGGCAGTGTGCTCCAGGTTAATTGAGCAGACTCCTTTTTGGAAGGAGCTCTTCGTTCATAGGTGTAGAGATCTACATGACTTCTGTTTCCAAGCTGAAAAATTCATCTGCATGTATGAAGTGTACCATGCCAGGAAGAAGTCTCAACCAAAGAAAGATGGAAGAAAGTTTAGTTTCAGTCGCCCCAATAAAAAGCTAAAATTGGATGAAATTAGAAGAGGAAGATGGAAGGAGATACCTAAATCCAATTTGTAGACCTGAAAAAACCCATCTACTATATTTTTGCTGTAGCCAAAGATGGTGGAAATTTCCCCACTTCCTGAAAAGCAAGGAACATCCTGAACCTAAGAGAGTGAAGATTATTGTGCCTACCATAAGGAAAATGAGCATAAGACTGATAAGTACCATGTCTTGGTAGGTATAATTTAGAATATAATCAGGTTAGAATCTCTAAAGGAGTTTTTAAGGAAACTCAGAAGTCTTCCCGTTCCTAGGGGAATAATCAGAGGCCTTCGAGTAACACTGCTAACTTTGGAGAGAATGATTCGCAACAAGACTTTATTCCTCCATTTAATCACATAGATTTCATTCACGAGGTTCCCACATAACCAGAAGTAGCAAAGGGGCTAAGAGTAGATATGTAAGAGAAGCAAAGGATAGAATCTTCTCCATCCAGGAACGTAACACCCTGCATTTTTAGATAATTAAATAATCGAATACCGATGAACAGTGAAAAAAAGCATTTTTGGAATTGTCATAATATGGCCTCAAAACTTATACCATTGTGTTTGTGGCGATTTCAGTTTCCATATATAAATATGAAGTAGTTACGAGAGAATAAGATATCATAATGAAATAAAAATATATATATATATTTAAACGAAAAAAATGGAGGACCCTACGGGTCGACCTTTGCCAGGATTGGGTCGACCTATAAGTCGACCCGAAAATCCACCAAGTCGACCTGCATTTCCTTCCTAGACGTAAAAATGTCCAAGAGCGGCCGACGAATCCAAAGTTGATTTTCGAGCAATCTGAAGCATTGTTTTTTGGATCCAACGATTTGCAACGAGCCTGTGACGTGGTTGCACCAGATTCAATCCAAAAATTTGATGGCCTGAGATTCCCAAGCTCCACTATAAATAGAACGCTAGGCATAGATATTTTCTCACAATTAGATTTTTTTTCCCAATTGGGTTCATTGCTTGAGGCTGAACCCTAAATAGAAAATATTTCTAGGGAGAATATCTTTTTAATAAAAATATTAGACGCCTTAGAAGTAGATCCAAGAAGGCCATGGATGAAATCTAAGGACGATAGGTGAGTGGATTTAAATTATATTTCTTTTATGTTGATAATATATAATATCGTTAGATTCCCGTTAAATATTTTAATTCGGCATTTGAACTATTTTCAGTAATTAGTTCTACTAGTTAGTTATGTTGAAACTGTAAATTTTATAAGAGAAGTGTACTTATATTTAAATGTTATTTATATGGAAAAAAGAGAGGAATCCAATTAATTGTAAGTAATATTATGCTGAAAAATTATAGAGAAAGGCATAAGCCTAAAAGTGAGAAATTTATAGTAAGTTATGTTAAAACTCGGGGAATGAAACAAAACGGGGAAATCTAGTAACTTGATTTGGAAGTTAGTGATAGATTGGTTGGCTGGTTCAAAAAAGGGAATACATTTTCATAATTTAATATTGTAAGAAAACGGTAAACGTAACTGCAAGAATAAAAGCAAGAAAAATGGAATTAGTGCAAAATATTGACATTGCAGTATTTTGCATTACCCAACTATTAAAGAAACAATAAAAGAAATATCTTACGGTTACGAGTTATTGTTTATAGCGGTATTTTGTATCAAAATATGGAAATGGATTTTTAGCGTAGTTTTTGTAACCAACGAAATAGAATAGAACTACTTCCTAGAGTAAAAAATGTGAAGCATTAAAGAAATTAACATGTTAAAATTTGACAAGACTAGAAATAATAAACAGAGAATTTGACTATATCTGCATTTACTACGCAGATAGTAGAATAAAAAATAAAGTAGTTATTATGATAAGTAATTTGTGACAGTTGGACGTAATCCCAAGCTAAGACTGTCGTACAATATAAGAGAACTAAATAGAATTTAGTATCATAATAAAAGAAGAAAGACTAGAATAGAAAAGAGAAAACTGCAATTACATTTATAATATGTAAGTTATAAAACAAAGAAAAGAATATAAAAGTGATAATTGCAAGTATAATTGTAACACGTATGTTATAATTAAAAAAGAAATAAAAGAGGCTTATTTTATCAAACTTAGATCTTGGATTAAGTTAATAAGAAAAATAATTGAAGTAGCCCATACCGGCAACATTCCCTTTCAGGTCTAGGACTGATGGTCTCACACATGGGTAGTGTCGGGCATGCTGATTAGAGTAAATAAGAAGCCAACAGAATAAGAAAAGTAAACTAAACGCATAATAAAAGATTAGATGCAGGGTCTAATAAAATGGTAAGGTGCGTTTGGAGCAGCCCGAAGGGAATCTGGACAAAGAGCCTAACGAAGGAGTTCATCGTCATCCAACTTAATTATTTTGGGCTTGAAGGAAGTACGAGACTTCAACCGGACGTGAGGATACTCCAGGATGGCCCTCTGGGATAGGCCTAACAAATATTAGGTTTTTGAAAAATATAACTGTTGAAAAATATAGTTGTTGAAAAATATAATTGTTAATATGTTCGTGGAAGTAAATATTGGTTTTTTGAAAAAAAAAAGTGGTATGAAATTTAAATTGGTTTTTATATGATGTAAATTTTGTTAAAAGTGAAATTCTTTTTGAAGAATTATAAAGCATGTATAGCTCGCTAGTATCTTTGTAGGTAAACAATGATTTTAAATATAAAAACCTAGAATGTGTTAAGTACCAGAAATGTAGGTTACAACATTTATTGGTGTAATAGATGTTTTCGTGAAAAATGAAGGAAACATAGGCTATGACACTATTGTTATAGTAGGTGATTCCCAAAGGAAATGTTTTTACACAAAATATGAGATTTATTAATATTTATTTTAATTGAATCCATATACCTGTATTTTTGGGTTATAGTAAAAGTGTTTTATGCAACATTTGTTTTGACCCGAATAAAGATGTGTTTTGAAGATAATTTCTAAGCATAGAAAGAAGTGATTTGTATGTACACTTATTATTTAAACAAGTACATGGAAATGTTTTCTGGTTATGAAAATATTAAAACAGTTTTGAAAATGAGTTTTTCTAAAATAAAAGAAGATGTAAGTTAAATATTAAGAAATTAAAAAATTTCCTAGGAAATGTCTATTGTAAGTGAATATAGATTAAACATACTTTAATCTATTGGAATAAAGTGAATAACGATGTAATTTTCTATGAAACCATATCACAAATAAAGGTGCCTTGTGCAAGTTAAAAGGAATACGTGAAAGAGATGTACAAGGTATGCATTAAGTGGTACATTGTGGTTGTCCAAGCACTAGTATAAGCTAGTGCGGATGTAGTTTCACATTTTCAAAGTAGATGATGGAACATATATATTGCAGGCCTCATGAAGCTGTCCTTTATAGATGTAGTTATAGTACGCTCTAATAGCGAGACGATGGAGTCCTTTTCGAGGAGGATACGGAAGTTACTATGGGTAGTACCTAGGACCGATGCGGTCTTTGGGCATGTAGCTACACACACACAAACATATATATTAGTTATTAGGTCTTAATATACCAGGGAGTAGATGGGTATGATTCACGCACAGAGGCGAGAGTGTTATAAACCCAATAAACCTAATATAGTAGAAAATGGAAATAGAATGGTATATGTAGAATTATGCTTAGAAGTGTATAATTTGCCCATTCACCAGAACTTTAGTTTTGGGCCCCTCCTCATATCATCCCACATATTAGATAGATGGCAGAGATTTTCTAGCTTTGAGACACTTGTTTAGAAAGTGTTATTACCTTGGCGAGTATTTACTTATTACTATATTTTACTCAGTTCCGCTGTGAGATATTTTTTGAACTTTGATACATTTTTCCTATTTGCAGGATACCAGACACTCAACTCGGGCTTCAGTGGATTTGGGTTTTAGGATTTTTGTGAAAAATCCGGACACACTGGAATTCGGGTTGTTACAAGGAAGAACCACCATTCAAGAACCCCAGATCTCAACTCTAAATGCCTAACTTAACAATAACTCAACAAGAACTAACAATAACTACTATATGGCTAGCTAATACTTAGGATCGTGTAATGGAATATAATTAAATCTAAATGCGGAAATAGATGATAATAGCAAAGTAAATGAAAATAAGTAAAATAAAACAAGCACGTCAGGAATTTTTATACTGGTTCGAACTTCCCGTTCTACGTCCATTCCCAGACTCCTTCTGGAATTTCAACTGAAACAACCCTCACTTAACCCGGAGGAACAGGTTTTCACTGCCTGAGCAACCGAACAGGGCTTCACCCGCCTAAGCAACCGAATAGGACTTCAATACAAATAACAAATGTATCTGACTGTAGTGTGTTCTTAAATAACACTGATAAGTCAATTGAGTACAATCTTCCTATAATCTTCTCCTTTATGATATATAGTGATGTGCTTTGAAAATTGTGGAAGAAAGTGATCAATGATCAAAGTATGTAAGCAATTTGAGCGCAATTTGAAAGTTTGAGAATAGATGAGAATTCAAGAATGCTAAAAGTAAATTCGGTGAATTGTTTGTTGAATTCTATAATCTATTTATAGTATATAAAGAGTTGCAACTATAGATGAAAAGTTGCATTGAAAAGAACAGGTGCAACCATTGATTTTGAAATTGTTTCTCTTTGGTGAAGAGCAGTGACTTTTCAAGAAAATAGCAGTTAGAGATATTCAGACGTCTGAATAAAATAATTCGGACTTTTGAATTGGATTAAAATGTAAACAGCAAGCTATTGGGCAATTTTTGACCATTTTCAGACGTCTGAATATTTTCATTCAGACGTCTGAATATTGTGAAAACAATATTCGTGTTTCAGCATTCTGACATCTGAATGAATGGTTTCAAGCGTCTAAATTTGCTCTTTTATGCATGTATAAGCATGTATGTGCATGTGTTTATATATACCGATATATATATATATATATATCATTTTAGGAGAGATTTTAACAAATTTCTAAGTAAAGTACAGACTCTAGACACACAATACACAGTTTAAAACATCTGAAGAGGAATCTGTAATAAATCTCCTACAAAGAAGGTTAGTATACACATAACATTTTATATAGGTTATCACTATCAAAATTGAGATTCCAACATTCTCCCCCTTTTTGATGATGACAACTATATAAAATTAATAAACTTTTAAAGTATTGTTACTCCCCCTGTCAATATGAAAAATTTAAATTTCTCCCACTTTATCATCGACAAAAAGAAAGAGCATGGATAATAATAGATAGTACATTTCATTAAAGCAAACAAAGTAGTAGATAATATTTCAGAAATTTCTCATGTAACTAGTCAATCAAAGTTACAAGAAAAACATAAGATAACAACTAAAATAGACAAAGATAATTAAAATTGGCTTGAAATAGATGGATCATTGTGATTAGAACTTGAGCTTGAGGAAGACCACTCAAATGGAGGCGGATTGTAAGCTTGAGTGCATAAAGAGCCGGAACAAGAAATTCGATCCCATATTTTATTAAGAAAGCCTTTGATAGAATTGAATTTTCTTTCCGTCTTCTTCTCAAGTCCCTATGTGTCCCGATGAATCTTTGATTGATTTCGGGAGAGAGTGATGATGGCCTGTCTTGAAGAAGTATCCAGGCCAATTTCTGGAATGGTGTCATCGTCCTCCTCTTCTTCTTTATGTTGAGTATGAGAAGAAGAAGCAACACTAGTGTCTCGAGGTTGAGGAACACTTTGTCGAACATTTTGCGACCATTGGTGAAAGGAAATAATTTGTTGAGGAGGAGGCCGTGTTGGAAGACCCATCAATCCTAGAGTTTATCGCCTAACTCACTAATAGTTGTGAAATCAGAGTCAAGCATTGGTACACCGATATTTTGGAGAATGCGCATAATATATGCACCATAATGAATGGTTCTATACTTTCTCCAGATTATGATGTCTTGGAATTCATTCAAAATAATTTTTCCCTAATTCACTTGTTGATTAGAGTAGATAGAATAAAGTGCTTGGAAGTATTCTTTGTACACTTTTTCATAACCCGTCATTGGTTGGAGAGAACGAATAAGTGCACGGTGAATTAACCTAGCTTGTGGCCTTAAGAAGGTAGATTTTAAATTGCCCAAATTTATAAGTTGATCGGACAAAAATTGATGTGAAACTTCATCCCGATGATCCATATTAACTTCAATTTCATTAGTATCAATTCCTTGATAAGGGCAATTTAAAATATGTCCTAGTCTTTGTAAAGGTAAGAAGATTTTTATGCCACAAACTAACGATCAAACACAATCTTGACGGTTTTGAGGATTTTGATGATCCAAATTTAAGTTTGCAAGAAAATTTTTAATCATAAGATGATTAATCTTAACATTGTTAGGAGTATACCCAACCAAGCTGTCAAAGTGAAATTGCTTCGCTAACTCTCTAATACGATATGCTACGAAATCCGAGGATTTCATGAATGCTCCTTCGAAGATGTTGGAGTTCTTCATCGAATTAAATCGAGAAACAGCAACATCATTTCATAGCCATTGCCGGATTTGGTCTTCGGATGGTCCGAAAGTTGATTCTCTAGTTCTCTTTGATCTTGGTGCCATTGGAGACTTAAAAGAAAGTTAAAAGCTTTGAGAAAGATAAAAATGGGAGCTAGGGTTCTGAAGTAAGTAGGAATGAAGTGAAAAAGGCATTATATAAAGGGTGAAAAGGCAGGGGTATAATGATAAAGAAAATAAAGAAGAATAGTTAAAAAAATAGGCTCAGAAAAATTCAGCCGTCTGAATCATTCGATTCAGACGTCGGAATTGAGTTGAAATGCAACCCGTAAGGAATTAGTTCAAAATTGGTCTCATTCGGACGTCTTTTATATTTGACTCAAAGGTCTGAATCTGGGGTAAAAATTTTCTGCTATGAAGATTCAGACGTCTGTTTGAACTAGAATAGCCGTCTGAATTCTGTTCAGTGGCATATGTTGGCTTTAGAGAGAATAAAAAATAATATATACTATTGAACAATTTTAAATATTACAATTTTAGAATAAATAGAATGAAATGACAAAATAACAATAGAATATAAACAACAAGAAATAATTAAAGAGATTTTGAAGAAGAGGATGGAGTATGATATGATTCTTCTTCAACTTTAGTGTTCTCTAAAAATGGTTGAAGTTCTGTTACCACGTTCTCAAGAATTTCGAGTTGTCGGTGGCCGTTATGGTGATGGTTCCCAAGGATTGCGATGACTTAGAGAATGAGCTATAGACTGTTGATGAAGTGTATCTTTTGATGAAGAATCGCAGAACTTTAACGCTACTTGTTCCAAAAAGCTAAGCCGTTTGGCATTAACTTTTTGTTCATAGTATAATTCACGTTGTAAGTCCAATGTTTCTCTCTGAAAGTGATGAATATCATCGATTTTCTCTTTTGTGGATGGTGATCCAAAAAAGAGAGACCATCTTGTTCTTTTAGTTAGTGGAGTATGTCCAGTATCAGTTGAGAGAGGAACAATCGAAACCGGTTCATATATTAGAGTAGAAATTGGTAGATTTTTCGATCCCGAGGAAGGAGAGGTGTAAGATAGCTCAGATGATTCAGAGTTATATTGAGATGACATCATGGAACAGTAATTTTTGAAAATTTAAAAGAAAATTGAATAAATTCTTGGTGAAAAGAATTAAGAAATGCAGTTAATATATAGGTAGAAGCTAGATAAAAATAGAGAAAACAATGTATGGTTAGAAGAATAATGGCCATAACAAAAGGAGGTAAGAATGAAAGGTAAATAAGAATTCAATAACAACCTTATGTTTCAGAAAACAATAGAGAGTGAAGTGGTAGTGTAGAGGACTACCGAGTATGAGATCTTGAGTTCGAGTGCTAGATAGAACCTTTTATTTTCTTTTGAAAGAAGCTATGAATTTAAAATAATATATATATATATATATATGTGTGTATTTTAAAAAAATATTCGAACTTATAAATCTTTAAAAGAGACGATTCCATGTTCTCGTCTTAAATTGATGAAAGTATTTTCATTTAACGGTTTTGTAAAGATATCTGCCAATTGTTTGTCAGAGGACACAAATTCTAGATTTATTAAATCTTTTTCAATATTATCATGAAGAAAATGATAACGAATGTCAATATGTTTTGTTCGTGAATGATTTACAGGATTTTTAGATAAATTTATAGCACTAGAATTATCATAATAAATAATTGATTTACATAAATTAAAACTAAAATATTTTAGTGTTTGTTGCATATAGATAACTAGAGCACATGCCAAAGCTGCAGAAATATACTCTGCTTCACATGTCGATAATGAAATACAATTTTGTTTCTTACTAAACCAAGATAAAGAGATCGTCCAATGAAGTGACAAGTCCCACTTGTACTTTTTCTATCTGTCCGGCTTCCTCCAAAATCAGCGTCACTATATGACACTAATTCAAAAGGACATTCCTTTGGATAGAATAGTCCAAAGTCCTTGGTTTTATTAAGATACCGTAGTATGTGTTTCACTGCTCGTAAATGTGATTCTTTGGGATCTGCTTGAAATCGTGCACACAAGCAAACACTCATCATTATGTCAGGTCTACTAGCTGTTAAATATAGTAACGATCCAATCATACTTCAATATAATTTTTGGTCAATACTTTTGCCACTTTCATCTTTATCAAGATATATGGTTGTACTCACAGGAGTTGGTTTGGTAGAAGTATTTTCCATACCAAAACGTTTAATTAGATTGTTACAATATTTTTCTTGATTTATAAAAATACCATTTCTAATTGTTTTATTTGTAAACCAAGAAAATAATTTAATTCACCCATATGTGACATTTCAAATTCATTGGTCATTATTTTAGAAAAATCTTGACATAGTCTTTCATTTGTAGATCCAAAAATAATACCATCAACATATTTTTGAACAATTAAAATATCTTGCTTATTTCTTTTAATAAAAAAGTTTGATCAACCTTTTCAATTTCAAAACCAGAATCTTTAAATATCTTTTAAGACAATCGTACCAAGCATGGGGTGCTTGTTTCATACCGTATAAGGCCTTTTAAGGTTTATAGACATAGTCAGGAAATTGTTCATGTACGAATAATGGAGGTTGTTCAACATAAACTTTTTCTTTTATAAAACCATTTAAAAAATCACTTTTAACATCCATTTAATATAATTTAAAGTTATGAAAACATGCATAGGCCAGTAAAATTTGTATTGCTTCTAGTCTAGCGACTGGAGCAAACGTTTCTTCATAGTCAATCCCTTCTTCTTGATTGTATCCTTGAGCAACTAATCTAGCTTTATTTCTAATAATATTTCTTTTTTCATCTGCTTTATTTGTGAAACCCCACTTTGTACCAATAACAGATTGATCACTAGGACATGGAACTAAATCCCAAACGTCACTTTTTTTGAATTGGTTTAGCTCTTTTTGCATAGCAATTAACCAATTTTCATCGGTAGATGCTTCTTTAATATTTTTAGGTTCAATATGAGAAAGGAAAGCTACACGACCCATTTGATTTAATTGACTTCTTGTTCAAACAGATGAATTGAGTTCTCCTATAACATTAACAGAAGGATGATCTCTTAATAATCTAGGTGGAGATCTTAATTCATTGTTATTGTTAACAATGTTTTCATTATTTTCAAGATTTGAAATATCTGTATTTGTGATATTATCAGGGAATTCTTCATCATCTCTTATACTTGGGATTTGTTTAAAATTTTCATCGAAGGATACATGAAGTGTTTCTTCGATGATATTTGTTCTTTTATTATAAATTCGATAAGCTTTGCTTCGATCTGAATATCCTAAAAAGATTCCTTCATCAGATTTTGGATCGAATTTGCCAAGCTATTCTTTTGTGTTTAAAACAAAACATTTTAAACCGAAAAAAATAAGAAATAATTGATTTTCGTCAATTAAGAAGTTTATAAGGAGTATTCATAGTTAGTGGTCGAGAAGAAACACGGTTTAAAACATAACAAGCTGTTGCAACTGCTTCAGCCCAGAAATGTCTTGGTAACGTACTTCCATTTAACAAGGTCCTTGCACATTCTTGTAAGGTTCTATTTTTACGTTCTACAACTCCATTTTGTTGTGGAGTTGTAGGAGACGAAAAATTATAGAATATTCCCTTTTTCTTTCAAAAATATTCAAAGGCTTCATTTTCGAATTCACCTCCATGATCACATCTTATGTTTTTTATTTTCAAACCTTTAAAATTTTGAATTTTTTTGACAAAAGTTTTAAAATTGTCAAAAGTATCACTTTTGTTTTTCATAAAAATAGTCCAAGTATATCTATAAAAATCATCAACAATTACAAACACATATCTACTGTGATTAATGGATTGTACTTATGTTGGTCCAAATAAATCCATATGTAGTAATTCAAGTGGTTGTAAAGTTGAAATAACCTTTTTAGATTTAAAAGATGACTTAGTTAATTTCCTAACTGACTTGGATCACAAATATGATCTATTTTAAAATTCATTTTTGGTAGACCTTTTACTAAATCATTTTTAGAAAGCTTGTTTATAGCATTGAAGTTAATGTGACAGAATAGTTTGTGCCATAACCAAGGATCATTTTCTTTGGCTATTTAACACATATCTGAGTTATGATTTATTGTCATATTCAAAACATAGATATTTCTGTCTCTATTTCCTTCAAAAATTAGATTTTGATTTTGATCAAAAATACTACATTTGTTTTTAGAAAATGTGATTTGAATCCTTTGTCACATAATTGGCTGATACTAAGTAAATTATGTTTTAAATTTTTGACTAGTAAAACATTTGAAATAAGAGGTAAATTTGAAATACCGTTGTTGCTCACAACGACTTTTCCAATGATATAGCCTTTGGAGTTGTCCCCATATGTGATGGAGCCTCCATCCGAGTAAGTAATGTTTGATAGCATATCTTTGTCTCGTGTCATATGTTTTGAGCAACCACTGTCGAGTATCCATTTTCCTCTTTTCTTGAGTGGGACCTACAAAAAAATATAAGATAACATTGGTACCCACCTTTTTTTAATAGGGTCCTAAGAGTTACGTCCTAGGAAACCAAACCCAAGAGGGTCCGGTATCCCATTTAAAAATGTAATCTTTATTTTTATGAACAGTTTCTAAAAAGGTGTTTATATAATTCTTCCTAATCAAACTGTTGTTTTTTTCAGGAACCCAAACTTTTATGTTTTACGGGTAAGTATTTCTTTTTGACTGTTTTACAGTAGGATTAATATTTCTCCTACTTTTCTTTTTAGATGGAGCTTTTGTTTTGTTATCATACCCTAATCCTTTCTTACTTGAAACAGATTGAGAACTATCAATAATTTTAGATAGGGTTTCTCTTCCTTTATTAAAGTTTGAAACATTTTTGGTGATGCTATCTAACTTTGTTTTGAGACTAGTATTATCTAATTCTATCAATTTTACTTTTGTCTTTATTTCGTGATTTTCATAAACAAGAGATTTATACTTTTCTTTTTGAGTTTCAATTTCTTGACTCAAAATAGTGAGTTGAGAATTAATATCAGAGAATGATTCTTGTAATTTTTCAAGTTCTTCTCCAGTATTTTCTTTTCATCTTTGAGCATGTCTCTTTTGAATTCTGCTTTGTTCTGATGTTCACGACTCTCCTTATGTTTTCTTTTGTGTTTTTTTAGAGTGTCAACTAGCTCTGAGTTTATCTCTGCCATATCATCAAAAGTAAATCATTCGCCATAAAGCAACATTAGCTTGCTCGTTTTCACTGTCACTGCTGCTATCTGATGAAGAGGTATCTGAATCATCCCATGTAATAGAGAATGCTTTCTTTTTCTTATCTTTTCCGCCCTTGTTAAAGTATTTTTTTCCTTAGTTATGGACATTCTTTTTGCATATGACCTTTCTTATGACAATAAAAACACTCTAGAACTAAAGATGATGGTTTGCTTAGAAAGTTCTGTTTTCCATTGTTTCTGTTGCTTTTTTGGAATTTCAAGAACTTTCTGAAATTTTTGGCAATAAAAGCTAGATCTTCTTCATCCGAATCATCATCTTTTTCTTCTTCGGCATGGAAAGCTATGTTCTTTTTGTCTTGTGCTTGTACTCGTTTTGCCTGCAAATTCACTTCATATGACATTAGATTTCCTATTAACTCTTCTGGTTTTATGGTAGAGAGGTCGTTGGCTTCTTCAATAGCCAAGACTTTTCTTTCCCATTCATCTGTTAAAGAGTTTAGGATTTTTGGTACAATATAAAAATCAGTGTACTTTTCACCTAATCCTAATAATGAATGATAGATATCTTGAATTCTAGAGTATATATCATTGATGGATTCATCTTGTTTCATTCTAAAGTTTTGAAACTGATTTTCGAGCATGGAGATTTTGCTTTGTTTGACATTGTTAGTTCCTTCATGAGTGATTTTAAGCGTTCTCCATATTTCATAAGCAGTTTGACACATATTGACACGATTAAATTCATTTCTATCTAGTGCACAAAATAACATGTTCATAGCTTTAGCATTGGCAGTAGCATCTAATTTTTGTGTGTTTGTCCAAGTGGAGTATTCTCCAGTAGGAAGAGTGTATTCATTTTGTGTAACATTCCATGATTCAAAGCTATTTGATTGCATATAGATTCTCATACGAGTAGCCCAATAATTATAGTTCAAACCATTGAAAAATGGAGGTCGTGCAATGGATTGACCTTCAATAAAACTAGTGTTAATGACAGTGTTAGTGGTAGTGCTGGTGTTGTTTTCCATATTAGCAAGATATCAGATAACTATGTAACGGTTATAAGATGCCTTGCTATGATACCAAATAACAATAACTAGTATGTGGCTAGCTATTACTTAGGATCGTGTAATATGGAATATAATTAAATCTAAATGTGGAAACATATGATAATAGCAAAGTAAATGAAAATAAGTAAAATAAAACAAGCACACCAGGAATTTTAATACTGGTTAGAACTTCCCGTTCTACTTCCAGTCCCAGACTTCTTCTGGAATTTCAACTACAACAACCCTCACTTAACCCGGAGGAACAGGACTTCACCCGCCTAAGCAACCGAACAGGACTTCACCCGCCTAAGCAACCGAATAGGACTTCAATACAAATAACAAATGTATCTGACTGTAGTGTGTTCTGAAATAACACTGATACGTCAATCGAGTACAATCTTCCCATAATCTTCTCTTTTATGATATATAGTGATGTGCTTTGAGAATTGTGGAAGATAAAGTGATCAATGATCAAAGTATGTAAGCAATTTGAGTGCAATTTGAAAGTTTGAGAATAGATGAGAATTTAAGAAAGCTAAAAGTAAAGTCGGTGAATTGTTTGTTGAATTCTATAATCTATTTATAGTATATAAAGAGTTGCAACTAAAGATGAAAAGTTACATCGAAAAGAACAGGTGCAACCATTGATTATGAAATCGTTTCTCTTTGGTGAAGGGCAGCGACTTTTCAAGAAAATAGCAGTTAGAGATATTCAGACGTCCGAATAAAATAATTCGGACTTATGAATTGGATTAAAACGTAAACAGCAAGCTATTAGGCAATTTTTGACCATTTTCAAACGTCTGAATATTTTCATTCAGACGTCTGAATATTGTGAAAAAAATATTCATGTTTCAGCATTCAGACGTCTGAATGAATGGTTTCAGATGTTTGAGTTTTCTCTTTTGTGCATGTATGAGCATGCGTGTGCATGTGTTTGTGTGTGTGTGTGTGTATCATTTCGGGAGAGATTTTAAAAAATTTCTAAATAAAGTGCAGACTCTAGACACACAATACACAGCTTAAAACATCTGAAGAGGAATCTGTAATAAGTCTCCTGCAAAGAAGGTTAGTATACACATAACATTTTATATAGGTTGTCACAATCAAAATCGAGATTCCAACAAGAACTAATGGAAGTCCGTCACTCATATAACGACCAGCTATTGATAACCGCTCAAATCGGACTCTTTGTGATGACGAAGATCTAATAGACACTGAAAGTGCAGTAAATGTCATTTTTAAATATGCATTTGACCAGATGAATATTCTGGAAGGGAAATTGGAACCAAGCCTCGAGCCCATCTTTGGATTCAATAATAAAGGATATACTCCAATGGGGCAGATAAAGCTCTTTGTACAAGTGAGAATTCCTTCATACTCTAGAACCTTTGAAACTCTTTACGTATTAATGGACCAACCCTCTTATTATAATGCTTTCTTTAGGAGGCCAGCTCTAGCTAAAGTGGATGAATTTGTCCTACCTAAACATTTAATAGTGAGTTCTTAACTAAAAATGGTCATGGAACCCAAAGGAGGGTCAATTTAGTGCTTAAGAATTATATTTCGCTACGTTCGAGCAATTTAATAAAGATGGCACTTCTTGTTACAACTAAGTAGAAAATTAAAACTTATAAGCCCTTAAGTTGTAGTTATTCAAGCCTACTTTCCGAGGCAAATAATCAGGAGAAAGTAGATGAAAGCCTGTGAATGTGCTGAAATGGTTCAACTTCTCAGAGTGAAAAAGAAAGCTAAAAGAAGAAAACCAGATAATTAATGAAATAGAGGGTGAAGAAATCATCACTGAATTAAACTGTAGAAGTGAGCAAGAAATAATGAAATATGCCAAAGATCTAGAAGAGGTAAGCTTAGATTTGCTTGATCCAACCAAAATAGTAAAAACTGAAATAGTACTAGGTGACAATCTCAGAAGAGAGCTTATCTGATTCATCCAACCAAGAAAAAATGTGTTTTCCTGGACCCACTCAGACATGGTCAGGATAGACCTAGCAATTATGAGCCAGGCTTTGAATATAGATCTAAGTACCATTCCTGTTCAACAAAAGAAAAGAAAGTTTGATAAAATTTAAGTTAATACATTAAAGGAGAAGTTAAAAGATTACTTAAGATTAGGTTCGTTAGAGAAATGCTCTACCTCAAATGGTTAGATAATCATGTACTAGTTAAAATGTCCAATGGAAAATGGAGAATGTGTGTCTATTATACTGATCTAAATAAGGCATGCCCCAAGGATTGATATCCTCTACAGAGTAGATCAATTGGTTGATGCCACAAGTGAACATAAGCTGTTATGCAAATCCCCATGTTCAAACAAGATGAAGAAAACACAAGTTGTATAATGGATTAGGGGACTTACTGCTACAAAGTTACGCCTTTTGGGCTGAAGAATGTAGGGACTATGCATCAAAGGTTAGTAAATAAAATGTTAAGGAACAAATTGGATAAAACATGGGAATGTATGCGGATGATATGCTAGTTGAGTCCTAAGATGAAATTAACTAGTTGAAAGATCTTGAGGAAATGTTTAGAGTACTAAGAAAGTACAAAATGAAGCTGAATCCACAAAAATGCTCTTTGAGAATAGTATTTGGGAAATTTCTAGGATATATCATCAACGGTCGATTAATTGAGGTTATCCTTACCAAATCAAAGTGATTAAGGACATGGCAGAGCCAAAAACAAGTAAAGATGTAATGAGCCTAAATGGAAGGGTGGTGGTTTTAAACAGATTTATCTCTAAAGCCACTAATAAGTGCATCCTTTTCTTTGATTTGATTAAGAAAAAGAAGAACTATGAGTGGGGAGAAGATTTCCGAAAAGCCTTTAAAGAATTAAAAGACCATCTTCAAAAACCTCTAATTTTATCTAGTCCCATAAAAGGTGAACATGTACCTTTACTTGCTAGTCTCTAAACATGCAGTAAGTTCAGTTCTGGTAAAAGAAGCATATAAAACTCATCTTTTGGGGTACTATGCTTGTAAAAGGCTTAAAGAGGAAGAAGTTAGATATCCAGTTATAGAAAAGATGCATATTATCAAATTCTCACTGCTCGAAACTGAGAGCCTATTTTCAGGCGCATCAAATTAAGGCCTTAACTAATTTCCACTTAGGAAAATCTTATGTAAACCCAAAATGTCGGGAAGGCTAGTAAAATAGGGAATGGAGCAGAGTTAGTACGTGATTGAATTTGCAGCCCTGCGTGGCAATCCAGAGGCACGCTCTGGCCGATTTCGTCAATAAATGCACAGAGATTATTAAGGAACAGTAAGAAAAAGAAAAGGATTTGAAACTTGAAAACTGTTTGTTGATGGAGCCTCAAACAAGTAAGGGGCTGGTGTGGGATATGTAATTATTACCTCCGAGGGACGCCGATTGTACTATGCAATAAAGTTAGGTTTTTCCTTTGCCAATAACATAATTGAATATAAATAAATTGTAACAAGACTTAATTTAACTCTTCAGTTATAAATTCCGAGGATTGAAATTTTCTGTGATTCCCAATTAATGTTTAATCTGCTGAATCAAACTTATCAATCAAAGGATACAAGATTGATCCTTTATGTCAAGAAGATATTGAAAATGTTAGCCTAGTTTGAATATTTTTCGATACACCAAGTATCTAGAGGGAAGATTTCTTAATACGACTGTTTGGCCAAGTTAGCTGGCTCGCGCGGAGCCCTAGAAACTCATATTGTTCCTGTAGGCTTCCAAAAAAATCCTAGTATTAATCGAAAAGCCCTCGAACCAAAAAATGAAACTATGGTGTGACTGGAACCAAAGCTCTTATACATACGGACAAAGAAAATGATCTAGGAAGTAGCAATGGTGGAAACCAAGAAAGAATTATTCATGCAGAAATAAATAGTCAATATGAGAACAATTGGATGACATCCATTGTCGAATACTTGGTAGAAGAGAGACTACCAAAAGTAAAAGAGACTCTAGAAGGATAAGGTACCAAGCTACAACTTTTACTATGTTTAATGGAATACATTATAACAAGGATATTTTCTCCCTTACACTACATCAAAACAGGATCAATGATTATAATCGTTGCTGGTAAGTTCAGTAACACTTATATGTGTTGCTGTAAGGGCGTGAGGATTTATTTGTAACACTTATACCTGTTACTCAATTTTATCCTCCAATGGTTATAAGCGTCGGGAAACATTTTCTTCCAATAGTTATAAAACGTTGGTAATATCGGGTTTACAACACTTATATCTGTTACTGAATTCTACATTCCAATGGTTATAAGTGCTAGTAATATCTATTTTGTAACATGTATATCAGTTGCAAAATTCATGGTACTAACGGATATAAGTGTGATCAATAAAATAGTAACATAAATAGATATTGACCATTTCTATTTCCGAGCATTTATAACCATCACAAGATTCATACATAAAATTCATCATAAAGAAGTAAACATAAATTCATTGAGAAGTCCATAACATTACCATTTGACTATAAAGTTTCATCAAATAAAACTACAATATTCGAATAATATTACAATTTCCGGTCCAAATTTTCTAATTCCAAGATAGAACAAAATCTTATTCAAATCACAAAACGCAAAATAAAGTATTACAAGCAATACATGCTAAGACATTTGTAAGTTTTCCGTAGCTTCTGCTGTCTTTACTTTATAAATGAAGTGGAGCTAAATGCAGGATAATAATTTTTCTTGTCGGCCCAAAAACTATAGCAATAGGATCATCATCAAGATTTTATTAGCTTGCTCTATCGCACCACTAACTTCCAACTTTTGCTTTTCTACTTCTTTAATTAAAAGTGCCCGCATTTAAAAAGTGAAACTTAGTTTTGATCATAAATGGCTGAGCTATAGCAAAGCTTAGTTTTGCACTGAGCTATGAGTTTCAAAATTGTGTTTGTATCTCAGTTTTAAAACCAAGTTAAGCTCGGGTATGTAAAACTCAGTTGCAAGCTCACTTTCACTGAGCTGCAAAACTCTCAATTGAGTTTTGTAGCTCAGTTTTAACTGAGTGGGCAACTTAGCTTTGAAACTGAGGTGAAAAATACATAAATGAGAGAGTTTCACAACTTTGCAAGCATTAATTTGGAAATTGAGTTGCGAAATTCGGTTTTGAAATTGAGAGAACTTGGTTTTGCGACTCATTTTTTGAATTGAGCAGCTAAACACCCCTAAACCCCACCCACAACAATGTGCATAATACATTTTTTGTACTAAAGAAAGCATCTCAATTCAATTTCTTTAACTCAAATTCTTTAAAGAGAGCGGCTATTAGAACACAAAATAAAACACAAAATGAGAACATAATGGATGTTAATCATTGGATTTCATTGGAATTTGAATTCAGTGGAATATCCAATGATTGTCATCTTTTGTGTAACCACTTGTCTCATCTATTTGTATCCAAAAGGATTTTCACTTCTTTAAATATATATCGTTAACCATTCATTGCGAAAAATTCTTTAGCAATAAGAGAATTTTTTATTACTTCTACAACTTTCAAGCAATAAAAAAGTTTCTATGCCATTACTAATATTTAGTAACTATCATCCCCCACCTCACAATGACGATTTAAACAACTCCCATTTAATATTACTGTTTGAAAACTAATTGTTGAAACAAAATGTAGACTAAATATGTCCAATTCATTTCAGATAAGAATCACGTGTGGATTGAAAATGTCTTAAAACAACATTCTATAGAATATGGATTAAGTAGTGGTTGATCAACCCTATTAAAGTTTATATTTGTTTCAGAAGAATATATCTACAAGTTCGCCAAATAAAAGCTAAAAATAAAGAACATATAATATGTGGAGTTATTTTACATTCAAACCAAATATAAAATTGTGAAGTAAAGTTGCTAATGGAGCTTTGGATCCAAAGACCAACAGTTTATTAGAGTTCGGAAATAACTCTTAAGTTCCTAACCATGTATGATTATGTATTATTCCATTATAATACTTTGAGAATTTGAGATAAAGTTAGTAAGAACAAACCTGGAAAAAAAAAAAAAAAAAAAAAAACAATATATGTTATTGGTCTGGATTGGTTCCAAAGCTCCATCTCCTCCATAAATTGGCATATATAATTTAAACCTGACATTAAAACTGGTAAAACAATTGGTGATAAAAAGAATAATTTAATGCACATCATAACATAAATTAAGAGCTGCATTTCATTCAGGTCCTTAAATTTACTTGGCAATCAGCTGAGGAATATTGTAAAATAATGTGCTCAAGTAGGCAGGTAGTGCAACAGAAAATATTATTATTAACAAATAAGCAAAGCCAATGTTAACTTGATTTCTTTATAGCAATACTGATGCATATCTATAAATTATATGGCGTGTGCTATGAGTGTGTTTTTCTATAGTAGTATTTTCACCATTAAAAAATGCGACGGACATATATAGCCAACTTTACACGGTATTAGTGATGTTTCGCTAAAATAAACTTGAGAGTTAATTAGATTCTGTATTCACATAGGGCTACGTTACAATGCACTATTGATGCAGTAAATAAAACATAAAAATACTTAAATATTTTATCACATGTAAACCGATCAATTTGATGTATATATACAGCTTGGGAGGCTTTATATATGGGCATATACATACATTTCAATGAAATGAGCTGGTATCAAATATGAGAAACCTAAATAGAAGGAGGGCTACTAAAAGAAACCAATATCAAAATGGACAATGATGAAATTTTTCCTATAAATCACTGGTAAAGGCGGTCATTCAAGCTGAAGAAATTCAGATTGTAAGTTTTAGTCCATGTAAACCAATATAATTTAACATAGTCGGAAAAATAATACTAAGATATGTGTATATTTTAGATTTTACCATTGTTGGCTGACAAAACAATCAGTTGCAACCCACTGAAAGTCAAAGTTAAAGTTCAAAATAAGCTGAATACTATCATTTCCTATTCAAAATAACAAAATTTTGAAGTAATGTTCATATTAATAGAATAAAACAGGTTAAAAACTAAGGCCAGCAATAAATGTGGTTTGTTATCTAAAGGTTACTAAAGTACAAAGTATAAACAAACGTTTTGTATTCATTGTATAACATTTTATATTCATTGTATAATAATGTTTAATGCTCTAAATGGAACTGGATATACTGTTAAGGTCATTATAAAAATTGTATAAAATATAGTAAAATTAAATGGAAAATATATACAAGATTGAGAGTCATTAGCTTTGAACGGGAATATTAATGATATATTGATATTGCCATTTAAACATCTTTTTATTAGTTCTAGATTGAGTTGTAATACTAGATTAAAGTGGTAGTGTATTTGCCAATTAGATGGTATTAAATGGAATTAACATATCATTTTACAATACCATTTGGGATATAATACAAGATGGGTAGAATATAGCATTTAATCTGCTAATCAAATGGCATTAATGTACTAGTTTAACATGCCATTTTAGATATATTAAGAGATGTTTAGAATACAGAAAAAAAATCCTCAAGACAGTTTTTAGGGCTTTTTTTGGATGTAGTACAGTCCGCTAATCATTTTCTTCAAAGGACAAATTATCGTTTTTTCTTTACAGCCCACTTTCGTGCGCTTCTTCTTCCTCCTTTCGATTAAATTTTTCAGTCGCAATCAAATATCTCTCTCGCAATAAAAATATCGATCTACTTCGTTCGATTATTTCAATTTCGTCATTCTGAAAATTGTAGTTTATCGATCATTTATTTCTTACGTGCATTTTGTTGATCTCGTTCTTTTCATATTTGTAGCGTGATCTCGTTTTTCTTCAAATTGTATTAATTAGGTATGCTTATATTACTTTATTTTTTGTTGTTTTTCTATTTGAGTTAAAAAAAAATTGGCCATGATTTCTAAATGTGTTCATTTTTACAAATGATATGCAGTGTTGTTGTTCTCATTATTTATTCGTTCGTCTATGGCAAATTGTGGAGGTAGCAGCAGGTTTTTTTTATTATTATTCGTTTCTTTATACAGTGTTGTATTTTAATTTGCTTTTCATTTAATTTATCTTGCATTTTCTTGCATTAATGTTGGGATGATTGGAAAAGTATTATTGCTTGGGTTGTATCTAAAGTTGTGATAGAGTAGAAAAATATCATATTTTAGGTTCAGTTTTTGGGTATCATTTTTATTTTATTTTAGTATCATTTTTTTATTATCAGTAACTAGGTTTCAGTTATATATACGGTAAGTATCAGTTTTGTGAAATTGAATAATTAATGCTATAAATTGAACATATTTTTACTAATGTTTATTTTTTATTTTTTTTGGCAGTGGGAATAACAGTCTTCTTTTTCTGTTTGTGTTGAATAATAACACTTTTAACACTCGATTGTCTATTAATTGCTCTTTGTATGATTTGAAGAATGAGATATAAGCTTGTGATGATTAGAAAAGTATCATTGATTGGGTTATATATAAGCTTTTGATAGAGTGTAAAAGTACCATATCTTAGGTTCGGTTTTCTGGTATCATTTTTATTTTATCTTAGTATCATTTTTTTTTTATCGGTAACTAGGTATCAGTTTTTTATACCTTAGGTATCAGTTTTCTGAAATGGAAAAAACTAATGTTTTAAATTGAACACGTTTTTACTAATGTTTTTTTTTGCAGTGGTGATAATGTGGCGTAGGTAGACCATCAGTTAAGCCTAAAGGAGGATTTTTATATTTTCAAAACAAGCAAAACAGATGTGGCGAGTGCAAAGCAGCTTGGTCATAATAAACGGAATTGTCAAGCTTCGAAGATGATATGATTTGATTTTTCATTTTGAATTTGTTTAGACTAATAAGTGGATGTGTGACTTATTTTGGTGGTTTACTGTAATTGATCCTTTTGTTATTAATTTGTATTCAGTATAGCATATTATCAAATTGATTTTAATTTCAAGTATTTAGTATAAGTGATAGTATCAGTTTTAGTATCAGTTAAATGTTTTTAAAGTAACAGTTTTGGTATTTGTTTTTACAAGTAAGAGCAGCTTTGTTTTAAAAACAGAACATCATTACTTCATATGTATCAAATTGCAACAGAACATCATTACTTCACAAGTATAAATTTCAACAGAATTACATTACTTTACAAGTAACAAATTTAATTGCGAAACATCACAATGTGAATTCAGTTCTTTCCTTTTCTTTCTTCTTCTAAGCTTGATATGTATTTAGATAGACTCCAACAATGTTCATCATCTGTCAAATATAGCATGTACAATATTTGCTCTTGTGGATAATATTTCCTTCTTTTCAAGTTTTATTGGTATTCTGCTTTTGTTTAGTGAAATGATGAATATCATTACAAACAATCCATAGTCAAGCCTGTCGAAATCAAAATGTAATTTTAGTACCAGTTTGCATAAGTTGTATTATCAGTTTTACAAATAATACAAAACATTGAATTTCAGGGATAATTGTACAAGCATATAGTATGCTTTGAATTAAAATATTTAATAGTTTTACTAGCACAATTAGTATCGATTTGTGTATGAATTTTTGCGTTTGTAGTTATTACTTTAAGATATATTTGCTAAATATTTTGTCTTATTTTTTATTATGTAGTTATCTTTTTTGTTTTTGTAGGTGTCGGTTTTGTTTTTATAGGTGTCAGTTTTATTTCTGTATGTATCAGTTTCTTTTATGTAGGTATCAGTTTTGTTTCTGTATGTATCAGTTTCTTTTATGTATGTATCAATTTTCTTCCTGTAGTAACTATTTATTTCTGAACTAAATGTTTTTGAAATTGAGAGATAATATTTTTCAATATTTTGTTATGAATCAACTTCAATTAAATATAAAAGGCATGCAATGATAGATGAAATTATGTATGAAATGTTGTAATGCAAAATCATAGATAGTTTGAATAATAAGCAACTTTCAATTGATTATGACCAGTAGTTTCAATTGTATTATTCATTTTGTTGTCAGTGGATACCATTTTAACCCAAAAAAACTTACTTGTCTTCTGCTTGTTGTGCACACTTTATTTGATGCATATCATCTGGTTTCGCCTCCATGCCTGCTATGTTGTTGCTTTTTCAGATTTTTTTGAGCATTTCTTCTAATTTTTTGTCTCTAATAAAGAAGAAATGTTAAAAAGTTAGGTCATATTCACTTTTTTTATCAGTAATAAGTAATTTTTTTTAAAAGAAAGAGAAATCTCATACCAATTTTATAGCTTCGTTTAAACTGGATGTGGATTAACAAAATCATCATCATCCTGTTATTTCAAAATAAAGACAATAAGTAATTTATGAAACAAATTATGTTGAAATGTAACAATAGGTTGCGTATTAGCTATAGTGAAATATCTTCAGTCAAATATGTAACGATTTCAAATTTGCAGTAACTATATATCAGTTTGCAGTAAATATGTATCGGTTTATGCTACGTAGATATCAGTTTTCTGTAATCAGGTGTCATTTTTTCAAGTAGGTATCAGTTTTTTATAAGTAGGTATCATTTTTTTTGTTAGTAGGTATCAGCTTTTTGTACATATCAGATTTCAACTAAATGACACAGATAATTATTTTATCAAACAATTTACGCTAAACGATAATGACTATTATTTCTTTTAATTAGGTATCAGTTTATTTTAATTATCAGCCTTTTCTTTTACCAAATGATTTACAGATATTATTTTTGCAATATTTATCATGCTATAAAGTTATTATGTTTCTTACTTTACCAAATTGAGTTGTTCGTCTTCTGATTCTTCATCTGCGGCTTTTTCCCTTCTTTTTTCTGAGATTTTTCCTGTTTAACGTTTTTGATAATATTAGAATACATTTAATAGTATAAAATTGTTAGTATTAGTTTTATAATTTTGCAGTTTCAGTTACCTCAGTTTCTGTTTGTATTTTGTTCTGAATCATTTTTTCATTTCTTCTTTTTGTTCTTTGTTCTCTTTTTTGCATATTGTCTTCAACTGCTTTCTTTGTATGTATTTGTTGTTGCATGTTCTCTTTTTTGTTCTATGCAAAAAAATTCAATGTTACAATAAAGAAAACTATATTAACTTTGTTATATTTGATTTTATAGTATTAGCTACCTTCTCTGGTATACTTTCATTTATTTCTGGTCTGCTTTCAATTGCCGTATTTTTTTCATGTCTTCTCTCTGTTATTTTCCTCTATTTTTCTTTTCCTCTTCTACTACTATAGGTTTTCTAAGTTTTAACTTGTTGATTTTTCCCTTTATTGTCGTCGGTATCGTTTGCACTAGAGGTAGGTTTCCCTCTTCTATCATTGTGTTTTCTTCTTGAATATCTGCTAATGGAAGTGATTCGACATTTCGATTTTTACTTTGTTTCTTCACTTGCAATGTAGTTAGATTTTCATTGACTATCGATTGTTGTGCTCGTTGTTCATCGACTTTCGATTTTTGAGGTTCTGTTGGAGACGTAGATTTGTTTCTGCTTTGCGGTGCCTTTTTTTCTTCCGAGCAAAACTTTCGACAAATTCTGAGTGAAAGGAAGGATGAGGAAGACGAACGAAATACTTTGTTTTGTTTGAAATTGTATTTGGACTTTGGGCTTTATGCTTACGGTAAAAAATTTATGTGCATGTCTTTGTGACTAATTATTTACTTTAATTTGTCCTTTAAAATTAATTACCCTTTAGAATATAGCATTTAATCCTCTATTTTAACCTGAAACTAAATATAGTGATAACAAATGCAGATTAATATTCCACTGTTAGTAATAAATTCTCACCAAAAATATTAGGAATCAAATATTAGAAAAATGATTTATTTATTGAAAACATGTTTATCTAATAAAGTATAAAATAATTTTTGAAACACCACAGATATCAACTGCATCAACTGTTACTATAATATGAGTTAGATAAATCTTAGACATCTCATACTTTTTTGGATATTTAATTTATTGCTCTATGTATTATATTAATCTCTAACAGCTATGCTACCACAAACATAAATTAATGTTTGTATGTCTCCGTTTTTTTTCTCTTTGTATGTGGGGTCAACAAGTACAAATAGTATTAGAAAGAGAAAAAATACAAAAAAGTAAGACATGTGATCAACTAGCCATTAAAAAAAAGAAATTGAACTATTGTGTATAATACAAAATGCATATACACAGTGATTACGGCAAACTCTTCAATTGAGAAGTACAATAGTGTGCAGTTCTAGTACTAATGAGTAGCGGCTCCTCTAAGCATAAATGTCAATGTCCATGATGACAAGTAAACATTTGGTTTATTTTGAGAGACAATAAGGTGGAATCACGTGGTAGAATTGAATATATAAATTTCTTCACTTTTATTTGAAGTTGATACTTCCATAAACAAAAATAGTCTTAGTTGATACAGGTATTTGGTTCATTTTAACACTCATATTCGTAATGGCGTAGTTAATAGCCTAGGTAGTTCAACAGCTTGCATAGGTAAATTTGGTCCCAAAAATTATATGAACCAAATAAAGTTCATGGGCGTAAAATAAAAATTTACCATGTCAAATCAGAACCGTGGACAGGCAACCATGCACTTGATAAACAATTTAAAAGTTCCTTATATAATAGTGCAAAGATTACAAGATGAAATATTTTAAGAGATTGCATATTATAGTTAGGACCATGGTCTAGCAGTTCATGAATGGAAACTTGATGTGAATGCAAATATAAGTAGACGAGCATATAATTAAATATTAAGTGTAATTTAGTAAAAACATCTATGAATTTTTTTTATCTAATTCGATAAATTATAATAAACGTCAACGTATTTACAAAATTTTCATAACAGTTTCGCATGAACCACACCAATACTCCAAGCTTCTACAAATTTAGTTTTGAAAATAGTACAGCTTATAAGCATTAAAATGAATAGCAGTACTAGATAGACTGGACAAAAAAAAAATTGAATGTTTGACTAGAGTAAATAGTGAAAAGGTACTTGAATAAATAGCAAATAGTTCATACGAATATTTTCATTTGTGTCATTATTAGGTAAAAGGTTAGATCTTCAGAGAATACACTGTATATTATCGATGATCTTGAAGAAAAAATTGACGATCACAATGAAATACTGCTTTACTATGCGCTACAAATTGCATTCCTCGATAGCTAACCTTCTGTTATTGCATAAGAGCAAGTAGAAATGTAAGACTAAAGAAGAACCAATTACCCTTAAAGACAACGGTTCCAATAAAAACAAGCAATATTTAATGCTCAGTGAACCAAAGTGTCATGCTTATCTAGTTAGAAAGTTTAAACAACAAGCAATAACTTCGGAAAACCGAAAATTTGATCCTATTCAAACCAGAGTTCGTCTATAAATAAAGCTCATTTGTATTGTTTTAGTTGCGGCAACGGTGGCCAGTCTTGACTCAAAATAACTCAAGAATAAAATAGTCAGACGTGTATCGTTTTTGAGTCGACGGGATGTTCATCTGGAAGTGTAGATGGTTTTATAATTGAACTAATACCAAACCTTAGTCAACTAAACTTG
Organism: Allium cepa; assembly: GCA_030765085.1. Classification (NCBI taxonomy): domain Eukaryota; kingdom Viridiplantae; phylum Streptophyta; class Magnoliopsida; order Asparagales; family Amaryllidaceae; genus Allium; species Allium cepa. The sequence goes on from CM060937.1 coordinate 593,248,090, forward strand.
ATATATCAGAGCTGAGAAAACTTTTTCTTAGCTCAATGTAACCAGACAAAACTTGAAAATGAACAAACCTGACATATTTTGAATTAAACTTGTTATGTACACCTAGTACAGAATTAAGATAGAACATTTATTTCAGTCATCGAATTTATATTAAGCATGTTATCAGGATTAAATAAATTTCCCAAATAGTAAATAAAACAAAAGATAGAATTTGTGATATCATGAAATAAGCTCAAGCATAGACTTACCTGGCCGCTTTCATTGACTAACTACTTTACAGCTTCAATTTGCTCAGGATTACCATGAATTTGAACTTTTCTCTCTAGTGATGCATCACCAGGAGGTGGATGTAACAGTATAACCTGTATACAAGTACCTGATGTGGCCTGCATGGTTTTTATCGTCTTCCCAACTTTGCCAATAACCAATCCTACCTTTTTGTTAGGAATACTTTCACGGTTTTTTCCACAGAACATGTCAGAAATTTAAGGAAAATTTCGCAAGCGTCTCCTTGGTGCGGTTCGATTGAAATTTTTTACACTATATATAATCATAAATATACATCTCATCTTCGAGAATGAGTCATCCTGCAGGGAAAAAAATAAAAATACGATATGTAATCCGAGATATATTCATTTTATTTTTATTACCAGACATATATAATCCATACAATTCGGAAACGAGCTCCAAATGTGAAGCATATGCCATCTCACACACTAATCACTCAAAACCAATGAGGACAAGTATATGGAAAGTAACATCAATGTATAATAATATGTACTAATACAACAATCATATGCAAATTTAACAAATGTAACCACAGAAACCATCAAACTAATAATATACATTTAATTAATTCATAACCATATCAATTACATTTTCCAATGCACTTATTTCATCCATATGCAATATCATATCTAATCGCTCGCTCGATCATACAATTTTACTTCCAAACTAGTATTGCCCATCGACATCTCAAGTGCGGACTCAGATCTGATTCCTTAATTAGAAACCATCATTCTCCTTGCATAGTCATATATTATGACAGAGAATTCCAAACCCAGATCAAAAATCTGTATTCAGTGTTTACCGTCAAGAATCGAGTGAAAAATCCTAATTCGGATTGGTGTAAATCACTTCGAAATCGTATGCTCGAAACTGTATCAAACAATTATGCAAATAAGATGGTCTACGTACAACTTACGTATTTATTTCAATTGGTTTCTTGACTGTACCAAATTTTTATTCACATTACTTTTATTCTCAGTCATTATTATTACTCATTTATTCTCATTCTTTATTTATATTCATTTATTCACATTTAATTTACTTGACTAACATTCATTTGATTAGCATCTATTTGATTAACATTTATACTTAGTATACTTCTTTTAATAATAATACAACTTAGGAATCATTCCATAAAACCATTACTTAAGTTTATTATAAATATTTTATACAACGCTACTTATGTTTATTACCACTTCAAAGCTTAAGTTCATATTCATTAATCTATTTCATTTAATTTTTTTACAAATGATACTTTATATACAACAAATCACTGTAACAACGTATCACATATCCATAAACGTTCGAATCACGCTACACACGTTTCGAACTTGTGACCTCTCGCACTAAAGCTGAATCACTTAACCACTTGGACAATAGTGATCATCTTCATTTAATTTTACTTAAGTTAACTTTCATTTCATAGCTCAATCTCAAATTTTGTTTTGCTTAACCAAAAATATTAACATTTATTATTTCTATATTTGATTTTAATTTCCATTTTCCCTAATTTATAAGTTGTACAAACCTATCCACTCATAATTTCATAAATCCTTATTTAAGTTCATTCGCATTTTATAATTACAAATATATAATCGCTTTTCAACTTAAGTTTATAATCATTTCATAATCTTCTAATCCTAAGAGCCAATTTGATTTATTTAACCAGAATTTTTAACAAATTTAAAATTTATTTTCTTATATTTTCACAAAACACTTGGATACAAGTTTTCAGAATTTAAACACCCGATTCTTATTTCAATATATATATATATATATATATGTATGTATGTATGTATATGTATGTATGTATGTATGTATGTATAACTCATTTGTATATTAAATCATAGTTCGAAATCTAAAACAATCTTTGTTTGCTAAAATAAAACTTTTATTGCAAATCACTATGGTGGCAATCCCTCACTGAGAAACTCGAAAATGAAGCCGATGATGTTGCAGTCATTACCGAAATTATTTTTCAGCGATTGAAGTGAGTTCAGTGCTTTCTATCTCTTTTTAAATTCTTTTAAAATATTTTTAGTCAAAAATACTTCCAAAATAATAATATTATTATTTCACAACACTTTGAAAAATATTTTCAAAATCACCGCTATTTAAAGCATCAAAGTCTTAGTTTAAATCTATTTTATTTATAATCATCTTTATAAATCATACTTATATAATTTCATTTAATTTTTATTTAAAAATCACATTTATAAATCATATTTTCATAATTTCTTTTATTTAGATAAAGTTATCACACAAATGTTGATAATTTTATTTATAATCATTACTTTACAATTCACATTTATAAAATCACTTCCTTATATAACTCATTTTACAATTATATAACATTGTTTAGATTAAAATAAACAACTTTATTAAACTTAAACTTTAATACTTGAACATTATCATTTGTAACAACCAAACATACCATATATGTGTGTAATAATTTCTGAAAAATAATACTTCTTTTATAAAACATAATTTAGGTGAAATGATTTCATTTATCCAATTTTAAAATAAATTATGTCAAATTTCCATGTTCAATTGTTTAGAGATGCCTATCAATAACGTTAATTACTCGTATTGGCCAGAATCCATAAGTCATTTAACATATAAGCCAACACAACATAAACATTTTTATAGCACTAACAAATACGCGTTCATATATATTTATATACACATGCACACACACTCAAACTCATTTTAGGGTATTACTAAACCTATACACACACACACACAAAATTACACACACACACATATATATATATATATGTGTATATATATTAAGCACCCCACCAAAGCTTAGGTGTTCCCACAACCTAAGCTATGATATCAAAATGTAATGATAGCCCTTTCGACTCTCAAATGTCCACACTAATATATCCACGGTATTCATGTGCCGAGTACCTAAGTGTCCAAAAGATAGAACGTTAGGGTAAAATAAAAAGAAGAAATGAAAATGAACAAGAAAGAGGAGAATACGATATCAGAATCTCACAGCGGAACGATAACACATAATATAAAAATGATACTTTTACAAAAAGAACATTTTAATATACATATAATAATCAGAGAAAGAATAGCCTATCATCAGCCTGGACAGTTATAACAACATGTTCTTCCAATTGCGGATAAACAAACAAATAAATACAATGGAAATAAAATCTATGGTAGGAAATCATCCAGCTCCTCTCTCCAAAAGCTCCAGTGATCATCAATGAAAGCTGGAGATACACATGGGACTGACCCGAGCATTATAGGAATAATAACACTCCGACCAGTCTGGTTAACTAGCTTGAGAAAACTCAAGTAATTTGAGTTACTATATTTGTAAAACCCTTTAAACAATAAAGGTATCTCGTAAGACCACGTCGCACATAAACATGAACGGGTTTTTACTTTTCGATAGCTAAACCATTTCTGTTTTAAGATTCAATCGATATTATACTATAATAATGTCTAGGGTGTTTAATATAAATACAAATCATAGTTGAAATTGTTACATTTGACAAAATATTTAGGTATACAAGCAAACCACTAGGTACATTCGTATAAATGGATTTTCTATGAAGACCTCCTCAATGAGACTGATATCCTATGACAAGGATCAGAAAATACCTTCCAAGCGCTGCATATCTTTGGATAAAATATACCATAAGGTAAACACACCTGGGCCATCATCTGAACACTCGCGTGAACAGTGTGTACCAAGTATCATCAACTCCTCGTGCGCAACATATCGATAAGCAACTCTGATGTGAAATTAATGCACTCCTCATGGGTAAGCTACACCCCAGGATCGTATATCCTACTTTGTCTTTAGTCATTTTCCGATGTCGAGGCTACGTTCGGCATTTTCACAAGAGTTTTCAACAAAATTCGATCACATAATGAATCCCATCCCAACTAATTCCAAAACCACACATGGTTTTCAACATTCACTTCCAAAATAGAGAATCCATATTTCAGCCTTGAAGTGGTTTTTAATAAGTAGTACACTCACCGATACAGATCTCTCCAAGACCGAGTCGATGAATTTGGTCTTATTTAACAATAATGAGAATGACCGCACAAGGGAACTAAATCCCGAATACTTTCTCATAAACAAGTAAACGTAGATGTACTATCATTTTATGCAAGGTAAGGTCAAGTCACATAAACGAATTTTAATCCCTTTTTAATTAATTTATCTTTTATTATTAAAAACCCTTCATTTCAGGAAAACATCTTTTTATCTAATAAAACATCTCTTTTATAATTCAAGACTTCCTTTCTTTATTAATATTTTATTATTAATAAAACTCCCTTCATATACTTGTATATATTGTATAATTTTTCACGTATACCCTTTTTAATACTTCAATCGATTTCATATACTTATTCTAATAGTATAAATATATTCACAGATCAAAAAACAAGTTTACTTATTTTGAAACAAAGTCAAAGAGGTTAAAATCAATGTTATTTAAGTTAGAGATGAGAATAACCCCAAACAATATCCCTTCGGCGTTAAGCATGGAATGAAAGTTCCACGCCACCATAGTCAAGAAGGTCAGTTAAGGAAAATCCAAATCTCAAATCGTTTTATAAATTTATCTTATAAGCTTTTTTATATTTTTACAAAAGATCATAATACTTGATATTATTTTTAAAAAATTCCTTATTTAAAGCTCTAGTTATGTTTATAATACTTTCCGCTTTAAAATACGATTCAAGGGTTTTAAAACAACACTAAAAACACTGTTTACAACAACCTAAAACACTCCACATCTAATAATTATCTTCAAAAATATATTTTAAAGTTCGATTTCATTTAAGGGTTAAAGACAAAAGTTGTTTAAAACAATCGTCATGACAAACATAAAATCATTTACTTTTATTTGTTTACCAAATATTCATTTGTAAATATCTAACTATATTTTCAAGTACAATTATTAATAAGGGTTAAAAACAAGTGTTGCTCAAACACCATTTACAATAACCCAAAACCCTTACTTATTCTTATCATAAATCGTTAAACATTTATTTAAAGATCAAGCATATCTACAATTTTATAAATTTAGATAATACACCTTTAGTTAAACTTTCCTAAACCACTTATTTAACTTAAGTGTTAGAATCCAAATCCCCTTCTCATTATAATATTGATGGAATATTTAATTTAATACTTAAAGCTTATATATATATATAAATACTTTAAGATACCTACTAATATGCTAAAACTACTTGAAATAATATTTTGAAATAATATGAAAAACCCCTTTTCATTTGAAATTCGAAATAATTTTAAAACATTTTTCACTTCTAAACTCCTTAATTTACTTTCTTTATATAAATAACTAGAAATTTACTTTAGAAAGATTTGAAAGGATATATATAAAGTAAACGTCCTTTTTACTTTATTAAATCAAATATTTCCATCACCACTTATTATCTAATGGTAACAACTTCCCAAGTTATCCATTTATGTCCAACACACTAAATCGTGTGCAAACAACCAAACATATATTTAATATATATATTTATCCTAGGCTATCCAATTTAAATTCATGTTTGATTTCAGGGATTTCAAAGCACGTTTATAACGACCATTTCGCTTCAACCATTCACAATATAATTTCCAACGGATCATATAACACAATATATGAAAAATAAAATCAACAGTGATGATGAATCCTATTGGATTCCTCTAACCTATCCCATGCATCACATACAGTATATAATCATAAAATATAAATCAATCACTTCAAGGCAGGATCATATACGAAGGGTCGTCCACTGATACATGGGAACATAATAGGGTCTCATCCACTCCAGGAACGAGAATATATCTAAACCAACTGATAAATATAGTAAATAATCCAAGAAACAATAGTCATAAATAAACTTATCAACATTTATATAAAAATATAAGTGGGCTAGAGAGGTGCGTTGTAACGACCCGTAAATCCGTACCCCTTGAGTCAACACTATTCTACAACAATCAACTCAAGTTGCACAGAAATACGAACCATTTGGGTTTAAGAAGAAGAGGTAGAAGAGGAGAAAACAAAATCAACATCAGAATCTAACCATCGCAGCGGAGTAAAATATAATAGATAATAAATAATCTTTACTCAAAATCAAATTATCTGTTTACATACTACATCATCAGAGTACATCAATCACAGCTCAACATCAATATCATACAAATGGATACATAGCAACTCAATACAGCGGAATATATATATATACAAGTACGAATGTACGTATCGTCAATCCAGCTCGTCTCCTGAGCTCCATAGCATCCTATCCTGTATCCTATAATACTCGGTCTGACCCGAGCATTACAGTTAAATAATACCCGAGTCAGTCTAGAATACCAGCGTGAGAAAATCACACCCAATTGCTTATTAAAGTTTCAAAATCCTTTGAAAAAAAAAGCATCTCGTAAGACCACGCCACAAATAAACATGTCGGGTTTTTACCTTACGATAGCTAAAACAATTTTTATAGAAATCCTCTGATATTATAATAGGGTCTATATACAATAACTTATAAAATAGCCAAAATTGTTACATCTATTAAATTCTAGCTACTAGCCACAAAAGTGGGTAATACAAACAAAACCCGTACAATGCTCGTAGGAAAAATGGATTTCCAACAATGACTAGGCACTGGGGTACCACCTGTAACAGTACGGGGCCTAGATCACCATACCGAGGATTACTCCCTTCATCCCCTGCAACACAAGGCCGGAACCATTCCTTACTGAATAGTCCCGAACAAGATAAACCCCGTGGTTGGCGAGACCAACCACCCACTAAGCCGAAATATATAAAAAGGGACATCTAGACAGGGGAAATATCTTGTCCTGCTTGGGCATGACCCACCTAACCTTGCTGCATATCCCCTGATTTTTAGTCATTCCCATTTGATGAGGCTTGAGGCTAAGCGTTACCTTTAGAACGTTTTCACTTAGAATGCCCATCGTCCACCTGACGATGTTTCGCAAGCATTCGTCCATACAAGTCCGTCCCGGGTTCGAACGGAACCGAAGGCACTATTCCTACTACATCCATTTCGGAAATATCCTCAGGATTAGTAGCGACTAGCCCTTGCACTTCATTGCTCCATCTTCGACTCCGTACACGCTTTACACACGAAACGTACAAATCGGATCGAAGTGGTTTTCGAGAAATAAATCTCGATCCCGGTCTCTTCGAAACGATCACGCACTGTCCAATATTGATAGTTGGTGATTTAACTATCAATTTATATTCATAAACAACAATCAACCAATAAATAATTTCTCAAATTTTTATTTATTAATCCCAGAAATATCTTTACAAGATAAATTTCCACTTTCAACCCTTTGGAAACAGTGTCAAACTATTCCCCTTTTTCTCAGAAAAAATTCCAAGTATTTTCTATTTCCATTGAAATCACCAAGCACAAAACTTTTTTTTTAAATAATTTTAAAACGCTTTACTTTTAAATATACCTTGAACATTTAAGTTAAAAACTACTTCAATAATTTATTAAAATACATACTATATGAATATTTGAAAATAAGGTTACTTTATAAAATATAATACTAGGTTTTCACTTTTTAAAACAAAATCCTAAGTCACTTTTTAAATGATTATTACGATAATAGATTTGCAAAATATTTACTTTAGAATTTAAACACTTAAAATAATAAATTTTCTAAAACATACTTTTTAAAACAACATTCAAGCTTTTAACTTATATTAAAAATTACTTTGAAAACCTACTTGGCTATCCAGGGAAATATACTTCTCTTCACATTCATCTTTAAATCTCCAATTTCAAACACTTGAATCAATTTCCAAATTGATTTCCAATTTACTCCATTTTATCTCAAAATCCATTAATTTCAGATTTTATTTCTTAATTATTATTTGAAATACCTTTATTTGAAATACCAATCTAGATTTATCAATTTACTTCTTAATCCTTTAGATAAATTTAAAACTTTAAGTTTAAAAATAATCCTTTATTCCTTTAAAATAATATCACTTGATTTTACAATTCATTAATTACTGTTTATTCAAACCCTTTTCTTTTCATACTCGAAGTTATTTATTAGTATTTAACATACTTCTATTTCTTTTTCAATTCATACTAATTTTATTAGATTTCCTAAGATTATTTTGTTTACAACTTTACTTCCTTTATTTTCTTTCCAAAACCCAATTTATATTTATATATTTTTTTATTCATTATACCCAAAAATATCCAATCAATTCATAACATTCAATATTCCAATATATTCATCATAGAATATCAAGTAATCACAACAGAGAATATTAAATAATAAATGTTGAGGGATCCAGTTGGATCCCTCCAACCTGTTTTCCCTGCATCCACAGATGTTAGCACAATAATATGCCAATTCCAGAATATACCATACTATAGCACTTCAATCAATTTCAACCATTCAAACAATTATTTAAATTTAATCATTTAAATTTAAATTTAAATTAACCGAGTCAGATTAACTCACCTTTTCTTTTAGTTTTGCAATCCATTCCAATATTGCCTTGGTTTCTCGATTTTTGACCTTGAATAAACAATTTATGATTTATAAATATTCGAAATAAAATCGAACCTTTAATTACCATTCAATTAAATTTTGAACTAATTTTCTTTTATTAAACCCTTTTGTAACAAAAATGGTTTAAAGAAGTCAATTAAACGATTTAATTTATAAAATATGTTATTATAAAATAAATTATTCTTGTGAAAATATTTATTTTATTTATGAACCCTATATTCGTAACTAATCTATATAGACTTCATAAAAATTCAATTCATATAAATTTCAAACATTTATTTTTATTCAAATCCTCCTTTTAAAAATCATGTTCCCGTATATTTTTACTCATTACTGTTTACAGATCTAATATTTTTTTATTATTATTTTCTGCATACATGCGATTCTATAAATATTAAATTTAATTAAATAAATTGATTGATCGATACCTTACTGCCTGCCGAAATCGCGAGGCCCAAACTCAACGCACGCGTCGCCATCGCCATCAACTGAGTCGCCTCCCCCTGCTGCCACGACCTGCCTCTACCCTCGCGTCATCCACGAAAACCCTAGCCTCAGTCCCCTGTGCCCTAGCGAGCAACCACGACACGAGCCTCCACCCATCGCTCTTGCTGTCATGACCTCGGCCAAGCTCACGTGCTTCAATTCGCACTCCCTCACTGAACTGCGACCCTTCAACTCGAACGATGCCCCAAATCAAACGTCGCCACAACCCGATGGACAGGCCCCACCCCTCTGTCGTGATCCACCATACGCTGTGTACCCTCGAAGTATCGAGCTTGACATCGGCTCGAGATTAACTTGAAGTTGCGATTCAAATTAGAGAGGTTTTTTTTTTAAAGTTCGGCCATTGATTTATTTGTCTCGTTTGAATGATAAAAGGAGAAGAAACAAATAACGTGATAAGGTTGAGTATTGGTGTATTGGAGAAGCTGACATTTATTTTTAATTTAGATCGATTAATTTTAGCCTTAGCGTTTATATACCGCACGCTCACATTACAAATCCAATTGCTATGGAAATTGAAATCTGGCAATAATATAATATTATGGATCCAATGGAACTGGTTTCGTCGGATTCCGAGACTGTGCCTCGGACGACTATTTTTAAATTCAATTTAAACGACATAAATTTCAAAACCGATCAAATCAGTGTTAAATTTAATTTTAACACTTCTATTATCGTCAGTATTATCAATATAAATTTTATAGGCCTTCACATTATTTTTAACCAGCTTAAAATTCCAGATTCAATAAATTTCTCAATTCCGATAATTAAATTTAACCATTAATTTTCCAATAAATATTGATATTTGAAATTCAAGTTAAAAATTAACCCTTGAATATTCCAATTTCAAATATACAAAAAATCCGGGTCGTCACATTCCTCCCCCCTTAAAAGAATTTCGTCCCCGAAATTACTAGTTAGGAAGAATGATCCAATTCCCATTAACTATTTTCCCATAACTAACATTCCAACGTCCTACCAATTATCTTATTGTAAAAGACTCATATCATTCTTATCAACTTCCCAAACTTTCCTCATTAGGTTCTCATCAATATCATATACCCAACCATTCAATTTTCAATTTAATACCGAATTTTAACTTCTCAAAATTTCTTAAAAATTTTCTAACTCCCTAAATTTTCGAAAAATTTCGCCAGCGTCTCCTTTGCGCGGCTAGCTCGGTACAACTACAAAATGGCTCTACGGCCTCCCAAATCCAAAAAGAAAACAAAAAGGCCAAGTGGCTCGATGCAAAAGCCCAATCAATTTCATATAGAAATTTAAACGCATACCATTTTGTCGAGCATTTCAAATTATCTTTCGGAATCAAAATATCAGTTTCCTTTCCCATTATAATACCTGCATATCCTGCTTAGCACTAATATTCAATCACAACATTCAAAACATGTTATCGACTTCCCTACCCAATGTCAATATCCATTCATTCAAATATCAACTTAGAATATATTTGCAGTATCCATTTCCAATTGAGAATACACCATTCCTTACTTAAGTTTAGTATAAGTATTTAATATGCTTCTTTATTTATTTCACTTCGCTATTGGAGTTTATATCCATTTCCATTCACTACGCCTTTACAATCCTTTGTGAATTCAATTAGCTTAAATTTACTAATTGCTTTCCAATCTAAATACTTTTTTTCAAATTTCTATTCAAATTTCCATTTTCGATTCTACTTGAATTCAATCTTATCTTCAAACTTTGAATATTGCATTGTATTCGCCTTATCTCAACTCATTTGTAATTAATCACTTTCTTTTATTAATTTTAGTTACTAATTTATTTAAAATCTCAAATGAAAGTTTATTTGCAATCCTTTAGTTTCTTCAAACAACTTCTTCGATTTCACTTTACTTTACATACACAATTTCAAATTAGATTTCAACATTCAATTTCTATTCTATTTGATTACCAGTTTTAAATCCTTTATCGTTAGTGAACATTTTTTTAAAAAAAAAATTCTAACTCCCAAAATTTTTGAAATTTTTTGGCAGAGTCTCCTTTGTACGGAGGGACTTCTGTGATATCGCAGGATGCAAAAATATATATATACATCGGCCTCAGGCCGGAAATCACAATATATATCAATATATGCAGTTCATATCTCCTAGTTTGAATTCTTTTGCATAAGCGTACCTTTATTTAGCATTTTTAAGCAAGTGGCTTATTATTTTAGCATTTTGCGCGATCAAATCCATCCATATGGCTTCCCTGAACCTGTACTTACTCAATTTAAATATGTAAGTACTAAATATATGCAATTTATTAACATTTCACTTACTATCAATAGCTAACACATAAACTTCACAAGTAATGCATGTGATATACATTTATAAGTACATATGCAAGGTTTCGACACTAGTTTAAATTGTTTGCATCCAAATTACATACCAATTGATTTCAAAATCATCTCATTTCACTTCTAATAATTCATGAATTTTATCCAACCTCGTTTACATCAAACGATCCACTTATGCAATTCTACAATATAAATGTGAATAAATAATCACTAAATCTTTATAACCATTTAAATTGATTCATATAATTTGTTTACTTCCGTTCACGCCGAGCGACCAATTTTCCCATGCAATTCGACCATATTATTGTGATAAATAATAACATAAGCTTCACAACCAATTTACATTGATTCCACTCAATTTACACTTAATCCCATCCCATTTTAAATTTATTCACAACTTTTCATTGCATTTTCTTTCATATCCAAAAATTTGACCCCAAACCATTTTATTAAACTCGACAACTAATAACCATCTCATATTTTACTTAAGTTATTTATTTTCTTCAACTATTACACCCAATAACTTAAGTTTATTCTGTTCAACCAACTTCTATTAATTTTAAACTTAAGTTAATTTACTTCAATTCACTACCATTTCATAACTTAAGTTCATTCTCATTTTTAATTTATTCATACTCTAATTGGATTTATTTTCATCACAAATCATTTTTATTTTAATCCAATTCCATAGAACTCAAACTTTATTTCCAAACTTTATTACCTATTCACAATCTTTAATTTGATTTTTCTTTTGACCAAATCCCAACCATTTCACAATTTTATTCGATTAGTTTATTCTTTTATCCATTTTAAATTTTAATTTACATTAACAATTCATTGTTGAATTTCTATTTATAACTCGAATGAATTTATTTCAACCCAAATTTATTTAGCTTACTCCAATTAAATATAGCCAAACCATTCTTTTTGAATTTTGCTAAGCAGGGATTTAATTCCATTTAATAACATTCATGACACAACTGACTTTTGATTCAATTCAATCCAAATTTAATTCGATTTTGTTTCTCAATATATGAGTTCAAAACATATATATTTACTTAAAAGCTTATATTGCTCATTTGAGTCATTTCATCTTATAACCAAATTCAAATTATATATAACACTTACTAACTTAATTATAATCATTTTATCTTCCAACTTTATATCCAATTTAATTAAATTTCAAATTTCAATTTTATTTAACTTATCTCAAGTTAAATTCAAATATATTTTCTTCACTTTCATTCACTTAAGTTAAATTTTTAATTCCTGGATTAAAATTTCCAATTTCTACTTATTTATCTCAATTTTACTTTATAAGTTCAACAGTTGATCCATTTATTCATTCACCAATTCATTATTTAACCAATAAATTTTATTTCCAAACATTAATTATTTTTAGTCCATCCTGACTAATTTTCCCATTCCACATAACTTCACACAATTCAATTTTAAATTCCAGTACTCAGTTTCATTTTACTTACAAAGTTGAATTTTATTTCAACAAATTCCAAATTTACAAGTTATCAAACTTTTTATATGCTATAAACACTCTTGGTTAAGATTCCAGAGTTAGACTTTTAACATTTCAAACTTCCCTTTGAAATCACATATATCCAAAATTCCTTGCATTTCTAAAAACCAAATTTATCCTTTGCAAACAATTTCGATTCAAAACAATTTGGTAGCAATTTCTCTTCTGGAAACTTGAAAATGAACATCGATGATGCTGCAGTCATCACCGAAGTTATTTTCTAGCGACCAAAAGAGTTCAATGCTTTTATTCTCTTTCTAAAATCCTTTCAAAAATTCCAAACTCTCTAGAGTTCAAATCTAACTCAAAAATTTTCCCAAACTCCAAATTCGAAATCCATCCAAAGCATTACTCTGGAACTTCCAGATACATTTTCAAATTCAAAGGAAATTTAAATTTCCAATTTGTTTCCCAAATTCTTTAAATCTATATTCACACATTACTTTGGAATTTTATCTTGTTTAAATTATTAATCATACCATAATTCACATTTATAGTTTATATGTAAAAAATCTCATTAGTTTTATGAATTTGTTTCTTAAGTTCTTAATTATGATTTCAATCCTTTACTCAATTATGAATCACATTTACAAATTCCATTTATTTTATTAATTTATTCCTTAATTCTTTGGTTATTATTTCAATTTCTTATTCAATTCTCATACCATAATGATAATAATTAAATATTATCACTTTCTATCAACCAAGCATCCATATATACTATAATGATTTAAGAAAAATTATTTCATTTATATACAAAAAATAATTTGGGTAAAATTATTTCATTTACCCCATTTAAAACAATACTGTGTCGGTTTATCTTGTTTAAGAGTTTAGAAATCCCTATCGATAACATGGCGTCCCATATATCGACCAGAATTCATAAACACTCAACCAATAAATCAACCCAATATAAAACAATTTTATATTCACTAACAAATACGCGCTCATACTATTATTACACTCAAACTCATTCCAGAGTACTATAGACTCTATTTAATGAGTAATTTCCACCAGAGCCAAGGTTATCACCAACCTAAGCTCTGAAACCAGGTGTAACGACCCGCAAATCCATACCCCTTGAGTCAACACTATTCTACAACAACCAACTCAAGTTGCACAGAAATACGAACCATTTGGGTTTAAGAAGAAGAGGTAGAAGAGGAGAAAACAAAATCAACATCAGAATCTAACCATCGCAGCGGAGTAAAATATAATAGATAATAAATAATCTTTACTCAAAATCAAATTATCTGTTTACATACTACATCATCAGAGTACATCAATCACAGCTCAACATCAATATCATACAAATGGATACATAGCAACTCAATACAGCGGAATATATATATATATATACAAGTACGAATGTACGTATCGTCAATCCAGCTCGTCTCCTGAGCTCCATAGCATCCTATCCTGTATCCTATAATACTCGGTCTGACCCGAGCATTACAGTTAAATAATACCCGAGTCAGTTTGGAATACCAGCGTGAGAAAATCACAACCAATTGCTTATTAAAGTTTCAAAATCCTTTGAAAACAAAAGCATCTCGTAAGACCACGCCACAAATAAACATGTCGGGTTTTTACCTTACGATAGCTAAAACAATTTTTATAGAAATCCTCTGATATTATATTAGGGTCTATATACAAATACTTATAAAATAGCCGAAATTGTTACATCTATTAAATTCCAGCTACTAGCCACGAAAGTGGGTAATACAAACAAAACTCGTACAAGGCTCGTAGGAAAAATAGATTTCCAACAATGACTAGGCACTGGGGTACCACCTGTCACAGTACGGGGCCTAGATCACCGTACCGAGGATTACTCCCTTCATCCCCTGCAACACAAGGCCGGAATCATTCCTTACTGAACTGTCCCGAACAAGATAAACCCCGTGGTTGGCGCGACCAACCACCCACTAAGCCGAAATATATAAAAAGGGACATCTAGACAGGGAAAATATCTTGTCCTGCTTGGGCATGACCCACCTAACCTTGCTGCATATCCCCTGATTTTCAGTCATTCCCATTTGATGAGGCTTGAGGCTAAGCGTTACCTTTAGAACGTTTTCACTTAGAATGCCCATCGTCCACCTGACGATGTTTCGCAAGCATTCGTCCATACAAGTCCGTCCCGGGTTCGAACGGAACCGAAGGCACTATTCCTACTACATCCATTTTGGAAATATCCTCAGGATTAGTAGCGACTAGCCCTTGCACTTCTTTGCTCCATCTTCGACTCCGTACACGTTTTTTGCACGAAACGTACAAATCGGATCGAAGTGGTTTTCGAGAAATAAATCTCGATCCTGGTCTCTTCGAAACGATCACGCATTGTCCAATATTGATAGTTGGTGATTTAACTATCAATTTATATTCATAAACAACAATCAACCAATAAATAATTTTCCAAATTTTTATTTATTAATCCCAGAAATATCTTTACAAGATAAATTTCCACATTCAACCCTTTGGAAACAGTGTCAAACTATTCCCCTTTTTCTCAGAATGAATTCCAAGTATTTTCTATTTCCACTTAAATCACCAAGCACAAAACTTTTTTTTAAAATAATTTTAAAACGCTTTACTTTTAAATATACCTTGAACATTTAAGTTAAAAACTACTTCAATAATTTATTAAAATACATATTATATGAATATTTGAAAATAAGGTTACTTTATAAAATATAATACTAGGTTTTCACTTTTTAAAACAAAATCCTAAGTCACTTTTTAAATGATTATTACGATAATAGATTTGCAAAATATTTACTTTAGAATTTAAACACTTAAAATAATAAATTTTCTAAAACATACTTTTTAAAACAACATTCAAGCTTTTAACTTATATTAAAAATTACTTTGAAAACCTACTTGGCTATCCAGGGAAATATACTTCTCTTCACATTCATCTTTAAATCTCCAATTTCAAACACTTGAATCAATTTCCAAATTGATTTCCAATTTACTCCATTTTATCTCAAAATCCATTAATTTCAGATTTTATTTCTTAATTATTATTTGAAATACCTTTATTTGAAATACCAATCTAGATTTCTCAATTTACTTCTTAATCCTTTAGATAAATTTAAAACTTTAAGTTTAAAAATAATCCTTTATTCCTTTAAAATAATATCACTTGATTTTACAATTCATTAATTACTGTTTATTCAAACCCCTTTCTTTTCATACTCGAAGTTATTTATTAGTATTTAACATACTTCTATTTCTTTTCCAATTCATACTAATTTTATTAGATTTCCTAAGATTATTTTGTTTACAACTTTACTTCCTTTATTTTCTTTCCAAAACCCAATTTATATATATACATATATACATATATATATATATATTTATTCATTATACCCAAAAATATCTAATCAATTCATAACATTCAATATTCCAATATATTCATCATAGAATATCAAGTAATCACAACAGAGAATATTAAATAGTAAATGTTGAGGGATCCAGTTGAATCCCTCCAACCTGTTTTCCCTGCATCCACAGACGTTAGCACAATAATATGCCAATTCCAGAATATACCATACTATAGCACTTCAATCAATTTCAACCATTCAAACAATTATTTAAATTTAATCATTTAAATTTAAATTTAAATTATCTGAGTGAGTTTAACTCACCTTTGCTTTTAGTTTTGCAATCCATTCCAATATTGCCTTGGTTTCTCGATTTTTGACCTTGAATAAACAATTTATGATTTATAAATATTCGAAATAAAATCGAACCTTTAATTACCATTCAATTAAATTTTGAACTAATTTTCTTTTATTAAACCCTTTTGTAACAAAAATGGTTTAAAGAAGTCAATTAAACGATTTAATTTATAAAATATGTTATTATAAAATAAATTATTCTTGTGAAAATATTTATTTTATTTATGAACCATATATTCGTAACTAATCTATATAGACTTCATAAAAATTCAATTCATATAAATTTCAAACATTTATTTTTAATCAAATCCTCCTTTTAAAAATCATGTTCCCATATATTTTTACTCATTACTGTTTACAGATCTAATATTTTGTTATTATTATTTTCTGCATACATACGATTCCATAAATATTAAATTTAATTAAATAAATTGATTGATCGATACCTTACTGCCTGCCGAAATCGAGAGGCCCAAACTCAACGCACGCGCCGCCATCGCCATCAACTGAGTCGCCTCCCCCGGTGCCACGACCTGCCTCTACCCTCGCGTCATCCACGAAAACCCTAGCCTCAGTCCCCTGTGTCCTAGCGAGCAACCACGACACGAGCCCCCACCCATCGCTCTTGCTGTCATGACCTCGGCCAAGCTCACGTGCTTCAATTCGCACTCCCTCACTGAACTGCGACCTTTCAACTGGAACGATGCCCCAAATCAAACGTCGGCACAACCCGATGGACAGGCCCCACCCCTCTATCGTGATCCACCATACGCCGTGTACCCTCGAAGTATCGAGCTTCACATCGGCTCGAGATTAACTTGAAGTTGCGATTCAAATTAGAGAGGTTTTCCAAAAGGGGATTTTAGTAAATAACCAAATATAACACTTGGGCTAAGTGTCAAATTGGTAATTTTTCTTACATCTCCCCCCCCTCCCCCGGTGCAGTCAAACCTACTCTCATACGAGCTCCTGGTGGTTCATTCATTTGACCATAGACTAGAGCTACTTTTTATTCTGCAATATTTTTTTCATTAATTACCCCGGATTCTTTCATTTCCATGTAGAGATCATTTCCTTCACGAGTACGTTAACAAAGACGGGGAACGGGTTACCTACCCCTAATGGTCAAAGCGAGCCATTTCATTCAATTCTTCGTTCTTTAATGAAATTAAGAATCAATGCGGATAAATGGAAAGGTGATAGAAAGAGATAATAAAAATATCAATGATATATAATTCCAATATTTTTTTTTAGAGTTCGGCCATTGAATTATTTGTCTCGTTTGAATGATAAAAGGGGAAGAAACAAATAACGTGATAAGGTTGAGTATTGGCGTATTGGAGAAGCTGGCATTTATTTTTAATTTAGATCGATTAATTTTAGCCTAAGCGTTTATATACCGCACGCTCACATAACAACTCCAATTGCTATGGAAATTGAAATCTGGCAATAATATAATATTATGGATCCAATGGAACTGGTTTCGTCGGATTCCGAGACTGTGCGTCGGACGACTATTTTTAAATTCAATTTAAACGACATAAATTTCAAAAATGATCAAATCAGTGTTAAATTTAATTTTAACACTTCTATTATCGTCAGTATTATCAATATAAATTTTATAGGCCTTCACATTATTTTTAACCAGCTTAAAATTCCAGATTCAATAAATTTCTCAATTCCAATAATTAAATTTAACCATTAATTTTCCAATAAATATTGATATTTGAAATTCAAGTTAAAAATTAACCCTTGAATATTCCAATTTCAAATATACAAAAATTCCGGGTCGTCACATGAGTTAAGTCTCCGAAATTCCAATAATTTCCTAAGCATTCCGGATTGAATTAAAATCAAACGGTCATTCAATTTTAACAAAAATTACTATAAGCTCCAATTCCTACTAGTCCAATCTCTAGGCGTAGTACTCGTCGATATAATCCTAACGCGACTGACTGCGTTCGATTTGAACCTTGTATGAAAGAGTTATCTTATTTATAAGATATCGATTTTAAATAATACATTTAATCACTAATTACATATCATTAACTACTAATTACTAACATTTAAACTTAATGCATTCCCTTAGTCTTTCGTATCTCCCTTGCACATGAATCGAACCCAAGCGCACCATCCTTATTTGCCTAGTTCCTCCATCGGTGCCCTCTGGGGCCCGCTACCTTAACACCAAAGCAAGCCCCGATTATGAGGAGTTCATCAATGCCGACGCCACCACCTATGGTCATCTTTAGCTCGACAACGAACCTCCAAGACATTACACCGTTCATCTCTTGACTACCGCCACCATTTTTACACAATTGTTACCAAACTTCATCAGCGAGTAACCGTCGTCCTCCTCTTCCAATCGACACCAGTTACGACCTCCCATATTGCATCAATCACTCGGGTGAACTCAAAGACCAATTTCTGTTCATTGAGCAAAATTCACCACCTCAGAACATCTTACCTCAATCCCACTTTACACTAATTTTCTCTCCTCCTCGCAAACATATCCCTAAGAGGCAAGATAAAGCCTCTAGTGGCTCCGACGAGCTTCTACCATTGGACGGGGAAAGTATAGCTGATTAAAGAAATTAGATATTAATATATTATAAAATATCTTGCTCCATACACTCAGAAATCTTGATCCTCAAACGAGACATGCCGTCTGTCGTTCTATATGTAATACTTCTATTCGGAACTCAATGTAACTAGTCTCGAGGTCTAATTTAATCATATATAGAAGTAAGCTTTTCAAATCCCGTTATGTATATATTAATTTTTGTAATTAGTTTCTAAGCGTTTCGACCTTGCACGACCATATGATATGCCCAATCGCCACAAAATTCCTTGGCGTATAATTATTTATTATTACGGATCAAATGACACTGGTTTCGTCCGAATCTGAGACAATACCCCAAAAGGCTATTTCAAATGTTAATTAAATCGAAGTATTATTGTAACACTTCAAATCACTTCAAATTCAAATTTCATAGTTTACTATTATCATTCTTATTTAAAAAGAATTTAATTCAGCTTTTGAAATCATTTATATTTATATTAAATCCAGGTTTCAATAATATAAATTATTTCCAATATTTAAATTACCATTCCAGTAATTAAAATTTACTATTCAAATTAATCCCTATATTTGAATATTATGCTATCTTACTTATGGAATTTACTTTTCATTATTTAAAATTAACTAAATATTTTAAATTCAAATGACTGAAATTCCGAGTCGTTACATTACTTGTGGTATATTAGTACAGAAAGTGGCTTAAAATTGTTAAAAGAAGACCATAAAAGGATCTGCAGTGGTAATTCTAATGGCATGAAGTTAGCTAAAAAGGTCATGAGACAAGGTTTTTATTGGTCTATATGAAGAATGACGCTGTGAATTAAGTAAAGAGATGCGAAAAGTGTTGGAGATTTTCAATAATTCCACATATGCTATGAAATAAGTTGACTCTAATCTCAAGTCTATTGCCCTTTGATTTATAGGGAGTCAACTTAATAGGACCATTGCCTATATTAAAAGATGGAGCCAAATTTTTCGTAGTAGCCATTGACTATGTTATACACTTATTTTCTAAAGGAGGCAAGCAAAGGAATCAATGCCGAAGCTAAAGGATTATTTTGAAGTTCAAGGCTTTGGATGCTAAAGTGGGGGATGATTAATATCGAAAACCTACAACTGATAATGACATTGCACTAATTTCATATCACGCTCAATCAATGCCGTATTGATTTCATACCACAATACTTCCATGCTACATTTTATCAATGGTGCATACCCTTACAACAATAATTATGTCGTATAGGTGCATGTCTAAAATCACTAGTAAATGATGTCACATGAAGTCGATGTCATCATTTATCAATATCGCCTCTCTTCAACTTTGCTCCCAATCAATGTCGCACCTTATCAATGTCGCATCTCATCAATAATGCATCCCTTCAATGCTATATTTCAAGTAATGTCACCTCACTTTAAAGCTGCCTATTACAATGCTGCATTTTATTGATATCGTACTTCATCAACAAAGACAATTCACTAAGAAGTATGTTTCTGACATAATTATAGGCATCATATATCAATTGATGCCACATTTTACAAATGTAACATGTTATGAATGTCGCACAACATCAATGCCGTAGGAATGTCAAAGGCCATGCAAAAAAAGAGGATTAAAATCATTCACAGGAACGAATCCAAGAGGATTTAGTGTATTTTCCTTCGTAGAGTTTCAAAGGCATCCATGTTAAAGTCATCACCAAAATGGGAATCTAAGTCGCGCATTGCTAATGGAAGCAAGCCTACCTCCTTCCAATGAATATAAATAAGGATGCACCCTCATATGGAAAGAGGCCCTTAACTTCTTTCTCACTCTTATCACTTTTTCTAGTTAGAATCTTCTCCAAGTTCTCTTCATTGAGAGCTCGAGGATAATTCTAATGGAAAAAGGCTAAATACAGAGAAGATAATATACTTGCAAATACGGGCTTGAATAATTATAAAATTGCATATTTGCACGTTATGTAACAGGTTCATAGTTGAATAAAGACATGACTTGAGCATATTGTGTATTGTTATTTGGATTTTCCTCTTTTACTTTTCGAACTTATGAATCATATTTCAAGCAATTTTGTGAATAATCATAAAATCAAGGGGTATTATTGGATTTATTGAATTTACTACCTTATACAACATTTTGAACATTGAACCAAATTTTGGTTTAAGAAACTACTTTATCAAATGGAATGAGGTAGAATGATTACCAAGTATAATGTTAGGAAAGTGCTGAAGTTTGTGATTAAGAATATGACCACTCGATTAGGATTGCAGAATAAGATAATATCCAACAATGGAACCCAACTTGAAAATGAAGAATATACAAGATTCTACAATAAGAATTGGATAGTCAAAAGTTTTTCATCCCTATCTCATCCCAAGGATACTGGAGCCATCGGAGCCACCAACAAAACTATAAAGACTGTCTTCAAGAAATGGCTAGATAAGAAAAAGGAAACTCGGTAGAAGAATTACCACTTATGCTATGGGCATATCGAACTTATACTAAGATTGCAATAGAACATACTCCATTTTATTTGACATATGGATGTGAACCAATGCTTACTATCCCGTCAAAGGATTGCATATGACTTTAATCCCATTCAAGAGCTATAAGAAGAATCCCTACGTTTGATTAATGAACTGAGTATAGAAGTAACCATATGAAGGATCGAATATCAACAAAGGATATCAAGATACTACAACTCAAAAGTTAAAGGGAGATTATTTCAAAAAGGAGGTTTGGTGCTCTGAAAAGTCATGGCAAACACCCAAAATCCAGCAAATGGGCCACTCAGACCAAAATAGGAAGGACCCTTTTTATCTATGAGTAATCACACTAGGAACTTATCGACTAAGCCAATCTAATGGTAATGTAATAGCAAGAACTTGGAATGCCAAGCACCCGAGACCTTATTTTACTATATGGACAAATAAAGGAATTAAGACAAGTATATCTCGGAGTTGATTATCAATAGAAAGGAATGAACTCACAAAATAAAGGAAAAGCATTTAATCCTGCCATAAGGGATTGGTTAAAGCATTACAAGCCCTCGGTCCCACTCATAAAGCCTGACCGTAGTATCTCCCAGTGGGAGGTCGAAGTAAAGCCTCTGGTCATGCCTATAAAGCATGACCAGAGCACCACAATCCTTCGATCAGGCCAATGAGGCCAGGCCGTAGTGCCTCCTAGAGGAAGGTAGATTAAGCCTCTGGTCCCACCTATAAAGCTAAGCCAGAGCACTAACTAACCTACAGTTCCACCTATAAAAGCCTGCCTGAAGCGCCTCCTAGGGCGAGGACTGATTAGCCTTTATTCTCCGCTAAGATGGCTTGACCAGAGCACTGACTAACAACCATTTGTCTTGCCTATAAGGCCCGTCTAGAGCGCCTCTTAGAAGGAGGATGGGTCAGCCTGTAGTCCCACCTAAAATGGCCTGACTGGGGCACCGAACACAAGCCTTTGGTCCTGCCTATAAGGCCAGTCTAGCATACACCCTAAAGGGAGGATAGGTCAGCCTTTGGTCTCACCTAAAAAGGCCTGACCGACGCATTGACCATTAGCCTTCGGTCCCAATTTTAAGGCATGTCTAAAGCGACTCCTAGAGGGAGGATAGGTAAGCCTTAATCCCATATAATATGGCCTGGCTAAAACATTGGCCAGTTTTATAATGATCCATATTTTAACGACCAGATATTTAAATATATTTTTTAAATATTAAATCATTAATTAATTGACGATCTCAAATATGTGATTTTTCTCATACACTTGAATCAGGACTCGAGACCAATCGACATTGCAAATTAGAATGAGCATAAATACCTCTATATTTGGAGATTAGACGATCAGATGGTCGAAAAGATCTCGAAAAATGTGAAATTATCATCCTGGAGTGCTATCTCGGATAGTGATGAAATTTATACTGTTAGGACCAAAAATAAGTAGATGCACATAGACGAGTTTCGTTGTGATCAAACAGATCATGCTAGCTCGAAAGGTGCAATGTTTTGAGGATTCAAATAAGAGAAAATATAATATTATTATTTAAATAACTAAACCCATCTCCCATTGGCCAATTACTATTGCATTGCTTGGGTTTAAAAAAATAGCCAACTTCCCTCTTTAATTTCCAAAAATCAAAATCGTCCAAAATACTCCACGATAAATCCTAAAATCAAGTCCGTTCGACTCGTACCGAGGAGATATCATGTCCATGGGCTTGATGTGTTATGCGGTAGTGTTCCAAGTGATGGCCATACATAGATGACAAACTAGGATTTCATTTTTTCCATGGATTTAAGGTGAGACGGACCATGATGTTTGTGGCATTGAAATTCTCTTCGCAACGAGCACCTTTACCAAAATTTGACGATCCCAGTTATGCCTTACAAAACGCGTTGTATTAGGGAGAGGGCATGATACTTATAGGTCACATTATAGTAGTGACAACTAAGTTCAGCATTTTTGGGTCAGCAACAAAGAGGGTGCAAAGATGGATTCATAGGAGAAGACGACATGGAGAATCATCAAGAGACAAGTAAGAAATCAATGAGTAAAATTTGCGATAAGGGGTTCGACCAAGGATATTGTTTCTATAGGGATGAGAGATTATTTTTCCTTGAGTAATAAGAATAAATATTTATAGACTTCATCGATAGAAGTGAATAAGATAGCATTTGTGTCACAGTCGATAGAGTGACGAAAATGATACTTTTTTATTCATTAAGTCGAGTAGAACTGCATCCGAAATTGTCGACTTATATATAGAATGGATAGTGCGATCCCATTGTGTGCCAAAGAATTGTACATGGATGAAACTCATTGTACACTAGTAGGTTTTGCGAAAACTTACAAGAGGTAGTTAGGAATTTGGCATCGAATTGTCTAGATGATATAGAACTGAACCAAGCACTTTGATACCTCGTTGGCGTGCTTCGAGACCTCGTTGGCCTATTCATAACGATAGATGTGATATGAATACAGGTTAGAAGGAAGGCAGTAGAGTGGTAAAGGTTTCGTGAGTGAGAATGAAGGAGATTGCATATAAGACTGATGAGAGCATGAGGACTTCTTGTCCGGAGCTCTTTATTAGGAGAGATTCCTATTTATCGTTAGCTTTCATATTGGATATCATATGTGATGTTTTATACTAGATGTCTTAGTATCCTGCATGCTTGGATAGGCATGGGTGTTATTTTTTGATGGTTGATCTTATGTGTGCCTATTGATGTTGGTGTTTGGTATGATTACTTTTGCTTATATGGTTGTTAGGCATGCGTGGTAGAGTTTGATATAACATTTTTATTTGAGATGATTGTTATATATACAATCTAGTGTACTTATTTACATCGTGATATTATTGTTGTGCTTAATCCTCTCTACTGAATATTTGATTAGGTACATGGAAGCAAGTGTTTGCCATTAGTATGCATATCTGCTTATATTCACATCCAAATAAAATGAACTTTCAATAAAAGATGTACGTAACATTTGTAGTGTATATTTGGCTATATATGTTTGGTTATCCTCGAAAATAAGATGCCTCGGATGTGATATGTGTGTGTGTATACATATACGTATATATATCTATGTTGTATCTGTGATTTTTCTTAAACCTGGCCACATGGAGCTGCTGTCGATTTTTTTGTGACATAAGCCAAAATTGAGAGAAAAGTCAATGTATAGGATATTAGACGTTGCCAATAGTTTAGAGAGTCGGTAATATTTAATATTTAGTTGACTTTCTTTTTGATTAGCGAGTTAGCACTTTTGTTTTCCATTGTTTGTTTCTTTGGAAATAAATGAGTAACTTAGACATTTGATTTTGCCACATTAATCTCGGGTTTGATAGCAACTATACATAGAGATAGATGATGGCTCTGGCTAATTCTGAGTCTTTTCCCTTTATTGTAATCGCTTTCACCAATTGTTGTCGTGAGTTGTTAATTGATGTTTTTTTGTGCCGTTGCTTATGTGAGGGCACTGGGTTGTGTTGCTTCGTCCTTAAGATTTCGAGGACGAAATCCTTTTAAGGATGGAAGAATATAACGATCTATATTTTTAACGATGGGATATTAAATAATTTATTTAACTATTAAATTGTTAATTAATTGACGGTCTCAAAAATGTGATTTTTCACATACGATCAAATCAGGACTCGAGACAACTTTGTTTGAGTTCGTATCGACGTTGCAAATTAAAATTAGTATAAGGATCGGACAGTTGGATGGCTGAAAAGATCTCGAAAAAGGCGAAATTATCATCCCAGAGCGTTTTTTCGGATAACGACGAAATTTATGCCATTGGGACTGAAAAAATGAGAAAAAGCATGCTGATGAGTTTTGTTTTGATCGGATGCACCGTTTAATTGAGCTCGAAATGTGCAATGCTTTATTTGAGAACTCAACTAAAAGAAAATATATTATTATTATTTAATTGACTAAACCCTTCTCCAATTGGCCAAGTACTATTGCATTGCCTGAGACTAAAAACAATGGCCGACTTCCATCTTTAATTTTCAAAATTCAAAATTGCCCAAAATACTCCACGATAAATCCCGAAATCGAGCCCGTTCAACTCGTATTGAGGAGATTTTCGCGTCCATGGGATTGATGTGCTATGCGGTGGTGTTTCAGGCGATGGCCATACATAGGCAACGAACTAGGGTTTCATTTTTCTATGGATTTAAGGCGAGATGGACCACGACGTTTATAGCATCGGACTTCTCTTCACAACAAGCACCTTTTCACCAAATTTAGGTGATCCCGTTTATGCCTAGCAAAATGCGTTGTATTGGAGAGCTGGAATGGCACGTCCAGATCGCATTTTAGTGCGGATGATCGAGCTCTGCATTTATGGGTTAGCGGGGAAGAGGATGAGAGGGCAGATTCGAAAACGGCGTTGAGAATTGTCGAGAGGTGAGAAATAAATCGATAATTAAAGGTTACGATAATGGGTTCTTGGACATGTATAGGATGCACAACTTTAGATTGGAGGAAGAAAGGATTACCTCTAATCAAGGTAATTAATTTGAGTTAATTATTAGTCATTAACCATTTAAAATAATCCAAAACTTATATCTTCCATATCTTTTGCATATAAAATCCATCTTGAACGTCGTTTCTTGTGTTGTGCTTTTG
The DNA here is from genome assembly GCA_030765085.1 of Allium cepa. Lineage (NCBI taxonomy): Eukaryota > Viridiplantae > Streptophyta > Magnoliopsida > Asparagales > Amaryllidaceae > Allium > Allium cepa. Next base: position 593,274,706 of record CM060937.1, read on the forward strand.
ATGGTGAGCTCTACGATTTGACGATGGTATGGTCAGATTTGATTAAGGTGGGTGATATTATTTCTCACCATACTTTGATTGTTAGTATATTAGTACAATGACATTTTGAAATGTTTTACAACTTTAAAATGGGATTTCTAAAATAGTTAAACCTATATCTTATCTTATCTTATTTTATAAAAAGAATTAAAAGTGTTTTAAAATGGTTTTTAATTAAATATCATATTTTTTCCATCGATGTACTATTTTGACGATGTTGATAAATTTAAGTATTTTGATATTACTACCATATTATCCTACATTGGTTACTTGGAAGTATTGTGTAGCATTATTATAGACGTACATAGGCTATTATGGAGTTATATGCTCGTTGAATGTATGTATGTTGGTTTCGTTTTTTGGTTAAAAATGTCATTCGAAGGCGATATAATATTAGATTATATCCTATAAGCTAGGATTTTGTGCATAAAGTATCATATATGTCGATTGATATGAGGATGAAATATGGATTTGGAGATGTACTTCATATTTCAGGATAGATGGCAAATGTTTTCGTTTGGTTCGTATTTAACCATTTTTTGTTAAGTACACGATCAAAGTGGTCGTTATCATCTACTCTGGAGTGATCGTTATCTGCCGCCATTGATGATGGTCGATTTGGCAAAAATTTTCATTGACGGTGGAGAAGCTTCGAGGAGCATGATGTGATGGTCCATTTGTTTGTTCGACGTTCAATTTTGGTACTACTGCTCTTCTTCGAGTGGTTTTGGTGGTGAAGCGAAGATGTGGTGCTTTGACGCGATGACTCCATGATTCGACGATGTGGATTCCATGATGGGAAGTGATGGCTTCGACGATGGATAGTTGTACTTCAAGATGCAAAGTAGTTAACAATGAATCATATTAAGGCAACTGTTGGAGAGAGGTTACAGGATGTATGATGACAATCTATGACTTATCATGGTTTTCTAGAGTCGTTCCCAACCATGACGACTTCAAACAAAAGTTTTATGGATAGTTTCTAGATGAGCCCTACTATGGATGACGTGTGTAAAGGGATCAATGATATTCGTAGGTTTTGAGAAGTACTCATAAAGCAAGGATATGTGAGGACCCTCACTTGGGTTTTGGTGCATGCCCCTGATCACATGATGTTTTGATCTAAGTACTATGGACTATTTTGATGCATGTATTCTAATTCTTGGCCTAATGAGTGGCATGGATTCGAGTACCGAAAAACCAAGATGTTGAATAGTCCTTGACCTGACAATGAGGTTAGATGACTATCATATATCCAACGTACTGAGTGTGTAAATGTGAGGATGGATGATGCATGCCATGTTTATTTGACTACTTTTATCACCATAGGGATGTCACATGATGTAGATATTACCGATGACGAAATCTAGACATCCTTAGTACTTTGATGTATAGTACACCCATGGCGACTATCATAGAGTATCATATATTTGATTTTATGTGCTAACTCTGTGGATGCATGGAGAGGTCAGGTGTGATTCTCCGTACCCTTTGTTCCATGTACTATACCAACTTTTGTAGTGTTTTAAGATTATTTATCGCTCACACTAGACTATTATCTGACTCGAGATTTTATGCTTTACGTATTATTTCAAGTGCTCTTAAATGAGTAGATTAGATAGCAGCTGTGAACAACACATGGAGCTATACAGATGGACTAGCAGATGGTGACGCTCTCTTATATTTATATCTTGAGTTATCATTGTTTATTCCGCTGTGTGACACTATCGACCCTTGTTAGTGTTGACTTACTATTTATCAAATACAGTTTATCAGTTAAGTTTATTTATAATTGTATGAACTCTATCACTGTATTGAATAACTGTATGAGCATGTGTACTGTGATAATGTGATTCATATAGTTATTGCTATCTCGCTCGTTTTGTATCTGTGATTACTATTATGTTTTATCTGATGCACTGTGAGATATACGATTATGTGACTGTGTGATGTTGTCTTTCTTTTTCTTCTCTTCTTTTATATTCTCTTCTCTTCTATTTCCTTCTTTAATTCTTTTTCTTTCCACTGGCAATCGTCCTACATCGGCATGATGCTCCAGCAGTGCATATTCAGTTATATGAGCATCGATGGTGTAGGGCAGTCGTCTTAAGCTTTCAGCCTTGCATAAAGTGTATAGACAAGGCAACCTTATATAAAGAAATCAATCAGTTAAATCTAATTCCATCTCGAGGATGGGCCAAAGCAATCTTCTAGAGGAAGTGCAATCTAGCACAGGAATCTTGCCCTAATGAAATGTTAAAGCACTCTTCAAAGGAAGGGTCAGAATGCTTTTCATGCTCTTTCGATAAAGAAAAATCATCAATTTATCATCTAAAAAACCCAGACCGAGGGAAAGATATTTACTTTAATAAACCAGCTAGGTTAATGATATTTAAACAATAATGTTCATTTATGACGTCATTCGACGTAGAAAGATAAGAAGGCAAATTATACCAAATTTGAAAGGATTTGTCTAAAATTCTGTTGATTTAGTAATTATTCAAAAAATGAATTTAATAATCAAGTTTCCAAAGTTTCAAAGATTAACAATAAAACCTTTTCACAACTGTCTTTAGAATTTACAAAACAAAATGATCAACTTGAGAAAGAGATAATTTCTCAAATTATGGAAGTTGTCATCATTTACTTCATATTTTTTCAAAAGAATAGGATTTGAAGAGAAAGTCTTATAAGAAGTGAGAGAAAGAAAGGTAAGAAGATACGTAATTTTACATTAAAGTGTAAAAAGCTTCTTTTACACACGGAGGGGACAAATGTTATCCATATATATTCTGACTACTATGCTACAAAAGTTATCAAGGGAAAAAAAAAGCAACTAAGTCAATAGGAGGAAATGGAAGCATTGAAACACAGGTATCGAGCCTGTAAATGCATGGTGATATGATGAGCCAATAAATTCATGGTGGTATATTGAGCTTCCAAGTCGGTGATTATTGGAGACGTATTTTATACATATAACACAATTCATAATCTTGTAAAAAGTAGACATTCATAATAGTTGGTGTTATATATATGTATGTATGTATTATGTATGTATATCAATGATTTATAGCATAGTCTAAAGTTATAGAAACTCTTATAATTAATATGTAGATGCTTATATATTAACTTAACTAACACATCACATTGTCCATAATACAAATATTACCAAGATATACCATTAATGTTTTATTTTATATCAAATATACAACCTATTTACATACAAACCGTGTTTACATTCTAGCAAATATATATAGTTATTATTCCAAAAACAATATTGGTATTCTTAAAATTATTTATTCTTAGTTAGATGCGTCGATCAGTTGACGTCATATGATAAGCTCATATTTTTTCCATTACTAGTATAGCACCATCGACAATGCAAAGTTCTATCACTTCTTACAATGGGCTTACTTTCTCATTCATTGTAACTAATTTACACTTAGGAATTTGAATCAATTGTCCCAAAGGTACAAATACAACTCATTATAAGGTTATATTAGAACTTTAAATCGGTTTTTTTATTATCTTCTTAAGCATCTTCTAATTTTTATTATAATTCCTATTTCGATATCTAATCATGAACCTGAAGTGATGTTAACCATATCTTCATTCCAAAGGTATCATCATTAATACTATTACATTAAATTTCGGTTTTCTTTCCTTAAAGGTCATGCCTCCATAAGAAAATCGAGTTATAATGACTTAATTCGATTACGTGATTCCTTTCATTCACACTTACAAGAACAAAGAGATCAATCTTATAATTAATTAATTGGGCCAAACTAAACCTTAGTTATTTGGGCCTATATCTAATTTCCAATCCAGAATTGTTTTCGATCAATATGCATCGTGACACACTTAATCATATTAAGGATATGGTCTTGTATTATGTTTTACTAATTTTATTTAAATTATATCATTCAAATTCCATACATCATGAAATAATATTGTTCACTATATAATTGTAGTATATGATGAAATATGGATTTACTTTCTGTACTCTCATAATATCTATAGATATTAAACTCATATACATAATAAACGACATTAACAAAGTTAAATCTTGTAAGGACATCGATTCAAGAATTTTAATGAATATTAACTTAGCCTATCATCGTTGCACTTGAAGTGACAATAAGCCAAGAATTAGTTTTAGGTGAATATACATTTCTTTATCTATCTTTAATTTAGTTTGTAATGTATACATCAACCAATCAACATTTTATTGATTATACTAACAAAAATTATCTTATTAGTAGATATTTTAATATTACAAGCATTCTTATACTTCTTCAATTATATTATTATATTCCTTCTAATAAGGTTCCTATTAGATTTATTAACTCTCAAAACTTTAAGAGATGTACAAAAAACCTTCGATTTCTCTAATGGGTGTTAAGATCCAATTATCATGTCGCATCCAACCTTGATTTTTCTCAAAAAAATTATCCTCAATAGGTATTGGATAATACTTATAAGTTATATCATATACTACTCCCTACCGGTTTTCTATGCCTTAATCCCTTATTAACCTTTAGTTTTCTTAACAAAATATCAATGCATTAGTCATGCTATCCCATCATTTTGTGATAGCACAAAGATAAATTGCTTACATCTTGAGTTTTTTCAATAAACGTAAGCATTGGCGCCACCTACCTTGAGGCCTAACAAGTAGTACTACAAATAACTGTATTAGTTTGTGTTTTCTAGACAATAAATATATATGCAATTAATATACTCAATATGTAATTGACATAGGGAAACATTATTAAATAATTTAATAATTAAGAGTGATATCGATTTAAGAGATGATATATTCTTGAATAAAACCCAAATGGAATAAGTTCAATGACCATATAACCTATGTTACCAAAGATGTGACAATTTTAATCTCTAAAGAATTGATTCTATTACAATAGAGATAACTAGGTGATCAACAAAAATTAAATAAAAAAGTGAATATTCTTCTATTAACTTATAGAAAATTAGACAGATAATGTTACCATTTGCACACATTCATTTACAAGTTTCATACTACATGAATTTAATTTCCATTTTCTTTAAATGAACAATAATATGAAAATATTATCCAGAAAGACGAATCATTAGTCTTGCTGTGGTTCAGTAAATCATATGTTTAGGATATGATAATAAAGGTACTTAGTGGCGAGGAGTGAGTCGTTCCAATCCTAATGTTTTCATGCACACTGAAATGTTAAGGAGAGAAAGTACAAAGTTGAATGGTTAGTCACTTTCAACATTTTTTAAGTAATAAAATACAAATCGACCATTTGTTTTCACTTGTATGGTTGTTGAGTCTATGCAAAGAGTTACTTTTCAATCGACCTACAATAATTATGCAAGTGGCAAGCGTTTGAAGGGTAAGTTCACCTAATATTTACAAGTATCTAATTTTTGGTTTTTAATTACCAGTTCATTTTTGTTTTTTATAATCCAAAGTGTTCTTTACTTTCTTATTTTGCACTATACAAATAATCAAGATATTTTTTTATTTAGAAAATGTAAAAATAACACTTAAACTATAATATGACATCTTCATAATCAATAGTAACATTATTTTTAAATTGTTCTAATATTTTTTAGACTAATGACATTGCATCTTTACCATAATCATATTGAAGTATTGACATTATTTTTACATTTTCTAGACTAAAAATTAGATTCCTACTTGTCATGTATTTTAAAATAAGAAAATAAAGGAGACTTCGGATTAGAAAAAGCTAAAATCAACTTGAAGCTAAAAACCAAAGATTAGATTTATCTTAATATAAGATGAGTTAAGCTTTAAACGCTCTCCACTAGCATATCATTGTAGCTACAAAGGAATAGACCACTCAACATGATCCCAACACCCACATGAAGTGAAAACCGACAGTCGATTTTCATCTCATCACTAAAGTATTAAATAGTGATTGAAAATTCAACTATATATTTAGTCTCTTTAACATGTTAGTACATATGAAAGTATTAAGATCCGAAAGACTTGCTCATCACCCTTAAATACCATTTTTTTAACTATTTCCTAATCATAAGATATGCCTGACCCTAACGAGATAAATATTTCATATTTCTCCATAATATGACCATATCGTTGTGCAATCAAAGAAAATGAATATGAGATCCATACAATGCACAAAAGTAAATGAATGTATGTGAAAAGAAGAACATATAACTTGTATTATTTTATCATAATAACGTCTCGTATTATTGAATACCTCTTAAATTATATACAAACACGATGCGTCATAACTTTTATTTTGGTAACAACTATTAGTTACAAAGGATTAAACGGTCTCATACACTCCTAAAACTACTAGTCATTTATTTTGGAAAAAAGAAATCACTCTATTTGGATTTTATTTGTTGTACCACACAAGGTTTTCCGTAAATATGGTAGCCAATCAACAATAGCAAAAGCATAAATTTTTTTGTTATTGATTCAAAGAACAAGGCCCAAAAATCATTGAACACTTCAAATAATTCAATTGATTTATTCTTATTCATAAATAAACCAGAGAACAAGAAATGCACACTTCATCATTAACTTCCAAACATAATAATTGAAGAAGTATAAGCTTACTATTATAAGAATGTATAACAAACTAAAGCAAGCACAACTGTAATCAGAATGAGTTTCTGTTTATTTTTATCATTATTATTGCGTGCAATTACCTTATTAATTTGATAGTATTCACCACTGTATAATAGAGGCCAAGTATTGTTGTAATCATCATCAAGATAACTGCTAGAGGCATAGCTGGCGTTGGTGACCAAAGGTGATGTGTCGCTAGGAAAAGGAGGAGATGTGAAGGAGATTATGTAAGAGATTGATGAGGAGATATTGCGTCTAGTCTTCTTCGATATCCTTTTCCACAAAATAAACTTTTACTTTTCTTCCTAGAATAGTGAAATATGAGTATGCATCACTTGTATAAACAAACATTCTTTATACAGTATGAATTATATGCCAAACCTTTTTTACAGGTAGAAATAATTATTACTTAAAAGATACTAAAGGTATGTAAAATAATAAAGAGAAGAAATTGATTTAAATTGTGTACTTTAGATGCAATAAAAGTTTCTTCCTCTACGATGTCATAAGTGTTGATCAACTTTAGATTTGTATCAAATAATTCAATAAATTGTCTTGTCTTTCAAACATTATATTATTGGCCATAAAGATCAAACAAATATAAAAATACATGCTTAACCTAGGTTTGTTTATAATGTTGATTGTGTAAAATTGAACGTTGATTGTCAAATGCTGATTATTTAATATATTGAATGTTAAAGTGCCTATTTGTTTTTATCGTATTAAAGTTCTAAAAGCATTACATTTAATTAAAAAAAATATTTATGATAATATTACATACCCACACATATCATAACAGCTTCCTTAAATGGATTTAATAAACAAAAAATTTAACAATATACATTTTGATAATATATTAAAAGATTATTATTACTTTGACTAATATTCAAGATAATTTTTTTAATACTTTCCTTTTAAATTGGTAATAAATTATGATATATAATGATAATTCCTTGTTGAGAAGAAAATTATGACACTAGAATATGTGGTGAGGAAAAAATAGTAATAAACAAGCTTCAAAACTCAATCAATACTTAAAAAAATATAATTTATAAATTCATCCATTAAAAAACTTTGTTAGGGTTATCCTAAGGATCCCTACAAAATTAGATATGAGAAGAAACAAAAAATGAATAAAAAACAATAAACACAAAATTACCTCCAAATAAAGTTTATTAAATTCCCCAAAAAGATACAAAGAAACTGCCTAAAATTGAGAATCAATCTCAATATCAAAAACCCTTCGTACAAATGACTCTTCTAACCTACATATTTATAGCTACTATTAACCAATAGGGAAACTAAGATATATTTGCTAATACATCTCTCATAAAAAATCAAATAAATAAATATACTTGACCATATTTTTTTTATTTGTTTACATAAAAATGTGGACAAATTTTCAAAAGAGGATGGTTTTTTAAACTATTGACATAAATAAGCTAGTTTTCAAACTATTTGGAAGTTTAGGCTGGTTTTTTTTAAAAATATTTGGGGCGCATTTCTGAAATGCGCCCATACAAAATTACACTGGCGCATCTGCCAAATGCGCCAGTGCAATTTTTTGTCCAAACATAAACAGCAAGCAGCAGCATCCTTGCCAAACTAGAAGAAATTGAATCCGACGTCGATCGCATGAAGTCAAACTCGACCACCCATGACGAATCCATCATCGAAGAACTCCACTCCAAAGCCGCCTTCCTCCGCAAACTCCTCGACGTCGAAACCAAATCAAGCTTCCACAAAAACTCAACCAAAAACACCGAAACTGAAACAGTGGATGCCGAACTCGAAGAGTTTGAAGACAGACCGCACTTTGTCGAAGAGTACTTCCAATCTTTGTTCCTCCGTGAGTGCCCTCATTATCAAGACGAAGAAGTTGATTAGGAACTTCAGATCGAAGGCGGCAATGCATATTACGATTACAAGTCCGAGTCTGTTGAAGATGGAACATAAGTCGAAGTGGACGAGAAGGTCTTATCGCAAGATGAATCAAATGATATCGACGAGTTCAAAGAAAGACTTGAGAAAATAGTTATTGAAGTTATTGAAAAGATGAACATGAAGAAAGAAAAGGAAAACAATTGGAGTAGAAGGCTTGCAAAGATTGGAGTTGTCATTGCTTTGGCCGGATGTTTAGGTTTAGACAAAAAATTACATTGGCGCATTTGGCAGATGGACTAGTGTAATTTTGTATGGGCGCATTTCAAAGATGCGCCCCATAATTTTTTTAAACCTAGCCTAAACTTGCAAATAGTTTGAAAACTAGCCTATTTATGCCAATAGTTTAAAAAACCAGCCTCTTCTGAAAATTTGTCCAAAAAATGAAGATACAAAGCGAGATATTATATGCATAGATATCTCTTCCAAAATCAGTTCTTAAAATTAAATATATTGTCCATATATTTATTATTCTCATTCCTTAAATGACTTTAAAAATTTAGATCCTTAACTTAAATCCAAAATAAATCTTTTTTGAAATCAAGCCATAATACTTTCCACAGTTAACTAGCTAATCAATTTATTAATTAACCAATTGATGGATCAATCAACTAACTAATATATAAAACAAATATTCTATCACATAACATCTTGTCCAACATTCAAAAATTGTAACAAGCACTAAAATTCATTTATTGAAACCGAACTTATGGTTATGATGAATCTCACAACACTTAGTGTAAATAAACAATTTTTTAATCTATTGCTTATATTTTTGTTCTTAAGAACCAACCAATACAAACAAATGCACCGTTATGAATCTTGCATGTAATGTATAAACTAATAATTATTTTTTATATATCATGTGTGCTACTAAGGGCATGGTTTCTTCTTTCCAATACCATTTTCTAAACGGTACCATAAAATTTTGATATTCTGCTTCTTAATATCAGAAGTTCGTGGCTACCATACTAGTCTTCTATGGTAGTATATTGCTAGTTGATGACTTTTTTCCATTTATAGTGAAAATCAATGGCTACAAAATTATTATACTAATGATTTTCATTTGTCAACATTTAATCCCTACACTTATTTATTTTCAAACGTTTTTTCTATTAACCGTGTGAAATAATAAAAGTGATGATACTAGTAAGAATATCATTTTTATTAAAACTTTCACAGTATTATAAAGAGTAAATTGTGATGCCCTTAGCAGCACACTATAATATAACCTAACTTCTGTATATATCGATAGGTATATATTAAGGAAGGGCTTAGCTATGTCCATCCTTGCTACACCTCTCTTCATCGGTTTATACTTTTTTACCCAAACAATTCAAAATTGCTATTTTTTCGATATACGCTAACATAACTCATGATCATCTCCACGGTACTTTGGAAAATGTGAGTAATTAGAACATACTCAAAATAATATTTCAAATGAAAAATTAAAATAAATTTATTGACATATGTTATTGACTAATCATTTTGAATATCATTCGATTTCCAAAAAAAAATAGTTTTTCTTTGGAAATGATATTTATAGCATAGCCTAGACATCATAAAGTTTCATTAGTTAGAAATAGTATTGCACATACACATACATGCATAAATACATACATACATACACAGATGCATATATACATACGTAGATATATGTATATATGTATGTATGTATGTGTATATTAGTGTGTGTATAAGAATGCGGTTAGAAGATAGAAATCTATGATAATGCAATGTATGTCTTATTAGTATTCCTATTTGTTTTTAATTATTTCCTATAAGAGATTAATCTAGGTACTTTGATCAAGTATGATTAATTCGTAATTTTAGTTTTGTAGCTAGATCCTTTAAATCAAAAGGACCTTGATGCTAAATTGTCAAATTACACCAAAAGAAGAAGAAAGCTTGCCATCTATTGAATGCCCTTGTTTGGAGTTCCATTTCTAATAATGAGCATACACAATGATCAAAATAATATATTTTTGTTTATCAAACTCACAAACCATTTTTGATGTAATTATGAGTAATTTCTTTTTTCGGAAAGATATTTTCATAATTAGTTGCCTTTTGAAATTTTGAACTTAGCCACTGTTATAACTCATTTTGAGTAAAAGTAGAACTCTGGTTATATATTAAAATTTCTAAAAGTATTGACTGACTTGTTCTAATCATATCTATTAAACCAACCATAATTTTTTGATGATTTACTACTCAATAGAAAGGTATTATCTAAAGGTAAACATTTGATTTGAGTGCGATAAGATTATTTTAGGATTTCTAATGGTAAAGCCTACTTGAAAGCAGATCAAACAGTTGTCTTATGTGTAAATTTTTTGAAAAAGAATGTTATGATGTTTCGATTGTAACTTTCAAACCTCTTATCCATTTTCAATGATTTTATAATTGTGGGAAAACTTTCTTGATAAGGAAAAAACCAGTTATATTACAAGTGACCTAATATTTTTACGTTTGCTATGCAAAATTATTGATTCAGAATGGTGAAACTATGCTTTAAAAAATATTAGATTTTCATTTTTTTGTGTTAAAGAAATTATTTATAAGATTTGATGCATATTATAGTTTCATGATCCGACAGTTTTTTTAGAAACCTAAATGATATACAACTTTAGTTTTGGTGTAATACACAGATGAGTGTTATTTACACTAAAAGTCTAGCTGGGTAGTTGCTTATCTAGATATGTTCTGATGTTTATTAATTATATAAATGCAATTGCGTATAAATTCATACACACACAAATATATATATATATGATCATATAGTTTTCGTATGAGTTGACAAATGGTACATGAAGGCTTTATGGGCGGATTTTTAGCGTATTCTCGTTTATGCTTGCATAGAAATTTAGTAAGCTAGTTTAAAAATTACAATATAAGGGGTGTGTGTGTGTGATATTATGTTGTTTCTCATGTTCGGGATACACCATGGATGTGATGCCTTTTTAGAGATGTGTATGTCTGTACATATGTATTGTAAAATTTTGAAGTGCTCTTCACACAAAGGAGAATCTACCCAAATTTCCTAAAAATTTCGACACTAAGTATTTTTAGTTCTTTACTTGCTTATGTTTGTCTTTAGCTTTATATGTGTTAAATAATTTTTGTTCTAGCTTATAAGGCCTAGTCATGTAGTTTGATTCTATTTATTACTTTTCAATATACAATTACTTAGTCATATTAAAATAATTGGATTTAGTAATCATGCGTATTCCAGTTTTAAACTTTCCCTTTTATTACTGCTTAGTTTTCATTTTTTACTTTGCAAGTAGCTTGATTCATCTCTCATTTCTCTTAAGTCTTACGAATGATTTACTTTGTTTGCCTTACATTCTGGGTTTAGCGTGTTGTATTTTACTAATTGTTGATTTTTCATATAAGATTTTCTTATTTTATTCTACTTATTAATACTTAGGTATGATGGTATAATTTTTTCTTTAGTAGTTTTTTTTAATATTTCTCTTTATTTTATTCCTTCTAATTATTAGTTTGCGTGTGTGTATATATATGAATGTATGTATGTATATGTATATGTATATTGGTGTGTCATTTGATTTTGAGTTTTTATAGGTTATGGTTATTAATGTTTTCCACATCAACTGTTTTTTGGCTATTGTCGTGGTGATATTATTAAAGCTATTACTGTGAATTTTCTATTATCCATCATTTAGTTTGAGTTAAATTTTAATTTTACTGTTTTTTCGGTATGAAAATGGTACACGTTGAAATTATTATTTCTAGAATTATTAAATGAATTAATTAATATTTGCTGATTGAACTTATTTAGATAGGTCAAATTTAAGATATTTAATTAAATATAGCATTTAAATGAAAAACAATAAGAGAGAATTAGGGGGAACCTCGTAAGTAATTGTTGAAGTTATAAAATATAGATATCTAAATAAAATGCCTTGGAAAGAACTAATAAAACAATTTGATTTATTGTAAAGGTAGAATATTATACATGGATTTTCAAGTAAACAATCAAGAGAGAACTATGAAGTGGAGAGAAAATTAGTAGTTAATAGAAGGTTCGAAATTCTACTACTTTCATATTATTAAATTTAAGACTTATTCAACTTAAACACTTAAACTTGCTAACTAGCCCCCAATAAAATAGAGAAAAGAAATCACTATACTCTTGTTTTTGTTGAGTTTACCCATCATATTATTAAATTATGCCCAATATACCCTTACCTATTAAAAAAGTGTTTGGTAAAAAAGTACACCATTCCAGAAACAACTCCACCAAATCATGCAACTACCCACCAACTCATTACAAACTCAAGATATGATTACATTACTACACAGGCAGTCATTGCATGCGGATGTATAATTTAACGCACAGTGGCAGTGCGAAGTAAGAAAGCTAGCATTGCATTGACTCTACATAGTTGTCATTCAAACTACACACTATCAATGGATGATTATAATATCAATCTCTCAATCTATTATGACCTGAGCAATTTCAAACTTATAAAATTATAAAAGGTTAAATCCCAAATTTACCAGTTTTGATTTATGTCGATTTGAATTATCATCATCAAGTCCATTAATTCAATATAGGTATTTGAGATTTTAGATAGAATTCAGAACAAAATGGTTTAATGGCTAAGAGATTTTAGCTAGAATATGATAAGAAAGAGAAAAAGAAGGTAAATGGATACGTAAATCTAGTAAAGGAAATTTTTGTCTAAAATTTATTTAAAAAATAAGGGAACAGCTTAGCAAATTATTGTATCAAAACAAAATTTTCCTTAATTTAATAGATTAACAAATATATTCTACTATTTAATTTAGCATGCTATTTGATATATAATTTATTAAAATAAATGAACTATAAAATAAAACTATTTATTCTGATGATATATTGAGATGAATAAATCATAAATCCTGATTTTTGTATGATTGTTGTTTATATAGAAGATTTTTTTATGTTTTATATATTTTTATGCCTGAATTTAATTTATATCTAACATTTTTGTTAATATGTACAAAACTAGTCTTGTTTCCTTTGGTAGATTTTTTCCCTGTGAATACCTTGGTGTTTCATTCTAGCCATATTTGCCAAGTTGATGCTGCGATTGATGTATCAATTAGATCAGTCAGGAAATGTTTTCTTAAATAATTAGAACCTACGTACTCCAACACATATACTAAGCTTGTATGTTGCAGTGCTTGAATTTGTAGTTCTTTTTTAATTGGGCCAAAATGAAATTTGCGCAGTCACAATTGTAGAAAAGATGCTCCTGTGTAACGACGGGGAATTTTACCATCTTGATTTGCGAATATTTAATAAATTTGAAATATTCAAATAATATGTTTTATAATTAATATATAGCTCTTTTAAATAATAACAAATGATGGTAAAATAGATTTATAATGACCTAGGATTTTGCCACTTTGAAGTAATCTATTTCATTATATTTTATATAATCAATAAATGAATTTATATTAGCAAATAAACCAATTTTAATTATTTATTAATGATGATAAAATAGTTTTTAAAATTTGTTTAACAATATAGATAGTTCCTAGAAAAATAGAAAATGTAACCGAAAAGCATTTTTCGAAAATTCGTTTTTTCGACACCCAGATTTCGTGGGAAAAATTATCCACGTTTGTGCACCATACACTCATATATAGATGTTACGATTAGTATTAAAAACACACTTATGTATGTTAACTTATATTTATATACATATAAGGAGTGATGTGACTAATTATGAAAAGGTTTAAAATAAAGTAAAGTAAAATAAGAAAGTTATTTGTTAAGCCATACCTTAAAGTCATCAAAATAACACACAACATGGCTAGCATGATTTTGGGGTATGAGGGGCCTTAACCAATGTGTGTAGCAAGGAGGGGAGGAGGTGATGTGGCACATTTTGAGTGGAGGGTTGGTACTTGTGGTCATTTCGGTAATTTTGCATTCCCTATGTCTATATATACACACACCTTCTCACATTCTTCACTTTACATTCTTATTTGCTTATGTTTTAAACCTTCTTCATAAACTCTTTCTTACATTCATAGCTTCCAAAACATAATTCCTAAGATAATAGCTAGTGCATACACTTCTAGAAAACAAATTAAATTGCCTTACTTCACTTCCAAATAAACATACTTCTCAAAACCAAACCCCTACACCAAAGCACATAGGACCGATCTATAAAAGCCTATGGCCGTGCCATTTCCATCTAAGACTGAGCCTACCTTGAGTGCAAGTGAGACGACCCGACTTTCTCACCACAGAAAATCATATCATCTTAAAGAAAGAAAGGGATAGAAAAGGTAAAAGTAAGAAGAGAAAGAAGAAACAACATAGAATCTTAACAGCGGAACGAATAAATTATATTAATAACATAAATATTACATAGTTTACAATCATTATCAGAGTTACACAGATTACACATCACATACTAGACAGTTATAAACACCTGTCTAGTTATACAACTCAATACAGTACAAGAGAACTACTTAGAGAAATCAACACAGTGGAATACTATATATCTACACGCAGAAGCCTCCTGCTCCATTTGCTCCTCCATAATTCGTCAAAGCTAACCTGAATCCCTTGGCTACTCGTAAAAATTTGAGTACCCAAGAGTTTAAGAAAAACAGAATAAACTCCGGGTCAGACAAGGGTCTAGTGTGAGTAAACTGGTAAAGTTGCTTAACTTTAAAAACCTTTTGAAAGAAAAGGTATCACGTAAGACTCTCCAAACATAAACATGGGTAATTTTTTACGTTACGCTAACCAAAACATTTGATAGGAAATCCAGTGATATTATAATAGGTCTAGGGTTTCCAAATAAATATGAAATAGCCAAAATTATTACAATATTAAATTCCAGCTACTAGCCACAAAAGTGGGTCATACAATCAAAACCGTTGGCGCTTATTGGATTTTGGATTCCATACAATGGCAGGGCTACTGCGGTACCGTCCGTCACAGTACGTGGCCTAGATCACCGTATCGAGGATCACTCCCAATCCCCTGCAACACAAGGTCGGAACCATTCCTTACTGAACAATTCTGAACAAGACAACCCCGCAGATGTAGCTAGCAACTGCCCACAAAGCCGAATAAAAGGGACTCTAGACAGGGATTATGTAACGACCCGGAATTTTGGGTAATAACAATTTAATAATCTATAATAATAACTAAATTGGTTTGATGATTTTTCTTTATAATTTCAATTTAAATTGGCTAAATTTAATCTTTTAAAGGTTAATGGATTTTTTTATCTGGCAATATTGATATGATTTGTTTGTCAAAGCTAATAAAATTTTATTCTATTTATAATATATATATTTGATATATATTGTGAATAGGAGATCTTTTGTTTTAAATTAAAGATTGAATTTTCAGATTGTAATATATATATATATATATATATATATATATATATATATATATGTAAGTATATGTTATAATTTGGATTGTTTTGAAATTTAATTTTAATCTATTGATAATTTGAATATGTATGAAATTATAATTTAAAGCTTTGTTTTAAAATTAATATTCTTCAAAAGCTAATTTAAAGACTAATTCATTTGTTTTCAAAGTATAATATTTGTTATTTATTTTAAATATGATAGTTTAAAAAGATTTAAACATTTTGTTTTGTTTTCTTTTAAAATTCTTAATATAAAATGGCTACGAATGTATAAACATAAATGTATTAGATTTTAAATACGTGTATAAAGAGATATTTGTATTATAATTTATTTTAGAACATTTTTCTTTTAAAGGTAAACTTATATTTACATATGTAAACATTTATTTATAAAAGTAAATTAATTACGTAAGATTATATTACATTTAAATTAAATGGAAAGAAAAAAATTAATTAAAAATATTTAAAGACATGTGTAAACATAATACTCTTCTTAATTACACTTGTAAAACAATCAAATGAATTTAATGACAAATGCAAATGCTTGTAGACAAGTGGCAATATATAATTCTAATTTTTAATAAATGTTTTTGAGAAGAAAATTTGTTTCCTCAAACTTTTTTATTTCTTTGTCATCATTTCTTAACTCTATTCAATGGCAACCTGTAATCTTTTTCAAATCTGAATGATTTAAACACAAAATCAAAATCTGAAGAAAATGTCAATATGCAAATCAATCTGCAACATCAAGTAAATCTGCAACCTGCAAATTCAAGGGGTTTTCAAGAGCAACTGCAAATTTAAGTTCTATTTCAACCTGCATGAAGTACAACTTTAATTTAAAAGCATGCAGAGAATTTTTCATCAGCAATCAAAGTATTTTTCAAATTTAATGATTCAAGAGCCTGGAAAGTTTAAAACTGCTCTGCTTTGCTTATGAAAAAGTGAGTAAATTCTATTTTAAAAATAGTTTTGATATAATCTATGATTGAATGTTGCATGCAAATGAATTTGGATTTGATGATGAATATTTGTTTACCTGAATGTACGTTTATAATATATATATATATATATATTGAATGCTTGGATATTAATACTGTTGTTTATACAGGTTTGATTTTCCCTTTTAAATTTAATATCATCTTCTTGAATCATTGTTAGTTTGTGATTTGCAAACATGAATTGATTGAAATCATGTATCTTCACTACCAAAAATCATTCCAAGAATTTATATTAAGTATTCATTTCGAATTTGTAAAATGACAGTGAAAGCCCCAATTTTTCACAAGAATCAACTTGCTAAATTTTGAATTTACATTATAGGATTGTATTCGTGTTTGAAAATCACGGATTTCAATATGCAAATCATAATTTTTAACGTGATAATCAACTGGGAATTTTAAGTTGAACTATATCGGCAATTTGACGAATTGCTGATGGTATATTCAATAATTAGGTTTGAAATTTTTATCGTAGCTTGTTTGTATGATGTTTATTATGGGAAAAATACGATTGGAATTTTTAAAGGGACGAATTGTTTGAAATTGATCAAACTAGGGTTTAAGGTTGTTTCGGCTGGGCATAACTGTAGTGGGATTTTGCGACTTGGTTATTTGATCGGAGGTGATCGTATTTAGGGAAGTTGATGATTATGGAGTGGCACATCTTCAGGTAGATCGGCGGGGTCTATCGTTGTCGAGTTCATCGGCAAATGGAGGATTTTGGGCGGTTCGTGCTGCTGTAGTTTCGAGTTGATTTGGTCAATTTCGATTCGCGTTCGTATGGTTGGATCTAGGTTCGTATCTGGGGTCGCATGGGATTTTGTGATCGTCGTCGATGGTGACGACGAACTACGGCTGCCGGAGTCTCAGGTACACGTGCACGAGAATGGGTGTGTGCGCTGGGTTTGTAGTTCTGGGAAGACGAGATGAAGACTCGGGTGGGTTCTCGCGTTGTGTACGGGTTGGACTCGAAGATGATGGAGTTTGGGTTTGCTTCGGGGTTGTCTCGAGTGGATTCATTGTTTTGTCCGGGTTTTAGGTGTTGCTTTCTGGTTGTTCTGGGTAATGTTAAAGTTTACAGGTTTAAACTTGAGTTTGGATTAATATAAACAAGTATAAGTTATAAAAAAAGTTTTATGAAAGAAAACAATTTTTACAAACCTTATAGTTTTAAAATAGATGTTAATCAAACTTATAAAAGTATTAATTAAATTTATTTGCAAATTTAAATGGTTTTAAGATGATTACTTTTGTAAGTAATTATCTTAATTTAATTCTAGTTTAAAAAGAAGTGATTTTAATTTAAAGAATTAAATCAAAGTCTTAAGTTAAAAGTTTAAGTAATGGTTTAGTAATTTATGATTTTAAATTATTTTGAAAATAAATAAGTTTAAAATGGATAATTAAATTATTTTAAAATTGATTTCTAAATGCCTTATTTTCAAATAAGGTTATTGATATGATTTTGAAAACCAATTGAATAATTTGTTTTAAGTTATTAAAATTTGATTTAATTCAAATAATTTATTTATGAAGATATATAATTATCTTAATATGAATTTAAGAATACTTTATTAGGTAAAATTTGTTAATAAGTAAGAGTTTAATTAAGATTAATGTTTTCTTAATTAATGAAGAATTTGTTTAAATATAAGAAAGTTAATTAGTTAATTATTTAATTATTTTAAATAACTAGTTAATTGTTTATTTAATTTCTAATAATCACTTAATTATGGATTAATTAAGTGTGATTACTTAATGAAGTAATCAATGGTTAATTATTGAATGTAATTATGAATGATAATTACTTATGGAAGTAATTAGAGGAAATTACTCATGGGCGTAATTAAATGGAAGTGATTAATGGGCAATCACTTATCGTTATCAATTAAGGAATTAAATTAATATAATTGTTTTGAGTTAATTAATTATGGAGTATTTAACTAATTAAAGAATCAATGATCATTTAATGATGAATTAATTATTTGTTAAGTAATTAATGAAAGTAATTTGAAGATAATTACTTATGTAAGTAATTAAAGGTTAATTACTTAATTAATTTTAGTTAATTAATTAATTTAAGAATGTGATTAATTTAAGATTAATTACTAAGAGTAATTAATTAAAATGTAATTAATTAATAAAGTAATTAATTAAAGGATTATTCATTATTTAATTGAATAATTAATTACTTAATGGAGTAATTAAAGATTAATTAATTAGAATAATTAATCAAAGGGTTAATATAATTAATTAAGAAGTTAATTAATTAAGATAAGTAATTACAAATTGTTAATTACTGTTTATGAATTAATGAGATGATTAATTACAAGTTAATTATTTAATTAATTAAAGTAGTTATTAATTAATAAGGATCATTAGTATAATTAATGAAATTAATCAAGGTGACTAATAAAAGTAATTAATTTAAATGTGATTAATTAATTGTAATTAATTAAGGTTTAATGTAATTAATTTTAGTTAATTAATTAATGAAAAATCATTACTTATTGTAATTAATGATAGTAATTAGAGGTTAATTACTAAATATGGTTAAGGATAATAACATGAATGTAATTAAAGATAATTAATCAAGGAAGATTAATTAAGGTAGATCATTAATAGATGATAATGAATTTGATTTGTAATAAATCAATGTAGCAGGATTTAGATAATCCAAGCAATTGAAGGATAGTAATTAATTTAATTAAAGATTAATTAAATTGATTTAAGAGTTAATCAATTCTGCTTATGGATGATTGATTGATCTTGGATGGTTGATATTGGATATTGAATGATATTGGGTGATTGGTTGATACTGGATGATTTGGATATCTCTGTTATATGATATGCTGCTTTGTGAGATGAATGTTGGTATGAATTATCTATTGTGATAATGTGATTCATCTATCTGTTTATATCATCTTGAGTATAAGTTAAACTGTTTAAACCCTTAAGTACAACTTGGACATTAAAATGGCGTTTGGTTTCGGTGAGACCGGGATCGGGTTTCCATATTTGGGATCCGAAAACCACATCGATTCCAATTAAACGTTAGGTCGTTAATCCAAGTGGAGCAAGTGAAGACTCGAGGTGTAAGGGCTATACGTCAGTATTACTCTGTGGGTGATTCCGCAATGAGTTTGACGGAATAGTGCTTATAGGTTCGAGATGGTCGTTTAGAGTGCAAGGGCTATGGTCACTGACTTTAAGGATGATTCCAAAATGAGTGCAACGAGATAGTGCCTTCGGTTTCGTTCAAACCCGGAACGAACTTGTATGGATTGAATGCTTTCAGCACATCGTCAGGCCGGAGATGAGCATTCTAAGATAGATGTGTCCTATAAAGGTAATCGCAGCCTCAAGCCTTGTAACGACCCGCCGCTCTGACCGCCTCCAGTCGGTAATTAAACCAACTTGAGACGTTCAAAATGACGGATTGTTATTCAGTTTATAGAGTTTAAACAAAAACAGCCACAGAATCACAGAATAATCATAATATTTTACATAAATGAATTTTTGTACATATATCAGAGTTTGTACAATGCATTATATTTATACAGCGGAATATTTCTTTTAAGTACAAAAATTCTTCGAAAAGCTAAAGTGAAGCAATTTCCCTCTCTCTAACTTCGCGGCCTGAAAATCCTCAAGCTGTAAAATACTCGGTCTGACCCGAGTATTACATTCAAAAGAAAATAATACACAGGTCAGTCTAATTCAAACTCAGTTATTAGTGCATAAAGGCAATAATAATTAAATAGCAATTAGATGACAGTCAAAGATAAATTCACCTATCTGACCCTTTTAACAAAGAAATCGGATAACGGTAAATCTATCACTTAACAGTGTTAAATGATAAATCAGCAGATTTAAATTATCAATGAAGGTTTATGAAAGAATTTTGAATGAAGATAATTTAGAGAAAAAACATTATAATTGCCTAAACGGCGGTTAACAACAAAATCATCAATTTAAATCAAATTAATTCAGATAATTGAAAAGTTACTTAAAAATATCAAAACCGATTGGCTGCAGTACACGCGCGCGTGTACGGCCTCGCCACATGTAAAACGTTAAACTGTGTGGCTGCAGTATACGCACGCGTGCACTGCCTCGCCACCATAGTGATGATGTACCCAAAAGATCAATGAACCGAAATTTATGAAATCAAATGTCGATGCAAGGCAAACCGACATAGGCAAAACTGCATATAAAAACGAAACTGCGGTCACAAATGGATACAAAGACAAACTGCGACAAATACTGTAGTCACCACAAGTATCACACATGAAAACAACTTAATGTAGCCACTAACCCAACTGCAACAGGGTTTTAAATGAAGGGCAACCGGTGTTGCATCAGTGAACAACTCAACAAATGCATATACAAGAATGCAACAGCGACGATGCACTGATAATAACAATGAACAGTCATGTTAGGTCATATAAGCCTGAAACTATCTTCCAAAAATCTGCAATTCATATATGTAATACTTCGTGTTCATATTACGAGAAGAACAACAAAATGGCACAAGAACAAAGTATGCAGTGACAACCCAGGTGTAGGTTTATCAATACGTAGCATCCTTAATGAAGGCAAAACCCAGTGCAACATATATACATGTTGACCAGAACTTAAAGCAACCTCAACTACTCAATGACAATTCTATGAAGTTAACATACATGCAACAGTGACACAAAATACAAACAAGAATGCAACAGTGGTGATGTAATGAATACACATGAATGGTCACGATAGGTTAATCGACAATAAATGTCACGGCATGGAACAACCACAGTAGCTAAGACACAAGCACATCCTACAAATGGACTCAACAGTGAACTGGTAAAAATCAAAGCAAACTGCACGTACTTCAATGTGAACACGTGAACTATGAGCTAGCATATCAAGCTACAGATGGTATGCAGTGGACACAAATGATGAACCGGATAAACTACATGATGACTGGAAACTGGAACAGGCTGCGAAAATGAATCTCAACCTAAGAATGTCAGGTGAACACCAAAGTACAGTACTCGTGAGACTACTAAGTGAAAACACATGACGTGAGCTTGCAACACTGCAGCCAAAATGAAGACAATCAATACTCTACATGTACTACAGGTAAATGAAGATGCAGTGAAGCATATACATGGTTATAGACAGAGGCAACAATAATATAAACCAAACTACATGAAATGCATGGAGACAATGTCCTAACTGTCGCAAATGACTCAACAGTTCACACTGCTGCGACAACATGCAAAAATGTCCAAACAGCAAGCAAATATACGACAAAGATGAACCAATGCATCTGTACAGTTCAATGTTAAAATCCCAAATACATAACCAAGTAATAAAAAAAAAATCACAGCAGTGTGCAACTCGAGTAAATCACAGTGGACATTACTCATACAACACATATATACATACATAAGTGTATGTATACACATGGCAGTAAAGATATAATGCCCAGAAATAGCACGGCAAAAGTCGAACAAGACCAACATCACAAAAAATCAAGTTTGATATAGTTAAGGCCGATATCAACAGAGGAATGTACAAAGTCACATGAACAAGCCGTGTGCTACAAACCGTAGTCCAAGGAAAAATCAACGTGACTACAAAAATCAATTTCCAGAAATTTCAACAAGTGAGCTAAGAAATCTTCATCACAGCAAGCAATTTTCAAAAGAATCAAAACGACCGAAGTCAACAATTGAAAATAAATACGTGGTAGCCACGACATCCAGCAACAAAATCATCAAAATACAGAAGTACAAAATCATTCATTGTTTGAATTAGATGTGAGGAAAAGATTCACTCACCTTAGCACAATCGAAGGAAAGACGAATTATTCTGAGACGAAGCCGGCATCGCGACATTGATCGAAGAAAACGAGCGAAGTTCGACCCATTGCAGCCTTTTCTTCGATTCCTATGCCCTAATTTTTTCGAACGAACGAAGAGATTTGAAGTCGCCATTTATTCGTTCGCTTGATTATTTTAGGTTTAGGTTTTTATTCTTTTTTTTCGATCTGCTTTGAAATGATGAAGGGGGCATCAGATATAAAAGAGAAGGGGATGGAAATGTCGGCCATCCTTATGAAAGGAAGGGTGCGTGAGTTATGGCGTGATGAAAGGCGTGTTTGTAGCTGATGAAAGTAAGGCAATGCAATCTCTTTTTTTTCTTCTTTATTTTATATATATTATTATATTTTTATTTTTATCTTGAATTCAATTTTGTTTTGTAAATTATTTTTCTTAAATAAACATATAAACATTTTGCAGTTCAACTATCAAACATAAATTTATATTAACGTGTTTTACAATTAGATTTTATACTTGTATTTTGTATTGATAAAATTTATTCCATTTTATTTAAGTTAAAGAAAAAAATGTTATTAAAACTAACCATCCTTTATTAATTTAAATAAATAAAAATTCGTAAATCCAAACTATTTTTTCTAAGTCATTAGTTCGAATTTCAATTACAAATTAAATATTCAATTTCAACTTCAAAGTTAAATTCAAATTTTATTCAACTTTGTATAGATTACATTTTAATATTTAATCGCCAAATTCACAGCTATATTGGGAATTCAATTTAAATTCTCATTCAAATATTTAAAATTAATTAAATATTTTCATTTTTAAATTTTTCAAAATTCTGGGTTGTTACAATCTTCCCTCCTTAAAGAATTTCGTCCCGAAATTATAAGTTAGGAAAAACGATTGCTAAAATCTCACCGATATTTATACCCTACACAATTTTTTTTTGCCAACTTCCAAACTCACAAATAAATATAGGATTCATTTCTTTTATATTATCTCACTAGCTTTGTTCATTGATTTCTATAATCAAGACACAAAAGTTTTTTACCAAAAATTTTCGACTTACAAAACTCAGATTTTTAAACTTGAAATTCTTCATGCTAAATATTTGCATATCATATCTTTTCCAAAGCTGTGTGCTTTCAAGATATTTTAAAAATCTTCTTCCTTAATTCATTAGGTTAGAATTATGTAATTCTAATTTCAGACTATTGATTTTCTATTCAAAGTTTGAAAATACTTGCTAACTCGAAGTTTAACAAGTCCGTCTTCGTTCTCACAGACTTTAGGCATACGCTGGCCAGGCTCAAGTCTAAAAATCTCCAAGTACTAAATATACTTGCTTCAACTCCCAGTGAAAATACTTTTTTTAACAATTCTTTTTAAAAAATGGATATGGAAAGCACGTTCCCCCATGGATCACAGTTTACCCGGCGGTTACGCTACTATCCCAGTAGAATCGCTTGTAATTGTAGATTTCACATCTCTCTTGAATTTCGCCATGGTTGTTGCCATAGATCGCGGTTCACACGGCGGTTACGCTACTATACCAGTAGAATCGCTCGTGACCGTAGGCATCTCTCCCCTCAAATTACGCTTCGGCCTCTAGATCGCAGTTTACACGGCGGTTGCGCCACTATCCCAGTGGAATCGCTCGTAACTGTAGGCATCACGCCCCACGAATTACGCCAGCATCAATTCACATAATCCCAACATGATGATCCATCGTGGGGGATTCCAGTCAGTCCCAATGGACATTCCACTAATGGAAATTCTACGTAGCTACGATTTCCAATGTACACTCCACCGAGTTCCAATCACCTTCACAAATAATAAATGGAAGGTACATTTCCATATCCTCAGTTTTTAGAAAACATATGTCATATACATATAGTACTTCATTTCACATTTCGTACATATCAACCTATGTAACCTACACAGGACTTTTCATAATAATGACTTTCCAAACTGATGATTTTCGAATTATTATATTCACATACATAAGTTACGAAAACTCAATTCACATCATAACAAATAGAGGATTCCAAAATTTTCCATTTCATTTAAAATTTTCCTCTAAATCGATTTGAAAATTTAAGGTTATCTCAAACCTAATTCACATTCATAATCCAATTCATTATCGACTTCACATTCGATTTGGATTTCACGTTACATCGTCAATTCTCAACACATAATTGATGTCTACCGATATATAACCTCTAAGCTCGTACGTCTCAGAGAAGGGTGTTAAGCTAAAAGAATAAATTCTCCGCCACCAATAGATATATATTTAATAGAGATCAATTGCTATGTCATCAATTCACAATGCTAGACATACAATCCAAATCGACTATCCAAACTTCAAAGCTCAACTTATATTGTTTTTCATGTCAAAGTTAAACTCAATTTAACTCAAGATTCAATCTTTTTGGAATATATTCAAGTTGAACTGATCGTTCAAATTTCCCAAAAATATCTTTACAAGATATATATAATTTTCCAACTTAACCATTTGAAACACATTTCAAATATTCATTTATTTCAATTTATCTTTAAAAGATAAAATTTCAAACCTTTCATTTCCTATTGGAAAACATTTCCATACTTATTTAATAAGTAATACACAAGTTCATTTATTTTCAACACTTGGAAAATATTCAATATACTTGAATCAAAATTAAGTATATATTCCATTCTTTAAGGAAAGCGTTCTTTTAAACACATTTATTTGAGTCAAAACGAATGTTACGTAAAACATCGTTACAACAACTCAAAAATCACTAGTATAGGGATTCGAATTTTAAGATAGATATATAAATCCCAATACTATCTAAAACATTTCCTTTCGGAAACCATTTACTATAACAACAGTGTTATAGTCTACCATTTCCTTATTTCTCGAAAACGCCTATTTCAACAATGAATGTTGAAATCTATGTATTCGATACTTAATGCATTTTAAAACATCTTTATGCATTTTAAAACATCTTTAAAACCATTAACTTTTTCAATTTCAACTTAATTCATAGTTTGAATTCCTTATACTTTTCACAATATTAGTTTTAAACCAATTTCAAACTTTTCAATATTAAGTTTTTTTTACTTAATTTAATTTTCCGCACGTTTAAATTCAAATTAATCACTGAATTTATTAAACCTATAATGGATTATCATGTTGACAACTTCAAATTTGAAATTTAAATTCTATTTAAACTTTGCATTTGCTTTCGATTTCAAAAATAATCAACTAGTTCTTTAGTAAGCCATTCATCAACTTGGTTCCATTAAATTTATATTTCCACGTTAACCTTATTTCATAATATCACTTCCCTAAAACATATCCGTTTTATTCAATAATATATTCACTGTCCAAAATCGTGAATACGCTTATTTAAATCAATTCAATGTTTCTACACATTTATTTTAAAGGATTATCCACTGCCCAAAATCATGGATAAAATTCCCAACCAACATTTACTATCACAATATTTAACTTAAAGGATAATTCGCTGTCCAAAATCACGAATATATCTCCTTTAATAACTTCTATTTTTCATTTATCAAATTCAATTTGGTTTCGAATTTATAAACAATCTTTACAAATTCCATTTCTATTTATAAAACTTCGATTTATAAATCTTCTTTATTAATTCAATTCAATTTATATAACTCAATTATATATCAAAAGTCCATTTATAAGTTAAGTACTTATAATCCATTTATTTACTAAATCATTCTTCAAAACATTTGAAATCAATTTTCAAAAGAATTCAGAAACAAATTCCCAAGTTATAGTTTAATTATCCACTTGGCTATAACTAAATTAACATGTCATTTTATCTTCCAATTATTACTTTGGAGATATTCAAAATATTTAATTTAAACCAATTCATTAATTCACTTCACTTATATTTTATTTTTCATAAGTCTCAACAATTCGATAATGGATTTTCGAATGAGAAACTATCGCAAACCTAAATTTAGAGAGGGGAATTTTCGAAAAAATTTGAATTTTCAAAATACCTTTTGTTTTTCAAAGAAAACAATTTCATACTTATTTTAAATTTGAAAAACATTTTTCTTTAAAGTGATCCTAGTAACTATTCATATTAAACATCATAAACTGAGCTTTGTGTAAACCAAAGCTCTGATACCACTTTTGTAACGACCCGCCACTCTGACCGCCTCCAGTCGGTAATTAAACCAACTTGAGATGTTCAAAATGACGGATTGTTATTCAGTTTATAGAGTTTAAACAGAAACAGCCACAGAATCACAGAATAATCATAATATTTTACATAAATGAATTTTTATACATATATCAGAGTTTGTACAATGCATTATATTTATACAGCGGAATATTTCTTTTAAGTAAAAAAATTCTTCGAAAAGCTAAAGTGAAGCAATTTCCCTCTCTCTAACTTGGCGGCCTGAAAATCTTCAAGCTGTAAAATACTCAGTCTGACCCGAGTATTACATTCAAAAGAAAATAGTACACAGGTCAGTCTAATTCAAACTCAGTTATTAGTGCATAGAGGCAATAATAATTAAATAGCAATTAGACGACAGTCAAAGATAAATTCACCTATCCGACCCTTTTAACAAAGAAATCGGATAACGGTAAATCTATTACTTAACAGTGTTAAATGATAAATCAGCAGATTTACATTATCAACGAAGGTATATGAAAGAATTTTGAATGAAGATAATTTAGAGAAAAAACATTATAATTGCCTAAACGGCGGTTAACAACAAAATCATCAATTTAAATCAAATTAATTCAGATAATTGAAAAGTTACTTAAAAATATCAAAACCGATTGGCTGCAGTACACGCACGCGTGTACGGCCTCGCCACATTTAAAACGTTAAACTTTGTGGCTGCAGTACACGCACGCGTGCACTGCCTCGCCACTATAGTGATGACGTACCCAAAAGATCAATGAACCGAAATTTATGAAATCAAATGTCGATGCAACGCAAACCGACATAGGCAAAACTGCATATAAAAACGAAACTGCGGTCACAAATGGATACAAAGGCAAACTGCGACAAATACTGTAGTCACCACAAGTATCACACATGAAAACAACTTAATGTAGCCACTAACCCAACTGCAACAGGGTTTTAAATGAAGGGCAACCGGTATTGCATCAGTGAACAACTCAACAAATGCATATACAAGAATGCAACAGTGACGATGCACTGATAATAACAATGAACAGTCATGTTAGGTCATATAAGCCTGAAACTATCTTCCAAAAATCTGCAATTCATATATGTAATACTTCGTGTTCATATTACGAGAAGAACAACAAAATAGCACAAGAACAAAGTATGCAGTACAACCCAGGTGTAGGTTTATCAATACATAGCATCCTTAATGAAGGCAAAACCCAGTGCAACATATATACATGTTGACCAGAACTTAAAGCAACCTCAACTACTCAATGACAATTCTATGAAGTTAACATACATGCAACAGTGACACAAAATACAAACAAGAATGCAATAGTGGTGATGTAATGAATACACATGAATGGTCACGATAGGTTAATCGACAATAAATGTCACGGCATGGAACAACCACAGTAGCTAAGACACAAGCACATCCTACAAATGGACTCAACAGTGAGCTGGTAAAAATCAAAGCAAACTGCACGTACTTCAATGTGAACACGTGAACTATGAGCTAGCATATCAAGCTACAGATGGTATGCAGTGGACACAAATGATGAACCGGATAAACTACATGATGACTGGAAACTGGAACAGGCTGCGGCAATGAATCTCAACCTAAGAATGTCAGGTGAACACCAAAGTACAGTACTCGTGAGACTACTAAGTGAAAACACATGACGTGAGCTTGCAACACTACAGCCAAAATGCAGACAATCAATACTCTACATGTACTACAGGTACATGAAGATGCAGTGAAGCATATACATGGTTATAGACAGAGGCAACAATAATATAAACCAAACTACATGAAATGCATGGAGACAATGTCCTAACTGTCGCAAATGACTCAACAGTTCACACTGCTGCGACAACATGCAAAAATGTCCAAACAGCAAGCAAATATACGACAAAGATGAACCAGTGCATCTGTACAGTTCAATGTTAAAAGCCCAAATACATAACCAAGTAGAAAAAAAAATCACAGCAGTGTGCAACTCGAGTAAATCACAGTGGACGTTACTCATACAACACATATATACATACATAAGTGTATGTATACACATGGCAGTAAAGATATAATGTCCAGAAATAGCATGGCAAAAGTCGAACAAGACCAACATCACAAAAAATCAAGTTTGATATAGTCAAGGACGATATCAACAGAGGAATGTACAAAGTCACATGAACAAGCCGAGTGCTACAAATCGTAGTCCAAGGAAAAATCAACGTGACTACAAAAATCAATTTCCAGAAATTTCAACAAGTGAGCCAAGAAATCTTCATCATAGCAAGCAATTTTCAAAAGAATCAAAACGGCCGAAGTCAACAATTGAAAATAAATACGTGGTAGCCACGAAATCCAGCAACAAAATCATCAAAATACAGAAGTACAAAATCATCCATTGTTTGAATTAGATGTGAGGAAAAGATTCACTCACCTTAGCACAATCGAAGGAAAGACGAACTGTTCTGAGACGAAGCCGGCATCCCGACATTGACCGAAGAAAACGAGCGAAGTTCGACCCATTGCAGCCTTTTCTTCGATTCCTATGCCCTAATTTTTTCGAACGAATGAAGAGATTTGAAGCCGCCATTTATTCGTTCGCCTGATTATTTTAGGTTTAGGTTTTTATTCTTTTTTTTTCTATCTGCTTTGAAATGATGAAGGGGGTATCAGATATAAAAGAGAAGGGGAAGGAGACATCGGCCATGCTTATGAAAGGAAGGGTGCGTGAGTTATGGCGTGATGAAAGGCGTGTTTATAGCTGATGAAAGTAAGGCAAAGTAATCTCTTTTTTTTCTTCTTTATTTTATATATATTATTATATTTTTATTTTTATCTTGAATTCAATTTTGTCTTGTAAATTATTTTTCTTAAATAAACATATAAACGTTTTGCAGTTCAACTATCAAACATAAATTTATATTAACGTGTTTTAAAATTAGATTTTATACTTGTATTTTGTATTGATAAAATTTATTCCATTTTATTTAAGTTAAAGAAAAAAATGTTATTAAAACTAACCATCCTTTATTAATTTAAATAAATAAAAATTCGTAAATCCAAACTATTTTTTCTAAGTCATTAATTCGAATTTCAATTACAAATTAAATATTCAATTTCAACTTCAAAGTTAAATTCAAATTTTATTCAACTTTGTATAGATTACATTTTAATATTTAATCGCCAAATTCACAGTTATATTGGGAATTCAATTTAAATTATCATTCAAATATTTAAAATTAATTAAATATTTTTATTTTTAAATTGTTCAAAATTTTGGGTTGTTACAAGCCTCATCAACCGGGAATGGCTAAAACAGGGGAGGTGCAGCAAGGCTTCGTGGGTAGCCCCCACTTGAGAGTGAGATATACCCCTGTCTAGAGGTCCCTTTTATTTCGGCTTAGTGCGTGGTTGGTCGCGCCAACTACGGGGTGGTCTTGTTCGGGACTGTTCAGTAAGTAATGGTTCCGACCTTATGTTGCAAGGGAGCGGGCGTACTCCTCGGTACAGTGATCTAGGCCACGTACTGTGACGGGCAGTACCCCAGTATCCCTGCCATTGATGGAAACCCATTTTCCCTACGAGACCCTACGGTTTTGTTTGTATTACCCACTTTTATGGCTAGTAGCTGGAATTTAATCATGTAACAATTTCGGCTATTTCTTATTTACTTGAAAACCCTAGACACTATTATAATATCACTGGATTTCCTATCAAATGTTTTGGTTAGCTTAAGGTAAAAACTTTTCCATGTTTATGTGTGGGAAGTCTTACGTGATACCTTTTCTTTCAAAGGTTTTCTAAAATTCAGTAATTTTAACCCGTTTACTCACACCAGACCCCTGTCTGACCCGAGTGTTTATTTTCTGTTTTATTAAACTTTTGGGTACTCATATTATATATGAGTAGTCAAGTGATTCAGGTTTGGTTGATGAATTCTGGAGGAGTTATAGAGCAGGAGGCTTCCACGCGTAGATATATTATGGTTCCGCTGTGTTTGTTTGTGTCTGTATCTTGTGTACTTGAGTTGTATAGTTAGACATATGATTATAAATGTCTAAATTGAGATGTATAGTTGTGTACTCTGATGTAATATGATACTATGTAATATTTTATGTGATATATTATATTTCATTCGTTCCGCTGTGAGTTCTTTGTTGTTGTTGTGTTTCTTCTTTCTCTTTCTTTCCTTCTTCTATCCCTTTCTTTCTTCATTAGCGTCGTGACTTTCTGGAGATAGGAAGTCGGGTCGCTACATTTGGTATCAGAGCATTAGGTTGAGTGAATACCTAAGCTCTGGAGTGGTGTCTTTATTGAGAGAGCGTACTTGTAATTTTTATATATAACTATATATATCTATATCTACCTGATCTGTTGGGTTATCTGTTCGGATTATCCAATATAAGTTCTAGAGGTAGATAGATGGAGTAGTGGTGGTGTGTAACACGACTACCACTAATGGAAGAGGTCCATATGTTTGATGTTGGAAGTATTTGTCGAGACTGTAGACCTAATACCGTCTCGAGTAAGTTTTGTAGTTTGGACTAAGGATTTATCTGATATCCGAAGGAAATCTTTTAAAAGATTCGGAGTTTATCGTTGAAGTGTAAGTTTGGATTTGTCTGAAGTGCAGAAGTAAGCATTGATATCTTGATAATTGCGTGATGAGATGCAGTATCCATGGATTTTTCCGAGGATGTTTTCTCTTGAAGCAGTTTTGGAAGTGATTGAGGAGCAGTCTTTACCTGCCGCAGGGAAGATTCGTCTGTATAGAAGCTATCTGGATCTTTAGCATGGAGGTTAGCTGTTTTGGAATATGAGATTAGGGTCTATGAGTTGCTTTGCTTCGGCATGGTCTCATTGTCATTTTTTTTTGAAAGGTGATCAAGATGTTGATGCTTGGTTTGGTGCCCGAGTTTCTTTTGGGATGTTCGCCATCTCGAAGGTCTTTTGTGTGGTTTGTGGATAGTTTTGGAGTTCGGAGATCCATTGGATTAGAAGTCTTTGGTTAGCTGTGATAGTACTGCAACTCGAAGTGTTTGGTGTGCTGACGAGAAGGTCTTTTGGCTTGGCAGTATCATTGAGGTAGAGTTTGGAAGCAGCAATGTGGGTTGTTTCTCCATTGGTTTAGGAATCTGGTTGGTTCTTCTATCAGCAGTCCAGTAGTGGTATTGTTTTCATGAAGGGTTAACCTTGTTTGGAAAAGCTTAAAGCTGTTCTATTTGGTAAAGAGAGGACAGTTTCTTTGGAATCTGAACTAGGTAGGGTCGCAAAAGTGACTTGCGATTAGTTTGGTAATTTATCTTTTGTTTGAGACTGAGAGTTCTCATGTAGAAGTAGGAGCCACTGAGGTAATCAGATGTTTGTCTACATCTGGAGTCGAGTTTCGTATTATTTTGGTTCCAGAAGTGATTTTGGTAGTTAGCCTGGTTGTAGGATGATTCTTGGAGAAGGAAGAGTTGGTGTAGCAGCTCAGGAATTTTTTGGAATTTGGATTGGTCAGATCTAATTTTTGAGTTTGATTTTGTTATAAGGTTGTGTGACTGAGTCAGATGGGTCACTCAGATTTTATGGATTTGATGAAAAAAGTTTTTCCAGAATTATTGGATAAGTTTGTACTCGTGTTCATCAACAATATTCTTATTTATTTCAGAATCAGAGTTGTGCAGCGGAAGCAAGGTAGCAGCTGCGCAAGGAAGGAAGCAAGTTTAGTTTGCTATTGCTTGAGAAGCAGAGCTTGTGTTCTCGATTTTGATGTATCTTGGAAGACTTTTCTGTTGAGTAGGATCCAGTAACTGGTTTGCTTTGGTTTAGTTGTTTCTGAAAGTATCAGCATAGGTTGAGCTGATCAAGAAGTTTTACAACCCAGGATTGCCTGTTGAGTTATACAGATATGAGATAAGGAGTTTGGAATTTGAAGTTGGAGAATTCATTGTTGTTAAGTTTTCTCTGGTTAAGAGAGCAGTGATAGGATAAGATTGAATTGCCAGTTTGGATAGCTGGAATTCATTGTATTTCACGTATCTATGAGGAAGCACGTATATGATTCATTGTTGGTTGTCGAATCTATATTTCAGTTGGATTTTGGAAGTTGTGCTAGACTTGAGTTTAGTCTGATGTTCTGTTCAGATTATGGTTCTAGAGATGAGAGGAGCTCTGGATTTTGGTGGTATAGTTTGTTAGCTTCTGTAGAGCGAGTCTCCCGGTGATTTATAACTTGGGAAACTCTAAATAGTTTTAGTAGGATTTATTCCGATTTATGTCAGAATAATTACTTAGGCTTGTTTGTTTGTATTGGTTGCTTTGGTTGTTAGTTACTGGTTGAGAGGTATGCTTTGCTGTTTAAAATTGAAATCTTTGCTGGGTTATTAAATTACCTTTGCTTTTAAATTTCAGGGACGAAATTCTTTTAAGGGGGGGGGGGATTGTAACGACTAGGAATTTTGGGCAATAACAATTTAATAATCTGTAATAATAATTAAATTGGTTTGATGATTTTTCTTTATAATTTCAATTTAAATTGGCTAAATTTAATCTTTTAAAGGTTAATGGATTTTTTTTATCTGGCAATATTGATAAGATTTGTTTGTCAAAGCTAATAAAATTTTATTCTATTTATAATATATACATTTGATATATATTGTGAATAGGAGATCTTTTGTTTTAAATTAAAGATTGAATTTTCAAATTGTAATATATATATATATATATATATATATATATGTATGTATGTACGTATGTAAGTATATGT
Source organism: Allium cepa (assembly GCA_030765085.1). Lineage (NCBI taxonomy): Eukaryota > Viridiplantae > Streptophyta > Magnoliopsida > Asparagales > Amaryllidaceae > Allium > Allium cepa. Next base: position 593,308,497 of record CM060937.1, read on the forward strand.
TATAATTTGGATTGTTTTGAAATTTAATTTTAATATACTGATAATTTGAATATGTATGAAATTATAATTTAAAGCTTTGTTTTAAAATTAATATTCTTTAAAAGCTAATTTAAAGACTAATTCATTTGTTTTCAAAGTATAAGATTTGTTATTTATTTTAAATATGATAGTTTAAAAAGATTTAAACATTTTGCTTTGTTTTCTTTTAAAATGCTTAATATAAAATGGTTATGAATGTATAAACATAAATGTTTTAGATTTTAAATACATGTATAAAGAGATATTTGTATTATAATTAATTTTAGAACATTTTTCTTTTAAAGGTAAACTTATATTTACATATGTAAACATTTATTTATAAAAGTAAATTAATTATGTAAGTTTATATTACATTTAAATTAAACGGAAAGAAAAGAATTAATTAAAAATATTTAAAGACATGTGTAAACATAATAATCTTCCTAATTACACTTGCAAAACAATCAATTAAATTTAATGACAAATGCAAATGCTTGTAGACAAGTGGCAATATATAATTCTAATTTTTAATAAATGTTTTTAAGAAGAAAATTTGTTTCCTCAAACTTTTTTTTTTCTTTGTCATCATTTCTTAACTCTATTCAATGGCAACCTGTAATCTTTTTCAAATCTGAAAGATTTAAACACAAAATCAAAATCTGAAGTAAATGTCAATCTGCAAATCAATCTGCAACATCAAGTAAATCTGCAACCTACAAATTCAAGTGATTTTCAACAGCAACTGCAAATTTAAGTTCTATTTCAACCTGCATGAAGTACAACTTCAATTTAAAAGCATACGGAGAATTTTTCATCAGCAATCAAAGTATTTTTCAAATTTAATGATTCAAGAGCCTGGAAAGTTTAAAACGGCTCTGCTCTGCTTATGAAAAAGTGAGTAAATTCTATTTTAAAAACAGTTTTGATATAATCTATGATTGAATGTTGCATGCAAATGAATTTTGCTTTGATGATGAATATTTTTTTACCTGAATGTATGTTTATAATAAAAAAAATTATATATATATATATATATATACATTGAATGCCTGGATATTAATACTGTTGTTTATACAGGTTTGATTTTCCTTTTTAAATTCAATATCATCTTCTTGAATCATTGTTAGTTTGTGATTTGCAAACAAGAATTGATTGAAATCATGTATCTTCACTAACAAAAATCATTCCAAGAATTTATATTTAGTATTCAGTTCGAATTTGTAAAATGACAGTGAAAGCTCTAATTTTTCACAAGAATCAACTTGCTAAATTTTGAATTTACATAAAAGGATTGTATTCGTGTTTGAAAATCATGAATTTCAATATGCAAATCATAATTTTTAATGTGATAATCAGCTGGGAATTTTAAGTTGAACTATATCGGCAATTTGACGAATTGCTGATGGTATATTCAATAATTAGGTTTGAAATTTTGATCGTAGCTTATTTGTATGATGTTGATTATGGCAAAATACGATTGGAATTTTTAAAGGGACGAATTGTTTGAAATTGATCAAACTAGGGTTTAAGGTTGTTTCGGCTGGGCATAAATGTAATGCGATTTTGCGACTTGGTTATTTGATCGGAGCTAATCGTATTTGGGGAAGTTGATGATTATGGTGTGGCACATCTTCAGGTAGATCGACGAGGTCTATCGTCGTCGAGTTCATTGGCAAATAGAGGATTTTGGGCGGTTTGTGCTGTTGTCGCTTCGAGTTGATTTGGTCAATTTCGATTCGCGTTCGTATGGTTGGATCTAGGTTCGTATCTGGGGTCGCGTGGGATTTTGTGATCATCGTCGATGGTGACGACGAACTACGGCAGCCGAAGTCTCAGGTACACGTGCACGAGAATGGGTGTGTGCGTTGGGTTTGTAGTTCTGGGAAGACGAGATGAAGACTCGGGTGGGATCTCGCGTTGTGTATGGGTTGGACTCGAAGATGATGGAGTTTGGGTTTGCTTCGGGGTTGTCTCGAGTGGATTCATTGTTTTGCTCGGGTTTTAGGTGTTGCTTTCTGGTTGTTCTGGGTAATGTTAAAGTTTACAGGTTTAAACTTGAGTTTGGATTAATATAAACAAGTATAAGTTATAAAACAAGTTTTATGAAAGAAAACAATTTTTAAAAGCTTTATAGTTTTAAAATAGATGTTAATCAAACTTATAAAAGTATTAATTAAATTTATTTGCAAATTTAAATGGTTTTAAGATGATTACCTTTGTAAGTAATTATCTTCATTTAATTCTAGTTTAAAAAGAAGTGATTTTAATTTAAAGAATTAAATCAAAGTCTTAAGTTAAAAGTTTAAGTAATGGTTTAGTAACTTATGATTTCAAATTATTTTGAAAATAAATATGTTTAAATTGGATAATTAAATTATTTTAAAATTGATTTCTAAATGTCTTATTTTCAAATAAGTTTATTGATATGATTTTGAAAACCAATTGAATAATTTGTTTAAGTTAATAAAATTTGATTTAATTCAAATAATTTATTTATGAAGATAAATAATTATTTTAATATGAATTTAATAATAATTAATTAGATAAAATTTGTTAATAAGTAAGAGTTTAATTAAGATTAATGTTTTCTTAATTAATTAAGAATTTGTTCAAATATAAGAAAGTCAATTAGTTAATTATTTAATTAATTTTAAATAACTAGTTAATTGTTTATTTTGTTTTTAATAATCACTTAATTATGGATTAATTAAGTGTGATTACTTAATGAAGTAATCAATGGTTAATTATTGAAAGTAATTATGAATGATATTTACTTATGGAAGTAATAAGAGGAAATTACTCATGGACGTAATTAAATGGAAGTGATTAATGGGCAACCACTTATTGTTATCAATTAACGAATTAAATTAATATAATTGTTTTGAGTTAATTAATTATGGAGTAATTAATTAATTAAAGAATCAATGATCATTTAATGATGGAATTAATTATTTGTTAAGTAATTAATGAAAGTAATTTGAAGATAATTACTTATGTAAGTAATTAAAGGTTAATTACTTAATTAATTTTAGTTAATTAATTAATGTGATTAATTAATTTAAGAATACGATTAATTTAAGATTAATTACTAAGAGTAATTAATTAAAATGTAATTAATTAATAAAGTAATTAATTAAAGGATTATTCATTATTTAATTGAATAATTAATTACTTAATGAAGTAATTAAAGATTAATTAATTAGAATAATTAATTAAAGGGTTAAGATAATTAATTAGGAAGTTAATTAATTAAGACAAGTAATTACAAATTGTTAATTACTGTTTATGAATTAATGAGATGATTAATTACAAGTTAATTATTTAATTAATTAAAGTAGTTATTAATTAATAAGGATCATTAGCATAATTAATGAAATTAATCAAGGTGATTAATAAAAGTAATTAATTTAAATGTGATTAATTAATTGTGATTAATTAAGGTTTATGTAATTAATTTTAGTTAATTAATTAATGAAAGATCATTAATTATTGTAATTAATGATAGTAATTAGAGGTTAATTACTGAATATGGTTAAGGATAATTACTTGAATGTAATTAAAGATAATTAATCAAGGAAGATTATTTAAGGAAGATCATTAAGAGATGATAATGAATTTGATTTGTAATAAATCAATGAAGCAGGATTTAGATAATCCAAGTAATTGAAGGATAGTAATTAATTTAATTAAAGGTTAATTAAATTGATTTAAGAGTTAATCAATTCTGCTTATGGATGATTGATTGATCTTGGATGGTTGATATTGGATATTGAATGATATTGGGTAATTGGTTGATACTGGATGATTTGGATATCTCTGTTATGTGATATGCTGCTTTGTGAGATGAATGTTGGTATGAATTATCTATTGTGATAATGTGATTCATCTATTTGTTTATATCATCTTGAGTATAAGTTAAACTGTTTAAACCCTTAAGTACAACTTGGACATTAAAATGGTGTTTGGTTTCGGTGAGACCGGGATCGGGTTTCCATATTTGGGATCCGAAAACCACATCGATTCCAATTAAACGTTAGGTCGTTAATCCAAGTGGAGCAAGTGAAGACTCGAGGTGTAAGGGCTATACGTCAGTATAACTCTGTGGGTGATTCCGTAATGAGTTTGACGGAATAGTACTTATAGGTTCGAGATGGTGGTTTAGAGTGCAAGGGCTATGGTCGTTGACTTTGAGGGTGATTCCAAAATGAGTGCAACGAGATAGTGCCTTCGGTTTCGTTCGAACACGGAACGAACTTGTATGGATTGAATGCTTTCAGCACATCGTCAGGCGGGCAATGAGCATTCCAAGATAGATGTGTCCTATAAAGATAATCGCAGCCTCAAGCCTCATCAACCGGGAATGGCTAAAACAGGGGAGGTGCAGCTAGGCTTCGTGGGTAGCCCCCACTTGAGAGTGAGATATACCCCTATCTAGAGGTCCCTTTTATTTCGGCTTAGTGCGTGGTTGGTCACGCCAACTGCAGGGTGGTCTTGTTCGGGAATGTTCAGTAAGGAATGGTTCAGGCCTTGTGTTGCAGGGGAGCGGGGGTACCCCTCGGTACAGTGATCTAGGCCATGTACTGTGACGGGCGGTACCCCAGTAGCCCTGCCATTGATGGAAACCCATTTTCCCTACGAGACCCTATGGTTTTGTTTGTATTACCCACTTTTGTGGCTAGTAGCTAGAATTTAATCATGTAACAATTTCTGCTATTTCTTACTTACTTGAAAATCCTAGACACTATTATAATATCACTGGATTTCCTATCAAATGTTTTGGTTAGCGTAAGGTAAAAACTTTTCCATGTTTATGTGTGGGAGGTCTTACGTGATACCTTTTCTTTCAAAGGTTTTCTAAAGTTAAGCAATTTTAACCCGTTTACTCACACCAGACCTCTGTCCGACTCGAGTGTTTATTTTCTGTTTTATTAAACTCTTGGGTACTCATATTATGTTTGAGTAGTCTAGTGATTCAGGTTTGCTTGACGAATTCTGGAGGAGTTATGGAGCAGGAGGCTTCCACGCGTAGATGTATTATGGTTCCGCTGTGTTTGTTTGTGTCTGTATCTTGTGTACTTGAGTTGTATAGTTAGACAGATGATTATAACTGTCTAAATTGAGATGTATAGTTGTGTACTCTGATGTAATATGATACTATGTAATATTTTATGTGATATATTATATTTCATTCGTTCCGCTGTGAGTTCTCTGTTGTTGTTGTGTTTTTTCTTTCTCTTTCTTTTCTTCTTCTATCCCTTTCTTTCTTCATTAGCATCACGACTTTCTGGAGATAGGAAGTCGGGTCGCTACAGATTAATCTCGTCCTACCTGGGCATGACCCACTTAGCCTTCCTGCACCTCCCTTGTTTTAGCCATTCTCGGTTGATGAGGCTTGAGGCTACGATTACCTTTAGTGAACACATCACTTAGAATGCTCATCGTCCACCTGACGATGTTCTGAAAGCATTCAATCCATACGAGTTCGTTCCGGGTTCGAACGAAACCGAATGCATTATCTCGTTACACTCATTTTGGAATCACCCTCAGAGTTAACGACAATAACCTTTGCACTCTAAATCTTCATCTCACTAGAGATTCACGACCTATCGTTAATTTGGATCGATGTGGTTTTCGTATATCCAAATATGGAAACTTGATCCTGGTCTCATCGAAGTTGAGAACGTTGCCTTTTAGGTCCATGTTGTTTTAAAGTTTAAAACAATTTAATTATCTATGTACACATAGACAGATAACTCATAAATCACAATTGATAATCCACATTATCATAATAAACAGATGATCCATATCAAAATAGGTAATCCATATCATCATCACTATAGATAATCTATATTATCATCACAATGCAACCAAAGCATTCATACCAAGCCTTACTTATCTAATTTCTGAGATCACAACCATTCAAGGCAATCAGTATCACCCATTCATACATAAGAAATGATTTACTTAATCACAATATAATTAATTTAAAACGAATTAAATTAACTATCTCATCTCTAATTAATTTAAAGTGAATTAAAATAATTACTTCATCTTTAATTAATTTAAAATAAATTAAATTAATTACTTCATCAATATAAACCTTGCTTACTTAACCATTTAATTGATTACAATCAATTAATTCAAATTAATCACCTTAATTAATCACTCTTGATTAATTATCCTTAATTACATTCATGTAGTTATCCTTAATTAATTTCAAAAATTAATTATTCTCAACCAAAAACAGAAATTAACATTTAATTACTTCAATTAATTAATTAACTATAATTAATTACATTAATCCTTAATTAATTACATTAATTAATTACCTTTAATCACTTATAATTGATTAACTAATCTTAATAAATCAACTTTAATTACATCATCAATTGTATTAATTAATGATCCTTAATTATATTTAAAATTAATTAATTATTTAAATTAATTACATTAAGTAATTAATCTTAATTAAATCACAATTATTAATCACTCATGATTAATCATAAACAATAATTAACTAACCTTAATTATTTCAATAAAATAAATTAATTATTCCTTAATTAATCTTTTAATTAATCCCTTGATTAATTACAAAGTAATTATACTCCAAATTACTTTCCATTCTTAAAACATCTTCCATTAATTACATCCTGTAATTACCAATTAATTACTTCACTAAGTAATTTCCAATCCATTAATTACATAAAGTAATTATCATTAAAACATCAAGTGTTTAAAATAAATTAAACTTAATTAATTAAATTAAACAATCACATTAAACAAAATTAATTACCTTAAGTAATTAATTTCTTAATTACTTCATTAAGTAATTACACTCAACAATTCACAAATGATTATTATTAAATTAATTAATATAATTAATTATTAAAATTAATCACATTAATTAGTTATTAAATAATCCTGGTTAATGACCTTCATTAACCATTCTCTAATTATTTTCATTAAGTAATTAACTTAGATTAATCATAAATTAAATTATCTTTAATTATCCATTAATTAAAGTCTAATTATTTAATTAATTAACCTTGATTATAAATTAATTGCTTAATTAAGAAATCTTTAATCATTAATTAATAATCCAATTAATGATCTTAAATTTCAAATTGATTAACCCTTAATCAATATTTATTAAACCTAAATCAATTAATTAAATAAATTAACTAGTTATTCCTTAATTATTCTATTAATTAAATTAATTTCAAAACATTAAATCTTAACTAAATTTTAAGATAAAACATTTCTTAATTATGTTTTAAAAAACGATTTATTTGAAACAAATTACTTTTGAACTTACTTTTAAATTTCATTTCAAATACAAGATTTAAAATGAATATAATTTAAATTTAATCAAAGTTTAAACAATTTAAAACTTTTTAAAATTTTAAGACAAACAAGTGCTTGTCTTAGGAATGAAATTCATAAGATTTTTGAAACTAAATTCATTTCAAAATTTCAATAACTTCAATTTACATTTAGTTTAAATCTTTCAAATTTAAACCTTCTTTTAATTTCAAAAACTGAAATTCATATTTGATTTTAGATTTCCAAATTTAAATTTAATTCCAAATCTTGCTCATATTTTAGAAACTTCATTTTCTAAAAAGTTCAAACTACTTACCAAAATAAAGTAGTTAAATAAGTTCAAGTTTAAAACTTTATTGTTTGTTTATTTTTTTAAAACTAAGATTTAAAATTCAAACTTGGATTCTAAAATTCAAACTGGAATTTTAAAACTTTGTTTAAACTTTTCCTTATATCAAAAGCTTCAGGTTTATAAAAAAAAATTAAAAAATAATAGAAACTGTCAGGTTTCTGAGACAAAACCCTGAAACAAAACTCACCCGAGCTTATACTAATTTACTTCGAGTCTAATGACTATCTTCCCCGAGTAAATCACTCTACTTCTTCGGGCAACTCACAACATCTACTAGAGCAAACCAACCAACCTCCCCTGTTACCAACTTAACTAAAATATCATCAGTAACTCCCATCGCCGTGCATATGCACGGTGATTTCGGCCACCATTGGTCGTTGCCGATGAACGCCACACTCCAGCAACTAACCCAGCAACCACCCACGACCGTTAAATCGAACAACCATTCTCGAGATCAAAATCGAACACTGATTCAAACCTGGAAACAGAAAAAATCAGGTTTCCCTTCAAACCTGTCAACGAAAAACTCTCGCCACTCCGACCACCTGAGGGTCAGCCCCTCCGGCCTCAACTTCAACTACGACCAATCCATCAATCACCAAAATATCGTAACACTCGGTCAATTACACAATCCGAAATGTTCGATTCTTTAAAACCCATCAAAAGTAGGGTTTAAAATAAATTTTCAAAACTGCACCTTCCACAACGATGTCCATCACCATCCATGATTTTTCCCAGCTTCCCCTAACCCTTCTCTATCACCCAGAAGAACCCCGAGCCTCCTCAAATCATAGATCACCAGAAAATGCTTAAAATTCAATTTTAGTTCAATATCCAACTACAACTTCAACTTATCCCTAAAAATCCTAATTCTTGATTTAAAAATCAAGCTTTAGTTAATGCTTTTGATTTATGAAACTGAATTACAAAATTAACATGTTTGGATTTTGGTAAAAATCAACATGCACTGATGTTTTTCTGTGTTCCAAAGACAACATCTTTTGTATTAACTTACTTAAAATTTTAAATATTAACTTAAGAAAATCAAACAACTTTGTTTTACAGATTTCATTCTATTAGAAAACTAATTAAAAGATAAGTGTTTTGATAAAATTTTGTGCCTGGAAAATCAAAATAGAACAAGCAAATAAAAAAAACAGCATGCACACATATAATACTTACATCAGATATTTACTTATAATAACATGCAATGCTTATTCATCTCAACATAAAATCATGCAACCAAAATTAGATTTTAAATTTTTTAAAAGGTTACTTGCCTGATTACAGAAGAACTGAGCACTCAATATTTTGAAAAAGCTTGATCTTTTAAAAATTGAGTTGCATGCTGTTGAAACTAGGATGCTTATGCTTCCTGACCAAAACTACTTGCATGCAGGCTTAGATCTTGTTGACTTCAGGTTGAAATAAAATGCAGGTTTGATTTCCAGAGGAAGAAATACAGTTGCTTGCAGAATTCATTTTTCCAGATTTTAGAAAAAATATGATAATGCAGTTTTGCTTGATCTAAAAACGGCTGTTGAACAAGCTTCATTTTGAAGATGTGCAGATTTTTAAAATTGTTTGCAAGCCATAGAACTTGAAGAGGAGTTTGTGAAGGATTTGTGCTGGGTTTTGAAAATACAGGCTATAGGTTTTGAAGAGGAGTTTGATTTTTTTATTGAACATGATTCCGGATTTTTGGTATGAGGAATTTACTGATTTTGGAAAAACAAATGAGGAGTTTGAAGTTCTCTTTTGATTAGGAAATGAGAAAAAAATAAGTAAGAATGAAAATGCATGTTTATATAGATGTATTTTCAAATTTTATTAAATAAAAGAAAAATTGATTTTAAAAGAGGCCACTTGTACAATTTTTCAACATTTGTCAAGTGAAATGTTTTATCTTATAACATTTGTTTAATGAGGCTTTAAGAATACAACACTTGTCCTTTTAAGATAATTTGTATTTAAATTTAAATGTTAATAAATGTATTAAGCCTAATTAAATTTGTTAGTTAATATTTAATATGTATATAAATTTATAAAAGAAATAAAGACAAATTATGTTTATAAATAAAACTTATGCATATAAAAATTAAAACAATTAAAAATATATACTTTGGAATTTAAATTCAAATTATATTCAAAATCTAATATTTGAAAATCAAGTTATGAATAAAAATTAAATTTTGAAATAACAATTGCTATTTTTACTCAAAACCTATTTGTAAAGACAATGCATTATTAATATTATTTGTAGAAATGACTCATTATTAAATTAAAATAATTATAAAAGAAATCATTTCTTTATTAATGAATTACTTATTTTATTAAGCGATAAAACTTTTTGTTAATTCATCTTAAACTTAAAACTCAAGCCAAAATTATTTTAAACATTTAAACATTTGTCTTAATAATTTAAAAATCATATATTTATTTATTTAAATAGTTTTGAAAACTTAATATTAAATTAAATCAAAATTTCCAATTTATTAATTTATATATTTGAATTTTAAATCATGATTCATTTATTAAATTTAAACCAAGGTCATTTATTTAATAACTTTGAAAAGCTAATATATTAAATAAAAATAAATTCTCAAATTGCTAAAAATATTAGAATTAGAAAATATGTTTTATTTATTAAATTTAAAACAAAGCTAATCTACCTACAATAGAAACCATATATTTATATTATAAATATAAACCGATTTATCATTTTTAAAAGATCAAATAACCAATTAAATAATTATTGAAGAAGATTATTAAATCTATTTGAATTATTATTAACAAAATTATCAATATCAATTTAATTTTAATACCGGTTATTAAATTGATATTGTCAAAAATAGCGGGATGTTACAGCAAGGGTCCACAAAACTTTATTTTTCCGAACAAGGAGTCAAGTGCTAGGTCGTGTCTAGGATTGAGAGGAAGTTAGCTTAGTTTCAAGCAAGTTTGGTGAGTAAAGTTTCACTATAAAATCCAATTGGTTAACTACATAAAAGTTGTGTAAATATTGATGTATAATGATGTTTGGATGTGTGGTTATGATTAGATAATAGTTATGGATAAGTATGACTGGATATGGATATGATTTGGGAGTATATAAGCATGATGATGTTATGTTAGTAAATGTTTGGAAAATGGAAAGTCAAATAATAAAAGGAAGGTTAGTATATTGCTTATGATAGTGGATTGGATGTAATGAGATGTTTGAGAATTTTATTATGATGTTGTTGTGCTTAATTCATGTTAAAATAAGTCAGTGCTTGCTAACTCAAAGTGACCCGGAAATCCCTTTATAAAAAGGTTTGAAATTTGAGTTTTAAAATCTAAAATATGGGAATTCTATTCTGTTTTTTGGATTTGAAAAACATTTTTCTATGTTTTAGAAGTGATAAGAGTTCAAAAGTTAAAGTTTTAAAAGTTAAAAAGTAAGGTTCCATTGAAAATTAAGGTTTCATATAGCGATAGTCGCTGTATGCACAGTTCGGAAAATCTAACTATTTTGCTAATCTAAACTTGTTTTCACTTAGAAATCATTTTGGAAGTGTTTTCTAACTTTAGTTTAGTAATTAGAGAATATTTATTTATTCATTTATTTATTTAATGATTATTAAATTGATTTATTAATTACCTAAAAAAGGTAATTAGTTCTTAGCCATTTGTTAATAATGACTTTAAACTTAAGTGTTAATCTAATCATTATTAGTTACTTAATTAAAGTCAATTATTATTTAAATATTAATTAGTGATTAATTAATTATTTATTTAAGTTAATTATAAATTATTTATTATTTTAATAAGTGGTTTTATCTAATTAATCTTTGATTAATGTTAATTATGTTTTAATAAGATCTAATTATTTTTATTTGGAGTTTAATTATTATTTAATAAGGTTTTGATTCTCATTTACAAGGGTTTTAATTTATTTTAAAATTGCTTTGAGTTTAAGTAATCAGTTTTGTTTTAAACTATTTTCTTTTCAAATTTGTTTTAAATCAAGGGATTTCTATATCGCTTGCCCTTAAGTAACCCTATATGATTACGAAAACTAAATGACTGCTATTAGCAAAACAAAACATTGTTATACTATTACAATTAACTCGGACATTTATTTAAGTTAATTGATTGTTATGTGTTGATCCCTTATATGCCAATTGTTATGTGATGGCATGTTAAACTGGATAAGTGAAACAAAATTAAAAGCACCATCGTGGTCAGTAAGCCTTATTTAATTTTGTAAGGATAAAAATTTCATTTTCTTTTTGAAATGGTTTCAAAATTATTACATTGAACATGATATTTAAAGAATGATTTGATAAATGGTTTTACTAAAAATGTTTTTACCTATGGAAATGATTTTCCATGTTATAAAATGAAATTTTAACAAAGAGTTTTATAAATGAATTTGGAAATTTATAGGGTGTCTTGGGTAAATGATTTGAGTTTTTAAGCAAAGAAGATTTCAAAAATGTAGGAGATTTATACATAGATTTTCTTATTAAAGGAAGCTAATTTGACTTAAGATTATTTAAGAAGTAATTTAAACATAAAAGGTTTATGAAGAAGTTCAATAAAGATTTTGGGGTATTTTTAATTTTTTTTAAGAAAATGATATGGATATTCATAAAGGGAGCTTATAAAAAGGTTTGGACATTTATAAGAAATTTATATGAAAAGTTTGGATATTTATAAAGGAATTTATATAAATGGTATTGAATTTTCATAAAAGGGTTTTATAAATGAATTTGGAAGTTTTGGAAAGTATTTTGAAATGATTTTGATTTCAAAATTATAAATAGATTTCATGAGTGAAATAGATTTGTTTAAAAAGGATCTGTCGAAGGAAATATAAAAAGAATTTAAGATCTGGGTTTCTCTAAATTGACCACTTAAAAATGGTGGTATAGAACATTCGTTCCATACTTCAATACCAAGGAAATAGTATTTGGGGTTGTTCTTACCTCCAATTTAAATAACATTTGTTTAATCCTTTTTAACATTAATTTGAAGTAAGAAGTTATTCGCAAATGTTTTGTGAATATACTTATGTTAGAGAGATATGTATATAAATGTTTTAGAGAAATGTTTTGAAAAGAGATTTATTAAATAAAGATTTTTTTGGGCTTTGTTCTTGCTATGGATAAATAAATCTCAAATGGAATTGGTTGTCCTTTGTTTACTTGATATTTAAAAAATGAATATCAAATATGGACTTGTTCTAACTCAGGAGATATGTCGGATATATTTGAGGCCCTAGTGAGGACTCGATTGCTTAATGCATACTTCCAAAAGAACTAGAATTGAGCTAGCCGAAAATTTTCGCTTAATTTTGGTGACAGTGTCCACGGATTTATCTGAACCACTCCAAACTAATCACGAGTGATATTAAATCATATCGAAGTATGTTGTGGGGTTATACTATTCTTCTTGAGGCTGATTCTGGAAGGGAAAATAGTAATGTGGAATGTTTGTCTGATCCTGGAATAGCTTGCATGGATGAATGTCGACATTATATCTATGGCTGGAGAGCAATGTTAGCATTCCAAGATGGTTTGCTAAGAGGAAGAAGGTAAAGAAGTGACCTCATGAGCCTTGCAAACCCAGAAATGGAAAAAATAAAGTATGCCACAGGGTTATGTGGTCAGCTACCATTAGGAGCTGTCATCCCATTCTATCTTGTCCATATTCCAGTTGTTTTGTGTGCAAACACCATGGTAGTATAAGGCCTCGGTGTCAAAAAGGGATGAGTTAATCTGGTTTTCCATGATAAAGGGGCAGCCGGCTCTATGTAGTAGGGGTACAAGAAGTTCTTGTCAAACTCCGATGCATTTTCTAAAGGTGTATCATTGGAAGGTTACCCCTTATCTTGCCATATTATGAATTCATTCTCTGATATGAGCCTTTATTGTTTTAGATGTATCAAACTATGTTGAAATGTGAGATTCAAGCATTTAAGCTATATTCATATTTTATTTGGTAACCAAAGACATTATTATAATGTCACTTGATTTTATATATAAATGTTTTGGTTATCGTAAGGTAAAAACCCATCCATGTTTATATGCGGTGTTGTCTTACGAGATACCTATGATTTAAAAGTTTTAATAAAGCTAAAGACTTATGCTTTACTCACACCAGATCCATGTTTAACCCGAAGTTTATTTTCCCTTCTCCTAAACTCTTGGGTGGCCAAATTTGAATGAGCAGCCAAGTAGTTTAGGTTTTCTACATATTCATCATGGAGGAGCTTGGAGCAGGTGGCTTCATCGATGGCTAGCTATTACCTTGTTTTCTACTGTATTATATGTATATTTTATCTGTTATGTAGGGACAGGTTGTTATAACTGTCCTAAGCTAAAAAAATTGTTAGTATGACACTGATTTGATATTTTTGAAATGACTTTGTAATATATTTTGTTGGGTAATGTATATTAATTCATTGTATTGTGAGATTCTGCATTATTAGTTTCTTCTCTTCTACCTTATCTTTCATTTTCTTTTATTTTTAATGGCTCGTCTTTCGTAGTAAGAATGGTGGATCGTTACATTTGGTATTAGAGCTTAGGATGAGGGAACACCTAGGCTTTGGTGGGCCAAACTCAATATAGATAGGGTCAGTAGTCCCCAAGAATAAGTCTAAGTGTAATATACATACATACATACATACATACATACATACATACGTACGTACATATATATATATATATAATACTTGTTAGTGAATAACAATGTTTTATATTGTTTTATTTGACCTATTGAGTGGCTTAAGAATTCCCATCGCTGCGCCTGATCAACATTATCAATAGGGATTTCCCAAACACTTAAACAAGTTAAATTGACATGATATTGTTTTGAATTTGGTAAATGAAATAACTTTACCTAGGAATATATTTTCTATGCATAAAAAGGGTTGATTTTCAAAATCTATGTAGTTATTTATGGGAAGAGTAGGTTAGGAGTTAATAATATTTTCATTATTAGCAGTTATGGTTTAACTAATCATGCTCGTCCAGTTTTGAGCGTTGACTATTATCATACTTAATAGTAGATTTTCTTTTTCCATGACAGGTTGGATAGATAGAATTGTAGGAACATTGAATCGAACACCTTGTGAATTAACTTTCACAATTTGACTATTGGCGTTCGACGATATGTAGGATTAAAAATTGAATTTTAATAAAGGTGTTATAGAAGAAAATCTTCAGATGGTTTTATAAGATGAATAAAGAGAGACAACTTTACAAATCATAATTATTAAATGTGTTTTAAAATGAAAAGGATTTTGAGAGTATTAAATCCCAGTGGCTTTAACAAAGTTTCAAATGATGTTGGAAAATAGCAGTACTTTATCTTAAAGATATTTTAAGATATAAATATTTTAAAATAAAATTTGAGAGTAAGGTTTCCTTTGGATAGTTCGGGAATAAGTCTTGATCTATTTTTGAATGATTAGAATAATGTTCTAAGTGACAATCAAATGTTCGTGTAACGACCCGGAATTTCACTGCTTTGATTTGCGAATATTTAATTAATTTTAAATATTTAGTACTTTGGTTTTATAATGAAACAAAAAATATTTTTAATAGTAAACAATGATGGAAAAATAGTTTTTAAAATGTGCTTACAAAAATATATAGTTCGATGAGAAATAGAAAATGTGACCGGAAACTGTTTTTCGAATTTTCGACGTTTCATTGTATAAAAGTTGTTTGAAATGTTGCGTACATTTTTGTATACATAGGAACACATATATTAAGTATAACATAGTTTAGGATAATATAATTAGAGTTAATTAGTTATGTAAGTTAATTAATCTAAGATAATCATGATATGACACTTTGGCAACTAATATTAAAAAATTGAAATATATGTCACGTCAAAATGGGACAAGAGTACAACAATTTGTCAAATCAATGTTTTCTTATCTCTCGAAGGAAATTTCGAATATTTTAAAGGGGACATGGATGGGACAAGATAGTGAGGTGGCGTTCAAGGAGAGGACGACAATGTACGAAGGTCCTTTTGGTAATCTGACTTATGCACCTAATATAAATAACTATTCTTCCTTTTTTCCACATTTTTCTATTCTTTCCTTTGCCAAAACTTTTTATAAGCTTGGAAGAAAATTCCATGGGTTCTTGTTCCAATTTTGTGGCTTTAATGTTTTTAAATATAGAGTTTAAATATTTTAAATATTTCCAATTCCATTTTAAACTCCTCCTTTTAAATTTCAGGATTTCTCCATTTTTACCCTAAATGGTTTCGACCATAACATCTTACATTCTACTCCTTAACAAGATTTTATTTTTTTCAAACCATTTATAATTTTAGTGCGTACAACTTTTTAGTGTACAGTGTTTTCTAATTTTGAGCTTAAGTACTCGAAAAATCCATATTTTTCAAGAGTGTTTTTGAACCTAGATTTTGAAATACAAAAATACCCCTTACTGCTTTGGCCACAAATTCCTCAATTTTTTTTTTCAAATTGAGAATTTTTTTTAAATGATAAAGGAAAGAATTATCTAAAACTTTTCTTTTGGCAACTTTTTATAATTCCGAGGATAAAGGGTCCTTAAATCGAGAAGAAAACGACCTATTTTTGAGTGGATTTTAAAGTTTTCGAAGCTTTACGGGTTCTAAAGTATTTCCAGTTTTCAAAGCTTTTGATGAGTAAATTTATTTAACTTTGAGAAGAACTTACTTTATATATATGTATGTTGGATATGTGGTTATATATATATAATCTTGTGTTTGTTTTATGGTATGTTTGGATGTGAACATATATGCTAACTTGTAGTTTAGCATTAGACTTTGAAATCTATAGTTTATATGATATGTTAGATATAAAGTCATGAGCTTTGATGTGTTAAAGATATGGTTTGTATTTTTATATGCTTGGATATGTTGTTGAATGGTAACTTAGGAAAGAAATTCTAAGTTATTACATTCAGACCGATAGTCGCTATGAGTGCAGTTCGGAAATTACGATTTCCATGTTTTCAAAGTTTTCTTTTAAAATGTTTTTGAAAACCATTTCAAACTTAATTAGTAATAATGTAAATTTTGTTTCAAGGTAATTAGTTTAATAATTAATTAATTTATTAATTAAAGATAATGGTTAATTAATTAAGTAATAAAGTTAAGTAATTAGAGTTTAAGAATTAATTAACTAAGTTAAAAATTTTAGTTAATTATGAAAGTTTTAATTAACGATTAATTAACTTAAGAGGTAATTATTTAATTAGTTTTTATTTTAATCAACATAATTATTTTAATTAATTATTTAATTAGAGTTTGGATTATGTAATTTATTATCATTTAAAGGTTAATTATTTATTATTACTTAATTAAAAGTTTAATTTTACATTTTCAATTAATTATGATTAAAAGGATCTAACTTATTATTCAAGCTTAATTAAAGATTAATTAATTAATTAAGATTAATTAATATTTAATTATTAATGAAGTTTTACTTAATTATTTAATAATTAATAAATGATTAATTTTTGTTTAATTAATGTTTAATTAATGTTTAATTATTTAATTAAATTAAGTTAAGATTTAATAAAGATTAATTATTATATAGATAAGGATTTAACATATAACAATTTTTTTTTAAAAGAGTTTTAAATCCCGTTTTCTCCAAAAGTAAATGTGTTTTAAAAGAACTTCTTTTTCAAAGGTGGTTTTGAATACAAGTGATTAAAATGTCGGTACCATTAAGGAGCCATATAACTGTGAATGAGTTATAATGTAGATTGCTGGGTTGTTTGGACATGTGTTAGTAGAATAATTCTCCATTCTACTATAAATTGATTGATTTTTTTTTGTGGACATGTGTTAGTAGAATAAATCCCTGTCCAGCTATAAATTGTTTGGTCGTTTGATTGTTAGTTTCTTCATGTGAACATGTGTTAGTAGAATAAATCCTTATTCTACTATTAACTGATTAAATTGTTTGGACATCTGTTTTGTAGGACAAATCACTGTCCTGCTATTATGTTATTTGGACATGTATACGGTAGTTAGCATATATTGACATATTACTCCCTAATTTAGACATGAGTTATATATATATGTTGATCTATGTAAATAATTGTTAAGTAAAATGAAACTGAAATTGAATGGTAAATTAAATTAGTACCACTGGGATTGCTAAGCCTCTTTTTAGAATTTATAAAGTATGTTTTTGAATTAACTTCAATTCCTTTTTATAATTTATAAAGATTTAAATGTTTTCCAAGTTACACTATTATTTTATAAAGTTATTTGTAGGTAATAACTTGTTCATAAAAGGAGTTTTTACTAAGGGTTTACTTAAGGTGTTTTACAAAAGACATTTCGTAAATGATATTTTACAAATTTTTTTTTATAAAGGATTTAAAAAGGGAAGTTTTACAAATGGTTTGAAATTTAGAAATGGTATTTTTTTTATAAAATTTAACTTGTGAATCTATAAATAAGTATGATAAATAAATTGAAATTATTTATGAAAAAAAGAGATGTGGAAAGAATGTTTGATTTGTATAGCATAATTCGAGTGGTAGAGATTGCCTATAGTTTGTTATATTTTTTTGCTGGGATAGCAACGTAACTGTTGCGCAAACTGCGATCTACGATTCATTTCATGGTGTAATTCGAGAGGCAGAGATTGCCTGCAGTTAAGTTTGGATTTCTCTAGGATGGAGATCATTGAGCTGTGATCCATGGTCGATACCAAATGGTACTTTCCATATCTATTTTTAAAAGATTTCTAAGTATTTTTGAAAAGAATGTTTTGTGAATATACTATTCCGATGAGATAAATAAATGAAGCAATTTCAAATTAGTTTATGAGGCTTTAGTGATTTCAATGGGAAATGTAATCTTTATTTTGATGTTTGTTTGATAGTTAAATAATCGACTATCAAATCTTGGCCCAAATATGTAATCCTTCTTAATTTTGGTGGTAGGAAAACAATTCCCTACTTAACACCAAAGGATTTTAACTCTAGAAATAAATAGGGGAAACACAGGAATTATATGGTACAGTTAGCATTGGTGTTGCTATATTGTATGTATAAACTCGTTTTGTTCTTTTAGGGCGAATGATAATGAGATCCGTCCACTTAAATAGTTTGAGAGTGATCCCCGCTTTTATGCATTGTTTGATTATTTCCTAAAGAACCAGTATTGAGCATTCCGGAATATCGACGATCGGTTTATAGAGCACTCAGGAAGCAAAAGAGCGTACTCATAAGAGATGGCTTGAAATTGTAACCACTCCGAAACCATATACAGTTCTATGGAGGAGTTTCGTGATATATTGAGATGTTGGGATCCATATATAGTTCCAAGACCTGTTGGGGCGCCGAAATCCGTGGGTGATTCCAAGATCTATATTGAGATGTGGAAATCCTTACGTGATTCCAAGAGGCATGGGGTATGGGAATCCATGTAGGGTTCCATGATCTATTTTGGTATAGTGCGTAAGCTAGAATGCCGGATGTATCCTCATCAGCGGTAATGACTAAAACCAGAGATGAGAGATATGGCTAGTAGTGTTGGCAAACCCATAAGGTGTAGTCGACTCCCTTTTCTAATAATATCAATCGGTTTTGGCATGCCGGGAGCGATGCACTCGGTCTTAGCAAGACAAATTATGTTTTTCCTATAGTACCCCGGCTAGATGGGTACAATGCTTCGGAAGGATAACTTTGATCAGTATGCAGGAGGACCATTCTTGAAGTACCGAGGGCACCTCCATGAAAATTCTACACAATTAGTGAATGCGCCTTAGCGATTTTTGATTTTATACCTAGTATTGTTGTGATGTACACTGCACGAGCATCACAACTATTTGGTTATTATTATTTTCACCTTAGACATTATTATAATATCGTTGGATTTTATATAAAAATGTTCTGGTTATCATAAGGTAAAATCCCATCCGTATTTATGTGCAGCGTGGTCTTACGAGATACCTTTGATTCCAAAAATAATAATTTAATTGTTCGAATGTACTCACACTAGACCCATGTCTGACCCAGATTTTTATTTTCTTTCCCTAAAACTCTTGGGTGCTCAAATTTTTACGAGCAGCCAAGTAGTCCAGGTTTTCTACGGATGCATTTTGGGAGGAGCTTAGAGCAGGTGGTTTCACCGATAGCTAGTTATTATCTTATTTCCACTGTATATTATGTATTCTATGTTTGATGTATAAGGACAGACTATTATAACTATTCTAGGACAATAATTGATTATTGTAACTATGATGTATTATTTCAAAATGTCTTGTAAAGTATTATGTGATTAATATATGTTTTTCCGTTGCATTGTGAGATTCTGTGTTTGTTCTTATTTCTTCTATCTTCTACCTATCCTTTTTCGGCCCTAACAATCCGCCTTTTTGTTCAATTTGAGTTAACATATTCGATTTACTATCATCTTAGAGTGTATAGAAAAGTGGATCGTTACAATGCTATAAGAGCAGAAGGTTAAGCGAGAACCTTGGGTTTGGTAGGGCAACTAATTTAGGGTCGGGTAAGTGAGACTCTAGAATGAGTATGAGTGTATTATATATAAGAGTGCGCATTTGTTAGTGATATAAAATGATTTATATTGTGTTTTATAATCGGTTGAGTGGTATATGAATTCTGATCGATGCGTTTAGCCAATGTCATTGATAGGGATTCCTGGGTAAATGAAATAATTTTACCCAGGATATATTTTACATATGAAGAATGATTTTCAAAAATAGTATAGTATAATATAATATTTTTGTGGTGTTGTTATAGGAAATAATAATGCTTTATTATTATAAATAAGGGTTATTTAGTCATGCTCGTTGTTAACGCTAAAATTTGAACGCTAATACCCCGGTGTATGAAGTGTAGTTGTGAAAGCACCACCCGATGATTCGGGAGCAGAGTATAAGCAGAAAATCGCAGAAAAAGCAGTGAATAGCAACGATTTTATAGTGGTTCGGCTCAAGGCAAGCCTACGTCCACTTTAATTCTCTTTATTGCTAAACTGATTACAACTTTACAACAATCTTCAATTACAATTATGACAAGACAAACAACTAGAACTTTGGTAGAGAAGAATTCTTCGAATCCATGTAGATTGCGTTAGATTTTCCCTTGAATTTAGTTGAGATGTCTTTCGAACTTGAAGTGTCGGGTGAGTTGAGAATTCAGCAGAGTATTAGCGCTTGAAATGATTGGCCAAAAGTCCCCCAAATGTTGGAAGTGGTCATGTATTTATAGGAGTTTTCAGCCTTGAGTCGTGAGTCGTACCCGACTCATCGTTAACTCGTAGGCGAGTCAGGTTGGGTCGTGGACGACTCAACAAGTTGAACCCCAGCTTCGTACCAGAGCGCCTTCGATCCTCTGAATATAGAACAAGTCTTAAGTCGTATATGAGTCATTCCTCTTTGATATAAGTATCATGATAGCGGGCTACGACTTAGGAACTTGAGGTCGTGGACGAGTCATGGTGAGTCGTCTCATGTTAACACGCGGCCGACCTACTGGGTTAGCTCACGGCTTGGTCCAAAGTGATAAGTCGTTCACGAGTTATCCAAACGCAACTTTCTTGATGCTAGCATGAGTCGTACACGACTCATCATTGGTCGTAACTCCTCAACGAGTTATCTCATTTCAGCATGGTATTGAACTTGTCCCTGAAGTCTTAGGTCGTTCAACCGTAGCCGTAATTAGGTCGTATCATATTTAAAGTCGCACAACCTTTAAGTCGTAGGCCGTTCATTTTCTTAAGCCATATAGGCCTTAACCTGCTAGGTTTCTTAACTCGTAACATTCCTTCAGTTGCAGATCTTAGGCCGTAGGCTTCTTGAGTCGTAGAGGCTTTAAGTCGTACATATCCTTAACTCGTTAAGTCTTAACTCGTACCAGCTCCTTGAGTCGTACGTTTCTTAGGTCGTAGAGAATTAAGGGTTAACATTTGCCCCTCGAAGTACATGCCTATGTCATAGGTCGTGTGCTTCGACTCATCCTAACTCGTACGTACCGACTCAAGTTCTACTGTCTCGAACTATAAAATGCTTGAGTCGTTTCTCCTTCTCATCACTTTATCCTTAAGCCATTTCTGCCATTACCACGTTCTCTAAACCTTTAAAGACGATCTCGACCCAATTCACACCCAATCCTCTCCAGCAACACACAATCGTAAGCGATTTCTTCTTTCTCTTCGATCGTTGATCATTATCACCTCACGCGCTTAATTCTCCGCCTCCGGTTCGCCCCTTCGAGCCCTATGAGTTTCGTTGGATTGATTGCTGATGAACTTAGGTTTGTCTGGTTTGACTTATGGCGATTCGCCATTCGAGGCGATCCTGCAGTGTGATAGGGTTAAGGTTGTTGCTGTTGGAGAGGCCATTGGATTAACGGGTTAAGAGTTAGAGGGGGAAGCGAGTTGGCCGAATAGAGTAGGAGATTGCCCCATGTACGACTTAGCAACTTCCATGCGACCCAGTGGCCTTTGCAATTAACTTTAATCCGACCTAGCAAGTTTTGCGACTTAAGTCATGAGTCGTGACCGAGTTAGAACTTAGAAGATTTCTTGTTGTTTTTGAACCGCAGCCCTCCTTCTGTTCCTTGACTTACGACTTAGAGCATAGCTGACCTAATGCATTGACGACTTAAGATTGAAACGGCTTAACTTTATTCGCCTCATAATTCCAAGGTTGTAGGCGAGTTAGTGCTTAAGTCGTCTACGACTTAGCACTTGGCACTGTTGTATGGATTTTGAACTGTTGAACTTTGCTGCATTCTTTTATAGATTACTTTAACTTGTAAGCTAGCAATCTGTTTGATACAACATTTACAGAAAATTGGGACGAATATACTGCCGTTGATTGCCCACATCAAATGACAGATTAGTTAACAACAGATGATTAACTTAAATAAATTGTGTGAATGAAGTGCTTTCAACTTATCAATTTCAAGTAAAATATTAAAGCAACACTGAAATAGTCAATTGAAATCGGCCAGCTTGCACTAATATTATGCTTGAACTTTAGATCAACAAGTTCTGAAATTTTTACAATTGATCAATCATCGACTAGTTCAATTCCAGTTATATTTACTTGTCATTTTTATTAGTTCTGCACGACACTCCACACTTTTAGGAAACGTGCACCTTCACATTTGAATATCCAGTTGCTTGTGTAGAATGGATTCTCAGTAGGAGGATACAACGGTTCAGACTGGGGAGGCAACTGTTATTCCAGCTTCACTAGCCAATCCTCCCGAAAGAGCCCCTACCACACTATCATACAAAGTTTTTCGCCAGTTGTGTGGTCAGTTTGGCATTGCTGAATCAGATGCTATTCTTCCGAAAGAAGTAATACTGCCG
The DNA here is from genome assembly GCA_030765085.1 of Allium cepa. Lineage (NCBI taxonomy): Eukaryota > Viridiplantae > Streptophyta > Magnoliopsida > Asparagales > Amaryllidaceae > Allium > Allium cepa. The sequence continues at coordinate 593,331,559 of CM060937.1, forward strand.
ACGTAGCACCTCTCAGCTTTGTAACAGTTAATCGACAAATGTGCCTGAACGGGGCCATCCCTCCTTTCAACAACTTTCTCGAGCATCTTCTTCGTCGACTGGCCATTTCTCCATCCCAGCTACACCCCAATGGCTAAGCCATCCTAATGGGGTTGTGCATGTTATTTGGGAGAACGTTTAATCGACTTTCGGACTTTGACGAAATCTGTTACTTATGCTCCTTTACCCGGACCAAAGATCATCCTTCCATTACCGTTGTGAGAAGTGCCCGAAACCGCAAATTAATCGTTGGCCTTCCCGACACTGCTCATGGGTTCCTGACCCAGTTCATCTTTGTTCGATGCCCCCCGGGGTTCTATGCTGTGTGGAGGGAAGGAAGTGAGATCGTCTATCTCTACTTCTTCTATTCTTTGAGTTTTGCGAATTCTGAACTATCAAGTGCTAACTTTGTTTTTCCATTTCAGCGCTCCCCCCTTTATCTAAAGATCCCAGCCACAAGCCAACTTTAGAGAGGCTCATGGCTATCCCAATTGAAGAGCGGGACATAAAATTTCTGTTGAATGACGAATTCCTTCATCAGTTTGGACTCCTTCACCCTTCTCGTTCCACTCAGCTTTGTGAAGTTCCCGATTCTCCAACGGAGGCTGAAAAGCTTATGCCAAAAGATCCCTCCACTGAAACTTTACTAGTGAAGTGCCCCACTCTCACTGATGTTGCGGGGCCGTCTAGCAATTTGACACTTGCCCCAGTTATCGAAGAGGAATAACCTCCACGATCTTCCGGGAGATCTGCTGACGAAGGAGTTGAGAAAGCAAGTCCCAAAAAGCATGATGGTGATGATGTTTTTGAGGGGTTGAGCGACCTAATTGTGACTTCACAAGAACTTTTTATATATGATGTTTCCAAAACTATCTCTCCTGTAATCGAGGCGACATCTTCTCTACAACAAATGCCAACTCCTCCTACTCAAGTTATCACCACCTCTACTCCACAGAGTGGCCTGTAGCTTGATGCGTGTAGTTTACACATTACACAACACTTAGGATTTTTCAGCACTTGTTTGTGTTTGACTTCTTTTCTCTAAAGGCTTTTAAGGCTTGTCTTTTTGCCTTTCAGATCCTTCAATGGGGTGTAGCGGCAGCGGCTCTTACTATAAAGACTTTCAGCGCTATGGAGGGCATGGCAACTATGATTATAGACGCTACCTTACTGGTCCCAGAGAAACCGATGAGCAGAGAGCTGCTCGAAAAGCTAGAGAGAGGAGAGAATATGAAGAACGTCATGAGAGGGTAGATGTGCGACAAGAGTCTTCTTCAAGAGGCGATGACTCTCACAAACGTAAAACACATGATGGTCGGGGGAAGAGCCACATTGTTGAGGACCCGAGCAAGCGAGCCAAACCTAGTGAGAAGCACGCATCTGCAATATCTGAAAAGTTTGACGCTCCCATCTCTATCGACATTCCTTCCAAATCCCCTGCTCTTGAAGGAAGCGCTATTCAAACACTTCTTAATAGGCCTTCATATCGTGTTGAAAGGGGCCCACCGACCCAACAGAGCCGATTCCCGAATTGGTGCTTGAAGGGGGTTCGCTTCGATCTTAATTTAGTTCCCATTGATAAAGAAGCCATGTACCAAAATCTTGATGCCGTCAGACTTGATATTGAAAGAATGTCTGGATGGCAAAAGCTTGTTGATGAACTCCAAAGGGTCAATCGGGCCAAATATCGAGGCGATGCTGACTATGGAGAACGATAAGTCGGAATGGCAGAAGATTCTTGACCAGCACAACATCGAGATGAAAAACATAACCGAGTATAACGAGAAACTTGAAGCTGAAGTCAAGCAGCTTAAAGACGATCTTACCACCTCTTCTAACACTTACACTCAAAGAGAAGAGGTGCTACAAAAACAAGTGCGGGATGCACATGCTGGCCAAAGAGATGCCGAAGCTAAAGTTGAGAGGCTAGAAGAGGTCGTAAAGAATTACCGCACTGATGCCGCTCAGTTGCGGAGTAAAATGAGCGCCCAAGACATGGAGATTGAAGCGTTAAAAGCTCAACTTGCTAAAACTGAAAAAGAACGAGATGAGGCCATGGCTGGTAAAATCGCAGCTGAAGAATCTATTCAAACCATGGAAGCCAACGTCAGTTCAAATCTATTCGACTTTTACTTGCACAGCGTCTTGGGACACGGCAGTCTCTCTTTTCTCGGTCCTAAATACGAAATCACCTTGGCTGAAGTGTGGGAAGCCGCTCTCGACATGTTCAGAGGCGCCGGGTATACCGAGGAAGAGCTTGAGGCGCGCTATCTAGATGAGGAAACTCGTGCTGCTCTTGCGAAGGGAAAAGAGCAACTCGCCAGAGTGCGGACTGGGATGGCGGAAGAGGAATGTTCTGAAAAAGAATTACCACCTACTACCTCTGTTCGTCCTTTAGTTTCTCCTGGTGCTGACATCACAGGTTCCAGTGCTCATTCCCCACCTCCTACAAGAACCGGGGTAACTACCCATACTGATGATGAGGCTTTGGAGGATATTGGAGCTCAAAATTATGAGATTGAACTAACGAAGCAAATATCTTCAGGTAACTTTGACATTGGTGCGATTCAGGTGGATTGCCTGCTTGCTCCTCAAAAGTTTGATGAGCTTCTCGATTACTTCTTGAATCTTGACGAACCCATATCTCCCTTCTTTTGGGGAGATACTAATATTTTTAACTTCTCTTCTTCTGCAGTTGAAACACCAAGTGCTGTGCAAACTTCGCCTCCTCCGGTTATCCCTCCTCCGTCTCTTCAGGTGGCTCCTCCTTCTGCTTCACAGCCCGGGTCACAAGAGGAGCAAATAGAGGCTCTTCATGGCTTAGATGACCCTATCGCTTCGCAAGAGCAGAAAGACGAGGGACTTGAGGGAGGTGAGATACCTCCGGAGCGGACTACTTATGATGACATAATTTTGTCTGCTCTTGTTACTCCAGGGAGTGAGTCTTCTTCGAAGAGGAGAAAGAAGCACGGAACATCGAAGAGGAGGGGGAAGAAAATCATTGCTACTGAAGAGGAACCGGAAGTTGCACCAGTTGCACCTCCCTCTCCTTCTTCCCTTATGCCTACAGACCGACCTGAAAAGCTAATCATTCGGCCGGGTAAAGGGTCCAAAGGTGGTAAGAAGAAATGAAGATTCCAGCTTTTAGCTTCTTGTCTTTTGCATGTACTGGTCGAGAATTGTGCGGGTACCGGCCCCTGCTTTTTATTTTGAAACTTGTATCTGCAATACAGTTGAATAAAATGATCCTTTATTTGTACAGACTCCTGTTTGAATTTGAGAATGCATTTATTATTCATTTTTGCATAAGTTTATTTATATGATATTGCAGCGGGCTTATGGCATGTTGTTTGAGCATTACTTTTGCCGATGTGGCTATACCATATTGTATGTAATTATACCATGTTGCCCCTATACCATAAGCTTGCTGCAATATTTTATACTTCGAGGGGACTTGCACTCTTATTTTCTGAAGAATAATTATTTCATTCTTGAAGAAATTTTTCGTAGAGTACAACTCCCTTCATATAAGTTTTTACGCTCTGTCCTTCGAAGAAATCACTTTTTTCTTTTGCTTATGTACACATTTTACCAAGTGAATTCTTCTATGAGGTAAAGCGGGCCTCTGAAGGGTACTTTAACTTTCTTTTTTTTTTGTTTTTTTTTTGAGGAAGATTATTTTCCAGAATTGGTAAATCACTCTTCCTTTGAAAGTTAAAGTGTGCTTTTAATGAGGATTTTTTTAAAAACATAGAAAGTTGTACCTCTGAGGAGGGATTTTTCACGTTTCAACACTTGGAAGTTTTATTTCAATCTTGGTGAAACGTATACCTCCAAAGAGTTGTGCCTTTGAAGAAAGCCTTTTCACGTTTCAACACTTGGAAGTTTTATTTCAATCTCGGTGAAACGTGGGCTTCCGAAGAGGTCTTTCTTCTTGATTGTGTCTCCAGGAGGAGGTCTTTATTTTGTTTTGCATTTCAACTTTGGTGAAGTGAAACTCTGAAGAGCGGCTACTTCAACTCCTGGTGAAATGTGCCTCCGAAAAGGTCTTTATTTTGTTTTGCATTTCAACTTTGGTGAAGTGAAACTCCGAAGAGCGGCTACTTCAACTCCTGGCGAAATGTGCCTCCGAAAATGTCTTTATTTTGTTTGCATTTCAACTTTAGTGAAGTGAAATTCCGAAGAGCGGCTGTTACACTTCAACTCCTGGTGCAATGTGCCTCCGAAGAGGTCTTTATTTTGTTTGCATTTCATCTCTGGTGAAGTGAAACTCCGAAGAGCGGTTGTAACACTTCAACTCCTGGTGAAATGGGCCTCCGAAGATTGCCTGGAAGTTACTCTCTCATGGTTGTGTAGGATCTAGATTTAACCCTAGAGGGGGGGGGTGAATAGGGTTATAGCAAATTTTATCGATTTTATACACAGAAAAATAAATATGCAGAAAAGTAAATCACACACAAAATTTACCCAGCTTCGGCAATCCCTGCCTACTGCTGCATTCACAGATTTCTATTAGAATTAAACAGTATCACGCTTACAAACACTCTACTAGACTCGCAGACATTTGCTCCACGCTCACAAACACTCTACTAGACTCGCACACCCTGCTCGCAAACATTTGCTCCACGCTCACAAACACTCTACTAGACTCGCACACCCTGCTCCGCCTATAGAGTTTCGCTTACTCGCAAACTTTGCCTCCCGCCTATAGAGCTTCGCTTACTCGCAAACTCTGCTCCCGCCTATACAGCTTTGCAAACTCGCACACCCTGCTCACTGAACTAATTCTAACTAGACAATCTGACACTACCTAAACCCTAGGTGGTGATTTACAAATTCTTTGATTCGTAAAACAAAAACAATAATTAAAAAACAATAGAAAATAGCCCTAAAACTAATTATAATAAAGCCTTAAATTAAAAAACAAAACCCCCTTTTTTTAATAAGACCGGCCCACTAATTAGAAATTTGCTTCCCCTTTCTCCTTTTTATTTTATCGGCCTGGTTCCCTTTTTTTTTTGCTTGAGAATAATGCCGGCCGTTGTTTTCTTCTTTCTGAGATTAGGGCTTGTAAAATTGGGGCTTTCGATCTCTCTGCTCTGGAAATTAGGGCTTGAAGTCGCCGGCTTTAATTCGATCGATCCATTGATATTTTGCGTGTCGCCTTGATCGATTTATTCCTTGTTGCTTATGCGGCTGCTTCGATGGAGTTCGTGTTCGAATTGGTATGTTCTTTTTATTGCTTGCAATTGCTTGATTTCTGTATTGCGAACTCCTACTTATGCCGATGATGATAATTTGGTTTTTATAGGGTTCGATCCCCTGAGTTTTCGTTCGTATATTCGTGTTTGAATTTGTCAATGAATTACCTCGGCCACTTGATGATGCTTGAATGTTTGAGATTGATTCTGACTTCTTCAAATTACTTGAACAACACGGTTTCGAATTCATGTGTTGACCACGGCTTTAATTTGTGACATTTGACTTTGTCACACGTATATTTTTGACTTGTTTAATCATCTTGATTGACACAGCTTCAGTCATCTTTGCATTCCTCCACTGTAGCATTGATTTCGTGATTTTTCACTTTGTTGCTCGGTTACTGATGCATTAGTTGTTGGCATATTTGCTTTGTACTTCATTTGAGGTTGTAGCTTTGGTCTTTGTTGCTCTGGTCCTGTTGCCTTCAGTTGCTTGTTGAAGATATTGCACTGCATCACCACTGTTCTTTGCATTTGTACGTATGAATGTGCTCACTGTTGTATTACAGTACACTGCATATTAGTCTTCTCATGTTTGAGGCTGTGCTTTCATTGACATTTGTTCACTTTGATTCTGCATAACTTGTAGCTTGCTGTACATATGAACTTGCAGTTTTCTGTCCACCTGTATCATGCTTGGCTTTGTGTAGTTGATGTTGTACACTGTCTTGTGCATTGCCCCATTCACTGTTGCTGTGCAGTTGCAATGCCTTGCTTGGTCTCTGTTACATGCTTGCTGTTGCATGCTTGTGATATTCATGTTGATTTGATGATGCTGGTATTTGCTGATATATTACTTTGAATTGCATACACTTTATGTTGACATTTTCTTTGACACAGATGCTACACTTGTTCATTGTTGTTCAAGTGTACTTGTCTTCATAAAATTGTCACTGTGCTTCTGACCTTTCTGGTCTCTGATCATTGCTTGGTCATCTTGGTGGCTTGAGCATTTGGTCTGTGTTGCATTGTTCCATGTGTCTTGCCTTTGACTGTTTGCATACACTTTTGGTCATGTGGTACTCATTTGCCACTGAGTTGCATTGAATAGCTGGTCTTTGTAGTTGTTTATTTGAGTCAGTGCTTCACCATACTTGTTGTTGCAGTATTCATGTTGTTGTTGGTGGCAATCTTGTATGCTGCTGTTTGCATTTGGTCTTGATCATACTTGATGTCATGATTTTCCTGGTTTCACTTGTGTACATTTTCGAGTTGCACACTGCTGCTTGTACTTGTAGTCTTGGCCAGTTGACTGTTGCTTTGAGTTGTTCATTGCTTGGTCTCTGTTGCCTTGAATTTCTGGTTGGAGCTGTGCACACGAGTTGGCGAGGCAATGCACACGTGTATGAATGTACACGTGTGTATTGCAGCCACTTATGATTACCTGTCCCTGTAATATCTATGTGCACGACTTTGTGATGAATTCAAGTGTGAATGATGACGAACAACCCAAATAACTGAGGCAAACGATATTTTCAAAAATCGTATTTCATTTTATATTGCAAAAATATTTCTTTTTCAATTTTACTGCGTTAGTGAATATTTTTGCAGATTTCTCAGATGCTGGATTCAAACTGGCATGCGGTTGAAGACAAAATACGAGTGTGAGTGATATGTAGTGAGGTTATCAATGTAAAAATATTTGTGATGTAATCGTGATGTAATCAAAAATGTATATGTATAGTGAGAGCATGAATTTGTACTATTCAAGATTGTAATAAATATTTGTTTGAATAAAATTTCTGTTTGAATTCAAAATCTGTGTAACTTATTCTATTCGAATTCAAATTCAAATTCTGTGTAATTTATTTTATTCAACAAATATTTATTTAATCTATGAAAAACAAAATAGTACATTACCAAATACATTTAAATGATTATATATGTTTATTATCATCAAACAAAAATCATATAGCGCAAAGTGCATATTCAACAATCTCCCCCTTTTGATGATAACAAACATATATTTAAGATTTTGAATATATTAAATGTATTTGATAATTTCATTTGCTCCCCCTATTTGAATGCTTCCTTTTTATGTGATACTCCCCCTACATATATGCATACAAATAAAAATATGTAAATGAGCCTATATGCAAATTGAAAGTTATTTGACCTTTGCTTGATTCTATTTGACAAAAACTTAACTTTTCTCTCCCCCTTTTGTTATCAGCAAAAGAATAATAGTGTTATAAAATAGGGATGAAGTGATAGACATGAATCAAACATTTAACTCAATTAAATATAAATATCAAATTTCAATAAAACTCAAACAAAAATCATAATTACCCTTGTTAAGCGCATATTCCACTTTCAGAAGTGATGGGGATAAAATCATCAAAAATCATACAATTCTGTCTATTTGTGGTATATTTATTTCAGGAAATTTGAATATCTACTGACCATGCATAACCGTTAGGACTTTTAAATGAGATTAGTAGTATTCCAATTTAATTTAAAAATGAAATCAAGTATCTTCTAACCACGCATGACCGTGAAGACTTTTAAATGGGATTAGAATCAACTTGTCTATTAAATCAATTATTTTTGATATGCATTCCATACATGCATAACCGTGAGGACTTTTAAATGAGCATGGAAGCACATAATCAAGAATCCAAGTAATTCACCCATGCATAACCGTGAGGACTTTTAAATGAGAGTGAATACTTTGGATATTTATTTTTATTGCTAAATATAATAAGTTGAAGCACAAATAATTTCCTTCATGGATTTAAAGATGTTGAAGAACAAATGATTTCCTTTGTAAACTACCACAAATTTACATACTATGTGTAATTTTGATGAGTGATGATCGATAGAAAGATGATAGAAATAGAAATAGTCATGGAATTTTTACCCAACAAAAAGTTTTTATAACTCTTGTTATGAAATTCTAAATAAATTTTCTAATTATACTTTCTCGAGTTATAATATATGATAAATATCAACACTTATCTCTTTTTCAATCACTATTCATCTTTTCGATAATCAAAGGGAGTTAGATTAGTTAAAATAGTCATTTAAAATCAAATTAAAAATTATAAAATCAATTTTTCAAAAATGACTAATCTGAAAATATGGTCAAACATGATTTTCTCGAGGGAGTTCTATAAGAAAATTTTCTGCTATTTGAAAATTATTTCAAGTGAAAAATATGCAGATATTTTCTTTGAAAAAAAAACGATGCAGCAAATGAATGTTTCAAAATAATTAATCACGTTACACTTAGTAATTTTTCTATCAACCATATTACCAGTGTAATCTGCATCTGAATTTAAATTTCACTCAATATTCACCCGTTGAATTTGATTAACCAAAACATGAAGTGTGCACCAAGAATTTCAAACTTAACATCAATTTAAATGGCATTCTTTTGAATTTGAATTGAAGTCGTGTTAACACTCAAACACATATCATGGTGTTAATTTCAGAAACCATAGGATAAACAAGTTCATGAGTAATCAACAGTCAATCAACATCATAATTATTTCAAAAACAATTTCTTGAAATTTCAACAATTTTTAAAATCCTTTTTCACATGAATTTGAAATCGTGCAAATTTACAAGCAGTGACCAAAAAATATCTACGTGTAGCATGAGTAATCAAATACCATCATTTGACCGAACAAATTTATATGGATTAGTTCAAAGTTGAGAATCTGATTGGTCATCGATTAAGCACAAATCAATGTCATAAATAAGAACAAGTCAAAAATTTCTTAAAATCCTTTTTATAATTTTTTAAATAGAATTCATTAGGATTTTAAGTTGAAGCCATGTAAATAGAAGAAACCGTGAATATAGATTTAGCCAAAAATATTATCGTCAATCAATAAAAGCACCATCAGCAATCCAAATTAATCGATATAAAGTATTTCAAGGATTGTAGTGTTTTTGGCATAAAAGCATAATTGGACAACAATTTTGAAAAAAAAAGAAAAAAAAAGAAAAAAAAAATATCAGAATCAAAATTATCATCTTTTATTCATCTCAATATTGGCTGATTTTAATTCAGAGTATGGTGCAGATAATCACATTTAAAAACAATTACCTGTTTTACCTTTACGATAATTTTTCGTGATTGCCCATTGTGATTCTGTCACCTTTATACTAGGCTAAGGAACTTTGCTTTGTCGCCCGTTGTGTTTCTGGAACAGCCGAAATCCAGAGAACACTGTTGTTGTTCCTTAGCCTGCCACCACACCTACACGATGAAAGATTTATGTGACCTATTTGTTTTTATAGGTCCATGATTGTTAGTGGCAGAATATGGAAAATATGTTTTTGGAGACCCGAAACTATTTATATATGTTCCTTTTGGCACCCAAATTTGTTTGACTTTCAAAGATTTTATATTTGTGCCTTTTGGAACCCAAATTGGTATAGTTTTCACATGTTTGGGTCTATACCAACAATTATTGTGATTGTGTCCATATTTTCTACAAATCGTGCACATTGAATTTTCTTGATTAATCTCATTTCTAACATATTCAGTGTGAGTATATCCAAGTCCTTGTCTATCAATATTGATAGTTTGTTTTCCTATTAACATATTCAACAATTTTTCACTTTTTGAAAATTTATCTAAAGTCGTTGACAATTGTTGGACTTGTGTTTTGAGAGATTCATTTTCATTTATCAATTGTGTGCACTTTTCAATAGAATTCTCTCTCCTATTATTTTCATTCTCTTTTAAAATCAGAATTTCATTTTCAAGTAATTTTATATTGAATTCTGATCTTTCAATTTCCTTCTCGAATGTTGGACACTTACCACACTTAGGGATCTTACTTTGATAGGTTTTAACTAATTTGTCGAGTTGCTCATTTAATTCTAACAAAGTATCATTTTGTGATTCAAGTTTGGCATATTTCTCCCTAAGTCGTTTAAAACAGCCATTTACCTTATGGAAATAAATAAGTAATTTATAGTGAGTAAGTTTTGATACCTCGCTTGGCTCGTCGTCGTCGCTATCGGTTATATTCCCATGAAGGCACATATCTGCTTCCTCACTTTCACTGCTATCGCTTTTATTCCACTTGGCTGCAAATTTCCTTTTTGAATTCTCTGTTCGTAATGCCAGCTCGGTTGCTCCATCATCATCATCCTCATCACAACTGCTATTTACCAATCCTGTTAAGCATATTTCTTTAACTGAGTCAGTTGTGGAGGACTTCTCATTGCTGTTGACTTTTGCACCATATATTGCATCGAGGGTATTCCAGATTTTCTGTGCATTTTCACTAAGAGAAACAAAATTAAAATTATCACGATTAATATGAGAATATAATATATGCATAGTAAGAGCATTAATCGAGATACTTTCCTTATCGGTTTTATCACACCCATTTTCAATAATATCCCAACATTTAATATTAACAGATTTTAAATAAAATTCCATTTTCAATTTCCAGTTCAAAAAATCTGTTCCATCGAAAATAGAAGGAATAATATTGAAATTACCCTCAAAAATATTATCTGGTGGATTCATGACTCTAGAGTTAAAGAAAAATACCGGGCTCTGATACCACTTGTAGGATCTAGATTTAACCCTAGAGGGGGGGTGAATAGGGTTATAGCAAATTTTTATCGATTTTATACACAGAAAAATAAATATGCAGAAAAGTAAATCACACACAAAATTTACCCAGCTTCGGCAATCCCTGCCTACTGCTGCATTCACAGATTTCTATTAGAATTAAACAGTATCACGCTTACAAACACTCTACTAGACTCGCAGACATTTGCTCCACGCTCACAAACACTCTACTAGACTCGCACACCCTGCTCGCAAACATTTGCTCCACGCTCACAAACACTCTACTAGACTCGCACACCCTGCTCCGCCTATAGAGTTTCGCTTGCTCGCAAACTTTGCCTCCCGCCTATAGAGCTTCGCTTACTCGCAAACTCTGCTCCCGCCTATACATCTTTGCAAACTCGCACACCCTGCTCACTGAACTAATTCTAACTAGACAATCTGACACTACCTAAACCCTAGGTGGTGATTTACAAATTCTTTGATTCGTAAAACAAAAACAATAATTAAAAAACAATAGAAAATAGCCCTAAAACTAATTATAATAAAGCCTTAAAATTAAAAAACAAAACCCCCTTTTTTTAATAAGACCGGCCCACTAATTAGAAATTTGCGTCCCCTTTCTCCTTTTTATTTTATCGGCCTGGTTCCCCTTTTTTTTTGCTTGAGAATAATGCCGGCCGTTGTTTTCTTCTTTCTGAGATTAGGGCTTGTAAAATTGGGGCTTTCGATCTCTCTGCTTTGGAAATTAGGGCTTGAAGTCGCCGGCTTTAATTCGATCGATCCATTGATATTTTGCGTGTCGCCTTGATCGATTTATTCCTTGTTGCTTATGCGGCTGCTTCGATGGAGTTCGTGTTCGAATTGGTATGTTCTTTTTATTTCTTGCAATTGCTTGATTTCTGTATTGCGAACTCCTACTTATGCCGTTGATGATAATTTGGTTTTTATAGGGTTCGATCCCCTGAGTTTTCGTTCGTATATTCGTGTTTGAATTTGTCAATGAATTACCTCGGCCACTTGATGATGCTTGAATGTTTGAGATTGATTCTGACTTCTTCAAATTACTTGAACAACACGGTTTCGAATTCATGTGTTGACCACGGCTTTAATTTGTGACATTTGACTTTGTCACACGTATATTTTTGACTTGTTTAATCATCTTGATTGACACAGCTTCAGTCATCTTTGCATTCCTCCACTGTAGCATTGATTTCGTGATTTTTCACTTTGTTGCTCGGTTACTGATGCATTAGTTGTTGGCATATTTGCTTTGTACTTCATTTGAGGTTGTAGCTTTGGTCTTTGTTGCTCTGGTCCTGTTGCCTTCAGTTGCTTGTTGAAGATATTGCACTGCATCGCCACTGTTCTTTGCATTTGTACATATGAATGTGCTCACTGTTGTATTACAGTACACTGCATATTAGTCTTCTCATGTTTGAGGCTGTGCTTTCATTGACATTTGTTCACTTTGATTCTGCATAACTTGTAGCTTGCTGTACATATGAACTTGCAGTTTTCTGTCCACCTGTATCATGCTTGGCTTTGTGTAGTTGATGTTGTACACTGTCTTGTGCATTGCCCCATTCACTGTTGCTGTGCAGTTGCAATGCCTTGCTTGGTCTCTGTTACATGCTTGCTGTTGCATGCTTGTGATATTCATGTTGATTTGATGATGCTGGTATTTGCTGATATATTACTTTGAATTGCATACACTTTATGTTGACATTTTCTTTGACACAGATGCTACACTTGTTCATTGTTGTTCAAGTGTACTTGTCTTCATAAAATTGTCACTGTGCTTCTGACCTTTCTGGTCTCTGATCATTGCTTGGTCATCTTGGTGGCTTGAGCATTTGGTCTGTGTTGCATTGTTCCATGTGTCTTGCCTTTGACTGTTTGCATACACTTTTGGTCATGTTGTACTCATTTGCCACTGAGTTGCATTGAATAGCTGGTCTTTGTAGTTGTTTATTTGAGTCAGTGCTTCACCATACTTGTTGTTGCAGTATTCATGTTGTTGTTGGTGGCAATCTTGTATGCTGCTGTTTGCATTTGGTCTTGATCATACTTGATGTCATGATTTTCCTGGTTTCACTTGTGTACATTTTCGAGTTGCACACTGCTGCTTGTACTTGCAGTCTTGGCCAATTGACTGTTGCTTTGAGTTGCTCATTGCTTGGTCTCTGTTGCCTTGAACTTCTGGTTGGAGCTGTGCACACGAGTTGGCGAGGCAATGCACACGTGTATGAATGTACACGTGTGTATTGCAGCCACTTATGATTACCTGTCCCTGTAATATCTACGTGCACGACTTTGTGATGAATTCAAGTGTGAATGATGACGAACAACCCAAATAACTGAGGCAAACGATATTTTCAAAAATCGTATTTCATTTTATATTGCAAAAATATTTCTTTTTCAATTTTACTGCGTTAGTGAATATTTTTGCAGATTTCTCAGATGCTGGATTCAAACTGGCATGCAGTTGAAGACAAAATACGAGTGTGAGTGATATGTAGTGAGGTTATCAATGTAAAAATATTTGTGATGTAATCGTGATGTAATCAAAAATGTATATGTATAGTGAGAGCATGAATTTGTATTATTCAAGATTGTAATAAATATTTGTTTGAATAAAATTTCTGTTTGAATTCAAAATATGTGTAACTTATTCTGTTCGAATTCAAATTCAAATTCTGTGTAATTTATTTTATTCAACAAATATTTATTTAATCTATGAAAAACAAAATAGTACATTACCAAATACATTTAAATGAATATATATGTTTATTATCATCAAACAAAAATCATATAGCGCAAAGCGCATATTCAACAGGTTGGAGGGTCATGACTCCTCCAATCTTTTTTGGTTGAGTAGAGGACTTTCTTTTTTACGGCATATGCTTCGTTAGAGGTCTTTATCCTCCGAAGAGTTGTGCCTCCGAAGAGGACTTTAGTTGTTCCTTGTCCACTTGCTTATGCCTTTTCAGTGATCCTCTATATATATATATATTTTCTTTTCAAGCTTGCACTCCCTTCTCTTACAAGTAGCTTGTTTAATCCAAAGAATTGTACTTCATTGCTAGGCCAGTTCACGAGAACGGACATAAGCTTCTTAATTGGATGTTTGTTTGTTCACACTTCTCAATTTATTAGCTAAAGGCCGTTTTCGGCGAAATCACTGACCGTTCAATTGAAGCACTTCTTATCTAGGATTTAAGCTCGGGAATTTTGCGACTTGGAATTTGTTTGTTGAATGATAACAAGAATCACTTGGTCTTGTAATGTGCAAGTTCTGTTTTCGTTGCCTGCAAAAATTTAAATCGACATTTCAGTAATACATTTAATGTACTTTTCATATCGAAAATAAGGCAAACATGTAATAATAATAAGGAACACAAGATTTATAGTGGTTCGGCCAAGAATATGGGCCTACATCCACTTTATAGTCTTTCATTATTCACTTGCATTGGTTTTACAATCGCTTTCAATTACAGGAATCATACATTCATAATTCTTTTTACAATATTTCAACAAAGTTATCAAGTAAAGTATGGACGCAAGTGATTGCTGTTCCAAGCTCTTGGAATTTGATCTCCTTCGACAGTAGTGAGTTTGAATGTGCCATCCAGAAGCTTTTGACCTATGACATATGGTCCTTCCCAATTTGGCCCAAACACACCTGTCGCTGTCATAATTCTCTTTAGGACTAGATCTCCAATTTCAAAGCTGCGTTGGCGAACTTTGGAATTGAAATGTCTGGCTATCGTTTGCTGATGAGATGCGATTCTGAGCTCAGCCTCTTCTCTTTTTTCATCAAGGAGATCTAGTGCCTCAAGCTGTAGTTTCTCATTCTTCTATGAAGTACCCTTCAGAGGCCCGCTTTACCTCATAGAAGAATTAACTTGGTAAAATGTGTGCATAAGCAAAAGAAAAAAGTGATTTCTTCGAAGGACAGAGCGTAAAAACTTATATGAAGGGAGTTGTACTCTACGAAAAATTTCTTCAAGAATGAAATAATTATTCTTCGGAAAATAAGAGTGCAAGTCCCCTCGAAGTATAAAATATTGCAGCAAGCTTATGGTATGGGGGCAACATGGTATAATTACATACAATATGGTATAGCCATATCGGCAAAAGTAATGCTCAAACAACATGCCATAAGCCCGCTGCAATATCATATAAATAAACTTGTGAAAAAATGAATAATAAATGCATTCTCAAATTCAAACAGGAGTCTGTACAAATAAAGGATCATTTTATTCAACTGTATTGCAGATACAAGTTTCAAAATAAAAAGCAGGGGCCGGTACCCGCACAATTCTCGACCAGTACATGCAAAAGACAAGAAGCTAAAAGCTGGAATCTTCATTTGGTCGAATGTTTTCTTGAAGAGGATATTGCAGGATGCGCCAAAATCAATGAGAACTCTTCTGACAATAGCTGGCCCGATACCAGCCGAGATGACTAAGGGATCCAGGGTAGGAGCTTCAATACTTGCGGAATCCCTGGCTCTGAACACAATATCATCATTGAAAGTTCTCTGTTGTTTCAGGGGAGTAGTGTCTTCCAAAACAAAGACATCTTCTTCGGCCGGTACATATTTCAAAGCCCTGGTATATCTCTCCATCTCACCCCAGCTTCTGCCTGCTGGGTGAGGTCCTCCCATAATGACATTGATAACAGGCCTTCCGGATTCATGCCCTGTAGCCTTCTCACCTGTCCTGGGTTGATGAGCAGGAGCTCGTTGCCCCTGACTAGTCGAAGAGGGATTGCTGCTATTCTTTTCCACAAATTGCTGCAGCTTGTTTTCCCTTATCAATTCTTCAATCAAAATTTTCAATTCGCGGCATTCATCGGTATCATGACTGGGTTGATTATGGAAGCGGCAAAACTTTCCGCTTTGTACAGATTTTTTCCCGGTTCTCAGAACGGGAGGTTTAGGATAATCAACAGAATCTTTAGTGGCAAGGTAAATACACTCCGGCGTATCCGATAAGGGAGTATATTCCGATGGCTTGAAGGAACGAGGCTTCTTCAGATTTTTCTGTCTTTTCCCATCATTATTTTCCCTTTTCTGTCCTACAGATTCATTCTTGCGTGGGGCAGCAACATTATCTTCATCTTTTTCCAATGCTGCCTTTACCGGTACAGGACGGCTTTCCAGACGTATGAACTCATCCGCTTTCTTGTAGAATTTTTCAAGGGAATTTGGTTCCTTCATGTTAAGCCATTTTCCAAATTCGCTCGACTTGTCGATGGCCCTCATCAGATAGGTCAAGATCATCTGTGGTTCTGCATTGTCTACCTCGGCCTGCGCTATATTAAAGCGATTCAAGAAAGATATGATAGTCTCACCTGGATTCTGCTCTAAACTTGACAACGACATAATATCTTTGGCTTTTGAAGCGTATAGTCTGAACTGCTCCTTGAATTTCCGGGTTAAGTCAGAAAACTGATCTATAGACCGGATTGGCAACTTGGTGAACCAAAGCAGAGCTACACCTTCCAGATATACAGGAAAATATTGGCACTTTATTTCATCAGAAGCTCTGGCACCCGTCATGTGCCAATCATACTTATACAAGAATTCGTTCGGATCACTTGTTCCTTTGTAAGCTGGGATAGTTGGAGGGACGAACTTCCTTGGGAACTCAGCCTTTAAGATTCTTTCGGTAAACGGGGTTTTACTTGGAGCGAAACCCCATTCCTTCTCATCTTCATTCCTTTGCATGCTTTCCTTCATGATTTGTCGAACCATTTCAGAAAGATATCCCTCATCATTTCGAGCTTTAGATCCACCAACTTCAGGAAATGTCCGCTTAAAGGGGCTAGCAGCCCTCTCAGGAATGTTTCTTTCTTCATCCTCATGAATGTTGCCAGCAAAGTTCCTTTCATTACCCGTTGGTTTACGGTTTACCCCAAGCAAGTCATTCAACTTATTCAAAATTAGGGCATTTTGGGTGTTCTGAGCTTCCAATTGTGCACTTTGGGCATTTATCTGCTGGTTCAGCCCTAAGATTACAGCATCCAACTCCGCTTTTGTAACTCCAACAGGTGGAGTGGCTTGATTAAGTACTGGGGAAGCGGAGGTTCCCTCTTGAACATTTCCAGATCTAACAGATCTACTCCTTCTCCCTGGAGCCATGATTTCAGATAAACTTCTAGTCTTCAGAGATGTTACTTCGACAAACTTCCGTGGAGCAATGATGACGATTTGCCTGAGTTCAGTTCTCAGTGAAAGCACCAAAAATGTTAACGCTAAAATTTGAACGCTAACACCCCGGTGTATGAAGTGTAGTTGTGAAAGCACCACCCGATGATTCGGGAGCAGAGTATAAGCAGAAAATCGCAGAAAAAGTAGTGAATAGCAACGATTTTATAGTGGTTCGGCTCAAGGCAAGCCTACGTCCACTTTAATTCTCTTTATTGCTAAACTGATTACAACTTTACAACAATCTTCAATTACAATTATGACAAGACAAACAACTAGAACTTTGGTAGAGAAGAATTCTTCGAATCCATGTAGATTGCATTAGATTTTCCCTTGAATTTAGTTGAGATGTCTTTCGAACTTGAAGTGTCGGGTGAGTTGAGAATTCAGCAGAGTATTAGCGCTTGAAATGATTGGCCAAAAGTCCCCCAAATGTTGGAAGTGGTCATGTATTTATAGGAGTTTTCGGCCTTGAGTCGTGAGTCGTACCCGACTCATCGTTAACTCGTAACCGAGTCAGGTTGGGTCGTGGACGACTCAACAGGTTGAACCCCAGCTTCGTACCAGAGCGCCTTCGATCCTCTGAATATAGCACAAGTCTTAAGTCGTATACGAGTCATTCCTCTTTGATATAAGTATCATGATAGCGGGCTACGACTTAGGAACTTGAGGCCGTGGGCGAGTCATGGTGAGTCGTCTCATGTTAACACGCGACCGACCTACTGGGTTAGCTCACGGCTTGGTCCAAAGTGATAAGTCGTTCACGAGTTATCCAAACGCAACTTTCTTGATGCTAGCATGAGTCGTACACGACTCATCATTGGTCGTAACTCGTCAACGAGTTATCTCATTTCAGCATTGTATTGAACTTGTCCCTGAAGTCTTAGGTCGTTCAACCGTAGCCGTAATTAGGTCGTATCATATTTAAAATCGCATAACCTTTAAGTCGTAGGCCGTTTATTTTCTTAAGCCATATAGGCCTTAACCCGCTAGGTTTCTTAACTCGTAACATTCCTTCAGTTGCAGATCTTAGGTCGTAGGCTTCTTGAGTCGTAGAGGCTTTAAGTCGTACATATCCTTAACTCGTTAAGTCTTAACTCGTACCAGCTCCTTGAGTCGTACGTTTCTTAGGTCGTAGAGAATTAAGGGTTAACACTCGTCAAATTTAAGAATTGATTATCGTTAGTGCATATAGGTGGATCCCTTTTTAAGATATGGGTTGGGTAAATAAGAACATGGGCACATTGAAAGGAACACCTTGTGAATTAAGTTTCACAATTTGGCTATAAAGCATTCGATGTTAATGTTGAGGTAAAATTTGATTAAAAGATGTTTATCCAAAAATATAATATTGGAAATAAATATTTGAAAATGGATTAAATAAAATGTGTCTTTTAGTTCAAAAGAACTTAGGTTGAAATTTGAGAACCTAATGCTTTTGAAAAATGGTTTTCAAGGTTTTTGGAACTAATGATAGTTTTATTTGAAAATGTAAAGTGTTGTTTCAGAAATGGGAATTTGAAATAAAAGTAATAATTTTAAATTAACTAGTTCAAGTGGCTCGAAAATAACTTAAAATTGGGGAAGAGATGTGTTCGGATGGTAAACACCTCTCTTGATTATTACCTTTCTTGGTAAGGGAATGTATGGTACTGTTTTGGTAATACCTAGTTCCTTAGTATCATTTTGGAGTTACTCAAGCTATATGTCAATTTTCAATGGATTGAAATTATAGTTTCATTTCAAAAAAAATTTGAATAAAACCTGGGTATTTGGACCTTGTGTTTTCTTAGGAAAATAAATTCAAAATGGAATAGTGGGATCAGATAGGGGTATATACTCTCAGGATGTAGTGGATTATTATAAAAGCAAACCTATATTTATTGTATGAAACGTTTTCATAAATAATTTGGTAAAAATAGAATTGGTATCCGGGAGAACTAATTAAATAAGCGCGTAAGTAAAATGTAGAACATTTTTCTTTTCATATAGTTGATCTAAGATTCGAGTACATGGCTTGAGGTGTTTCACCCCGTTTCCAAACAAGGATTTATTACTCGATTTTTGAAGATGAAAACTTGATGACGGTTTTTGGTATGGGAACGAAGTTTTCTATCGTAGTTACAACTACGTAAGGAGAAATGAGGTGCCCAATTAAGGAGCCTGATCGGAGTCAGCACTTGAAAATCGGGTGAGCGAGACTAGTTCAGAAGTGAAGTTATGTATTTAAGTTGTGATCGAATCATATTTTTGTATAAGAATGATCTATGTACATCATACCGGCTGATGTATAGTGTGAAGTGAGTTTGTGGCATATGATATGAGATGTAATTTCGAGGACGAAATTCTTTTAAGGGGGAAGAATGCAACGACCTGTAATTTCACTGCTTTGATTTGCGAATATTTAATTAATTTTGAATATCCAATATATAGGTTTTATAATGAAAATAAAGATCTTTTTATAATAAACAATGATGGAGAAATAGTTTTCAAAATGTGTTTACAAAAGTATACAGCTTGATGAAAAACAGGAAATATGACCGGAAACTGTTTTTCGAATATTCGATGTTTCATCGTATAAAAGCTATTTAAAATGTTATGTACACTTTTGTATACATATAAACACATATATTAAGTATATAACATGGTTTATGATAATATAATTATGACTAATTAGGTTAATTAATTTAATCAATCTAAGATAATCATGATATGACACTTTGGCAACTAATATTAAAAAGCTGAAATATATGTCACGTCAAAAGGGGACAAGAGTACAACAAAAGGTGTGATGACCAGCCTTTATGACCCCCGAAAATCAACATAAATATGCTCATTGTATAACATGCCGATCGATCGGTTGCCGGAAAGATAGATTGTTAAGGAAAAAGAAAGGAGATAGAAGGAAAAGGAAACTAAAACAAAACAGAATCTCACAGCGTACATAACAATATATAATATCCATAGTACATTACACAAATCAAAACTGTAATATACAAATTTCACATCAGAGTACATAAATCAATAATTACCATCCTGGATAGTTATAATAATTGGACCTCACAGTTGCCGACAATTTCAAACAAAACACTACAGCGGTAATAACAAGTACGAGTAATACGTCTTGGCTATCCAGCTCGTCTCCTGAGCTCCATAGCATACTAACCTAAACCTACATACTCGGTCTGACCCGAGCATTATAATAAAATAACACCCGAGTCAGTCTTGAAAACCAGCGTGAGAAAACACACTTAACTTGAACTGTTATAGTTTCAGAATCCTTTTGAAAAGAAAAAGTGTCTCGTAAGACCACGCCAAAAATAAACACGAAGGGATTTTACCTTACGATAACCAAAACAATTCATATCAAAATCCTCTGATATTATAATAGTGTCTAAGTATAAATACTTATTCAAATAGCTGAAATTACTACATTATTAAATTCTTGCAATAATAGGCTCTACAATCAAAACCGTAAAGGCACGTATTGGAGAATGGATAACAACTGAATGACTAGGCACTGGGGTACCAACTATCACAGTACACGTCTAGAACAGCGTACTGAGATATCAAACCTATCGATCCCTGCCAACACAAGGCCGTGCTACCCCAAATCTGGATAGCTCGAATAAGATTACCCCACGGTTGGGATTAGCAACCACCACACAGCCGAATAAAATGAACTCTAGATAGGAGTAACCTTACCTTACTTAGGTGCGACACACTTAGCCTTACTGCATCTCCCCTGATTTTCAGTCATTCTCGGTTGATGAGGCTAGAGGCTACGATTACCTTTTTAGAAATATTAACTAAGAATGCTCACTTTCCTATAATAACACTGTACTGGTAGCATTCATCCATACAAGTCTGTTCCTGGTCCGAACAGAACCGAAGGCACTATTCATACTACATCCATTTTGGAATCACCCTTAGGATTAGTAGCGATTAGCCCTTGCTCTTCACTGCTCCATCTTCGACTCCATACTCTTGTCTTCATTACGAAAACGTACTTGCTGGATCGAAGTGGTTTTCGAATCACAAATCCTATCCTGATCTCTTTGAAACAACGTTTGATATTTCCTGGTAAACTCAATCACGGTTCTTTAGAAAATAAACAAACGAGAATAAGAACAGAGATCACCTCCTAACTGTTAGTGGACAGATTTCCTTTTAAATGTCCTAGAAGAACGAAATGAGTTTATACGTACAGTTAGCACCTCGAATGGTAATTGTACCATATAATTCCCGTACTTCTTATAGATATTTCCAAAGTTATATTTAGGTCTAGATTTGATTGTCGATTATTTAACTATAAAAATAAATAGTTAATTCAGCCAAATACTTCAATTTCACTAAAAAAACAGCAGTCTATTTAAATTAAATTTTAAATAAATTAAATCTCTTCATCCGAAGTTTGTACTTATCTTATCGAATTCGGTGTATTAACAAAGATATCCCGTTTTAAAAATATTTAAGAGCCTTTTCAAAAAATATAAATGTGGAAAGTACCACTGCGTTATCAAACCAAGGATCATAGCTCCATGGTTACGTCTCTATCCTAGAGAAATTCACGTCTTAGCTCCAGGCACACACTGCCTCCGATTTACGCCACACGGGTATACCATTACTTTTTGAAAAAACTTAATTCAATAATTATCTCAAAATAATACTTGTAAGCTTTTTTAAAAATGAATTTCCAAGTTTAATCTAGATAAATATACTTAATTAAAAGTTATTATACAAAGCCATACAAAAATTTAATAATTATCCGTTAAAAACAAAAATGTTAACCATTTCTTAAATAATTATAAATCTTTAAGAAATCATTATAAAGTAGCTATTAATAATTTAAAATATGCTTTAACAATTTTTAAATAATTTAATAACTAGTTCTCCAGAATGTTTTAACACCTTTAAAAATTATCAAATTAATATTTAAAAATTATCAAATTAATATTAAAAAATTCTCTTTTTAAAACCAGTCCAATTTTCTCGAATTTGGATTTCGTTCCGTAAATTTGGAAATCCTACTGAACTCCAATATAACCAAATTTATACTTATTTTGCAATTCTCTTTTATTCTTCAAAATACTATAAATCTTGATTTTTAAACCTTCAATTTTTGAACCAGTACCGTTTAAGGATTTATTATTTAAAAATCCTTTTATATGCTTTTATTCCAAAATCCCTATTTACAATTCTTTACCCGTTTAAACCATATTTTTATCGGTATTTAAAAATATTAGAAATCTTGGTTAACTGCCGTAACATTTGACCAATTCAGATCACACAATAACTGGTCACAGATTCATTCAACAAAACATATATCACTATATATGCATTTAAATGCAACATTTTTGAGGAATCCAGTTGGATCCCGCCAACCTGTTTCCCTACATCCATAGATGTTAGCACAACATAAAAATACCAATACCACTTTGAGGTGGAATATCATGGTATATAAGGTCATCCACTATTTTGCGGGGCACATATGGTCTCATCCGCTATATAAACGCGGGAGTATCAATCACTCTAATATATAAATATAAAGTATCACATCCAATTAGTAAAAATTGCATCAATTTAACCAATCAACCATCAATTAATTTAAATATTTAAAGTAATCACAAGCAGTCCAAAATTGAGTGTGACTAACTCATCTTGATTTTAACATTACCAAACGTTTCAATTTTAAATTAAATCGAACGCGTTCGATTTAGCCTAAAATTTTTGCAAGCTTCGATCAACTCCAGATCTATTCCACTACGTAGTGCTCGTTGCTGCGATTCCTGCGCCGCTTGTTTCGTTCAATTTTGATCTTGTATGCAAGAGATAAGAAATTTTAAAGATTTGAATGTATAACATATAAATAAATTTCGTTTTATTATTATTATACTATTACCAGATTTGGCCGTTGAATTTAATTAAAGAAAATCTGGCCGCACACTTAGGTTCTCTTCTTCGTTCACATAGAGTCTTGAAATCCATCATCACGCTTTATCAACCGACCGTTGTGCTTCCCCCCTCGACCGAGATGTCAATCGAACTATGCCGTCTAACGCACTGCTGCACCCTCCATCGTCGCCCCAACCACACAAAGCTCGACCCTCCATCTTGCTCAAAAAACAAGCATGAATACAAGACAAACGAGCCAAAAATTCACCTCCAAATGACGTCAATACCCTAGATCCACCGTCAGATGCGAAGAGCTCGAGGAGTTCTACGATTCTCGTGTTGAAGCTTTCTCACGAAAGCTTGTGGATTTGAAGAAAATTCGAAGAGGAGAACGCACGTTTTTGGCCATCGAAAAAAAACGGCGGCTATGTATAATCTCTATGATTTTACTGTTACAGCATATATATACACACACACACACACGTATATTTATATTATTTGAATATTATTCCATTTTTAACGTATTTTTCAAACAAACTCCAAAGGAGACGTGCCGCTTGACATTTATAATATTTTAACCGCATTCCGAACACAATGGAACAGTTTCAGGACCTAATTCGATCGTATATGCAAGATAGCTTTTTGAACCGAATTAAAATATTAAATTTTCGATATTTATTTCAACGCATTTCTATTTCATACAACCAAACGAAAACTCCAAATGCTACGAAATTTGAAATCCGAGACTGCGTCCCGGAAGGCTATTTTAACATGTCAATAAAATCGAGGAATTTTTAAAATCATCGAAATCATTTAAATTTTCTATTTTCAAAACTTACTAGCCCATTTGTAATACAAATAGAATTTACATCCATATTTGAAATCATTCCAACTAATATTAAATCAAAATTTGATTGTTTACATTATTCCAATATATTGAATTTTACTATCAAATCAATATATAAATTTCAAATTTTGAACTTATCGACTTTTAATTCCATTCAAAAATCCAATATTATAATCCTAATCCATATAGAATTTAAATCACTTTTAGAAATCATTTTCCATTCACATTTAACTCTGTCTCCCCATATATAGCCAATTTTCAATATTAAATTTTTTCTTTCCCAAATTCATTAAATTTCCTTATTTGAAATTATAAACCATTTTCACTAATACAACCTAATTCTTCATATTCAAAATCATTTAATAATTCAAGTTCATCATTAAGATAAATAAAATGTTCAAAACTAACAACCTGAATTCCGGGTCGTTACATTCCTCCCCCCTTATAAAAATTTCGTCCTTGAAATTTCTAAGGTAGGAAAAATGCTTCCAAACCCATTAACTTTTCCAAAACCCACTTAGTTACAATCCTACATCCACTTCTCTAACCCTTTAGTTTTACCCAAAACAAGTTGTTTTTATTCCTAACTCAAAAACCTTTTATTTCAACTTTAACTCAAAAACCAACTTTTCCCAGTTAACAAAAGTTTCCAAAATTTTCAAATTTTTTCTAGCACCCTAAATTCTCAAATTTTTTTGACTGTGTCTCCTTGTACGGATAGTCTTTTGCAATATCACAAAAGATACACACACACACACACACACATCAACCCACACGGTTGGAAAGAAATATATACAATATATTATCATTGCTTTATTTTATTGTGTAAGCGTACCTTTATTAGCGTTCTTAAGTGAGCAGCTTATTAAATATGCATTCATGCAACCAAAATCTACCCAAATAGGTCCCTGTACCTGTACTTACTCAAAATAAGAACATAAGTTGTCCAAAATTGTGCAATTTTATGACATTTCGTTTATTTTAACTGGCTAACATATAAACTCCATAAACCAAACATGCCAATCATACATTATAAGGAAATTAAGGTTCCAACACTAATTTAATTCCTTTCCATGTACCATATATCATTTTATTCAATTCTAAATGATTTACACCCAGATTTATTGCATCCAATTTATATTTACAAAAATCAACCTCATATTCATTTCAAATTGATTCATATGTGCCTTACTTACACAAATTCACATCCAAATTGATTCACAATCAATTTATTTGCATTCCATTCATATTCACTTCCATTATATGCAAATCCTTTTTTATAAAGCTTCCATTTACCTCTTTTCAAATTGATTCCAAATCAATGTTCCTATTTTCCATTTGATTCTCATTCAAGTTATTCACCACTTTGTTTTCTTTATTTTTCATTAACACATTCCCATCCATACTAATTTTATTTATAAATTCAGTCCATAAATAATCACTATAGTTAAATTTTGCATGGCAATCAAATTCTAATTCATTTTAAATTGATCTCTTTCAGTTTACTTGTTTCCATTTTCTTAGTATACCAAATTTGTACTATAACACTTTGGGGAATTATTTCATATAATCGATTCTCGAACAATTCTATTCAGGTTCATGCACTTGCATTTCTATTTACTTAACTTATATTATCTCTCTTCCATTCACTTCCACTTTATTCACAAAGATTTATTCGCTTCATTTTATGGTGAACAACATTTTATTTCATGCTAATTTATTGTAAACCATTTGATAAAATTGTTCTTATGGTTTATTATAACATTCCATATCGCTGCTAAAGTTATATTTAGCTTTAAAACTTAAGTTCATTTCCAAATTCTGCTCCAAAATCGTATTTTTAAAACCATATTTAATTCACTTCTTATTATCAATTTCTTAACCATATTAATTTGGTTATCCTTTTCCACTTCCCTAGTTTAATAAGCTATATACCTTATTTATTCACAATTCCATGACCTTCCATTTGAGTGTCATTTACATTTAACATTCATAATATATAGTTAAATAATGACTTCACCATTCATATTATATTTTACTTTACTCAATGTCAATTCACCTTTCATTTAAAAATTCAAATTTTGAATTTTCCATTCTTTCACCATACTATCAAACCATGAACATTTAGGTTTTACCATTCCATTTCTCTATTCATGATTTCACAAACTTATTTACTTAAAATCCCATTTTACTTGCTTAAGCCCATTTTCATCTTGTAACCATCATTCTGGATTATTCACGTCACTAGATAGCTTAAGTATATCACCTTCACTCAACAATAATAACTTATGATTATACAATCATCTTACATTTCAAATTTATATTCCACTCAATTCAAATCCAATTTCAGTTTTATTTGAGTCATCTTAAGTTAAATTCCAACATATCTTATTCACTTTAGTTAACTCTAGTTAAATTTTAATTCTAGGATTAAATTTTCATTTTTCCTTTCCTATCTATATCAACTTCAAATTATAAGTTCAATAACTGATTCATCTTAACTTTACAAATCTCTAAGTAGAAATCCTTGAATTCAATTACCCGGTTTAATTTCAAAACATTTTGAAAACATTAATAGCACATACCCACTTTGGAATATTAAATCATACCTTTGGATTTTCAAAATAATTTGGTCTTACCAAAACAATTTCCCTTTGGAATTTCTAAAACAACTTATTTATCAAACAAGCCAAAGCAATAATCATAGTCAACCACCACGGTAGCAATCCATCACTTAGAAACTCGAAAATTGAATACTGATGATGTGGCCATCATCATCAGAATTATTTTCCAGCGAATAAAGTGAGTTCAGTGCTTCCTTACTTCCAAAATCATTTCTATTCAAAAATATTTGCAAAATAATACTCCATTATTCCATTCAAACCACTTTGGAAAACACTTTCCAACATTCTTAAGATTTTTAAAAAAATCCCAACATTGATTCAAATTCATTTTAAAACACTTCCTAAATTTCTGGGATTTAAATTCTGGTTTAAAACAAACTTTAGTTATATCCCTTTGTATAAATCATACTTATAAGTTTTATTTGTTTATATATATATATACACACATATATAACCATATAAATTTTTATAATCTTATTTGATTACAATATTAACAACGAACATCCAAATTTATATAATAATTTCAAAATATTATTTTTTATATCAAAATGTAATTTTGGGTAAAATTATTTCATTTACCCACTTTAGACCAATACTATCTCAGTTTACCTTGTTTAAGAGTTTAGAAACCCTTGTCAATATGGTTGTACTTCCCGTACCGACCGGAATTCACAAACACTCCATCGATAAGTCAACACAATATAAAAACATTTTTATATTCACTAACAATTACGCGCTCATAGCTATTATTACACTCAACTCATTCTAGTGTACTACTAACTCTATATCTAATGAGTAATCCCCACCAAAGCTTAGGTATATCGCCAACCTAAGCTCTGATACCATGTTTGATGACCCACCTTTACAACCCTCGAAAGTCAAAATAAATATGCTAGTTGTATAACATGTCGATCGATCGGTTGTCGGAAAGACAGATTGTTGGGGAACAAGAAAGGAAGTAAAAGGAGAAGAAAACTAAAACACAATAGAATCTCACAGAGGAAAGAACAATATATAATATCAATAGCTCTTAACACAAATCAAAACTGTAATATACATATTTCACATCAAAGTACACAAATCAATAATTACCAGCCTGGACATTTATAACAATCTGTCCTCACTGTTTCCGGCAACTTCAGACAAAACACTGCAGCGGTAATAAAAAAGTCGAGTGATACGTATTCACCATCCAACTCATCTCCTAAGCTCCATAGCATCCAAACCTGAATCTATATACTCGTTCTGACTCGAGCATTATAATAAAATAATACCTGAGTCTGTTTGGAAAACCAGTGTGAGAAAACACACTCAATTTGAATTATTAAAGTTTCAAAATCCTCTTGAAAATCAAAGTTGTCTCGTAAGACCACGCCACAAATAAACACAACGGGTTTTTACTTTACGATAATCGACATAATTCATATCAAAATCCTATGATATTATAATAGTGTCTAAGCACAAATACTTATTCAAATAGTTGAAATGTTACATTAATTAAATTCTAGCAATACTAGGTTCTGCAATTAAAACCGTAAAGACACGTACTGGAGAAAGGATTACACCTGAATGGCTATGCACTAGGTACCACCTGTCACAGTACACGTCTAGAACAACATACATAGATCGAACCTATCGATCCCTGCCAACACAAGAACGGACTGCCCCTAACTTGGATAGCCTGAATAAGATTACACTGTGGTTGGGATCAGCAACCGCTACACAACCGAATAAAAAGGACTCTAGACAGGAGTAACCTTACCCTACTTGGGTGCGACCCACTTGACCCTGCTGCATCTCCCCTGATTTTCAGTCATTTCTAGTTGATGAGGCTAGAGGATACAATTAGCTTTTTAGAAATATTCATTTAGAATGCTCATTGTCCTCTAATGATAATGTATTGATAGCATTCATCCATACAAATCTCTTCTCGGTCCAAATGGAACCGAAGGCACTATTCCTACTACATCCATTTTGGAATCACCCTCAGGGTTAGTAGCGATTAGCCCTTGCTCTTCATTGCTCCATCTTTGACTCCATACTCTTTTCTTCATTGTAAAAATGTACACATTGGATCGAAGTGGTTTTCAGATCAAAAATCCAATCCCGGTCACTTTGAAACAACGTTCGATATTTTTCGGTAAAGTTAATCCCGGTTCTTTAGGAAATAAACAGACGAGAATAAGATAAGAGATCACCGCCAAACCATTAGTGGACCGATTTCCTTATAAACATCCTAGAAGAACGAAACGAGTTTGTACGTACAATATAGCACTTCGAACGGTAACTGTACCATATAATTCTCGTACTTCTTCTAGATATTCCCAAAGTTATTTAGGTCCAGATTTGATAGTCGGTTATTTAACTATCAAATAAATAATCAATTCAGCCAAATACTTCAATTTCACCAAAAACACCAAGAATTTATTTAAATTAAATTTTAAATAAATTAAATCTCTTTATCCAAAGTTTGTACTTATCTTATCGAATTCGGTATATTCATAAACATATCCCTTTTTAAAAATATTTAAAAACCTTTTAAAAAAATATAAATGTGGAAAGTACCACTACGGTATCAAACCATGGATCACAGCTCAATGGTTTCGTCTCTATCCCAGAGAAATTCAAGTCTTAGCTGCAGGCACTCACTACCCCCGATTTACGCCAGCGAGTATACCATTACTTTCCGAAAAAACTTAATTCAATAATTATCACAAAGTAGTACTTGTAAGCTTTTTTAAGAATAAATTTTCAAGTTTAATCTAGGTAAATATACTTAATTAAAGTTATTATACAAAGCCATAATAAAATTTAATAATTATCTGTTAAAAGCAAAAATGCCGGCCATTTCTTAAATAGTTATAAATCTTAAAAAAATCATTATAAAGTAGCTATTAGTAATTTAAAATATGATTTAATAATTTAAATAATTTAATAACTATTTCTCTAGAATATTTTAACATCTTTAAAAATTATCAAATTAATAATCAAAAATTCTCTTTTTAAAATCAGTCCAATTTTCTCGATTTTGGATTTCATTCCAAAATTTGAAAATCCTACTGAACTCCAGTATAACCAATTTTATACTTATCTTCCAGTTTACTTTTATCCTTGAAAATACTTTAAATCCTGATTTTTTTTAAATCGATACATGTTTAAGGATTTATTATTTAAAAACCGTTTTATATGCTTTTATTCCAAAATGTATTTAAAAACACCAGAAATCCAGGTTAACTGCCATAACTTTCGATCAATTCAGATCACACAACAACCTGTCATAAATTCATTCAACAAAACATATATCACTATTTATGCAAGTAAATTCAACATTTTTTAAGAATCCAGCTGTATCCCCCCCCCAACCTGTTTCCGTGCATCAACAAATGTTAGCATAATATAAAAATACCAATTCCACTTCAAGACGGAATATCGCGGTATATAAGATCATCAGCTATTATGCGGGGCGCATACGTTCTCATGCGCTATATAAATGTGGGAATATTAATCACTCCAATATATAAATATATACTATTATATATAATATCACGTCCAACTGGTAAAAACAGCATCAATTTAACCAATCAACCATCAATTAATTTTAACTATTTAAAATTAATCACTAGCACTCTAAAATTGAGTGAGATTGATTCACCTTGATTTTTATGTTGCCGAACGTTCCAATTTTAAATTAAATCCAATGCGTTCAATTTAACCTAAAATTTTCGCTAGCTCTGATCAACGCCACATCCATTCCACTGTGTAGTGTTCAACGCTGCGATTCTGGTGCCACTTGTTTCGTCCAATTTAGATCTCATATGCAAGAGATATGAAATTTAAAGTTTGAATGTATAACATATAAATAAATTTCCTTTTTTATTATACTATTACCAGATCTGGCCGTTGAATTTAATTAAAGAAAATTTGGCCGCACCCTTAGGTTCTCTTCTTCGTTTACGTAAAGTCATGAAACCCATCGTCATGCTTCATCAATGGACCACCACACTTCCCCTTTCGACCGAGACGTCGATCGAACCACGCCGCTGCACCCCCCACCATCGCCACAAAGCTCGGCTCTCCATCTTGCTTGAAAACAAGCATGAATGTGGGACAAACGGGCAAAAAATTCATCTCCAAATGACGACGATACTCTAGATCCACCGTCAGATGCGAAGAGCTCGAGGAGCTCCACGATTCTCGTGTTGAAGCTTTCTCACGAAAGCTTGTGGATTTGAAGAAAATCGAGGAGAAGAACGTAGAAAACAAATGGCGGCTGTGTATAAGTGTTAGGGTTTTACTGTTATAGCATACACACACACGTATATTTATATTATTTAAATATTATTTCAATTTTAAACGTGCTTTTTCAAACGAACTCCAAACGAGACGTGCCGCTTGGCGTTTACAATGTTTTACCCACATTTCGAACACAATGGAACATGTTTCGGGACCTGATTCGATCATATGTGGAAGATAGTATTTTGAATCAAATTGAAATATTAAATTTTCGATATTTATTTCAACGCATTTCTATTCCGTATGACCAAACGGTTACTCCAAATTCTACAAATTTGGAAATCCGATAATAATAAATTATTACGGATCAAATGAAACTAGTTTCGTCAAATTCCGAGACAGTGCCCTGGAAGGCTATTTTAACGCGTTGATTAAATCGAGCAATTTTCAAAATCGTCGAAATCATTTAAAATTTCGATTTTCAAAACTTACTAGCCCATTTATAATTCAAATAGAATTTATATCCATATTTGAAATCATTCCGATTAATATTAAATCAAAATTCAATTATTTACGTTATTCCTATATATTGAATTTTACTATTAAATTAATATATAAATTTCAAATTTTGAACTTATCGACTTTTAATTCCATTCAAAAATCCAATTATAATCCTAATCCAAATAGTGTTGATTTTAGAAATCATTTTCCACTCACATTTAACTCTAAATCCCCATATATACCAAATTTTCAATATTAATTTTTTTTATTTTCCAAATTCATTTAATTTCCATATTTGGAATTATAAACTATTTTCACTAATACAACCAATTCTTCATATTATAAATCATTTAATAATTCAAGTTCATCATTAAAATAAATTAAATGTTCAAAACTAACGACCGAAATTATGAGTCATTACAAGGAGTCAAATCAATGTTTTCTTATTTCTTTATGATAAATTTCGAACCTTTTAAAGGGGGCATGGATAGCACAAGATGGTGAGGTGGCTTTTAAAGAGAGGAGGGCAAAGTACGAAGGTCGTTTTGGTAAACTAATTTATGCGCTTAATATAAATAGCTATTCTTTTTTTTTCTCATTTTTACATTCTTTCCTTTGCCAAAAAAATTTAATAAGCTTGGAAGCAACTTCCAAAGTTTCTTTTTCTGATTTTTAGGTTTTAATGTTTTTAAATCTAGAGTTTGAATGTTTCAAATATTTCAAATTCCATTTTACACTCCTCCTTACAAGTTTCAGAATATCTCCATTTTTCCCTAAACGGTTTCGGCCATAACATCATACAACCTACTCCAAAACAAGATTTTAATTTTTCAAACCATTTATAATTTCAGTGGCTACAACTTTGTGGTGTACTGTTTTTTCTGATTTTGAGTTTAAGTACTCCAAAAATCCATATTTTCCAAGAATGTTTTTGAACCTAGATTTTGAAATCCAAAAATGCCCCTTACTATTTTGGCCATAAATTTCGCAAATTTTTTCCAAATAGAGTAATTTTTTTAAATCGTGAAAGAAAGAATTATCTAAAACTTTTATTTTGACAACTTTTTTAAATTCCGAGGATAAAGGGTCCTTAAATCGAGAAGAAAATGAGCCATTTTTGAGTGGATTTTAAAGTTTTCGAAGCTTTTTGAATTCTAAAGTATTTCCACTTTTCAAAGTTATCGGTTAGTAAATTTATTTAACTTTGGGAAGCATTTACTTTATATATATGTATCTTGGATATGTGGTTATATATATAATGTTGTGTTTGGTTTATGGTATGTTTGGATATGAATGTATGTGCTAACTTGTAGGTTAACATTAGACTTTGAAATCGATGGTTTATATGATATGTTTGGACATAAAGTCATAAGTTTTGATGGGTTAAAGATATGGTTTGTATTTGTATATGCTTGGATATGTTATTGAATGGTAACTTAGGAAAGAGATTCTAAGTTATTACATTCATAGCGATAATCGTTATGAGTGCAGTTCGGAAATTATGTTTTCTAAGTTTTTGAAGTTTTCTTTTAAGATATTTTTGAAAACCATTTTAAACTTAATTTGTAAGAATGTAATTTGATTAATTTTGTTTCAAGGTAATTAATTTAATAATTAACTAATTTATTAACTTAAGATAATGGTTAATTAATTAAGTAATTAAGTTAAGTAATTAGAGTTTAAGAATTAATTAACAAAGTTAATAAATTTTAATTAATTAAGAAAGTTTTAATTAATGATTAATTAAGTTAAGAAGTAATTATTTAATTAATTTTTTTAACCAAGTTGATTATTTTAATTAAATATTTAATTAAAGTTTGTATTATTTAATTAATTATCATTTAAAGGTTAATTATTTATTTAAGTATTACTTAACTAAGCGTTTAATTTTACATTTTTAGTTAATTATGTTTAAAAGGATTTAACTTATTATTCAAGTTTAATTAAAGATTATTTAATTAATTCGGATTAATTAATATTTAATTATTAATGAAGATTTAATTACTTATTTAATAATTAATAAATGATTAATTTAGGTTTAATTAATAGTTAATTATTTAATTAAATTAAGTTAAGATTTAGTTAAGATTAATTATGATTTAAATACAAATTTAACATTAACCTAATTTTTTATAAAGTTTTTTAAAAGTTTTAAATCCTATGTTTTCCAAAAGTAAAAGTGTTTTAAAAGAACTTATTTTTCAAAGATGGTTTTGAATACAAGTGATTCAAGTGTCGATACCATTAAGAAACCGCATAACTGTGAATGAGTTAAAATGAATGTTGGGCTGTTTGGATATGTGTTAGAAGAATAAATCTCCATTCTGCTATAAGTTGATTGTTTGTTTGTTTATGTGGACATGTGTTAGTAGAATAAATCCCCATTCTGCTATAAATTGTTTGGTTGTTTGATTGTTAAGTTCTTCGTGTGAACATGTGTTAGTAGAATAAATTCTCATTCTTCTTTTAATCGACTGAATTGTTTGGACATCTGTTTAGCAGGAAAATAAACCATCCTGCTATTATGTTATTTGGACATGTATATGCTAGTTAGCTTATATTGACATATTATTCCCTAATTTGGGTATGAGTTGTATTTACATATATGTTGCTCTATGTAATTAACTGTTTAGTGAATTGAAATTGAAATTGAATGGTAACTTAAATAACTACCATTGGAATGGCTAAGCCTCTTTTTGGAATTTATAAAGTGTGTTTTTGAATTAACTTTAATTCTTTAATCAATTTAGAGTTTAAATATATAAATGGTTTCCAAGTTATATTTATATTCTATAAAGTTATTAATAAGTAATAACTTGTTTATAAAAAGGGTTTTTACTAAGGGTTTACTTACGATGTTTTACAAAAGACATTTCGTAAATGATATTTTATAAAGGAAATTTATAAAGGATTTAGAAAGAAAAGTTTTATAAATGGTTTGAGATTTAGAAAAGAGTTTTTTTCTAAAAATTTAACTTGTGAATTTGTAAGAATTTTTATGAGTAAACTAAAATTATTTATGAAATAAAGAAATATGAAAAGAATGTTTGATTTGCAAAGCTTAATTTGAGTGGCAGAGATTGCCTACAGTTTACTATGTTTTTTGACTGGGATAACGACGTAACCATTGTGCAAGCTGTAATCCATGATTGATTTCATGGCGTAATTCGAGAGGTAGAGATTGCCTGCAGTTAAATTTGGATTTCTTTGGGATAAAGATGTAAGCATTGAGCTGCGATCCATGGTCTATACCAAATGGAACTTTCCATATCAATTTTTAAAAGATTTCTAAATGTTTTTGAATAGAATGTTTTGTGAATATACTTATTCCGATGAGATAAGTATATGAAGCAATTGCAAATTAATTTATGAGGCTTTAGTGATTTCAGTGGTAAAGGTAATCTTTGTTTTGGATGTTTGTTTATTTTATAGTTAAATAACTGACTATCAAATCTTGGCCCAAATATGTAATCTTTCTTTATTTTAGTGGTAGGGAAACGATTCCCCACTTAACATCAAAAGATTTCAACTCTGGAAATATCTAGGGAAAACATGAGAATTATATGGCATAGCAACCATTAATGGTGCTATATTGTACGTATAAACTCATTTTATTCTTTTAGGGTGAATGATAAGGAGATCCGTCCACTTGAACGGTTATGAGGTGATCCCCGCTCTTATGTAATGTCTGATTATTTCCTAAAGAACCGGTATTGAGAATTCCTAAAAATCAACGATCGATTTATGGAGACACCTGGGAAGTAGAAGAGTGTACTCGTAAGGGATGACTTGAAACTGTAACCACTCCAAAACTATTTACAGTTCTATGGAGGAGTTTTGTGATATATTGAGATGTTAGGATCCATATGTAGTTCTAAGACTGTTGGGGTGCGGAAATCTATAGGTGATTCCAAGATCTATATTGAGATGTAGGAATCCTTACATGATTCCAAGACCCATGTGGTATGGGAATCCATGTAGGATTCCGTGATCTATTTTGGTGTAGTATATAAGCTGGATGTTGGACATAGCCTCATCAACGGAAATGACTAAAACTAGAGGTAGGAGACAAGGCCAGTAGGGTTGGCAAACCCACAGGGTGTAGTCGGCTCCCTTTTCTAGCAACATCTATCAATTTTGGCATTTTGGGAGCAATGCACTCTGTCTTAGCATGACCACTTATGTTTTTCCTATAGTGCCCAAGCTAGATGGGTACAATGCTTTGGAAGGATAACTCTAAGCCTTAAACAAGTGGACCGTTCTCAGAGTACTGAGCGTGCCTCCGCAGAAATCCTACATAATTAACGAACGCACCTTAGCGATTTTTGATTTTATACCTAGTACTATTGTGATGTGCATTGCATGAGAATCATGCTATTTGGTTATTATTATTTTCACTTTTAGACATTATTGTAATATTACTGGATTTTATATAAAAGTGCTTTGGTTATCGTAAGGTAAAAACCCATCCGTATTCATGTACGGCGTGGTCTTACGAGATACCTTTGATTTTGAAAGAGTTTTAAAAATAATAATTCTGTTGTTTGAGTTTACTCACACCCGACCCATGTCTGACTTGAAGTTTTATTTCTTTCCCTGAAATTCTTAGGTGCTCAAATTTTTACGAGCAGCCAAGTAGTCCAGGTTTTCTACGGAAGCATTTTGGGAGGAGCTTGGAGCAGTAGGCTTCACCAATAGTTAGTCATTATCTTATTTCCACCGTATATTGTGTACTCTATATTTGACATACATGGACATGCTGTTATAACTATCTTAGGTTAGAAACAGTATTAGTGTAACTCTGATGTATTATTTAGGAATGACTTGTAAAGTATTATGTGATTAATATATGTTATTCTGTTGCGTTGTGAGATTCTGTTTTTGTTCTTAGTTCTTGTATCTTCTACCTCTCTTCTTTCACCCCTAACAATCCGCCTGTTTGTTTAATTTCATTTAACATATGCGGTTTATTATCAGCTTAGAGTTTACAGAAAAGTGGGTCATTACAGTTTGCTTTGGCAGATAAGATAGTGCACTTAGTAAATTACTCTTTGTCATCGTACATTTAGGAGGAGCTCAAATCAGAATGAATCCAAAGCAAGTGGATGATTTTGTTAAAAACTATTTGTCTATAAATAGTATTGGTTTGAGAAGAAATTTTGAAAAAAAAGAAATATTTTTATTAACTAGTATGATGTGCATGTAAATGCACATATTTTTACTTCCATATTTAATCGAATTTAATTAAATAATTGATCATATTTGGTATTTTAAAATGTTTAAACCAATATTTTAATTATTTTCAAATCATTGCTTATTCAACTTTATATAGGGGCAATATGATCTTTTTTGTGCATATATTAATTTTGAAATATTTATTTCCATATTTTATTTTTATTTATAGGAAAATTGGATGGAAATTACAAAGGATTCATGGAAAATATGTATGCACAAGAAGAAACAAACAAATGAAGATGGAAATAATTCATTTCATGAAACATGTAGGACCCCACCTAGCACTTACTGTGATGTACAATTAGAAGCTAATGCACATGCTAATTGAGTTTAAAGCGACATGTTAATGGTTACTTGGTGACAATATTACCTCAAGGGTTGTTTGGGTAGTTTATAAAAAATGGATTAGGGTTTCCAAACATGTATAAATACCCCTTATGTTCATGTAATTAGTCTCTCTTAGTCTCTTTAGCCTCCTCTTTAGTTTAGAGGCTCAAAAAAAATTACATACTCTCTTTTTCCTTCAAGGCTACTTAGCCATTTTCTTTTCATGTAATTTTATTTTCATGTAATTTAATTCAAGTTATTTTATTGTTTATTTCCTTCCATGCTAGTAGTGTAGATCTTTTATTCATGTAAGTAGATTTGCTTTTATTTTAGCTTAATTAGTTCTATTCTTAATTTGCTTTCATTTTCCTCTTTTTGTTTCACGTTGAACTCTACATTTGTTGAAATGATAACAAATATGAGAGGATAAACCCCTTCAATTTAGGAATAATGAAGCTCTCTAATTATATAGATTCACATAATTTGATAATCCATGATCTCTTTTTGTGCTTAATGGCAATATTTGAAGGGGTTAACTGGCTGTTTTAGATTTGAATTTGATAGCCTATGTTGTTGATATCAAATAATCTATGCTCAAATAAACAACAAACACAAATTACCTCTTCATCTACATATGATGTTGGTAATGAAGTGATTTTAAAATCAAAATTTGATGGTGTATATTTCTAATCAATAGTTAATAGGTCATGCTTAGATTTTATTTTCAAATTCATTGTCAATTTTCATGAGAGCTAAAAGTGATTTAGTGGTTGTGTTAAAGTTTGATGGTTTATATTAGGATAACTAATAGCACAAATATACCATACTTATGATAAGTGTATTAACTAATTTCACTAATGACAAAAAAAGAGACCATAATTTCATATATGTTGATGTACGTAATCTAGAGAAGGAGATTGCCTCTAAATTGTCTTCTACTCTCATATTTTTATTTATTTTCTTTTGTTACATTATTTACATTTTCATTTTTTAGCTTAAAAAACTCTCAGCTCTCGGTTAATTTGATTGAATAGAATTTTAAATCTAAAAAATTCCTAACGGATCGACCTGCACTCGCAACGCAATAAAATTGTACGCCGTGCGCTTACGGTTAATTTTAATTTTAATTCGATCGGCTATTTTTCAATCCAATGGTAATTTAGCCAATTGGAACATAGTCTAAGTGTCTTGGTAATGAATAAAAATGGGTAAGAGATGTATTCGAATGGCAAACACTTCTATTAAGTATTGCTCTTTTTAGTAAAGGGGTATATGATGCTATTTGGTAGCACCCAGTTCCTTGACATCGTTTTGGAGTTACTAGGCTATATGTATATTTTCAAAAGGTTTTTAAAATAAAACCCTAATATTGTATTCTTGGATCCCCTAAAAGGAAGAGTTTTCAAAATAAAAAGATATTTCGAAGGTGGATTAATAAATGAAGTTTAATTAGGCTAAATTTAATAAGGCGGTTGAATGATCTTTGTTTATTTATACTGTCTTTTGATTCTAGTATCTATGATATGAAGAATTGTTTGATGTTTTTAGGATGGCCAATAGACAATTTTACCTTAGTAGTGTCTAAGAAAAAGTAGAATCTCGGATGGAGTCTGGATATCTGCACCCTACTCTACTTAGCTACTTACCAAACCAATTAGGGTAAAGGGATTGATTTGGTCGACTTAGTTTAAACTATTTTTGGCCTGCATCTAATAGTTAAAATTAAATAGAACTGAAAATCAGATGTTTGTATATACTCTTAGGATGTAGAAGAGTATTATATAAGCTAATAAATTTGAAAGTTGATCCTTATGAAGCATGGTGGGAGGGTAGGAAGTAGTTAGATAGTAAGAATTGTTAGATCATCATGTAGGTTGTATGAAGATCATTACTCCTTTTCACATAGTTCTCGATCCTAGATTCAAGTATATGACTAGAGGTGTTTTATACCAATCCAAATAAGGATTTATCACTCCATTTTTGATGGCGAGCATTGGTGAGGGCTCTTATGTGGAACCTAAGTTGTCTAACATAGTTTATGGCTATGCAAGAAGAACAAAAGTTTCTAATTAAGAGGTATGATCGAAGTCTGCACTGTTAGAACCTCGAATTTTGGTGTTTTAATTATAAAAACTATATAAGTAAATATATCGTTTAGATCTAACTGAAATTGAAGGAGAAGATGTTTTTACTTGAGAAATAGTCTAACAATTTGAAGACCGGATTTCAAATTGAAGCTTTAACAAATTATTAAGTTTAAGGTCTGAGTTTAGTAGTAAATATATATTAAATTTCTCCGAAGTGGTATATGCACTGTAACGACCCATATATTTAACTATTTTAAATTAATAATTTAATATAATTGCTGAATAAGATGGTCAAAAATAAAAATTTAATGATGTATTAATGTTGTTTATTGAATATGAACTTGAATAAAATTCTGATATAACCAATTTCAAAGATTTATGCAATAATAAGTATTGAAATGAAAATCAATGTATTGAATGTGCTTATAATCAATAGCTAGGATTGAATAGTAAATATTGAATTATTTAGATAGAAATAAAATAATTGTTGATAACTAAAATTCATTTGAAATTTAATGATTATTAATGTAATATATTGGATAATTAAACTGTTTAAATTTAATGTGAATAGAAATGATGTTGAAAGATGAGTTATATTTTATTTAAACAAGAATGAAGATTGTTGACTTTTAAAATTGAATTTAAAGTGATTAAATTTATTTTGGAAATTTCTCGTCTTAATTAACGACTAAAAATAGTTATTTTGGGCACTATCTCGAATTTTGACGAAACCAATTTCTCGGATCCGTAATAATGAATATTATAGGATTTCAAGTTTCGTAGCGACCGGATTTATCGTTTGGCCGTGCGAGCTTAAACGTGTAGAATTTATTTTCAGGATTTTAATTAAATAATTTTATTTGAAAAGCTATCTTTTGAATATGATAGAAATGGCCCTCGAAACTAGTTTCATTGCATTCGAAATAGGGGTATAACGTGTAGAACACTAGGCGGCATGCTTCGTTGGAGCTCGTGGATTTCGGACGTTAAGAGGCTAGATATTTTCAAATTATAATCACACACACACACACACATATTTATATAATTTTACTCTCCTCGACACTTCATACGCTCTGCCACATTTCCACCTACCCCGTACTATCCTCCCTCTCATGTTGATTTGCAACAAAAGAAAAAAAAACATCTGTGTGAAATCGCAAAAAGCACGCGCGATGGCGGCTGGGGAAGCACGCTAGCGGAGCATGCGATTGCATGGCGGGGGCGGGGGAGGGGTCGGAAGGTGGAGCACGAGGTTGGAATTTGAGCGATCGGGTTTAATTTTCGCTTGCATCTTTTGTGTGTGACTGGGGAGGTGGAGCGTTGGTGGTTTTAGGTAGTGGCGGCATAGCCGGGCCAGGTCGGCGATAGGTTGGCAGGGATCGATCTTATTAAAAGAAATTACTGAGAATATCGCAAGCAGGAAACGCGAGCACGACTTGGGTTCCGTTACATGAAGGTTGAGAGAGAAGGGGGGTTTAGTGAGGTTATATAATTTTAATTAGGTTAATTATTTAGTTAACCAAGTTTAGCTATATCATTATGCTAGTATATTGCATACCTTTTGCATATGAGGTCCGATT
The DNA here is from genome assembly GCA_030765085.1 of Allium cepa. NCBI lineage: Eukaryota > Viridiplantae > Streptophyta > Magnoliopsida > Asparagales > Amaryllidaceae > Allium > Allium cepa. The sequence goes on from CM060937.1 coordinate 593,371,947, forward strand.
CAGGCAAAATGAGTCGTGTGTGATTCATATCGACTCATCTATGACATGGAATTGAAGTGGTATTTATTTGAAGCTGAAATATTTCAGCTTCAAATAGAGGCAAGTGTTTTTAAACACTCACAATGACAAAAATATTTTTATGTTTGTTAAATTGATATCATGAAGTAATTTAATTTTATTGACAGTTGGTTGGTAATTTAATTGACTGTTAAACGAATATATGATTTGAACATATAGAAATTTAAATTGATTGTTAAATTGAATTGGAATTAAATTGCTAATTGAACTTCTGATTATTGATAATTAGTTAGTTGTTGTGATATATTGAATGTTTTGGAATGTTTTTTTTAAAAAGCAATGGGCTAAGGGAGCCCTGCCCATTTTATTCAACACAAGAGAGATACAACAGTTCAGTACAAATACAATGCACATAATCTCAAAGCATAAGACTCACGTACAAGTTCAGTACAAAAACTTTTACATTCCTTCTTCCTTTCATTTCAATCTATTAATTCTTCTTATAATTCTCCTATTTATAATTCTATATAAAGTATCTGAATCTTCCATCTTCAAATTGAAAATTCTTCTATTCCTTTCACACCATATTTCATAAACAAAAGACTTCAAAACAATCAAAAGAATCATAGCATTTGGAGTTTTCCACCTTGTTGCTTTAAAAATATTGAACCATTCAATTCTTGAAGATCTGACCGGCTTATGAAATTTTCCATTAATAAGCAACCTACACCAGATAGTAAAAACAAATTTGCATTCAAAAAATATGTGAGTGTTTGATTCCATATGATTATGGCAAAGCACACAATCTTCATTATTTATCATTCCCAGCAATGTCAACTTCTGTTTTTTGTTTAAAGCATTTGCCATGACTTTCCATAGTAATAAATTCTCTTTCGCAGGAGTTTTGTCATTCCGTATTCTTTCATACCATGGGAAATTATATAAACTAGTGTTATCTATCAGAGATTTATACACCAATGCTATTGAGTGTGGCTTTCTTTTGATAGACCAGAGAACTTTAAGCTTTGTAGATTGTGATGAATGCTATTAGTTGATATTTTGGATGATTTGAATGTTTATTTATTTCAATGTATTCCTGTTATCACCCTGTATATTATTTGACAGTATATAAACTGTTATTTTAATTATTTCAAATAAATTATGAAATCGCTTGAAATGGTATATACCTATGACACTTGGATTTGGATTGAAATGATATATATCCATCCTTGAAAGTAAATTAAAATAACTGATAACTTGGCCATAGGATAGAAAGTTATATACGGATACCGAACTGGTTAAATTAAATGATTTTAAATTCTTGGATCTAAACTTATTCAAATGATTTTGTTTTATAAAAATAAAATTGAATTGAAATATGGAAATTGAATTAATTTCGAACTCGAGTTTTGAAATGTTGAAATTAAAACTAGTTAAACGAGATGGTTTAAGAATTGAATTTGAAAGTTAAAATTATAATTGGAATATGATTTAAGTTATGGAAATTGAGTATTTTAAAAGATTTGAACTTTTATTTGTACTTTGAAATAAATCCAAGTAAAAGTAATTTAAATGGATATTTCAAAATTTGAGCTCAAAATTGAATTATTTTGAAGATTTGAATCTAAATTCGAACATTGAAGTACAATTTGAATGAAATGATTTAAATCGATATTCTAAAATTGAACTCGACTTAAAAAATAAAATGGTTTAAAATTGAGAATTGAATTGAAATTTAAACCCTTGAATCGAATAGTTGAATTGAATTTGAATTTGAATTTGAAATTTATTTGAGTTGGATTCAAAATTGAATCGATTTGAATTGAACTTAGATTGAAAATGATTTGGGTTGGAATAATAGAAATTGAATCACTGTGAATGGAATTTGGACTTGGGTCCATATTTATTGAATGGAAAGTGATAGTTTGATTTGAAACTATTTTCAAAATAAATTATTTTGATATAAACTATTTAAATAAATTTAACTTTTTAAATATTTAAATTATTTTATTTTTTAAACTATTATACTATATAATTGTTAACGCTAAAATTTGACGCTAACACCCCGGTGTAAGTAGAGGTAAAGTGAAAGCACCACCCGTTGATACGGGAACTAGAAATAAGCAGAAAATCACAGATAAAATAGTAAAGAGACAACAGTTTTTATAGTGGTTCGGCTTAAAGACAAGCCTACGTCCACTTTAATCTTCTTTATTGTTGATTCGATTATAACTTTTACAATGATCTTCAATTACAACACAATCAAGACAAGTAGCTATAACTCCGATGTAGAAAAGCTCTTTGATTTCATGTTTATTGAGTTAGATCTTTTCTGAAGTTCGTTGAAGCATCTTTGGTGTTTGAAGTGCCGGATGAGTCGAGAAAACAGCAGAGTATAGGCGTTCCAGAAATGAGCCCCAAGGTCCTCTTTCAGTTGGAGGTGGCGGGGTATTTATAGAGAAAATCTGGATGCAGGTCTTAGGTCGTGAACGACCTAGGGGTAGGTCGTAGGTCGTGGGCAACCCAGGGAGTATGGGTTGCGGCTTAACAGGGTTGTACTGTGTCAACTGAGCGAGTTAGTAGGTCGTAGCGACCTATGGGAGGATGGTAGGTGACCTAGACATGTCGAAGCACCCGATGGAGCGACCTTGGCTAGGTTTAGGAGCAGCAGTGATCTAGTGTAGTTTCGACCTATAACTAAGCGACATAAGGATATGAAGCTCGTGGTCTGCTAGGTCGTAAACTTGCTAGGTCGTTAGCTTACTAGGTCTGTGACGACCCAGAATTTTTGAATATTTGAAATGAAAATATTTAATTAATTTTAAATATTCAAAGGTTAATTTTTAACTTGAATTCAAATATCACTATTTATTTGATAATTAAACTATTGAATTAAATTATTTGAAGTTGAGCCAAATGTTGAATCTGAGATTTTAAGCCTGTTGAAAATAATTTGAATGCTCGTAAAATTTATATTGATAGTGCTGAGGATAATCGAAGTTGTAAAATTAAATTTAACACTGATTAGTTCAGTTTTGAAATATATCATTTAAATCGAATTTAAAAATAGCCTTTCGAGGCACAGTCTCGTAATTTGATGAAACCAGTTTCATTGGGTCCGTAATATTGAATTATTACCGAATTTCAAATTTCATATTGATCGGAGTTGTTATGTGAGCGTACGATAAGTAAACGCGTTGGAAATTAAATAAAACTTCAATTGATCAAATTAATATCGTCGGTGCCTTCTTAAACACGCTTCCCTTTTAATTATTCAGCCGACCATCTTGTTTCTTTTTCTACCAACACACAGAAACAATTTTGTGTGCTAACGTCCTCTCAATATCTTTTCAATGTCGCTTATGTTCTGAAGGAAGCCTCTGCTCTGCCCTATTTCGTAAATCGCGAATACACCTACCTCCTCTCCAGTTGGAACGAAACCAAAAATGAGAAGAAAATATAAATCATGGCCGACCCCTTCGTTTCATAATCGATCTCGCATCATAAAAAATAAAAAAAATGTGGTGATGTTCGAAACCCACTTCCTAGATCTAACGGCGCGCTAATCCATTCGATAGCAAGTAGCTCGCGGGGACCATCTCGAGTTCGACACGGCGGCTTATATAGGGTCGAACAGCCTTTAATGGTGACGCGAAGGAAATTGGAGTGGGATGGCGTGCGAGCTGGAAGAGAAATCGTTCGCGACTCATTAGGGTTTCAGTTATCAGAGCTTCGAACTTGGGTTCAAATTCATTGGGTTTGCGACTTCGCGCACGTGTGGGTTAAGATGGGGACGAGGCAGCAGCTGGAGGTGCTTGGACATTTGTTTGTTCAAAATGATTACAGGCCGAGCAATAAGTACTCTCGATTTTCTTCTGTTGAATTGAATTTATATGTAAACTGTTACAAAATTTATGTTTCAAGTATATATATATATAGATTTCCATATAAAAATATAAACAGAATTTTATTTTCATTTAAAAGGGATATTGATTTCTTATGTAAACAGTTTAAAAAGGGGATAATAAAGTAAAGATATAAATTTTAAACCACTGGTTTAGATTCTAAAAATAATTTAGCAAGGTAACTAATTTGTCTAATTAACTTATTTAATATTTTAATTACTAAAAGATTTTAAGAAGAAAATCAGTTTAAAACTTAATTATTTGTTCAAATTAAATATTTGGTTAAAATAAAATTATCCCTGTCACTAAGTAATTTATCAAATGGAAACTTTATTTTTGGTATGGATTTGTTTAATAAACCTATTGAAGTTATTTTGTGCTAAAAATATTTTATTTATTTAAATTGCTAGTTGAGATAAATCAAGGGTTAAAAATATTATTAAATTGGAAATTAATTGTTCGATTAGTTCGAATATTAATAAATGATATAAATATTTATTCAAGGTCTAAATCTTGAAGAATTCCAGCCGGAATGGGAATGGATTACAAACAAAATCAAAGGTGAGTTAATCTCGCTCGGTTGAATTTAAATGAAATTTAAATGATTAAATTTAAATAATTGGTTGAATTGTTTTTTGTGCTATATTATAGTATATACTACATCTTGGAATGATTGATTTCCCGCATTTTTATAGCGGATGAGACCCTATGCGCCGCATAATAGCGGATTGTAACAACCCTAGATTTTGCTTATATTTTTAAATTGACTTTATTTTATTTTAAGTTATTTTAAATTTGTTTTATTTCAAACATTTCATTTTTTTATATATATGTTGATTATTAAGTGATTTATAGTTCAAATTAGTATAATTTGAATATTTACTGTAAAGTGAATTTCTGGTCAAGCTGTTCAAACTGTGACTTTTAAACTTCAAATTTAAATTATTTAAAATCTTAAATTTTATCTTTTATTATGAAAATAGATGTAATAACTTGGACACTGCTTTTCATTTCGTTGAAAACGGAGTTAAACTGTAAAAGTTATGTACGTTTCAATTTTGAGTGTAATTTGATTTATTTAACAATTTTGTCTATTTTAAATTATATATATCTTATTTTCTTTGTCATATTTTATTTTAATATGTTATTGTATGTATATTTTTGTATTATAATAATTTTAAAATGAAGTAAACAATTTTCTAAAGTCAATGGTGATTTATTTGTAATTTCTGGGCACTATTTTGGATTTTTAAGCAATTTCTTTAAATCTTTTTCTATTTTCTTTAAATTTAATATTTTTTTTATTTTTATGTTTTAATATGTTATTTTAAGTATATTTTGTATTTTAATATTTTTAAGTGATGTTGTAATTTTTCTAAAGTTTGCTGTGTTGATTTCTTTTTTTTAAGGCTGTTTTCTTATTTTCTGCTATTTTCTTCATTAAAATTATATTTAAATTTAATTTAATTTATTTATTTTGTGAATGTACTTTAATTTTATATTATGATTTATTTTTAAAAATATATTACAAGCTCATATGCATTTTCTAAAATTTATTTCATGTAATTTCAAATTTTGTAGACTAGATTACTATTTTTAGCTATTTTCCTTAATTTAACTTTATATAATTAATAAATATTATATATATTTTTATATTTTGATAAATTTTTGAAATTCTATCTGGGATTATTATTGTCTCCATAAATATCGAGTTATATAAATAAATTTAAGAAAGTTGAAAGGTTTTAAAAGCTTATGAAACGTAAGTCGTTTCTTTTACCATTTCCTCATTTGCTCTTTGACCGTTTTTTTTATTTTCTTTCTCTTCTAGCTGTGACTTCCTCTTTAATTTTTCACGTGGATCTCAGATCTAGTTCTCACCTGCATAGCTTGGCTCCTCCTCAACTAGATCTGACCTGATCTCTACTACCCCTTTCCTCTGACCATCACCCATCCTACTACCTCCCATTTCAGGTCGAGACCATCCATGGTAAGGACCACCACAAAATCCACCAAAAACCATCACCTATTGCACTAGCCTAGCCTAGTTTATCATCTCCTCCTTCTACCATCATTAGCCTCCACTACCTCCACAACCACCACCTCTGACCTGAACTCCACCCTCTGCTACATCACCCACCACCCTCTGGAAAATCAGGCCATGACAATAGAGCATGAGGCCGAGCACAATAGGAGCCAAGATGTGATGATATTTGCTTTGTTTTGTAAAGTGTTGCATCTATATCTTCATCTCCTTTAAACTCTTGTAGGCCGACCACTTTGCACCCAAACCAGACCTTAATCCATGGCATAGCTGAGCTTAACCCATCCATATCTAATCCATGTGAATTTGAGAACAAGTGCAAAGCATTTGACTTTGTTCTGGACATTGATTTCTAGTGCTGTTCAAGTGTTACATTATTTTGTAACTTATATGTTGTATTGTTTTTTAAAATATTTGAATAAGGAAATTATCTTTGGCTCTCTCAATATCAAATCTTTGTCGTGCCATCGTGCTTTTGAAGATCTTAGTTTGGATCATTTGTATCTCAATCTCCAGCTCAAACAGGTGAGTAAATCTCACCAAACATTTATACCTATACAAATGTGAATTGACACCATTTGAATGCGTAGAACTATTATGTGATGTTATAACTGCCTGTGATTAATTACATATGATGTTAAACCTGTTAAATTTCATGTCATATCATCTTTTACTGTTATATTATGTCGTTCTGTTATTTTATCAGTTTGTCACACTGCAAGTTCTCTTTAGATTAGTATCACTATGAGTTGAAATGATACATACCCGAACGGACTTTAAAATAGGGAAAAATCATTATGGGCTGAAATGATAGGCCTGAACGGTTTTTATTTATTTTATTTAACTTGGGATTGTGGGTTTGAAATGATAAAACCCGGATTTTTCTTTTTAAACTACGGATTGAAATGATACATATCCGTATCACTTGACCTAGGTTAGAAAACTATATACAGACCCGTGGTTATTTTATAAAGTGTTTTTGGATATTTTTAAGTATTTTAAAAATATAAATTTATGAAATTTGATTTAAAAAGATTTTGAAATGTTTTAAAATAAACAAATTATGATTTTTTCTATGAGTTAAAAATGTAACTAATGAATGATTAAATTGGATTATTGAAATATAACTTAAGTTTGGAAATTTGGAATTTTGCTTAAAAATGATATTTAAGTTATATAAATAAAATGGAAATTTATTCTTATTTTGAAATGGTAAATATGATAATCTAATTTAAATATGAATTTGAATGATTTAATAAAGTATTATTGATTTTTCTATGAATTAAAATGGTTAAGTAAATGAATGCTTTAAAAGTGAGATTTTTAAATACAACTTGATTTGGAAATGTGGAATTTGTTTTTTTTAAAGTTTTAAGTTAATTAAATAAATTGGGTATTTAGTTTAATTTGTGAAATGATAATTTGAAAATGTAAATGTTAATAAAGTGTTAAATGTAAAAATAGGAAAGTTTACACTTGAATTTATTAAGTTGATTTGTGAAAATTGATTTAATTATAGATGTTGCTTTATAAAAATCATTAACTAAAAGAGTATTTTAATGAACATCTTTGAATTTTAATTTTTTTTAATGTTTAAATGGTTTAAATTGAAATGTTTTCAAGTATAATTTTCAGCGTCTTTTTTTCTGAATGCTGTAAAAGGTTGAAATTTTCAATGTTTATGGTTTTAACTTAGTAAATGAACTCATAATGGTTTAAAACTTTGGAAATTGAATACTTGATTTGAAAGTATATAAACTTAAATTTTAAATGGTTTAAATGAATTATTTTGATTAAAATATAAGCTATATAGAAGGTGGTTTGGAATGATAATAAATGAATGATATCTTTGAATTTAAAAGGTATTTAAAGTTGAATATTTGGATTTGAACTTATATGATGATTTGAAAATGAAGTTTTGGAAAGATATGATATTTTGATATATATTAAATGTTTTGAAATGATGTTCTGAAAGATATGATTATTTGATATTAAAAATGTTTTGAAATGAAGTTTGAAAGATATGATATTTTGATATATTAAATGTTGAAATGAAGCTTTGGAAGATATGATATTTTGATAATAAAATGATTTGAAAGGAAGTTTTGAAGGGATATGATATTCTAATATATTAAATTGATTTGAAAGGAGTTTTTGAAAGAATATGATAATTTAATATATTGAAATGGTTAGAAATGACTTGATATTTCTTTTGATAAATATTTGAATTTTGAAAGATATGGTATGTCGATATATTGAAATGGTTTAGAAATGATTTAATCTTTATTTTGATAAAGATTTGGATTGAAATGATATTTTATTTTGAAGTATGAAAATATTGTTTTAAAGTTATAAACACGGGTTATAATAACGATTGGTTGTTAAAGAGACCGAGATCGAATATTGTTTTATAGCCGGCCAATATCGAAAACCACTTTAACAACTGTGTACGCGGTGGAGATTCCAAAATGAAGTAGGATGGTGGCGACGTTCTCGAGGTATATTACGTGGACCCAACTCCCATGAGTTGGCATATATGACTAAAATAGGGGCTATACCGGGCTACACAAAGGGTCGCACCCTTTCATCGAGCAAGCTTCTTCGGAAACCATTCTATTACTTTTGTGATTCGATTCGGTGGTGCCACTTTGATTCGAGGGTATTGTTCGAGGTGGGCGGAAGCTGCTAGCTTGTCGTCACCACCGGTCCGGGTGTGCAAGCGATGTGTCCACCCTGGCGTTGCCTTGCGTGCCGTGTCATCTCCTTATAGCGAGCCCACTACAATTTTGGTTTTAAAGATCCAACCGCATTAAGGTTCACCATCCCCTTAACGCTATTTTCTATATGATTATACTTTACTGATTAGACACTACTGTATATAGCGTATATTACTACGCAGTAAATAGTTTAACGGATCCTTAGAGGATGGGCGGTCCCAAGCATCTTCTAAGTTACTTGTATCTTTGCTACAGTTCACTTGAGTTGGTTTACATTGTATAAGTATGTATATCCTGACTCGAGTGTTTGTATTTTTGTTTATGCTCGGGTCAGCCTGAGTTATTCATAGATTTGGATTTCCATTTTCAGGAGATTGGAATCGCTGGAGATTATCTACTTGTCAAGTTTTATCTTTTGCAGTCTGTTGTTCCTTTCAGCTCTTGTATTAGTAGACTTCTATGTAGTGAGACTTCCTTTGTACTTTATTTCTTCTGTTGTATTTTATGTAACTCTGTATTTTATATAGTAGCTTCATGAACTACTATTTCTTTTACTTCCGCTGCATTATTATTACTCTGTATCTGTGATCTGTGATTTTTATTTACTGTATATTCTGAGATTTGCCAAATTTTTATTTACAACGCGGTATTTTGAACAATTCAATTCCGACATGAGTGTCTACCTATACTCTTATAATGGATGCGAATGGTTGAAAATATCGGGTCGTTACAGTTGGTATTAGAGCTTTGGTAGCTCTAGGCAAACTCAACATATGGGGTGAATGTATTTACATAATCACTTTTATTCGAGTTTGAATCTCTTCCCTTTTGACTCAATTCCTTTGAATTTTGGAACGTTCCCTATGGTTCCGAAATCCATTCGTATCCCTCACTATTCATTTTCTTTTGACTCTGGAGTATTCCATAACTCCGCTTTGAATGATCTTTTTAGTGAGTCGGCGGTCACGCCAATTTCAAATTGAATTGAAAAAAAAGGGGAAACTCCCTTACAATTAGCATCGATTCACCAGAGATTCTTATCTATCCTTGGTTTAGATGCTAATATCTTTTGTTATCCCCAACTCTAACTCTTGAGATTGAATGTAGATTTACCCCAGAAAATTCCGCATTGATCTTATTCTTTAAGTCACGGTTGACCCAGTTAAGGTTGCCCGCAATTTATTTAAGCTTACCCACCTCTCTACTCTGTTATTTAATCATCTTGTCGTTTGTTTCCAACCTATTTTCAAACATTTTGAATTGTACTTGTAAATCTATGTTTTGTTTTATATATTGTGTTGTTTGGGTTGTAGATGTTGATTTGGGTTTCTGATCGTGTGACGACCCGGAATTTTGAGCAATATCAATTTAATAATCTTTGTTAATAATTAAATTGATTTGATCATTTTACATTATAAATTGAAAAGTTAAATTTATTTTAAAGACTAATAATAATAATTTGTTAATATCTATTAATATTTTTCTGACAATATAAATAGGCAAGATTCAGTTCTTTTGAAGTTTATAAAATTTGATTTGGAAATATTTAGTTTGGTAAATAAGAAGTTTTTAATGTAATAAAACTTTATATTCAAATTGTAATATATATGAATGTATATATTGTGATTTGATATTTGTTTTAAAATTTAATTTGGAAATTAACGAATTTAATATTAGAATGTTTTTCTATTTGAAATGTGTATATATATTTGTATGTATATTTGAAATAGGAAAATTATTAATTGAAATTCAACAAGAGATTTTCAAACTTGAATATATTTAGTTTTGAAATTTGAAATGATAATTTGATTTAATGTCTTTGAAATGACATTTGAAATTTAAATTTTAAATAATAAAGTTAATTTCTTATTTTATAAACATATAATTTAGCTTTTGTTTTTAATAAGATAAAATTGTTTTAAAAATTTATATAAGGAGTTAAACTAAGTTTCTCAATTTATGAACAAATGATAAAAATTAAATTGATTAAAATACAAGTTATTTAAAAATGCCTATATGAATTTGTTTTTAAGATAATGAAAGCCTAAAGTTTATTTTTATAAGATGGAAGCATTTTATAATTATCTAACATTACATAAATGTGTGTATGTAGCTTAAATAGATTATTAATAAGGAAATAACATTTAAAATATTAATTAAATATTAAAAACATTTGTTAAACATTAATTTAACAATAAAACACTTGTAAACTTTTCAAGGTATATTAAAGACATGTGTAAGCTAATTAGAACATATAGGGAACAAATGTAAATTAATATGTATAGGTGTAAGCTAATTAGAATATAAGATAGACAAATGTCACTCTCTTGTAAATTTAATTTAAAATTAAATTGTAAAATACAAATGAGCTTCATTTTCAAAAAAAAAACAAATGAATACAAATCTGAGAACCAGATCTGAGAATAAAAATGAAACTTGAAACAAGAAATTTAGAAGCAAGTTCAACATCAATACAAGGTCTTCAAATGCAAAACAAAGTTCAGGAAAAAAAAAGAAGAATCTGTAAATCTGAATATTCAAATTAAAGATCATCTTCAAATTTATTAACCAACTCAGAAATCAACTACAAGTGGATTGATTTCATCATGCAAGCTGGAAATTAATCATCACTTCAACATGCAAAAGAAAATTGAAGCCTGGAACAGTCTCTGTCTTCTGTTTTTTAAAGGTGAGTAAAAGGAATTTTAAAAACAGATTTTGATTCTGAATTTCATCTTGATTTAATATATGTAATCATGATGATTTGCCTGATTTCTTGGAAATGTATGGATGCATGTTTGAATTCCTGTGCAGTTACAATTTATGCTCTGTGTTAATACCAGGGTTACAAATTTGATAATAAATTCAATAACTTGTTCTTAAATTCGAATTAGAACTTGAATTGTACATAGAAGTTGTTTGAATTTAAGTAAACTATCATCTAGAAACTATTACCAGTTTTTAAAGTGAATAAATGATTCTAAATACTTGAATTTACAGTAAAATATAAATTTGGGTCAGAAATTCATGAATTCAATTTTTAATTTTGGATTCATAATTGAATCGCAAATGGAAAATGATGATTTTTAGTACTTGAATCATAATTTTTAATGGGGTATTTAGTGAGCATTTTGGGATTCATTGATTTGGGGTTTTTGGCCAAATCACGGCGAACGGCGGCAAATTGGCCAACGTGGGTGAACTCGAAGAGGGAGGGGGCTGTAGGGAGCGTGCGAAAAATACTTCGAGATTTTTTTATAGATTGTGGTGATTGTAAATCGAAGAATTGGGGTTTTAGTACCTGTTTTTGGGTCGATGGGTTCTGTTGGATTCGCGGCGTCATGAAGCTGTTGAAGTTGATCGCACTTGGTGCCAGAGGCACGGGGGGAAGTGAGGCGAAGCAATGGGGAGGATGGCGCGGCGTCTCGAGTGGGGGGGGGGGGGGTTTGACGGTGTTGATCATTTTCTGGTGGAGTGTGTTTTTGCATTTTTTGGTTGAAGGGCAAGTTTGCGATTCTCGATCGTATGGGTATTTCTAAGGGGTGCATTTGGATGTAGAGGTCGTGAATGACTTGGTGATGGCCGGAGGAAGTTCAACGTCGGGCGAACGTGGGCGTGCATGTTGACGTGCACTGTCACGTTCATCAGGAGGAATAGTTCTGGGATAAGGAGGGAAGGAGACTCGAAGTATGCTCCGTGATTTTTGATGTTTTTCTCGAAGCAGGCTTGGGTGAGGGAAACTCGGAGTTAGTGTGTGTTTTACTCGGGGTGTTTTCTTGTTTTACTCGGGGTAGGCAGGGGTTTTAGCAGGGTTTACTCTAGTATTTAGGTATTCAGGCTTTAGTACAGAAGTTTAAGATGATTAGTACAAAGAAAATTTGATTTTAGGAATTAAGTTTTTTTTTTTACAAAGGAACTGGTTTTGGAAAAGATTTATAATAAAAGTTGAATTAGTTTTACTTATAAAACTATTTGGTTTCAAAATAAATTTTAAACAAGCTTTATATATGTATTAAAATATGATTGTTTTTAAAATAAAGAAAGGGATATTTTTGAAATAAAGCTTGTATTTAATTTTATTTAATATTCTTGGAAAATTTAAAGATTTAAAAGATCAATTTTAAAATATGTTTAATTATAATTGATTTCTAAATATTATATTTTAATAAAAGTTTAATGATTTAGGATTTAATAATCAATGGTAATAAAGATTTATCTTATGTACAAATGGAATTTTGATTTAATTAAAGATAATTAAATTTGGGAAGGTAATTAAGATAATTAAATTATTAACCATTTAAAAGTTATTGGTTAATATAAATGTGTTAATTAAAAAAATGGTTTCTTGTTTAAGAATCTTTTTAATATAGTAAATTAAAGAATCATTTAATTAATTTTAAATGATTAAGTTAAATAATTAATTAAATAGTTAACTTGTGATTAATTAAAGGTAACCACTTTGGAGTTGATTAAGTATAATTTCTTGGTGAAGTAATTAAGTAATTAAATGGTTAATATTTGAGGTAATTAAGTAAGAGATAATTACTTTATGAAAGGTAATTAAGTAATGTGATTAAGAGTTAATCACTTTAGTTACTAATTAAAGAATTAATTAATAATTAGTTAAATATTTAAATTATTTGATTAATGATTAATTAATAAAAGTATTAAGAGTAATTAATTAAGTGATTAATTACTTGTTAAAGTAATTAATTAAGAAAGAAATTTAATTAATGAAGTAATCATTATTTAATGTAAATAATTAATTAATTGTTAATTAATAATTTAAGATAATTTATTTATAAATAAGTTTTAATTACTAAATGTAATTAAAGTAATTAATCAAAGGTGATTAATTAAAAATAATTAATCAATTATGATTAATTAAAAGTGATTAATCAAGTAGTTTTAATTAAAAGTAATTAAGTCAAGTGTGATTAATTAAAAGTAATTAATCAGGTATAACTAAAGGATAATTAAGTAATAATTATCAGAATAATTAGAGAATAATTAATCAAGGTTGATTAATTTTAGAAGGTAATTAAGAGGTAATTACTTAGTATAATTTGAAGTAATTAATCAGGATGATTAATTAATATGGTAATTAAGAATTACTTAAAGTAATTAAGTGATAATTAATCAGGGAAGATTAATTGAAATGGATAATTAAGTGATGTTAATTAATTAATTTGTAATTAATTAATGAATAAGAAGTTGGATTGAAGATAATCCAAGTGTTTAAGTAAGAATTAATTTAATTTGAGGATTAATTAAATTAATCAAGTTTGAATCAAACTTGTTTATGAATGATTAATGATTGGATGATATATATCATTGGATGAGTTAATGATATTGGTTGTTGTTGGATGACATTGATTGATGGGTGATGATGTGAATATGCTATATATGCTGCTTTGTGATATGTATGGACGCATGTGATAATAGATGATTATCTATCTGTGTTGTGAATACATCCATTTATGTTTAAGTGATATTTTTTGAAATATCTATTGTTTAAATCCCTTAAGTACAACTTGGACATTAAAATGGCGTTTGATTTCGATGAGACTGGGATCGGGTTTCCATATTTGGATATCCGAAAACCACATCGATTCCAATTAAACGTAGGACGTTAATCCGAGTGGAGCAAGTGAAGACTCGAGGTGTAAGGGCTGTAAGTCAGTATAACTCTGTGGGTGATTCCGTAATGAGTTTGACGGAATAGTTCTTTTAGATTCGAGATGGAGATTTAGAGTGCAAGAGCTATGGTCGTTGGCTCTGAGGGTGATTCCAAAATGAGTGCAACGAGATAGTGCCTTTGGTTTCGTTCGAACCCGGAACGAACTTGTATGGATTGAATGCTTTCAACACATCGTCAGGAGGACGATGAGCATTGTAAGATAATTGGTCCTATAAAGGTAATCGCAGCCTCAAGCCTCATCAACCAGGAATGGCTAAAACATGGGAGGTGCAGCAAGGCTTCGTGGGTCGCTCCCACTGGAGAGCGAGATACATCCCTGTCTAGAAGTCCCTTTATATTTCGGTTGTGTGGGCAGTTGGTCTGCAGCCAACTGTGGGGTGGTCTTGTTCGGTACTGCTCAGTAAGGAATGGTCCCGGCTTTGTGTTGTAGGGGAGTGGGAGTACTCCTCGGTACGGCGATCTAGGCCACGTACTGTGACGGGCGGTACCCCAGTAGCCCTGCCATTGTTGGAAACTCATTTTCCCTACGAGCCCCTACGGTTTTGTTTGTATTACCCACTTTTGTGGCTAGTAGCTGGAATTTAATCATGTAACAATTTCGGCTATTTCATATTTATTTGAAAACCCTAGACACTATTATAATATCACTGGATTTCCTATCAAATGTTTTGGTTAGCGTAAGTTAAAAACTTTTCCATGTTTATGTGTAGGAAGTCTTAAGTGATACCTTTTCTTTTCAAAGGTTTTTCTAAAGTTAAGCAATCTTAAACCGTTTACTCACACCAGACCCCTGTCTGACCGGAGTGTTTATTTTCTGTTTTATTAAACTCTTGGGTACTCATATTATATATGAGTAGTCAAGTGATTCAGGTTATCCTTGACGAATTCTGGAGGAGTTTTGGAGCAGGAGGCTTCAGCGTGTAGATATATAGTTAGAGTTTCCGCTGTGTTGATATTCTGTATGATTGTTTGTACTGTATATTAGACAGAAATGCTATAACTGTCTAAATTGAGATGTTTAGTTGTGTACTCTGATGTATATGATACTATGTATATGTTCTATATTATATTCAAATCGTTCCGCTGTGAGATTCTGATGTGTTGTTTTCTCTTTCTTCTCTTTCTTTTCTTCTTCTATCCCTTTCTTTCTTAATTAGTGATGCGATTTTCCGGGAGTGGAAAGTCGGGTCGCTACAGTTGGTATCAGAGCGTTAGGTTGAGTGGATACCTAGGCTCTGAAGAGATGTCTATCTTGAGAGAGCGTACTTGTGAATTTTATATATAAATGTATATTTATATAACTACCTAATCTGTTGGGTTATCTGTTCGGATTTTCCAACATAGATTATAAAGGTAGATAAGGTAGGAGTGTGTGGAACACGACTACCACTATTGGTTGAGGCTTATATGTTGTGGTTGGAGGTGTTTATCGAGATTGTAGACCTATTACCGTCTCGAATAAGTTTTATAGATTGGTGAAAGGATTTCTTTGAGTCCAAAGGAAGTATTTTCAAGAATTGGAGTATATTCTTGGAGTGTGAGGTTGATTTGCTCTCAAATGAGCGGGATTTCCAAGAGTTGAGTTGTCCGCTGAGGAGAAGCAAGTGGTGGTATCTTGATAGGTTCAAGAAGGATAGGTGTGTGATGGGATGCAGTTTCCATAGATGGTTCTGAAGATGTTTCTTTTGGAGCCAGATTTAGATGGTGTTGGAAGAGCATTGATGTCTACTGCAGGAAGATTCGGATGTTTAGGAATCTTCTGGAATGTCAAGTAAGGGTGTCTTGTCTATATTGAAGTAGGAGACTAAGGTCGATGAGTTACCTCATTTCAGACATGGTTTCAATTGTTTTCTTAAGGAAATAAGTGGTTGGTGTTTGGTTTGGAGCCGAGTTTCTTGAGAAGATGTCTACTCGTCTCAAGGATTTTTGGCAAAATTAGATGTTAATTTGGTGTTTCAAGAAACTTCTAGTTAAGAAAGATCTATGGTTTAGTTGTATCTTTAAAGTGAAGTTTGGAAGCAGTAGCATGAACCTATTTCTTAGACGATTCAGTAATCTTTGGGATTCTTCTATCAGCAGACCAGACAGATGGTGAAGGCTTATCCATTTCTTTGGGAAGCTCAGCAGAGCGGGATATCTGTTGGAAGTGATCTATCAGTTTTATGGTAGATAAACCATTCTGTAAAGATTTATCTGGAATAGGAAAAGCTGTTCTAGTTGGGGAGACAGTTCTTTGGAATCTGAACTGAATGGAATCGCAAAAGTGACTTGCAATTAGTTTGGAAATCTTGGAGTATTCTTTAATTTTAGATTGAGGTATATCAAATAAAGGTGAAAGATATGGAAGCTATGAAAGTAGTCGGATATTTTCTAGATGTTTTTGAGGAATTTAGAAGTTGATCCGAATCGGAGATTGAGTTTTCTTATCAGCTTGGAATTCAGGAGTAATTTTGATGGTTCAACCATGAAGAGGGATGACTCTTAGAGCGAGAAGAAATTAGTGAGGCAGCTCAAGATTCTTTGGAGAAGGATTGATCATCTTATTCTAAGTTGAGATTTTGTTGGACAGTTTTGACCAAGTGGAAGGGTCACTAAGATTTTTATGAGTCGAATGAACCGTGTATGGAGAAAGGTTTTTCTTGTGTTCTTCGATGACATTCTTATCTGCTCTAGATCAGAGTTGTGCAACGGAAGCGAGTGGCAGTATTCTGGTATGGGAGCAACCGGGAGTTGCAGTAAAGAAATTTCTACAGGAAATTCAAGTATGAAGGGATTTTCTGGATTTGAAGGTAAGGTTGTCAGGTGCAACTGTTTGGCTATTCCAGATAAGAGAAGTACGTTCGAAGTCCATTGATGCTTGTGGTATAGAGTCGTATTTTGGATTTCAGCAAATTATTTTTGGAGAGCCATTTTGTTGAGTAGGACCTGGAGAATTGGTTTGAGTTGGTGCTGATGTTTCTTGAAGCAATCAGCAAGGGTTAGGCTGATCAGGAATATTAGAGGTGACCCAGGCTCATCTGAAGAGTTATGCAGTTAAAAATTGACGAGATTTGGAATGTGCAGTTAGAGTTTGGATTTTGACTTGGTTTTATCCAATCAAAGGAATTATAAGAGAATGGGTAAAAATGGAAAGTTAGCTCTGGAGGAATTTTGAGTTTTCCTGTGTTCTTTGAAGATTTGATTTTGATCTACAAGATTGAATTGCCAGTTCGGATAACTGGAATTCATTGTATTTCACATATCTCTGAGGAATATGTGTATGATTCTTTGACTGATAGAATCAACAGTTTAGAAGGATCTGGTAGTTGAGCTGGTTTTGAGTTTAGTCTGATATCTTGTTCAGATTTGTAGGATCAGATGAGGGAGTTCTAGGTTTTAATAGTGTAGTTAATTAAGATTCTGTAGAGCGAGTATTCCAGTATAGGTATCTGGAAAACTCTAGATAATATTACTAAGTTCTATTCAGAATTCTTCTGGATAGATAAAATTGATTGCTTGAATTGGTTGCTATGATTGATTTTGTGATTGCTATTTGAAATTTAAATTATGTAGCTGGGTTCTTAAATTATCTTTGCTTTTAAATTTCGGGGACGAAATTCTTTTAAGAGGGGAGGAATGTGACGACCCGGAATTTCGAGCAATATCAATTTAATAATCTTTGTTAATAATTAAATTGATTTGATCATTTTACATTATAAATTGACAAGTTAAATTTATTTTAAAGACTAATAATAATAATTTGTTAATATCTATTAATATTTTTCTGACAATATAGATAGGCAAGATTCAATTCTTTTGAAGTTTATAATAATTTGATTTGGAAATATTTAGTTTGGTAAATAAGAAGTTTTTAATGTAATAAAACTTTGTATTCAAATTGTAATATATATGAATGTATATATTGTGATTTGATATTTGTTTTAAAATTTAATTTGGAAATTTACAAATTTAATATTAGAATTTTTTTCTATTTGAAATGTGTATATATATTTGTATGTATATTTGAAATAGGAAAATTATTAATTTAAATTCAACAAGAGATTTTCAAACTTGAATATATTTAGTTTTGAAATTTGAAATGATAATTTGATTTAATGTCTTTGAAATGATATTTGAAATTTAAATTTTAAATAATAAAGTTAATTTCTTATTTTATAAACATATATTTTAGCTTTTGATTTTAATAAGATAAAATTGTTTTAAAATTTTATATAAGGAGTTAAACTAAGTTTCTCAATTTATGAACAAATGATAAAAATTAAATTGATTAAAATACAAGTTATTTAAAAATGCCTATACGAATTTTTTTTAAGATAATGAAAGCCTAAAGTTTATTTTTATAAGATGGAAGCATTTTATAATTATCTAACATTACATAAATGTATGTATGTAGCTTAAATAGATTATTAATAAGGAAATAACATTTAAAATATTAATTAAATATTAAAAACATTTTTAAACATTAATTTAACAATAAAACACATGTAAACTTTTCAAGGTATATTAGAGACATGTGTAAGCTAATCAGAACATGTAGGGAACAAATGTAAATTAATATGTATAGGTGTAAGCTAATTAGAATATAAGATTGACAAATGTCACTCTCTTGGAAATTTAATTTAAAATTAAATTGTAAAATACAAATGAGCTTCATTTTCAAAAAAAAAATGAATACAAATCCGAGAACCAGATCTGAGAATAAAAATGAAACTTGAAACAAGAAATTTAGAAGCAAGTTCAACATCAATGCAAGGTCTTCAAATGCAAAACAAAGTTCAGGGAAAAAAAGAAGAATCTGTAAATCTGAATATTCAAATCAAAGATCATCTTCAAATTTATCAACCAACTCAGAAATCAACTGCAAGTGGATTGATTTCATCATGCAAGCTGGAAATTAATCATCACTTCAACATGCAAAAGAAAATCGAAGCCTGGAACAGTCTCTGTCTTCTGTTTTTCAAAGGTGAGTAAAAGGAATTTTAAAAACAGATTTTGATTCTGAATTTCATCTTGATTTAATATACGTAATCATGATGATTTGCCTGATTTCTTGGAAATGTATGGATGCATGTTTGAATTCCTGTGCAGTTACAATTTATGCTCTGTGTTAATACCAGGGTTACAAATTTGATAATAAATTCAATAACTTGTTCTTGAATTCGAATTAGAACTTGAATTGTAAATAGAAGTTGTTTGAATTTAAGTAAACTATCATCTAGAAACAATTACCAGTTTTTAAAGTGAATAAATGATTCTAAAAACTTGAATTTACAGTAAAATATAAATTTGGGTCAGAAATTCATGAATTCAATTTTTAATTTTGGATTCATAATTGAATCGCAAATGTAAAATGATGATTTTTAGTACTTGAATCATAATTTTTAATTCTGTATTTAGTGAGCATTTTGGGATTCATTGATTTGGGGTATTTGGCCAAATCACGGCGAACGGCGGCAAATTGGCCGACGTGGGTGAACTCGAAGAGGGACGGGCCTGTAGGGAGCATGCGAAAAATACTTCGAGATTTTTTTATAGATTGTAGTGATTGTAAATCAAAGAATTGGGGTTTTAGTACCTGTTTTTGGGTCGATGGGTTCTGTTGGATTCGCGGCGTCATGAAGCTGTTGGAGTTGATCGCACTTGGTGCCAGAGGCACGGGGGGAAGTGAGGCGAAGCTATGGGGAGGATGGCGCGACGTCTCGAGTGGGGGGGGGGGGGGTTTGATGGTGTTGATCATTTTCTGGTGGAGTGTGTTTTTGCATATTTTGGATGAAGGGCAAGTTTACGATTCCCGATCGTATGGGTATTTCTGAGGGGTGCATTTGGATGTAGAGGTCGTGTGTGACTTGGGGATGGCCGGAGGAAGTTCAACGTCGGCCGAACGTGGGCGTGCACGTTGACGTGCACTGTCGCGTGCATCAGGAGGAATGGTTCTGGGATGAGGAGGGAAGTAGACTCGAAGTATGCTCCATGATTTTTGATGTTTTTCTCGAAGCAGGCTTGGGTGGGGGAAACTCGGAGTTAGTGTGTGTTTTACTCGGGGTGTTTTCTTGTTTTACTCGGGGTAGGCATGGGTTTTAGCAGGGTTTACTCGAGTATTTAGGTATTCAGGCTTTAGTACAGAAGTTTAAGATGATTAGTACAAAGAAAATTTGATTTTAGGAATAAAGTTTTTTTACAAAGGAACTGGTTTTGGAAAAGATTTATAATAAATGTTGAATTAGTTTTACTTATAAAACTATTTGGTTTCAAAATAAATTTTAAACAAGCTTTATATATATATATATATATATATATATATTAAAATATGATTGTTTTTAAAATAAAGAAAGGGATATTTTTGAAATAAAGCTTGTATTTAATTTTATTTAATATTCTTGGAAAATTTAAAGATTTAAAAGATCAATTTTAAAATATGTTTAATTATAATTGATTTCTAAATATTATATTTTAATAAAAGTTTAATGATTTAGGATTTGATAATCAATGGTAATAAAGATTTATCTTATGTACAAATGGAATTTTGATTTAATTAAAGATAATTAAATTTGGGAAGGTAATTAAGATAATTAAATTATTAACCATTTAAAAGTTATTGGTTAATATAAATGTGTTAATTAAGAAAATGGTTTCTTGTTTAAGAATCTTTTTAATATAATAAATTAAAGAATCATTTAATTAATTTTAAATGATTATGTTAAATAATTGATTAAATAATTAACTTGTGATTAATTAAAGATAACCACTTTGGGGTTGATTAAGTATAATTTCTTGGTGAAGTAATTAAGTAATTAAGTGGTTAATATTGAGGTAATTAAGTAAGAGATAATTACTTTATGAAAGGTAATTAAGTAATTAAGTGGTTAATATTGAGGTAATTAAGTAAGAGATAATTACTTTATGAAAGGTAATTAAGTAATGTGATTAAGAGTTAATCACTTTAGTTATTAATTAAAGAATTACTTAATAATTAGTTAAAGATTAAAATTATTTGATTAATGATTAATTAATAAAAGTATTAAGAGTAATTAATTAAGTGATTAATTACTTGTTAAAGTAATTAATTAAGAAAGAAATTTAATTAATGAAGTAATCATTATTTAATGTAAATAATTAATTAGTTGTTAATTAATAATTTAAGATAATTTATTTATAAATAAGTTTTAATTACTAAATGTAATTAAAGTAATTAATCAAAGGTGATTAATTAAAAATAATTAATCAAGTATGATTAATTGAAAGTGATTAATCAAGTAGTTTTAATTAAAAGTAATTAATCTAGTGTGATTAATTAAAAGTAATTAATCAGGTATAACTAAAGGATAATTAAGTAATAATTATCAGAATAATTAGAGAATAATTAATCAAGGTTGATTAATTTTAGAAGGTAATTAAGAGGTAATTACTTAGTATAATTTGAAGTAATTAATTAGGATGATTAATTAATATGGTAATTAAGAATTACTTAAAGTAATTAAGTGATAATTAATCAGGGAAGATTAATTGAAATGGATAATTAAGTGATGTTAATTAATTAATTTGTAATTAATTAATGAATAATAAGTTGGATTGAAGATAATCCAAGTGTTTAAGTAAGAATTAATTTAATTTAAGGATTAATTAAATTAATCAAGTTTGAATCAAACTTGTTTATGAATGATTAATGATTGGATGATATATATCATTGGATGAGTTAATGATATTGGTTGTTGTTGGATAACATTGATTGATGGGTGATGATGTGAATATGCTATATATGCTGCTTTGTGATATGTATGGACGCATGTGATAATAGATGATTATCTATCTGTGTTGTGAATACATCCATTTATGTTTAAGTGATATTTTCTGAAATATCTATTGTTTAAATCCCTTAAGTACGGCTTGGACATTAAAATGGCGTTTGGTTTCGATGAGACTAGGATCGGGTTTCCATATTTGGATATCCGAAAACCACATCGATTCCAATTAAACGCAGGACGTTAATCCAAGTGGAGCAACTGAAGACTCGAGGTGTAAGGGCTATAAGTTAGTATAACTCTGTGGGTGATTCCGTAATGAGTTTGACGGAATAGTGCTTATAGATTCGAGATGGAGATTTAGAGTGCAAGGGCTATGGTCGTTGGCTCTGAGAGTGATTCCAAAATGAGTGCAACGAGATGGTGCCTTCGGTTTCGTTCGAACCCGGAACGAACTTGTATGGATTGATTGCTTTCAGCACATCGTCAGGTGGACGATGAGCATTCTAAGATAATTGGTCCTATAAAGGTAATCGCAGCCTCAAGCCTCATCAACCAGGAATGGCTAAAACAGGGGAGGTGCAGCAAGGCTTCGTGGGTCGCTCCCACTGGAGAGCGAGATACAACCCTGTCTAGAAGTCCCTTTATATTTCGGCTGTGTGGGCAGTTGGTATGCAGCCAACTGCGGGGTGGTCTTGTTCGGTACTGTTCAGTAATGAATGGTCCCGGCTTTGTGTTGTAGGGGAGTGGGAGTACTCCTCGGTACGGTGATCTTGGCCACGTACTGTGACGGGCGGTACCCCAGTAGCCCTGCCATTGTTGGAAACCCATTTTCCCTACGAGATCCTACGGTTTTGTTTGTATTACCCACTTTTGTGGCTAGTAGCTGGAATTTAATCATGTAACAATTTCGGCTATTTCATATTTATTTGAAAACCCTAGACACTATTATAATATCACTGGATTTCCTATCAAATGTTTTGGTTAGCGTAAGGTAAAAACTTTTCCATGTTTATGTGTGGTAAGTCTTAAGTGATACCTTTTCTTTTCAAAGGTTTTTCTAAAGTTAAGCAATCTTAAATCGTTTACTCACACCAGACCCCTGTCTGACCCGAGTGTTTATTTTCTGTTTTATTAAACTCTTGGGTACTCATATTATATATGAGAAGTCAAGTGATTCATGTTATCCTTGACGAATTCTGGAGGAGCTTTGGAGCAGGAGGCTTCAGCATGTAGATATATAGTTAGAGTTTCCACTGTGTTGATATTCTGTATGATTGTTTGTACTGTATATTAGACAGAAATGTTATAACTGTCTAAATTGAGATGTTTAGTTGTGTACTCTGATGTATATGATACTATGTATATGTTCTATATTATATTTAAATCGTTCCGCTGTGAGATTCTGATGTGTTGTTTTCTCTTTCTTCTCTTTCTTTTCTTCTTCTATCCCTTTCTTTCTTAATTAGTGATGCGATTTTCCGGGAGTGGAAAGTCGGGTCGCTATAGATCGATTCGTCTGATCAACGCTATCGATAGGACTTCTAAAACACATTGACAGAACAAACTGACACAATATTATTTTAAAATTTGGTTAATAAAATAAAATTTTGATATATAAGTAAATTTATGGATCTTAATAAATTGATTGAAAATTGATTATTTGAAATGATAATACTTGATTTATCATTTATTGTTCTATAAATGAATTCATAAATAGTTGTTTACAAATTGATTTGGGAACTGAAATGAAGTTAAAACAAGAAATTTGAGAAATTTAATTTCCGATGGTTTCAAACCTCGTGTTTATGTTTTAAATTATATTATTTAAAGTATTTTCGAATAAGAATATGTTTCCAAAGGATTTTAAAGTTTAAAAATTAGTGTTCTTCTCTTTGTCGCTGGGAAATAATTTCGGTGATGACTGCAGCATCATCAACGTTCATTTTCGAGTTTCGAAGTGAAGAGAATGTTCTGTAATCTTGCTACAGCTTTGTTTTGGGAATTTAATTGATGTGAATTTCTAAAATATCACTTGATCTATAATGTATATAGACATATGATTTAAATTTGATTCGATAAATTATGTACATACATTTATTTATCTCTAAATGGGTTGAAGAAATCAAAAATTTAATTCTTAAATTTTATTATAAAGAATAATTTCAATTATAAAAAGAAAATAATTTTTTTGGATGAATATTCAAGCATGAAATGATTTAATTGTATAATACAATTGCATTCAATATAACTTACCTTAATTTTTCAAAAGTTAACAATGTAATTGGATAATATACAATATAAAAGATTTTATAAATAAAATTTGAGTGGTTATAATAAATGTTATACACTTAATTTTTAATTATAAAATGATTAACAGAGGTAAATATAATAAAGGGTAATTGAATAACTTACAATAAAATAATGTTAAAAGAACTAAGAATAAAAAAAAGTAGATATAACAAGTGTAAGTATATTTAACATAAGTGATACATATATTGAGAAGAATAAATTTAACTTTAATTAGGAATAAAGAAGAATAAAATTTATTAAGTACATTATGAGTATAATAAATGATTATTTTTCAAACCCAAGGTTTTAAAAATTGTTAATTTAAGATGATTGGATAATAAGATAATGAAATTTGGTATAGTTAAGATTTATTCAACTTGTGTAAAGATTTATTCTGTATTTAAGTTGAAATTTCCATGCTTTCAAATTTATTTCCTTATTTTGTTTTTCAAACTATCTTTTGGTTGTCCTTATCATCCTTATCTTGCTATAGACAGGTATAGGCATCTTTCTATAATCTCTCTGTTTAGAAAACTTCCTATAATCTTTGGTAATCATTTTGAATCCACCTTTTTCGTGCTTGTGTTCTTAATTTTGGAGAATCTTGGAAAAGATCATCACCACCTTGCGAAACTTACCTATAACAACAGTTATCAGGTATAATTTTCAATCTTCCTGTCATCTTATTTTAATCATATTTCACTCTATCTCTTTCTGTGCTTTTCCGTACCTCATCCCTTTTCGAGGACGAAAAGTTTTGAGTTCGGAAGAGTGTAACAACCCTAGAATTTTGCTTATATTTTTAAATTGACTTTATTTTTATTTTTATTTATTTTAAATTTGTTTTATTTCAAACATTTCATTTTTTTATATATGTGTTGATTATTAAGTGATTTATAGTTCAAATTAGTATAATTTGAATATTTTACTGTAAAGTGAATTTCTGGTCAAGCTGTTCAAACCGTGACTTTTAAACTTCAAATTTAAATTATTTAAAATATTAAATTTTTTCTTTTATTATGAAAATAGATGTAATAACTTGAACACTGCTTTTCATTTCGTTGAAAACGGAGTTAAACTGTAAAAGTTATGTACGTTTCAATTTTGAGTGTAATTTGATTTATTTAACAATTTTATCTATTTTAAATTATATAAATCTTTTTTTCTTTGTCATATTTTATTTTATGTATACTTTTGTATTATAATAATTTTAAAATGAAGTAAACAATTTTCCAAAGTCAATGGTGATTTATTTGTAATTTCTGGACACTATTTTGGATTTTTAAGCAATTTATTTAAATCTTTTTCTATTTTCTTTAAAAAAAATATTTTTATTTTTATGTGTTAATATGTTATTTTAAGTATATTTTGTATTTTAATATTTTTAAGTGATGTTATAATTTTTCTAAAGTTTACTGAGTTGATTTCTTTTTTTAAGGTTGTTTTCTTATTTTCTGCTATTTTCGTCATTAAAATTATATTTAAATTTAATTAATTTATTTATTTTATGAATGTACTTTTATTTTATATTATGATTTATGTTGAAAAATATATTACAAGCTCGTATGAATTTTCTAAAATTTATTTCATGTAATTTCAAATTTTCTAGACTAGTTTACTATTTTTAGCTATTTTCCTTAATTTAACTTTATATAATTAATAAATATTACATATATTTTTATATTTTGATAAATTTTCGAAATTCTATCTGGTATTATTATTATCTCGAGAAATATCAAGTTATATAAATAAATTTAAGAAAGTTGAAAGGTTTTAAAAGCTTTTGAAACGTAAGTCGTTTCTTTTACCATTTCCTCATTTACTCTTTGACCGTTTTTTTAATTTTCTTTCTCTTTTAGCCGTGACTTCCTCTTTCATTTTTCACGTGGATCTCAGATCCATTTCTCATCTAAAAAAAAAAATACGGCCATGGCTTGAAAGAGTTTAGGTAAAAATTATCTTCTTTTTCCTTTGTTTTTCTACTTTTCTATTTTGAATTTTGTACTTGTTCTCACCTTCATAGCTTGGCTCCTCCTCAACCAGATCTGAGCTGACCTATAACACCCCTTTCCTCTGACCATCATCCATCCTACTACCTCCCTATTTCAGGTCGAGACCATCCATGGCAAGGACCACCACAAAATCCACCAAAAACCATCACCTATTGCACTAGCCTAGCCTAGTTTATCATCTCCTCCTTCTACCACCATTAGCCGCCACTACCTCCACAACCACCACCTCTGACCTGACCTCCACCCTCTTCTACATCACCCACCACCCTCTGGAAATCAGGCCATGACCATAGAGCATGAGGCCGAGCCCAATAGTAGCCAAGATGTGATGATATTTTTTTTGTTTTGTAAAGTGTTGCACCTATATCTTCATCTCCTTTAAACCCATGTAGGCCGACCACTTTGCACCCAAAGCAGACCTTAATCCATGGCATAGCTGAGCTTAACCATCCATAACTGATCCATGTGAAGTTGAGAACAAGTGCAAAGCATTTGAGTTTGTTCTGGACATTGATTTCTAGTGTTGTTCAAGTGTTACATTGTTTTGTAACTTATATGTTGTATTGTTTGTTTAAATATTTGAATAAGGAAATTATCTTTGGCTCTCTCAATATCAAATCTTTGTCGTGCCATCGTGCTTTTGAAGATCTTAGTTTGGGTCATTTGTATCGCAATCTCCAGCTCAAACAAGTGAGTACATCTCACCAAACATTTATACAAATGTGAATTGACACCATTTGAATGCGTAGAACTATTATGTAATGTTATAACTGCCTGTGACTAATTACATATGATGTTAAACCTATTAAATTTCATGTCATATCATCTTTTACCGTTATATTATGTTGTTCTGTTATTTTATCAGTTTATCACACTGCAAATTCTCTTTAGATTATTATCACTATGGGTTGAAATGATACATACCCAAACGGACTTTAGAATAGGGAAAAATCATTATGGGCTGAAATGATAGGCCTGAATGATTTTTATTTACTTTATTTAACTAAGGACTGTGGGTTTGAAATGATAAAACCTGGATTTTTCTTTTTAAACTGCGGATTGAAATGATACATATCCGTATCACTTGACCTAGGTTAGAAAACTATATACAGACCCGTGGTTATCTTATAAAGTGTTTATGGATATTTTTAATTATTTTAAAAATATAAATTTATGAAATTTGATTTAAATAGATTTTGAAATGTTTTAAAATAAAGAAATTATGATTTTTTCTATGAGCTAAAAATGTAATTAATGAATGATTGAATTTGATTATTGAAATATAACTTAAGTTTGGAAATTTGGAATTTTGCTTAAAAATGATATTTAAGTTGTATAAATAAAATGGAAATTTATTATTATTTTGAAATGGTAAATATGATAATCTGATTTAAATTTGAATTTGAATGATTTAATAAAGTATTATTGATTTTTCTATGAATTAGAATGGTTAAGTAAATGAATGCTTTAAAAGTGAGATTTTTAAGTACAGCTTGATTTGGAAATGTGGAATTTGTTTTTTTTTAAAGTTTTAAGTTAATTAAATGAATTGGGAATTTAGTTTAATTTGTGAAATGATAATTTGAAAATGTAAATGTTAATAAAGTGTTAAATGTAAAAATAGGAAAGTTTACACTCGAATTTATTAAGTTGATTTGTGAAAATTGATTTAATTATAAATGTTGCTTTATAAAAATCATGAATTAAAAGAGTATTTTAATGAACATCTTTGAATGTTAAAATATGATTTTTTTTAATGTTAAATGGTTTTGAAATGTTTTCAAGTATAATTTTCATCACCTTTTTTTCTGAATGCTGTAAAAGGTTGAAATTTTCAATGTTTATGGTTTTAACTTAGTAAATGAACTCATAATGGTTTAAAACTTTGGAAATTGAATAATTGATTTGAAAGTATATAAACTTAAATTTTAAATGGTTTAAATGAATTATTTTGATTAAAATATAAGCTATATAGAAGGTGATTTGGAATGATAATAAATGAATGATATCTTTGAATTCAAAATGTATTTAAGTTGAATATTTGGATTTGAACTTATATGATGAAGAAGTTTTGGAAAGATATGATATTTTGATATATATTAAATGTTTTGAAATGAAGTATTGGAAAGATATGATATTTTGATATATATTAAATGTTTTGAAATGAAGTTTTGGAAAGATATGATAATTTGATATTAAAAGTGTTTTGAAATGAAGTTTTGAAAGATATGATATTTTGATATATTAAATGTTGAAATGAAGCTTTGGAAGATATGATATTTTTATAATAAAATGATTTGAAAGGATATGATATTTTAATATATTAAATTGATTTGAAAGGAGTTTTTGAAAGAATATGATAATTTAATATATTGAAATGGTTAGAAATGACTTGATATTTATTTTGATAAATATTTGAATTTTGAAAGATATGCTATGTTAATATATTGAAATGGTTTAGATTTGATTTAATCTTTATTTTGATAAAGATTTGGATTGAAATGATATTTTATTTTGAAGTATGAAAATATTGTTTTAAAGTTATAACCACGGGTTATAATAACGATTGGTTGTTAAGGAGACCGGGATCGAATGTTGTCTTATAGCCGGCCAATACCGAAAACCACTTTAACAACTGTGTACGCGGTGGAGATTCCAAAATGAAGTAGGATGGTGGCGACGTTCTTGAGGTATATTACATGGACCCAACTCCCATGAGTTGGCATATATGACTAAAACAGGAGCTATACCGGGCTACACAAAGGATCGCACCCTTTCATCGAGCATGCTTCTTCGGAAATCATTCTATTACTTTTGTGATTCGATTCGGTGGCACCACTTTGATTCAGGGGTATTGTTCGAGGTGGGCGGAAGTTGCTGGCTTGCCGTCACCACCGGTCCGGGAGTGCAAACAGTGTATCCACCCTGGAATTGCCTCGCGTGCCGTGTCATCTCCTTATAGCAAGCCCACTACGATTTTGGTTTTAAAGATCCGACCGCGTTAAGGTTCACCATCCCCTTAATGCTATTTTCTATATGATAATACTTTACTGATTAGACACTACTGTATATATCGTATATTACTACATAGTAAATAGTTTAACGGATCCTTAGAGAATGGGCGGTCCCAAGCATCTTCTAAGCTACTTGTATCTTTACTACAGTTCACTTGAGTTGGTTTACATTGTATAAGTATGTATGTCCTGACTCGAGTGTTTGTATTTTTATTTACGCTCGGGTCAGCCTGAGTTATTCACAGATTTGGATTTCCATTTTCTGGAGATTGGAATCGCGGGAGATTATCTACTTGTCAAGTTTTACCTTTTGCAGTCTGTTGTTCCTTTTAACTCTTGTATTAGTAGACTTCTATGTAGTGAGACTTCCTTTGTACTTTATTTCTTCTGTTGTATTTTATGTAACTCTGATATTTTTTATAGTAGCTTCATGGACTACCATTTCTTTTACTTCCGCTGCATTATTATTACTCTGTGTATGTGATCTGTGATTTTTATTTACTGTATATTCTCAGATTTGCCAAATTTTTATTTACAACGCGGTATTTTGAGAAATTCAATTCCGGCATGTGTGTCTACCTATACACTTATAATGGATGCGAATGGTTGAAAATATCGGGTCGTTACAGTTGGTATCAGAGCTTTGGTAGCTCTAGGCAAACTCAGCATATGAGGTGAATGTATTTACAGAATCACTTTCATTCGAGTTTGAATCTCTTCCCTTTTGACTCAATTCCTTTGAATTTTGAAACGTTCCCTACGGTTTCGAAATCCATTCTTATCCCTCACTATTCATTTTCTTTTGCTCTGGAATATTCCATAACTCCGCTCCGAATGTTCTTTTTAGTGAGTCGGCGGTCACACCAATTTCAAATTGAATTGAAAAAAAAGGGGAAACTCCCTTACAATTAGCATCGATTCACCAGAGATTCTTATCTATCCGTGGTTTAGGTGCTAATATCTTTTGTATCCTAAACTCTAACTCTTGAGATCGAATGTAGATTTACCCCAGAAAAATCCACATTGATCTTATTCTTTAAGTCACGGTTGACCCGGTTAAGGTTGCCCGCAATTTATTTAAGCTTACCCACCTCCCTACTTTGTTATTTAATCATCTTGTCGTTTGTTTCCAACCTATTTTCAAACATTTTGAATTGTACTTGTAAATCTATTTTTTATTTTATATATTGTGTTGTTTGGGTTGTAGATGTTGATATGGGTTTCCCATTGATTCGTCTGATCAACGCTAGCGATAGGATTTCTAAAACACATTGACAGAACAAGCTGACACAATATTATTTTAAAATTTGGTTAATAAAATAAAATTTTGATATATAAGTAAATTTATGGAACTTAACAAATCGATTTAAAATTGATTATTTGAAATGATAATACTTGATTTATCATTTATTGTTCTATAAATGAATTCATAAATAGTTGTTTATAAATTGATTTGGGAACTGAAATGAAGTTAAAACAAGAAATTTGAGAAATTTAATTTTCGATGGTTTCAAACCTTGTGTTTAAGTTTTAAAGTATATTATTTAAAGTATTTTCTAAAAAGAATATGTTTCCAAAGGATTTTAAAGTTTAAAAATTAGTGCTCTTCTCTTTGTCGCTGGGAAATAATTTCTGTGATGACTGCAGCATCATCGACGTTCATTTTCGAGTTTCGAAGTGAAGAGACTGTTCTGTAATCTTGCTACAGCTTTGTTTTGGGAATTTAATTGATGTGAATTTCTAAAATTTGACTTGATCTATAATATATATAGACATATGATTTAAATTTGATTCGATAAATTATGTACATACATTTATTTATCTCTAAATGGGTTGAAGAAATCGAAAATTTAATTCTTAAATTTTATTTTAAATAATAATTTCAATTATAAAAAGAAAATAATTTTTTTGGATGAATATTCAAGCATGAAATGATTTAATTGTATAGTACGATTGCATTCAATATAACTTACCTTAATTTTTCAAAAGTTAACAATGTAATTGGATAATATACAATATAAAAGATTTTATAAATAAAATTTGAGTGGTTATAATAAATGTTATACACTTAATTTTTAATTATAAAATGATTAACAGAGGTAAATATAATAAAGGGTAATTGAATAACTTATAATAAAATATTGTTATAAGAACTAAGAATAAAAGAAAGCAGATATAACAAGTGTAAGTATATTTAACATAAGTGATACATATATTGAGCGGAATAAATTTAATTTTAATTAGGAATAAAGATGAATAAAATTTATTAAGTAAATTATGAGTATAATAAATGATTATTTTTCAAACCCATGGTTTTAAAAATCGTTAATTTAAGATGATTGGATAATAAGATAATGAAATTTGGGATAATTAAGATTTATTCAACTTGTGTAAAGATTTATTCTCTATTTAAGTTGAAATTTCCACGCTTTCATATTTATTTCCTTATTTTGTTTTTCAAACTATCTTTTGGTTGTCCTTATCATCCTTATCTTGCTATAGACTGGTATAGGCATCTTTCTATAATCTTTGATAATCTTTGGTAATCATTTTGAATCCACCTTTTTCATGCTTGTGTTCTTAATTTTGGAGAATCTTGGTCATCTCCACCTTGCAAAACTTATCTATAACAACAGTTATCAGGTATAATTTTCAATCTTCTTGTCATCTTATCTTAATCCTATTTCACTCTTTCTCTTTCTGTGCTTTTCCGTACCTCATCCCTTTTCGAGGACGAAATGTTTTGAGTGGGGGAGAGTGTAACAACCCTAGATTTTGCTTATATTTTTAAATGGACTTTATTTTTATTTTAAGTTATTTTAAATTATTTCAAACATTTCATTTTTTCGTATATATGTTGATTATTAAGTGATTTATAGTTCAAATTAGTATAATTTGAATATGTTACTGTCAATGAATTTCTGGTCAATCTGTTCAAACTGTGACTTTTAAACTTCAAATTTAAATTATTTTAAATCTTAAATTTTATTTTTTTATTATTAAAATAGATGTAATAACTTGAACACTGCTTTTCGTTTCGTTGAAAACGGAGTTAAACTGTAAAAGTTATGTATGTTTCAATTTTGAGTGTAATTTGATTTATTTAACAATTTTGTCTATTTTAAATTATATAAATCTTATTTTATTTTTCATATTTTATTTTAATATGTTATTGTATGTATAATTTTGTATTATAATAATTTTAAAATGAAGTAAACAATTTTCCAAAGTCAATGGTGATTTATTTGTAATTTCTGGACAATATTTTGGATCTTTAAGCAATTTCTTTAAATCTTTTTCTATTTTATTTAAATTTAATCTTTTTTTTATTTTTATGTGTTAATATGTTATTTTAAGTATATTTTGTATTTTAATATTTTTAAGTGATGTTATAATTTTTCTAAAGTTTACTGTGTTGTTTTCTTTTTTTAAGGTTGTTTTCTTATTTTTTGCTATTTTCGTCATTAAAATTGAATTTAAATTTATTTTTTTTATTTATTTTATGAATGTACTTTTATTTTATATTATGATTTATGTTTAAAAATATATTACAAGCTCATATGAATTTTCTAAAATTTATTTCTTGTAATTTCAAATTTTCCAGACTAGTTTACTATTTTTAGCTATTTTCCTTAATTTAACTTTATATAATTTATAAATATTACATATATTTTTATATTTTGATAAATTTTCGAAATTCTATCTGGGATTATTATTATCTCCATAAATATCAAGTTATATAAATAAATTTAAGAAAGTCGAAAGGTTTAAAAAGCTTTTGAAACGTAAGTCGTTTCTTTTACCATTTCCTCATTTACTTTTTGACCGTTTTTTTTTATTTTCTTTCTCTTTTAGCCGTGACTTTCTCTTTCATTTTTTACATGGATCTCAGATCCATTTCTCATCTAAAAAAAAAATATGGCCATGGCTTGAAGGAGTTTAGGTAAAAATTATCTTCTTCTTCCTTTGTTTTTCTACTTTTCTATTTTGAATTTTGTACTTGTTCTCACCTTCATAGCTGGCTCCTCCTCAACCAGATCTGTCCTTTACCACCCCTTTCCTCTGACCATCACCCATCCAACTACCTCTCCATTTCAGATCGAGACCATCCATGGCAAGGACCACCACAAAATCCACCAAAAACCATCACCTATTGCACTAGCCTAGCCTAGTTTATCATCTCCTCCTTCTACCACCATTAGCCACCACTACCTCCACAACCACCACCTCTGACCTGACCTCCACCCTCTGCCACATCACCCACCACCATCTAGAAATCAGGCCATGACCATAGAGCATGAGGCCGAGGCCAATAGGAGCCAAGATGTGATGATATTTGCTTTGTTTTGTAAAGTGTTGCACCTATATCTTCATCTCCTTTAAACCCCTGTAGGCCGACCACTTTGCACCCAAACCAGACCTTAATCGATGGAATAGCTGAGCTTAAACAATCCATAACTGATCCATGTGATGTTGAGGACAAGTGCAAAGCATTTGACTTTGTTCTAGACATTGATTTCTAGTGCTGTTCAAGTGTTACATTGTTTTGTAACTTATATGTTGTATTGTTTGTTTAAATATTTGAATAAGGAAATTATCTTTGGCTCTCTCAATATCAAATCTTTGTCGTGCCATCGTGCTTTTGAAGATCTTAGTTTGTGTCATTTGTATCGCAATCTCCAGCTCAAACAAGTGAGTAAATCTCACCAGACATTTATGCTTATACAAATGTGAATTGACACCATTTGAATGCGTAGAACTATTATGTGATGTTATAACTGCCTGTGATTAATTACATATGACGTTAAACCTGTTAAATTTCATGTCATATCACTTTTACTGTTATATTATGTTGTTCTATTATTTATCAGTTTATCACACTTCAAGTTCTCTTTAGATTAGTATCACTATAGGTTGAAATGATACATACCGAACGGACTTTATAATAGGGAAAAATCGTTATGGGCTGAAATGATAGGCCTGAACAGTTTTTATTTATTTTATTTAACTTGGGATTGCGGGTTTGAAATGATAAAACCCGGATTTTTCTTTCTAAACTGCGGATTGAAATGATACATATCCGTATCACTTGACCTGGGTTTAGAAAACTATACACAGACCCGTGGTTATTTTATAAAGTGTTTTTGGATATTTTTAAGTATTTTAAAAATATAAATTTATGAAATTTGATTTAAACAGATTTTGAAATGTTTTAAAATAAAGAAATTATGATTTTTTCTATGATTTAAAAATGTAATTAATGAATGATTAAATTGGATTATTGAAATATAACTTAAGTTTGGAAATTTGGAATTTTGCTTAAAAATGATATTTAAGTTATATAAATAAAATGGAAATTTATTCTTATTTTGAAATGGTAAATATGATAATCTGATTTAAATTTGAATTTGAATGATTTAATAAAGTATTATTGATTTTTCTATGAATTAAAATGGTTAAGTAAATGAATACTTTAAAAGTGAGATTTTTAAATACAACTTGATTTGGAAATGTGGAATTTGTTTATTTAAAGTTTTAAGTTAATTAAATAAATTGGGAATTTAGTTTAATTTGTGAAATGATAATTTGAAAATGTAAATGTTAATAAAGTGTTAAATTTAAAAATAGGAAAGTTTACACTCGAATTTATTAAGTTGATTTGTGAAAATTGATTTAATTATAAATGTTGCTTTAAAAAAATCATTAATTAAAAGAGTATTTTAATGAACATCTTTGAATGTTAAAATATGATTTTTTTAATGTTTAAATGGTTTAAATTGAAATGTTTTCAAGTATAAGTTTTAGCACCTTTTTTTCTGAATGCTGTAAAAGGTTGAAATTTTCAATGTTTATGGTTTTAACTTAGTAAATGAACTCATAATGATTTAAAACTTTGGAAATTGAATACTTGATTTGAAATATATAAACTTAAATTTTAAATGATTTAAATGAATTATTTTGATTAAAATATAAGCTATATAGAAGGTGATTTGGAATGATAATAAATGAATGATATCTTTGAATTTAAAAGGTATTTAAGTTGAATATTTGGATTTGAACTTATATGATGATTTGAAAATGAAGTTTTGGAAAGATATGATAGTTTGATATATATTAAATGTTTTGAAATGAAGTTTTGGAAAGATATGATACTTTGATATATATTAAATGTTTTGAAATGAAGTTCTGAAAGATATGATAATTTGATATTAAAAATGTTTTGAAATGAAGTTTTGAAAGATACGATATTTTGATATATTAGATGTTGAAATGAAGCTTTGGAAGATATGATATTTTGATAATAAAATGATTTGAAAGGAAGTTTTGAAAGGATATGATATTTTAACATATTAAATTGATTTGAAAGGAGTTTTTGAAAGAATATGATAATTTAATATATTGAAATGGTTAGAAATGATTTGATATTTATTTTGATAAATATTTGAATTTTGAAAGATATGGTATGTTGATATATTGAATGGTTTAAAAATGATTTAATCTTTATTTTGACAAAGTTTTGGATTGAAATGATATTTTATTTTGAAGTATGAAAATATTGTTTTAAAGTTATAACCACGGGTTATAATAACGATTGGTTGTTAAAGAGACCGGGATCGAATATTGTCTTATAGCCGGCCAATACCAAAAACCACTTTAACAACTGTGTACGCGGTGAAGATTCCAGAATGAAGTAGGATGGTGGCGACGTTCTCAAGGTATATTACGTGGACCCAACTCCCATGAGTTGGCATATATGACTAAAACAGGAGCTATACCGGGCTACACAAAGGGTCGCTCCCTTTTAGCGAGCATGCTTCTTCGAAAACCATTCTATTACTTTTGTGATTCGATTCGGTGGCGCCACTTTGATTCGGGGGTATTGTTCGAGGTGGGCGGAAGCTGCTGGCTTGCCGTCACCACCGGTCCGGTAGTGCAAACGGTTTATCCACCCTGGCATTGCCTCGCGTGCTGTGTCATCTCCATATAGCGAGCCCACTATGATTTTGGTTTTAAAGATCCGACCGTGTTAAGGTTCACCATCCCCTTAACACTATTTTCTATATGATTATACTTTACTGATTAGACACTACTGTATATAGCGTATATTACTACATAGTAAATAGTTTAACGGATCCTTAGAGGATGGGCAGTCTCAAGCATCTTCTAAGTTACTTGTATCTTTACTACAGTTCACTTGAGTTGGTTCACATTGTATAAGTATGTATGTCCTGACTCGAGTGTTTGTATTTTTATTTACGCTCGGGTCAGCCTGAGTTATTCACATATTTGGATTTCCATTTTCTGGAGATTGGAATCGCTGGAGATTATCTACTTGTCAAGTTTTATCTTTTGCAGTCTGTTGTTCCTTTCAGCTCTTGTATTATTAGACTTCTATGTAGTGAGACTTCTTTTGTACTTTATTTCTTCTGTTGTATTTTATGTAACTCTGATAGTTTGTATAGTAGCTTCATGAACTACTATTTCTTTTGCTTCCGCTGCATTATTACTACTCTGTGTCCGTGATCTGTGGTTTTTATTTACTGTATATTCTGAGATTTCCCAAATTTTTATTTACAACGTGGTATTTTGAGCAATTGAATTCCGGCATGAGTGTCTACCTATACACTTATAATGGATGCGAATGGTTGAAAATATCGGGTCGTTACACAGATGATTTATATTAATCCCATATACCGCGATATTCCACCTCGAAGTGGAATTGGTATTTTATATTGTGCTAACATCTGTAGATGTAGGGAAACAGGTTGGAGGGATCCAATTGGATTCCTCAAATTTATTTAGATTATTTAATATTCTGTGTTATGAATATTTGATATCCTATGATGATTTTATTGATAATTGAAATATTGGATGGTATGGTTGGATTGAATATCTCAGTTCAAAGAGTTATCCAAATCTATAGAATTGGATTTTTGAAAGGAAATAAAAGAGTAAAATTTGAAGTAAAATAATTCTAGGGAATTTAAATAAATTTAATAATGAATTAAAAAATA
This sequence comes from Allium cepa, assembly GCA_030765085.1. Classification (NCBI taxonomy): domain Eukaryota; kingdom Viridiplantae; phylum Streptophyta; class Magnoliopsida; order Asparagales; family Amaryllidaceae; genus Allium; species Allium cepa. The sequence goes on from CM060937.1 coordinate 593,409,404, forward strand.
AAATAAAAATAAAAGCGATTTCAAATTTCTAACAATATGGAAAAAGGGGATCTTGAATTAGCAGGGGAATAATAAATTTTAAAATAAAGTGATAGTAGTTTAAAGAATAAAGAAATTATTTTTAAATTTAAGGATTAAATTTAATTAAAGGATAAGAAGGAATTTTGGAAATCTGAAATTGGTATTTTTAAAAGGTTTTAACTCACAATAAAGAAGTAAAAATCTGGAAGTTAGTGGACTTTGAAATAGATGAAGCAAGCAAGGAAATTTATTTCAAGTGAAGTAAAATTAGAAATTGATTGTAAATTTATTTAAGAATTTAGAATTAAAATTTAAAGAAAAGTGAGATTTTGAAATTTATAGACCGAGTTTATAAGAATGAAGTGGATTTGGGAAATAAATTCAAGGTGAGAATTTATTTATGGAATGGTAAATATGTTTAAAAATAAATGGTGATTTATTTTTAAAGGATGTGAAAGAGAAGTGTATTTCCCTGGAAAGCCAAGTATGGTTTTCAAAGAAAATTTTAAATATAGGATGAAAGTTTAATGTCGTTTTAAAAAGCATGTTTTTTAGAAAATTTATTATTTCTGAATGTTTAAAATTATAAAGTAAATATTTTTCAAATCTGTTACTGTAATAATTATTTAAAGGTGACTTAGTGTTTTGTTTTAAAAAGTGAAAACCTAGTTTTTATATTTTATAAAGTAACCTTATTTTGAAATATTCATATAATATGTATTTTTAATAAATTATTGAAGTAGTTTTTAACTTAAATGTTTTAAAGTATATTTCAAAGTAAAGCATTTTAAATTATTTTTTTAAATCTAAAGTTTTATGCTTGGTGATTTCAGTGGAAATAGAAAATACTTGGAATTTATTTTGAGAAAGCAAGGTAGTTAGAAAACTGTTTTCAAAAGGGTTTGAAAAGTGGAAATTTATCTTGTGAAGATATTTTTGGGATTAATAAATAATTTGGGAAATCATTTATTGGTTGATGGTTGTTTGTGAATATTAATTGATAGTTAAATCACCGACTATCAATATTGGCCAAATGCGCTGATTGTTTCGAAGAGACCGAGATCGAGATTAATTTCTCGAAAACCACTTCGATCCGGTTTGTACGTTTTCGTGGAAAAACGAGTTCGGAGTCAAAGATGGAGCAGTGAAGTGCAAGGGCTAGTCGCTACTAATCCTGAGGATATTTCCAAAATGGATGTAGTAGGAATAGTGCCTTCGGTTCCGTTCGAACCCCGGGACGGACTTGTATGGATGAATGCTTTCAGTACATCGTCAGGTGGATGATGAGCATTCTAAGGGATATGTTCTAAAAAGGTAACGCTTAGCCTCAAGCCTCATCAACCGGGAATGACTGAAAATCAGAGGCTATGCAGCAAGGCTAGGTGGGTAGCACACAAGCAGGGTGAGGCCATCCCTGTCTAGATGTCCCTTTTTATTTCGACTTAGTGGACGGTTGCTGATCCCAACCGTGGGGTGATCCCACTCGGGATTATCCAGTAAGGGGTAGTCCCGGTCTTGTGTTGCAAGGGAGCGGGCATACTCCTCGGTACTGTGATCTAGGCCACGTACTGTGACAGGTTGTACCCCAGTGCCTAGTCATTAGTTGGAAATCCATTCTCCCTACGTGCCCTGTACGAGTTTTGTTTGTATTACCCACTTTGTGGCTAGTAGCTGGAATTTAATAAAAGTAACAATTTCGGCTATTTTGTAAGTATTTGTATATAGACCCTATTATAATATCAGAGGATTTTATAAGAAATGTTTTAGCTATCGTAAGGTAAAAATCCGAGATGTTTATTTATGGCGTGGTCTTACGAGATTCTTTTGTTTTCAAATTTTTTTTGAAACATTAATAATCCAATTGAGTGTGATTTTCTCACGTTGGTATTCCAGACCGACTCGGGTGTTATTTAACTGTAATGCTCGGGTCAGACCGAGTATTATAGGTTACAGGATTTGATGCTGTGGAGCTCAGGCGACGAGCTAGATGACGATACGTACTTCCGTACTTGCTATTAATTTTCTGCTGTGTATTCAATTGTATGTTATTGACGTTGTTGTACTCTTATGATGTACTCTGATGATGTATGTATAAAACAGATATAGTTTTCTTCTGTTTAAAAATCTATTACTATCTATTATATTTTATTCCGCTGCGATGGTTAGATTCTGTTGTTGTTTTCTGTTTTCTCTTCTTCTACCTCTTCTTCTTTAATCAAAATGGTTCGCATTTCTATTCGTCTTGAGTTGATTGATGTAGAATAGCGTTGACTCAAGTGTACGTATTTGCGGGTCGTTACACTTGGTATTAGAGCTTAGGTTGGTGATAATCTTGGCTCTGGTGGGAATTACTCATTAAATAGAGTCAATAGTACTCTAGACTGAGTTGAGCGTATTAATAGATATGAGCGCGTATTTGTTAGTGAATATAAAATGATTTTATATTGTGTTGATTGGTTCATTGAGCACTTTATGGATTCTGGCCAATACGAGTAATTAACGTTATTGATAGAGATCTCTAAACACTTGAATAAAACAATTCGACACGGTATTGTTTTAAAGTAGGGTAAATCAAATAATTTACCCAAATTATATTTGTATATAAAAGATATAATTTTTGTAAAGTATTTTAGTATTTGGATGTTTGATTGTTAAGGAATGATAATATAAAATTATTAACACTATTGTGTAGAAATTGAATAAGAAATTAAAAACTTATGACCAAAGTTGAAAAATTAATTTATATAACAAAATGGAATTTGAAATATTGATTATGAATGTAATTTATAAATTGAAATAAACTTCATATACAAATGAGATTATAATTTTGAAATAGAATTCCAAAGAATATTTGAAAATAAATTATGATGAAAATTCCAGAGTAAGGTTGGAATATAAATTGGATGGATTTCGAATTTGGAATTTTGGGGGAAAAAGTTTAAATTCCTTTGGATTTGGAAATGGTTTTCAAAAGTTTTGGAGAAATAATTGTGGTATTATTTTGGAAATATTTTTGAATTGGAATTGAATATGAAGAGATTTGGAATTTAAAAATATTTGAAATGTTGTTAAAGAGATAGAAGCATTAAACAATTTCGGTCGCTGGAAAATAATTCCGATGATGATCGCGACATCATTGGTGTTCATTTTCGAGTTTCCAAGAGAGGAATTGCTACTTGAATATTTTAAATTGGAACTGTTTGCGAACTGGGTTTGGTTTTGGAATTCAAAGGGATAATTGAATTTGCCAAAGGATTTTGGATGTAGTTGATTTCAATAGTGATTTTGAAATTTTGGAAAATTGTTTAAACTCTGGAATCTTGTTTAAAATGTAAATGGAATAATAAAAATATATTGGCTAAATAAAATATATAATCCCGAGTTAAAAAGTAAGATGTGAATGGGATTGATTGTAAATAGATGAAAGTATGAATGTAAATAAGTTTGTGACTTATAAAAAGTTAGATGTGGAATAAATAAGCCAAAATGAAATTGTTTGTATTTTGGGAATAAAATCCAAAACTTGAATTATAAAATAGATTGAACTCCAGTGGAATAGTTAAAGATATTTTGAAATAAAAATCAAATATTGGTTAAATGTAAGTTGAATACCAATTTCATGTGACAAATGTTTGGTTTGTAAATAAATTATGGAATGCAAAATAAACTGAATGGAATTAATTTGAAATGAAAAAGAATAAAGTATAAATTGAATTGGTACCAATTTTAAGTAGTTATAAAATAGAATGGATATTCTATTAAGTGAACATCATTGAATTTGCATAAAATGGTCGTTGTTGATGCAAATGAGATTGTATAAAAATCTATGAGTTAATATAAACAATAAAATTGATTTTTGAATCAATTGAGATAAATATGTGTTCGTTAGGATTAAAATGAATAGAATGTAGGCAATGAAGTATAAACCATTGAAATGGAACGAAATGTAAATGAATTGAGCGTGATGGTTTAGGGATGGGTTGAAAACATTTAAATTGGAGTCAGAACCTTATAAATTTTCTTATGGTAAGTGTTTAGTGTAAATTGCGTAGGTTATACTTGTGTTTAGGTTATTGAAATAAAGTGAAATGTTAATAAACTTTGTATATTTGACACTGACATGTTTAAATTGAGTAAGTACAGGTTTTTGGAAGCCGTATGACTGGTTTTGACTGCGCTAAATGCTAAAATAAATAGCTGCTTGCTTAAAAATGCTAAATAAGGTACGCCTACGCAATACAAATATGAAATATGAACTGTTTTTCTGTTTTTCGACCATGTGGGTCGATGTATATATATTTATATCTTTTGTCCAATTGCAAAAGCTCCTCCGTATAAAGGAGACTCTGTCAAAAATTTTCGAAAATTTTGGGAGTTAGAATTTTTTTTGAAATTTTTGAAAATTTCCACTATCGACAAATGATTAAAATTGGTTACCAAATAGAATTAAAACTGAATATTGAAATTTGAATTTAAATTGTATATGTAAAGTATAATGAATCGAAGAAATTGTTCGAAGAAATTAAAGATAGAAAAAGTTTACAAATAAACTTTTATTTGAGATTTTAAATAAATTAGTAAGTGAACTAATAAAAGGTAATGGTTAATTAAATATGGGCTTAGGTAAAGTGGATAAAGTTCAATATTCAGAATTTGGAAAGAAATTAAATTCAAGTAGAATTGAAAATGAAAATTTTGGATATAAGATGGCAATAAAAGTATTGAAGTTTGGAAATAATTAATAAAGTGAAGCAAATTGAAATTTTTATGGAATTGGAATTCAATTTGAATATGAACTTCAATAGTAATGTGAAAGCAAACATAAGAAGTATGTAAAATATTTATATTGAACTTAAGAAATGAATTGTGAATTCTAAGTAAATTAGGTATTGAAAGTATGTTAAGTGAATAATTGAATGAAGGTTGAAACTGATAGTTGTGAATGTGAGGATTGTGGGAAAAATGAATAACAATCAAAATGAATGTGAATAAAAAGGGAATTGATATAATTGATAGTCAACTGGAATTTATTACGTAGGATGTATGTAGATTATTTTATTCGCATAGCTAATTGATCCAGATTCGAGCACAGAATTTCGAGATAGTTATAACAATCGAGTTATGATTTTTCACTCGATTTTTGAAGGCGAGCCTGCATATGGAATTTTGATTGATTCTGGAAATTCTCTATCATAGTTATGACTATGCAAGGAGAATGACGGTTTCTGATCAAGAAACCAGATCTGAGTCCACACTAGGAAGTCGGGTGGACAATACTAGTTCAGAAGTGAAATGGTGCGATCGAGTGAGCAATTGGAGATGGTTTTGCGTACGGATGATATAGGTGTATCGTACGGGCTTAAGTAAAACAAATATTGAAAATGTGTAAAAGGAGTCGAATAAATGATTTTGAATGTTGTGATTGGATATTATTCCATGGAGGATATACAGGTATCATAAAGGAAAAGAAAATTGGTTTTGAACTCCCGAAGATAAATTTGAATTGCCCGACTAAAAAGGTATGTGTTTAAATTTCCGTATGAATTTGATTGCGTTTTTGGATCTAGCCACTTGGCCTTTTGTTTTCGTTTTGGATTTGGGAGGCCGTATAGCCATTTTGTAGTGGTACCGAGTTAGCCGTGCAAAGGAGACGCTGGCGAAAATTTTCAAAAATTTAGAGAGTTAGAAAAAATTTAAGAAAATTTTGATAATTCGAAATTTGGTTTTAAATTGAAACTAGAATGATTGAGCAAATAATATTGGTTGCGAACTATGTGGGGAAATAAGGAAATTAATAAGAGTGAAGTGTCTTTGAATAACAAGGTTGATTGGGTTGATGTTAAACAGTTTGGTTTTGGAAAATAGTAATGGGTCTTTTATAAAAGATAGTTGGTAGGATGTTGAATTGTTGGTTTTGAGAAAAGTAAAGGGGTATTGGACCATTCTTCCTAACTAGTAATTTCGGGGACGAAATTCTTTTAAGGGGGGAGGAATGCGACGACCCGGAATTTTTGAATATTTGAAATGGGAATATTTAATTAATTTTGAATATTCAAAGGTTAATTTTTAACTTAGATTCAAATATCACTATTTATTTGATAATTAAACTATTGAATTACATTATTTGAAGTTGAGCTAAATGTTGAATCTGAGATTTTAAGCCTGCTGAAAATAGTTTAAATGCTCCTAAAATTTGTATTGATAGTGCTGAGGATAATCGAAGTTATAAAATTGAATTTAACACTGATTTGTTCAGTTTTGAAATATATCGTTTAAATTGAATTTAAAAATAGCCTTCCGAGGCAGAGTCTCGGAATTTGATGAAACCAGTTTCATTGGGTCTGTAATATTGAATTATTATCGGATTTCAAATTTCGTATTAATCGGAGTTGTTATGTGAGCGTACAATAAGTAAACGCGTTGGAAATTAAATAAAACTTTAATTGATCAAATTAATATCATCGGTGCCTTCTTAAACACGCTTCCCTTTTAATTATTCAGCCGACCATCTTGTTTCTTTTTCTACCAACACGCAGAAACAATTTTGTGTGCTAACGTCCTCTCAATATCTTTTCAATGTCGCTTATGTTCTGAAGGAAGCCTCTGCCCTGCCCTATTTCATAAATTGCGAATACACCTACCTCCTCTCCAGTTGGAACGAAACCAAAAAAGAGAAGAAAATATAAATTATGGCCGACCCCTTCGTTTCAAAATCGATCTCACATCATAAAAAATAAAAAAAATATGGTGATGTTCGAAACCCAATTCCCAGATCTTACGGCGCTCTAATCCATTCGATAACAAGTAGCTCGCGGGGACCATCTCGAGTTCGACACGGCGGCTTGTGTAGGGTCGAGCAGCATTTAATGGTGACTCGAAGGAAATTGGAGTGGGATGGCATGCGAGCTGGAGGCGAAATCGTTCACGACTCATTATGGTTTCTGTAATGACCCAGAATTTTGAACAATTTAAATTGAGAATATTTAATTAATTTTAAATATTTGAATGATGGTTTGACTTGAGTTTCAAATTTTCAGAATGAATTTGGCGATTAAATTATAGAGTTTAATCTATTGAGAGGAGGCGCGCACGCGTATCGATGATGGCTAGGGCACCGAGTTCGCAATTTACAGTAAGTTATTCGCTAATTCTATTTTTATTTAAATTTACTATACATAGATATATAAACGTATATGTATATACAGTAGAATGGAACTGCTGTTTTATATAAAAAAAATTATAAAATAGAAAATAATGATAGTAGTTAAAGAAAAATAAAAATGATGGATAGTAAGATGGATTTTGACAACAGTGAGGTTCAAGAAAAAAAAAATAAAGCTTTACAGTAAAGGAAATAATTATTCTGAAAAAAGGGATGTAGCACAACATTTGATTTTTTTTACAGTAAATAGATATATAAGAATATGTATATTTTAAATATACTTGTTATTTTAAAATATAGGAATTTAGAAGTTAACATTTAAAATCGACATATACATTTTAAGTCTACTTGTTATATTAAAAATAATACGTTAGTGTAATTAAATTGGTAAATAAAATTATTAAGTTGACCTGTTTAATTTTTCTAAGTACCTAAAGATTTTCAGAGGAAAAATAAATATGCAAGTATACATTTTAAAAATAAATAAACTGTTTTGAGTTCTCACAGTTTCAGCTTATCAGAGCTTCGAACTCTGGTTCGAATTCATTGGGTTTGCGACTTCGTGCACCTGTGGGTTAAGATGGGGATGACGCAGCAGCTGGAGGTGCGTGAACATTCGTTTGTTCAAAATGATTGCAGGCCGAGCAGTAGGTACTCTCGATTTTCTTCTGTTGAATTGAATTTATATGTAAACTGTTACAAAATTTATGCTTCAAGTATATATATAGATTTCCATTTAAAAATATAAACAGAATTTTATTTTCATTTTAAAGGGATATTGATTTCTTATCTAAAAAGTTTAAAAGGGGATAATAAAGTAAAGATATATATTTTAAACCACTGGTTTAGATTCTAAAAATAATTTAGTAAGATAACTAATTTGTCTAATTAACTTATTTAATATTTTAGTTACTAAAAGATTTTAAGAAGAAAATCAGTTTAAAACTTAATTATTTGTTCAAATTAAATATTTGGTTAAAATAAAATTATCCCTGTCACTAAGTAATTTATTAAATGGAAACTTTATTTTTGGTATGGATTTGTTTAATAAACCTATTGAAGTTATTTTGTGCTAAAAATATTTTATTTATTTAAACTGTTAGTTGAGATAAATTAAGGGTTAAAAATATTATTAAATTGGAAATTAATTGTTCGATTAGTTTGAATATTCATAAATGATATAAATATTTATTCAAGGTCTAAATCTTGAAGAATTCCAGCCGGAATGGGAATGGATTACAAACAAAATCAAAGGTGAGTTAATCTCACTCGGTTGAATTTTAATTTTGTAACGACCCAGAATTTTGAACAATCTAAATTGAAAATGTTTAATTAATTTTAAATATTTGAATGATGGTTTGACTGGAATTTCAAATTATCAGAATGAATTTGGCAATTTAAATTGTAAAATTTATTCTATTGAACATGTTGAATAAAATTTTGAATCTTCGGTTTTAAGCTGATTAAAAATATTTCAAAGACTTGTAAAATTCATATTGATAATACTGAAGATAATAGAAGCTTCAGAATTGAATTTGAAAGTAATTTGATCGGTTTTGAAATTATATCGTTTGAATCGATATTGAAAAATAGTCATTTTTCACACAGTCTCCGAATTCGACGAAACCAGTTCCATTGGGTCCGTACTATTAAATTATTACCGGATTTCAAATTTCGTATCGATCGGAGTTGTTGTGTGAGAATACGACACATAAACGCGTTGAAAGTTGTATCGAAACAAAGTGAATTTAAATTTAAATTTAAATTTAAAACAAACGACAGCATCCCTAAAATGACGCCTAAAATCATGGCTAAAACGTGCAAACACGTTCTATCTGCTTAATCATGTACGTTTGTCTCCCCTTTGCTCTACAAATCTCGTTCAAAATTTTAAAAGAAGCAATAATAGCCGATGAATAAATCTTGTATACCATCTTCGTTTCTTCTTCCATGCTTCACGAGTTCAAAAAAAAAATAATGGCAGAACAAATTTTTTCGTTTCTTCCCTCACCCATATCCTTTTCTTCTATCGTTCAAACATCCCAAACGAAAATAATAATAATAATAAAAGGCATGAGATCTTTTTCATAACCAAATCTAGTTCGATCCTCCTTTTCAATCAAATCGCGAGATAACATTCGCGGTTCTTCTTCGATTTGGGTATGCCCGAGGGGCGCACTCGTGAAGGCTACAAGCTTGGTCTGTTTCTGGTGAGGCTACAAGCGCGAGGCATTTGGGTTCGATGGTTAGCCGCGGCGTGGGAGTTTGGGCATGTTGCGAGCTCGTTCGAGCTGTTGGGAAGCTAGGCCGCAAGTCCAGGTGGGGGGAAATTTTGGGTGTTGGCGATTCAATGGCTCGAGCCTGGGTTTACTCGAAAGCAGCGGTGAGGGTGAAGCAACGGCGGTCGCGTTCGAGGGGGGGTTTGCTAGGGTTTCGTTTGTCTTGGAATGCGAGCAGTAAGGTATCTTCTAGTAATTTACCTTTTCTTCAATTTAGAGATTAAAAAAAACTTGCTGAGTTATTTTAAAGCAACAGATAATATGATTAACTCGTTTAAATAATTCGTTCAATTATTCTTATTACTAGTGATTTTCAAAGAAGGGTTTTTGAGTTTAAAAATATTGACAGTAAACTTTGCAGTAATATGATAGCTTACTTACATATATAATTTGATTGTTTTATATAAGACTTAGAAAGTAGGGATTTTAAATGTTTGAAGAGTTTATATAAAAATAATGGTTTGGTAATAAATCTGTTTTCTTAACCTATTAAATTATTTTAACCACTGAAAATAATTTATTAAGAGAAATTTTAGTTTTAAATTAAAATTCTTGTTAATTAGTTCTATTAAAAGAAATTCAATTTATTAGGTGAAATAATTTTTAAAAGGAAATGTGTATCAAATTAAATTCTTTGATTTAAATTGAATCATTTGTCAAATATTAGTTTAAAATAACAAATGTTAGTTGAACTAAAAATTTTAAAATGGGAAATTAAATGTTCAATTTATTCGGATATTAATGAATTGTATAAATATTTATACAAGGTCAAAACTTCAAAGAAAACGAGCTGAAATGGAAATGGACTGCGAATTAAAATCAAAGGTGAGATCTTCTCACTCAAATTGAAAATTTGGATTGCAGTTATTGATTGCTGTTTGGTTGTGATATTAGATATACTAGGATATATCTATATATAGCAATATGTATATATTGGCATATGTATATATTGCAGTTGATTGATTTCCCGCATTATATAGCGGATGAGACCCTATTGCGCCGCCTATTAAGCAGATAACATTTTATAAATCCCATATACCGCGATATCCCGTCTTGAAACGGGATTGGTATTGTGCTAATGTCTGTGGATGCAGGGAAACAAGTTGGAGGGATCCAACTGATTCCTCAACCGTATTTATTTATTTATAGATATTGTGGTATTTGTTGTTTATCATATGATGATATATGATGTTTGAATGTTGTGATTGATTGTTTGGTGTGTTGCATCACTGAACCTATTTCAAAGTTTTAAAAGTGTTAAGATAATGATTTCCAATATAAAAGGATTTTTAAGTGATTTTTGAAAGTATATGTTTCATTAAAATTTTGAATTGATTTATTTTAAATAAATAAATGTTATAATTTTTATTGTTATAAAAGTTATTATTTTTGGAGTTATATACTTAAGTATGATTTTGGAGTTATATAAACTTTAAATAACGATTTATAAATTATTAAAAGGACTGGTTTATTTAAATTGGGATTTTTGAATTATTATAAACAATTTATATAAAAGATTTATAAAATTGATATTTATAAATTAAAATATTGGAATTATAAAACGAGTTTTATAAGTGTTAAAATGAAGTATAAATGGATTTCATAAGAAATGAAATTTTAAATTTATAAATTGTGAAGTTATAAAATGAATAGATTTTTGTAGAATAAAAGATTTATAAGCAATTAACTTATAAATTAGATTCTGGTATATAACTGAGTTATATAAATTGAATTGGATAAATAAAGGAGATTTATAAATCGAAGTTTTATAAATCGAAATGGAATTTATAAAGATTGTTTATAAATTCGAAATCAATTGAATTTGTTAAATTTAAACATAGAAGTTATTAAAAGAGATATATTCGTGATTTTGGACAGCGAATTATCCTTTAAGTAAAATGTTGTGATAATAAAAGTTGGCTGGGAATTTTATCCACGATTTTGGACAGTGGATAATCTTTTAATAAATGTGTAGAAACATTGAATTGGGTAAATAAAGTATATTCACGATTTTGGACAGTGAATATATTATTGAATAAACGGATATGTTTTCGGGAAAGTGATATTATGAAATGAAGTTAATGGTTTTAAAGATGTTTTAAAATGCATTAAGTATCGAAAACATAGATTTCAACATTCATTGTTGAAATAGACGTTTTCGAGAAATAAGGAAATGATGGACTATAACACTGTTGTTATAGAAAATGATTTCCAAAGGGAAATGTTTTATATAGTATTGGGATTTATATATCTATCTTAATTTCGAATCCCTATACTAGTGATTTTGGGTTGTCGTAGCAATGTTTTACGCAACATTCGTTTTGACCCAAATAAATGTGTTTAAAAGGCCGTTTCCCTTAAAGGATGAAATATATACTTAATTTTGACTTAAGTATATCGAATATTTTCAAATGTTGAAAATAAATGGATTTGTGAAATACTTATTATTAAATAAGTATGGAAATGTTTTTCCAATAAGAAATGAAACATTTTGAGAATTTATCTTTTTTAAGATAAATTGAAAATGAATATTAGAAATCGATTAGAAATCGTATATTCATAGGCATTTTGGAAATGTAAATTCGCTATGGAATTTATAAAAGAAAGAGGAATGAATTTTACGGATTTGGAACGTAAATTTAAAGTAAATCGGTAAGGATATATTTAATTGGTTTAAATGAACCATTTTGAAATGAAAGTTGTAAAACTGAAAAGAGATTTGAAATTTGTTTTCAAATGTTGAAGTATGGAAATTATATATATCTTGTAAAGATATTTTTGGAAAATAAATAATTTGGAAAATTATTGGAATCTGGTGATGTGGCGCATCTCTATTGATAGTTAAATAACCGACTATCAATATTTACCTTTAAATAGGTATTTGTTGTGATTGCTTGAATTTGAATGCCACACTTATTTTTAAAATAAGCGCGCACTATTCGGGTTAGCCGGGAAAGGACCTTTGGGTCGTATAACCCATTCCGAATATGTGATATGTCGTTATGGATTGCATTTGATGACCGGTGTTGAAGATCGGATATTTGTGTAAACGGATGGATTACCGTCGAGTTACTCTGCATCGGCTGATCTCCGATATAGAGGTTTTATCACCCTTAGTGACGGGTTGTCCGGATGTGATTAGTGAATATCCGGATTGCAAGGGCTTCTTTGGAAGTGCCTTCAGTTCCGTTCGATCCCGGAACGGACTTGCATGAATTGTCTGTCTGACGTTACAATTTGAGATGTAAAGCTGGTTTCTATCAAATATATTTCTGTTGGTGGCGGAGAATTTATTCTCTTAGCTTAACATCCTTCTCTGAGACGTACGAGCTCAGAGGTTATGTAGTTGATGGTTACTAGTGATATATTCCCAAATTGGTAATGTGGCATGCTGAGTGTTGCTGTGGGATGATCATTGTTTGATCATTTGTGATATGATCATTTGTTTGATCACTTATCTTGGTGATCATTACTTTGATCATTTGTTGACCCAAAGCACAACTTTTGTATAAAGCGTGGCTTTGTGGACGAGACTTCGTCGGACCTCACTCCCCGGAAATGGTCAAAACAGGAAGGATGCGGCAAGGTTATTAGGGGTAGCGCCCCTTTAGTGTATGTCATTCCTTATGGATAGAGGTGGTATGATGGTATGGAGCCCAGATATTTAACCTATGTTGTTGCTGCAAATTTATTACTTTGTGGTTGTTGGAAATCGAGGATCCTCGGATAGATCGGTTACGATCCGGGAATGACATATTCGTGTCAGTAGTTACTGTAACGCCCCACCTCTATACCCACGCTAGCCAAAAACATTACGGTGAATGCTGTCAACTAGCACGGAGAATAAGGCTGTTGAGGAGTGACCATCAGTGTAATTGCTTTGTGCGAGCATTGATATGTCAGATAGTATAACATGCAATACTTTATCAAGAGAATCCGACATACCGACACAAACTCAAAGCTACTACACAGTGGCTATAATATCTTCGGAAACAAATACAGAAATAAACATAACATAAATCAGTCACAGATAATTCATATCACAAAGGCAGAAGAAGATATGAATATATATAATTAACACATGGAAGTGTATATCATAGTAGTGGTAAAAAAAGATCCACGATAATACAAAAGAATAGCAACACGTGCTATACAAAAGAATACAACTATGAGTCTATATCTCAAGTGTATATAACAAAATAAAGTACTAATCTAAGTAGTTTGCCAAAAATCAGAGTAATGAATCCCTGGGGAGAAGTCAAGCAGAAGCACCTGTAACATCTCGGTCTGACCCGAGTATTATTTAATAAGAAAATAATAAACGGATCAGTCTAACTATAAATACCAGATGAAACGATATAGAGTAAGAGATATGACTAAACACATAATAATCACAATGCCAAGCTGTGATATATATAAGTAGTTGAAAATCATCAAGGGATTATTCAATGTCACAAAATCTACACAAGAATCAAAAAAACGTCATACTCCTAATTTAGTTCACCAAACCATAAATATTGACGATAATATCAATGTCAATCACAAAAGTCAATGACACACAAATTCCAGAATTCAACACACGAAATCCAGAAATCACAAAAGTCAGTGACGCACAAATTCACCAATGCACAAATATCGATAAAGCTTATCAATGGAAATCACGAAAATTGGTGAAGCACAAATTCTAGAAATCATCTCAAGAAATCCAGAAGTCACAAAGGGGGGAGGCCTATTGTCACGACCCGAAATTCAACGTTCGAAAATTGACATCAAATACCTCACTTGTACTCGACTGTCAATGATTCAAACATCGAACTCCAGTCGGATGGAGCTTATAACAACATTAGATGAATATATAACAGCGGAAATAAAATGAATAACATGCATCACCTCACAGATACAACACCACAATAATATCTGTTACAACATCAGAGTACATAATACATGAATAACATCTCCAAATAGAATGACATAATAGAACGACTACATATCATATGCCAAAAGTCTTCAAAAAGATAGAGAATGATAGAGAACACCAACTAAGCACCTCGAGATCCAAAAGCTACCAAAATGTCTCTAAGGTATGAGTCTCCAAAAACCAAAATACTCCAAAATATAGCTGGAGCCAAAATATAGAAACCTGCTACTAGGCTGCCCGTGTAGAAATGGTGGGCACCCAGAGTTTAGAAAGGAAACAATAAACTCCGGGTCAGTCATGGGACTGGTATGAGTAAACAAAGATAATTGCTTTCAAATAAAACAGATTTTTATACAAGAAAATCGGTATGCTTTTGGAAAATGAGACTACCATAAGACCTCCCGCCACACACACAATGCAATCGCAGAATTGGAGGAGATTTCTTCTTATGATAGTCAAATATGCTTGATACGGGAAAATTCTTTGATATTATTACTAGTGCATAGTGTAGAAAGCCATTTCGAAAGTAGAATATCAATCCTAGCCGGCATAGACATTCCGAACTATGCCTACTATAGCTTCCATCTAAATAGTGGTGACCACCATAAGTAAATGGCAGGTAATACAACTAAAACCGTACGGGATTCGTATTGGGAATTGGGTTTCCAACAAATGGTCAGGATAAGGAACTTCCTATGCCACATGGGTATGCCTCTGGCGGGACGTCCCGAGAACTAACGTTACGGTTAGATCTCTGCCAACACAAGGCCGGGTTACCTCTGTAACTAGGTAACTACTACACGAATATGCCACTCTTCGGTCCTTTGGGACCTTTATCCGAGGGCCCTCCATCACAAAGCAACAACCACACAGAATAATGAGATTGAAGCAACCACATAGGTAAGCATCTGGGCTCCATACCATGACACTACCTTTTTCCAGAAGGAAATGACATACCCTAAAGGGCGCGACCCTCATAACCTTGCTGAATCCTTCCTGTTTCGACCATTTCCGGGGTGTGAGGTCCGATGAGGTCTCGTCCACAAAGCTACGCTTTACATGAAAGCCATGCTTTGATCACAAATGATCAACAAATGATCATCACTATACAGCAGCACTTAGTATGCCACACTACCAAATTGGGAGTATATTGCTGATAACCTTCAACTACATAACCTCTGAGCTCGTACGTCTCAGAGAAGGGTGTTAAGCTAAGAGAATAAATTCTCCGCCACCAATCAGATATGTATTTGAAAGAAATCGGCTTTATATCTCAAAGTGTAGTGTCGGACACACGACCATACGAGTTTGTTCCGGGTTCGAACAGAACCGAAGGCACTTCGTCCAATAAAGGAAGAAGCCCTTGCAAATCCGGGCGTCCACAATCCCGATCGAACTTCCCATCACTTAGGGAATCCCTATACCGGAGCAACTCGGTGCAGAGACAATCGATAGGTTATACTATCGTTTTCGAAGACACCCGGTCTTCGCCGTCAGTCTTCAAATGCAATCCATTCGTCGAATCACTATTCGGAATGGGTTATATGACACAAAGGTCCTCTCCCGGCTAATCCGAATAGTGAGCGCTGAAATTAAAACATGTGGGTGTATCAATCACAAAGGTTCACATTCAGGGTTCGATGTGGGTTTCGGATAACAAACTGAAAATTCGACTCTCCGTCGCATCGAAGTTTAAATGCCGTTTTACGGGCAAAAAGGGGTTTCACAACCATATAGAAACAAATCACAAATCACAGTTCATCACAAAGCAATCACAGCATCACAACAAGAATGTCAATCTAGTATAGAGTATTTGATGATGGTCGATCATCGTTGATTCAAGTTATTGTGATTAAAGTGAATTGGCCATATAATTGTCTTCATTAACCATTTTAAATCAATGTTTAATTTTACTTAATTATAAATTAGTTCAATTGGCTTAATTAGTTAGTTATCCTTTGATTTATTAAACTTATGGATCCTTAATTGTTAATTAATTAAGTTTTAATTATATTTTATAAATTCCCTATTCTTTAATTATTTACTTTTAGATTGTAGAATCATTTCAAGCCTTAAGGGTTAATTATTCTTTATTTTTATAAATCAATTTGGTTTTTAGATTAGCATTTAAACATTTATTTTACTTTTAAATTTTTTGTTAAATTAAACTTTAAAAACAACTTTTATAAAATTATAAATTTTGAAATGTCATTTGTTTCATATGCTATTTATCATTATCATTAAATTTACTCAGAACATAAATTTACTTGAGTTTTCAAAAAAAATGGCAAAAAACAAACTAAGTTCTGTGTTAACCTCGCCTCGGCCGTGGCTCACCGATCTAAGATAGTAAACGACCTAACACTCTACCGACTTAACAAAGGATGCCGACCTAAGGCTCGAATGGGCACCGACCTAACTACTTAATGCCTTAAAGGAGGACGACCTAACACTCTGCTGACTTAACAAGGGATGCCGACTTAGTATCTTAGCATGGAAGACCGACCTAACTGCATAAGTTTTAAGAAGGATACCGACCTAAGGGACTTGAGAAGCAGACCGACTTAAAGCTCAAAGGAAGTTCCGACTCAACAGCCTTAGCTTGTTGTCGACCTAACGTATGAACCGACTCAAAATAAGTGACGACTCAACTTATTGCCGACTTAGCAGGGACAACGACTCACCGGGTTATAACCTTGATGCTTTAAAGATGTTGGCTGACTCATGGGGAAACCGACCTAAGGCCTATGGTGGGTCGTTCACGACCTAAGCAAGCGAATCAGATACCTCATCATTTTTTGACCTGGCCCCATAACTCGTATACGACTTTAGACTTGCATGAAATCAGGTAAGTCGGCTTAACTCTACTAGACCGTGAATTTGGCTCTATAGGTCGGCCGCGACTCAACTAAAGTCGGTGACGACTTAGGACTTGGGTGAAAAATTCTTACCCAGATTTGCCTATAAATAGAAAGCCATCTCCAACATTCAGGGGACTTTTGGCTCATTCTTTTCAAACGCCGATACTCTGCTACATTCCAAACTAACTCAACACCCAAAGCTTTCCAGACACGTGGAACACTATCAACAACTTCAAGAAGAAATCTCATGCATCCGACATGGATTCGAGGACCTTCACTTACATTGAAGTTTAAGCTACTCATTCAAAGTGTTTAGTAGTTCAAAGTGTATTGTACTTGGGGAAGAATTGTATCAACTTGTAACGAAATCATCAATAAAGATATTCAGAGTGGACGTAGGGAAAATATTGAGCCGAACCACTATAAAATCGTTGTTATTCACTGCTTTTTCTGTGATTTTCTGCTTATACTCTGTTCCCGAATCATCGGGTGGTGCTTTCACAACTACACTTTATACACCGGGGTGTTAGCGTTCAAATTTTAGCGTTAACATTTTTGGTGCTTTCACTGAGAACTGAACTCAGGCGAATTATCATCATTGCTCCACGAAAGTTTGTTGAAGTAATCTCTCTGAAGACTAGAAGTTTATCTGAAATCAGGGCTCCGGGGAGAAAGAGTAGATCTGTTAGATCTGGAAATGTTCAAGAGGGAACCTCCGCTTCCCCAGTACCTAATCAAGCCACTCCACCTGTTGGGGTTACAAAAGCGGAGTTGGATGCTGTAATCTTAGGGCTGAACCAGCAGATAAATGCCCAAAGTGCACAATTGGAGGCTCAGAATGCCCAAAATGCCCTAATTTTGAATAAGTTGAATGACTTGCTTGGAGTAAACCATCAACCAACGGGTAATGAAAGGAACTTTGATGGCAACATTCATGAGGATGAAGAAAGAAACATTCCTGAGGGGGCTGCCAACCCCTTTGAGCGGACATTTCCTGAAGTTGGTGGATCTAAAGCTCGAAAGGATGAGGGGTATCTTTCTGAAATGGTTCGACAAATCATGAAAGAAAGTATGCAAAGGAATGAAGACGAGAAGGAATGGGGTTTCGCTCCAAGTAAAACCCCGTTTACCGAAAGGATCTTAAAGGCTGAGTTCCCAAGGAAGTTCGTCCCTCCAGCTATCCCAGCTTACAAAGGAACAAGTGATCCGAACGAATTCTTGTATAAGTATGATTGGCACATGACAGGTGCCAGAGCTTCTGATGAAATAAAATGTCGATATTTTCCTGTATATTTGGAAGGTGTAGCTCTGCTTTGGTTCACCAAGCTACCAATTCGGTCTATAGATCAGTTTTCTGACCTAACCCGGAAATTCAAGGAGCAGTTCAGACTATACGCTTCAAAAGCCAAAGATATCATGTCGTTGTCAAGTTTAGAGCAGAATCCAGGAGAAACTATCAAATCTTTCTTGAATCGCTTTAATATAGCGCTGGCCGAGGTAGACAATGCAGAACCACGGATGATCTTGACCTATCTGACGAGGGCCATCGACAAGTCGAGCGAATTTGGAAAATGGCTTAACATGAAGGAACCAAATTCCCTTGAAAAATTCTACAAGAAAGCAGATGAGTTCATACGCCTGGAAAGTCGTCCTGTACCGGTAAAGGCAGCATCATAAAAAGATGAAGATAACATTGTTGCTCCACGCAAGAGTGAATCTGTAGGACAGAAAAGGGAAAATAACGATGGGAAGAAACAGAAAAATCTGAAGAAGCCTCGTTCCTTCAAGCCATCGGAATATACCCCTTTATCAGATACGCCAAAGCGTATTTACCTTGCCACTGAAGATTCTGTTGATTATCCTAAACCTCCCGTTCTGAGAACCGGGAAAAAAGCTGTACAAAGCGGAAAGTTTTGCCGCTTCCACGATCAACCCGGTCATGATACCGATGAATGCCGCCAATTGAAAAATTTGATTGAAGAATTGATAGGGGAAAACAAGCTGCAGCAATTTGTGGAAAAGAATAGCAACAATCCTGCTTCGTCCAGTCAGGGGCAACGAGCTCCTGCTCATCAACCCAGGACAGGTGAAAAGACTGCAGGGCATGAATCTGTAAGGCCTGTTATCAATGTCATTACGGGAGGACCTCACCCAGCAGGAAGGAGCTGGGGTGAGATGGAAAGGTATACCCAAGCTTTGAAGTATTTATCGACCGAGGTAGATGTATTTGTTTTGGAAGGTGCTATGCCCCCGAAGCAACAAAGAACTTTCAATGATGATATTGTGTTCAGAGCCAGGGATTCCACAGGTGTTGAAGCTCCTACCTTGGATCCCTTAGTCATCTCGGCTGGTATCGGGCCAGCTATTGTCAGAAGAGTTCTCATTGATTGTGGCGCATCCTGCAATATCCTCTTCAAGAAAACATTCGACCAAATGAAGATCCCTATGGCTGATGTGCAAGCCTCATCGAAGAAAATCGCTGGCTTCACTGGGGAGCCAAAACAGCCGATAGGAACCGTTGATTTGCTTGTAGAACTTGGAGAGGGAGAAAGAAAAGTGGTCCGCAAGCAAACTTTTGTGATTGTCGACGAATTTTCTGCTTATAATGCTTTCCTTGGCTGTCCAACTCTCACAGCATTCAAAGCTGTTCTGGCCCCATGGTGCCTCACCATTAAATTTCCCACAGATAATGGAGTGGGAGTTATAAAAGGGGATCAAAATGCTGGGCGGGAGTGTTATCTGACAGAGCTACGAGAAACAAGGAAAAGAGAAATGAGAAAGGATGCGGCAACCCCAGTCCGCATCAAAGAACCAGCCTTGTAGCAATTACAGGGCGGACCCTGCACTGGCGAGCACAGCGGAGCACGGAAAGAGATGGATCCTAGAAAAGCCAGTGCAGGGGAGAATAGAGTAGTACCAGTGGAAACGACAATACCAGTACCTGTTGACCCAAAGGATCCAAACAAAGTGTTGAATGTGGGTTCACAACTTAATGTGTCAATTCAGAATATCTTAATATCTTTTTTAAAGACAAATTTGGATGTTTTTGCTTGGACTCATGCCGATATGTGCGGAATATCCACAGAAGTTGCAGTACACGCCCTCAATATTGATCCAAAATTTACACCTGTGAAGCAGAAAAGGAGAACTCAAGGTCCAGAAAGGTCAGCAGCGTTAAAAGAAGAAGTTGATCGGCTCATGGAGAATAACTTTATCAAAGAATCTACCTATCCGAATTGGGTTTCAAATCCAGTGCTGGTTAAGAAAGCCAACGGAAAATGGAGAGTGTGCATTGATTTTTCAGATCTAAACAAGGCCTGCCCCAAAGACTGCTTCCCATTACCCAGGATCGATCAACTGGTAGACGGAACAGCGGGACACGAATTGTTATCTTTTATGGATGCCTACTCTGGATATAATCAGATCATGATGCATGAGCCAGATCAGGAGGACACGAGCTTTATCACCGACGTTGGTCTTTACTGCTACAGAGTTATGCCCTTCAGGCTGAAGAATGCAGGGGCAACATACCAAAGACTTGTTAATGCTATGTTCAAACCGCAATTAGGCAAGACTATGGAAGTCTACGTCGATGACATGTTAGTAAAGTCTAAGAAAGCAGTGGATCACGTAGAACACTTAGCAGACATGTTCGCAGTCCTCCGAAAATACGGAATGAAGCTCAACCCTTTAAAATGTTCATTTGGTGTGGAATCCGGAAAGTTTTTAGGTTTCATCATGAGCGCTAGGGGCATTGAGGCTAGTCCAGCTCAAATTACCGCCTTAAAGGAAGTCAAAGCTCCTAGAACGAAGAAGGAATTGCAAAGTCTCAATGGAAAAGTCGCCGCCTTGAGTCGGTTCATTTCCAAAGCCACAGATAAATGCATCCCATTCTTTGACGCCCTAAAGAAAGGAAAGAAAAACTTCGATTGGACTCCCGAATGCCAAAAAGCCTTTGATGAATTGATTCGCCATATGGAAACGCCTCCAATACTTTCTAGGCCTGGCGATGGCGAGGATCTTCTTATATACTTGGCAGTATCATCTCATGCTTTAAGTGCAGCGCTGATACGAGAAGACAAGAGGATTCAACATCCAGTTTACTATATCAGCAAAAGACTCACTAGGGCAGAGATGAATTACTCTAAGTTGGAAAAACTCTCCTATTGCCTACTGATTGCATCCAGGAAGTTGAGGCAATATTTCCAAGCTCATCCTATCAGAGTCCTCACTGATCAACCTTTAAAGCAAGTCCTGTTTCGCCCTGAGACTTCGGGTCGTCTTCTAAAGTGGAATATTGAACTCAGTAAATATGACATCACTTATCATCCCTGAAAAGCAATCAACGGACAAGCTTTAGCGGATTTCATCGCAGAATTCACAGATAAGGGTAACAGTGAGGAGGAAACGATCGACGATTCCCCAATCCAATGGAAGTTATATGTCGATGGAGCGAGAAACGACTACTGTTCGGGAGCTGGAGTTGTACTTGAGACCCCTGAAGGTCGATCATTATGCTATGCACTAAGATTGGAATTTCCTTCAACAAACAATGAAGCAGAATACGAAGCCCTTATCGCTGGCTTAAGGATTGCTAAAGAACTAAACATCCGAGCGTTACAGATCATCAGTGATTCTCAGCTTATTGTATGCCAAGTCAAGAAGGAATTCCAAGCGAAAGGGGAAAATATGCCCGCCTACTTGTCAAAGGCTTGGGAACTCCTGGGTGATTTCGATCATTACATGATAAGTCATATTCCTCGAGAAGAAAACACGAAAGCAGATTCTCTCGCAAAGTACTCTAGCACAGGCGAAGCTCAATTTCTGGGGTTGACTCCAGTGGAGGTCCTGTCGGCTCCGAGCATTGATGAGATGGATATTGATTGGACCATGAGCGTGTCTCAAGAGCAAGAATCATGGATGACTCCAATAACAGAATATCTGCTCAACGGCTCTTTACCGGAAAATTCAAAAGAACGAAAGAAGCTACTGAGGAAAGCCTCTCACTATATAGTCCAGGATGGCCAGTTATACAGACGGGGATTCTCAATGCCGTTACTTCGATGTGTATCCAGGGAAGAGTCCAAAACAATCCTAGCTGAGGTGCATGGGGGAGAATGTGGTGATCATTTAGGTGGTCAAACTTTAGTGACAAAGATTCTCCGATACGGATATTTTTGGCAGAAATTAATCGAGATGCAGCAGACTATTCCCGAAAATGTGACAGATGCCAAAGATTTGCCAAAATTCCTAGAGCTCCTTCCACTGAACTCACACAAATGGTCAGTCCATGGCCGTTTGCAATATGGGGGATAGACCTTGTAGGACCGTTACCAACTGCCAAATCTGGAATTAAATATGCCATTGTTGCTATAGATTATTTTACTAAGTGGGCAGAAGCTGAACCACTGGCTACTATCACCTCAAAAAAGATGATAAGTTTTGTGACTAAAAGTAACATTTGCAGATATCGTGTGCCTCAAAAAATAATTACAGACAATGGTACTCAGTTCGAAAGTGAAGAATTCCAAGATTTTTGCAAACGATTCAAAATCCGAAAAAGCTTCTCAGCAGTAGCTCATCCGCAGGCAAACGGGCAGGTGGAAGCAGTAAATAAAATTATCAAGTCAACCATCAAGAAGCAACTTGAAAGAGCAAAAGGTGGTTGGGTCGATAAGCTACCGCTAGCACTATGGGCATACAGAACTACCCACAAAACTACGACTGGGCATACTCCGTTTTCATTGGCATACGGATCAGAAGCAATGATTCCGATAGAAACAGAGGTCCCTTCACATAGAAGAATCCATTTCAATCAAGCGGAGAATGAAAAACTACAACTTGAGGCACTAGATCTCCTTGATGAAAAAAGAGACGAGGCTGAGCTCAGAATCGCATCTCATCAGCAAAGGATAGTCAGACATTTCAATTCCATAGTTCGCCAACGCAGCTTTGAGATTGGAGATCTAGTCCTAAAGAGAATTATGACAGCGACAGGTGTGTTTGGGCCAAATTGGGAAGGACCATATGTCATAGGTCAGAAGCTTCTTGACGGCACATTCAAACTCACTATTGTCGAAGGAGATCAAATTCCAAGAGCTTGGAACAGCAATCACTTGCGTCCATACTTTACTTGATAGCTTTGTTGAAATATTGTAAAAAGAATTATGAATGTATGATTCCTGTAATTGAAAGCGATTGTAAAACCGATGCTAGTGAATAATGAAAGACTACAAAGTGGATGTAGGCCCAAATTCTTGGCCGAACCACTATAAATCTTGTGTTCCTTATTATTATTACATGTTTGCTTTATTTTCGATATGAAAAGTACATTAAATGTATTACTGAAATGTCGATTTAAATTTTTGCAGGCAACGAAAACAAAACTTGCACATTACAAGACCAAGTGATTCTTGTTATCATTCAACAAACAAATTCCAAGTCACAAAATTCCCGAATTTAAATCCTAGATAAGAAGTGCTTCAATTGAACGGTCAATGATTTCGTCAAAAACGGGCTCTAGCTAATAAATTGAGAAGTTTGAACAAACAAACATCCAATTAAGAAGCCTATGTCCGTTCTCGCGAAATGGCCTAGCAATGAAGTACACTTCTTTGGATTAAACAAACTACTTGTAAGAGAAGGGAGTGCGAGCTTGAAAAGAAAAAAAATAGAGGATCACTGAAAAGGCATAAGCAAGTGGACAAGGAACAACTAAAGCCCTCTTCGGAGGCACAAGTCCTCTTCGGAGGCACAACTCTTCGGAGGATAAAGACCTCTAACGAGGCATATGCCGCAAAAAAGAAAGTTCTCTACTCAACCAAAAAAGATTGGAGGAGTCATGACCCTCCAACCATGAGAAAGTAACTTCCAAGCCCTCTTCGGAGGCCCATTTCACCAGGAGTTGAAGTGTAACAACCGCTCTTCGGATTTTCACTTCACCGGAGTTGAAATGTAAAACAAAATAAAAGCCCTCTTCGGAGGCCCATTTCACCAGGAGTTGAAGTGTAACAACCGCTCTTCGGAGTTTCACTTCACCAGAGTTGAAATGTAAAACAAAATAAAAGCCCTCTTCGGAGGCCCATTTCACCAGGAGTTGAAGTGTAACAACCGCTCTTCGGAGTTTCTCTTCACCAGAGTTGAAATGTAAAACAAAATAAAAGCCCTCTTCAGAGGCCCATTTCACCAGGAGTTGAAGTGTAACAACTGCTCTTCGGAGTTTCACTTCACCAGAGTTGAAATGTAAAACAAAATAAAAGCCCTCTTCGGAGGCCCATTTCACCAGGAGTTGAAGTGCGACAGCCGCTCTTCGGAGTTTCACTTCACCAGAGTTGAAATGCAAAACAAAATAAAAGCCCTCTTCGGAGGCCCATTTCAAAGAGACCTCTTCCCAAGGGCACAATAAGATAGAAAGACCTCTTCCCAGAGGCAGAAATGAAAAACCTCCTCCCGGAGGCACAATCAAGCAGAAAGACCTCTTCGGAGGCACACGTTTCACCAAGATTGAAATAAAACTTCCAGGTGTTGAAACGTGAAAAAAGTCTTCCGCAGAGGTCCAACTTTTCAAAGAAACAAAAATCAAGAAGCCCTCTACTGTGACAAGTAAAAAAAAAAAGGAAAAAAAATCCTCATCAAAGGCACACTTTAACTTTCAAAGGAAGAATGAATTACTTATTCTAGAAAATTCTCTTCCTCAAAAAGAATTTGAAGTACCTTTCAAATACCCGCTTTACCACATAGAAGATTTCATTCAGTAAGATGTATATATGCACAAAATAAAAAGTGATATCTTCAAAGGATGAAGCGTAAAAACTTATTTGTGCCCTGTTTTTTAACTAGATAATATTCCTCCAAATAAGGAATAATTATTCTTTAAAAAATAGAAGTACAAGTTCCTCATAAAATAAAATAATGAGCTTATGGTATAGGAGCAACATGGTATATCTACATCGGTAAAATTGCGCTCGAACAATATATACCACAAGCTCACTGCAATATCGTACAAAGGAACTTGTATAAAAATGAATAATAAATGCATTCTCAGATACAGACAGAAGTTTGTACAAAGAAAAAGAATCATTTTATTCAACACTATTTTATATACAGGTACAGGTTCCAATGTAAAAAACAAAAGAAATGCGGGGGGCTAGTACCCGCACAATTTCCGGTCATTGCACGCAAAAAAAGGCAAAAAACGATATGAAAGCCACAGAACCAGAGCCATCATTTCTTCTTCCGCCCAACTTTTGAGCCCGCACCTGGCCGAATAACCAACTTTTTAGGCCGGCTTGTAAGGGTAGGGGATGGAGGAGAAAGGGGCTCGATCGGACTTTCTTCCGTCTCTTCTTCGCTAGTTAAAGATCCCTTCTTATTCTTCTTCTTGGAAACTCCCTGCTTTCCTCTCTTCTTGGAGGAAGACCCACTCCCTGGAGAAAGAAGTTTGGATAACGGTTAAGCGTCGGAGCCAGTTGGTTCTGGAGTCCTCTCGCTTCCTTCAGTTTCTTCTCCTTTCGGATCTTGAGAAGCAACGGGATCATCTAAGCCGTGAAGAGCTTCTATTTGCTTCTCTTGTGACCCGGGTTGCGAAGCAGAAGGAGGAGTGACCTTAAGAGGCGGGGAAGGAATAATTGGAAGAGGAGAAGCCTGAACAATACCCGACGTTTTCTCTACAGAAGGAAAAAAGTTTAAGTCAGCAAAAAGCGGAGATAAAGGTTCGCTGAGATTCAAGAAGTAGTCAAAAAGCCCATCAAGTTCATAAGAAACAGATGAGCAATCTACTTGGGCAAGATTGTCAGTAAGGTTACCTGCAGGAGTCGGTTCCCTGACGACAACTTCGTAAGCCTGTGCCTCGGCACTCTCGCCGCCCTCATCTCCACCTTGTATGCTTGTAATATCAATGGTGACTTTAGTAGGAGATGGGGAATGAGAACTAGAACCGATAATGTCAATTTCGGTTGAAGGGGAAGGTTGAATTGGAGTAGTTGAGGTGACTTTTCCTGAATATTCTCCTGCCGCTGTTTCGGCCCTTAATTTTGCAAGCTGTTCTCTCCCCCTAGCGAGAGCGGTACGAGCATCATCATTAAGATAGTGCTCCTCAAGAGCTGACTCAGCATAGCCAGCGCCGCTGCCACCGAGCATATCGAGTGCTGCCTGCCAAACTTCAGCCAGTGTAATTTCATATTTGGGGCCTAGAAAAGCGAGGCTACCACGCCCCAAAATGCTGTGCAGATAGAAATCAAATAATGTTGATCTGATGTTGGCCCTCGTTGCCTCGTGAGAATCTTCAGCTGCAATTTTGCCGGCAACGGCCTCATCACGCTCCATTTCAGCTTTAGAAAGTTGAAGCTTCAGAATTTGAATCTCCGCCTCTTGGGAGATGTTTTTCTTCCGAAGCTCTTCAATGTCAGCGACATAGCCCTCACTAATTCTGTTCTGCACTTCAAGCCTGTCTTCGGCATTCGTTTGGCTGGCATGAGCATCTCTCACTTGTTTTAGGAGCACTTCTTCTTTTTAAGAATAAGAAGTAGAGGAAGCAGCAAGCTC
The DNA here is from genome assembly GCA_030765085.1 of Allium cepa. Taxonomy (NCBI): domain Eukaryota; kingdom Viridiplantae; phylum Streptophyta; class Magnoliopsida; order Asparagales; family Amaryllidaceae; genus Allium; species Allium cepa. The sequence goes on from CM060937.1 coordinate 593,436,188, forward strand.
TTGTTTCAGTTCTTCAACTTTTGCTTCAAGCTCCTCACTGTAAGAAGCAATGCTTCTCATCTCGGTGTCATGTTGCTCAAGCACCTTTTGCCATTCGGCTTTATCATTTTCCATAGTGAGCATGGCCTCTATGTTTGCATGATTAACCCTCTGAAGCTCGTCAACAAGTTTCTGCCAGTTCGACATCCTCTCAATATCAAGCTTGACGGCGTCGAGATTTCATAACATGGCAGACTTGTCAATGGGAACCAAGTCAAGGTCGAACCTCACTCCCTTCAGACACCACTGTGGAAACCGACTTTGCAAAGTGGCCGGGCCCGGTCCAACTTGGAATTTGGGCCTGCTAATTATTGTTTGGATGTCTGTCTTCCCGAGAGCGGGAGAGCCAGAAGGAATGTCAAGCGAGGCAGGAGCGGAAACCTTTTCAGGAGTTGTAGAGGTGTGCTTCTCACCATGTCGGGCTCGCTTGCTCGAATCTTCAACCATATGACTTTTTCCTCTGTCATCATGGGATTTTCTTTTATGGGAATCGTCACCTCTCTGCGAAGAATCGTGGCGCTCTTCCCTCTCTCTTCTTCCATAACGCTCCTCTTGAGACCTCTTCTCTTAAGCCTTTCGGGCGGCTCTTTCTTCATCGGATTCTCTGTAAGAGGGGAGGTAACGCCTATAATCATATTGGCTACGCCTCCCGTAGCGCTGGAAGTCATCGTAGTATGAGCTGCTACGCCCCATCGGAGAGTCTAAAAGAGATAAGTTTTAGAGGTCTTCAAAGTACAAAAAGTGAGAAACATAAAAGTGCCGAAAAAATTCTAAGTGTGTGTGATGTGCAAACTACACGCATCAAACTACGAACCACTCTTTAATTGAGGAGTGGTTGTGGGTGTAATAGTTAGCGTCAACTCTTGAGTTGACGGAGTCTGTTGCAGGATGGAAGTTGCTTCGACTACTGAAGAAGAAACCCCGGTAGTGATAGGATCATCTTTAAAGATCTCTTGCGAGGTGGCAAAGAGGTCGCTCAGCCCTTCGAAAGTATCATCCCTGCTCTGCTTGGCAAGGCTAGTTTTCTCGGCTTCTTCGCCGGATTTCTGTGAACGTCGGGGAGATCCCTGAGGCTCTTCTTCCTCGATAACCAGGGCAAGTTCGTCAGATGGCCCCGCAACATCAACAGAAGTGGAGCACTTCACTAGTGAAGCCTCGGGAGCAGGTCCTTTTGGTATGGATGTATCTGTAGAAACTGGGGCATCCAATGCTCTAACCGGGGAGTCTGGAATTTCATGAGGATGTGTAGAACGAGAAGTATGTAAAAGCCCGTATTGGTGCAAAAATTCATCGCCCAACAAAAACTTGATGCTTCTCTCTGCTACGGCCACGGCACTCAATCTATCAAAAGTCTGCTTATGGACCGGATCTCTAGAGGGAAGAGGAAGTGCTAAAAAGAGCAAAGAATGAAATTAGCAATTGGTAATTCGGATCTCGAGAAAGTTTAAAAATGGAGACAAGTAATCTTACTTCCTACTCTCTAATCGGCATAAAACCGTGGGGGGCAGCGAGCAAAGAAAATTTGGTTCAGAAATCCATGAATGCTTTCGGTAAGGTCAGAAATAAGTTTGCGGTTTCTAGCACTCCTCACAATTATAAGGGAAGGATGATCTCTACTCTTTGCAAATGAGCATAAGTAACGAATTTCTTCAAAACTTGGCAAGCGATCAAAGGTTCTTCTGAACAAAACGCACAACCCCATCAAGATGGCATAACCATTAGGATGAAGTTGGGACGGAGAGATTGACAACCGAAGGAGAAGAATTCAGAGAAAGTCATTAAAAGGAGGGATCGCTCCGCTTAAACACATTTGACGATTGATTGCAATAAAGCCACGGGGAGGACTGTCGGCAGTATCACTTGGCCCAGGGAGCAGGACATCACTTTCAGTAAAACCAAATTGAGTGCGCAGCTGTGTAAATGCTGTCGGGGTTAGAATGGTTGGAGTTCTCTCTAGAGGGTTCTCTATAGGTAGAGCTACCGGAAAAGTTTCTTCCTCTTGAGTTGCCATTTCTTCTTGATGAGAAGTCATTCTACATAAATAACTGGATATTCAAACATCAAGGTGCACGTTTCCTAATATGTGTGTGAGGTGTTGTATAAAATTAACAAAGCAATAAACAAATATAACTGGAATGAAAACTAGCAAGCATTTGTTAGTTATGAAACCCAGGGATTATTGTTTTAAGCCTAAATATGCAAGTATAATATTGATGCAGACAAATCAGTTCAGGTTGTTGATATTTTACATCAATGTTAAACTTTAGTTGATTAATTCACAAACATTTCATGCAATATATTTAAGTTGCTTGTCTCGTCTCGACTAATCTGTCATTTGACGTGGGCAGTCAATGGCAGTATTTTCGCCTTGGTTTCTTTGTTTGTTATTTTCAGCAGGTTTGCAGCTTATAAGTTAATGCGGTCTGTGAAATAATACAATGGGATTCAGGCAAATTTAAGGTTGGGGCAGTTCTGAATTTAGGAAAACTTAGTTCGGCAGTTCAAGTCAAATACTCAAAATGGGACTGGTCTCCTAGATGACGACACACCCAAAGCTCAAGTATTAGGTCGGCTACGACTTTAAAAGTCTTTCGCGAGATAAGGCTAGGTCGGTAACGGGTCAGAGTCAAAGTTAGTTCGGCAGCTCAGTCCTCTAGGTCGCAAGAAAGAGATAAGAAAGTAAGCTCCGATCCAAAAGGGCAAGAACTTCTCCAAGTATTATCTCGGCCGCGACTTAAGGTCACTAAGAGCCGGGTCGGCCAAGACTAAGCCGCCCAAATTCACTAACTCACTCCCGAACCAACATCACACTCCACCAACCCGTTAACCCAATAACCATTCCATTAGCAGCCGCCTCCATTCATGACCAACCAATCACCCAATAACACGATTCAAAAATTGTCACAAGTTCAATGCCATGCCATTAGAAATCATCTAACTTGAGGTAGTAAACTGCCTTTGTTGCACCAATGATCACCTCGAGCAACCTACACCTTGCCGATTATGAGTTTGATGAATTTCGTGATGGGGCGACGTGCAAAGGAACAATTTGAGTTTGAGCAACAAGGTTTAAGAATCCACAGTGACCTACAATCAGAAGAGGAATGAGATTACCTACGCGATTAACGGTAGAAGTTATAGATGACCAGATGGGATGAGATCGCCTTTGGGAGCTTGAGAAAATTTTAATGGCGGAATCGAGCAAGGGAGTAAGTAATAAAGAGGAAAAAGAAGAGAATGTGGACGACTTATATCTCACTAAGGTAGAGACTGAAGCGACTTAGGCCATCTAACTGTTAGGTCGTTTACGACCTACCGATCTAAAAAAGGAACGGGTTAAAGAGTATCGAAGCATACGACCTAACCATTAGGCGCATGCTTCGAGGGGCAAATGTTAACCTCGCCTTGGCCGTGGCTCACCGATCTAAGATAGTAAACGACCTAACACTCTGCCGACTTAACAAAGGATGCCGACCTAAGGCTCGAATGGGCACCGACCTAACTACTTAATGCCTTAAAGGAGGATGACCTAACACTCTGCTGACTTAACAAGGGATGTCGACTTAGTATCTTAGCATGGAAGACCGACCTAACTGCATAAGGTTTAAGAAGGATACCGACCTAAGGGACTTGAGAAGCAGACCGACTTAAAGCTCAAAGGAAGTTCCGACTCAACAGCCTTAGCTTGTTGCCGACCTAACGTATGAACCGACTCAGAATAAGTGACGACTCAACTAATTGCCGACTTAGCAGGGACAGCGACTCACCGGGTTATAACCTTGATGCTTTAAAGATGTTGGCCGACTCATGGGGAAACCAACCTAAGGCCTATGGTGGGTCGTTCACGACCTGAGCAAGCGAATCGGATACCTCATCATTTTTTGACCTGGCCCCATAACTCGTTTACGACTTTAGACTTGCATGAAATCAGGTAAGTCGGCTTAACTCTACTAGACCGTGAATTTGCCTCTATAGGTCGGCCGCGACTCAACTAAAGTCGGTGACGACTTAGGACTTGGGTGAAAAATTCTTACCCAGATTTTCCTATAAATAGAAAGCCATCTCCAACATTCCGGGGACTTTTGGCTCATTCTTTTCAAACGCCGATACTCTGCTACATTCCAAACTAACTCAACACCCAAAGCTTTCCAGACACGTGGAACACTATCAACAACTCCAAGAAGAAATCTCATGCATCCGACATGGATTCGAGGACCTTCACTTATATTGAAGTTTAAGCTACTCATTCAAAGTGTTTAGTAGTTCAAAGTGTATTGTACTTGGGGAAGAATTGTATCAACTTGTAACGAAATCATCAATAAAGATATTCAGAGTGGACGTAGGCAAAATATTGAGCCGAACCACTATAAAATCGTTGTTATTCACTGCTGTTTCTGTGATTTTCTGCTTATACTCTGTTACCGAATCATCGGGTGGTGCTTTCACAACTACACTTTATACACCGGGGTGTTAGCGTTCAAATTTTAGCGTTAACATTCTGTTTTAAAATCACTTCCCCGAGACCTGCTTCGGGTTTTCCCCGAGCAAATCCCCCTTTCACTTCGGGTTTTTCCCAAAGTGATCCGTGTTGAAATTTTTTTTCGAATTTTGCTTAAGGGTTTAAAAACGACCCGATAAACGCTGAAAACCCCCCGAGTGAAACTTCGAGCTTTCCCTCAACCTCCCCGTGCTGTGCTTCGAGTCGCTCCTCGACCTCCCCAACCTAGCACGCTGACACGCCACCCATCAACGTGCACGTGCACGGCTATCTTCGCCGCCGTTGGATGGTGCTGCGGCCACCAACATGACAACGTCCACCCTCCTAAATCAATTCGATCACCCAGTTTTCGAATTTATTTCGAAATCACCAATCGACCAACAGAACCCAAAAAAGAAGAACATCAGGCCGACACGTTCTCGCCTCGCGCCGCCTCACTAGGCCGTTATCGGCCACAAACATTTGCCTCCAGCTTCCACGTCATGCGACGCATCGACCTGTCCCCCTGGCACGCATTCCGGTCGCTTGTGGGTGGTGCGACATCGTCCTTTCTACGTGAACAGGAAAATGGGGTTTAAACCCTATTTTAAATTCGAACTGAAAATTCAAAGATTTAAAAATTATCCTAGTATTTTTCTGGAAATCATGAACCCTCAATCCATCTATGACAGCGAATTCGAGGCCTATAACGGCTTCGATCATCAGATTTTGCCAAAAACTCCTTTTCCGATCAACTCCTAATTTCTTGAGCAATATGCAATGAAAAAATTTGATTTTTGTTTCAAAAATCATTAATTTTGATGGTGATTCAAATGGTGTTACTGAAATTCAAATCCATGAGGTTCGAATTTTCATCTATTTTGGGTTGTGACTGTATTTACCTTTTCCGGTGAAGTTAAAACCTGTTTTAATTAGTTTTCTGAAGCATGGTGGAAGCTCAAACATAATTTCAACTTGTTATAAATCTATTTCAGAAGGAATAATAAAGAAGAGAAAGATTGGGTTTGGTTTTGATATGCTTTATTCTTTTAAACAGAAAGCTACATGAAATTGAGTTTACAGTTTCCAGGAAGACAGAGTTACATAAACAGAAAGCTATATGCTTTAATTTATTGCTGACACACAGTATAGAGTTAAACCATAATTTTATTTTTATTTTTAGCTTGTTTAAAATCATTTCCAGAAGTAGAGAGGGAGAGAGAGAGATTTAAAACTTTGGTATAGTTTACTTTGTAGAAGCTGATGCTTAAAAATGATTTTGCTTCCCTGAAGTTTGACAGGAACTAGTATTTTGAAACATCAACATGCACAGTCAACTACCATCATATACCAAAAATCTTGCATGCAAACAATTTTAATTCTCCTATATCACCCAAGCATACACACAGCAATCAAAAAGATTGAGAAAACAAAGTTTACTCACTTGTTTCCAGAAGTTGTTGACAGTTCCAAACAGAGATGAGACTTGGCAAATTTTCCTTCTTTTCTACTCTAATTTTCTTGGGGTTTTAGATCTGAAAATTTATAGTTACAGATCCGTGATTAATGTTTGCTATGTTCATATAATTATTCATTACTTACAATAGTTTCTACTTTACTTACAGTTGGGATTCTTAGCAGAGAAGACACCCCCCTTTTTTTGTTCTTAAACTTGAAACCAAAAAGATTAAACCTTAATCTTCCTGCAATAAAATTAGACATTGTTGTATTAAACCCCATGTTGCTTTCATTTATTTTAATCATTAATAACAAAAAAAATTTAGATTACTTACAGTTTGGATTAACAGAGAAGCTTCTTTTCTCTGCAACTTTGAAAACAGGAACTTAGAAACCAAAAAGAAAAGTAGCTTTTAATCCTTGACCCCTCCTGCAAATAATTTGATGTTATTGTATTAATCCTTGCTTCATTATAGATTATAACTTCAAATTCAACTTTAAAAAGGAAAGTTACTTGCCTTTAAAATTTATTTCTAGAAATCATTGCATAAGCCAACCTGAAGCTTTCCTCCTTTCAAGCTAACCTGCAGTTTAAGTTTTGAATTGGTTTTTTTGAAACTAGATTTTTTTTTAAAAAAAAAATCATAATTTTCATGAACAATAAAGTTTAAAACAAACTTACCTGAAGATTAACATATCACTACAGTTTAAAAACGCTTCAGTTTTATTTCTTTGAATTGAAGAAGACAGTTTGTTTTCTTTTGAACTTTTTTTTTCTTTGAATGTTTGAAGTAACTCTTGCAAATATCTTCTGATTACTGTGTATCAGGTGTTGGGGATTTAAAAATTCGAATTTTAGAAGGTGGAGAGTTTTCTGAATTTTTTTATTTGGTTATTTTATTGAGGAGATGATGGTTTGTGCCATTTGTAAGAAGATATCTTAAAACATAGATCTTGTTAATCATTAAATTTTATTGAGAAGGTAAGTTTCAGCTTTTGATGTAACAAAGCAAAAGAAATTTATAGATTTCATTTCCTATATTATATGCATATACTTTTATAAACCAATATACATACATTATATTCATTTGTATGTATATATGCATATGTACTATGTTTAAAAGAAAAGTTGTCTTGACCATTGTGTATTTTACTTCTCAATGATTTTCAATGCTACTTAATTTTTTTAAAATATTTATTCCAAATTTAAATTCAAATCTTAAAATTTTAAATTTGAAATATAAACATTTCAAATCCAAATGACTTCTAAAAAAAAAAAATTATCATCTCAATAATTTTTTTTTAAACATAGAATAAAATTAGAATTTATTTCATACAATATTTTCACTTATTTTATTTGTTTTAGATTTTTTTTCAAATTTATTCTCAAATCAAACACCAAGAGTTTAAATATATATTATTTATTTTAATTGATAATTTTTTTGGGATGTTACAAATAACCCCTCCTTAAGAAAATTTCGTCCTCGAAATTGAAAGAGAGCGAAAAATAGACAGAGAATATACGATTCAAAAAGAATAAGGAAATGGCTTACCGGCTAAGCCGAGATATCCACCCTGCATTTGGGATAAGATTTCTGCATATTATCTTCAGTTTCCCAAGTGCAGTCCTCTGGATCGCCACTCCACTGAACTTTAACAAGCTTTACAACCTTGTTCCTTAATTGTTTCTCCTCACGATCCACAATCTTTATCGGTTCTCTTTTAACGGTTAGATTGGGAGTGATGTCGAGATCCTATTGGGCAGCTTCTTCAATAATGTTGTCCGGATCGTGCACATACTTCCGAAGGCTAGAACTGTGAAATACATCATGCACACCCGACAACCAGCTAGGCAACTGCACACGGTAGGCTAGAGAACCAATCCTCTCCAGAATAGGAAAAGGACCAATATATCGTGGTGCTAGCTTGCCGGTCTTCCCAAATCTCAATACACCTCTCATAGGAGATACTTTAAGAAAAACAGAGTCCCCAACCTGGAATTCCAAATCTCGTCTTCTACGATCATAGTAGCTCTTTTGATGACTCTGAGCTGTCTTCAGTTTCTTCCGAATAAAATCAACCTTTTCGGTGGCTTCTTTAATCATATCCGGACCAAGAATGAGTCTATCACCTGCCTCAATCCAGCATGCCGGTGATCGACACGGTCGGCCATATAAAGCCTCAAAAGGAGCCATCTCAATACTGGCCTGATAGCTGTTGTTATAAGAGAATTCAACCAGATGCAAATGGTCCTCCCAAGAACCACCAAAATCAAGTATACAAGCTCGCAATAGATCCTCCAAGATTCGATTGATCCTCTCTGTCTGCCCATCGGATTGTGGGTGATAAGCAGTACTGAAATGCAGCTTGGTTCCCAATGCGTCTTGAAAGGCCTCCTAAAATCTACTAGTGAATATCGGGTCACGATCACTCACTATGCTACTAGGAATGCCATGGAGACGGACAATCTCTTTCACATACAAATTAGCTAGACTTGCAGCCGTGCGAGTAGCTTTTACTAGCAAGAAGTGGGCTGACTTAGTCAAACGATCTACAATGACCCAAATCGCTTCATTGCCCTTCGGAGAGCGAGGCAAACCGTCGACGAAATCCATCGACACATGGTCCCATTTCCACTTGGGCACCTCTAAAGGCTGAAGTAGACCCGCTATCTTCTTTTGGTCGCTCTTGATTTGTTGGCAAGTAGCACAGCGACTCACATAAATAGATATATCTCTCTTCATCGTCTTCCACCAGAAAGTTCTTTTGATATCTCTATACATCTTGTTAACTCCGGGATGGATGCAAAGCTTAGATTTGTGACATTCGTCTAGAACTTCACGTTTCAGATCAGGGAAGTCTGGAACACATATTCTTCCTTTCAGCCTTATAACTCCTCTACTATCCATCTCAAAACTAGTGTCTTCTCCTTGGCATGTTCTTTTATAAATTCCCCGAAGAAACTCATCTTCATACTGCTTGCTCGCAACCCTCTTAAGAAGAGTAGGAGCGATTACAAGGTGAGCAAGAATAGCATGCTTTCTACTCAAGGCGTCCGCAACCACATTGGCCTTTCCGGGTGTATATAGAATATCCAGGTCATAGGATGCCAGAAATTCCAGCCAACGCTGTTGTCGCAAATTCAGATCTTTTTGGGTGAAGAGATATTTCAAAGATTTGTGATCAGTGAATAATTCGAATTTTTCACCTAGAAATAAGGAGAGTTCGATAAGTATATTGAATTAAATTAAATTCACAAATTGATAAGAAAGCTGAAAAGATTCTTACCCAAAAGATAATGTCGCCATATTTTTAAAGCGAAGATAACAGCTAGAAGCTCCAAATCATGGGTCGGATAATTTCTTTCATGAGGACGTAATTGTCTACTCGCGTAGGCAATCACCTTTCCGTTTTGCATCAATACTGCACCCAAGCCTTCACCGCAAGCATCGGTATAAACAGATAAACCCTGATTCCCGTTGATAATAGCGAGAACAGGAGCGGTGGTTAATCTCTTCTTCAATTCCTCAAAAGCTTCTTCACATTTGGAGTCCAAATAAACTTTGCATTCTTCATTGTTAGCTTGGTCAATGGACTAGCTAACTTCGAAAAGTCCTGCACAAACTTTCGATAATAACCTGCTAGGCCCAAAAAGCTTCGACCTTCCTTTGGGGTAGTAGGTCTCCTCCAATCAAGAATGGCGGAAATTTTGCTAGGACCCACAGAAATCCCTTCTTCATTAACCATATGGCCATGAAATTTGACTTCTTTGACCCAAAAGTGGCATTTGGAAAATTTAGCGTATAGAATATTTCTCCTCAATATCTCCAAGACGATTCTAAGGTGTTCGGCATGCTCCTCTTCGGTCTTAGAATAGACCAAAATATCATCAATGAATACAAGCACAAATTTATTCAATACATCCCGAAACACACGAGTCATAAGGTCCACAAAGTATGCTGGGGCATTGGTTAGCCCAAAAGGCACGACTAACCATTCATAGAACATATTGGAACCCCTAAAAGCTGTCAAATGAATACAGTCTTCGGCGATTCGTAATTAATGGAATCCTTGGGCTAGATCCATCTTCGAAAAGAAACAAGCACCGTGCAACTGATCAAATAAATCATCAATTCTGGGCAGTGGGAATTTATTCTTGAGAGTCTGCTTATTGAGATCGCGGTAATCCACGCACAACCTCAAAGATCCGTCAGACGTAGCAACAAATACGACGGCTGAGCCCCATTCAGAAACACTGGGTCGAATCAACCCTTTTTCTAGTAAATCTCGAGTTTGCTCGACTAATTCAACCCTTTCTCTAGGTGCCATCCTGCGATTTGGATGAACGACAGGACGAGCATTAGGCACAAGGTCGATTTTGAATTCTATTTCTCGGTGAGGAGGTAGAGATTTCACTTCATCAAACACATCTGGAAAATCTCTAACAATAAGAATGGACTTCAAGTTGGGTTCAGGATAACCCAAATTATACATCAACCCTTCCCTTTTAGGACTAGGGTCCTCACAAGAAATTTCGATAAAATCCCCAAATTCGGTTTTGATTGAAATTAATCGATTATTGCAATCCAATTTGGCTTCATATTTTGCTAGCCAATCCATCCCGAGTAAGACTTCAAACTTGTTGAAGTCTAGAACAAAAGGACTAATAGGGAATTGATGGCAAGAATATGAGATAGGAACATCTCTACATCGAAGACAGAGGTTTGTGGGACCTCCAACTGGATTCCTTACACATATAGGCTCATCAACAAAATCAGGTTCAATATTCAATTCATTAATAGCTTGTTGAGATATAAAACTGTGTGTAGCGCCAGTATAAAAAAGAACTCTAACAATGCTATCATAAATGGTAAGATTACCTTCCAGAACGCCCTTTCCCTTTTCTGATTTGGAAGATGTAGGCTTGTCTTTGACTGAGTATACTTTAGCTGTCTGGGCTTGCTTCATAACTGGGCAGTCCTTCACTTCATGTCCCACCTTCTGACAATAATAGCACTTTCTGGGCTTTGCTTGAGTGGATTGATCTCTCTTGGGCTTTTTGCAGCTGGTAGAATAGTGGCCTTTCTCCAAGCAATTATAGCAAGTGACATTCTCCATAGTGCTCCCTTGATTGCTTTTCTTCTTCTCCTTGCCGTGCCAAGGTTTCTTGCCTCCAAATTTTCTCTTCTTCCAATTCTGATTGCTTGAGTTGCCTTTCTCCCTCGGTGCCTCTTGCATGTCTAGTGTAGCATAACGATATCCCATATCAACCAAATCTGAGAAAGATTCTTTCACGTGGCCTGTCATCCTTTCGTGGAACTTTTTATTCATCCCACGAATGAATCTCTCATTCTTCCTCAACGCTGTGTTCACTAATTCTGGACCAAAACGTGACAATTCATTGAACTTATTGAGATACTCCTCGAACGACAGACTTCCTTGCTTTAAATCCATGAATTCTTGGTACATATGAGAAATCCCGGATGATGGAAAGTAGCGCTTCTCAAATGCTTCTTTGAATCTACTCCATGTGAACACATCCTCAGGCTCATCAATAGTGACGGTCTCCCACCAAGCTAAGGCTTCACCCTGAAGTTTCCAAGTAGCTATGAGACGCATCTGATCATCTTGTAGCTTGAGCCCCTTAAAGATTTTCTCACAAGACCTAATCCATGCCTGGGCCTCAATAATCGTCTCTTTGCCGGTGAATGGCTTACCCCCAAGCCTTGAGAAGTTCTTATATAAGTCAGCCAGATTCGGCTGACTCTGAATAGGTAAAGCTGCCTCGGTGGTTGGGGGAACTTGGCTAGGTGCTGTGGTATTTCCTCGCCCTCTAACTCTGCCTCTTCTTCCGCTCATCCCAACTATCTGTAATTAGTAAGAAAAGGTGGCTTAGATATTTGGACGAGATATCTTAAGAAATATCGACAATTAAAGGAAATAGACTAAGAAAAATTTTGAGGTGTCAATCGATTATACTCATTCTAGGGTATACTTCACCATATCTCTAATGAGCCATCTAATGTGTTATACTCCGTAGCTAAAGTTCTTACTCAACCTTTAGCTCTGATACCAACTGTCACGACCCGAAATTCAACGTTCGAAAATTGACATCAAATACCTCACTTGTACTCGACTGTCAATGATTCAAACATCGAACTCCAGTCGGATGGAGCTTATAACAACATTAGATGAATATATAATAGCGAAAATAAAATGAATAACATGCATCACCTCACAGATACAACACCACAATAATATCTGTTACAACATCAGAGTACATAATACGTGAATAACATCTCCAAATAGAATGACATAATAGAACAACTACATATCATATGCCAAAAGTCTTCAAAAAGATAGAGAATGATAGAGAACACCAACTAAGCACCTCGAGTTCCAAAAGCTTCTAAAATGTCTCTAAGGTATGAGTCTCCAAAAACCAAAATACTCCAAAATATAGCTGGAGCCAAATATAGAAACCTGCTACTAGGCTGCCCGTGTAGAAATGGTGGGCACCCAGAGTTTAGAAAGGAAACAATAAACTCCCGGTCAGTCATGGGACTGGTATGAGTAAACAAAGATAATTGCTTTCAAATAAAACAGATTTTTATACAAGAAAATCGGTATGCTTTTGGAAAATGAGACTACCATAAGAACTCCCGCCACACACACAATGCAATCGTAGAATTGGAGGAGATTTCTTCTTATGATAGTCAAATATGCTTGATACGGGAAAATTCTTTGATATTATTACTAGTGCATAGTTTAGAAAGCCATTTCGAAAGTAGAATATCAATCCTAGCCGGCATAGACTTTCCGAACTATGCCTACTATAGCTACCATCTAAACAGTGGTGACCACCATAAGTAAATGGCAGGTAATACAACTAAAACCGTACGGGATTCGTATTGCGAATTGGGTTTCCAACAAATGGTCGGGCTAAGGAACTTCCTATGCCACATGGGTACGCCTCTAGCGGGATGTCTCGAGAACTAACGTTACGGTTAGATCTCTGCCAACACAAGGCCGGGTTACCTCTGTAACTAGGTAACTACTACACGAATATGCCACTCCCTGGTCCTTTGGGACCTTTAGCCGAGGGCCCTCCATCACAAAGCAACAACCACACAGAATAATGAGATTGAAGCAACCACATAGGTAAGCATCTGGGCTCCATGCCATGACACTACCTTTTTCCAGAAGGGAATGACATACCCTAAAGGGCGCGACCCTCATAACCTTGCCGCATCCTTCCTGTTTCGACCATTTCCGGTGTGTGAGGTCCGATGAGGTCTCGTCCACAAAGCTACGCTTTACACGAAAGCCATGCTTTGATCACAAATGATCAACAAATGATCATCACTATACAGCAGCACTTAGTATGCCACACTACCAAATTGGGAGTATATTGCTGATAAGCTTCAACTACATAACCTCAGAGCTCGTACGTCTCAGAGAAGGGTGTTAAGCTAAGAGAATAAATTCTCCGCCACCAATCAGATATGTATTTGAAAGAAATCGGCTTTATATCTCAAAGTGTAGTGTCGGACACACGACCATAAGAGTCTGTTCCGGGTTCGAACAGAACCGAAGGCACTTCGTCCAATAAAGGAAGAAGCCCTTGCAAATCCGGGCGTCCACAATCCCGATCGAACTTCCCATCACTTAGGGAATCCCTATACCGGAGCAACTCGGTGCAGAGACAATCGATAGGTTATCCTATCGTTTTCGAAGACACCCGGTCTTCGCCGTCGGTCTTCAAATGCAATCCATTCGTCGAATCACTATTCGGAATGGGTTATATGACACAAAGGTCCTCTCCCGGCTAATCCGAATAGTGAGCGCTCAAATTAAAACATGTGGGTGTATCAATCACAAAGGTTCACATTCAGGGTTCGATGTGGGTTTCGGATAACAAACTGAAAATCCGACTCTCTGTCGCATCGAAGTTTAAATGCCATTTTACGAGCAAAAAGGGGTTTCACAACCATATAGAAACAAATCACAAATCACAGTTCATCACAAAGCAATCACAGCATCACAACAAGCATGTCAATCTAGTATAGAGTATTTGATGATGGTCGATCATCGTTGATTCAAGTTATTGTGATTAAAGTGAATTAGCCATATAATTGTCTTCGTTAACCATTTTAAATTAATGTTTAATTTTACTTAATTATAAATTAGTTCAGTTGGCTTAATTAGTTAGTTATCCTTTGATTTATTAAACTTATGGATCCTTAATTGTTAATTAATTAAGTTTTAATTATATTTTATAAATTCCCTATTCTTTAATTATTTACTTTTAGATTGTAGAATCATTTCAAGCCTTAAGGGTTAATTATTCTTTATTTTTATAAATCAATTTGGTTTTTAGATTAGCATTTAAACATTTATTTTACTTTTAAATTTTTTGTTAAATTAAACTTTAAAAACAACTTTTATAAAATTATAAATTTTGAAATGCCATTTGTTTCATATGCTATTTATCATTATCATTAAATTTACTCAGAACATAAATTTACTTGAGTTTTCAAAAAAAATGGCAAAAAACAAACTAAGTTCTGTTTTAAAATCACTTCCCCGAGACCTGCTTTGGGTTTTCCCCGAGCAAACCCCCCTTTCACTTCGGGTTTTTCCCAAAGTGACCCGTGTTGAAATTTTTTTTCGAATTTTGCTTAAGGGTTTAAAAACGACCCGATAAACGCTGAAACCCCCCCGAGTGAAACTTCGAGCTTTCCCTCAACCTCCCCGTGCTGTGCTTCGAGTCGCTCCTCGACCTCCCCAACCTAGCACGCTGACACGCCACCCGTCAACTTGCACGTGCACGGCTATCTTCGCCGCCGTTGGATGGTGCTGCGGCCACCAACTTGACAACATCCACCCCCCTAAATCAATTCGATCACCCAGTTTTCGAATTTATTTCGAAATCACCAATCGACTAACAGAACCCAAAAAAGAAGAACATCAGGCCGACACGTTCTCGCCTCGCACCGCCTCCCTAGGCCGTTATCGGCCACCAACCTTTGCCTCCAGCTTCCACGTCATGCGACGCATCGACCTGTCCCCCTGGCACGCATTCCGGTCGCTTGTGGGTGGTGCGGCATCGTCCTTTCTACGTGAACAGGAAAATGGGGTTTAAACCCTATTTTAAATTCGAAGTGAAAATTCAAAGATTTAAAAATTATCCTAGTATTTTTCTAGAAATCATGAACCCTCAATCCATCTATGACAGCGAATTCGAGGCCTATAACGCCTTCGATCATCAGATTTTGCCAAAAACTCCTTTTCCGATCAACTCCTAATTTCTTGAGCAATATGCAATGAAATATTTTGATTTTTGTTTCAAAAATCATTAATTTTGATGGTGATTCAAATGGTGTTACTGAAATTCAAATCCATGAGGTTCGAATTTTCATCTATTTTGGGTTGTGACTGTATTTACCTTTTCCAGTGAAGTTAAAACCTGTTTTAATTAGTTTTCTAAAGCATGGTGGAAGCTCAAACACAATTTCAACTTGTTATAAATCTATTTCAGAAGGAATAATAAAGAAGAGAAAGATTGGGTTTGATTTTGATATGCTTTATTCTTGTAAACAGAAAGCTACATGAAATTGAGTTTACAGTTTCCAGGAAGACAGAGTTACATAAACAGAAAGCTATATGCTTTAATTTATTGCTGACACACAGTATAGAGTTAAACCATAATTTTATTTTTATTTTTAGCTTGTTTAAAATCATTTCCAGAAGTAGAGAGGGAGAGAGAGATTTAAAACTTTGGTATAGTTTACTTTGTAGAAGCTGATACTTAAAAATGATTTTGCTTCCCTGAAGTTTGACCGGAACTAGTATTTTGAAACATCAACATGCACAGTCAACTACCATTATATACCAAAAATCTTGCATGCAAACAAGTTTAATTCTCTTATATCACCCAAGCATACACACAACAATCAAAAAGATTGAGAAAACAAAGTTTACTCACTTGTTTCCAGAAGTTGTTGACAGTTCCAAACAGAGATGAGACTTGGCAAAGTTTCCTCTTTTCTACTCTAATTTTCTTGGGGTTTTAGATCTGAAAATTTATAGTTACAGATCCGTGATTAATGTTTGCTATGTTCATATACTTATTCATTACTTACAATAGTTTCTACTTTACTTACAGTTGGGATTCTTAGCAGAGAAGACACCCCTTTTTTTTTCTTAAGCTCGAAACCAAAAAGATTAAACCTTAATCTTCCTGCAATAAAATTAGACATTGTTGTATTAAACCCCATGTTGCTTTCATTTATTTTAATTATTAATAACAAAAAAACTCTAGATTACTTACAGTTTGGATTAACAGAGAAGCTTCTTTTCTCTGCAACTTTGAAAACAGGAACATAGAAAACAAAAAGAAAAGTAGCTTTTAATCCTTGACCCCTCCTGCAAATAATTTGATGTTATTGTATTAATCCTTGCTTCATTATAGATTATAACTTCAAATTCAACTTTTAAAAGGAAAGTTACTTGCCTTTAAAATTTATTTCCAGAAATCACTGCATAAGCCAACCTGAAGCTTTCCTCCTTTCAAGCTAACCTGCAGTTTAAGTTTTGAATTGGTTTTTTTGAAACTAGATTTTTTTTAAAAAAAAAAATCATAATTTTCATGAACAATAAAGTTTAAAACAAACTTACCTGAAGATTAACATATCACTATAGTTTAAAAACACTTCAGTTTTATTTCTTTGAATTGAAGAAGACAGTTTGTTTTCTTTTGAACTTTCTTTTTTTTTTCTTTGAATGTTTGAAGTAACTCTTGCAAATATCTTTTGATTACTGAGTATCAGGTGTTGGGGATTTAAAAATTCGAATTTTAGAAGGTGGAGAGTTTTCTGAATTTTTTTATTTGGTTATTTTATTGAGGAGATGATGGTTTGTGCCATTTGTAAGAAGATATCTTAAAACATAGATCTTGTTAATCATTAAATTTTATTGAGAAGGTAAGTTTCAGCTTTTGATGTAACAAAGCAAAAGAAATTTATAGATTTCATTTCCTATATTATATGCATATACTTTTATAAACCAATATACATACATTATATTCATTTGTATGTATATATGCATATGTACTATGTTTAAAAGAAAAGTTGTCTTGACCATTGTGTATTTTACTTCTCAATGATTTTCAATGCTACTTAATTTTTTTTAAATATTTATTCCAAATTTAAATTCAAATCTTAAAATTTTAAATTTGAAATATAAACATTTCAAATCCAAATGACTTCTAAAAAAAAATTTATCATCTCAATATTTTTTTTAAACATAGAATAAAATTAGAATTCATTTCATACAATATTTTCACTTTTTTATTTGTTTTAGATTTTTTTTCAAATTTATTCTCAAATCAAACCCCAAGAGTTTAAATATATATTATTTATTTTAATTGATAATTTTTTTGGGATGTTACACCTATCACAAACGGGAGCGTAAAGCTCACCAACACGTGCATCACAAACGGAACGCTAATTCCATGGTTGCTAACCATCACAAATTGAGCCGAAGCTCCACATACGGCCCGAAGACCATGGGTTGCTACCCCACCAATTTGAGTCGAAACTCCACAAAACGGGGTTTAGTCTCCCTCGCAGACAAAGAGACATCGCATATTGCTAGTCTAAATCACAAAGATGATCGTCATGATCAACGAGAAGTGTCAATTACACTAAGCTAGTAAATATATGAGCTTAGCTTCATGTCCCATAACCACTAGCTTAACTTAAATATTTACGAACAAATTGTAGATCTCCACTAGGAAATTGTCACAAGAGACTCAATCGAACAAGTCCAAGAATCAACCGACGAAGTAAATGCAAGAGTTTCATACCACCTGTTTTACTAAGCCGTTTAATTAGATTTCTCATACAAGTGAGGTAAAGGTTTGTATGTACTAATAGATTGGAAAACGGTTTTATAAACGAATTTGGTATTGAAAATAGAGTTGAAATCGTTTTGAGGAAAGAGTTTTGATATTTACTACTAGTATTGAAACCTTTATATTTTTAAAGTGACAAAACACAAAAATGATTGTAGAACAATCAACCACCAAAATTCACATTCAAAGACGCGAATAAAGATCCAAAGAAATCTATCTGAATCCATCAAAATGGATATTCCCAAAAATTCCAAAAATAGAAGTCATTAACGTCGTAGCAACAACAAGTGGGAAATAACACGAGTCGATGGAATTTGGAAACCAAGCAAAAATATGCACAAATAGGCATAATTAGGCAAATTGGTGCAGGTCAGTCGACTGACTCAAAGGTCCAGTCGGCTGAACCAGGAGCAGAGAAAAATAATTTCCTGTAGTCAGTCGACTGACCTAAAAATTCAGTCGACTGAATGCAGGGAAACAGAGGACCCGAGTCTCTAGTTATTGCCTTCAGAATGCCTATGTGCTACAGCCAGTCGACTGACTCAAAGGTCCAGTCGACTGACTGGCACCAAGGCTGTTTTCCAGCCTATGAAATGAAGATGCTATCTTCTTCAAAATGCAATCGGGCGAGCACGGTCACTAGGGGTTTATGCCAATCGACTACCCTGTCCTATAAGCTCTTCGACGCATCACCAAAAACAAGTTCTAGCTATAAGGCTATGATTTTTGAAGATTTGAACTCGAAATACTAAAAATTGGAATATACACCAAATCAATCCAAACCAAAACCAAATGCACATGAATATGTGTTAGGAATTCATACCTAACAATCGAAGATAATCATAGACCTAGATGTGAGATTAAAAATCTCACCTTTGAACCCAAACGATTGAAGAAGATGCTTGAAATCAATGGAGAATCAACCACTCTTCAAATCCAACTCAAGAAGCTTGATTCTAAGCTTTAAAAGAAGAACATTCCCTAAGTTAGGTTTAGGAAATTCTGAATTTTGATTAGAGATTGAGTTGGAGAAGAAGAAGAGAAGCTTACCAATGGGTTCTTCTATTAGTCTGGAGCTAGAGTTGATTTGCAAGAGAAAACTAGGGTTTTGGATTTTTAATTTCCAATCTCTCCCACCATTGATGCTTTAGCTTGAGTATTAGGAATTGGAAATGAAGTAAATGAGGATGAGAGGGGTTGGGACTGAATACATAAGTGGGCTCAGCCCAAACCGAAACCCTAAGTGAAAAAGTAGCAAAAATCAACCTTCTCCAAACATATCGAAGCTTATACTCAAAAAGGTCGCAAACGGAATTTTAAACTCAATGGGAGTGGTCCCGAGTCCTAATTCGACCGTATGCAAAAAGTAGCTTTTCGGACAAAATTCCGAGTATCGATAAAATATTTTAATAAAATATTTAAATATAAAATCGACAAATATGCGGGTTGTTACAGACTCCCCTCCTTAAAGAAATTGCGTCCTCGCAATATTTAAGAAGAAGATATATAGTAACAACCATAAAAGCATATTCAATGCAAAAGAAGTTTGAAATAAGAAGTTCACCTTAAAGAGCACGGGAAAGTAAGTCCGGATGTGTTCGCTCGATGAACTCTCTAGATTCACAAGAACAATCTTTAGGATTTGAAGACCATTGAACTTTAACAAGCGAAACATCTTTATTTCGAAGACGTTTGACTTCCGAAGCAATGATACGAACAGAATGCTGCTCAAAAGTTAAATTCGGTGAAACTTCAATTTCTTCCACAACACCAGGCTCAAGAATAGAATCGGAATCTCGAAGACACTTCCGAAGTTGAGAAACGTGAAACACGTCATGGATAGCAGAAAATTGAGCCGGTAATAAAAGGCGATAAGCCATGGAACCAATATGTTCAGTGATAGGAAATAGCCCAATATATCGAGGCGCTAACTTTCCTGATCGACTGAAACGTACAACACCCTTCATAGGTGAAACACGAATGAACACAAGATCTCCCACAGATAATTCTAACTTCCTTCTTCGGTTATCGGCATAGGATTTTTGTCTACTCTGGGCTTCTTTCATCCTATGTCGAATAAGTTCAATCTTTTCTGTGGAATCACGAATAAAATATGGACCTAAAACCATCTTCTCACCGGCCTCAAGCCAACAAGAAGGAGATCGGCATGGCCTTCCATAGAGTGCCTCAAAAGGTGCCATACCAATACTAGATTGGAAGCTATTATTATAGAAAAATTCAACAAGAGAAATATGATCTTCCCAAATTCCACCAAAATCAAGAACACATACACGAAGAAGATCTTCAAGAGTTTGATTCACACGCTCGGTTTGTCCATCGGACCGAGGATGATAAGTGGTGCTAAAATTAAGCTTCGTTCCCAAAGCTTTTTGAAGACTCTTCCAAAATCCACTAGTAAACAATGGATCATGGTCGCTAACAATAGAAGTAGGAACTCCATGCAATTTAACAATCTCTTTAACAAAGAGCTTGGCCAAAAGAGGAACGGTTCGGTTAGACCGAACGGGAATAAAATGGGCATATTTAGTAAGCCTATCAACAATCACCCATAAGCTATCATGACCCGAACGAGAACGGGGAAGGCCATCTATAAAATCCATGGAAATTTGGTCCCACTTCCAAATTGGAATTTTTAAAGGTTGTAATAACCCACCGGGCCTTTGATGCTCGGCCTTAACGAGTTGGCAAGTCATGCAACGCTTAACGAAGTTAGCGATGTAAAGTTTCATTCCCTCCCAATAATAAAGTCGCTTCATATCCATGTATATTTTGCTATTACCGGGATGAATGGTAAATTTAGAACGATGGGAATCTTCTAAAATATCTTTACGAAGATCACCAATATTTGGTACGATAAGTCTACCAAATTTTTGAATGTCGCCACGAGAATCGATATAAAAGTCTTTCAAACTTTCAATATCAATTTTATCCTTAATATTTTGGCCAAGAAGAGCCAATTCAGGATCTAGCCTTTGAGCTTCAAGAATGCGGTCTAGAAGAGAAGGATGAGCCTCAAGGCTACATAAAACAAGAGATGAACATAAATCGGAAATACGGTCTCGAATTTCACAAGTGGATAAAATCTCGAGATCGTTCCATTCGGATATCATCATAGAAACAACAGCTTGTTGTTTACGGCTAAGAGCATCAGCGACACGATTACCCTTATCGGGAGTATAAAGAATATCAAGATCATATGGTGCAAGAAATTCGAGCCAACGCTGTTGACGCAAATTAAGTTCCTTTTGAGAGAATAAATACTTCAAGGACTTATGATCGGTATAAAGAACAAATTTCTCTCCTAAAAGATAATGACGCCAAATACGAAGGGCGAAAACAATAGCCGCGAGCTCTAAATCATGAGTGGCATATCTTGTCTCAGCAGGCTTCAATTGCCTAGAAGCATAAGCAATAACACGTTCTCTTGGCATAAGAACGACACACTAACCAACGCGACTAGCATCGGTATAAACAACGAAATCTTGATTCCCTTCGGGAATAACAAGAATAGGAGCATCTGAAAGGAGTTCTTTTAGTTTCTGAAAAGAAGTTTCACATTTGTCCGACCAAATGTATTTAATACCTTTCTTCGTTAAGCTAGTGAGAGGCACAGCAATCTTAAAAAAGTCTTTAGTAAAATGACGGTAATAGCCCGCCAATCCGAGAAAGCTGCGGATTTCAGTCACACTCTCAGGTTTCTTCCAACTTTGAATCACTTCAATCTTTGAAGGATCTACGGAAATTCCGGATTCGGAAATAATATAACCGAGAAACTTCACACGAGATTGCCAAAAGTGACATTTAGAAAATTTTGCTTTCAATTGATTACTCCTAAGAGTTTCCAACACAATCCGAAGATGCGTCTCATGTTCCTCCTCGGTTTTTGAATACACAAGAATATCATCAATAAAGATGAGAACAAATCGATCAAGGAAGTCTTTGAAAACTCTATTCATAAGGTCAACGAAATAAGCCGGAGCATTCGTTAAACCAAATGGCATAACATGCCATTCATAAGATCCATAACGAGTTCGGAACGATGTCAAATGAATGCTATCCTCTGCAATACGAAGCTGATGAAATCCAGTAGCTAAGTCCAATTGTGAAAAGACTCTAGCACCACTAAGTTGATCGAATAGATCATCAATCCGAGGTAAAGGATATTTATTTTTGATAGTAAGATCATTAAGCTCGCGATAGTCAACGCAAAGCCTAAGTGTACCATCGGATTTCTTCACAAAAATAGCTGAAGCTCCCCAAGGCGAGGAACTAGAGCAAATAAATTGCTTCGTTTCCAAATCGGATAATTGTATGCGCATCTCCTAATTTTCTTTATTGGACAAATGATAAGGAGGACGAGTGATAGGTTGAGCTCCAGGAATAAGATTAATTCTGAACTCAATTGCTCGCTTAGGTGGTAATCCTAAAACAGCCTCGAATATGTCGGTAAATTCACGAACGACATGAATAAGAGAAATAATATCACCCTCATCATCATCGTCGTCATCACGAGGATTTAAAGAATATAAAGATGCAACCAAGCTGGAATCTGAATCTTTAAGATTAATAGAAATCTGCTTAAAAGATTGAGGATGTCAAAGATGAATAATCCGCTGAGGACATAGGATATGAGCTTCATAACGGTTAAGCCAATCCATTCCCAAAATCGTTCCAAAGCCTAAATAACGCATGACATGCAAATCGGCTCGGAAAGAAAAATCATACAAAATAATCTCGACATCTTTACACAATAAACTGATTGTCGCAGATCCACAAACCGGATTCGCAATTCTCAAAGAAGTCATTAAACACAAAACATCCAAAGAAAAAGTATCAACAAGTTCTTTTGATATAAAAGAATGGGACGCACCTGTATCGAAAAGAACTCGAATAGGATGATCACGAAATAAAATAATTCCATCAAGGATAGAACGAGAAATACCTTGATTTCGAGATGTGTTGCCAGGGGCTTGAGCAACATTCAACTTTCCCTCCTTCTTGCCCTGAAGCTTGGGACATGAAGATATAACATGACTGGGACATTTGCAGTAGCGACAAGAGAGAGACTTTGGGCACTTGTTCGCGTAATGGTCCTTCGAACCACAATTATAGCATTCCCCATGACCAAAGGAAGAAGTCTTTGCCACAGAGGTTGCTTGTTTCCCTTTCTTATTGGGATAAGGACCTTTGAATTTATTAGTCCTTTTCTTGTTGTTGTTGAAGCTCGGTTTGGAACCCACCATTTCAACATCATTCTCCCTATCCGCCTCTTCAAGACGAAGAGCGATATCAATGAGTTGGTCGAAAGAAACTTCTAACTTCAGAAGTAATGGCTACTTGAGATTTCTGTTTAAGCCATAGACGAACCTCTGGTCTTCTTTAAAGGGGTGTTGATGTATTTAAACCCATATTTGGAAAGCGACTCGAAGGAGGCGACGTAATCAGTCACGGAGGACTCACCTTGAACAAGGTCTATAAATCGTCGAGCCAATGTCACTTTCTCTGCTTCTGGTACAAATTTCAACTCGAAGCGTTCTCGGAATTGCTCCCAGGTGAGATCCGCTTCATTAATCCCAGAAATAAGAAGCTCGTGCCAATCTAATGCTCTTTCTTGGAGCATGCTAGAAGCCACTTGGACTCGATGTAGATCAATAAGGTTCATGCGAAAAAAGATGCGATCGCATGATTTGAGCCAAGCTAGAATTTCAATAACACTCTCAGATCCCCTGAATGGCTTCCACCCGAATCGGTGTAGTCTCTGCACAAGCGTGAAAAACCGGATCTAGGATGATTAGGCTCTGGATTGGGTCCAGCAGCTTGAGCGTTCTTAACAAGATCTAAAAGCTGCTGGGCAGACATAAAAACTCCATCTTGGGGAGTAGCACTAGATTGACCGGCGTTGGAACGACCAGGTCTAACCATTTCTCTTCTTTAAGAAAGAAAGAAAGAAGAGGAAAAAAGTTATTCTCAAAATAAACTTCAGTTAAACTTGATTGATAAAACAAGGAATCATAAAGAAAATAGGATGAATCGGTACGAAGACTCGAATTAAATCCTAAAGCACGACTCCTAAGATGGACTTAGGACGATGATCCTTGTTATAATATTCCATATTGTTCCAAAGTTTGGCTCTGATACCAAGCTGTAACGCCCCACCTCTATACCCACGCTAGCCAAGAACATTACGGTGAATGCTGTCAACTAGCACGGAGAATAAGGCTGTTGAGGAGTGACCATCCGTGTAATTGCTTTGTGCGAGCATTGATATGTCAGATAGTATAACATGCAATACTTTATCAAGAGAATCCGACATACCGACACAAACTCAAAGCTACTACACAGTGGCTATAATATCTTCGGAAACAAATACAGAAATAAACATAACATAAATCAGTCACGGATAATTCATATCACAAAGGCGGAAGAAGATATGAATATATATAATTAACACATGGAAGTGTATATCATAGTAGTGGTAAAAAAAGATCCACAATAATACCAAAGAATAGCAACACGTGCTATACAAAAGAATACAACTATGAGTCTATATCTCAAGTGTATATAACAAAATAAAGTACTAATCTAAGTAGTTTTCCAAAAGTCGGAGTAATGAATCCCTGGGGAGAAGTCAAGCAGAAGCACCTGTAACATCTCGGTCTGACCCGAGTATTATTTAATAAGAAAATAATAAACAGATCAGTCTACCTATAAATATCAGATGAAACGATATAGAATAAGAGATATGACTAAACACATAATAATCACAATGCCAAGCTGTGATATATATAAGCAGTTGAAAATCATCAAGGGATTATTCAATGTCACAAAATCTACACAAGAATCAAAGAAACGTCATACTCCTAATTTAGTTCACCAAACCATAAATATTGACGACAATATCAATGTCAATCACAAAAGTCAATGACACAAATTACAGAAATCAACACACGAAATCCAGAAATCACAAAAGTCAATGACGCACAAATTCACCAATGCACAAATATCGATAAAGGTTATCAATGGAAATCACGAAAATTGGTGAAGCACAAATTCTAGAAATCATCTCAAGAAATCCAGAAGTCACAAAGGGGGGAGGCCTATCACAAACGGGAGCGTAAAGCTCACCAACACGTGTATCACAAACGGAACGCTAATTCCATGGTTGCTAACCATCACAAATTGAGCCGAAGCTCCACAAAGGCCCGAAGACCATGGGTTGCTACCCCACCAATTTGAGTCGAAACTCCACAAGACGGGGTTTAGTCTCCCTCGCAGACAAAGAGACATCGCACATTGCTAGTCTAAATCACAAAGATGATCGTCATGATCAACGAGAAGTGTCAATTACACTAAGCTAGTAAATATATGAGCTTAGCTTCATGTCCCATAACCACTAGCTTAACTTAAATATTTACGAACAAATTGTAGATCTCCACTAGGAAATTTTCACAAGAGATTCAATCGAACAAGTCCAAGAATCAACCGACGAAGTAAACGCAAGCGTTTCATACCACCTGTTTTACTAAGCCGTTTAATTAGATTTCTCATACGAGTGAGGTAAAGGTTTGTATATACTAATAGATTGGAAAACGGTTTTATAAACGAATTTGGTATTGAAAATAGAGTTGAAATCGTTTGAGGAAAGAGTTTTGATATTTACTACTAGTATTGAAACCTTTATATTTTTAAAGTGACAAAACACAAAAATGATTGTAGAACAATCAACCACCAAAATTCACATTCAAAGACGCGAATAAAGATCCAAAGAAATCGATCCGAATCCATCAAAATGGATATTCCCAAAAATTCCAAAAATAGAAGTCATTAACGTCGTAGCAACAACAAGTGGGAAATAACACGAGTCGATGGAATTTGGAAACCAAGCAAAAATATGCACAAATAGGCATAATTAGGCAAATTGGTGCAGGTCAATCGACTGACTCAAAGGTCCAGTCGACTGAACCAGAAGCAGGGAAAAATAATTTCCCGCAGTCAGTCGACTGACCTAAAAATTCAGTCGATTGAATGCAGGAAACAGAGGACCCGAGCCTCTAGTTATTGCCTTCGGAATGTATGTGCTACAGCCAGTCGACTGACTCAAAGGTCCAGTCGACTGACTGGCACCAAGGCTGTTTTCCAGCCTATGAAATGAAGATGCTATCTTCTTCAAAATGCAATCGGGTGAGCACGGTCACTAGGGGTTTATGCCAATCGACTACCCGGTCCTATAAGCTCTTCGACGCATCACCGAAAACAAGTTCAAACTATAAGGCTATGATTTTTGAAGATTTGTACTCGAAACACTAAAAATTGGAATATACACCAAATCAATCCAAACCAAAACCAAATGCACATGAATATGTGTTAGGAATTCATACCTAACAATCGAAGATAATCATAGACCTAGATGTGAGATTAAAAATCTGACCTTTGAACCCAAACGATTGAAGAAGATGCTTGAAATCAATGGAGAATCAACCACTCTTCAAATCCAACTCAAGAAGCTTGATTCTAAGCTTTAAAAGAAGAACATTCCCTAAGTTAGGTTTAGGAAATTTCTGAATTTTGATTAGAGATTGAGTTGGAGAAGAAGAAGAGAAGTTTACCAATGGGTTCTTCTATTAGTTTGGAGCTAGAGTTGATTTGCAAGAGAAAACTAGGGTTTTGGAATTTTAATTTCCAATCTCTCCCACCATTGATGCTTTAGCTTGAGTATTAGGAATTGGAAATGAAGTAAATGAGGAGGAGAGGGGTTGGGACTGAATACATAAGTGGGCTCAGCCCAAACCAAAACCCTAAGTGAAAAAGTAGCAAAAATCAATCTTCTCCAAACATATCAAAGCTTATACTCAAAAAGGTCGCAAATGGCATTTTAAACTCAATGGGAGTGGTCCCGAGTCCTAATTCGACCGTATGCAAAAAGTAGCTTTTCGGACAAAATTCCGAGTATCGATAAAATATTTCAATAAAATATTTAAATATAAAATCGACAAATATGCGGGTTGTTACATTTACCCAGTTAGGGGTAACCCGGCCTTGTGTTGGCAGAGATCCGATTTGGTTCTCGGGTCGTCTTTCCAGAGGCATACCCATGTGGCAATGGGAAGTTTCTTGGCCTAACCATTTGTTGGAAATCCAAAGAAACAATATGATCTTGTACGGTTTTAGTTGTATTACATTCTATGGAATGTGGCAGTAACCTGCTATTGAACATAGTAGCTATAGTAGGCCTACAATAATGGTTGTATGTTGGCTAAGATTTATATTCTATTTTCGAAATGATTTTCTACACTATGCACTAGTAATAATATCAAATGCTTCTTTTAAATGCGTATCAAGCATCTTTGACTATCATAAGGAGAAATCTCCTCCGATTCTGCGTTTGCATTGTTTGTGTGTGCGGGAGGCCTTATGGTAGTCTCATTTTCTAAAAAGCATTGCGAATCTATTTTAAAATTTTCCCGTTCTTTATTTTAAAGATAAATAACTGTTTTAAGTTCTCACACCAATCACATGACTGACCTGGAGTTTATTGTTTCCCTTCCTAAACTCTGGGTGCCTACCAATTTCCACACGGGCAGTCTAGAGTTAGGTTATCAGGTCATTCTGGATTTAGGAGTTGCTATAGAATTATGAGGCGAGCTGGATGGCGTAGCATATTATTAGTATATAGTATTTCTTTTCCGCTGTTGATGTTGTAAACTCTGATAATGAATGTAATGTGATGTAATGTATAAAATATACAATTCTTTTGTTTTAATGAATATTCATTTATCTATTATATGTTGTTCCGCTGCGATGGTTAGATTCTGATATTGTGTTGTTACTTTCTGTTCTGCGTCTTCTACCTCTTTCTTCTTCTTCAAACCTAAGAATTCGTTTTTCCGTTCATCTTGAGTTAGTCACTGGAGATTAGTGTCTATTCAAGGAGTACGGATTAGCGGGTCTTTACAAATTTAAATTCAAATGATTAAATTTAAATAATTGGTTGAATTGTTTGTTGTGCTATATTATAGCATATACTACATCTTGGAATGATTGATTTCCCGCATTTTTATAGCGGATGAGACCCTATGCGTCGCATAATAGCGGATGATTTATATTAGTCCCATATACCGCGATATTCCACCTCGAAGTAGAATTGGTATTTTATATTGTGCTAACATCTGTAGATGCAGGGAAACAGGTTGGAGGGATCCAACTGGATTCCTCAAATTTATTTAGATTATTTAATATTCTGAGTTATGAATATTTGATATCCTGTGATGATTTTATTGATAATTGAAATATTGGATGGTATGGTTGGATTGAATATCTCAGTATAATGAGTTATCAAAATCTATAGAATTGGATTTTTCAAAGGAAATAAAAGAGTAAAATTTTAAGTAAAATAATTCTAGGGAATTTGAATAAATTTAATAATGAATTGAAAAATAAAATAAAAATAAAAGCGATTTCAAATTTCTAACAATATGGAAAAAGGGGATCTTGAATTAACAGGGGAATAATAAATTTTAAACTTATGTGATAGTAGTTTAAAGAATAAAGAAATTATTTTTAAATTTAAGGATTAAATTTAATTAAAGGATAAGAAGGAATTTTGAAAATCTGAAATTGGTATTTTTAAAAGGTTTTAACTCACAATAAAGAAGTAAAAATCTGGAAGTTAATGGACTTTGAAATAGATGAAGCAAGTAAGGAAATTTATTTCAAGTGAAGTAAGATTAGAAATCGATTGTAAATTTATTTAAGAATTTAGAATTAAAATTTAAAGAAAAATGAGATTTTGAAATTTATAGAATGAGTTTATAAGAATGAAGTGGATTTGGGAAGTAAATTCAAGGTGAAAATTCATTTATGGAATGGTAAATATGTTTAAAAATAAATGGTGATTTATTTTTAAAGGATGCGAAAGAGAAGTGTATTTCCCTGGATAGCCAAATATGGTTTTCAATGAAATTTTTAAATATAAGATGAAAGTTTAATGTCATTTTAAAAAGCATGTTTTTTAGAAAATTTATTATTTCTGAATGTTTAAAATTCTAAAGTAAATATTTTTCAAATCTATTACTGTAATAATTATTTAAAGGTGACTTAGTGTTCTGTTTTAAAAAGGGAAAACCTAGTTTTTATATTTTATAAAGTAACCTTATTTTCAAATATTCATATAGTACGTATTTTTAATAAATTATTGAAGTAGTTTTTAACTTAAATGTTTTAAAGTATATTTCAAAGTAAAGCGTTTTAAATTATTTTTTTAAAATCTAAAGTTTTATGCTTGGTGAATTCAGTGGAAATAGAAAATACTCGGAATTTATTCTGAGAAAGGAAGGTAGTTAGAAAACTATTTTCAAAAGGGTGTGAAAAGTGGAAATTTATCTTGTGATGATATTTTTGGGATTAATAAATAATTTAGGAAATTATTTATTAGTTGATGGTTGTTTGTGAATATTAATTGATAGTTAAATCACCGACTATCAATATTGGCCAAATGCGCTGATCGTTTCGAAGAGACCGGGATCGAGATTAATTTCTCGAAAACCACTTCGATACGGCTTGTACATTTTCGTGGAAAAACGAGTTCGGAGTCGAAGATGGAGCAGTGAAGTGCAAGGGCTAGTCGCTACTAATCCTGAGGATATTTCCAAAATGGATGCAGTAGGAATAGTGCCTTCGGTTCCGTTCGAACCCGGGACGGACTTGTATGGATGAATGCTTTCTGAACATCGTCAGGTGGACGATGAGCATTCTAAGGGATATGTTCTAAAAAGGGAACGCTTAGCCTCAATCCTTATCAACCGGGAATGACTGAAAATCAGGGGTTATGCAGCAAGGTTAGGTGGGTAGCACCCAAGCAGGGTAGGGTCATCCCAGTCTAGATGTCCCTTTTTATTTCGGCTTAGTGGGTGGTTGTTGATCCCAACCGCGGGGTGATCTCACTCGGGATTATCCAGTAAGGGGTAGTACCGGTCTTGTGTTGCAGGGGAGCGCGCGTACTCCTCGGTACTGTGATCTAGGCCACGTACTGTGACAGGTGGAACCCAGTGCCTAGTCATTAGATGGAAATCCATTCTCCCTACGTGCCTTGTATGAGTTTTGTTTGTATTACCCACTTTGTGGCTAGTAGCTGGAATTTAATAAATGTAACAATTTCGGCTATTTTATAAGTATTTGTAAATAGACCCTATTATAATATCAGAGGATTTTATAAGAAATGTTTTAGCTATCGTAAGGTAAAAACCCGACATGTTTATTTGTGGTGTGGTCTTACGAGATGCTTTTGTTTTCAAATTTTTTTTGAAACTTTAGTAATCCAATTGAGTGTGATTTTCTCACGTGGTATTCCAGAATGACTCGGGTGTTATTTAATTGTAATGCTCGGGTCAGACCGAGTATTATAGGATACAGGATATGATGCTGTGGAGCTCAGGCAACGAGATGGATGACGATACGTACTTCCGTACTTGCTATTATTTTTCCGCTGTGTATTCAATTGTATGTTATTGATGTTGTTGTACTCTTATGATGTACTCTGATGATGTATGTATTAAATAGATATAGTTTTCTTCTGTTTAAAAATTTGTTACTATCTATTATATTTTATTCTGCTGCGATGGTTAGATTCTGTTGTTGTTTTCGGTTATCTCCTCTTCTACCTCTTCTTCTTTAATCAAAATGGTTCACATTTCTGTTCATATTGAGTTGATTGGTGTGGAATAACGTTGACCCAAGGGTATGGATTTGTGGGTCGTTACACTTGGTATCAGAGCTTAGGTTGGTGATAATCTTGGCTCTGGTGGGAATTACTCATTAAATATAGTCAATGGTACTCTAGACTGAGTTGAGCGTATTAATAGATACGAGCGCATATTTGTTAGTGAATATAAAATGATTTTATATTTTGTTGATTGGTTTATTGAGTAGTTTATGGATTCTGGTCAATACGAGTAATTAACGTTATTGATAGGGATCTCTAAACACTTGAATAGAAAATTCGACATAGTATTGTTTTAAAGTAGGGTAAATGAAATAATTTACCCAAATTATTTTTGTATACAAAAGATATAATTTTTGTAAAGTATTATAGTATTTCGATGTTTGATTGTTAAGGAATGATAATATAAAATTATTAACACTATTGTGTAGAAACTGAATAAGAAATTGAAAACTTATGATTAAAGTTGAAAAATAAATTTATACAACAAAATGGAATTTGGAATATTGATTATGAATATAATTTATAAATTGAAGTAAACTTCATATATAAATGAGATTACAACATAGAATTCCAAAGAATATTGGAAAATAAATTATGATGAAAATTCCAGAGTAAGGTTGGAATATAAATTGGATGGATTTCGAATTTGGAATTTTGGGGGAAAAAGTTTAAATTCCTTTGGATTTTGAAATGGTTTTCAAGAGTTTTGGAGAAACAATAGTGGTATTATTTCGGAAATATTTTTGAATTTGAATTGAGTATGGAGAGATTTGGAATTTGAAAATATTTGAAATGTTGTTAAAGAGATAGAAGCACTAAACTCTTTCGGTCGCTGGAAAATAATTCCGATGATGATCGCGACATCGTCGGTGCTCATTTTTGAGTTTCCAAGAGAAGAATTGCTACCTGAATATTTTAAATTGGAATTGTTAGCGAACTGGGTTTGGTTTAGGAATTGAAAGGGATTATTGAATTTGCCAAAGGATTTTGGATGTAGTTGATTTCAATAGTGATTTTGAAATTTTGGAAAATTGTTTAAACTCTAGAATCTTGTTTAAAATGTTAACGGAATAATAAAAATATATTGGCTAAATAAAATATATAATCCCAAGTTAAAAAGTAAAATGTGAATGGGATTGATTTAAAAAATAGATGAAAGTATGAATGTAAATAAGTTTGTGACTTATAAAAAGTTAGATGTGGAATAAATAAGCCAAAACGAAATTGTTTTGTATTTTAAGAATAAAATCCAAAACTTGAATTATAAAATAGATTGAACTCCAGTGGAATAGTTAAAGAGATTTTGAAATAAAAATCAAATATTGGTTAAATGTAAGTTGAGTACCAATTTCATGTGACAAATGTTTGGTTTGTAAATAAATTATGGAATGCAAAATAAACTGAACGGAATTAATTGGAAATGAAACAGAATAAAGTATAAATTACATTGGTATCAATTTTAAGTAGTTATAAAATAGAATGGATATTCTATTAAGTGAACATCATTGAATTTGCATAAAAATGGTCGTCGTTGACGCAAATGAGATTGTATAAAAATCTATAAGTTAGTATAAACAATAAAATTGATTTTTGAATCAATTGAGATAAATATGTGTTCGTTTGGATTAAAATGAATAGAATGTAGGCAATGAAGTATAAACCATCGAAATGGAACGAAATGTAAATGAATTAAGTGTGATGGTTTGGGGATGGGTTGAAAACATTTAAATTGGAGTCGGAACCTTATAAATTTGCTTATGGTAAGTGTTTAGTGTAAATTTCTTAGGTTATACTTGTGTTTAGGTTATTGAAATAAAGTGAAATGTTAATAAACTTTGTATATTTGACACTGACATGTTTAAATTGAGTAAGTACAGGTTTTTGGGAGCCGTATGACTGGTTTTGACTGCGCTAAATGCTAAAATAAATAGCCGCTTGCTTAAAAATGCTAAATAAGGTACGCCTACACAATACAAATAGGAAATATGAACTGTTTTTCTGTTTTTCGACCGTGTGGGTCGATGTATATATATTTATATCTTTTGTCAAATTGCAAAAGCTCCTCCGTACAAAGGAGACTCTGTCAAAAAATTTCGAAAATTTTGGGAGTTAGAAATTTTTTTGAAATTTTTGAAAATTTACACTATCGACAAATGATTAAAATTGGTTACCAAATTGAATTAAAACTGAATATTGAAATCTGAATTTAAATTGTATATGTAAAGTATAATGAATCGAAGAAATTGTTCGAGGAAATTAAGGATAGAAAAAGTTTACAAATAAACTTTTATTTCAGATTTTAAATAAATTAGTAAGTGAACTAATAAAAGGTAATGGTTAATTAATTATGGGCTGAGGTAAAGTCGATAAAATTCAATATTCAGAATATGGAAAGAAATTAAATTCAAGTAGAATTGAAAATGAAAATTTTGGATATAAGATGGCAATAAAAGTATTGAAGTTTGGAAATAATTAATAAAGTGAAGCAAATTGAAATTTTTATGCAATTGGAATTCAATTTGAATATGAACTTCAATAGTAAGGTGAAAGCAAACATAAGAAGTACGTAAAATATTTATATTGAACTTAAGAAATGAATAGTGAAATCTTAAGTAAATTTGGTATTGAAAGTACGTTAAGTGAAAAATTGAATGAAGGTTGAAACTGATAGTTGTGAATGTGAGGATTGTGGGAAAAATGAATAATAGTCAAAATGAATGTGAATAAAAAGGGAATTGATATAATTGATAATCAACTGGAATTTATTACGTAGGATGTACATATATTATTTTATTCGCATAGCTAATTGATCCAGATTCGAGCATAGAATTTCGAGATAGTTATATCGATCCGAGTTAGGATTTTTCACTCGATTTTCGGCGACGAGCCTGGATATGGAATTTTGATTAATTATGGAAATTCTCTGTCATAGTTATGACTATGAAAGGAGAATGACGGTTTCTGATCAGGAAACTAGATCTGTGTCCACACTAGGAAGTCGGTTGGACAATACTAGTTCGGAAGTGAAATGGTGTGATCGAGTGAGCGATCAGAGTTGGTTTTGCGTACGGATGATATAGGTGCATCGTACGGGCTTATGTAAAACAAATATTGAAAATGTGTAAAAGGAGTCAAATAAATGATTTTGAATGTTGTGATTGGATATTATTCTATGGAGGATACACATGTATTATAAAGGAAAAGAAAATTTGTTTTGAATTCCAAAAGATAAATTTGAATTGCCCAACTAAAAAGGTATGTGTTTAAATTTCCGTATGGAATTTGATTGGGTTTTTGGATCTAGCCACTTGGCCTTTGGTTTTCTTTTTGTATTTGGGAGGCCGTAGAGCCATTTTGTAGTTGTACCAGTTAGCCGCGGAAAGGAGACGCTGGCGAAATTTTTCGGAAATTTAGAGGGTTACAAAATTTTTGAGAAAATTTTGATAATTCAAAATTTGGTTTTAAATTGAAGCTAGAATGATTGAGCAAATAATATTGGTTGCAAAATATGTGGGAGTTTAGGAAATTAATAAGAGTATAGTGTCTTTGAATGACAAGGTTGATTCGGTTGATGTTGAACAGTTTGGTTATGGAAAATAGTAATGGGTCTTTTATAAAAGATATTTGGTAGGATGTTGAATTGTTGGTTTTGAGAAAAGTAAACGGGTATTGGACCATTCTTCCTAACAAGTAATTTCGGGGATGAAATTCTTTTAAGGGGGGAGGAATGTGACGACCCGGAATTTTTGAATATTTGAAATGGGAATATTTAATTAATTTTAAATATTCAAAGGTTAATTTTTAGAATTCAAATATCGCTATTTATTTGATAATTAAACTATTGAATTAAATATTTGAAGTTGAGCTAAATGTTGAATCTGAGATTATAAGCCTGTTGAAAATAATTTGAATGCTCGTAAAATTTATAATGATAGTGCTAAGGATAATCGAAGTTGTAAAATTGAATTTAACACTGATTTGTTCAGTTTTGAAATATATCGTTTAAATTGAATTTAGAAATAGCCTTCCGAGGCACAGTCTCGGAATTTGATGAAACCAGTTTCATTGGGTCCGTAATATTGAATTATTATCGGATTTCAAATTTTGTATTGACCGGAGTTGTTATGTGAGCATACGATAAGTAAACGCGTTGGAAATTAAATAAAACTTTAATTGATCAAATTAATATCATCGTTGGCTTCTTAAACCCGCCTCCATTTTAATTATTCAGCTTACCATCTTGTTTCTTTTTCTACCAACATGTAGAAACAATTTTGTGTGCTAACGTCCTCTCAATATCTTTTCAATGTCGCTTATGTTCTGAAGGAAGCCTCTGCTCTACCCTATTTCATAAATCGCGAATACACCTACCTCCTCTCTAGTTGGAACGAACCAAAAACGAGAAAAAAAAATATAAATCATGGCCGACCCCTTCATTTCAAAATCGATCTCGCATCACAAAAAATAAAAAAATGGTGATGTTCGAAACCCACTTCCCAGATCTGATGGTGTAACGACCCGTATTTTTACGGATCGAAAAATTGTAAAACTGTCGACATTAAGTCATTTAGAGTTTGAGTCGACCAAAGCTTATGTCGTGTAAAGGTTAACTCGTGTGGTGCTTAAGTCATGGGTAGCTTGGGTCGTATGGAAGTTAGGTTGGATGGAGCGACTTATAGAAGTAACGACCTAAGCATTTTGACGAGTTAAGAGATAGATAGTGGACGAGTTAAGGAATGAAGCGACCTATAAGTTTGGACGAGTTAGCGTGTTAGTGTTAGAACGAGTTAACGGTTTAGTGGATAGAGCGACTTAAGGTGGTTAGCGGGTTAGTGGATTGAGCGACTCATAGAATTGGACGACCTAAGGGTTAACAACTTAAGTGGGTTAGGTCGTTAGACGACTTAAGGAAGTTAGGTTGTTGGGCGACCTAAGGAAAGTCGCTATGTATATTTAGGTCGTAGACGACTTACGTTAAAGACGTTAGGTCACTGAGTCGTGTGAATGACTTAGTGGTGGGTCGTGGCTTCGTTGAGTCGTAGGACTTGATGAGTCGTAGGTCGCGAGGGTAGTTAAGTCGCGCATAGGCTAAGTTGCGCGCGTGTTTTAGGTCGTTGGTTGATTAGCTCATAAACCAATAAGTCGGCTATGTAGTTGAATCGTTGAGTCGCATCTGGTTAGGTCGTTGAGTCATGAAGTGGCCTAGGTCGTAAGCCGTGGGGGTCTGATGAGTCGTGGACGACTCATGGGGGTGGCGAATTAAGGGATTTCAGCCTATAAATAGAGGGGTTTGGTTCACTTTTTGGCACCGGATTTTGAAGCGACGAAGTGCTGCCATTTTGAGAGCTCGACTACAACACTTCTTCACTTCTTTTCTCCACTTTAATCTTGTGATTCATTCCATCTAGATTGAAGATCAAATCCAAGATCCAAGAGCCAAAGTTGAAGATCTCCATCCATTGAAGAGAGATTTCATCGTTTGAAGCGGAATCTTCTCGGATCAAGCTAGTTCCTTTGCTGTACAAATCTGGAGTTGGTTGTTTTTGAGGTGTTTAGGTGATTCGGTGAGTGGTGGTTATCTCTCACACGGACCCAAAGGAGTATATTGGATCGGTGGCTTGTTTGTGTGTTAAAGATAACGATTTCATGTATTTTCCTTAAGTCTGCATGTAGATCTATGGTTCATGATGATTCAACACCTATTTTACTATATGTTCACCTATGCAAGTTCATTCATTAAGATGTAGGGATGTTGCTTAGAATTCATGCTTATTAGATTTGGACTCTTTATTTACGAAATTGCCATTATTGCTGTAATTGTTTATTAAGATCTTGTTTGATTGATTGCTTGGATTAATGTTTGATTTGAATGATTAGTTGATTGATAACTTGGTTTGGTCAAGTTGGTCGAAGATGATTCAAAAGCTAAGTGGAAAGGCTCTTGAATAAGGAAAGCTGCTTGTGGCATATGTAGCGGATGTTGAAGCTCATATGGATAGACTTGATGATGATGTTGAGATGGGACTTTGCTATGATGCGATAAGGCAAAGCATGATGTTGAGATAGGACTTTGCTATGATGCGGTGAAGCAAAGAATGATGTGAGAAAGCCTTGGTTTAATCCAGACGGGATCATCCCAAGCACATTGATAACTCGATGATGTGGTTCGAGTTTGTGGATAATGGTTGGCTTGAGAGGCACTTGAGCTAGTATGAAAATAGTCGTCAAGGAGGATGACTAGAAGGCTGAGATCTCATCGTTATTGAAGGTTCTAGCATGCTCAAAGCAAGAGTACGTTGGGACGGGCTGCGACGACGTTCCAGGCACGGGCTACGACGACGTGCTAGTACTCTAGGCAGATTCGATAGTCCTAGGCATGGGCTACGACGACGTGCGGAGTTATGTCTAGAACCGGGGTTACCATTAGCCCTTGGCGGATGGATGAGATAATGTGACGGTCATTCAATTAACGATGGAATCAAGGCAATGATAACAGTGATAGCCAAAGTCATGGATGTTTGGATGTTTGGTTGTATCGTCACTTGGGTCAAGAGCGATGTTTTCAGGGTGCTTATCTGATCTTGGTTCAGGCCTTGGGGGTTTGTACTTGGAAAACATCGACCTTGACTCGAGTGATAATTACTTTGCTTTGAATGTCTGAATTGCTATGTTTGCTTCTGCTTAGTGTGTCTGGGGGCTATCACTGTAGAAAGAGGTGGAGTGGGATGGTTGGGTTCCTATTCCTTTTTACCCTTTATGCTCTTTTGGTAAGTTTGATAGTTGATTTACTGCTCACTAAGACTTTTGTCTGACTCAAGGTTTTATGTTTAACTCTTATTACCTTGGGCTGTTCATCCATGTTGGGATAGGTAGACTAGGTAGCAGGTGACAGGTGCTGTTCTTAGTAACCAATACTGTTGATGACGAAGACGAGCTGGAGGCTTTTGCATATTGTTTTCTTACTATATGTACTGGATGTTCCGCTGTTTGTTTGATACTCTGAGTGTTATGTAGTGAGGCTTGATGTATTGACTATTCAGATGTTTGTAATAAACTACTATGAGTTCATATGATAAGATTCTGTTCAATAAGCTTCACTATGTATACTTTTCTATTGTATTTTAATCCTGCGCTATGAGTAATACGATAGAGTTTATTGTTTTACCTTACCCTGATGATCGACCATGACGGACTGGCACACTTTTCAGCGCACTATTTCCTTGTTTAGTGCAGGAGTCATGGGCGGTCGTCACATTTGGTATCAGAGCTTTGGTTAATCGATTTTAGCCAACGCTCGCTGATGTAACTACGTATGAGAGACGTAATTGTATTTTTATGGATGATTACTATATATATATATAATATAGTAGCTTAGAAGGATTTGAATTCCTTATGTAGTTGTTTCCTAGGGTATATTAATCATTTCTTTTAGATATTAGGAATGAGTCGAAGAGGGAGACCAGCTGCTAGGGAGGGCCATGCTGTTGAGGGGGCTGCTGATTATGCTTCTATGTTCGAGGCTATGATGACTTCGATCATGAGAAGGATGCCAGTTCCAGGGACATCAGTAGATGTTGGAGTTCAAGTTCAAGCTCCAAGACCAGTGGATTTGGCTAAGTTGTGCAAAGACTATACTTCTCTTGGAGGAAAGGTTTTCTTGGGAACAGAATCAACCATTGAAGTTCGGAGATGGATAGATGCTTGTAAAAGAATTTTTGGTGATTTGGAAATTGAGGATGCAACTAAGAGGAAGCTTGCATCAAGACAGCTTCAGGGAAGAGCTTCGGATTGGTGGAATTCTATCACCATTGATACTCCAGAGGAAGAGATTACTTGGGAGCAATTCCAAGTTAGATTCGAAGCTAAGTTCATTTCTACATCTCAGAAATCTGTTCTGTTTAAGAAGTTTGTGGAACTCAAGCAAGGTGGAAGACCAGTTCTTGAG
This sequence comes from Allium cepa, assembly GCA_030765085.1. Lineage (NCBI taxonomy): Eukaryota > Viridiplantae > Streptophyta > Magnoliopsida > Asparagales > Amaryllidaceae > Allium > Allium cepa. The sequence continues at coordinate 593,474,763 of CM060937.1, forward strand.
TATGTTTCTGAGTGTGAGCTTTGTCCAAGTATGCTCGGTCATATATTGACTCCCCCTATCAGAAGAATGAGAAGTTTGTGACAGGCTTGGATAGTTATCTTGGGAGGCAGTTGGTGGATCATCTGGATGATTCATTTGAGAAGCTTGTGCAGAAGGCTCTCAGGCATGAGAATCTGTTTCCTAAGGAAGGATCTGTTGTTGCTGTAACCAAGTAGCAAAGTGGAAACAATAAGAGGAAGCAGCAGCAGAAGAAGGGTAAGGATGGCCAGAAGAAGCCGAAGGGTGAACTGACCTGCTACAACTGTCAGCAGAAGGGTCATCACTCCAGGGATTGCAAGAAACCGAAAGTGCCGGCGAAGTGCCACAACTGTGACAAACCGGGGCATTTTAGGAAGGATTGTCCGGAACCGAGGAAGGACAAGCAGATTGTGCAAGCCTATGCTTTGGGGGCTGTTCCATCATCTTTGGAAGCTCCTACTGTGGAAGAGAAAGGAAAGAGTGTGGTGGTTTAAGGTACTCTTTCTATATGTGGTGTTCCAGTTAGAGTGTTATTTGATACTAGGGCGTCGCATTCGTTTGTTTGTAATGAACTTGTAGGCCGGTTGGGTTTGAAACCAGAGATTGTTGATAGACCATTGGTTGTGACTAATCCAGTTGGGGGTTCATCTTGTTTGTGTATGGTATGCCGTGGTCTAGTTGTATCGAGTCATGATTGCTCTTTTGCTTGTGATTGTTTTGTTCTAAACTTTGTGGGGTTCGGAATTATTTTGGGTATGGACTGGCTTAGGAAATATGCGGCAAGGGTTGATTGTAAGAGGCTGGAGGTGACAGTCGAGAATGTGGAGAGGCGAAGGGTTGTGATACGATGTAAGCATGAGGAAGGCGTCTTCATGAGCTTCATGTATTCGCTGGTTGTTCCACGGGATGAACTGTCATCGGTGCCTATTGTGAATGGATTTGAGGATGTCTTTGACGAGGTCAAAGGGTTACCGCCGCATAGAGAGATCGAGTTTCGTATCGATCTAGTTGAGGGAGCCAGACCCGTTGTGATTCCTCTTAGGAGGATGACGCCTAGGGAACAACAAGAGTTGAAGGTGCAAGTTGATGACCTTTTACAGAAAGGATTCATTCGGCGTAGTGTGTCCGAATGGGGTGCACCAGTTGTGTTTGCAACCAAAGTGGATGGATCGTTGAGGTTGTGTGTGGACTATCGTGAGCTGAATAAAGTAACTAAGAAGAACAAGTATCCATTGCCGAGAATAGATGACTTGTTTGATCAGCTTCACGAAGCTAAGGTGTTTTCTCAGATGGATTTGGCAACGGGATTTCACCAGTTGAGAGTGGCAAAGGATAGTGTGCCGAAGACTGCTTTCAGGACACCATCCGGTTTTTATGAGTGGCTGGTAATGCCGTTTGGATTGACTAATGCACCAGCATATTTTGTGGATCTTATGAATAGAGTGTTCAGAGATCAGTTGGACAAGTTTGTACTTGTGTTCGTGGATAATATCTTGGTCTATTCCAGAACTGAAGAAGAGCACAAGACACACTTGAGGATTGTTTTGGAAATTTTGCGAAAACATCAGCTGAGGGCTAAGTTTTCGAAGTGTCACTTCTGGAAGAGTGAAGTGAGGTTCTTAGGCCATGTTATCTCTGGAAATGGAATAGCGGTTGATCCCGCCAAGGTGGCAGCGATCCAGGATTGGGTTAGACCTAAGAATGCATCTGATGTGAGAAGTTTTCTTGGATTAGCAGGATATTATCGTCGGTTTATCAAAGACTTTTCCAAGATAGCTGCACCGTTAACAGGATTGACGAAAAAGAACCAAGTGTTCAGATGGGATGCTAAGTGTGAGAAAGCTTTCAGAATCCTGAAAGAGCGACTGACAAATGCTCTTGTTTTGACTATTCCAAGTGGAAATGATGAGATGGTGGTTTACCCCGATGCATGTGGCACTAGACTTGGAGCAGTGCTAATGCAGAAGGATAAAGTTGTTGCATATGCAAGTCGACAACTGAAGCCGCATGAAAGGAATTATCCGACTCATGATTTGGAGTTAGCTGCGATTGTATTTGCTCTGAAGATGTGGAGACATTATCTATTAGGAGTTCGATTTGATTTGTTTACAGATCATAAGTCGTTGAAGTATCTGTTCTCCCAAAAGGATTTGAATCTTCGACAGCAACGATGGCTAGAGTTTTTAGCATCATATGATTTTGGTATAGCATATACTCCGGGAAAAGGTAACGCAGTGGCAGATGCGTTAAGTCGAAGTCAGGAAGGATTGGGAGCCATGTTTTCAGAATGGAAGAGCCTTGAGTATTTAGCTGGATTTGACTTCAGGCCTAGATGTGAATTGGAACCTGAGATGTTAGCAAACTTATCGATAAGACCTACTCTATTGGAAAGAGTTGGCGAGAGCCAAAAGCGAGACGATAAGCTTGTCAAGATTATCCGAGATTTGGAATCTGGATCAGACCCAGAGAAGGGTAAAGGATTCGAAGTCAATCGAGAGGGTTGGCTTCGGAAGCAAGGACAATTAGTTGTTCCCGATATAGATGGATTGAGAGATGAAGTTCTTATGGAAAGTCATCACTCGAAGTTGACAATTCATCCAGGTGGAAATAAGATGTATCGGGATATGAAGAGAACCTATTACTGGGAAGGTATGAAGAAGGATGTTGGAAATTTTATTTCCAAGTGCATGAATTGCCAGTTGGTAAAAGCCGAACAAAAGAAGCCAAGTGGATTGCTTCAGCCGTTAGAAGTTCCTACATGGAAATGGGAGCAAATATCGATGGATTTTATTGATGGACTACCTAGAACCAGAGCGGGAAATGAAGGGATTTGGGTCATCGTAGATCGTTTGACTAAGAGTGCAAGATTCATTCCTGTTCGATCAACTAGGACTGCATCGAAATTGGCTGAGTTGTATGTTAAGTGGATAGTCGATTCCATGGTATTCCAAAGAGTATAGTGAGCGATCGAGACCCATTGTTCACTAGTGGATTTTGGAAGACCATCCAAGAAGTTTTGGGGACCGAGTTGTGTTTGAGTACAGCTTATCACCCCCAAACAGATGGTCAGACCGAGAGAGTCAACCGAGTTTTGGAAGATCTCCTTAGAGCTTGTGTTTTAGATTTCGAAGGATCATGGGAAGATCATCTTCATTTGGTGGAATTTGCATAAAATAACAGTTACCAGTCAAGCATTGGTATGGCACCGTATGAAGCATTGTATGGAAGACCGTGTAACTCTTCGACATGTTGGTTGGAAACTGGAGAAAAATTGATACTTGGGCCAGAAATGATTCGTCAGACTTCAGATTGTATAGAGACCATTCGGCGTCGAATGAAGGCAGCCCAAGACCGTCAGAAAAGTTATGCTGATAAGCGTCGTAAGGATTTGGAATTCGACGTAGGTGATATGGTTTTCATGAAGATTTCTCCTCTGAAGAATGTTATTCGATTCGAGAAGAAAGGAAAATTGTCTCCGAGATTTGTTGGACCATTCCCGATCATCGAGCGAATTGGAAAGCTCGCCTATAAATTGGAGTTACCGAAAAAGATGGCGGGTGTGCACAATGTTTTTCATGTATCTTATCTACGGAAGTATGTGCATGACTCGAATATAGTGGTTTCTGCTGATAGCTGTGAAGATTTAGAGGTTGATCCAGTTATTACGAGACCTCGTAAGCCGCTTCGTGTTGTTGAAACCGACACGAAACAGCTTAGGAGGAAGACGATTACGTTGCTCAAGGTACAATGGAGTGATGATGTTAACGACTGTACATGGGAGGAGGAAGAGAGGATGAAGGTAGCTCATCCTGAACTCCTCGAGGTATGGCCCTAAGGTGTCGTGACATCTCATGAATTTGTAACTTGTTCTAATTTTAGAATTCTGCATGCTAGGATAGTAATTGGATGCATGGGTTGTTGGTTGCTATGGATGGTAGGCATGCAGAATAATTTTTGGTTGCTCTTGTTTGATTGGAATTTCGGGGGCGAAATTCCTAAGGAGGAGAGAATGTAACGACCCGTATTTTTACGGATCGAAAAATTGTAAAGCTGTCGACATTAAGTCGTTTAGAGTTTGAGTCGACCAAAGCTTATGTCTTGTAAAGGTTAACTCGTGTGGTGCTTAAGTCGTGGGTAGCTTGGGTCGTATGGAAGTTAGGTTGGGTGGAGCGACTTATAGAAGTAACGACCTAAGCATTTTGACGAGTTAAGAGATAGATAGTGGACGAGTTAAGGAATGAAGCGACCTATAAGTTTGGACGAGTTAGTGTGTTAGTGTTAGAACGAGTTAACGGTTTAGTGGATAGAGCGACTTAAGGTGGTTAGCGGGTTAGTGGATTGAGCGACTCATAGAATTGGATGACCTAAGGGTTAACAACTTAAGTGGGTTAGGTCGTTAGACGACTTAAGGACGTTAGGTTGTTGGGCGACCTAAGGAAGGTCGCTACGTATATTTAGGTCGTAGACGACTTACGTTAAAGACGTTAGGTCACTGAGTCGTGTGAATGACTTAGTGGTGGGTCGTGGCTTCGTTGAGTCGTAGGATTTGATGAGTCGTAGGTCGCGAGGGTAGTTAAGTCGCGCATAGGCTAAGTTGCGCGCGTGTTTTAGGTCGTTGGTTAGTTAGCTCGTAAACCAATAAGTCGGCTATGTAGTTGAATCGTTGAGTCGCATCTGGTTAGGTCGTTGAGTCATGAAGTGGCCTAGGTCGTAAGCCGTGGGGGTCTGATGAGTCGTGGACGACTCATGGGGGCGGCGAATTAAGGGATTTCAGCCTATAAATAGAGGGGTTTGGTTCACTTTTTGGCACCGGATTTTGAAGCGACGAAGTGCTGCCATTTTGAGAGCTCGACTACAACACTTCTTCACTTCTTTTTTCCACTTTAATCTTGTGATTCATTCCATCTAGATTGAAGATCAAATCGAAGATCCAAGAGCCAAAGTTGAAGATCTCCATCCATTGAAGAGAGATTTCATCGTTTGAAGCGGAATCTTCTCGGATCAAGCTAGATCCTTTACTGTCCAGATCTGGAGTTGGTTGTTTTTGAGGTGTTTAAGTGATTCAGTGAGTGGTGGTTATCTCTCACACAGACCCAAAGGAGTATATTGGATCGGTGGCTTGTTTGTGTGTTAAAGATAGCGATTTCATGCATTTTCCTTAAGTCTGTATATAGATCTATGTTTCATGATGATTCAACACCTATTTTACTATATGTTCACCTATGCAAGTTCATTCATTAAGATGTAGGGATGTTGCTTAGAATTCATGCTTATTAGATTGGACTCTTTATTTACGAAATTGCCATTATTGCTGTAATTGTTTATTTAGATCTTGTTTGATTGATTACTTGGATTAATGTTTGATTTGAATGATTAGTTGATTGATAACTTGGTTTGGTCAATTTGGTCGAAGATGATTCAAAAGCTAAGTGGAAAGGCTCTTGAATAAGGAAAGCTGCTTGTGGCATATATAGCGGATGTTGAAGCTCATATAGATAGACTTGATGATGATGTTGAGATGGGACTTTGCTATGATGCAATAAGGCAAAGCATGATGTTGAGATAGGACTTTGCTATGGTGCGATGAAGCAAAGCATGATGTGAGAAAGCCTTGGTTTAATCCAGACGGGATCATCCCAAGCACGTTGATAACTCGATGATATGGTTCGAGTTTGTGGATAATGGTTGGCTTGAGAGGCGCTTGAGCTAGTATGAAAATAGTCGTCAAGGAGGATGACTAGAAGGCTGAGATCTCATCGTTATTGAAGGTTCTAGCATGCTCAAAGCAAGAGTATGTTGGGAAGGGCTGCGACGATGTTCCAGGCACGGGCTGCGACGACGTGCTAGTACTCTGGGTAGATTCAATAGTCCTAGGCACGGGCTGCGACGACGTGCAGAGTTATGTCTAGTACCGGGGTTACCATTAGCCCTTGGCGGATGGATGAGATAATGTGACGGTCATTCAATTAACGATGGAATCAAGGCAATGATAACAGTGATAGCCAGAGTCATGGATGTTTGGATGTTTGGTTGTATCGTCACTTGGGTCAAGAGCGATGTTTTCAGGGTGCTTATCTGATCTTGGTTCAGGCCTTGGGGGTTTGTACTTGGAAAACATCGACCTTGACTTGAGTGATAATTACTTTGCTTTGAATGTCTGAATTGCTATGTTTGCTTCTGCTTAATGTGTCTGGGGGCTATCACTGTAGAAGGAGGTGGAGTGGGATGGTTGGGTTCCTATTCCTTTTTACCCTTTATGCTCTTTTGGTATGTTTGATAGTTGATTTACTGCTCACTAATACTTTTGTCTGACTCAAGGTTTTATGTTTAACTCTTATTACCTTGGGCTATTCATCCATGTTGGGATGGGCAGACTAGGTAGCAGGTGACAGGTGTTGTTCTTAGTAACCAATACTGTTGATGATGAAGACGAGCTGGGGGCTTTTGCATATTGTTTTCTTACTATATGTACTGGATGTTCCGCTGTTTGTTTGATACTCTGAGTGTTATGTAGTGAGGCTTGATGTATTGACTATTCAGATGTTTGTAATAAACTACTATGAGTTCATATGATAAGATTCTGTTCAATAAGCTTCACTATGTATACTTTTCTATTGTATTTTATCCCTGCGCTGTGAGTAATACGATAGAGTTCATTGTTTTACCTTACCCTGATGATCGACCATGACGGCCTGGCACACTTTTCAGTGCACTATTTCCTTGTTTAGTGCAGGAGTCAAGGGCGGTCGTCACAGATGGCGCGCTAATCCATCCGATAACAAGTAGCTCGCGGGGACCATCTCGAGTTCGACACGGCGGCTTGTATAGGGTCGAGCAGCGTTTAATGGTGACGTGAAGGAAATTGGAGTGGGATGGCGCGCGAGCTGGAGGCGAAATCGTTCGCAACTCATTAGGGTTTCAGCTTATCAGAGCTTTGAACTAGGTTTCGAATTCATTGGTTTTTGCGACTTCGCGCACGTATGGGTTAAGATGGGGACGAGGCAACAGCTGGAGGTGCTTGAACATTCGTTTGTTCAAAATGATTGCAGGCCAAGCAGTAAGTACTCTCGATTTTCTTCTGTTGAATTGAATTTATATGTAAACTGTTACAGAATTTATGTTTCAAGTATATATATATATATATCCATTTAAAAATATAAACAGAATTTTATTTTCATTTAAAAGGGATATTGATTTTTTTATGTAAACAGTTCAAAAAGGGGATAATAAAGTAAAGATATATATTTTAAACCACTGGTTTAGATTCTGAAAATAATTTAGTAAGGTAACTAATTTGTCTAATTAACTTATTTAATATTTTAGTTACTAAAAGATTTTAAGAAGAAAACCAGTTTAAACCTTAATTATTTGTTCAAATTAAATATTTGGTTAAAATAAAATTATCCCTGTCACTACGTAATTTATTAAATGGAAACTTTATTTTTGGTATGGATTTTTTTAATAAACCTATTGAAGTTATTTTTGTGCTAAAAATATTTTATTTATTTAAACTGTTAGTTGAGATAAACCAAGGGTTAAAAATATTATTAAATTAGAAATTAATTGCTCGATTAGTTCGAATATTAATAAATGATATAAATATTTATTCAAGGTCTAAATCTTGAAGAAATCCAGCCGGAATGGGAATGGATTACAAACAAAATCAAAGGTGAGTTAATCTCACTTGGTTGAATTTTAATTTAAATTCAAATGATTAAATTTAAATAATTGGTTGAATTGTTTGTTGTGCTATATTATAGTATATACTACATCTTGGAATGATTGATTTCCCACATTTTTATAGCGGATGAGACCCTATGAGCCGCATAATAGCTGGGGATTTATATTAATCCCATATACCGTGATATTACACCTTGAAGTGGAATTGGTATTTTATATTGTGCTAACATCTGTGGATGCAGGAAAACAGGTTGGAGGGATCCAACTGGATTTCTCAAATTTATTTAGATTATTTAATATTCTGTGTTATGAATGTTTGATATCCTTTGATGATTTTACTGATAATTGAAATATTGGATGGTATGGTTGGATTGTATATCTCAGTATAATGAGTTATCAAAATCTCTAGAATTGGATTTTTGAAAGGAAATAAAAGAGTAAAATTTTAAGTAAAATAATTCTAGGGAATTTGAATAAATTTAATAATGAATTGAAAAATATAATAAAAATAAAAGTGATTTCAAATTTCTAACAATATGGAAAAAGGGGATCTTGAATTAAAAAGGGAATAATAAATTTTAAACTAAAGTGATAGTAGTTTAAAGAATAAAGAAATTATTTTTAAATTTAAGGATTAAATTTAATTAAAGGATAAGAAGGAATTTTGGAAATCTGAAATTGGTATTTTTAAAAGGTTTTAACTCACAATAAAGAAGTAAAAATCTGGAAGTTAATGGACTTTGAAATAGATGAAGCAAGTAAGGAAATTTATTTCAAGTGAAGTAAAATTAGAAATCGATTGTAAATTTATTTAAGAATTTAGAATTAAAATATAAAGAAAAGTGAGCTTTTGGAATTTATAGAATGAGTTTATAAGAATGAAGTGGATTTGGGAAATAAATTGAAGGTGAGAATTAATTTATGGAATGGTAAATATGTTTAAAAATAAATGGTGATTTATTTTTAAAGGATGCGAAAGAGAAGTGTATTTCCCTGGATAGCCAAGTATGGTTTTCAAAGAAATTTTTAAATATAAGATGAAAGTTTAATGTCGTTTTAAAAAGCATGTTTTTTAGAAAATTTATTATTTCTGAATGTTTAAAATTCTAAAGTAAATATTTTTCAATTCTATTACTGTAATAATTATGTGACGACCCAGAATTATCTAGCAATATCAATTTAATAATCTGCATCAAATATTAAATTGATTTGATATATTTTGATAGTAAAATTTGAATTGATACTTTTCTTTTAATAAATATTCAATTGATAAATTTTATCTGTTAGAAATTAATTGTTTGTTTTCTATTTATATATGTACATATTTGTATACATTGTAAATAGATGAATTTGTTTTAAAATTTAACTAATAAATTTTGTTTTAAATACTAATATATATTTTAGTGAATTAGAAATTATGTTTTATTTAATATAAACTTTTAAAAGGCTAAATAAATCAATATAGAGTTTTAAATACATAAGTAAATGTTTAAATAGTTCAAGACTCATTTTAAATTAAGTTTAAATTTAATTTACTAACAAAAAGATTTGTTTACTTTTCTTTTTAGTATAGTTTGATTTAAAATATGAATTTAAAATATATATATGAGCTTTAAATATATTTTTGTCAAACAATACATTAACATACACTAATAAATACATAGTTTATAATAAAAGATAATCTATTCTATCTATCATTTCAAAGTGATAAATATGTTTTTATAAAATAAATAAAATTAAAATATGCATATAGAAATATAAGTACATAAGTAAAATTATAATAGCATAACAACTATTAAGTCATTTAGTTTCAAACAACAAACATAGGACATAAAACAAAATATACATAAAGACATACTGTATAAGTTAAATAAAAGTAAACATATAGAACGCATTCATAGATTAAAGCTAAGTATAGATACATTTCAAATTTACAGTAACTAGTCAACAATTAAAACTAGAAACAAAATCATTTTTTAAGTTTGTAAACTATCACAGAGGAACTGCAGTATACATATGTACATGTTTAAGCATCAAGATAGTAACAAAATCTAAAATATATGCAAGCTACTGAACAATAGTAAACTGCAGTATATAAATATATGTATATGTTTAAAAAGCATTGAGTAACAATAATATGTGCAGGCCAAATGAAATGAAATTCATGACAGTAACAAAAATAAACAAAACTGCATATGTGTATGAAGCTTGCTTAGGAAGATAGTATTAAATATTTTAAGCTAACAAACAAAAAGTAATTAATTTAAAAATCTTTTAGTACACTAAGTATTATATATCAGCCCACAATTTAAATAAATATCTCTGGAAACAAAACTGTACAAACAAGATTGCAGACTATATTGTCACTATTTTATGAAACATTATAATACACTGTCTAATATTACCTGTCTACATAAGCTCTGTGTATTTGTTTATAAATTAGCTTCATCTACATATTCAGTTCGAACAAGGTAACAATTAAAATTCATACAAACTAAAACATGAAAATGAAACTATTCCATACTTAAACAAAAATTCAAGAAGCAAAACAAAAGTGAAGTTTCAGCTGTTTTCATGCCTGCTTCAACAAAGTACCTCTGTTCTTCCATATATCAGTGAGTAACTTCTTTTTTTTTTAAATACTTAAGTAATCTGGTTGCTTGATGAAGTATGAAAATAAATATGTTTGTTGATCATAAAGTAAATTTTAAAATTTGAATTCAAGTTAGATAAGCAAGAACTGCTTTGAAAACTTTAAACTGTGAGTAAACCTTTAAATTTAAAAGCCTAAGTAAATTTTAATTTGTCGCTTGTGAAGATTTCTGAGATGAAATATGCTTGTTTGTATATATATGTATGGGGTTGATAATTCTGAGTTTATAAATGTTTGTAAATATACTTGCCTGTTGCATTCAAGTGTCTCTGCTCTTAGTTCAGAAATTTGAAAGTTAGATCCAAATACAAATCTATTCATCAAATCTTTGTTAGGGTTAGAGATCTAAACAATTTAAGTTTGTTCAATCATGAGTTTAAGTTTAGAATTATACTTAAAGCAACATAGTCTTGAGCTTTATCTGGAACCAAATCTACCTGCAGTGTTTGCATATTCTTATTTCTGATACTCTCTGTAAAACAAAATTTTGCTATTAAACATTATTTACTTCTTCCCTGATTTATGCTTGCACTTCAGTTTCAAGTAAATGATGTCTGTATCATCTCAAACTAAGTCTAAGCATTTAGTTAAGATAAATCAACTTAAATTTTCATCTGGAACCCAATTTATTTTGAGCAAAATTCTTGCACATAACCTGGTTGATGCCATCAGGCGATCGAGTGCCGTGGGAATTTGTGAGGGGGTAGCTCAGTCTTGGTCGCGTTCATGGCCAGAGCCTCTTGTCGCCACGTGGTCAGGGTTGGTGACGAGCGGCGTTGACAGGTATAGGGCTGTTGAGTTTGAGTTTTTTTCAGGTTCTGTAACTTGTTTTCATTCACGCGCGCGCCTGGTGAGAAACTCGAAGCATGTTGATATTTTTCTCGGGGGAAACTCGCGTATAACTCGAAGAAACGTAGTGGATGCTCAGTTGTAGTTGTACAGTTTTATACTGTATCAGGTTTTTAACAGGTTTTCTGAACTTTTGTTTTAAAATTTAAATCAAAGGTAAAACTAGTACTTAATCAAAGTTTAAAAAGTGAATTTAAGTTTGTTTTTTAATATAGTTGGAAATATTAAAATTTCATAATTCAAATTATTTAATAACTTAAAAGTGCTTAATGCTTAAGCATATTTAAAAGAGTCTAATGTAAAAATGAAAGTTAAATTGGTAAGAAAAGATTTAAAAATGAGGTCAGGTTCAGTTTTGAAGGTTGTTCAAGATTTTAATCTGTACTAGCTACAGTTTTTATAATCTTAGTTTCTTTAAAATTAAATCTTGATTAACTGAGTGTAAGTAAAGGTTTAAGTATGATTCAAGTTGGAGTGTACAATTAGATTTTTGATAAAATAAAGTTTTATAATTTAAAATTTATTCAAATAAGTTTTAATTGTAATTAAACATGTGTGTTGAAAAAGGGGTTTTAAAATAAATTAGTTATAAAACTTTATTAATGATAAATTGGTTTTTAATTAGAAAGTAACTTAAAAGAAATGTTTGAATTTTACTTTAAGTTTTAGAATTTTTATATGCATTGACTCTTAAGTTGATTAAGTAGGAATAATCAATGATTGAGATTAATTAAACTAGTAATTATAGTGTAAAAGTAGTAATTAAAGTTAATTAATGAATTAATTTACTAATATTTGATTTAGAACTATAGATTAGATTTTTAAATTAATAATGGGTAATTAATTTATAATAAATAATTAATATAGGTTGATTACGTTAGAAGGAAATAATTAAATAATTATTAATGAAGTTCATTAAACAGATTATGTTATAATTAATTAATATGATTGATTTTGTAATAAATTAATTAGATTAATTAATTCGATAGTTTAAATGAAATTATTTATATAAAAGTAATTAAAAATTAATTACTTATTAATTGTGTAAATTGATTTGAGTTAATTAATTTAATTTAATTAACTGATATTTTGGAATTAAATTACTTAGAAAAGTAATTGAAAGATAAATTAAGGGATGAAATTAATTGGGTGATGTTGTTAATAGAAGCAAATGAGAATATAATTACTTAAAATTAATCAAGAGATTAATTAAGCTTGTTATTGGGAAGAAATTAATTTAGGATGATTAATTACTTAATATATTAATGAAGAGGATTAATATTTGTAATTTGAAGATGTGTATTCTTAATATAATTAACAAATGAAAATGAAATTAGAAATCATTAATATAATTAATGATGGGAATTAGAGAAATTGGTTTATTTGAGAATAATAAACCAACAAGATAATTAAATGGAAATAAATCGATATAAATGTAAATTAATGGATTTATTCAAGATTTATTTCTGTAAATAAATTAAAGGAAATTTCTGGAATGCAGTCAAGTATATTTAAATCAAAGATGATTAATTTGAATATATAAGTAATTGATGATTTGGTATGTGTAATTACTTAGTGTAATTAATGGAGCATAATTACTCAGAATAGTAATTGGATGATCATTACTTGATGAAGTTAATACAAAATGATTTGTAAATGGGGTAATTTGAGTAATTTCTTTTGTAATTAATCAAAGGATTAATTTATGGGAATAATTAATCATGGAATGATTAATTGGTTAATAAGTAATTGAGAGTAGTTAATTACTGGTTTGTTATTAATCAAGGGGTGATTAATAATTGTGTTTAAGTAAAGATTAATCACTTAATTATTTTAAATAAGTAATTTAATATAAATTGGAGATCATTAATTAATATAGATAATGATGTAATTAAGAATTGTAAATTAAGGAATAATTAATTAAGGAGGTAATTAAATGTTAATCTATTATGAATGATTTAAGATAATTCATTTGAGAATTAATTTAAAACTAAATTATATTTTTTGTAATTAGAGAATGATTAATTAATTTAATTAATAATTGTGAGAGCAGGATTTATGGAATGAGTAATTAATTTAATTTATTTTAAAATTAATTAAGATGGAAGTAGTTAATTTAATTCATTTTAAATTAACTATAGCTTGTCATTCATAAATCATTGCTGATGGATGATATTGATATTTCATTGATTGATTGTGATCTCAGGAATGAGATGGATAATGTCTATGTGATATGGATGTATGTTTTAAGTATGATACTGTTTAATTCTCTGTTTGGATGATGCTATTAGTTTTCTGTTTATGATGATGTGATTATCTATTATGAGATGTGTATTGTCTATCTGTGCATATTGATGATATTGAATTAACTATTAAGACTAAATAAACAACTTGGCCTTAAAAGACACGCTTTGGATTTCGATGAGACCGGGATCGGGTTTTCCGCATTAGGAATATCCGAAAACCACATCGTTTCCAAATTAACGATAGGTCGTGAATCTGAAGTGAAGATGAAGGTTCTGAATGCAAGGGTTATCGTCGTTAACTCTGAGGGTGATTCCAAAATGAGTGTAACTAAATGATGCCTTCGGTTTCGTTCGAACCCGGAACAAACTTGTATGGATTGAATGCTTTCCGCACATCGTCAGGCGGACGATGAGCATTCTAAGAAATATGTTCTATCAAGGTAATCGTAACCTCAAGCCTCATCAACCGGGAATGGCTAAAACAGGGGAGGTACAGCAAGGTTAGGTGGGTCATGCCCAAGCAGGACAAGGATATTCCAATGTCTAGTTGTCCCTTTTATTTCGGCTTAGTGGGCGGTTGGTCTGCAGCCAACTGAGGGGTTTATCTTGTTCGGGACTGTTCAGTAAGGAATGTTTCCGGCCTTGTGTTGTAGGGGATGAAGGGAGTAATCCTCGGTACGTTGATCTAGGCCACGTACTGTGACGGGCGGTACCCCAGTAGCCCTGCCATTGTATGGAATCCAAAATCCAATAAGTGCCAACGGTTTTGATTGTATTACCCACTTTTGTGGCTAGTAGCTGGAATTTAATCATGTAACAATTTCGGCTATTTTCTATTTACTTGAAAACCCTAGACCTATCATAATATCACTGGATTTCCTATCAAATGTTTTGGTTAGCGTAAGGTAAAAACTTTTCCATGTTTATGTGTGGGAAGTCTTACGTGATACCTTTTGTTTTCAAAGGATTTTTCAAAATTAAGCAACTTTAACCTGTTACTCATAACAGACCCAAGTCTGACCCGAAGTTTATTTTTGTTTTTCATAAACTCTCGGGTACCCAAATTTTTACGGGTAGCCAAGGGATTCAGGTTTAACTTTGATGAATTCTGGAGGAGCAATGGAGCAGGAGGCTTCAGCGTTTTAGATATATATTTAGTTCCGCTGTGTGGTATCTCTGTGATGTATTGTGTATTGAGTTGTATAACTAGGCAGGTGTTTATAACTGTCTAGTATGTGATGTTCTATATGTATCACTCTGATTGATGTTATATATTATGTAAATACTTATGTGATTAATATATTTTATTCGTTCCGCAGTGAGATTCTGATGTTGTTGTTCTTTCTTCTCTATCTTTTCTATTTTCTCACCTCTTTCTTTCTTATTAACGATGCTACTTCCTGGGAGTAGGAAGTGGGGTCGTTACAAATTATTTAAAGGTGACGTAGTGTTCTGTTTTAAAAAGTGAAAACCTAGTTTTTATATTTTATAAAGTAACCTTATTTTCAAATATTCATATAGTATGTATTTTTAATAAATTATTGAAGTAGTTTTTAACTTAAATGTTTTAAAGTATATTTCAAAGTAAAGCGTTTTAAATTATTTTTTTTAAATCTAAAGTTTTATGCTTGGTTATTTCAGTGGAAATAGAAAATACTTGGAATTTATTCTGAGAAAGGAAGGTAGTTAGAAAACTATTGTCAAAAGGGTTTGAAAAGTGGAAATTTATCTTTTGAAGATATTTTTGGGATTAATAAATAATTTGGGAAATTATTTATTGGTTGATGGTTGTTCGTGAATATTAATTGATAGATAAATCATCGACTAACAATATTAGCCAAATATGCTGATCGTTTCGAAGAGACAGGGATTGAGATTAATTTCTCGAAAACCACTTCGATCCGGTTTGTCCGTTTTCGTGGAAAAACGAGTTCAGAGTCGAAGATAGAGAAGTGAAGTGCAAGGGCTAGTCGCTACTAATCCTAAGGATATTTCCAAAATGGATGTAGTAGGAATAGTGCCTTCGGTTCCGTTCGAACCCGAGATGGACTTGTATGGATGAATGCTTTCAGAATATCGTCGGGTGGACGATGAGCATTCTAAGGGATATGTACTAAAAAGGTAACGCTTAGCCTCAAGCCTCATCAACCGTGAATGACTGAAAATCAAGGGTTATGTAGCAAGGCTAGGTGGGTAGCACCCAAGCAGGGTGAGGACATCCCTGTCTAGATGTCCCTTTTTATTTCGGCTTAGTGGGCGGTTGCTGATCCCAACCGCGGGGTGATCTCACTCGGGATTATCCAGTAAGGGGTAGTCCCGGTCTTGTGTTGCAGGGGAGCGGGCGTACTCTTCGGTACTGTGATCTAGGCCACGTACTGTGACAGGTGGTACCCCAGTGCCTAGTCATTAGTTGGAAATCCATTCTCCCTACGTGCCTTGTACGAGTTTTGTTTGTATTACCCACTTTGTGGCTAGTAGCTGGAATTTAATAAATGTAACAATTTCGGCTATTTTGTAAGTATTTGTAAATAGACCCTATTATAATAACAGAGGATTTTATAAGAAATGTTTTAGCTATCGTAAGGTAAAAACCAGACATGTTTATTTGTGGCGTGGTCTTACGAGATGCTTTTGTTTTCAAAATTTTTTTGAAACTTTAATAATCCAATTGAGTGTGATTTTCTCACGCTGGTATTCCACACTGACTCGGGTGTTTTTAACTGTAATGCTCGGGTCAGACCAAGTATTATAGGATACAGGATATGATGCTGTGGAGCTCAAGAGACGAGTTGGATGACGATACGTACTTCCATACTTGTTATTATTTTTCCGCTGTGTATTCAATTGTATGTTATTGATGTTGTTGTACTCTTACGATGTACTCTGATGATGTATGTATAAAACAGATATAGTTTTCTTCTGTTTAAAAATCTGTTACTATTATTATATTTTATTCCGCTGCGATGGTTAGATTCTGTTTTTGTTTTCTGTTTTCTCTTCTTCTACCTCTTCTTCTTTAATCAAAATGGTTCGCATTTCTGTTCGTCTTGAGTTGATTGGTGTAGAATAGCGTTGACTCAAGGGTACAGATTTGCGGGTCGTTACAAGGTTGCTTAGTTTAGTAGATTGCTAGGTCGCTGCATTTCTCTGTTGCGATATAATGCTGCCCTGTGTTGGTCGCTAGGTCGCTAGGTCGTGTTGTGGATCTTCTTAGGTCGTTAGGTCGTCACATGCTTAGGTCGCTTATCACGTTAGGTCTTGTATCACGTTAGGTCGCTTATCACGTTACCTCGCTTTAGATCTTCGGCCTTGTTAGCTCGCTCACACTTTAACTCGTTAGCTCGCTTGAATCCTATAAGTATTTGAGTCGTTGTTCAGGATGGTGTTAACAATAATCATTTTCAATACTCATACTATTTTAACTTTTTTTAAACTATTTAAAATTATTCAAACTGTTTTCTAAAATTTCAAACGGGTTAAAGTGGAATGTTATTTTTAAATCATGGATTTAAATTTGAATTGGTTTAAAATGAAGTTATCATCCAAACAGAAATTCGAAACGATTTTGGAAGAAAAATTTAGATGCTGAGGCGAAATGGTTTTTGAATTGAAATAGCATATTTTAAGTAAATATGATACTTTAAAATGAAATTGATTTTGAAGCAAATATAATATTGTGATATCAAATATGAATCGTTTTTGAAATATAAGTGTACCAACCAGTGTGTAAAATAACGTTTGGTTGTTAAAGGGAACGAGGCCTCCTATTGGCATAGTCTCTGTCAATATTGGAACTACTTTAACAATTGTGTACGTGGAGGAGACTCCATAATGAAGTGGTTGGATTTGGTGTACGCTTGTTGGATTTGAAGAAAGAGAACAATGGTGGATAGTCCCTGGCATTTGTGCCAATTTAAAATGACTAAAACAGGACGGCTTGACAGGGCAAAGCTGGCTAGCTACCCCTATCAGACATTCGTTCTTCGATTTTATTTGGACTCATTCCATACTATATTCCTTGTTATCAGTTTCAATTGGTGCACCTTGATTTTGGGATAACCTCCCATTGAATCGATATGGGATGGATGGACGCGGTGGACAATCATGGCTACAACACGTTAAAATCAACCCTACGACTCGAACTGATAGTATCCTACCTTAGGAATTGTCTCACGTGCCTTGTCATACTTTTATCCTTATACGGGACCGCTATGATTTTGGTTTAGTATTGTCATATCACGTCGCATCCCTATTCCCCGACGTGCTAATGTGGCATATATGCAAACTGTACGACTGTGCTTAAAAACACGGTAGGAGGGATTAATGTAAAGCCTTAACACTAAGAAAAATATTTATTTTACCGATTATACATTACATATATAGCATATTCTACTATATATAAATATTTTGACGGATCCCTAAGAGATGGAAAATCCCGTAACATCTCTTTAGTTGTCGCACGCACGTTATACATTGGACAGAAGAAATTTCGTAAACATCTCCGATGCTATTACAATCATGTTATATGTGATATTGATTTTACTCACATAAGGATATTGTAGTCCAGATTCAAATATTTTGTCTTTTCATTATGCTCGGGTCAACCTTGAGTATTGCAGCGCATTAAAGATCATTTTATGGAGGAAAATGTTGAAGATTTGGTATACTATTATTACTAGTAATACTCTGCCACATTGTTGTTTATTTGATGTAATAAAATTATAATCAAATGTATAGTATAAACGTCTTCATGAACTATTTATTTGATTATTATATTTTGTCATTCCGCTATAAGATCCTGTGTTTGCTTTCTTCTTTTTCTTAATTAACCACATTGATTATCTGTGTTTCAGATTGTTTGAGTTGGACATGTAGAATTATTGTCGATTTAAACCTCCCGAAATGTGGGTCATCACATTTGGTATTAGAGCTTTGGTTTATCGATAACCTTATCTTTGTGGGGCTTGACTCATTAGAGATAAGGTAGTAATACCCTAAATAAGTTTTTTTGAGCGCGCGCATGTGTATGAGGCACATACTTGTTAGTGTTATAAATTGTTTTATATTGTGTTCGCTTATCTGTTGAGTTGTTTATGAATTCTTGTAGGTGCATGGGACGCCATGTTATCAATATGGGTTACAAACTCTTAAACGAGGCAAGTTGACATGATATTATTTTAAAAAAAATCGGGTAAATGAAATAATTTTACCTAAATTATATTTTATGTATAAAATGATAATTTTCATAGACCTGTATGATTATTAGTGAATGATAGTTGTTAGGAGATGATAATATTTAGTTATCATCGATTATTGGTTGAATCGAACTAAAAACGAATACTTTATGAACTCTGTTTCACAAAGCGTTCGATAATTAAATTGAATTGAAATCTTATTATAATAAGAATTATTTGTAATAACCAAGATGTAAATTAACAAAATTTTTTATAATAAAGTAATGAAATTGTATAAGTATATTTATAACATAGCTTATAAATAGAGTGGATTTAAAAGTTGAGAATTTTAGAATTCAAAACCTCTTGCTTTCAAATTTTTTTTCAAAGCCTTCACAATTAGTAATAATATTATTTGAAAGTATTTTTAATTGAAATATATTTTGAAAATATTTTTGAAAGAAATAAATGGTTTGAACTCACTTTAGTTGCTGGAAAATAATTCTAGGGATGACTGCAACATCCCAATATTCATTTTTGAGTTTCTAAGTGAGAATTGCTATCAAAAGAAATTTATTTCAGGTTAAAACAATTTTTGATTGTGAAAATATATTTCAAGTATGGTTTGATAAATATATCAAATATTTTTTGAATTTATAAATTGAAAATGGTATAGATAAGAAATAAGTTTATAACTTATGAATTTGAACAAAAAAGTAAGAACGAATTATAAAAAGGGTTGAACATTTTGGTCAAGCAAACAAAAGAAAATTTGAATTTGAGATATGAAATAAAAGAATTAACTTGAGAAATGTTAAATAATTTGAGTTAGTCAAATGAAATAAATAAAATGAAGTTTAATTCAAGAGAGCTTGGACAAAAATGAATTGTATTTGAAATGACTTAGATAAAATAATGAAATGAAATTTCAAGCGAATGAGTTTGTATGACTTATAGATTTGAGAAATATTACACTAAAAACAAATTTTAAATTTGTTGAATACGAATGATAAGAAAAGAAAATATAAGTTAAATAAAGTTAGATAAACTAAGTAATGGGTTAAATGAAATAAAGTTTAACTTAATAAAGATTAAATGAATTGGATTGGATTTGAATGGAACATGATGAAGTGGTAAAGTGAATTAATTCCACTTAAGCAATAAAATGAATTAATATAATGAATACGAACTTGAATTATTAAATGAAATGTAATTTAGGAATGAAAGAAATTGAACGAGAATAAATGGGTGTAAGTAAAATTGAAGTGAGTAACTGAATTTGATTTAAATTGGATATAAATAAATTGAATACAAATGGAATGAGTTTTAATAAATTGAGTGGTAATTAACTGGATATGAAATTAGTTAATGAAATGAATTATAAGACGAAAGTTAACGTAAGAAAAGTCGAATGAAAGTGATTATGATAAAAATGAAACTTTATTAATATGAATTTGAGTTATAAAATAAATTTACTTAAGTAAAGTTAATGGTATGAGTTAATAAAATAAGCTAGTGTAGAATAAATGAATTGACATGAGATGTTAAAAATAAGTGAAATAATTGAAATTTTAATAAATTGAATGTAAAAGAAATAGACGTGAATAAATTAGAAGTAAACCAATTAGATATTCATAAAAATTGGATGTTAATAAGAAATGAAGTGTATAAATTAAATAATTGAAATTGGATAATGTAAATCAATATAATTTGAATTAATTGAATGAATATTAATTGTTGAATGGTTTCTTTTGTTGCAAATCATTGATATAACCGTTTTGATTGCTATGCTTGTTGTGTTGTGTATTCATGCACGTGTTTGTGATTTGGATTCAAAATTCATGTCATACAGTCTTTTAAACTCATACATGCTTTATGTGTCTTTTATATGCAACTAATATTCTAAATTTAGTTGAGACGGGTACATAGGAAGACCGTTTGGACGTATAAGCTGATTTAATTTGCTTTTGCTTGTTTAATATGAGCGAACTCGCTTGTATTAATGATAATAAGATACATATCTCAGATTACATACCGCACTTTTATATCTTCTCCCCACCAGATACCTCAACATTGAGATGAGATGTATATTTGGTACATTTGTGATATATATTTGTATTATAAATATTTTCCTATCGAACCGCAAAAGTGACGCTACCGAAATTTTTGGTAAATCCGAATGTTAATTTTTTTTGAGGTTTTAAAATTTTATCACTATTCTTATAACTAAATTGCAGTTTCTGTAAGCCGGTATCGGAGTGGCGTAGTAGAAGTATGGTAAAAGTTTTTAAATAAGATTTAATGTTTTATAAGTTGATTATTTTGAGTAAAATATATCAAATGTTAAATTCCTTACTTAACCCCTTTTCGAGGACGAAAAGTTTTGAGTGGGGGAGAATGTAACGACCCATATTTTTAACCATTTTAAATAAATAAATTTAATATAATTGTTGAATAAAAATGGTTAGAAATATAAATTTATTGATGTACTAATGTACTTTATTGAATATGAACTTGAATAAAATTTTGAAATAACCAGTTTCGAAGATATAGGCAATAATAAGAATTGAAATGAAATCCTATATATTGAATGTGTTTATAATAAATAGCTGGGATTGAATACTAAATACTGAATTATTTAGAATGGAATAAATTAATCATTGATAACTAAAATTCATTTTAAATTTAATGATTATTAATGTAATTTATTGGATAATTAAATTGTTTAAATTTAATATGAATGGAAATGATGTCGAAAGTTGAGCTAAATTTTATTTAAACAAGAATGAAGATTATTAACTTTTAAAACTGAATTTAAAGTGATTAAATTTATTTTTGAAATTTCTCGTTTTAATTAACGAGTAAAAATAGTCTTTTTGGGCACTTTCTCGGATTTCGTTGAAACTAGTTTCATCGGATTCATTATAGTGAATTATTTTGGGATTCCATGTTTCGTAGCGATCAGACATATCGTTTGGTCATGCGAGCTTGAAATGCATTGATTGATTTTTAGGATTTTAATTAAAATAATTTGATTGGAAAAGCTATCTTCTGATTACAATGAATTGGCTCCCAAAATTAGTTCCATTGTGTTCGCAATAGGGGTATAGCTCAAGAATTTTGGACGTTGAGAAGCTAGAAATTGTCAAACTATAATCATATATATATATGTATGTATGTATGTATATATGCATATATATTTACTCTCCTCGACACTTCGTACACTCCACCACATTTCTGCCTACCCCATATTATCCTCCCTCTCATGTCAATTTCCAGGAAAAAAAATGTGGGCGAAATCGCGAGATGCGCGCACGATGGCGGCCGGGGCAACGTGCTGGTGGAGCACGTGATGGCGCGACAGGGGGGCTGGAAAGTGGAGCGTGAGGTCGGAGTTCTAGCGACTGGGTTTAGGGTTTGCATGCATCTTTCACGCACGATTGGGGAGGTGGAGAGCAGGCGATTATAAGTAGGGCGGCACGGCTGGGGCTGGTCGGCGATATGTTGGCAGCGATCGATTTTATAAAAAAATTTAAAATTTTGATAATGTCGCGAGCAGGAAATGCGAGCATGACCTAGGTTCCATTGCGTGAAGGCTAAGAAAGGAAAGGGGTTAGCGAGACTAGATTATTTAATTAGGTTAATGATTTAGTTAATCAAGTTTAATTATATCATTATGCTAATTTTTTGCATATCTTTTTTCGTACGAGGTTCAATTCGAGCGAAACTGTAACAAACCGGGATTTTGGACCTTAAAAAATTGACATCGATACGTTCACTGTATAATATGCTATAACATCGATTGGTGGGGGTGAAGAAGAAAAGGTAGAAGAAGCAACAAAAAACAACAACATAGAATCTCACAATCGCAGCCGAACAAAATACAATATATAAATCAGATTTTAAATCAAGAACTACACTGTTAATATACGTACCATTATCAGAGTACAGTAGCCAACAACCAATATGGACAGTTTAGTAACTTGCCCTCACACAGTGGAAATATAAATCAATTACGGGAATACGTCTTTGCCATCCCGCTCGTCTCTCGAGCTCCATAGCATCCTATCCTGAATTTGTAATACTCGGTCTGACCCGAGTATTATAACGAAACAACACCCGAGTCAGTCTGAAAAAGCAGAGTGAGAAAACACACTAAATATGAATTATTAAAGTTATCAAAATCCTTTAAAAAAAAAAGGCGTCTCGTAAGACCACATCATACATGAACATGACGGATTTTTCCCTTACGATAACTAAAACATTTTATATCAAATTATCTGATATTATAATAGTGTCTATAGAAAGTAAATTTGAAAATAACTGAAATGCTTGCATCTCACATTTCAGCATAGTTGGGCACAATCAAAACCGTATGGTGCTTATTGGAGAATGCATTCCATTCAATGACTGGACTACGGGGGTACCGCCCATCACAGTATACCTCTAGAAAAATGTACCGAGGACCTCGCCGTGATCACCTACCACACAAGACTGGACTACTCCTAACATGGATAGTATTGAATATATTATCGTCCCGGAGGGTCCTACTCTTAAATCGAGCGCTCACTTTTCCATGCATAATCATATCCATAAATTTAATATATCCGAGGGTATCTAGAAAGGTGATAACCTACCCTAATTTAGTGCGACTGTAACAACCAACATATTTGACAATTTCATACTTTAAGTATTTTTTTAAATATAGCGTCGTTGATTTAATTTAAAGTCCAAAATAAGACATTTTGTAAACAGTCGAATCCGGATCCGAGATCACTCATTGAGTTCAAAACGATGTTTTCAACTTGTTTGAGTATAAACATTGATACGTTTGGAGTTGATTAGGATTTTGATATTTTGTTTGGGCTTTGGGTTGCGTTCTTGCCCGCTAACCCAACAAGTGAACCCAAATCTTCTACCAAATACCTCACACTCCACTCCTCTTCTTCTATTCCAATTCTTATTTCCTAATACACTCAAGCCGTAGGAAAAATGGTGGGAAGGGGAAACTAAATTCCTAAGCCCTAGTTCTCTTATGAAATTCAAATTTAAGTTCCAAATCAAGGAGAAGCTTAGGTAAGCACGCTCTTCATCTGCTCCATTTCAATTCCTCTTTAATTCTTGATTTTTCCTATAACCTAACTTAGGAAAAACTTAGCATTTGAACATAGATTGAAGGTTCTAGAAGTGAACTTAAAGAGATATTGGTCTTGATTTGTTTTTGAGCTTTTCATTCCTTGTTTTTGAGTTTAAAGATGAGTTCTCACATCTATGTCTATAGCTTTTCATTGTTGTTAGGTGTTAATTCCTAACATCTATTTCATGTTCAATTGCTTTTGAATTGAATTGGTTTGGAGAATTTTCCAATTTTGGTATTTTGAAGCCAAAATCTATGAAAATCCTACTATGGATGTTTGGACATGTTGTTTGGAGTGTATTAAAGAGCTTATAGGGCTAGGTTGTCGATTGGCATAAATCCTTGGCCACAATCGCTCATTCGATCGCTTCCGATTTTATTTTGCCATCAATGGCCTAGGTAAATTTTTCCCTGAGCTTCAGCTCAGATGTCTGGAAAAACACTCAAACGTCTGAGGCAAAGGAATAAAAATTCCAGACCTATAGCTTAGATGCCTGAGGTTATTCTCAGACATTTGAGCGATCTGAAAGAAAAATCCAGATCTACAGCTTAGACGTCTGAGGTTATCCCCAAACGTCTGAGCGATCTGGAAGAAATTTCCAGACCTTCAGCTCAAACGTCTTGGGAAAAGCCCCAGACGTCTGGCGCTGTTAAATTCAGCTAATTTTTCTATTTTTATGGTGGTTTCCGTTATAATCGATTTTTGATGATCCGAATGGTTATTGTCATTCATTGCCGACTTTGACGATTTCTTTGCTGGATTTTTGGTGTTTCATTTTATGGATTTGATATCGATTTCCATGGTTTTGATTCACGTTATTGAAATGTGAATTTTGATGATTGATTGTTTGTATAATTTGTCACTTTAAAACACAAAGGTTTCTATATTGATAGTAAATACCAAAACTCTTTCGTTAAAATGATTTCCACATTACTTTTAATACAAAGTTCGTTTTATAAAACCGTTTTTCAATATATTCGTTTATAAAAACCTTTACCTTATTTATATGAGAAATCTAATTAAATGACTTAGCAAAAGAAGTGGTATGAAACACTTGCGTTTACTTCATCGTTTAATTCTTGGACTTGTTCGATTGAAATCTCGTGATAATTTGCGAGTGGAAATCTAAAATTTATTCGAAAATATTTAAATTAAGATTGTGGTTATGGGATATGAAGCTAAACTCATTTATTTACTAACTTAGTGTAATTTACACTTCTCTTTGATCAGTGATGATCCTTTTGTGGTTTCAACTAGCGATATGCGATGTCTCTTTATCCACGTGGGGGACTATACCTTGTTCTATAGAGCTTCGGCTCAATTTGGTGGGGTAGTGACCCATAGTCTTTTGACCGTTTGTGAAGCAATCGACTTAATGAGTATATGCATGAGGCATATCTTTTAGGGTGCGTCGATGTTTGGCTCACTTGTCCTCAATGGGGGACTGTACCCCATATTTTATGTGTTAGCGACCCATGGGTTAGTGTCACCCTTGTGATAAACATGTTAGTAAGTTTTCATGCTTCTTTTTGTGATAGGCCTCCCACTTTGTGTTTCCTGGATTTCTAATTATTGATTTGTAGAATTCGTTTTGTGATTTGCGTTGATAACCTCTATCAATATTTGTGATTTGGTGAATAAAAATAATGAATATGACACTCTTTTTGGTGTTTAAGAAAATTAAAGATATTATATGAATTTTGTTGTTATTATATATATTTATCCTATCTCATCTTACATGATAATTATAGCTAGACTGATCCGTTTATTATTTTCTTCTTAAATAATACTCGGATCAAACCGATATGTTTCAGGTGCTTCCACTTGACTTCTTTGCAGGGATTAGCTTTTGACTTTAAGCCAACTGCTTTAGCTTAGTTGTTTTTATTTTTATACATTCGAGATAGAGACTCCATGATGTATACATATTCTTTTATCCAGCACTTGCACCTATCTTTTGTGATGTAGTGGATCTTGTATGACCACTACTTTGATGTTCAATTCTATGTGCTATATTCATATTTGTTTCCGCCTTAGTAATATGAATATCTATGACCCATTTTGTGCTATGCTTATTTTATATTTGTTTCCGAAAGCCGCAGAACCACTATGTAGTAGCTTTGAGTTTGTAGTTGATATGTAAGATTTCCTCTTGAAATGAAATGCATGACCTACTATCAGACATATCGGTACTTGAACAAAGAAATTACACAAATGGTCGCTCCTCAATAGCCTTGTTCTTCATGCTAGTCGATGGCATTACCCCATATTGTTCTTGGCTAGCATGTGTATAGAGGTGGGGCATCACAGCTTGGTATCAGAGCTAAACTTCAGAACAATGTAGAATAATCTAGCAAGGATCATTGCTCTAAGTCTCTCTTAGGACTTGTGCCTTAGGATTTAATTTGAGTCTTAAGACCCATTCTATCCTATTTTCTTTTATGGTGCCTTTTTTTATCAATCAAGTTTATTTGATATTCATTCTAAGAATAATCTTTTTCCTCTTCTTTCTTTCTTTCTTAAAGAAGAGAAATGGTTAGACCTAGCCATCCTAGCACCGGCCAATCCAGTGCTACTCCTAAAGATGGCGTATTCATGTCTGCGCAATAGCATTTGGATCTTGTAAAGAATCCCCAAGGTGCCGGACCCATTCCTGAGCCCGGTTTTCATGCTTGTATAGTGGTTATACCAATTTTGGTGGAAAGCCGTTCAAAGGGTCCAAAAGCATTATAGAAGTCAAAGCTTGACTTAGAACATGTGATCACATTTTTTCTTGCATGAATCTTGCATCGAGTCCAAATTGCTTCTAGCATGCTCTAGGAGAGAGCATTCGATTGGTATGAGCTTTTGATTTTGGAAATTGATGAAGCAGATTTTACTTAGGAGCAATTCCGAGAAAGGTTTGAGTTAAAGCTTGTGCCGGAAGCTTAAAAAGTAACTTTAGCATGACGTTTTATTGGCATTGTTCAAGATGAATCTTCTATGACAAATTATGTCGCATGATTTGAATACCTCTCTAAATATGGGGTCGAGTATATTAATACCCCTTTGAAAAAAAATCATAGCTTTATCTATGGGTTGAATAAGAAACTCAAAAAGGATTTACTTCTGAAACTAGAAGTTACTTTCAATCAGCTTTTATATATCACTCTTCGACTTGAAGAGGCCGATAAAGAAAGTAATGTTGAAGTTGTGGGTGCCAAAAAGAACTTCAACAATAATAAGAAGATGCTCTTCCCGATAATAAGTTCAGAACTAAATCTAACAAGAAAGGGAAGCAAGCAACTTCAGTAACAATAACTCCTACCTCTAATCGTGGAGAAATGCTACAATTTTGGATCTAAGGACTACTATGCAAATAAATGTCCAAGGTACCTTCCTTGCCGCAATTGCAAAAGTTCGGGTCATCCTATATCTTCATGTCCCAAACTTCAAAGCAAGAAAGCTGAATTTTTGCAAGCTCCTAGTAACACTTCTCTTGGTGAAGGTATTTCTCGTTCTATCCTTGATGACATTATTATGTTCCGTTATCATCCTATTCGAGTTCTTTTTTATACAGGTGCATCTCACTCTTTTGTATCAAAAGAACTTGTTGATACTTTGTCATTAAAAGTTATGGGTTGATCACATCACCGAGAATTACGAATCTGGTTGGTGGATCGGCAACACTCAGTTTATTTTGTAAAGATGTCGAGATTATTTTATATGAATATGCTTTCTGAGGCAATTTGCATGTTATGCGCTACTTAGGTTTCGGAATGATTTTGAGAATGGATTGGCTTAATAATTATGAAGCCCACATCCTACGTCCTGAGAGGACTATCCATTTTCGACATCCTCAAT
The DNA here is from genome assembly GCA_030765085.1 of Allium cepa. Lineage (NCBI taxonomy): Eukaryota > Viridiplantae > Streptophyta > Magnoliopsida > Asparagales > Amaryllidaceae > Allium > Allium cepa. Next base: position 593,502,364 of record CM060937.1, read on the forward strand.
CTATTAAGCATATTTATGTTGTTCTTAAAGAATCAGATTCCAATTTGGTAGCATCCTTATATTCTCTAAATCAACATGATCACAATAATGATGATGAGTAAAATGTTATTTCCCTCATTTACGTTGTTTGTAAATTTCCTAATATATTTGAGCCCGTTTTAGGATTACCACCTAAGAGAGAAATTGAGTTCAAAACTAATCTAATCCCTGGAGCTCTACCTATCACTCGTCCTCCTTATCGTATATCTAATAAGGAAAATGAGAGGATATGTAAACAATTACTCGAATTGAAAGAAAAACCGTTTATTCGTTCTAGTTCCTCTCCTTGGGTAGCTTCAGCTATCTTTGTGAAGAAATCTGATAGTACACTTAGGCTTTGCATTGACTACCACAAGATTAATGATCTTACCATCAAGAATAAATATCCCTTACCTCGGATTGATGATCTATTCGATCAGCTTTGCGATGCTAGAGTCTTTTCACAATTAGACTTAGCAACTGGTTTTCACTAGCTTCGAATTGCAGAGGTCAACATTCCTTTGACATTTTTCTGTACTCGTTATGGATCTTATGAATGGCTTGTTATGCCATTTGGTTTAACGAATGCTCCAGCTTATTTCATTGACCTTATGAATCGATTTTTCAAACATTTCCTCGATCGATTTGTTCCCATCTTTATAGTTGATATTCTTATTTATTCTAAAATCGAGGAAGGGCATGAAAAACATCTTCAGATTATGTTGGAAACCCTTAGGAGCAATCAATTGAAAGTAAAATTTTCTAAGTGCCACTTTTGGCAATCCCGTGTGAAATTTTTCGGACATATCGTAACATTCCTGAAAATTTGCCAAGTTTAATTTGGCAATTGAATTAATTTTTTTGAAAATAAATTGTGAATTAATTTGAGATTTCTAGAATAGATAAATAATTTTTGATTATAAGTTGAAATTTAATTAGAAATTTAACCATACGTATCTTACAAATAAATATTGGGTTTTGAAAAAATAATTTAGATATTTATATAAATGAATTATAATTAGAAATTTGATTAAAATATAAGGATAAGTATTTTATAAACAATTATTGAATTTCAAAATAAAATGTATTTAAAATAAAACAGGAACTAAAAGCTTGAGATTAATAAAAAGATAGTGATAGTTGTTTTCTGAATTTTTAATTATATTAAAATTTGGAAGTTGTAATAAAAAGAAAAAAATTAGTGTACCCATTTTCAAAATGTTATTTTTAAGTTAAATTTTCATATATGAATAAAAGTGATTAATTGTTAATATGAAATCAAGGTATTTAAATTCATTCTTTTCTTTTTATGAAGTTGTACAAAAATAAATAATAATAAAATGTATGAATGTGAATTGTATAAATATATAAGTGTATAAATATGTTGAAAAAAATTAAAGGTTGCAATGTGAAAATTAATTGGGATAAAATATTGTTTGTGTAAATAAAAAAATATAAAAGGAAAATGTAATTACGAATATACATATATATATATATATATATATATATATAAAAGATCATAAACATAAGAGAAATATAAAATAGATATAACACGTTTTATAAATTGAAATAAAATATGATTTGAAATACAAAATATAAATAATTCAAATGAGGGGTACGTTTATTTATAAAATAGATATGATATAAAAATTTATTAAAAAAATTTCTTTTGTCTTTGTAAAATTATAAATATTAAATATACATATGTAGAGTATAAAATTGTATAAGTGTTAGATCTCATAATGATCTGACACATGGCACTCAATATATTTAATTGCATAAAATAATAGAATTTAGAAATTATAGAAACTTTTTAGCTCCCCCATTTGCAATCATATAACTTTTCACCCAAATCTGAAAATATACAGTAAAATGATTTGAGTATCACAAATCCAAACTACCATCACCTTCTCTTCTTAGATCTGAAACAAAGTTTAAAAGTAAAAAAAAAAGAATACTTCAACCTGGAATTGCAGATCATAATCAACTCCAGTTTTATGAAAAGCATCTTCATTTCTCAAGCCTGGAAAAACATGCAAGTTAAGGCAAGTAAATTTCTTTAAAAGATTTTGATTTGAAGTGGTAAATCAGTAATAAAGCAAAGAGTTTAAACAATGGTATTAATCAGTTGCAGGAAGAAATCATGTTTCAAAGAATAAGTTAGTTCTGGATTTCAAGTGGCAGACCAAAATCTATTCTCTGTTGCCTCAAATCCAAAACTGTAAGTAAAAGGAATATTGTTTGTTATTGATGAGTTAAGCAAACAAATACAACTAAGAATAACCAAAGATTTGTACTTGCAAGTTGCAGATCTAAGCTTCAAAAATTAAAAACAAAATTCCAGGCTTGAGTTCTCTGCAAATCCAGGTTTTACTGTCCTCTGTCTTCAATCCAATGTGAGCAATCTAGCCCTGAATTTGTTCTCTGTCTTGATGAATGCTTGAATGAATTGTCTTCTTTGACATGTGATGATTCTGGAATGTAAATTTGTTTACACATGTATGTATATATGTGATGCATGTCTGGAAACAGAACAAAGCTTGCTTTTGTTCATACATTCCTGATCTTAAAAACCTGTTTGAAATTAAAAATCATCCCACCCCAAACAAATTTATATTATAATTACTGAATGAAAGATGTTTATATGAGTATAACATCATTTTTAAATATAAATACAAGTTGAAATATTGATTTAATATTTCGATGTTTAAATATCACAGTGAAAATTTAAGTCAGGAAATTTATTTTCTGGAATTCATGTTTTGATTATATATATGAATTCGCAATTCAAAATGATGAATTTTTGATAATAATTTCAAGATTTTTTGTTTAGTTTTAAAGGCAATAGAAAATGTACAAAGTTTTCATGCAATTTTTATTCAAAGTTTTTATAGTATAAGAAATCAAATAAGTTTCCAAATTAGAATTATTAAATAAGATTTTAAAACATGTTTCAAGGTTTTAATGTTAAGGCTAAATGTTTTAAATTGTTTTGAAAAATAAACTGATTTTGAAATGATATGATGATAATGAATAAATTTCTAAGTATTTTCAAATGGATTTTAATAATATTTGAATTAAGAAGGTGATTACGGTAAGTGTATTGAACTTTAATTAATAAATATTTTTGTAAAAAAAATTCGAGCATTTAATTTAGATGATGAAATTAAGTAATGAATTTAGATAAAAAGGTTTATCTTAAATTGATTAAGATAGATAATTAAAGGTATAATTAATTGATTAATTTATTACAATAATTAATTAAATGTTTACTTACTTAATTACTTAAAGAATGATTTGTGAATGTTATTATTCTATGGTCAATAAATTAATGTAATGGATAATTAAAGGTTAATTAAGCAATAATTTAAAAGTTAATTAAATTGTAATTGCAGGGAAATTAATTTGTTGTTAATTATTAATTAACAGAGGAATAATTAATTAATAAAAGTAATTAAGATTTAATTAATTAACAATCAAGGGTTAATTACTTAATGCAATTAATTTAAGATTAATAAAGGGCAATTAATTAAAAGATAAATTCATTTATGAAAGTAAATTAAAGATAATTACTTTGTGTGGTTAATTAAAAGATAATTACTTTGTGTAATTAAATAAAAGCTAATTACTTGGTGAAAATTAATAAAGAATAATTAATTAAGATTTAATTAATCAGTTAAAGATAATTAATTAAAAGGCGAGTTAAATAATTAATGGTTAATTATCTAATAATTAAAAGTTGATGAATTATGATTAAAGGTTAATTAATTTATTATTAACGGTTAATTAATAAATGATTAAATAGTAATTAATCAAATTGATTGGTGATTAATTAATATTAACTAACCAGGATTAGTAATTCATAAGTAATTAATCTGATTCGAATAAATCAAACAATTAACTGATCTTACATATGGATGTTCGGATTCTATGTGATGATTGAATTGTTTGATATCCTTGATTGTGATGCTCTGTTTTGATTTAAACTATGTTTACTGTAATTTATTATCTGTGATATATGTACCTTTGATTTGTGAATCAAAGATAAGCGTTACAGTTTGTACCGCTTATCAAATATAAGCGTTATAGTTATACCGCTTATCAAATATATTGCTGTATTTGAATCTGTGCTGATTGATGATGTGGCACTTTTATTGTGTAAAACCCCTGGACCACACTTATACACACAAAAATGGATTGCACGTGGAAATGGGTTAAGTCAAAGAGTTTTTAAAGATTGATTTTTTGAATTCAAAATAGTTTTTGGAATTAGAATTGAAAGCTTTTGAAAATGAATGTCAAAGATAAAATTTATTTTTGAATAACTTGATTATTTTTGAAATTTGATTTAAATCTGAATCCCAAATTTGAAATTAAATTCTATTTATAATTTAAAGGGTTATACAAGTCTATTTGAGTTTTAAAACATTTTAAAAGTGTTGTTTTGGGACTTTAAATTTAACCCAAGATTTTTAACTTGTATAAATGAAATCGGATTTTTCCAGAACGAAAATTGTTCGTTTTCAAATAATAAAAGCTTTCACATAAGAAATGAACTTCCAACTTGTGTTAAAAGGAATTCAAGTTTGAAATAAAAATAGTTTTTCAAGTTATGAATAAATCTTTGGAAATGGGTTTGAAAGCTATAAGTTAAATCATTAATTTAAATGTTTAATTGAGTTAATCCAACTTGGAATGGAAATTGTTTTGAAATCTATGAATAGACCTTTGTGAAACTGGGTGAACTTTGTGAAACGAATCTTTTTGTTAAAAGATTTGACATGGTAATTTGTTTAACCATTTAAAAGAAAAGCTTTGGATTTTTAGGTTGTGACTTAATTAAAACCCTATATCCATATATTTTTAAATATTGCGCTCACTATTCGGTTTAGCCGGGAGAGGACCTTGTGTCATATAACCCATTCCGAATAGTGATACGACGTTATGGATTGCATTCGAAGACCAGTGTTAAAGACCGGGTGCCTTCGAGAACGATGGGATAACCCGTCGATTGACTCTGCACTGAGTTGCTCTGGTATAGAGTTCTCCCTAAGTGATGGGAAGTTCGATCGGGATTGTGGATACCCGGATTTGAAAGGGCTTCTTCGGAAGTGCCTTCGGTTCTGTTCGAACCCGGAACAAACTTGTATGGTTGTATGTCGGACATTACACTTTGAGATACTAAACTGATCTCTATCAAATACATTTCTTCTTGGTGGCGAAGAATTTATTCTCTTAGCTTAACACTGTGATGACCCGGAATTTGTAACAATTTAAATTTGAATAGTTAATTGATTTTAAAATATTTAAAGTTAATTTTAACTTGAATTTCAGGATATCAATATTTACTTGATGATTAAATCATTGAATTGTATAGTTTAAATATTGAATTTAATAATTGAAATTGGGTGAATTGTTGAATCCGAGATTCTAAGCCTGTTTAAAATAATTTGAAGGCTTATAAAATCTATAATGATGATACTGAAAATAATAGAATGGTTGAAATTTAATGTAAAGGTAATTTGTTCAATTTTAATAATATATCGTTTAAATTGGAATTTAAAAATAGCCTTCAGAGGCACAGTCTCGGAATTCGACGAAACCAGTTCCATTGGATCCGTAATATTGTATTATTGTCGGATTTCAATTTTCGTAATGTTGGAGTTGTCGTATTATCGTACGGTATGTAAAAAAGTTGATAGGATTTTGAGATATTTTGATAAAAATAATATATAAAAGTAAAATCAATTCAACACTAATCTTCTCCAATACGCTTCTCCAACTTTATATCACATCTACTCTCTTCCACCTCCTTTAGTGAAAACTCATGAAACGTGTATATAAAAAAAAATGGCGACCGAGTGTTGTATCCACGGCCGCGAAATCGAACGGAGTTCGATTGATTTCAACAGAGGAGGGATTGATCTCGCGATGTGAACTTGAGCGATTGTTGCTAGGGGGAGGAAGGTCAAGGCTGCGTTACGGTGTCGGTCAGGCTCTCGTGCGAAGCATCGGAGGGGCGACGAATTCAAGTGAGGTTTCGGTCAGGCGACTTGGTGGTTCGAGTTGTAGTGGGATCTGGGAAAGAAGATGTGGGCGACTGGATGAGGCATGCTCGCGGCTTTGGCTGGCGATGGGGTTCGTCGGGTTTGGAGGGGCGACGTTGAGGCCGTAGTTAGGGTGCTCTCACGATCATTTGCTGTGAGTAATTTGATTTTCTTTATTTTTATTTATTTCATCTTTGTTGTTTTAAACCCTAGGCTAAATAAAAAAAAGTAAAAGTAATAAAGGAAAATGGAATTGTTTAATCATTTATAAATCCTTTAAATTAAGTGCTTTTCAAACTTAAATCAAGACAGTTGATTGATTGTTAAACTAAGTATGTTAAATACATAAAAGATATTTAAGACTTAATTAGTTTATAAATAACGTTAAATGTTTTGTGATTTAGTATTTAACAAAAAGATGTTTACCTTAAGTATAATTCAGATTTGATAATTGATGAAATAAGTTGAAGATTAATTAAGTAATTGATTTGCAATTATTGATTGAGTAATTTGAAATTAGTGATTTACAAATGGGAATTAGGTTTTAGAAATTAACAGTGAAGGTTAATAATCAATAGCTAGGGAGTAATGAATTAAATCTCTTAGGAAAGTAATAAATTTATAATTCAATGAATGTAATTAATTGAATGAAGAGGATTTCCAATTGTGAAGCAACATTGAGAAAATCTCACTCTGTATGATTTTTTATTTAAATTTAAATGGTTTAATTTAAATAATCGATCGATTGATTGAGTTGATTGAATGTGTGCTAATGATCTAGTGACTTTTGTTTTGGTTGGTACTCAAGTTAATTTTTGTTTGACTCGAAGCATATGGATTTTAAATAGTTTGAACCTAAATCATAAATAAGAAAAAAAATCATTGTTAATAAGGGCTTAATGATCTGCGATTCATCAAATTAGAAGGGTAAATAAAATGGATAATTAATTAATTAAATCAATTTATGATTTGGATTAATTAATTTAGTAAGTAAGAGTTTGAATTAATTAAGTGAGGACTAAGTTAATTAATTAAGTTTAATTAATTTAGAAAAATCAATGGATGGTCTGAAGGGCAGTTACTCAATGTAATTAATAAAATATAATTACCTTGTAAAATTAATCAAGAGGTTAATTAAGATAATTAATTAAGGAGTAATTAATTTATTAATGAAGTAAATAAAAGAATAATTAATTACAGATTGAGATTCATCGGGAATGATTAATATTTGGGTTGAGTTAAAGCAATTAATTTAGACTAGAACAAATCAAAAACATAATTGGAAATCATTAATTTATATAATCAACGTTGCAATTAAAGATTGAATAATTAAGATGAATTAATCAAAGTGACCCATGAGAAATTAATTAAGAATTAGAGTAATTGATTATAGTTAATTAGTTTGTGAAATAATTAAAGATTACTCATTAATTTGGTAAGAATAAATAATGTAGTGGAATTAATTAAAGATAATCACTTGAATTTAATTGGAAAATAATTAATGCAGGGTGATTAATTAAGATTAAAAAACGATGGGTTGACTAATTAATTGATTTGGAATTAATTAATGTTAAATAAAGTAATCTTAGTGATTGAGGTTTGGAATTCAATTAGGATCAATTGAATTGATTTGTATGTGATTAAGCTTTGCTTATGGATGATTGAATGGTATTGGATGTTTTGAATATGTTGATATCTTAGATATGAAATGTTGTGTATTTCATTTGAATAACTTGGGTTAGGATAACATGAGTTTCGAAGAGACCGGGGTCGGGTATTAGAAGATACCTGAAACCACTTCGAATCTTTTATAAATTTATTTGTTAAATCAATACGATGAAATGATTAAGTGAATTGGCTTATTTTATCTAAGTTTGGTACTTAGAAATTAACGAGTGGAATAAGTGTTGTCTATAGTAAATTGTGAATGTGTTAAATTGATATATGTTACCCCGGGTTTAAATAAGTTGATTGTTTTGGTATTCTATGTTAGTTGGGTTTACTCACGCTGGTTACCAGCCTGACCCGGGTGTTACTTTGGTGTAATGCTCGGGTCAGACCGAGTATTACAGATTTTCAGGTAGGACGTTCTAGAGCTCAGGAGACGAGCTGGATGGCAAGTACGTATAGAGTATTTCCGCTGCAGTATATTATTATATATCCGAGACATGATTATTGTGTATATTGAGTGTCTATATATATGTGAAACTCTGATGCATATTAAATTTAATCGACAGATATAGTATTCTTTTGTAAACTGTTATTATTTATTATTATATTTTATCCGCTGCGTATGTGAGATGTTTGGTGTTTCTCTTCTTCTTCTTCTTCTATCTCTTTCTTCTTTTTCATAACTATCTAGAATTTTCGGGTTCTAAAATTCCGGGATGTTACATTTGGTATCAGAGCAAAAGGTTAAGCGAGAACCATGGCTCTGGTGAGGATTACTCATTAAACAGAGTCAGTAGTACTCGAGAATGAGTTGAGTGTATATATATATTTGAGAGCGTACTTGTTATTTCCTTATATAAAGGTTTTAAATGATTTTATATAAATGTATATTTTGATATATATAAAGCAGTATTTCCCTCTTATAAATATTAAGGTGATTGGTTGTTAATTATTGAATTAAAATTAAGAAGTAATATAATACAACAAACTGAAGTCTAGAATTGAAATTAAATTAAGTAAAAACAAAATACAACCAAATTAAAATTTAATGGATTGAAAATAAAACTCTAAATCTGGGCCCAGAATTTGAAAATTTTGTTTCAAAGTAATGAGAAATAATAAATGAGTATTATCTAAATAACTGGGACTTATTGCAAACAATGGGTTGTTTGAAGTTTGATTTGGATTTAAAACCAAGGGTGGTTTAAAATTTTAAAACATGGCTGGGAGGGCCAAGAAAAAATATGTATATATGTATGGATATACATGATATCAAAGATAATTTGAATAAACACCAAACGTTGAGTTTGAAATTTGGAATGGGATGTGATATCCAAGTGACAAGTTTTTAAGTGGGAAGATTATTATTGTGAAGTTTAAGGATTGAATGAGGTTGACTGGATTAAGTAAATCGAATTTAACTTGGGAGAAGTTAAATAAGTTTGAATGAACAACTTGAATTGGAAATTAACTTGAAAAGTTAAATGGTTGATTTGAATTGGGAATTTGTGTGATCTCAAAACGGGTTTGAGATTTAAAAATTGAAATGGATGGACGTTTTAAAATAAATTAGATGATATCATCCTATTGTTAATAAAAATCTTTAAATTCAGAATGGAATTGTATAAATAAAATAAATTTGAATAATTGAATTGTAAAATAAACTTGTTTAAGAACTGGCGTCAAACTGGAAGATAAAATTGAGTAATAAATTAAATTTTGAAATAAAATAAAATTGTATTGAGCTCTTATTTAAATCTTGAAATATATAAGTAAAGATAATTTGAAATGAAGAATTGGACTCAGAAATTTAAGATTGTTTAAAATTTTTAAATAAAAGTTAATTTGGTTTAAAGAGTTAAATCAACCTTTGAGAATTTAACTCGAATTTATATAATTCGAGATGGTTTAAAACTGGGATTGGAATTGAATTAGTTCAAATTGAATTTGGTTTGAATTAATTGGATTAGTGATTGAAGATGTATAAGTTTAAAATTTAAATGGGAAATTAAATTGGATTATATTGAAATGATTTGAATTTGAAATGGGTTCAATTGATAATAATTCAGATTGATTGGAATAATTTGAAATTATAATTAAAGTTGAACGGGATTAAAATCAAATGGAAGTGTACATTGAATTGTTGGGGTAGTGAACAGTTTGACTCTTGACTATTTTCAATATGAATTGTTTTAATTTAAACTTATTTTTTCTCCCAAGTTATTAAATACATACAACCTTTCTTTTTTTAAAGCCAAATTATTTTATACTTGTTTTACAATTATTTTTGGATTTAACCATTTTTCAACTGTTTTCTAAACTAATTACTATTTTTCAATTATGTTACAAATTATTTACTATTTACAACTATTTTGCAATTATCTAAAATTTCTGAAACTATTTAACTATTTTCCAACTATTTTACTATTCTTCAACTATGTTACAACTATTTTACTATTAGTTAACTGTTATATAGCTATTTTGCAAACTATTAATTATTTTTCAACTACTTATCTATTTTTAAAAATTTTCAAGCTATTTTCTAAACTGGTCGGAGTTCAAATTGTTATTGATTTATATACCCAACTGAGATAAGAATTGAAGTGATAGTCCAAGGCAAATGTGAATAAGTGAATGAAAATTTAAGTGAATGTGAATGGAAAGGAAATTGATTTGGCTAACGATCAATGAAGTTAAATACGTAGGGTGTATGTATAATATTCTATTCGCATATTGATTTGATCCAGATATGAGCACAGAATTTCGAGATAATTTATCGATCCGAGTTGGGATTTTTCACTCAATTTTCGACGGAGAACCTAGATATGGATTGTTGATCGGTTCAGGGTATTCTCTATCATAGTTATAGCTATGAAAGGAGAATGACGGTTTCTGATCAATAAACCAGATCTAAGTCCGAACTAGGAAGTCGGGTGGACGATACTAGTTCGGAAGTGAAATTATGTGATCGAGTGAGCGATCAGATTGGTAGTACGGATAATAAGTGTGCATCGTACGAATTTGAATGAAATTGATATTGGAAGGAGTAATCAAATTGGGATATTTGGTTTTGAATAAACAAAGTTGTATATCTTTGTTATATAAGATAAATCTCCCCTTGTTGAATTTACTGCTGGAAGGAAAAGGATTTTTGAAGATGTTTGAAGTATAAAAGGGATTTTATACAAGTTTGAAATGATCCAAGTTTTAAAAATTATATATATTTTTGAATATATATAAAGGATCTTATGAGGATTTTGGAAAAGGTTTTGAGAACCTTTGGTTTTGGAAAGGCTTTTGATTTTTGGGTAAAATAAATATTGGAATTTGGAAAGCCTAGTTTGAGAATTATCGATTTTGGAATAATCGATTTTGTGTAAAGGAGCCTTGTATGAGATCATACTAGATGTATGATTTGAAAGATACTATATGTATAGTATAAAGTGTTTTGATGATGGCTCTGGGGAAAAAGGCGCTCCCTTGGAATGAACTTCTCAGGAGTGCCACTGGGTGGTGCTGCCTTGAGCCCCAGAGGGGGTTCTAAAGTTGATCCTGTGAGGAGTCCGAACAAACTAGTTCCTGAGGATTATTGGGTAGCGAAAGTCGATGGCGTTGATGCCTACAGGGGCATTTGGGTTATGCTGTGACGATAGTGTAACTCGATGTCACTACGATCTACTGTGGTGATCATAGAGAAAATCGTGTGGAGGGTGAGTGTCAACGGTCTACATTTGATTTTGTCGGGATGGCAACGCAACATCGGTAGACTGCGATCTATGGTCAAGTGGAGTGGAGAAGTTTCATTTTTGACAGTGAAATTCGATGGCGCTAATGCCTCAGCTATATAGGTTTTTGTTATGATAGCTATGTAACCCCAGTTGTAGCTGCGATCTGCAGTGGGTTCCATGGCATAATTGAGGGGCGCGGATGCCTACAATTATCTGTGAATTTTGTCGGGACGACAACGTAACCATCGGGTTAACTGCGACCATAGATGGGTGTGATGATTTCCAGAGCATCCACACCAAAGATATTTCCTCTATTTTCAAAAACTGTTTTCTATATTTTTTAAAAAATTATTTTCTATGTATTTTCATTGGATATTGAAAACGGGTTTACCAAGTACTTATAGATTTTCAGTTCTACGCCTGATCAATGTATGACTGAATTTCTGTGAGAACAAGGATGGACTGGTTGAGACATCGAGTTATAAAAAGTATTTTTCATAAAAAGCTATTTTATTAAGTATGATTTGAATTTAAAAGCATTTCTAAAATTTTCAAATAAAGATGTTGGAATTTTGGAAAATAAAGGAAATCCAAACTGGAATTTTACTGAAGTGAACTTGTAATTAAAATCGAACATTGATTTAGAAGTTGAAAGTAAGCTAATTGGCTGAATAATTATTTGGTTGAGTATATTAATAAAATTTAACTTGGTTAAACAGATGGATTGCAGGTTGATAATGGGTTTGAGAATGAATTCGAGTTTTAAAGAGAATTCGAGTTAGATTTGAAAGTGAAATAAATTAGAAGAGATGTTGTAAAAATAAAAATAAAATAGAGTTGGATTGAAAAATGTGATGGTTTGAATTACAAATAAAATTCAAGGTTGATTTGAATAATATTTAATGATTATAATAGAAATTATTTGAACTGCAAACAAAACCCAGATGAGGAGAACGAAATTGAGAATGGCTTTGTATTAATAAAATAGATTCGCAAACAAATTCAGTAAGTAAATCTAAAAAAATAAAATTAAAATGGGTTAATTGAATTAAATAATAAATGGATGAAGTCTGATTGAATTAAAACTAAATCAAGTTGTGATTGGAATTGGATTATCAGACTGAACTTAAATTTGGTGGTATATTAATTTGGAGTATAAATAATTTAAGTATGTTCTTGGATATTATTTTGATAAATTGAGAAGGTGAGTTTGAAATTAAAATTTAAAATGGATGGGATAACTGAATTTAATGGAAGTTGCTTAAATGAGAATCAAATAGAAGCAAACTTAAGTTTGATGTCGGAATAAGATAAAGTAAATTAACTTAAGTTTAACATTCATGGAAGCTTGGCTTCGAATAAGAGTGAAAGCACATTAAAAGAAAGCTTGGATTAAATTAAGTTGGAAATGGTCATTAATTTATAAGCTTGAATGAGCAAAGTCTAATAAATTGTTTTGGATGAATCCAGAGCTGAAATAAAATGAAATGCAATGAATGGTTCGTAAATAATTTAGAAAAGAAATGGAATTAAATGCAGAATGGGTTGAAATTAATTTAAAATAGTTATAAACTAAATAAATACTCTATTAAGCGAATATTGTCGAATTTGGATAGAATGAATCGTCGTATGACGTGAATAAAAGTAGTTAAATTTCTGTGAATTGATAGGGACTAAATAAATTGGTTTTAGAATTTAAAAAGTGAATATGAGCTCGTTTGGATTAAAAATCAATGGAATATACGAAATTCAGTTGCAAGCCATTAAAATTGAATGAAATGGCATATGAATTGATTGAAAGCAATTGAATCAGCTTTAAAGTTATATAAATCGCTTATGGAAAGCATTTTGGTGCTTGTTGCTTATGATATACATGTGTTTAACTATTGAATATAAGTGAAATGCAAATAAATTTTCTATATATGGCACTTACATATTTAAATTGAGTAAGGACAGGTACCTGAAGGCCGTTTGGCTGGATTTGGACGCGATATATGCTAAAATAAGTAAGCCGCATGCTTAAAATGCTAAATAAGGTACGCCTACGCAATAAAAATAGGAAATATGAACGGTTTTTCCTTTTTCCGACCGTGTGGGTCGATGTATATATATATTTATATCTCTTGTCAAATTTCAAAAGCTCCTCCGTACAAAGGAGACTCTGCCAAAAAAATTCGGAAATTTTGGGAGTTAGAAAATTTTTGGTAAATTTTGAGAAAAATATGGTTAACCGTCGATTTCAAATTGGAAAACTAATGTAAATTAGTAGATGAAACTAATGTGAATTAGTTATAAATGAGAAATAAAATTTAATATTCATAATTGAAGACGAATTGAATTCGCATGAAATGGGAAAACTAATTTGCATAGAAGTATATGTGAAAACTTCTGTAAGAAAAGTACAAATGATTTGAAGGGTTACAATTATATATTGTTGCCAAATAAGATATGCAGGTATTAAAAAGGGGAAAAGAAATTTGGATTTGATTCCAAAAGATAAATGTGAATTGCCCAACAAAAAGGTATGTATTTTAATTTCTGTATGAATTGGATTGGGTTTTTGATCTAGCCACTTGGCTTTTGTTTTCTTTTTAGAATTTAGGAGCCCATAGAGGCCTTTTGTAGTAGTACCGAGCTAGCCGCACAAAGGAGACGCTGGCAAAAAATTTCGGGAATTTAGGGAGTTAGAAAAATTTGAGAAAATTTTAAATTGAAATTTAGATGATTGAGCAAAAAGGGTATTGTTTGAGACCATAGAAGGTTTTAGGAAGTTGGATAAGGTGATAGTGGGCCTTTAATAAAAGACGGTTGGTAAGAAGTTGAATTGTGAGTTTTGGAAAAAGTAAACGGTATTGGTCTATTCTCCCTAGTTAGTAATTTCAGGACGAAATTCTTTTAAGGGGGGAGGAATGTGATGATCCGGAATTTTTAACAATTTAAATTTGAATAGTTAATTGATTGTAAAATATTTAAAGTTAATTTTAACTTGAATTTCAGGATATCAATATTTACTTGATGATTAAATCATTGAATTGTATAGTTTAAATATTGAATTTAATAATTGAAATTGGGTGAATTGTTGAATCCGAGATTCTAAGCCTGTTTAAATAATTTGAAGGCTTATAAAATCAATGATGATGATACTAAAGATAATAGAATGGTTGAAATTTAATGTAAAGGTAATTTCTTTAATTTTAATAATATATCGTTAAAATTGGAATTTAAAAATAGCCTTCCGAGGCACAGTCTCGGAATTCGACGAAACCAATTCCATTGGATCCGTAATATTGTATTATTGTCGGATTTCAATTTTCGTAATGTTGGAGTTGTCGTTTTATCGTACGGTATGTAAACGAGTTGATAGGAGTTTGAGATATTTTGATAAAAACAATATATAAAAGTAAAATCAATTCAATAGTAATCTTCTCCAATACGCTTCCCCAACTTTATGTCACATCTACTCTCTTCCACATCCTTTAGTGAAAACTCACGAAACGTGTATATAAAAAAAATGGCGACCGAGTGTTGTATCCATGGCCGCGAAATCGAAAGAAGTTCGATCGATTTCAACAGAGGGGGGATTGATCTCGCGATGTGAACTCGAGTGCTCGTTGCTAGGGGAGGAAGGTCAAGGCCGCGTTAGGGTGTCGGTCAAGCTCTCGTGCGAAGCAACGGAGGGGCGACGACTTTCAAGTGAGGTTTCGGTCAGGCGACTTGGTGGTTCGAGTTGTAGTGGGATCTGGGGAAGAAGATGTAAGCGACTGGATGAGGCGTGCTCGCGGCTTTGGCTTGCGATGGGGTTCGTCAGGTTTGGAGGGGCAACGTTGAGGCCGTAGTTAGGGTGCTCTCACGATCATTTACTGTGAGTAATTTGATTTTCTTTATTTTTATTTATTTCAGCTTTGTTGTTTGAAACCCTAGGCTAAATAAAAGAAAGTAAAAGTAATAAAGGAAAATGGAACTGTTTAATCATTTATAAATCCTTTAAATTAAGTGCTTTTCAAACTTAAATCAAGACAGTTGATTGATTATTAAACTAAGTATGTTAAATACATAAAAGATACTTAAGTAATTGATTTAGTATTTAAAAAAAAAGATGTTTACCTTAAGTATAATTCAGATTTGATAATTGATGAAATAAGTTGATGATTAATTAAGTAATTGATTTGCAATTATTGATTGAGTAATTTGAAATTAGTGATTGCAAATGGGAATTAGGTTTTAGAAATTAACAATGAAGGTTAATAATTAATAGCTAGGGAGTAATGAATTAAAATCTCTTAGGAAAGTAATAAATTTATAATTCACTGAATGTAATTAATTGAATGAAGTGGATTTCCAATTGTGAAGCAATGGTGAGTAAATCTCACTCTGTATGATTTTTTATTTAAATTTAAATGGTTCAATTTAAATAATCGGTTGATTGATTGAGTTGATTGAATGTGTTCTAATGATCT
This sequence comes from Allium cepa, assembly GCA_030765085.1. NCBI lineage: Eukaryota > Viridiplantae > Streptophyta > Magnoliopsida > Asparagales > Amaryllidaceae > Allium > Allium cepa. The sequence continues at coordinate 593,518,285 of CM060937.1, forward strand.
AGTGACTTTTGTTTTGGCTCGTACTCGAGTTAATTGTTGTTTGACTCGAAGCATATGGATTTTAAATAGTTTGAACCTAAATCATAAATAAGAAAAAAAATCCATTTTTAATAAGGGCTTAATGATCTGTGGTTCATCAAATTAGAAGGGTAAATAAAATGGATAATTAATTAATTAAATCAATTTATGATTTGGATTAATTAATTTAGTACGTAAGATTTGAATTAATTAAGTTAGGACTAAGTTAATTAATTAAGTTTAATTAATTTAGAAAAATCAATCGATGGTCTGAAGGGCAGTTACTCAATGTAATTAATAAAATATAATTACCTTGTAAAATTAATCAAGAGGTTAATTAAGATAATTAATTAAGGAGTAATTAATTTATTAATGAAGTAAATAAAAGAATAATTAATTACAGATTGAGACTCATCAGGAATGATTAATATTTGGGTTGAATTGAAGCAATTAATTTAGACTAGAACAAATCAAAAACATAATTGGAAATCATTAATTTATATAATCAACGTTGCAATTAAAGATTGAATAAGATGAATTAATCAAAGTGACCCATGAGAAATTAAATAAGAATTAGAGTAATTGATTATAGTTAATTAATTTGTGAAATAATTAAAGATTACTCATTAATTTGGTAAGAATAAATAATGTAGTGGAATTAATTAAAGATAATCACTTGAATTTAATTGGAAAATAATTAATCCAGGGTGATTAATTAAGATAAAAAAATGATGGGTTGACTAATTAATTGATTTGGAATTAATTAATGTTAAATGAAGTAATCTTAGTGATTGAGGTTTGGAATTCAATTAGGATCAATTGAATTGATTTGTATGTGATTAAGCTTTGCTTATGGATGATTGAATAGTATTGGATGTTTTGAATATGTTGATATCTCTGATATGAAATGTTGTGTATTTCATTTGAATAACTTGGGTTAGGATAACATGAGTTTTGAAGAGACCGGGGCCGGGTATTAGGAGATACCCGAAACCACTTCGAATCTTTTATAAATTTATTTGTGAAATCAATATGATGAAATGATTTAAGTGAATTGGCTTATTTTATCTAAGTTTGGTACTTAGAAATTAACGAGTGGAATAGGTGTTGTCTATAGTAAATTGTGAATGTGTTAAATTGATATATGTTACCCCGGGTTTAAATAATTTGATTGTTTTCGTATTCCATGTTAGTTGGGTTTACTCACGCTGGTTTCCAGCCTGACCCGGGTGTTACTTTGGTGTAATGCTCGGGTCAGACCGAGTATTACAGATTTTCAGGTAGGACGTTCTGGAGCTCAGGAGACGAGTTGGATGGAAAGTATGTATAGAGTATTTCCGCTGCAGTATATTATTATATATCCGAGACATGATTATTGTGCATATTCAGTGTCTGTATATATGTGAAACTCTGATGTGTATTAAATGTAATCGACAGATATAGTATTCTTTTGTAAATTGTTATTATTTATTATTATATTTTATCCGCTGTGTATGTGAGATGTGTGGTGTTCCTGTTCTTCTTCTTCTATCTCTTTCTTCTTTTTCATAACTATCTGGAATTTTCGGGTTCTAAAATTTCGGGACGTTACAAACACCCTTCTCTGAGACGTACGATCTCAGAGGTTATGTAGTTGATATTTATCAGTGATATACTGCCGAATTTGGTAATGTGGCATGCTGACTACTGCTGTGTATCACTTGTTGATCAAAGAATGGCTTTTGCGTAAAGCGTAGCTTTGTGGACGAGACTGCATCAAGACCTCACACCCTGGAAATGGTCGAAACAGGAAAGATGCGGCAAGGTTATGAGGGTCGCTCCCTTTAGGGTTTGTCATTCCCTTCTGGAAAAGGGTGGTTTCACGGTATGGAGCCCGGATACTTCAGTCATGTGGATACTGCAGATCTATTACTTTGTGATTGCTTTGTGGTTGTTGGTGTCGAGCGCTTGGATAAAGGTCCCAAAGGACCGGGGGATGGCACGCTCGTGTAGTAGTTACCTAGTTACAGAGGTAACCCGGCCTTGTGTTGGCAGAGAGCTGGTTAAGCCCTCGGGACGTCCCGCCAGAGGCGTACACATGGACAGTAGGAAGTTCCTTAGCCTGACCATTTGTTGGAAATCCAATCAAAACAATACGCGCCCTGTATAGTTTTAGTTGTATAACCTGCCATGGAATATGGTGGTAACTTGCTATTGAACATGGTAGCTATAGTAGGCATAAGTGCGAAATGCCTATGCTGGCTAGGTTTTATATTATACTTTCGAAATGGTATTTATGCACTATGCACTGGTAATAATATCAAAGAAATTTTCTCGTATGAAGCATATTTGATTTTCATAAGGAGAAATCTCCTCCAAGTTTGCGTTTGCATTGTGTGTATGGCAGAAGGCCTTATGGTAGTTTCATTTTCCAAAAAGCATTATGTTTAATTTCAAATCCTTTGTTGTTTGTTTTAAAAAGACCAAACTGCTTTTATTTGCTCATACCAGTCCCACAACTGACCTGGAGTTTATTGTTCCTTTCATAAAATCTGGGTGCCCACTATTTTCCAACACGGGCAGTCTAGAGTTGGGTTTTTCAGATAATCAAATAGCAGGTGTAGGTTCGATAGCTTCCAGCCTTAGGACTTGGTAATCGCATTTGGATCGAGTTGCTTCTCTTCATCTTGATTTGGGAGTTCGATCTATTTTCTGGATTGGTGCCTTGGAGATGGAGTTACAGTTCTGGAGTTCTCTCTCGAAGACCATATTGGAGATTTTGTTCCGTTGTTGGTGTTATCTTTTCTTTCCGCTGCTATTTTCTTGTCTCATATCTTTGATGTATATTCATTGTATCATTCTGTTATATCATATTGTATCGGATATTGTATCAATGTCGTATATGATATATTTATTCTTTTTCTTCCACTGTGTTGTACTTAATGTGTTATAAGCTCTGGCGAACCAGATTCAACGTTTGGAACTGCGACATTTGAATACGAGTGTCGTATTCGGTGCCGATTTTCGAAGGTGGAGTCAGGGTTGCTACATTTGGTATCAGAGCTAAGGGCTAAAACTTTAGCTCAGGAGTATAACACATTAAGTAGCTCATTAGAGATTGGGTGAAGTATACCCTAGAATGAGTAATCCCTAAGATATTCGTTCGAATGCCTCAGTAAATTCTCTTACTATTCACTGATAGTGAGTATGAGTGCGAGAAGGGAACGAGATAGGGGATAGGGGAGTACCACTACAAATGGTCAATACCCTAAAAATAGTGGAAACAACTTTTCTCTATCGATCTCTTTTGATTCGATTCCAAAAAATTCTTTTGATTGCTTCGTGACAGCTCCAGAAAGAAGTTTCGGTGTGATGGTGGCCCTACGAATCGTTGTAGAAAATCCTTACTTCGTATCTTCATCGGTTTCTTATCAACTATTCGATCTAAACTTTAATGAATTTGAAACTGAAAATTTTAAATAAGTTGGAAATTTTAAATTGAGTTAAATTGGTTAATAAAATATGAGGCTAAATTTGAATTACATTAATAAAACGATGTCGGTTAAAACCAAATTTGGAAATTCTATTGTAATTTCTTGCGTATATCAAAGTTCGAAGAGGGACAAGTTATATATACTTTGGATATTTCGACTTGAATTTGGAATCCATATCTAGCGTTCGAGGATTATGGAAGATTAAATCCATTTATCTATTCTCTGGGATCCGATATATTCTACGAACGATTAGTTATCCCTTCGAACTAATCAATGCCCTTGCATATTCGTAGACCGGTGGACCCGAATATCTTTTGAAACAATTGTATGAGTTTGTTCTCATATTATTGATATTCTGATTTGGTAAGCCAAATACAGAATCGATATCTAGTTTGATTTGGAAAGATATTTCTTTGTCTATCATCTATTCTTTGTTGTCTCCCTTGCAAATTTCGGGGACGAAATTTTTTTAAGGGGAGAAATCTGTAACATTCCTGAAAATTTACCAAGTTTAATTTGGCGATTGAATTAATTTTTTTGAAAATAAATTGTGAAATAATTTGAGATTTCTAAAATAGACAAATAATTTTTGATTATAAATTGAAATTTAATTAGAAATTTAAGCATAAGTATCTTATCAATAAATATTGGGTTTAGAAAAAATAATTTATATATTTATATAAATGAATTATAATTAGAAATTTAATTAAAATATAAGGACAACTATTTCATAAAAAATTATTGAATTTCAAAATAAAATGTATTTAAAATAAAATCGAAATTAAAAGCTTGAGATTAATAAAAAGATAATGATAGTTGTTTTCTGAATTTTTAATTATATTAATATTTGGAAGTTTTAATAAAAAGAAAAAAATTAGTGTACTCATTTTCAAAATGTTATTTTTAAGTTAAATTTTCATATATGAATAAAAGTGATTAATTGTTAATATGAAATCAAGGTATTGAAATTCATTCTTTTCTTTTTGTAAAGTTCTACAAAAATAAATAATGAAAAAATGTATGAATGCAAATTGTATAAATATATAAGTGCATAAATATATTGAACAAAATTAAAGGTTGCAATGTGAAAATCAATTGGGATATAATTTTGTTTGTGTAAATAAAAAAATATAAAAGGAAAATGTAATTAAGAAAAATACATATATAAGATCATAAACATAAGAGAAGTATAAAATAGATATTGCATGTTTTGTAAATTGAAATAAAATAAGGTTTGAAACACAAAATATAAATAATTCAAATAAGGGGTATGTTTATTTATAAAATAGATATGATATAAAAATTTATTAAATTTTTTTCTTTTGTCTTTGTAAAATTATAAATATTAAATATATATATGTAAAGTGCAATATTGTATAAGTGTTAGATCTCGTAATCATTTGTTTTTACACATGACATTCAATATATTTAACTGAATAAAATAATAGAATTTAAAATTTATAGAAACTTTTGAGCTCCTCCATATGCAATCATATAACTTTTTACCCAAAACTGAAAATATACAGTAAAAAGATTTGAGTATCACAAATCCAAACTACCATCACCTTCTCTTCTCAGATCTGAAACAAAGTTTAGAAGTAAAAAAAAGAAGAAGACTTAAACCTGGAATTGCAGATCATAATCAACTCCAGTTTTATGAAAAGCATCTTCATTTCTCAAGCCTGGAAAAACATGCAAGTTCAGGCAAGTAAATTTATTTAAAAGATTTTGATTTGAAGTGGTAAATCAGTAATAAAGCAAAGAGTTTAAACAATGGTATTAATCAGTTGTAGGAAGAAATCAGGTTTCAAAGAATAAGTTGGTTCTGGATTTCAAGTGGCAGACAAAAATCTATCCTCTGTTGCCTTAAGTCGAAAACTGTAAGTAAATGGAATACTGTTTGTTATTGATGAGTTAAGTAAACAAATGCAACAAAGAATAACCAAAGATCTGTACTTGCAAGTTGCAGATCTAAGCCTCAAAAATTAAAAAAAAAATATCCAAGCTTGAGTTCTCTGCAAATCCAGATTTTACTGTACTCTGTCTTCAATCCAATGTGAGCAATCCAGCCCTGAGTTTGTTCTCTGTCTTGATGAATGCTTGAATGAATTGTCTTCTCTGATATGTGATGATTCTGGAATGTAAATCTGTTTACATATGTATGTATATATGTGATGCACGTCTGGAAACAGAACAAAGCTTGCTTTTTTTTCATACATTCCAGATCTTAAAAACCTGTTTGAAATTAAAAATCATCCCACCCCAAACAAATTTAGATTATAATTACTGAATGAAAGATGTTCATATGAGTATAACATCATCTTTAAAAATAAATACAAGTTGAAATATTGATTTAATATCTCGATGTTTAAATATCACAGTGAAATTAAATTTAAGTCAGGAAATTTATTTTTTGGAATTCATGTTTTGATTATATATATGAATTCGCAATTCAAATCGACGAATTTTTGATAAGAATTTCAAATTTTTTTGTTCAGTTTTAAAGGCAATAGAAAATGTACAAAGTTTTCAAGCAATTTTTGTTCAAAGTTTTTAAAGTATAAGAAATCAAATAAGTTTCCAAATTAGAATTATTAAATAAGATTTTAAAACAAGTTTTAAGGTTTTAATGTTAAGGCTAATTGTTTTAAATTGTTTTCAAAAATAAATTGATTTTGAAATGATATGATGATAATGAATAAATTTCTAAGTATTTTCAAATGGAGTTTAATAATGTTTGAATTAAGACGGTGATTATGGTAAGTGTATTGAACTTTAATTAATCAATATTTTTGTAAGAAAAAAATTCGAACATTTAATTTCGATGATGAAATTAAGTGTAACATCCCTGAAATTTTAGTTAAGATAATTTGGCAACTAATTTAAAATTTTGAAATTACGTTGCAAATTTAATTATGAAATAAAAAAAATTTAGAATAAATAAAAAAATTTGGATTACAAATAGAACTTGAAAGTTAAAAGCTTATTTATAAAAGATAAGTACACATTATAATCATAAAAATATTGCATAATTACTCATACATAGCTTAAATAACATATAAAAAAAAGAAAGTAACATTTGTAAATCATTAATAAAGCAATAAAAACATTTGTAAACATGTTAATATATGTTAAAGACATTTGTAAATACATGTGCATAGGTGTAAGTTAATTAGAACAATAAATGGACAAATGTCAATACTCTTTTGATAATTTAATTTAAAATCAAACTGTAAAACAATAAGAAGAAGAGTTTTATTTTCAGCTGAACCTTTTCTTTATTTAAACAAAATGAATACAAAACAAAGATAAAAAAGAAAGACATAAAAACTGTAAAATCTGAAAATGAGAAAAAAAGAAGGAAACCTGGAAAATTTAAATCAGAGGCAAGAAGCAACATGATGTAAAACTTCAACTAGCAAAACTGGAAATCAACCGCAGGAAGATTTATTTCAACATGCAAAGAAGAATTCAGATTAAAATTCAAGAGAATTCAAGAGCAATTGAATAAGCCTGGAAACAGAATCATTCTTTGTTCTTTGAGGTGAGTAAATGATTTTTTTTAAAAGCTTTTTTTAAATCTTGAATTTCATCTTGTTCTTGTGTATGAAATCATGATGACTTGTCTGGATTCTTGGATTTAAATTAATCCATGTTCATTTTCTTTTATTTGAATGCCCGTGATGATGAAATGGTCTCTGTGTGATAATAATAGACAACAATTTCTCAATAAAATTCAATAATTCAATTTTTAATCCAAATTAGCTTATGATTTGTAAACAAAAGTTGTTTGATATCATGTAATCTTTCATCTAAAAATAATTATAAGTTTTTAAAATGAATAATTAGCTCAAATTTTTAAATTTACAGTAAATTCTTAATTTGGGTCAAAAATTAATCAAACCATTTTAAGTTTTTATTACATAATTGAATTCGTGATGCAAAACCATGAAATTTTAGGGTTGTGTCATGATTTTTAGTTTAGTAATTAGTGTGAATTCTTGGTTTGTCTATTTTGGACAAATCAGCCAATCGGTGGTGAACGACGGCGAACTGAGCAACGTGGTTGAGCATGAAGGTCGAGGGGATGTTGGAGTTCATCAGAAAAATACTTTGGGAATTTATTGATGAGTGTGATGGCAGAGAATCGATGGGGCATGGTTTTATACCCTGTATTTGTCGTCAAAGTTTATTTGGGGATTGTGGCGTCGAGGTGCAACCGGAGGCGATCACGAGTGGTTCTGGAGATGCTGGGGAGCGAGGTGTAGCTGCGGTTATGATGGCTGGGTTTCTCGAGGCTGGATTTGCCATGGAGGGTCGACTTTCTGGTGATGGTTGTTTCGAGCCAAAGGGTTTAGCGGTCGAATTTTGATGCTCGATTGAATTGGGTTTTCTAGGTGTCGCGAGTGATTGCCGTGGTCGAGAGTGAAGTGTCGGAGACTGGAGTGGAGTTCGTCGACGTTCGGCGTCGTGGTGCACGTCAATGTGCACGGTTTCGTGCAACTGTTGTTTGGTTTTGGGAAGGTGGGTGGGAGCTCGAAGTTTACTTCGTGTATCTGATGTTATTTCTCGAAGCAGGAGAAGGGGTGGGGAGCTCGGGACAGACTCGGGTACTTGTAGTGGATTGCTCCCGTTTTTTGTTGAGCAGGTTTTAGTTTTTAACAGCAAATGTTCAAAGAAAATTTTAAACAAGGGAATTTGATTTTAAAATTGTTTCCCAGTTTTTAAAACAAAAGTAAAACAAGATTTTACTTAGAAGATATATTTGTTCCCAAACATAAGTTTTGATAAGTTATATATTGAAATATAAAGTTTATTTTAAAGATCTAAAAGTAGATTTTTTTTTCAAAATGATTTTTATATTTAAATTTATTTAATAACTTAGAAAAGTTTCAAAGATTTAAATATAAATTTGAATGTTCTAATTGATTAATTTCTAAAGTTTTTTGTTATAAATAAAGTTAAATGATAAAGATTTAGAGATCAACTGAAATAAAGATTATCTTAAGTAATTTAAAATTTAGATTGATAAAATATAAACAAATGTGTGGAGATAATTGGAATTATTCAATCATTATTAATAATTAAGTGTTATTGGTTAATATAAATGATTTAATTAAGATAATGATTTTCTTAATTAAGGATCCTTTTAATATAAAAGTTAAGAAATTATTTAATTAATTTTAAATGATTAGTTAGGTAATTAACTAAGTAGTTAATTAGTGAGTAATTAAAGATAATCACTTTGGAGTTAATTAAGTGAAGTTACTCGGTGAAGTAATTAAGTAATTAATTACTGGAGGTAATTAAGTAAAGAATAATTATTTAAGAAAGCCATTAGAAGTTAATTACTTTATGAAAATAATTAGGAGAAAGTGATTAAGAGTTAATCATTTGTTTTATTAATTAAAGAATTAATTAATATAATTAATTAAAGGTTTAAATTTATTCATTAATTGAAGACTAATTAATTTATGAAAGGATTAAGAGTAATTAATAAAGTGATTAATTACTTGTTGGATAATTAATTAGAAAGGGTTTGATGAGTGGAAGTAATAATTAATTAAATAATTAATTAGTAATTAATAATTAGTTTATGTGATTTGTTAATTAAGGTAATGAATTTGAGAATAATTAATTAACTAAAGAATTTAATTAAAGGCTAATTAATAAATTAATAATTGAAGGTGAATTAATTCCCTATTTATTAAGGTAATTAATTAAGATAAATTAATTGCTAGTTAATTTGTGGTTAACAACAATAAGTGATTAAGAATAATCACTAATTTTAATTAATTAAGTGTAATTAATTAATGTGATAAATTAGCTAAAGTTTAATTAATTAATAAAGGTAATTAAGGGATGATTACTGATTAAGGCTTAATCCATTTTTGGAATAAATTAAGAATAATTAATTAAATGGTTTGTAATTAATTAAAATTAATTAACCAAGATTTGTGACTAATCTGATTTGAATTATTCAGATAATAAATTGATATTACTTATGGATGTTGGATTGGATGATTTAATTATTGGATATCCCTGATATATGATGCTTTGTGTTATGAATTATCCAGATTTGTGTTGTGATCTGTGATATAATTTATTTATCTGTTATGTGATTTATTACCTACGATGAACTTATATTATTCATCCATGATCTGTAATAAAGATAAGCGCTATAGATTATACAGCTTATTGATATTTTTGTGTTTGAATCTGTAATGGTTGATGTTATTGCACTATTGTGTAAAACCCCTGGACCACACTATACACACACAAATATGGATTGCACGTGGAAATCAGTTAAGCCACAGATTTTTAAATAGTTTTGAATTTGAATTTGAATTTAAATGGTTTTGGAAATGGATTGGGTTTAAGGTGAAAAAACTTTGAAAGGAATTTCAAAGATAAAAGTTATTTTTTTGAATAACTTGATTTAGTTTTCCAATTTGATTTAAAATATGAATTCAAAATTTGAAATTGAATTCTATTGATGATGTAGAAAGATTATACAAACTATAAATGTGTTTATATGGGTTAGACTATTTTAAAAGTATGGTTTTGAAAATTTGAATTTAACCCAAGTTTATATTTGAAAGGCCTTAACCCGTGCAAATAAAATCAGGTTTTCTGAAACGGAAACAAGTGGTTTCAAATAATAATTATGATGAAAAGATTTCAAGTTTGAAATAGAATGGCTTTGAAAACTATAACTGAATATTTGTGAAAGATAGTTGAACCCTATTTTGAAATTGAAGAAGATTTCTAAATGGTGTATCTTTTAAAAGATTGAAAACGGGAATTGCTTTGAAAGTTATGAATGAATCTTTGGAAATTGTTTTGAAAGCTATGAAATGAGTCTTTGATTTAAAGACCGGATGAGTTAGTCCAATTTGTATTGGCGAACCTTGTTTTAAAGGGGCCTTAAAAGTGAATATTTTGTTTAAAAGATTTAAATGTGGAAATTTTTTAAACCATTGAAGGTTTTTGAAATGAATCTTTTTGTTTAAAAGATTGGAAATGGCAATTTTCCTTAACCATTTGAATGAAAGGTTTTGGGCTTTAAGCTGTGATTTAACTGACATCCCATTATCCATATGATTTTAAATATTGCACTCATTATTCGATTTAGTCGGGAGAGGACCTTGTGTCATGTAACCCATTCCGAATAATGATATGTCATTATGGATAACATTTGAAGAACGGTGGTGAAGACCGGGTATTTGCGAGAATGATAGGATGACCTATAGATTGTCTCTGCACCAAGTAGCTTCGGTGTAGAGATTCCCTAAGTGATGGGAAGTCCGATCGGGATTGTGGATGCCCAGATTTGCAAGGGCTTCTTTGGAAGTGCCTTCGGTTCTCTATGAACCCGGAACAGACTTGTATGGATTGTATGTCTGACATTAGAAACTGAGATATAAAGCTAATTTCTTTCAAATACATATCTGCTGGTGGCGGAGAATTTATTCTCTTAGCTTAACACCCTTCTCTGAGACGTACGAGCTTAGAGGTTATGTAGTTGAAGTTTATTAGTGATATACTCCCAATTTGGTAGTGTGGCATGCTGAGTGCTGCTGATCATTTGTTGATCGAAGCATGACATTGTGAAAAAGCGTAGCTTTTGGGACGAGACTTCGTCGAACCTCACAACCTGGTTATGGTCAAAACAGGAATCGTGGCAGCAAGGTTATTTGAGGGTAGCGCCCTCTGAGGGTATGTTCATTTCCTTCTGGATTATAAGTGGTGTCATGGCATGGAGCCCAGATACTTACTTTGTGGTTGCTGCAAATTTATTGCTTTGTGGTTGTCGGTTGAGAAGCGCTTCGGATAAAGGTTGGTATCGGCCGGGAGGTGGCATACTCGTGTCAGTTGTTACCTAGTCACAGATGTAACCCGGCCTTGTGTAGCAGAGATTCGGTCCGGGTCCGGGGACGTCCCTCCAGAGGCGCTCCATTTTTATTTGGGAAGATCCTTTGCCCGACCATTTGTTGGAAATCCAATCATCCAATACGAGCTCTTTACGTTTTTAGTTGTAGAACCTGTCATTTACTTATGGTGGTCACCACTATTTAGATGGTAGCTATAGTAGGCATAGTACGAAATGTCTATAATGGCTAAGATTAATATTACATTTTCGAAAGGTTTTCTGCACTATGCAATAGTAATAATATCAAATTGTTTTTGCGTATCAAGCATTTTTGACTGTCATAAGGAGAAATCTCCTCCAAGTGTGCACTTGCATTGTGTGTGTGGCGGGAGGCCTTATGGCAGTTTCATTTTCCGAAAAGCATTGCGGATTTCAATTTAAATTCTTTTGTTTTTTTTTAAAGATAAAAAAACTATTTTGTTTGCTCATACCAGCCCCATGACTGACCTTGCTTATCTAGGTGAAACGTGATGGGGGGTTCTCGCTCTTTGTTAGGTGGTGAGCGAGAGACTCTTAACCTCACACATCCTCTTTAAGGGGTTAGATAGGCGGAGCCTGTGACAGTCGAAAGGCTGGTCGTAAGAGCAAGCACAGGGTACCATTGTGAGCCACGGCGGGGCTAGGATGGTTGAAAAGCATACGAGTCGAGAGCAGCCGCTGTCAGACGGTCGAAGACTTGAGACTATTAGAATTGGTATCAGAGCTGAAGGTTGAAACTTTAGCTTAGGAGTATAACACATTAAGTGACTCATTAGAGATAGGGTGAAGTATACCCTAGAATGAGTATATCCCTAAGATATCCGTTCGAATGTCTCAGTAAATTCTCTTACTATCCACTGATAGTAAGTATGAGTGCAAAAAGAGGATGAGATAGGGGACATGGGAGTACCACTACAAATGGTGAGTACCCTGCAATAGCGGAAACAACTTTCTCTATCAATCTCCTTTGATTCGTCTTTTCAATTCTTTGATATTTTCCTGGCAGCTCCAGGAAGAAGCTTTGATTTTGCATGGGACATAAATTCCAAATGGGTCAAAATTGTTTGTTTGGATGAATTGTTTGCTTTGGTTGCTATGGTTGATAGGTATATTTTGGTTGTTTGAACTAAAGGTTTTGGATTGCATCCATAAATCTGTTTATTCTTTGGGGTATTCCGACTTGAGCTTGGAAACCATACCAAGTGTTTGAGAATTTTGGAAGATTAAATTCATTTATTTGTTTCTTTGGGGTCCAGATACGTTCTACGAGTGGTTAGTTATCTTTCGAACTAATCAATATCACTGTATACTCGTAGATCTGGTGACTCGAGTATCTTGATTCGTTCTTGTCTCCATTATTGATATTCTGATTTGGAAAGCCAAATGCAGAATGGATACCCAGTTTGATTTGGAATTGTCTCTATGTCTTTGTGTATCCATCTTTTGTTATCTCCCTACTTGCAAATTTCGAGGACGAAATTTCTTAAGGGGGGAATCTGTAACATCCCTGAAATTTTAGTTAAGATAAATTGATAACTAATTTAAAATTTTGAAATTAAGCTATGAATTTAATTATGAAAGTTAAAAGCTTATTTATAAAAGATAAGTACACATTATAATCATATAAATATTACATAATTACTCATACATAGCTTAAATAAGTTATAAAAAAAAGAAAGTAACATTTGTAAATCATTAATAAAGAACGAAAACCATTTGTAAACATTTTAATATATGTTAAAGACATTTGTAAATACATGTGCATAGGTGTAAGTTAATTAGAACAATAAATGGACAAATGTCAATACTCTCTTGATAATTTAATTTAAAATCAAATTGTAAAATAAGAAGAAGAAGAGTTTTATTTTCAGCTGAACCTTTTCTTCATTTCAACAAAATGAATACAAAATAAAGACAAAAAAAAGATATAAAAACTATAAAATCTGAAAACGAAAAAAAGAAGAAGGAAACCTGGAAAATTTAAATCAGAGGCAAGAATCAACATGATGTAAAACTTCAACTAGCAAAACTGGAAATCAACTGCAGGAAGATTAATATCAACGTGCAAAGAAGAATTCAGATTAAAATTCAAGAGAATTCAAGAGCAATTGAATAACCCTGGAAACAAAATCATTCTCTTTTCTTTGAGGTGAGTACAAGATTTTTTTTAAAATCAGTTTTTAAATCTTGAATTTCATCTAGTTCTTGTGTATGAAATCATGATGACTTGTCTGGATTCTTGGATTTAAATTGATGAATGTTCATTTTCTTTTATTTGAATGCCTATGATGATGAAATGGTCTCTGTGTGATAATAACATACAATAATTTCTTAAGAAAATTCAATAATTCAATTTTTAATCCAAATTAGCTTATGATTTGTAAACAAAAGTTGTTTGATATCATGTAATATTTCATCTAAAAATAGTTATAAGTTTTTAAAATGAATAATTCGCTCAAATTTTTAAATTTACATCAAATTCCTAATTTGGGTCAAAAATTAATCAAAACAATTTTAAGTTTTGATTACATAATTGAATTCGAGATGCAAAACCATGAATTTTAAAGGTTGTATCATGATTTTTAGTTTAGTAATTAGTGTGAATTCTTGGTTTGTCTGTTTTGGACAAATCGGCCAATTAGTGGCGAACGATGGTGAACTGAGCGACGTGGTTGAGCATGAAGGTCGAGGGGATGTAGGAGTTCATCAGAAAAATACTTTGGGAATTTATTGATGAGTTTCATGGCAGAGAATCGATGGGGTAGGGTTCTATACTCTGTATTTTTCGTCGGAGTTTATTTGGGGGTTGTGGCGCCGAGGCGCAACCGGAGGCGATCGCGAGTGGTTATGGAGATGCTGGGGAGCAAGGCATAGCCGCGGTTATGATGGCGGGGTTTCTCGAGGCTGGAGTTGCCGTGGAGGGTCGACTTTCTGGTGATGGTTGTTTCGAGCTGATGGGTTTAGAGGTTGAATTTTGATGCTCAATCGAATTGTGTTTTCTGGGTGTCGCGAGTGATTGCCGTGGTTGAGAGTGAAGTGTCGGAGGACATAGTGGAGTTCGTCGACGTTCGGCGTCGTGGTGCACGTGAATATGCACGGTTTCGTGCAACTGTAGTTTGGTTTTGGGAAGGTGGGTGGAAGCTCGAAGTTTACTTCGTGTATCTGATGTTATTTCTCGAAGCAGGAGAAGGGGTGGGGAGCTCGGGGCAGACTCGGGTACTTGTAGTGGATTGCTCAGGTTTTTTGTTGAGCAGGTTTTAGTTTTTAACAGTAAATGTTTAAAGAAAATTTTAAACAAGGGAATTTGATTTTAAAATTGTTTCCCAATTTTTAAAACAAAAGTAAAACAAGATTTTACTTATAAGATATATTAGTTCCCAAATATAAGTTTTGATAAGTTATATATTGAAATATAAAGTTTATTTTAAAGATCGAAAAGTAGATTGTTTTTTTCAAAATGATTTTTATATTTAAATTAGTTTAATAACTTAGAAAAGTTTCGAAGATTTAAATGTAAATTTGAATGTTCAAATTGATTGATTTCTAAAGTGCTTTATTTTAAATAAAGTTAAATGATAAAGATTTAGAGATTAATTAAAATAAAGATTATATTAAGTAATTTAGAATTTTGATTGATTAAAGATAAAAAATGTGTGGAGATAATTGGAATAATTCAATCATTATTAATAATTAAGTGTTATTGGTTAATATAAATGATTTAATTAAGATAATGATTTTCTAAATTAAGGATCTTTTTAATATAAATGTAAAGAAATTATTTAATTAATTTTAAAAAATTAGTTAGATAATTAACTAAGTAGTTAATTAGTGATTAATTAAAGATAATGACTCTGGAGTTAATTAAGTGGATTTACTTGGTGAAGTAATTAAGTAATTAATTACCGGAGGTAATTAAGTAAAGAATAATTATTTAACAAAGTAATTAGAAGTTAATTACTTTATGAAAATAATTAGGAGGAAGCGATTAAGAGTTAATCATTTGTGTTATTAATTAAAGAATTAATTAATATAATTATTAATTAATTAAAGGTTTAAATTTATTTATTAATTGAAGACTAATTAATTTATGAAAGGATTAAGAGTAATTAATAAAGTGATTAATTACTTGTTAGATGATTAATTAGAAAGGGTTTGATGAGTGGAAGTAATAATTAATTAAATAATTAATTAGTAATTAATAATTAGTTTATGTGATTTGTTAATTAAGGTAATTACTTTTAGAACAATTAATTAACTAAAGGTTAATTAATTAAAGAATTTAATTAAAGGCTAACTAATAAATTAATAATTAAAGGTGAATTAATTTCTAATTTGTTAAGGTAATTAATTAAGATAAATTAATTGCTAGTTAATTTATGGTTAACAATGATAAGTGATTAAGAATAATAACTTATTTTAATTAATTAATGGTAATTAATTAATGTGATAAATTAATTAAAGTTTAATTAATTAATAAAGGAAATTAAGGGATGATTACCGATTAAGGGTTAATTAATTTTTGTAATAAATTAAGAATAATTGATTAAATGGTTTGTAATTAACTAAAATTAATTAACCAAGATTTGTGACTAATCTGATTTGAATTAATCAGATAATAAATTGATATTAATTATGGATGTTAGATTGGATGATTTAATTATTTGATATCCCCGATATATGATGCTTTGTGTTATGAATTATCCAGATTTGTGTTGTGATCTTGATGTAATTTATTTATCTGTGATGTAATTTATTACCTACGATGAACTTATATTATTCATCCATGATCTGTAAATAAAGATAAGCATTATAGATTATACCGCTTATTGATATTTCTGTGTTTGAATCTGTAATGGTTGATGTTACTGCACTATTGTGTAAAACCCTTAGACCACACTATACACACATAAATATGGATTGCACATGGAAATCAGTTAAGTCACAGATTTTTAAATAGTTTTGAATTTGAATTTTAATTCAAATGGTTTTGGAAATGGATTGGGTTTTAGGTGAAAAAAACTTTTGAAAGGAATTTCAAAGATAAAAGTTATTTTTTGAATAATTTGATTTAGTTTTCAAATTTGATTTAAAATTTGAATTCAAAATTTGAAATTGAATTCAGTTGATGATGTAAAAAGATTATACAAACTATAAATGTGTTTATATGGGTTAAACTATTTTAAAAGTATGGTTTTGAAAATTTGAATTTAACCCAAGTTTATATTTGAAAGGCCTTAGCCCGTGCAAATAAAATCAGGTTTTTCGAAACGGAAACAAGTGGTTTCAAATAATAATTATGATGAAAAGATTTCAAGTTTAAAATAGAATGGCTTTGAAAAATATAATTGAATCTTTGTGAAAGATAGTTTAACCCTATTTTGAAATTGAAGAAGATTTCTAAATGGTGTATCTTTTATATATAAAAGATTGAAAACGAGAATTGCTTTGAAAGTTATGAATGAATCTTTGAAAATTGTTTTGAAAGCTATGAAATGAGACTTTGATTTAAAGACCGGATGAATTAATCCAATTTGTATTGGTGAACCTTGTTTTAAAGGGGCCTTAAAAGTGAATCTTTTATTTAAAAGATTTAAATGTGGAAATTGTTTAAACCTGTTGGGCGTGTTTCCACCCATGAGTCTCCATCCTTCGTCGAACCAAGCCCATCGAGCAAAACAACACCTCCTTGCCGAACCAAAGGCCATCCGGTCAAGATCCATCCGAACCACCCATCACTGGACCAAGCTTCATGCCGAACCAACCCACTACCGAATGAACCTCCAAACCACCTACCACCGGTCCACTCCATCACCGGTCCAAGTCCCATGCCGAATGAAGCCTCGCCTAACCAACCTTCCCCCAAACCATACCGAACCACATCTCCACTTCAATACCGAACCTCCTCTCCACTTCCATGCCGAACCAACTTCCATCACCACCACCGGTCCAGAAGCCAATGCCGAACCAACATCTTTCCACTTCCCTGCCGAGCCAACCATCTTTCCACCCTCTACCGAATAAACCTCCGGATCAACCACAACCACTCCAAGCACGGCCGAACCAAACTTCGCCGAACCAGAATGCTGCCAGGCCAGATTGCTTCGGTCCAGGCCCACCAGCAGCTATATACATCCAAGACCCCTGCCCCCAACCTCACTCTATAAATAGAGGGGCAGGGGTACAACAATGGCAGACAAGTTTGAGAGCTCAAGCATGGAAGGAACTTTCAAACAACTTTCATATACTTGTATAAAGCTTTGTACTTGTAATCTGAAAGAAAAGAGAGAATAACATATAAAGTCGACGTAGGCACGTTCTGGCCGAACCACTATAAATCTGCGTGCCTTTTACAGTTTAGCCCCTGTTTTTTTTATATTTGCATAAATCACCCAAACCGCTAAGAACAACATAAAATCAACTAAATCATACGACTTTGAGGTGTTTGTCCATTTTTTGTGCAAACATTTTTGGTGCTTTCACTGAGAGCTTCGAACCCGAAGCTTCGAGCTTCCCCCACTCAGCCTTCTTCCTAACAGCATCGCTTGGTGCCTGGACAACATGACTTCCAGGCAGAGAAAGGGCAAGAACATCGCAACTAGCAGCATTCCGGATCCAGTAATCACGGATCAAGAGAATCATCCCATTCCAACAGCAGTTCCGAACGAGGATTAGACAAACCCGACAGCCCCTGCCACAGAACAACCGGCAGCAATCACTAGGGCAGACCTAGACAGAGTTGTGGTTGAAGTGTCTAGCCGCTTTGCATCCCAACAAGAAGCTTTGGTGAACCAACTCATGTCACGCTTGAGGGATGCCGAAGAATCCAACCGCAACACTGAGTCATGGGGTGAGTCTCAATCTGGAGGATCTCGGAGACAGCAAAGGTCTTCCCTCTTCGAAGAAGCTATCAACAGGAACAACAATGATAGGGGCCGCGCCCGGACTCAGCCCGAACTCCGACTCGAGGAAGCGCTTGGAACCGAACCCAATGGGGGAGGCACCAGACGAGGGTCGGATGTAGCTGAGCCAGTCCTGCCGCCTAATCATAGAAACCCCGTTGAACGGAGCCGAGCTAGGACCCAGCCCGAAGTTGACCCCATGGAAATGCTCGAAACAGAACCCCACAGGGGAAGATCAAGGCAGGGGCCAACTGTAGCTGGTCCTAGCATGCATCCGAGCAGCCAAAGACAGCCACCGGATAACGTCAGAAGTGATAGACTATACCATCCCTACAGGTCATCTGGACGAGATCGATCCCGTAGGGAAGAACCAAGCTCATTTTTGTCCGCTCCAAATTCTGATGAAAGAATGGCACGATTATTCAGGGAATGCGTCCGACGGGAGCAAAGGCATCGAGGGATAGGCGCTAAGGTAACCAGCCCTTTCACCCGCGACATCGAAACCGCCATCACCCCTCGAGAATGGAAAATGCCGACGATGGAACCGTACAAGGGAACGTCCGACCCCGTTGTACACTTGCAAAGATACACACAACATATGCTCATGAGCAGGGCAACGCAAGGAGTATTATGCAAATGCTTTCCATTATTTTTAGCAGATCTAGCTACCTCCTGGTTCTGCCATCTACCCCAAGGATCCATCAGTTCATGGGAAATGTTGAAGGAGAAGTTTATCAGCCAGTTCCGCATTCATGTGCAATAACCCAAGGATGCTTACTCCCTATCTACTGTCAAACAGAAACCCGGAGAGACACTGCAGCAATACCTAACCCGGTTCAACGCCACAGCGGAAGCAGTTCAAGATGCCGATGAGAAACTTGTCCTGATGGCCCTTTGTAGTGGTGTGCATCCGGATACCAAGTTTGCTAGAAGACTAACTAAAGAAAAAACAGCTACCTTGCCCGATTTCTTCCATGAAGCTAGAAAGTACATGAGACTCGAAGAGGCTGCCACTGAAAGGCAGACAGGACCACAGGCTAAGACGGCTCGTGGAAACGACCCCGTCGCAGCGAAGGACATTCGGAGAAACGACTCCAGAGACAATGCAGGGGGCAAGAAGGGAGAAAAACGCTTGTACCGACCAGGACCGGGATTTGACGCTTACACTCCCTTGAATGAAACAGTCGAGAACATCTTCCTGGCCACCCAGGACGAGCTTACATACAAGCGCCCCCCGTACAAGAAAGAGTCAGATCGCGCAATCCAGTCCGGAAAATTCTGCCGTTTCCACGAGTCTCATGGGCACGATACCAATGAATGCCGCCATCTCCGAGACCTAATTGAAGAACACATCAGGAGAAAGAGGCTGGAACGCTATGTAAAGGGCCAGGACTGGACTCCAGCTCCCGCCAAGGAAAACCCAGGGCAGCTCCACCCAAAAACAGGCGGAGGAAACCGCAACACCAGCGGTTCCAGCCAAGAGAAGATAGTTGTTCATACAATATCTGGGGGGCCACACATCGTCGACAAAAGCTGGGCAGAAATTGAAAGATATGGAAACTCACTCAGAAGCGAGGGAGACTGCGTCAATTCTGTTATGGAAGAACGCCACCCTAAGCGGAAGGAAAATAATGACATCACATTCAGTGGGCGCGACCTAGAAGGAAGGCAATACCCTCAGATGGATCCTATGGTCATCTCTGCCTGGTTCGGCCCAGCTGAAGTTTTTCGAATCCTAGTAGACACTGGAAGCTCAGTGAATATTCTGTTCAAGCATGCTTCCGACAAAATGAAGCTGTCAATGAAGGACGTGTCTCCCTGCAACAAACCGCTACACGGTTTCACTGGAGAAACAAAGATGCCCCTCAGACAATTGGATCTCTTTGTTGAATTGGGAAGTCATCCCCGCTCCGCCGTTCGGAAACAAACATTCATGCTAATAGAAAACCGCTCGGCCTACAATGCCTTTTTAGGAAGACCAGCCTTGTCTGACTTCCAAATTGTCCTTGCCCCATGGTGCCTGAAGATGAAGTTCCCAACGGATAATGGAGTAGGAGAAGTAGAAGGGGATCAAGACGCCGCTCGGGACTGCTATGTAACCGAACTTCGCAATAATCGCAGGAGTGATAAAGGGAAGAATGCAGAGACTGCTCTCTGCAAGAAATGCTTGGAAGCATAGCAACTAAAGAAAGCCCCTCCTCTTCGATATACAAGTGATCCCTTTAATGAATTAGACCCTAGGGACAGAGAGGAGGAGGCCACCGCCGAGCCCGCTGAGGCTATGGAGTTTGTATATGTAGACAAATGTGACTCGAGTAGACTACTGAGGATCGGGTCTCAGTTAAAAACAGAATTGAAAGACCAACTTATTGATTTTCTTCGCCACAACATGGATGTATTTGCATGGACGCACGCTGATATGACTGGAATCTCCCAGGACATAGCATGCCATGCACTAAACATCGATCCTACCAAGGTACCGGTAAAGCAAAAGAAGAGAAGTATGGGGGCAGAACGATCAGCAGCCCTCGAGGAAGAAGTAAAGAACTTACTTGCCAATGACTTCATACATGAAGCCATCTACCCGGAATGGATCGCCAACCCGGTACTGGTAAAGAAAGCTAATGGGAAGTGGCGAACATGCATCGATTTCTCCAACTTAAATGACGCTTGCCCGAAAGACTGCTTCCCACTCCCCCGAATCGACCAACTCGTGGACAGCACGGCCGGACACGAACTTTTATACTTTATGGACGCATACTCAGGATATAACCAGATCCCTATGCACTCCCCCGATCAAGACCACACTAGCTTCATCACTGACCGAGGATTGTACTGCTACAAGGTAATGCCATTTGGACTTAAAAACGCCGGAGCTACTTATCAGCGCCTCGTCAACAAGATGTGTGCAGAACTGATAGGACGAACTATGGAAGTTTATGTGGATGGCATGCTGGTAAAATCGAGGAAAGCCAACGACCATATAAACCACCTGGACGAGATGTTTCAAGTACTTCGCCAATATGGAATGAAGCTGAACCCTCTAAAGTGCTCCTTCGGAGTATCATCAGGAAAGTTCTTGGGATTCATCATTCATGCCAGGGGGATTGAAGCAAACCCCGAACAAGTCCGAGCTTTACAAGATATCAAGACACCATCTACTCGAAGAGAGATGCAAAGCCTAAATGGGAAAGTGGCCGCCCTGAGTAGGTTCATCTCTAAAGCAACCGACAAATGCATCCCTTTCTTCGAAGCTCTAAAGAAAGACAAAGGAAAGTTCGAATGGATTGACGAATGCTCGACAGCCTTCCTTAACTTAATCGGACACCTCCAGAGACCACCGGTACTTTCAACTCCAAATGAAGGCGAGGAACTATACCTATACCTTGTTGTATCATCCCACGCTTTGAGCGCCGCTTTGGTGAGAGAAGACAACCGCGCGCAGCGACCCGTATACTTTGTAAGCAAGAGATTCACAGGGGCAGAAGTCAGATACCCTAAACTTGAAAAGCTAGCATACTGTTTGCTTATCACGTCGCGGAAACTGCGACACTATTTCCAGTCTCATTCCATCAGAGTTTTAGCCGATCAACCGCTAAGGCAAGTGCTCCATCGCCCCGACACTTCTGGGCGATTACTTAAGTGGTGCATCGAACTAAGTCAATATGATATCACTTACCGTCCTTGCACCGCTATCAAGGGGCAAGCCATAGCTGATTTCATTGCCGAATTCACTACTAGCGAAGGTAAGGACCAATCTGAAATAGCAGAAGATATCAAGTGGAATCTCTTCGTAGATGGAGCGTCGAACGAACAAGGCTCGGGAGCAGGTGTTGTGATAATCACCCCAAGGGGAAAGAAGCTGCACTACGCCCTAAGATTGGAATTCGCTGCCACCAACAATGACGCAGAATACGAAGCAGTGATAGCCGGATTAGAACTTGCACTGGAAATTGGAGTCATTTCTTTATGTCTCCATAGTGATCCTCAACTTATTGTAAATCAAACACTGGGAGAATTCCAGACTCGAGGAAAACGGCTCACAGCGTATCTAAAGAGGACCAGGCTACTGCTTAATCAATTAGATCACTATTTAATCAAACACATTCCCCGAGAAGAGAATCAAGAGGCCGACGAACTAGCAAAACAAGCTAGCATGAAGAACATCACTATTTTCGGAGCATTAACCATCTCAAAACAGCTGGCACCAAGTTTTGAGCAAGTAAATCTGATAGCTGCAATCGAAGAAGAAACATGGATGACCCCTATCCGAGAATACTTACAAAACGGCACCCTACCCGATGGGTGAAATGAAATTAAGAAAATTCTAAGGAAAGCTTCCCGCTACACAATGGAAGAAGGCATCCTCTATCGGCGCGGCTTCTCTAACCCCTTATTGAGGTGCGTTGCTGGAAGAAAAGCCAAGGAAATTCTATCCAATATCCATCAGGGAAGTTGTGGAGACCACACCGGAGGGCAGACCCTAGCAAAAAAGATACTCCGATATGGGTATTTCTGGCCCACTTTAAACAAAGATGCCTTAGACTTCGTTAGAAGATGCGACAGATGTCAGAAATTTGCTAAGATTCCTCGACTACCAACCAATGAAATTACTCAGATGACCAGCCCTTGGTCCTTCGCAATATGGGGAATTGACTTAATTGGTGAACTGCCGATGGGCCGAGGCGGGGCCAGACATGCTATAGTGGCAGTTGACTATTTCACCAAATGGGTTGAAGCGAAGCCTCTGAATAAAATATCTTCAACTAAAATCATTAACTTCTTGATCAAAAATGTTCTGTGCAGGTACGGAGTACCACTCAAAATCATATCAGACAATGGACTTCAGTTTGACATCGAGGAATTCACCGACTGGTGCCAAGAGCACGGGATTCACAAAAGCTTCTCATCCGTGGCTTATCCCTAGGCAAATGGCCAAGTCGAAGCTGTCAACAAAATTCTCAAAACGCTGATCAAGAAGAAGCTTGAAAAGTCAAAGGGCGCTTGGGTGGATCAACTTCCTATGGCACTTTGGGCCTACCGCACATCTTTCAGAACATCAACGGGGCATACTCCTTTCTCTTTGGCATACGGATCGGAGGCAATGCTCCTAGTTGAGACTATTGTGCCTTCCCATCGTAGGATCCACTACAACCCAGAAGAAAAAGAAGAACTCCTCCTCATGTCTTTGAATCTAATTGAGGAGAGAAGAAATGATGCAGCACTCAAAGTAGCAGCTCACAAACAAAAAGTGGCAGCACTATACAACTCCAAAGTCAAGCATCGCAGCTTACAAGAAGGAGATCTTGTCCTCAAGCGAATCTTTCCGCGCCACGGGGCACTGGACCCCATCTGGGACGGACCATATGTAATTCATAAAGATCTCCACAACGGAGCTTATATTTTGTCAACAGTGGACGGAGAGGTGTTCCAGAGGGCATGGAACATCCGACACCTCCGTCGATACTTTTCTTAACTTGTACTGCCCATATGAAGTGAATTAACAAAGAGAATCAGTGGACGTAGGCATTTTCGTGTCGAACCACTTTAAAAAACTTGGCTCTTATTAACTTGTTCCTTTATATCTTGGCTACTGTTAAGCTTAATCCTTTGCTGTTGAACAAAATCCTTTGCAGATGACATTTCAATTCAGAGCTTCACAACACAACTCCACCTGGACAAAATCTAACAGGTACTCTACGATCCTATGCCCTCGCCAATGAGACACTTTGCTCCGGTATCCCTCCACCGTGAGTTAACTCATTGTTAGCCTCGGCCCTTAAAGCCGACTGTAATAAGCCGAATATAAGCCACCGAGAAGGCCGATTATGCCATGGCAGCTCATTACAGTGATTCGGCTCGCCAACAACTGTGAACCGACCATAAGCCCCAACATAAGGTGTGGCCAGCTAGGGGCAGTTCACAGTTGACGATCGGCCCCCACGCTAGCCGGCCACAGTAAATCGAATAATACCCACGATTACGGGCCATAATGGCCCGGGTAGTTACTTTGCGCGATCGGCTCCGATGTGTCTTAAGTGCGGCTGTGGTAAAAAAGAAAACTCCCCACAGAGGCGTAAGATGGGTGACAAATGTCTTCAAGACCCACAGCTAGGGAAAGTGACTACAAAACCCGTTTACCACGAACTTAAGCACATTGACGGCCTTCCGTGACTGGAAGTTTTACTTTTCCTATATTTCCATTTCATTTAAAACTTTTCTCCTATTCTCCGTAACGGTGCTTGAAAGTACAGGACATGAAATAGGGAACGCTCGCTAATGGGAACAGAAACTTACAATCCGATGACGAGACGCTCAACAGCATTCCGTGCTTAGTCTTACAGTGCGCACAAATTTGTCGTCCACAGCTGAAACATGAAGGGCGGTACCTTCTACTTTTATACATTATGCATAGCTGCAGTTCATATCCACACATCACATTTACGTTGCAAAATGAGAAAATTATACATTAAGCAAAAAACTTGGCATCAGGCATAGTCAAGCCACTAGTAACATGCATAGTTACATCACTTACACAGCACAACAAAATAGCGATAACATTCCAACATAAAGGAACCAGCTTATGTTATGAAATTACATAAAGTCATTCATCACAAACAATATTATTACAGTCACATCAATGTTTTGGACTAACATAAACAGCAATAAAAAGAAATCAAAAGGTGGCCGAATCCGGACAAGGAACCAGCTGCGTCCACGCTTCGCCCTCATCCTACCAACCCTCCAAGCCTACTTGGCCGCAGGGTCGGAGCTCCCAACATGTTGATCGGAAGTCCCACCTGTCCAATTCAGAAGAGGAATTCATTAAACAAATAGTAAACGATCAAGTTATGAAAACCTAAAAAGAAATAAGAAGAAATTAACGATGAACAAGGAAAAAACGGCCTTAACATTTGAACTAGTATCGAAGTACTTTTACTTGCCAATATCGCAAGCAGCGAAAGAATTAAACATAGGTCTAACTCTTTTGAAGAAGAAATGCAGAGAGTTGGGAATTCCTCGGTGGCCTCATCATCAAATGAAGAGCATGCAGACTCTCGTAAGGAATGTTCAGGAGAGAATGGAGAAGAAGGAGAAGAGAGACTCATGGACGCTCTATCATATGGCATAAGCCCCCGGCAGCACCATGAGCGCTCTATCAATCCCAAAAGAACGAGATATGGCGTCGAGCTATTCCTCTTTGAGGGAGCTAGGAAAACAGTCGGGCGGGGAATTCAGAAGTTCCTGGGGACCATACCCATCCACTAACGACCTCGGGGCAGGTCCATGTTGCGCCGGTCTTGGCTGGGCTGGGGGCACGAAGGAGGACTCTCCTTCACCCTTAGACTTCCATTTATCTGATCGGGTTTCCACTTTGTGAGACATTTCTACAAACACAAAAGCAAAAGTACATCATTAAAATGGAAGGTATAAACATGCAAGTATCATAGTCTGAAATTTCGCCCGAACTCCTGGTGTCATTCGGTAAAGCAAATATAAAAGTCCATCCGGTAAGGAGTTCATTCAACACTCGGAATCCTCGAGTTCATTCAGCAAGGCCCAACCTTGAGCCCATTCGTCATTCAAACTTAAAATCTCATTCGGCATTTAAAACTCCAAATCTCATTCGGCAATACAAGCACAAGTTCATTCGGCAGAAGCAACCTCACCTGGTGCGGCAATTAGGATCGACGCAGTACTTGGTTGATTTGGCTGTTTCGAGTAAACGAGTTTGATTCGGCACTCAAGTGATTCGGCTATATCAAACGGTAAAGGGATAATAGTAGTATGATGCCCCTACTTATAGGCGAGCACAGGATAACCGGACCGGATGATTCAGCACTTGGAACCGAATAAAGCCATCCCAACTGCAAGAAAACAAAGCGCGACACATGCAAGCACGTGCCCCACTTTAGGGGGCAAATGTTGGGTGTGTTTCCACCCATGAGTCTCCATCCTTCGTCGAACCAAGCCCATCGAGCAAAACAACACCTCCTTGCCGAACCAAAGGCCATCCGGTCAAGCTCCATCCGAACCACCCATCACCGGACCAAGCTTCATGCCGAACCAACCCACTACCGAATGAACCTCCAAACCACCTACCACCGGTCCACTCCATCACCGGTCCAAGTCCCATGCCGAATGAAGCCTCGCCTAACCAACCTTCCCCCAAACCATACCGAACCACATCTCCACTTCAATACCGAACCACATCTCCACTTCAATACCGAACCTCCTCTCCACTTCCATGCCGAACCAACTTCCATTACCACCACCGGTCCAGAAGCCAATGCCGAACCAACATCTTTCCACTTCCCTGCCGAGCCAACCATCTTTCCACCCTCTACCGAATAAACCTCCGGATCAACCACTCTAAGCACGGCCGAACCAAACTTCGCCGAACCAGAACGTTGCCAGGCCAGATTGCTTCGGTCCAGGCCCACCAGCAGCTATATACATCCAAGACCCCTGCCCCCAACCTCACTCAATAAATAGAGGGGCAGGGGTACAACAATGGCAGACAAGTTTGAGAGCTCAAGCACGGAAGGAACTTTCAAACAACTTTCATTTACTTGTATACAAAGCTTTGTACTTGTAATCTGAAAAAAAAAAAAGAATAACATATAAAGTGGACGTAGGCACGTTCTGGCTGAACAACTATAAATCTGCGTGTCTTTTACAGTTTAGCCCCTGTTTTTTTATATATTTGCATAAATCACCCAAACCGCTAAGAACAACATAAAATCAACTAAATCATACGACTTTGAGGTGTTTGTCCATTTTTTGTGCAAACAAAACCATTGAAGGTTTTTGAAATGAATCTTTTTGTTTAAAAGATTGGAAATGGTAATTTGCTTTAACCATTTGAATGAAAGGTTTTGGCGTTTAAGCTGTGATTTAACTGGGATCCTATTATCCATACGATTTTAAATATTACGCTCATTATTCGGTTTAGCCGGGTGAGGACCTTGTGTCATATAACCCATTCCAAATAATGATATGTCATTATGGATAGCATTTGAAGACCGATAGTGAAGACCGGGTATTTGCGAGAACGATAGGGTGACCTATCGATTGTCTCTACACCGAGTAGCTACGGTATAGAGATTCCCTAAGTGATGGGAAGTCCGATCGGGATTGTGGATGCTTGGATTTGCAAGGGCTTCTTTGGAAGTGCCTTC
Organism: Allium cepa; assembly: GCA_030765085.1. Classification (NCBI taxonomy): domain Eukaryota; kingdom Viridiplantae; phylum Streptophyta; class Magnoliopsida; order Asparagales; family Amaryllidaceae; genus Allium; species Allium cepa. Next base: position 593,545,769 of record CM060937.1, read on the forward strand.
GGATCTGTTCGAACCCGGAACAGACTTGAATGAATTGTATGTCTAACATTACAAACTGAGATATAAAACTGATTTCTTTCAAATACAAATCTGTTGGTGGCGGAGAATTTATTCTCTTAGCTTAACACCCTTTTCTGAGACGTACGAGCTTAGAGGTTATGTAGTTGAAGTTTATTAGTGATATACTCCCAATTTGGTAGTGTGGCATGCTGAGTGTTGCTGATCATTTGTTGATCGAAGCATGACTTTGTGAAAAAGCGTAGCTTTTGGACGAGACTTCGTCGAACCTCACAACCCGGTTATGGTCAAAACAGAAATCGTGGCAGCAAGGTTATTTGAGGGTAGCGCCCTCTGAGGGTATGTTCATTTCCTTCTGGATTATAAGTGGTGTCATGGCATGGAGCCCAGATATTTACTTTGTGGTTGCTGCAAATTTATTGCTTTGTGGTTGTCGGTTGAGAAGCGCTTCGGATAAAGGTTGGTATCGGCCGGGAGGTGGCATACTCGTGTCAGTTGTTACCTAGTCACAGATGTAACCCGGCCTTGTGTAGCGGAGATCTGGTTAGGGTCCGAGGACGTCCCTCCAGAGGCGTTCCATTTTTATTTGGGAAGTTACTTTGCCCGACCATTTCTTGGAAATCCAATCATCCAATACGAACTCTTTACGGTTTTAGTTGAATAACCTGCCATTTACTTATGGTGGTCGCCACTGTTTAGATGGTAGCTATAGTAGGCATAGTACGTAATGTCTATGCTGGCTAAGATTAATATTATATTTTCGAAAAGTTTTCTGCACTATGCACTAATAATAATATCAAATTGTTTTTGCGTATCAAGCATTTTTGACTGCATAAGGAGAAATCTCCTCCAAGCGTGCGCTTGCATTGTGTGCGTGGCGGTAGGCCTTATGGCAGTTTCATTTTTCAAAAAGCATTGCGGATTTCAATTTAAATTCTTTTGTTTGTTTTTAAGATAAAAAAATTGTTTTGTTTGCTTATACCAGTCCCATGACCGACCCAGAGTTTACTATTCCCTTCCTAAACTCTGGATGCCTACAATTTTCCACATGGGCAGTCTATAGTTGGGTTTTTCAGATAGTAGATATAGATATCGATTCGATAGCTTTCAGCTTTCTCTTTGGTATTCTTTGGAGATCTTGGATATTGGAGTCTTTGGAATCATGGAGGAGACTTGCTCATTTGGGTAAAACGATATGGTGGTTCGAGCTAGTGGTTTGGAGTTTTAGCTTTGGAGCATTGGATTGGAGTTATCTCTTGGCTATTTGTTTTCCGCTGCCATTTGTTTCCGCTATTGTATATGTCACTCTGATATTGTTGAGCATTATTGATATCACTATTGTATATCATTCTGGATATCGTATTCATTAGAGTTGTATATCAATGATATTCATTTCTATTCTTCCGCTGTGTTGTTATACTTAATGTGTTATAAGCTCCGGCACCAGATTCGACATTTGGATCTGCGGCATTTGAATACGAGTGACGTATTCAGTGTTGATTTTCGAAGATCGACTCAGGGTCATTAGATTAAGTAATGAATTAAGATAAAAAGGTTTATCTTAAATTGATTAAGGTAGATAATTAAAGGTATAATTAATTGATTAATTTATTAAAATGATTAAATAATGGTTTACTTACTTAATTACCTAAAGAATGATTTGTCAATGTGATTAATCTACGGTCAAAAAATTAATGTAATGGATAAGTAAAGGTTAATTAAGTAATAATTTAAAAGTTAATTAAATTGTAATTGAAGAGAAATTAATTTTTTGTTAATTATTAATTAATAGAGGAATAATTAATTAATAAAAGTAATTAAGATTTAATTAATTAACAATTAAGGGTTAATTACTTAATGCAATTAATTTAAGATTAATAAAGGGTAATTAATTAAAAGATAAATTCATTTATGAAAGTAAATTAATGATAATTACTTTGTATGGTTAATTAAAAGATAATTACTTTGTGTAATTAAATAAAAGCTAATTACTTAGTGAAAATTAATAAAGAATAATTAATTAAGAGTTAATTAATTAATTAAAGATAATTAATTAAAAGGCGAGTTAAATAATTAAAGCTTAATTATCAAATAATTAAAATTTGATGAATTATAATTAATGGTTAATTAATAAATTATTAAATATTAATTAATCAAATTGATTTGTGATTAATTAATATTAACTAACCAGGCTTAGTAATTCGTAAATAATTAATCTGATTTGAATAAATCATACAATTAACTGATCTTACTTATGGATGTTTGGATTCTATTGGATGATTGAATTGTTTGATATCCCTGATTGTGATTCTCTGTTTTGATTTGAGCTATGTTTACTATAATTTATTATCTGTGATATATATATATATGTGATTTGTGAATCAAAGATAAGCGTTACAGTTTGTACCTCTTATCAAATATAAGCGTTATAGTTTATACCGCTTATCAAATATATTTCTATATTTGATTCTGTGCTGATTGACGATGTGGCACTTTTATTGTGTAAAACCCCTGGACCACACTTATACACACAAAAATATGGATTGCATGTGGAAATGGGTTAATTCACAGATTTTGAAATAGTTTTTAAAGATTGAATTTTTGAATTCAAAATAGTTTTGGAATTAGAATTGAAAGCTTTTGAAAATGAATGTCAAAGATGAAAATTATTTTTGAATAACTTGATTATTTTTGAAATTTTATTTAAATTTCAATCCCAAATTTGAAATTAAATTCTATTTATGATTTAAAGGGTTATACAAGTTTATTTGGGTTTTAAAACATTTTAAAAGTGTTGTTTTGGGACTTTAAATTTAACCCAAAGATTTTAACTTGTATAAATGAAATCGGATTTTTCCAAAACGAAAATTGTTTGTTTTCAAATAATAAAAGCTGTCACATAAGAAATGAACTTCCAACTTGTGTTAAAAGGAATTCAAGTTTGAAATAAAAATAGTTTTCCAAGTTATGAATAAATCTTTGGAAATGGGCTTGAAAGCTATATGTTAAATCTTTAATTTAAAGGTTTAATTGAGTTAATCCGACATGGAAAGGAAATTGTTTTGAAATCTATGAATAGATCTTTGTGAAACTGGGTGAAATTTGTGAAACAAATCTTTTTGTTAAAAGATTTAAAATATTAATTTGTTTAACCGTTTAAAAGAAAAGCTTTGGATTTTTAGGTTGAGACTTAATTAAAATCCTATATCCATATATTTTTAAATATTGCGCTCACTATTCGGTTTAGCCGGAAGAGGACATTGTGTCATATAACCCATTCTGAATAGTGATATGATATTATGGATTGCATTCGAAGATCGGTGTTGAAGACCGAGTGTCTTCGAGAACGATATGATAACCCGTCGATTGACTCTGCACTGAGTTGCTCCGGTATAGAGTTATCCCTAAGTGATGGGAAGTCCAATCAGGATTGTGGATACCCGGATTTGAAAGGGCATCTTCGGAAGTGCCTTCGGTTCTGTTCGAACCCGGAATAGACTTGTATGGTTGTATGTCTGACATTACACTTTGAGATATTAGACTGATCTCTATCAAATACATTTCTGCTTGGTGGTGGAGAATTTATTCTCTTAACTTAACACCCTTATCTGAGACGTACGAGCTCAGAGGTTATGTAGTTGATATTTGTCAGTGATATACTCCCGAATTTGGTAATATGGCATGCTGAGTGCTGCTGTGTATCATTTGTTGATCAAAGTATGGCTATTGTATAAAGTGTAGTTTTGTGGATGAGACTGCATCAGGACCTCACACCTCGGAAATGGTCAAAACAGGAAAGATGCGGCAAGGTTACGAGGGTCGCTCCCTTTAGGGTTTGTCATTCCCTTATGGAAAAGTGTGGTATCATGGTATGGAGCCTAGATACTTCACTTAGGTGGATGCTGTAGATCTATTACTTTGTGGTTGCTTTGTGGTTGTTGATGTCGAGCGCTTGGATAAAGGTCCCAAAGGACCGGGGGATGACACGCTTGTGTAGTAGTTACCTAGTTATAGAGGTAACCTGGCCTTGTATTGGCAGAGAGCTGGTTTAGCTCTAGGGATGTCCCGCCAGAGGCGCACCCATGGACAGTAGGAAGTTCCTTAGCCTGACCATTTGTTGGAAATTCAATCAAAACAATACGCACCCTATACGGTTTTAGTTGTATAACCTGCCATGGAATGTGGTGGTAACCTGCTAGTGAACATGGTAGCTATAGTAGGCATAAGAGCAAAATGCCTATGCTGGTTAGGATTTATATTATACTTTCGAAATGGTTTTTATGCACCATGCACTAGTAATAATATCAAAGAAATTTTCTCGTCTCAAGCATATTTGACTATCATTAGGAGTAATCTCCTCCAAGTCTACGTTTGCATTGTGTGTGTGGCGGGAGGCCTTATGGTAGTTTCATTTTCCAAAAAGCATTACGGTTTAATTTTAAATCCTTTGTTATTTGTTTTAAAAAGAACAAACTGCTTTTATTTGCTCATACCAGTCCCACGACTAACCTGGAGTTTATTGTTCCTTTCCTAAACTCTGGGTGCCCACTATTTTCCCACAAGGGCAGTCTAGAGCTGGGTTTTTCAGATAATCGAATAGCAGGTGTAGATTCGATAGCTTCCAGCCTTAGGATTTGGCAATCGCATTTGGATCGAGTTGCTTCTCTTCAACTTGATTTGGGAGTTCGAGCTATTTTTTGGATTGGTGCCTTGGAGATGGAGTTACAGTTCTGGAGTTCTCTCTTGAAGACCATATTGGAGATTTTGTTCCGCTGTTGGTGTTATCTTTTCTTTCTGCTGCTATTGTCTTGTATCATATCTCTGATATATATTCATTGTATCATTTTGTTGTATCATATCGTATCGGATATTGTATCAATGTTGTATATGATATATTTATTCTTTTTTTTGTTGTGTTTTACTTAATGTTTTATAAGCTCCGGCGCACCAGATTCGACGTTTGGATCTGCGGCATTTGAATACGAGTGTTGTGTTCGTTGTCGATTTTCGAATGTCGATTCAGGGTCGCTACACATATTATTTATGAATCAGATATTTCCATGGATCCTTTAAAGATTGAAGCAATTCAAAGTTGGAAGAGACTGGTGAGTGTGATGGAAATCAGTAATTTTCTTGCATTGGCGGGCGGTCACCATCGTTTCATAAAAGACTTTTCTAAAATTTCCGTACCTCCTACAAGTTTGACAAAGAAGGGAGTTTAGTACGTTTGGTCAGAAAAATGTGTAGCTGCTTTTAAAAAATTAAATGAACTCCTTTTCGATGCTCCTATTTTTGTGGTTCCCGAAGGGAACCATGACTAGATTGTCTATACGATGCTAGTCGTATTGGTTTCGTAGCTATTCTCATTCAAAGGAAACATGTTGTCACTTATGCTTCTAGGCAATTAAGGCAGGCCGAGACAGGATATGCCACTGATGATTTAGAGCTCGCGACCATTGTTCTCGCCCTTAGAATTTGGCATCATTACCTTTTGGGAGAAAAATTTGTTCTCTACACTGATCATAAATCTTTGAAGTATTTGTTCTCTCAAAAGGAACTTAATTTTCATCAACAACGTTAGCTCGAATTCCATGCATCTTATAATCTTGACATTCTTTATGCTCCTAAAAAGGGAAATCGTGTTGCCTATGCCCTTAGTCGTAAGGAACAAGCGGTTGTTTCCGTGATGATAATCGAATGGAGTGATCTTGAGACTTTGTCCATTTGTGATATTCGAGCTCATGAATCCATTTCATGTTCATCTCTCATTTTATGTATCCTTGAGAATCATCCATCTCTTTTTGATCGCTTTCTTGAACCTCAAAAGCATGATCACGAATTGGATCATCTTAGCCAAAGTTGTAGGGATATAATATTGATGGTCTGAAAGACTTTGAAATTGATGCTCTGTGTATTGAAGAAATTGAAGTTTCATCTAATTTGACTTATGTGCAACATTCTTCTTCTGTCATTGCTACGAAGGTTAAACACTTTCGTAATAAAGATGTTCCGTTTGTGAAAGTTCAATGGTCAGTGAATTCTAAGGATTGTTCATGGGAATACAGAGAATTCGTTGAGCGAACACGTCCAGACTTACTCTCTCGTGCTCCTTAAGGTGAACTTCTCACTTTCAAATTTTCTTTTGTGTTGTTATGCCACAAAATGGTTGTTACTTTTTATTTCCTTCTTAAAATATTGCGAGGACGGAATTTCTTTAGGGATGGGAGTCTGTAACAACCCACATATTTTACGATTTCATATTTCAAATATTCTTTTAAATATAGCATCATTAATTTAATTTAAAGTCCGAAATGTGATATTTTTTAAACAGTCGAATACGGACTCGAGATCACTTCCATTGAGTTCAAAACGATGTTTACAACTTGTTTGAGTAGATATGTTTGGAGGTTATTATGATTTTGGTATTTTGTTTGGGCTTTGGGTCGAGTTCTAGCCCGCTAACTCAATAAGAGAACCCAAATATGACGACCCAGATTTTTGACATCTGATAATTCGGCAATTAACTGATTTTAATTTTGAGATATTGATCTTATTAGGCAAACAAATAAATAATAGTATTTCCAATATGGAAATGTATAATTATATGTATATCATATACGAGTTTGACAATTTTCAATATAAATACATATATATACGGATGAGTACATAAATATGTATATAGTGATTGAAAACATATATACATAAGTATATATCAAAAAAATTATATACAAGTACGTATGTATACCCATAGGAAGCAAAAACATAGGTAACTAGGAATACTGGAAAATATGATAAAAATAAATAATATAAATACATGTATACATAAGTTAAGAAGCATATAGCAATTGTGAATATGGGGATGTATAAGTGTGTGTGTGTGTATATATATATGGTAACAAATACAAATGCATTGGGTAAAACAAATATACATATGAAATCTATGTGTGTGTGTGTATATATATATGTATGTATGAACCTAAGGAGACAAGCATTTAATGCACATTTCAACTCAAGCATACAATACATCATTTCTAGTTTACAAAATATAAAATCAATGAAATCAAATCAGGTCAAACACATTGTTCAAAGCAGACTAAAAAAAGGAAGCTTACTGAGTACAACAAAAGAATGCTGCCCCTTTTTCTTATTTATACCCCAATGCCTTCTTCATTTTTTTCTGAAAACTAAGTAAGTTAAACAAAAGATAAGCTTTTCTGCCATTTTACAACTTGAAAACATACGAGCTCGACTCAGCAAGGATCATCAAGCACAAATCAAAAGCCAGTACCTCTGTTCAATCAAATGGTGAGTAACATTTAAAAAAAAACTTAAGTATGAATCTGTTGCTTGATTAATGTCTGAAATAAGTATGTTTTTGTGTAAGTCTATGGTGAACTTCTGTGCATTTTGGATGAATTATGTATGCATGTTTCGATAATACCTGTAAATATCTCTGTTCTAAATTTCAAGCCAAGTTTTAATTCAAATATCATTACCTCTTGATCCACTTATTAATTAGGACTTAGGATCTAAACAACATCTATTTGTTTGATTATAAAATAAGTTTTAAAATTGTATTTAAGTTAAAACAAATTCAAACTACTTTGGAAAACAAAAAGTACAGCACAAGCTTGAGTTTTGTAAAAACTCAAACTTCCTAAATTCTTAATTCAGGCATATATGCTTAAACCTTATCTTGAATCATGAATTTTAAAAAGGAAATCATAATTTTTAGATCAGCAATGAAGGTGCATTTCTGGGTTGAACTATATTTGAGTTTTTGGGAAGTTCTGATGATCTCGGTGGTCGGAGAGGTCGGAGTTCCTTATGGAGGTAGAGGAGTGAACGGTGAGGCGAGCAATAATGGTTGGAGGATGATTAGAGCTCGATGGTGGCGATGATTGTACGATTTGGTTTCCAAACCTAGTTTTGGCAAGGCTGGAAGTTTTGATCATCTCGATGTCTAGGGATGATCGAGTTCAACAGAACTCTGGGGAAGGGAAGCTGGAGCATGGACAAAGTAGTGGCTCGTGGTGCTGGTGTTTCGAGGGTCGAAGGAGCAAGTTCGAGGCGTTTCCAGGTTTTGTTTTCTGGTTCCCATTTGGGTTTCGAAGCTCGATTTAGATTTCAAGATAGTAGTGAACATCTGATGGTCAGAATGAATTTGGGGGATGATCATCGACCTAAGGAAGGCATCAAAGTTGGTCGGAGGTGGACGTAGTCACGGTGCATGTGCACCATGCAGTTTTACTTTTCTGGTGGAATTTGTGTTGAAGTAGTGGAGAGGGACTCGAGTTTTACTCAAGTAGTTCGAGTGTTGGCCCGAAGTAGTGTGGTTTGTGATCGAAGCAGTTGATGTTGGCTCGAGTCATTTGAATTTGTTACAGGATTTTATAAAACCTGTCCGTTTAGAATTTAAACAGAATTATGAAATTTGAAATTGGATTTCAATTAAAGTTTAAAATCAGATTTTGAGGTATGGATCCAAATTTACTTTTATATCCTAGTTTTGAAAATAAAGTTTATAAAAACAAAATGTTTGAATAAGTTTAAATGTTTAAGATATAAAATATATTTTAAAATGTTTAGAATTTAGATGATTTGTTTTAAACTCTTATATAAATTTCTTTTATAAAGGTAAGTGTTTTACAACATTTGATTTTAAAAAGAGTTTTAACTTGGTTTAATTTGTTAAAGTTAAACTGAATTTAATTTGAATTTTAATTTGAAATGAAATTTAAAAGTGAATTTGAAAGTAAATGTTTTCAAATGTGTTTGAGAATGATAATTAAATCACTTATAAAAATGATGTTTTTATCTTAAAGTTAATTAAGATTTAATGATTTGTAATTCATTAAATTTTTAAGGTGAATAAAATGGTTAAATTAATAAGTTAATTAATTAATGATTTAGATTAATTAATTAAGTTATTAAGGGTTTTTAAATTAATGATTTGGATTAAGATTATTAATCTAGGGTTAAATTAAATTGAAATTAAGAATTATTTATTAAATAAATTTGGATTGTTAATTAATGAACAGGAATTAATTAATCAAGTAAATAAAGATTAATTAAGTTATAATTTAGAAATTAATTATGTAATTAGAAGTTAATTAATTTGTAATTAAGAATTAATTAATTTGTAATTAAAATGATTAATTAAAGTTAATTACTTGGAGAAGTAATTAAAGGATTGGTTAATGAATATAGTTAGTGAAAGATCATTAATTAAGGGTTATCAAATGATTTATTAATGTGATTAATTTGAGGTAACTAATATTATTAATTAATTAAGGATAATCAATTGTGAAATTTGGTAAGTATAATTACTTAATGTAATTTATAAAAGTATAATTACTTGGTGAAGTAATTAGTGATAACTACTGGATGTAATTAATTAATGGATGGTTAACAAATGGAAGTAATTTGGATTTAAATTACTTGGTGAAATTGATAAGAAGGATAATTACATAGTGGAAGTAATTGAAGATTAATTAATCAGGGGACTAATTAAAGATAATTAATTATCTTTTAAAACAATTATACTAAGTGATAAATTAAGATGGATAATTAGGGGATGATTAGTTAATGGATTGTAATTTATTATTGTTAAGTAAGCAAGATTAAAATGATTAAAGTAATTAATTTGATTTATTAGAGATGGGCGACTAATTAATCTTGCTTATGAATGATTGGTTGATATTACTGATATGAAGTGTTTCTGTAATATGATATGTTGGGTTGAATAGTGATAATGTGGTCATTTATCGAGATGCATTGCTGTGTAAAGTGGCATCCTGTATTTAAAAAAGTTCAAATTGTTTTTCATTTGAATAACTTGGGTATAGATGACATTGGACTCGAAGAGACCGGGGTCGGGTATTAGTAAATACCCGAAACCACTTCGATACTTTATAGATTTATATGTGTAATCAATAAGCTGGAATGGAATGATTTAAGTAATTGGACCATTTAATCTAAGTTTGATATTTGGAAATTAATGTGTGATGTAAGTGATGTCTATAACAACTTGTGAAGTTGTAAATTGATAAAAGTTACCCGGGTTTATATAAGTTGTATGCTTATGTATTCCATGTTAGATGGATTTACTCACGCTGGTTTCCAGCCTGACTCTGGTGTAACTTTGATGTAATGCTCGAGTCATACCGAGTATTACAGATTTTCAGGTAAGGACGTTCTAGAGCTCAGGGGACGAGCTGGATGGCAGGAACGTACGGAGTGTTTCTGCTGTGAGATATTTCTGCGTATCTGAGATATGTTGGTTTGTATATGTCCAGTGTTTGTGTATATGTGTAACTCTGATGTATTAAAATGTAATTGACAGATAAATTATTCTTTTATTAACTGATATTATTTGATATTATATTTTTATCCGCTGCGAACGTGAGAATCTTTGTTGTGTTTCTGTTTCTTCTTCTTCTATCTCTTTTCTTCCTTTTCTAACTATTCGGAATTTTCGGGTTCGAAATTTACGGGTCGTAACAGTTGGTATCAGAGCTGAAGGTTAAGCGAGAACCTTGGCCCTGGTGGGATTACTCATTAAGGATAGGGTCAATGGTACCCTAGGATGAGTTGAGTATGTATGTGTGTGTGTGTGTGTGTGTGTGTGTGTGTATGAGAGCATACTTGTTATTTTCTTATATAAAGATTTTAAATGATTTTATATAAGAATATATTTTGATATATAAAGCAATATTTCCTTCTAACAATGTTAAGGTAATTGGTTGTTAAATTATTTAAATTAAAAGGTAATAGAGTATAACCAAATTGAAATTAAATAAAGGTAAGTTTGAAATGGATTCAAATTGAAATTAAATCTTAAACTTGGGAAAAGTTTCAGAATAAGATAATAACGAATTGGTTTCCAGTTATGATAATCTTGGTAATTATCATAAATGGTTGTTGTGTTCAATAATAAGATGTGTATTAATGAGTAAGCAAAATGAAATATTTTAGATAAGTATGACTTATAAATTGGGATTGAAGATGATCTAGATTGTGAAGTTTTAAATCTAAGCCAGAAAATTTGGAATTTGTTTCAAGGTGCTAAGAGAAATAATAAATAAGTATTATTTGAATAAAAGGCATTTGTTGCAAACAAGGGTTGTTTGAAAATTCATTTTGAATTAAATACCAAAAGTGGTTTAAAATTTAAGGATGATTTAGTGTGTAAAAGGAAATAATATGTATATATGAGGAATATACATAATATCAAAAATAGTTTGAAATAAACTCTAAATGTTGAGTTTTAAATTTGGAATGAGGTGTGATACCCAAGGTGATAAGTTTTGAACTTATATGATTACTAACGTTAAGTTTAAAATTTGAAATGGGAATTCAAATTGGGTAAGGTTGGCTGGATTAAGCAAATGGAATTTGACTTTAGGAAAGTTAAATAAGTTAACAAGCAACCTGAGTTGGAAATTTCAAGATGAAATTTGGATTTAACTTGGGAAGTTAAATAGTTAAATTGAATTGGGAGTTTGTGTGATCTCAAAGTGGGTTTGAGAACTGGAAATTGAAAATGGAATTTTGAGAATTGGACATAGAATTAAATTGTTTAAAGGATTTGAATTATTAATTGAACCTAGAAATAGGTTTATGAAGAAGTAAAGGTTAAATTGATTTAAGGGAATTAAATCAACATTTGAAAGTTTAACTCGAATTTATATAATTCGAGATGATTTAAAGTGAGACTAAATTTGAAATTAGTTCAAATTGAAATTGATTTAAATAATTTGGATTTGTGATTATAGTTGAATAGTTTTAAAATTCAATTGAAAATTTGAACTGGATAATTTGAAAAGAAATTAATTATGAATGAATTCAAATTCAAAAGGGAAATTAGGATTAATTTAAACTAGAATTGAGATGATTAGAAATTGAAGCTGGTTCAATTTGAAACTAGTCCAATTTTTTTTGAATAATTGGGAATTGTAATTAAAGTTGAATAGGTTAAAATCAAATGGAATTTGATTTGGATTTGAAAAGAAATTGAGATTTATTTAACTTGAATTGGGGATAAATCAAGTTCAAGGGAAATTGAAGATTACTCAAATTGGAATTGAGTTAATTTAAATGGAAACCGGAATTTAAATTGAATTGATGGAAATGGAGGTTGAAAATTGAACAGTTTGACTCTGGACTATTTTCAAAATAAATTGTTTTTGTACAAATCTATTTTTCTAAGCTATTTATTATATATACAACCTTTTTTATTGAACCCAAAACTATCTTATACTTATTTTATAACTATTTTTGGAATTATTGAACTATATTGCAACTATTTTATAAACTAATTACTGTTTTTCAACTCCTTTATAACTAATTACTATTTTACAACTATTTTGCAATTATTTAAAAATTTCTATAACTATTTGACTATTTTCCTACTATTTTACTATTATTTAACTATTTTATAGCTATTTTACAAACTTATAATTATTTTTCAACTACTTATCTATTATAATTTTTCAAGTTATTCTCTAAATTCAAACTGGATAGAGTTCGAACTATTTATGATTAAATTTGCATTTGAGATAAGAATTGAGGTGATAATCCAAATAAGGATTTAAGCAATTGTGAGTAAGTGAATGAAATTAAAGTGAATGTGAATAGAAAAGAGAATTGATTTGGTTAATAATCAATGGAGATAAATACGTAGGATGTACGTATATTATTCTATTCGCATAACAATTTGGTCCAGATTCGAGCACAGAATTTCGAGATAGTTATATCGATCCGAGTTGGGATTTTCCACTAGATTTTCGAGGGCGAACCTGGATAAGGATTGTTGATTTATTCTGGATATTCTTTTTCATAGTTAGGATATGCAAGGAGAATGACGGTTTCAGATCAGGAAACCAGATCTGAGTCCGCACTAGGAAGTCGGGGCGACGATACTAGTTCGGAAGTGAAATTGTGTGATCGAGTGAGCGATCAGATTGGTATAGCGTACGAATGATATGTGTACATCATACGGGTTTCAATGAAATTGATAATGGGAATTTTTGAACAAGAAATGTGAAATGGTTTTTGAAATGAAAGGTATATTTTGTGACATATATGATGAAGTAAAATGGAAATTGGATATTCCGACAACAGAAATTTACTTTATGGAAGTGTTGAATATTTGATTTGGCATAAACAAAGTTATATATCTTTTTTATATAAGATAAATCTCCCTTGTGAATCTATAGCCAGAAAAAGGGGTTTTTATATAAGTTTGAAAAGATCTAAAGATTTTTTAAAGTTATATATATATATATATATATATATATATATATATATATATAGGATCTTATGAGAATGATATTGAAAAAGGTTTTGGGAACCATTGGATTTGGAAAGGCTTTTGATTTTTGGGTAAAATCAATATTGGATTTGGAAAGCTAAATTTGAGAATTATCGATTTTGGGATAATCGATTTTGAGGAAAGAGATTTATATGAGATTCGTACTAGGTGTATGATATTGGAAAATACTATATGTGTATAGTATAAAGTGTTTCGAAAATGGCTCTGGGGGAAAAGGCGCTCCTTTGAAATGAACTTCTAAGGAGTACCATAGTTGGTACTGCCTTGATCCCTAAGGGGGGTTCTAAAGTTGATCCTATGAGGAGTCCCGACAAAACCAGTTCCTGAGGATTATGAGTAGTGTGTAGAGAAAGTTGAGGGTGCTGATGCCTACAGAGGCATTTGGGTTATGCTGTCACGACAGTGTAACTCGATGTCACTGCGATCTACTACAGACCATAGCGAAAGTCGTGTGTGCCGCTGAGAGCCAACAGTCTACGTTTGATTTTATATCGGTAGACTACGACCAATGGTAACATAGCGAAAGTCGTGTGTGCCTCTGAGAGCCAACGGTCTACAATTGATTTTATATCGGTAGACTACAACCTATGTGGGAGTGGAGAAGTTTCATTTTTGGCAGCGAAAATCGAGGGCGCTGATGCCTACAGTTACATGGACTTTTGCTGCGATGGTAACGTAACCCTGGAATGTAACTGCGATCTGTTGTGGGTTCCATGGCATAATCGAGGGGCGCAGAGTGCCTACAGTTACACGGACTTTTACTACGATGGCAACGTAACCGAGGATGTAACAGCGACCATGGATGGGGGTGATGATTTCCTGAGCATTCTCACCAATGATATTTCCACTATTTTCAAAATGTTTTCGATATTTTCAATAAAATTATTTTTCAAAGCATTTCCACTGGATGTTGAAAACGGGTCTGCCAAGCACTTATAGATTTTCAATCGTATGCCTGATCAACTTATGACCGAATTTCTGTAAGGACTAGGATGGACTGTTTGAGACATCGAGTTATAAAAAGTATGTTTTTACAAAACTATTTTAGTAATATTATATAGATTTTTAAAGTATTTTAAAAATGATTGAAGAATATGTATCTGATTTTAAGCATTTTCGTAAATTCGTTTCGTTCCTTTTCGAGGACGAAAAGTTCTAAAGGGGGAGGAATGTGATGCCCCGGATTTTTGACATCTGATAAGTGGGCAATTAACTGATTTTAATTTTGAAATATTGATCTTATTAGGCAAACAAATTAGTAAAACTATGTTTTTTCCAATATTGAAATGTATAATTATATATATAGCATTTACGAGTTTGACGATGTTCAATATAAATACATATATATACAGATGAGTACATAAATATGTATATGGTGATTGAAAACATATATACATAAGTATATAAAAAAAAATATACAAGTATGTATGTGTACCCATAGGAAGCAAAAACATAGGTAAATAGGAATACTAGAAAATATGATAAAATTAAAGAATACAAATATATGTATACATAAGTTAAGAAGCATATAGCAATTGTGAATATGGGGATGTATAAGTATGTGTCTATATATGGTAACAAATACAAATGCATTGCGTAAAACAAATATACATATGAAATCTATATGTATATATATGTATGAACCTAAGGAGACACGCATTTAATGCACATTTCAACTCAAGCATACAATACATCTTTTCATGTTTACAAAATATAAAATTAATGAAATCAAGTCGGGTCAAACACATTGTTCAAAGCAAACTAAAAAAAGGAAGCTTATTGAGTACAACAAAAGAATGCAGCCCCTTTTTTCTTATTTATACCACACTGCCTTCATCTTTTTTTTTGTTGAAAACTAAGTAAGTTAAACAAAAGATAAGCTTTTCTACCATTTTACAACTTAAAAACATACGAGCTCGACTCAGCAAGGATCATCAAGCACAAATCAAAAGCTAGTACCTCTGTTCAATCAAATGGTGAGTAACATTTTTTTTTTCAAAAAACTTAAGTATAAATCTGTTGCTTGATTAATGTCTGAAATAAGTATGTTTTTGTGTATGTATATGGTGAACTTCTGTGCATTTGGATGAATGATGTATGCATGTTTTGATAATACCTGTAAATATCTCTATTCTAAATTTCAAGCCAAGTTTTAATTTAAATATCATTACCTCTTGAACCACTTATTGATTAGGACTTAGGATCTAAACAACATCTATTTGTTTGATTATAAAATATGTTTTAAAATTGTATTTAAGTTAAAACATATTCAAACTACTCTGGAAAACAAAAAGGACAGTACAAGCTTGGGTTTTGTAAAAACTCAAACTTCCTAAATTCTTAACTCAGGCATATAAACATAAACCTTATCTTGAATCATGAATTTTAAAAAGGAAATCATAATTTTTATATCAGAAATGAAGGTGCATTTCCGGGTTGAACTATATTTGAGTTTTTGGGAAGTTCTGATGATCTCGGTGGCCGGAGAGGTCGGAGTTCCTTCTGGAGGTAGAGGAGTGAACGGTGAGGCCGGCAAAAATGGTTGGAGGATGATCAGAGCTCGGTGGCGGCGATGATTGTACGATTTGGTTTCTAAACCTAGTTTTGGCAAGGTTGGAAGTTTTGATAATCTCGATGTCTAGGGATGATAGGGATGATCGAGTACGACAGAAATCTGGGGAAGGGAAGCTGGAGCGTGGATGAACTAGTGGCCGGTGGTGCTAGTGCTCCGATGGTCGGAGGAGCAAGGTCGAGGCGTTGCCAGGTTTTGTTTTCTGGTTCCAGTTAGGGATTTGAAGCTCGATTTGGATTTCGAGATGGTAGTGAAGATCTGATGGTCGGAATGGATTTGGGGGATGATCATCGACCTAAGGAAGGCATCAAAGTTGGTCGGAGGTGGATGTAGTCACGGTGCATGTGCACCGTGCACTTTTGCTTTCTGGTGGAATTTGGGTTGAAGCAATGGAGAGGGACTCGAGTTTTACTCGAGTAGTTCGAGTGTTGGCCCGAAGTAGTGTGGTTTATGACTTGTAGCAGTTGATGTTGGCTCGAGTCATTTGAATATGTTACAGGTTTTTATAAAACCCGTCTGTTTAAAATTTAAACAGAATTATGAAATTTGAAACCAGATTTTAAATAAAGTTTAAAATCATATTTTGAGGTATGGATCCAAATTAACTTTTATGTCCTAGTTTTGAAAATAAAGTTTATAAAAATCAAAATGTTTGAATAAGATTAAGTGTTTAAGATATAAAATATATTTTAATATGTTTTAAAGTTAAATGATTTGGTTTAAACGCTTATATAAATTTCTTTTATAAAGGTAAGTGTTATACAACATTTGATTTTAAAAAGAGTTTTAACTTGGTTTAATTTGCTAAAGTTAAATTGTATTTAATTTGAATCTTAATTTGAAATGAAATTTAAAGTGAATTTGAAAGTAAATGTTTTCAAATGTGTTTGAGAATGATAATTAAATCACTTATAAAAAAATGATGTTTTTATCTTAAAGTTAATTAAGATTTAATGATTTGTAATTCATTAAATTTTTAAGGTAAATAAAATGGTTAAATTAATAAGTAAATTTATTAATGATTTGGATTAATTAATTAAGTTACTAAGGGTTTTTAAATTAATGATTTGGATTAAGATTATTAATTTAGGGTTAAATTAAATTGAAATTAAGAATCATTAATTAAATAAGTTTGGATTGTTAGTTAATGATTAGGAATTAATTAATCAAGTAATTAAAGATTAATTTAGTTAAAATTTAGAAATTAATTATGTAATTAGAAATTAATAAATTTTTAACTAAGAATTAATTAATTTGTAATTAAAAATGATTAATTATAGTTAATTACTTAGAGAAGTAATTAAAGGATTGGTTAATGAATATAGTTAATGAAAGATCATTAATTAAGGGTTATCAAATGATTAATTAATGTGATTAATTTAAGGTAATTAATGTTATTAATTAATTAAGGATAATAAATTATGAAATTTGGTAATTATAATTATTTAATGTAATTTATGAAAGTATAATTACTTGGTGAAGTAATGAGTGATAACTACTGGATGTAATTAATTAATGGATGGTTAATAAATGGAAGTAATTTGGATTTAAATTACTTGTTGAAATTGATAAGAAGGATAATTACTTAGTGGAAGTAATTGAAGATTAATTAATCAAGGGATTAATTAAAGATAACTAATTATCTTTTAAAACAATTATACTAAGTGATAAATTAAGATGGATAATTAGGGGATGATTAGTTAATGGATTGTAATTTATTATTGTTAAGTAAGCAAGATTAAAATGATTAAAGTAATTAATTTGATTTATTAGAAACGGGTGACTAATTAATCTTGCTTATGAATGATTGGTTGATATTACTGATATGAAATGTTTCGGTAATATGATATGTTGGGTTGAATAGTGATAATGTGGTCATTTATCGAGATGCATTGTTGTGTAAAGTGGCATCCTGTATTTAAAAAAGTTTGAGTTGTTTTTCATTTGAATAACTTGGGTTTAGATGACATTGGACTCGAAGAGACCGGGGTTGGGTATTAGTAAATACCGGAAACCACTTCGATACTTTATAGATTAATATGTGTAATTAATAAGCTGGAATGGAATGATTTAAGTAATTGGACAATTTAATCTAAGTTTTGATACTTAGAAATTGATGTGTGATGTAAGTGATGTCTATAACAAGTTGTGAAGTTGTAATTTGATACAAGTTACCCGGGTTTATATAAGTTGTATGCTTTTGTATTCCATGTTAGATGGATTTACTCACGCTGGCTTCCAGCCTAACCCGAGTGTTACTTTGATGTAATGCTTGGGTAAGACCAAGTATTACAAATTTTCAGTATTCTTCTGATCCGCTGCGAATGTGAGAATCTGAGGTTTAGATGACAGATACAGTATTCTTTTGTAAACTGATATTATTTGATATTATATTTTGATCCGCTGCGAATGTGAGAATCTGTGTTGTGTTTCTGTTTCTTCTTCTTCTATCTCTTTTCTTCTTTTCCTAACTATTCGGAATTTTCGGGATCGAAATTTCCGGATAATTATACCAAAACTTCTACCAAATACCTTCCACTCCACTCCTCTTCGTTCATTCCATTTCTAATTTGCTAATACACTCAAGCCCTAGGAAAAATGGTGGGAAGAGGAAACTAAATTCCTACGCCCTAGTTCTCTTAGGAAATTTAAATTCAAGTTTCAAAATCAAGGAGAAGCTTAGGTAAGCACGCTCTTCATCTTCTCCATCTCAATTCCTCTTCAATTCTTAATTTTTCCTATAACCTAACTTAGGAAAAACTTTGCATTTGATCATAGATTGAAGTTTCATGAACTGAAGTTGAAGAGAGATTGATCTTGCTTTGTTTTAAAGCTTATTATTCCTTGTTTTGGAGTATAAAGGTGAGTTCTCGAACTCACATCTATGTCTATAGCTTTCATTGTTGTTAGGCATGAATTCCTAACATCTATTTCATGTTCAATTGCTTTTGAATCAAATTGGTTGGGTCAATTTTCCAATTTTGGTATTTTGAAGTCAAAATCTATGAAAATCCTACTATGCATGTTTGGACATGTTGTTTTGAGTGTATTGAAAAGTCTATAGGGCTGGGTTGTCGCTTGGATAAATCTTTAGGCACCATCGCTCATTCGATCACTCCCAAGTTGATTTGGCCATCAAGGCCTAAGCAAATTTTGCCTTGAGCTTTAGCTTAGATGTCTAGGAAAACACTTAGACGTCTGAGGCAAAGGAATAAAAATTCCATACCTATAACTCGGACATCTGAGGTTATTCTTAGACATCTGAGCGATCGAGAAGAAAATTCCAGACATACAGCTCAAACGTCTGAGGTTATTCTCAACGTCTGAGCGATTTGGAAGAAATTTCCGGACCTTCAGCTCAGACGTCTGGGAAAACCTCCAGAAGTCTGGTGCTGTTAAATTTATCCAATTTGCCTATTTCTATGTGGGTTTTCGTTTTAATCGATGTTTGATGATCTGAATGGTCATTGTCATTCATTACCGACTTTGGCGATTTCTTTTATGGATTTAAGGTATTTCCATTTGATGGGTTTGATATCGATTTCCATGGTTTTGATTCACATTATTGAGATGTGAATTTTGGTGATAGATTGTTTTTTACAACCGTTTCTATTATTTGTCACTTTAAAATACAATATTTTTATACTAGCAGTAAACACCAAAACTTTTTTGTTAAAATGATTTCAACTTTACTTTTAATACAATGCTTCTTTTAAAAAACCATTTTCCAATCTATTAGAATATACAAACCTTTACCTCATTCACGTGAGAAATCCAATTAGGCGACTTAGCAAAACAAGTGGCATGAAACGCTTTCGTTTACTTCGTTTGTTAATTCGTGAACTTGTTCAATTGAAATCTCATGAAATTTTTTGAGTGGAAATCTATAATTTTCTCGGAAATATTTAAGTTAAGCTAGTGGCCATGGGACATGAAGCTAAACTCATTTATTTACTATCTTAGTGTAATTTATGCTTCTCTTTGATCAATGATGAACATTTTGTGGTTTAGACTAGCGATATGCGATGCCTCTTTATCCGTGTGGGGGAATATACCTCATTTTGTAGAGTTTCAGCTCAATTTGGTGGTGTAACGACCCGTATTTTTACGAATCGAAAGATTGTAAAACTGTCGACATTAAGTCGTTGATATTGTTAAGTTGTTTAGAGTATGAGTCGACCAAAGTTTAAGTCGTGTTAAGTTATCTCGTGTGGTGCTTAGGTCGTATGAGAGTTAGGTTGAGTGGAGCGACCTATAGAAGTAACGACTTAAGTATGATTGGGCGAGTTAAGGGATTTGAGTTGAGCGACTTATAGGTTTGGAACGACCTAGGAGTTAGATCGTGTAGGGGTTAAGTCGTATAGGAGATAGGTCGTGTGGAAGTTAGGTCGGTTGAGCGACCTAAGGTGTTGAGCGACCTAAGGTAGTGGAGCGACTTATGGTAGTTAGCGAGTTAGTGGCTAGCGGCTTAGGGATAGGTCGTTTGAAGCGAGTTAGCGACGTAGTGGTGAGTGCCGGGTTATAGTTAGATCGTGAGACGACCTAAGGTTGCAAGCGACTTAGGGTTAGGTCGTAAGTCGCTGGGTCGTATGCGACCTATGGTGGTTTGCCTTGTGTAGTTAGGTCGTTGTAGTGGTTAGGTCGGCATCTCAGCTAAGTCATAAGTCACGCACGTGTGTTAAGGACTTAGGTCGTTAGGTCGAGGCACTGCATGTGTTGAGTCGTGCCTGTGTTGAGTCGCGCATAGGTTAAGTCGTGGACTTGTTAGGTCGTTGACTCGAGTCTGTAGGCCGCATGAGTGTTAAGTTGTGCGCGTGCTAAGCCGTGTTTGTGTATTGTGTTGTTGGGTCGGCAGGGGGTGTTAGGTCGTTAGGTCGCGGCCGTCCTAAGTGCGACCGACCTAAGTACGAACGACCCAATTTCCAGCCTATAAATAGAGGGGTTTGGTTCACTTTTTGGCACCGGATTTTGAAGCGACGAAGTGCTGCCATTTTGAGAGCGCGACTACAACACTTCTTCACTTCTTTTCTCCACTCTAATCTAGTGCTTACATCCATCCAAGATTGAAGATCAAGGTTGAAGATCCAAGATCCAAAGTTGAAGATCTACATTCTTCAAAGAAAGATTTCATCGATTGAAGCAAGATTTTGCCGGATCAAGCTTAATTCTTCGCTATCCAGATCTGAAGTTGATATCTTTTGAGGTGTTTAGGTGCTTTGGTGAGTGGTAGTTATCTCTCACACGGACCCAAAGGAGTATATTGGATCGGTGGCTTGTTTGTGTGATAAAGATAGTGATTTCATGCATTTTCCTTAAGTCTGCATGTAAATCCATTGTCAATGAAGTTTTGGATACCCATTTTGCTACATGTTAACTTATATAAGTTTATTCATCAAGTTGTAGAGATATTTGCCTATTATTCATGCTTGTTAGATTTGGAAACTTTAATTACCAAATTGCCATTTTCTTGTATAATTTCTTATTAGATCTAGTTTGAATGTTTGAATGTTTGGGTTTATGATTGGTTTGATTGTTTCAAATTAGCTAGTAGTTGATTCGGACAAGTTGGTCGAAGACGATTCAAAAGCTAAGAGGAAAGGCTCTTGAATGGTGAAAGCTGCTTGTGGCATATGAAGCGGGTGATGAAGCTCATATGAATAGATTCGATGATGATGGACTTTGCTATGATTAGAGGAAGCAAAGCATGATGTTGAGATGATGGACTTTGCTATGATGCGATGGAGCAAAGCATGATGTGAGAGCTTGGTTTAATCCAGACGGGATCATCCAAAGCATGTTGATAACTCGAGGGATGGTTCGAGTTGGTTGATAATGGATTGCTCGAGAGGTAGCTTGGGCTAATATGAGAATAGTCGTCGAGGAGGATGACTAGGAGGCTTGGACTTCATCGTTGTTGAAGGTTCTAGTAAACTCAAAACAAGAGTACATGTGGCGCCCAAAACGACTACAGGTAGGTGGTCGGGACACCCAAAAGACTACAGGCAGGTAGTCGAGTACTCTGGGCAGAGTAGGCCAGTCCTAGGCACGGGTCATGACGACGTGCGGAGTTATGTCTAGAACCGGGGTTACCATTAGCCCTTGACTTACGGCTGAAAGAATGTGTCGGTCATTCAATTAACGATGGTTTCGAGGCAATGATAACAGTGATAGCCAGAGTCATGGATGTTTGGTTGTATCGTCACTCGATCTCAAGAGCGATGTTTTGTGGGTGCTTATCTGATCTTGGTTTAGGCCTTGGGGGTTTGTACTTGGAAAACATCGACCTTGACTCGAGTGATAATTGCTTTACTTTAATTGTCTGCTTTGCTATGTTTGTTTCTGCTCAGTGTGTCTGGGGGCTATCACTGCGGAAAGAGGTGGAGTGGGATGGTTGGGTTCCTATTCCTTTGTATCCTTTATGCTCTTTTGGTATGTTTGATAGTTGATTTACTGCTCACTAAGACTTTTGTCTGATTCAAGGTTTTATGTTTAACTCTTATTACCTTGGGCTGTTCATCCATGTTGGGATGGGTAGACTAGGTAGCAGGTGACAGGTGCTGTTCATAGTGGCCAATGCTGTTGATGACGAAGACGAGTTGGAGGCTTTTGCATATTGTTTCCTTACTATATGTACTGGATGTTCCGTTGCTTGTATATGTTTTGAGTGTTATGTAGTGAGGCTTGATGTATGGATTGTTTAGATGTTTGTATCAAACTTCTATGATGCTTATATGATGATATTCTGTTCTATGGGGCTTTATTATATTTATATTTCTCTATTGTATTTTATCCATGCGCTGTGAGTTGTACGATAGAGTTTTCTGTTTTACCTTACCCTGATGATCGTCCATGGCAGCCTGGCACACTTTTCAGCGCATTATTTTCTTGTTTAGTGCAGGAGTCATGGGCGGTCGTCACATTTGGTATCAAAGCTTTGGTTAATCGATTTTAGCCAACGCTCGCTGACGTAACTACGTATGAGAGACGTAATTGTATTTTGATGGATTGTTACTATATATAATATAGTAGTTTAGAAGGATTTGAACTCCTTATGCAGTTGTTTCTCAAGGTGTTCTAAGTCATTCCTTTTTGTAGATATTAAGGATGAGTCGAAGAGTGAGACCAGCTGCTAGGGAAGGGCGTGCTGATGGAGCTGTTGATTATGCTGCGATGTTCGAGGCTATGATGACTTCGATCATGAGAAGGATGCCAGTTCCAGGGCCATCAGTAGATGTTGGGGTTCAGGTTCAAACTCCAAAACCAGTGGATTTTGCTAAGTTGTGCAAAGACTATACTGCTCTTGGAGAAAAGGTTTTCTTGGGAACAGAATCAACCATTGAAGTTCAAAGGTAGATAGATGCTTGTAGAAGGATCTTTGGTGATTTGGGAATTGAGGATGCAACTAAGAGGAAGCTTGCATCAAGACAGCTTCAAGGGAGAGCTTCGGATTGGTGGAATTCTATCACCATTGATACTCCAGAGGAAGAGATCACTTGGGAGAAATTCCAAGCTAGATTTGAAGCTAAGTTTATTTCTACGGCTCAGAAATATGTTTTGTTTAAGAAGTTTGTGGAACTCAAGCAAGGTGGGAGATCAGTTCTTGAGTATGTTTTTGAGTTTGAAGCTTTGTCTAAGTATGCTCGGTCATATATTGAATCTTCATATCAGAAGAATGAGAAGTTTGTGACAGGCTTGGACATTTATCTTGGGAGGCACTTGGTGGATCATTTGGATGATCCATTTGAGAAGCTTGTGGAGAAAGCTCTCAGGCATGAGAATCTGTTTCCTGAGGAAGGATCTGTTGTTGCTGTGACCAATGAGGAGTCTAAACCACAGCAGGGTGGCAACAAGAAGAGGAAGCAACAGCAACAGAAGGGTAAGGACGGCCAGAAGAAGCCGAAGGGGAAGTGACCTGCTACAACTGCCAGCAGAAGGGCCATCTCTCCAGAGATTGTAAGAATACCAAGGTGCCGGGAAAGTGTTACAACTGTGATAAGCTGGGACATATCAAGAGGAATTGTCCAGAACCGAGAAAGGACAAGAAGATTGTGCAAGCTTATGCTTTGGGGGTCGTGCCATTATCTTTGAAGGCTCCTACTGCTGAAGAGGAGGGAAAGAGTGTGGTGGTTCAATGTACTCTTTCCATTTGTGGTGTTCTAGTTAGAGTGTTATTTGATACTGGTGCGTCGCATTCTTTTATTTGTAATGACCTTGTAAGCCGGTTGGGTTTGGAACCGGATATTGTTGATAGACCATTGGTTGTGACTAATCCATTTGGGGGTTCGTCTTGTTTGTGTATGGTATGTCGTGCTCTAGTTGTATCGAGTCATGATTGCTCTTTTGTTTGTGATTGTTTTGTTCTGAACTTTGTGGGGTACGGAATTATTTTGGGTATGGACTGGCTTAGGAAGTATGCGGCAAGGGTTGATTGTAAGAGGCTGGAGGTGACAGTCGAGAATGTGGAGGGGCGAAAGGTTGTGATACGATGTAAGCATGAAGAAGGCGTCTTCATGAGCTTCATGTATTCGCTGGTTGTTCCACGGGATGGACTGTCATCGTGCCTATTGTGAATGGATTTGTGGATGTCTTTGACGAGGTCAAAGGGTTACCACCGCATAGAGAGATCGAGTTTCGTATCGATGTGGTTGAAGGAGCCAGACCTGTTGTGATGCCGCTTAGGCGAATGGCGCCTAGGGAGCAACAAGAGTTGAAGGTGCAAGTTGATGACCTTTTACAGAAAGGATTCATTCGGCGTAGTGTGTCCGAATGGGGTGCACCAGTTGTGTTTGCAACCAAAGCGGATGGATCGTTGAGGTTGTGTGTGGATTATCGTGAGCTGAATAAAGTGACTAAGAAGAACAAGTATCCATTGCCAAGAATAGATGACTTGTTTGATCAGCTTCACGAAGCTAAGGTGTTTTCTCAGATGGATTTGGCAACGGGATTTCACCAGTTGAGAGTGGCAAAGGATAGTGTGCCGAAGACTGCTTTCAGGACACCATCCGGTTTCTTTGAGTGGCTGGTAATGCCGTTTGGATTGACCAATGCACCAGCATATTTTGTGGATCTTATGAATAGAGTATTCAGAGATCAGTTGAACAAGTTTGTACTTGTATTCGTAAACGATATTCTGATTTATTCCAGAACTGAAGAAGAGCACAAGACGCACTTGCATATTATTATGGAAATCTTACGGAAACATCAGCTGAAGGCTAAGTTTTCGAAGTGTCACTTCTGGAAGAGTGAAGTGAGGTTCTTAGGCCATGTTATCTCTGGAAAAGGAATAGCAGTTGATCCCGCTAAGGTGGCAGCAATCCAGGATTGGGTTAGACCTAAGAATGCATCTGATGTGAGAAGTTTTCTTGGATTAGCAGGATATTATCGTCGATTTATTAAAGACTTTTCCAAGATAGCTGCACCGTTAACAGGATTGACGAAAAAGAACCAAGTGTTCAGATGGGATGATAAGTGTGAGCAAGCTTTCGGAATCCAGAAAGAGCGACTGACAAGTGCTCCTGTTTTGACTATTCCAAGTGGGAATGATGAGATGGTAGTTTACACCGATGCATGTGGTACTGGACTTGGAGCAGGGCTGATGCAAAAGGATAATGTTGTTGCATATGCAAGTCGACAACTAAAGCCGCATGAAAGGAATTATCCGGCTCATGATTTAGAGTTAGCGACAATTGTTTTTGCTCTGAAGATGTGGAGACATTATCTATTGGGAGTTCGATTCGAGTTGTTTACAGATCATAAGTCGTTGAAGTATCTTTTCTCCCAAAAAGATTTGAATCTTCGGCAGCAACGATGGCTAGAGTTTTTAGCATCATATGATTTTGGTATAGCCTATACTCCGAGAAAAGGTAACGTAGTGGCATATGCGTTAAGTCGAAGACATGCAGGATTGGGAGCCATGTTTTCAGAATGGAAGAGTCTCGAGTATTTGGCTGGATTTGACTTCAGGCCCAGATGTGAATTGGAACCTGAGATGTTGGCAAACTTATCGATAAGACCTACTCTAGTGGAAAGAATTGGCGAGAGCCAAAAGCGAGACGATAAGCTTGTCAAGATTATCCATGATTTGGAATCTGGATTGGACCCAGAAAAGGATAAAGGATTTGAGGTCGATCGAGAGGGTTGGCTTCGGAAACAAGGACGACTATTTGTTCCCGATATAGATGAATTGAGGGATGAAGTTCTAAAGGAGAGTCATCGCTCGAAGTTGACAATTCATCCGGGTGGAAATAAGATGTATCGGGATATGAAGAGAACCTATTACTGGGAAGGTATGAAGAAGGATGTTGGAAATTTTATTTCCAAATGTATGAACTGCCAGTTGGTAAAAGCTGAACAGAAGAAGCCAAGTGGATTGCTTCAACCGTTAGAAGTTCCTACATGGAAGTGGGAGTAAATATCAATGGATTTTATCGATGGGTTACCTAGAACCAGAGCAAGAAATGAAGGGATTTGGGTCATCGTAGATCGATTGACTAAGAGTGCAAGATTTATTCCTGTTCGATTAACTAGGACTGCATCGAAATTGGCTGAGTTGTATGTTAAGTGGATAGTTCGATTCCATGATATTCGAAAGAGTATAGTGAGCGATCGAGACCCATTGTTCACTAGTGGATTTTGGAAGAGCTTCCAGGAAGTTTTGGGAACCGAGTTATGTTTGAGTACAGCTTATCACCCTCAAAAAGATGGTCAGACTGAGAGAGTCAACCGAGTTTTGGAAGATCTCCTTAGAGCTTGTGTTTTAGATTTCGGAGGATCATGGGAAGATTATCTTCATTTGGTGGAATTTGCGTATAACAACAGTTATCAGACAAGTATTGGTATGGCACCATATGAGGCATTGTATGGAAGACCGTGTAACTCTCCGACATGTTGGTTGGAAACGGGAGAAAAGTTGATACTTGGGCCAGAAATGATTCGACGGACTTCGGATTGTATAGAGATCATTCAGCGACGAATGAAGGCAGCCCAAGACCGTCAGAAAAGTTATGCCGATAAGCGTCGTAAGGATTTGGAATTCGACGTAGGTAATATGGTTTTTGTGAAGATTTCTCCACTGAAAAATGTTATTCGATTCGGGAGGAAAGGAAAATTGACTCTGAGATTTGTTGGACCATTCCCGATCGTCGAGCGAATTGGAAAGCTCGCTTATAAATTGGAATTACCGGAAAAGATGTCGGGTGTGCACAATGTTTTTCACGTATCGTATCTACGGAAGTATGTGCACGACCCAAATGCAGTGATTTCTGCTGATAGCTATGAAGATTTAGAGGTTGATCCAGTTGTTAGAAGGCCTCGTAAGCCACTTCATGTTGTGGGAACCGACACGAAACAGCTTGGAAGGAAGGTTGTCCAGTTGCTCAAGGTACAATGGAGTGATGATGTTAACGACTGTACATGGGAGGAGGAAGAGAGGATGAAGACAGCTCATCCTGAACTCTTCGAGGTATGGCCCTAAGGTGTCGTGACATCTCATGAATTTGTAACTTGTTCTAGTATTAGAATTCTGCGTGCTAGGCTAGTAATTGGATGCATGGTTTGTTGGTTGCTATGGATGGTAGGCATGCAGAATAGTTTCTGATTGCTCTTGTATGTTTGGAATTTCGAGGACGAAATTCC
Source organism: Allium cepa (assembly GCA_030765085.1). Classification (NCBI taxonomy): domain Eukaryota; kingdom Viridiplantae; phylum Streptophyta; class Magnoliopsida; order Asparagales; family Amaryllidaceae; genus Allium; species Allium cepa. The sequence goes on from CM060937.1 coordinate 593,573,329, forward strand.
TAAGGGGGAGAGAATGTAACGACCCGTATTTTTACGAATCGAAAGATTGTAAAACTGTCGACATTAAGTCATTGATGTTGTTAAGTCGTTTAGAGTATGAGTCGACCAAAGTTTAAGTCGTGTTAAGTTATCTCGTGTGGTGCTTAGGTCGTATGAGAGTTAGGTTGAGTGGAGCGACCTATAGAAGTAACGACTTAAGTATGATTGGGCGAGTTAAGGGATTTGAGTTGAGCGACTTATAGGTTTGGAACGACCTAGGAGTTAGATCGTGTAGGGGTTAAGTCGTATAGGAGATAGGTCGTGTGGAAGTTAGGTCGGTTGAGCGACCTATGGTGTTGAGCGACCTAAGGTAGTGGAGCGACTTATGGTAGTTAGCGAGTTAGTGGCTAGCGGCTTAGGGATAGGTCGGTTGAAGCGAGTTAGCGACCTAGTGGTGAGTGTCGGGTTATAGTTAGATCGTGAGACGACCTAAGGTTGCAAGCGACTTAGGGTTAGGTCGTAAGTCGCTGGGTCGTATGCGACCTATGGTGGTTTGCCTTGTGTAGTTAGGTCGCTGTAGTGGTTAGGTTGGCATCTCAGCTAAGTCGTAAGTCGCGCACGTGTGTTAAGGACTTAGGTCGTTAGGTCGAGGCACTGCATGTGTTGAGTCGTGCCTGTGTTGAGTCGCGCATAGGTTAAGTCGTGGACTTGTTAGGTCGTTGACTCGAGTCTGTAGGCCGCATGAGTGTTAAGTCATGCGCGTGCTAAGCCGTGTGTGTGTGTTGTGTTGTTGGGTCGGCAGGGGGTGTTAGGTCGTTAGGTGGCGTCCGACCTAAGAGCGACCGACCTAAGTACGAACGACCCAATTTCCAGCCTATAAATAGAGGGGTTTGGTTCACTTTTTGGCACCGGATTTTGAAGCGACGAAGTGCTGCCATTTTGAGAGCTCGACTACAACACTTCTTCACTTCTTTTCTCCACTCTAATCTAGTGCTTACATCCATCCAAGATTGAAGATCAAGGTTGAAGATCCAAGATCCAAAGTTGAAGATCTACATTCTTCAAAGAGAGATTTCATCGATTGAAGCGAGATTTTGATCAGGCTTAATTCTTCGCTGTCCAGATCTGAAGTTGATATCTTTTGAGGTGTTTAGGTGCTTTGGTGAGTGGTAGTTATCTCTCACATGGACCCAAAGGTGTATATTGGATCGGTGGCATGTTTGTGTGATAAAGATAGTGATTTCATGCATTTTCCTTAAGTCTGCATGTAGATCCATTGTCGATGAAGTTTTGGATACCCATTTCGCTACATATTAACTTATATAAGTTTATTCATCAAATTGTAGAGATATTTGCCTATTATTCATGCTTGTTAGATTTGGACACTTTAATTACCAAATTGCCATTTTCTTGTATAATTTCTTATTAGATCTAGTTTGAATGTTTGAATGTTTGGGTTTATGATTGATTTGATTGTTTCAAATCAGCTAGTAGTTGATTCGGACAAGTTGGTCGAAGACGATTCAAAAGCTAAGAGGAAAGGCTCTTGAATGGTGAAAGCTGCTTGTGGCATATGAAGCGGGTGATGAAGCTCATATGAATAGATTCGATGATGATGGACTTTGCTATGATTAGAGGAAGCCAAGCATGATGTTGAGATGATGGACTTTGCTATGATGCGATGGAGCAAAGCATGATGTGAGAGCTTGGTTTAATCCAGACGGGATCATCCCAAGCATGTTGATAACTTGAGGGATGGTTCGAGTTGGTTGATAATGGATTGCTCGAGAGGTAGCTTGGGCTAGTATGAGAATAGTCGTCGAGGAGGATGACTAGGAGGCTTGGATTTCATCGTTGTTGAAGGTTCTAGTAAACTCAAAACAAGAGTACATGGGGCGCTGACGCAGCGGATAATTCGAAACAAACTTCAATCGATGGAATGTAGCAATCGGTGAGTTGAGAATACTGCAAGGCCCAAATCCGTTGATCCAAAGATACCGGATTCTAGCTATCTTCGTCTCGTTGATCGCGCATGATACCGAGAAACAAAGATCTACGATTCTTCGCACGTTGATCTAGCGCACTAGATTCCGTGAATCGGCTTCTACGATCGTTGAATCGAGCGCACTCGATTAACTGAAAGAGGAGATAGGAGATCACACTCAACTACCAATTTGTATGAAAGCACAAAGCTAACAAAGAGAATTTTATTCAAAAATCAACCCCCTTTAAATGTACAACACACACCCCTATTTATAGAGTTTTCACAACACAACCCTTAAGTCGTGGCCGACTCATGACTCACGACTCATCATAAGTCGTTACCGACTTAGCAACACAACAGACCGAAGTACATCACACGACTCAAGAGCCAACGACTGAAAAACAACGACTTACGACTCATAACAGCGGCAAAAATGGACAACCTAAACATGACGACTTATATACAACACGAGTCATCAGATACAAACGCCATACGACTCAACTATATATGCCTACAACACGACTCAACATATGTCACGACTCAACCGACTCAACACCCATACAAGTTACAACTACTCACGACTCAAGGCTTCCCTGCGCACATCCCTTCAAGCGAGTCATCTCCGAACGACTCATCTACCTCCACTTCTCTGCTCTTGTTAACTCGTACACGACTTATGGATGAGTCGTTGAGACGTGTACGACTTATCACCAGAAGCGGTGTCTCATTAGGTCGGTCCACATCTTCCTTCGTAGGTCGTTGTCGACCTAGACCTTCTTTGTTGAGTCGGAAACGACTCAAAGCTGCTTCATTAGCTTGCAACGTCCCTTCTCGTGACTCCTTAGGTCGTGGACGACTCAAATCTACTCTCCTACGACTCATGCTGCCTTCACTGAGTCGTGTACGACTCATCACACTACACCACAAACTCATGTTTTCAGGAATTAAAGATTGCACAACTTCTTCTCTGGCCTTAGCTGCATCATCCTCCCCTGGTTGAGAAAAATTCGTCCTCGAATTTGTACATTCTTCTTCATCTGATTGTTTGCTTCCGTAATATGGAACAAGATGTTTAACATTGAACACGTCAGACGTGTAAAGATCTTCCGGCAGTTTCAACTTATAAGCATTTTCATTGATTTTCTTCACAATTTCAATTGGACCAATTTTCCGCGCCTTCAATTTATTGTATGTTCCTACCGGAAAACGGTCTTTTGTCAACACTGCATAAACCAAATCGCCTTCGTTAAATTCAACATTTCGTCGTTTCAAATCTGCAGATTTCTTATATTTCTCATTCGATTTCTCCAATCGTTCCTGAACGATTCTATGACATTCCGTCAATCCTTCAACAAAATCAGCAGCTCGTTTAACCGTTCCCTTTGACTGTGGCACTACTGCCAATTCCAACGGTCCCCTGGGTATAGTTGAATATACAATCTGAAATGGGCTGAATCCTGTGCTACGATTCGCTTCATGATTATGTGCAAACTCGGCTTGGCATAACTTCATGTCCCAATTCTTCAAATTATCCTGTACAAGACATCGCAACAAATTTCCCAATGACCTGTTTACAACTTCTGTTTGTCCATCAGTTTGCGGATGATAAACACTACTAAATTTCAGTTTCGTTCCCACCATCTTCCACAAACTCAACCAAAAGTGACTCAAAAAACGAGTATCTCTATCCGACACAATAGACCCTGGCAATCCATGAAGTCGATAAATCTCCTTGAAAAATAACTGCGCCACTCGAACTGCATCCGCTGTCTTTTTGCAGGCAATGAAATGTGCCATCTTCGAAAACCTGTCCACCACAACAAATATCGAATCATTTCCCCTTTGAGTTCTCGACAAACCCAAAACGAAATCCATGCTAATATCAACCCATGGCTTAGACGGTACAGGAAACGGCTTATACAATCCTGCATTCGTCGCTGTTCCCTTTGAAACCTGGCAAATATGACATCTCTCCACAAATCTCTCTACTTCTTTCCTCATTGACGGCCAAAAGTAAGACTGTGAAATCAACTGCAAAGTACGATCACGGCCCACATGCCCTTCTTCATGCAACTCTTTTACAATCTTCATTCTCAAACTACAGTCTGGAATGCATAATTGATTTCCTTTGAAAAAGAATCCATCAACCATCACAAATTCATCCGAACTTCCATCCTTAACTTTCTCAACAAACTTTGCAAAGTAAGGATCCTCCCCAAACAGTTCTGGCAACATTTCAAACCCTGTCACTTCAACCTTCAATGTTGTTAATAAATGACTCCTCCTACTCAAAGCATCAGCTACCCGTTTCGTCACCCCTAATTTGTGCTTAACGACAAAAGTAAACTGCTGTAAATAAGCAATCCATGATGCATGTCTCGCTGAAATCTTGTCCTGTCCCTGCAAATGCTTCAACGCCTCATGATCAGTGTACAGAACAAACTCCTTCTGAAATAGATAATGTCTCCAATGTTTAATTGTTTGCACAACAGCATAGAATTCAACGTCATATGTACTGTATCTCATCTTTGCCCCTGACAACTTCTCACTGAAATAAGCAACGGGTTTCCCATTCTGACTCAACACTCCTCCAATCCCAACCTTTGATGCATCAGTATGTAGCTCAAACAACAACTGAAAATCTGGCAACACAAGAATTGGTGCTGTTGTCAAAAGTTCTTTGATTAGTTCAAAAGCAACCCCTGCTTCCTCCGACCAAGAAAACTGCTTCCCTTTCATACAATCAGTAACCGGGGCCATCACGCTACTGAAGTGTGGTATAAACCTTCGGTAGAATGATGCCAATCCATGGAAACTTCGAACTTCAGTGATAGTTCTCGGCTGTGGCCAATTTTTAATAGCTTCAACTTTACTCTGGTCCACTTGGATTCCCTTCTCAGACACAACATATCCCAAAAATAACACACTTCTCGTCATGAACACACATTTCTTCGTGGCTGCATAAAATTGTTCCTCACGAAGAATAATCAACACTTCCCTCAAATGTAGAACATGCTCCTCCATACTCCTGCTATATATCAGAATATCATCGAAATAAACCACCACAAACTTCCCAATGAATGGTCTAAAGATTTGATTCATCACCCGCATGAATGTACTAGGTGCATTTGACAAACCAAATGGCATAACCAACCATTCGTATAACCCCTCTCTTGTCTTGAAAGCTGTCTTCCATTCGTCACCTGGTCTAATTCGAATCTGGTGATAACCACTCTTCAAATCAATCTTCGAAAATATAGTTTCCCCACTCAACTGGTCTAACAAATCATCCAACCTCGGCATAGGAAATCTGTAACGAACAGTAATCTTGTTCAAAGCTCTACTATCTGTACACATTCTCCATGTTCCATCCTTCTTCGGCACCAACAAAGCTGGTACTGCACAAGGACTCAAACTTTCCTGAACACATCCCTGTTCTAATAACTCTTCCACCTGCCTTCGTAACTCTTCATGTTCCTTCGGACTCATTCGGTAATGTGGTCTATGTGGTAACACTACTCCCGGAACAAGATCAATTTGATGTTGAATGTCTCTCAATGGCGGTAATTCCTTAGGCAACTCTTCTGGAAATACATCTTCAAATTCTTCCAAAACTGGCTTTGCTTCTTCAGGAATTTCAACCTCTTCACTGCTCTCACGCCCAATCAACACGTATACTTCAGGCTCCTCTTCAACTTCTTTAACAAACTCCTTCAAGGATAATAAAGTTTTCAATTCCTCAATCTCCTCCAGCTTGCTCTCCTTCTGTTGTTGCTTCTTGGGAACTAAAGTGATTTTAGTACCTTCGAACATGAAACTGTAGCTATTGGCATGACCATCATGTTGAACTGATCTATCAAACTGCCACGGTCTGCCCAACAACAGATGACATACGTCCATGTCTACAACGTCACACCAAATTTCATCTTTGTACTTCTTCCCAATAGAAAAATTAACACAAGCCCTTCGACACACCTTCACTTCACCACCCTTCCTTAACCATGCTAGCTTGTACGGTTTAGGATGTTTCTCAGTTTTCAAGTTCAACTTCTTCACAGCCTCGGTAGAAATAATATTATCGCAACTTCCAGCATCAATAACGAACTTGCAAACTTTTCCTAGAATAGTGCATGTCGACTGAAATATGTTACTCCTCAACCAACTACAATCCTCCTCTTGCTTTGGTGTAAGACATGACCTCCTCATCATAAGATTACAACCTTCATCCCCAGATAATTCTTCTTCCTCCTCAACATAAGGTGTATTTGAACATTCTGCTTCCTCACCATCATCCTCCTCAACTTCTGCAACCATTGCTCTCTTCTTCGGCTTCGGACATTCATTGCTCTTATGACCCAACTCCTGACAATTATAACATTTGAACCCACTGCTAACCTTCGCCTTCTCAGCCTCCTTCACCACTGGCTTTGTAACAGGTTTAGGAACATTAGAACTTCCACCAACACCCCTTGCTTGATTATTGAAATTAGTAAACACGCCTCCTCCACGCCTTCCTTGTTTCTCCCAAGCCAACGCTTTCTGATGTGCCTCTGCCACTGATCTAGGATCGAACATATTAACCATATCCTGGATCTGCATTCTTAGTCCCCCAATGAATCTAGCAGTTAGTTGTTCTTCCGTTTCCATAATATCATTCCTGGCAATGAGTTGGTAAAATTCACCAGCATAATCACTAACAGACTTCGTCCCTTGCCTCAGATTCTGCAACCTTTGGTACATAAGTGATTGGTAATTATAAGGTAAGAAAGTAGATCTCATCAACTTCTTCATCTTATCCCACGATTCTATCCTTGACTTCCCCATTCTCTCCCTGGTAAGTTTAGTTTGTTGCCACCACGCCAAAGCTCTCCCCCTCAACCTAGTAGCAACCAACTTCATCCTTCTATGCTCAGGAACCTCTTTGAAATCAAAGATCTCTTCAACATTAGATAACCAATCAAGAAATTCTTCAGCTATCATCCCTCCTTTAAATTCTGGAATTTCCATCTTCATACCCGATTCCCATCGACGATCCTCTTCAACATCCCGAAATGAATTTCGAACTTGGTCTCGATCTCGATAATGAATACTAGCTCTATCACCCTCTTCAATAAAGTCAAACGTACGCCTACATCGATCTCGACCATTATCATCCCTTCGTTCATGCATGATTCTTTGACTATGTCTCTCTTCATCCCTATATGCTTCATTGTCAAATTCACGTTGACTTCTTCTCTCTTCATGTGCATAGTCATGATGATCTCTTCGTGATGAAATTGATGTTTCTCTTCTATCTCTACAAGAATGTGGTGATACCCTCCTCGCTTCCGTAACCGATGGCGAAACTCGGTTTCCTCCATGGTTCGAGTTTGGTGATCTCCTCCTTTGATTCAAATCATTCATCAATTTCTCCAATTTGCCAATGCCTTCATCAAACTTCTCATTAATACGTTGTTCCATAAGCTCGGCTTCTTCTCTTCGATACAAAGCTTCAACATTTTGATGACGATTAGCTCTCCTTGGTGGCATGATTGGAAAACTTCACAAACACTTCAACAAACAACAATAAGTCACGGCTTCAACTTCAAAACCCTTCACAAGGCTCGGCTACTTCCCACAAGTATACACGGCCTTCAACCTCAAATTCAAACACTTTCAACACTTTGATCCAAAATGGAATGGATCAAAAGTTCTCCCTTTTGTTGCAACTTCAATATGAACACGATGAACACAACTTCAAAAATTGGCTCCAAGAATCAACTTAGCTATGATTGGCTAAGTATGGCTCTGATACCAAACTGACGCAGCGGATAATTCGAAACAAACTTCAATCGATGGAATGTAGCAATCGGTGAGTTGAGAATACTGCAAGGCCCAAATCCGTTGATCCAAAGATACCGGATTCTAGCTATCTTCGTCTCGTTGATCGCGCACGATACCGAGAAACAAAGATCTACGATTCTTCGCACGTTGATCTAGCGCACTAGATTCCGTGAATCGGCTTCTACGATCGTTGAATCGAGCGCACTCGATTAACCGAAAGAGGAGATAGGAGATCACACTCAACTACCAATTTGTATGAAAGCACAAAGCTAACAAAGAGAATTTTATTCAAAAATCAACCCCCTTTAAATGTACAACACACACCCCTATTTATAGAGTTTTCACAACACAACCCTTAAGTCGTGGCCGACTCATGACTCACGACTCATCATAAGTCGTTACCGACTTAGCAACACAACAGACCGAAGTACATCACACGAATCAAGAGCCAACGACTCAAAAACAACGACTTACGACTCATAACAGCGGCAAAAATAGACAACCTAAACATGACGACTTATATACAACACGAGTCATCAGATACAAACGCCATACGACTCAACTATATATGCGTACAACACGACTCAACATATGTCACGACTCAACCGACTCAACACCCATACAAGTTACAACTACTCACGACTCAAGGCTTCCCTGCGCACATCCCTTTAAGCGAGTCATCTCCGAACGACTCATCTACTTCCACTTCTCTGCTCTTGTTAACTCGTACACGACTTATGGATGAGTCGTTGAGACGTGTACGACTTATCACCAGAAGCGGTGTCTCATTAGGTCGGTCCACACCTTCCTTCGTAGGTCGTTGCCGACCTAGACCTTCTTTGTTGAGTCGGAAACGACTCAAAGCCGCTTCATTAGCTTGCAACGTCCCTTCTCGTGACTCCTTAGGTCGTGGACGACTCAAATCTACTCTCCTACGACTCATGCTGCCTTCACTGAGTCGTGTACGACTCATCACACTACACCACAAACTCATGTTTTCAGGAATTAAAGATTGCACAACTTCTTCTCTGGCCTTAGCTGCATCAGGCGCCCAAAAAGACTACAGGTAGGTGGTCGGGACGCCTAAAAGACTACAGGCAGGTAGTCGAGTACTCTGGGCAGAGTAGGTAAGTCCTAGGCACGGGTCACGACGACGTGCGGAGTTATGTCTAAAACCGGGGTTACCATTAGCCCTTGACTTACGGTTGAAAGAATGTGCCGGTCATTCAATTAACGGTGGTTTCGAGGCAATGATAACAGTGATAGCCAGAGTCATGGATGTTTGGTTGTATCGTCACTCGGTCTCAAGAGCGATGTTTTGTGGGTGCTTATCTGATCTTGGTTTAGGCCTTGGGGGTTTGTACTTGGAAAACATCGACCTTGACTCGAGTGATAATTGCTTTACTTTAATTGTCTGCTTTGCTATGTTTGTTTCTGCTCAATGTGTTTGGGGGCTATCACTGTAGAAAGAGGTGGAGTGGGATGGTTGGGTTCCATTCCTTTGTATCCTTTATGCTCTTTTGGTATGTTTGATAGTTGATTTACTGCTCACTAAGACTTTTGTCTGACTCAAGGTTTTATGTTTAACTCTTATTACCTTGGGCTGTTCATCCATGTTGGGATGGGAAGACTAGGTAGCAGGTGACAGGTGCTGTTCATAGTGGCCAACGCTGTTGATGACGAAGACGAGCTGGAGGCTTTTGCATATTGTTTCCTTACTATATGTACTGGATGTTCCGCTGCTTGTATATGTTTTGAGTGTTATGTAGTGAGGCTTGATGTATGGATTGTTTAGATGTTTGTATCAAACTTCTATGATGCTTATATGATGATATTCTGTTCTATGGGGCTTCACTATATTTATATTTCTCTATTGTATTTTATCCATGCGCTGTGAGTTGTAGGATAGAGTTTTCTGTTTTACCTTACCCTGATGATCTTCCATGGCGGCCTGGCACACTTTTCAGCGCATTATTTCCTTGTTTAGTGCAGGAGTCATGGGCAGTCGTCACAGGTGGGGTAGTGACTTATGGTCTTTCGAACATTCATAGAGCAATCGGCTCAATGAGTCTGTGCATGAGGAGTATCTTTTAGGGTGCGTCAATGTTCGGCTTATTCAACCTCAAGGGGGAACTGTACCCCTCATTTTATGGGTTAACGACCCATGGGATATCGTCCCGTTTGTGATACACGTGTTGGTGAGTTCTCATACTCCCGCTTGTGATAGGCCTCCCCTTTTATGTTTTTTGGATTTCTAATTATTGTTTTCTAGAATTTGTGTTTCACCAATTTTTATGATTTGCATTGATAAGCTCTATCAACACTTGTGATTTGGTGAATAAAAATAGAGAATATGAAATTCTTTTTGGTGTTTGAAAAAATTTGAGATATTATATGATTTTTGTTGTTATCATATATATATATATACACATACATATATTTGTCATATCTCTTATCCTACCTCACCTTACATGATATTTATAGCTAGACTGATCCATTTATTATTTTTCTTCTTAAATAATACTCGGGTCAGACCAAGGTGTTTCAAGTGCTTCCACTTGATTTCTTAGCAGGGATTAGCTTCTGACTTTCGGCTAACTACTTTAGCTTAGTAATTTTTGTTTTAACGCATTCAAGATAGAGACACCTTGATGTATACATATTCTTTTGTCTAGCACTTGTACCTATTCTTTTGGGATGCAGTGGATCTTGTATGACCACTCCTTTGATGTTCACTTCTATTTGTTATATTCGTATCTTTTTCTACCTTAGTGATATGAATATCTGTGATTGATTTTGTGTTATGCTTATTTTATATTTGTTTCCAAAGGCCACATAGCCACTTTATAGTAGCTTTGAGTTTGTATTTGATATGTCATATGTCTTCTTGAAATGAAATGCAAGACCTACTATCTGACGTATCGGTACTCGCATAAAGCAATTACGCAGATGGTTCCTCCTCAACAGCCTTATTCTTCGTGCTAGTTGACGACATTACCATGTAGCGTTCTTGGTTAGTGTGAGTACGCAGCCTCCACTAAGCCTTCCTACATCTCCCCTGTTTTATTCGTTCTAGGTTGATGGGGCTTAATGCTATGTTTACCATTCAAGAACAATTCCACTTAGAATGCTCGTCGTCCTCTAATAACAATGTTCTAATAGCATTCGTCTATACAATTTGTCCTGGGCCTGGACAAATCGAGTCACCGTCTTCACCATCTTCATGATATCACCATTCATAACGTTCAAACCGGATCAAAGTTGTTTTCGAATAATTAAACCCGATCTCAGCCTCTTCAAAATGCTCAACGAGTTTGGCCAAAATTGATAGTCGATTATTTAGCTATCAATAAACATCCATAAGAAGACATCAGGCCTTATTATAAATTCTCCAAAATTTATTTTCAAAATATCTTTATAAGATATATATTTAAATCCCTTCCAATATTCCAATAAATTGAGACAACTCAAATACTTATGCTCATATTAGGTTATTTCAAACCATCTCTAATTTCAACATTTATAAAAAAAATTCATTTATTTCTCTTTTCTCAAAATCCTTAACAATTTATTTTGTAAATTACTTGACTCGTCTATAACGAATTCTATATGTTTCGGGATTCCTTGATTTATTCCGTTTAATGTTTTCCAAATTCAAATACACTTGTCTATAATTCCAATTACCATTTATAACTTCTTTTATGAATCCAAATTCATTTTTCGAAGTTCACTTTTATTTAAATGCTTCGAAAATTTTCTTACATATCCCAAATTCCATGTTGAAAATTTCTCTTACAAACCCCAACTACTGAATAAATCCCGTTTCAAAACGTCGAGAAGATTTATAAATATATTTAAATCATTACAAAGCTCTATATATATAATAAGTATTTAAAGAATAATAAATTAATTTTAAAACATGTTCAAGTGATAATTTAAAGCATCGAAACATTTTTTATTAACATCAATAACTAATTCTTAGATAAACAAATCGATTTACAAAGCCGATTATTAAAAATTAGAATTTAATTTCAATTAATATTAGATATTTGAAAAAATTCACTTTCGAAGTTTTGAAATAATAACTAGTTTGAAGTTACATAGTTAAATAAATAAAATTTCCCTTTTTAAATCAAAACTTAATTTCTTAACAAAATATATTTTTAAAATCCCAATAACCAGTTCAATTTATAAATCCCTCCCGATTTACAACACACCGATCCTATTCTAATTTCTAGCCGTCCTACTTTTTAAAAATAGAATTCACTATTTTTCCTAAAAATCTATTTACATTTCTTAATATAAATCTACCCTGCGAAATTATATTCCAATTTATCGACTAATTTTCATTTTCCCTTGTTTATAAACATCGCTTATAAATTTATAACTCCTTTAAGTTTCACTTGTTTATGAAACTAATGTCGTTTATAAAATCTCATTTTATAAATCCATCTCTTAATAAATTCCATATATTTAACAAATCTATTTAAAATATCGATTTCAACTCCTTTCCATATTTTCCAGAATTATCGTTTAAAAATCCATCTTTTAAAAATCATGTATATAAATTATTTTAAAATCTCTGTTAAAAATAATTTTACGAATGGTTGAATACAACCCAAATTAATTATTGTTTTTATCCAGATCAGTTTCTTAAAAATAATCCAAATTTCGATATAAATATTTTTCTTTTCAAAATCTCCTTTTAAATCCTTTCAAATTAAAAAATATATTTATGGTATTTAAAATACCAAAAGTTAGGCCAGTGCTACTATAGCTTCCAATAATTCACATCACAACAATAATCTATAACAGATTATTCTAACACGTCATATATTATTATATATGTAAAACAATAAATAAAAATTTATGGAATCCAGTTGGATTCCTCCAACCTATTCCTTGCATCCTCGGATGCTAATACAACATAAAAATACCATTACCACTTCGAAGGCGATATCGCGGTATATAGGGTCATCCACTATTATGTAGGGAGCATAGGGTCTCATCCACGCCAACGATGGGTATTTATCCAACTACTAATATATACTACAATATTATATATATATATATATATTTATTTATATAACATCCAAATGATAATAATAATCATCAATTCATCCAATCAATCAAAAAATGATTTTTAATATCTAAATTAAACACTAGCAATCCAAATGAGTGAGATTTACTCACCTTGATTTTTTATTTGTCGAACATTCATATTTTAATTCTCCTAAAATCCCAGCTTGTATATTTCTCAACTACAAATCCATGCTCGTCATGTTTTCATGAATTTTGAACCACATATAAATTTATTATAAAATTTATTAACATTCGAATTTATATGTCCTAATCACTAATATTAATTACAACAAATTTCTTAATTAACTAAGCTAAAAATGGCCAGTGCTTCCATCTCAATTGTGACTAAAACCAACATCACGCGCGACATCGTTTTCCGCTTCCTCACGCCATGCTACCATAGCTCCATTTCCAAATCATCGCGTCTAATCCTGAGCCACTTCGCCATTGACCAGAGTTAACATGAACCCTTACCACCGATCATTCTCCTTCTTCCAGCACCCACATGTTGTCAAAACGCACCGCCCTGAACTTGTCCACGCATCACCGGTTCGACGACCCACTGCCTCAACTGCGACCCCCTATATGCGAACGTAACTCCAAACCCTGACTTTAAATCGCGACTCTCGTTGCCTCCAATTTTGCCACCATCAGATTTCGCCCCACTCTTTCGCATACGTGTGCACGCGATTCATATTTTTTTAATCGAACAGCTTTCGATTTTTTTCCCTTTTTTCAGTTGATTCTGTAACAACCCTGGTATTGGTAATTACCTGAAATATTAAATTATAACGATAGTTATAGTTTAATATTGAGTATAAAATGAAATGGAGAAAATATATGTAATTTAAATTGTTTATTTCGAATAAACAATATGTTTAGAGTTAAATATTGGATTTAAAATTTATTGAATGGAGATTGGGTTAATAAATTGAAAATATTAGGAATTTTGTTGGATTTGGCTAATAAATTAATCAAGTCATCTATTTCAACATTTAATTGGTGAAGTAAATCCAAATTGATGAAAATAGAGTTTAGAAAACTTTTTTATGAACTTGGTGAGAAAATAATCATTTATTCTATTTTAATTAAGTCAATATAGTAATATTGGTAATTATTGCCAATATTAGTCTTTTATTGAATATAAAGGGAAAATACGAAGATAATATGTGTTTTGTTAAAATAAAAGGTTCAATATGGTTTAACAATATTATTTGAATGATTAAAAAGTATTAGAATGATTATTGCAATTTATTTGGCAAGGAAATAGTTTTTATTAAGCTTGTTATGTTAAAAATAGTGTTTTACACTAAAATTGTGATATAATTGTCTGTAACTCTTTATTTTGAATTGCATGTTCTCTTTTCAGCTTTTATAGTTGCTTAGAGCTTCATATCTTTCCAAAATGATTGCTTGCTAACAAAGCTTTGATAAATCACTAAGGTAAGTGTAAAAGCTCATAAATGCTAACTAAAAATATGCTTTGCCTGTAAAAATCATTATTGGAAAAGCAGATCTGTAAATATTATGCTTTGTTGTCTGTTCTTTGATTTCTTGTTTCTGGTTGCCACTTTGAGTGGCCATAAGTCTTTGATTTTTACTCTTATTCCTGTCAGATCTTTTTCGGATTGTAGTTTACGTGTTAAAATACATGCGTGTTAATTTTCACTGCAAAATTTGATCGTTTACTATTATAATTTTCTATTCAAAGTTGAGTACAAGCCATTTTTCGCACCTAGAAGAGAGTCTGTATCCTGGGTCGACAGGCAAGTCGATCCCGCGCCTTCCAAGTCGATCAAGCGGTCGGCCTCCTATTGGCCCAGGTATGTGTGTTCATGGCCTTTTATCCTATGTCTTCTGCAACTTTTGTTGCTTTGTGCTATGTTTTCTGGTTTTATTTCCATGCAACTCTTGAGATGTTTTTGTTGATGATTATAGGCTACGATATCCATCAATGGATTCGCCAAGATATGGAGGAATTTGAATATTTAAAATTTGAATTTAATTCGATATCGATTTGGAGTAATTCCTTTGTTTTTCTTGATTTCAAGCACTATTCCTTTCAAAAAAAATTTGGAAAATTTCTAAATTAATTGAATTTAGAAATCATTATTATAAACTATTTTAAAAATATTTTTAAATTATTATTAAATTATTTTAAAGTATTTTAAATTTATTATTTCCTATAATAAGGAGAAATTTAACTAAATTGCTTTCAAAATGGTTTTAGAAAATTATTTTAAAATTATGCATCCTGTAGAAAATTATTTTATAAATAGTATACTTTATTTTTATAATTTCGAACATATGAGAAAGAGAATTAAATAAGTCAGTAAAGCATGTGGAATGGGACACGTGAGTTTACTTTACCGGTTAATTCCGGATTTGTACGATAGAAACTATTTGAGGTATTTAATTTCTGAGTTATTTAACCATTTATGGTGATTTTTGAGATTATAATTCCTATCTTTAGGAATTATCTAGGAATGTCAATATTTGGCGGGTTGTGGTTCGAGATCCCTTATTCTAGGAGAATGATCGATGAGAACTCGATATAGTGTATTACTTGCCGATGAGACGAGACAAGTCTTGAGTTTTCCGAGTTTGAAATTTTATAATGATTTTTATTTTCCAACGTGGCATTGACTAGCGGTTAGTAAACCATTAAGTGCAAATGTATGGTATGTGACGCACGTTAACACTTTTTGGGTTCCTATCTAGGAGTTTATGACACATTCTGGGATCGCCAGTACCATAGACATTCGGGTCATCTGAGATTACGACTTCGGTCGTCTGGGATTTACGACTTCGGACATCTGGGAGAGGTATATAAAATATATATAATACTGGTGGGATGACACATGCAACATCGCTTCGGCATGCAAATGGGATTTTCCCAATCCGGGGAATTTTTATGAGTTTTGATTTCGATTTCACCAATTTGGAACGATGAACTTACATATAGCCTTGAGTTAGAGAAAGACTTATATATATGTTGTTTATGGTGATTTCGACATTGGGATTATGAACTCTTATTGAGTTTCATTAGTTTTGATTTGGATATTTTGATGTTTTCACATATGGATTATGTGTTGCTTATGTTCACTTATATTTTATGCCCCTTGCATGTGAAACATCTATGCCATGTTAGACCTTATTATGTGATTAACTTTGAGCCTTTATGGAATACCTATTCTTAGTTGTATAAATAGACTTTCTTATATCATTCCTTTATCTTTAAAAGAATGTTTCCCTTATGCATATGTATTCCTTTATCTTTGGCTAATATCAAGTTCTAGTTAGCTTGACCCATGCATTTATTACTTGGGTCAGACCGAGTTGTAGGTTCAATTTTGGACCATTGCTAGCTTTACCTTTTGGATTTCACCATTGCTTTGGATATGGCTTATTTTTTGTGTAGTAGTCTTTTGTTTGGGAACCTTATGATGTATATATTCTTTTATGGGGATGTATGTATATATTATGGTTGAATACTATTTGTGATGGGCTGTATTACATTTGATGTATCTGTATGTATATATTATTTATGATGTTGTTCTGTGTCTTATGATTGTGGTAGTTATTATTATTTTGTTTCTGAATCAATCATGTAGCCACCATAGTAGTGCATTAGATAGGAATTAAGTATGTCGAATACTCGAGATGAAATGAAAAAAGAAGTGCCAAAACCGACATACTTAGGCCTTATCTAATGCAAGACCATGATGGTCTCTCTTAACTAGCCTTATTCTCCACATTAGAATATAGAATTACTACGTAATTTTCTTTGTTAATGTGAGTCTTGGGGTGGGGCGTCACAGATTCGATTATGAAAAGAAGGAGGGGAAAGTTGTACATGATTTTTAAAAGAGAGAGAGAGAGAGAGAGACAGGCATGTTTGGCAAGGAAAGGAATGACGTATTGGAGATGGTCTGACTTTGTTTTTTCTAATATTCAAAATATCTCAAATCACATATCTCAAAATTCCGAACCACTATTGAGGCGTTCCACCTGGCATTCCTAATGTTATACCGCTATTTAGAACTCGATAGAATATGTTTCGAGCTCCAATTCGATTGTATGGAGAAGAGAGCTTTTTAAATCGACCATTTACATTAAATTCAATTAAATTTTTACTAGGCGTTTTCAGATCATACGACCAAATAGTGAATCCAAACGCTACGAAATTTGAAATCCTATAATGATACTCTATTACAAATCTAATTAAATTGGATTCATCGAATTCCGAGAATGTGCCCCGAATCACTATTCAAACGCGTCGCTTAAATCGACGATTTCAAAAATTTGCGAAATGACTTGAAATTTCAGTTTTAAAATCTTACTAACTAAATCATAATTCCAAATTCAATAATTAAGCCATTTAAGTATCTCAAATCAAACGTCGAAAAATCTTGGTAGTTACATTCTTCCTCCCTTAAAGGAATTTCGTCCCTGAAATTGCTAAGGTAGGACAATTGCTCCAAACCCATAACTTATCAAAACCCATTTACTTAAAATTTGATATTACACGTTTTTATATCTTTTAGTTTTACTAAAACCATTATTTTCCATTTCCTATTAAAAACCCTCTACTTCAATTCTAATTAAAAAAATCAACTTTTTAGTTAACAAAAATTTTCAAAAATTTTCTAACATCCTCAGTTTTCGAAATTTTTTGGCAGAGCCTCCATTGTACAGAGGGACTTTTGCAATATGACAAGAGAGATAAAAATATTTACATCAACCCACACGGTCGGAAAACAAAATATACATATATCAATATTTTATATTTTTGCGGTATTTAGTTTGAAAACGTACCTTTATTTAGCGTTTTTAAGTGAGCTGCTTATTTTATATGCAGTTTAAGGGACCAAAATCTAGCCAAATGGCCTTCGGGTACCTATACTTAATCAATTTAAATACAGAAGTACCAAAATATGAAATTTTAATAACATTTCATTTATTTCAATAGTTAAAATACATAGCTTCTGTAACGACCCAAAATTTCTGATCCCGAAAATTACAGATAGTTAGGAAAAAGAAGAAAGAGAAGAAGAAGAAGATCAGAAACAACAACATCTCATATCCGCAGCGGATAAAATATAATAATAAATAATAACAGTTTACAAAAGAATAATATTTTGTCGATTACATTTTAATACATCAGAGGTACACGTATATACAGACACAAGATATACACAATTATGTTGTCTCAGATTTACAATAATATAACACAACGAAAATACTCTATATGTTCTTGCAATCCAGCCCATCCCCCAAGCTCCAGAACGTTCTTACCTGAAAATCTGTAATACTCGGTCTGAGCCGAGCATTACATCAAGTAACACCCGGGTCAGGCTGGAAACCAGCGTGAGTAACTCATCCAACATGGAATACAAAGCATACAACTTATATAGCACCCGGGGTAACTCGAATCAATTTACATGTTCACAATACGTTATAGACATCACTTATTTCACACATAAGTTTTCTAAGTACCAAAGATTTAGATTTAAAATAGACCAATTCCTTTAAATCACTTCAATCCAGCTTATAGGTTTCACATATCGATCTATAAAAATTCGAAGTGGTTTCGGGTATTTCCTAATACCCGAACCCGGTCTCTTCGAGTCTCATGTCATCCTAACCCAAGTTATCCAAACGATAACTCATTCAAAGCATTCAATACCATTCAATCATCCATAAGCAAAGCTTGATCGCTACCAAAATTAATTTAATTAATTCTAATCGAATTTCTAACCTCAATAACCTAGATTTCTTTACTTGTCATTAATTAATTTCAAATCAATTAATCAATCATCCCTTCATTATTCATCTTAATTAATCAACCTGGATTAATTATTCTTCAATTTAATTCAAGTAATTATCTTTAATTAACTTCACAATAATAATTAGTCTTAACCAAAATCAATAAGTAATCTTAACTACTTCACGAATTAATTAAATATTTTAATTACATTAATCCTTAATTACTTATATTAATTAACTTCTCATAAGTCACTTATTATTGATTAATTCATCTTAGTTAATCAATCTTTACGTCGTTAATTATATAAATTAACGATTTCCAATTATACTTCAATTTATCCTAATCTAATTTAATTACGTTAAATAATTAATCATTAGTTAAACCACTAATATTAATCACTCATGATTTATCTCATCCTATCATTATCTACCTTTTTATTTATTTTATTAAATAAACTAACTACTCATTTTATAAAGAAGTTTAACGTAATTTAAAACCAATTTTCATTTTTAAATTCAATCAATTTAAAAATGCACTTTAACATTCAAGTCGTAAAAATAATTCAATTTTTTTAAAAAACTTTATTTGTTAGATTTAACTTTGATTTAGAACTTGCTTTAACTCCCTACTTTACAATTTAACTCTAGTTTTTAAATATCACTTTCATTTCTTTCAATTCATTCTTATTTTTATTCTATAATTATTACACTCCCAAAATTCACCCTTATATTTCTTTAAAAAATCCAGTTTTATATATTTTGAAATCTCAGGGTACCGAAATATTCAAGCAAACCATGACATTTAATATTCCAATTACCAATAATATTCATCACAGAATATCAATCACTCCAATATCTGCTATATATTACTATATAATATAGCACATCAATTCAATTCAACCATTCAACCAATCATTTAAATTTAACCATTTAAATTTAAATAGAAATCCAGAAGCGTGAGGTTAACTCACCTTTGATTTTTCAATCCAAATCCGATCTCGATTTGTTTCCTTTAGATTTAAACCTTGTATAAACAGTTATACCATTTATTAATATTTGAACAATTTGAATAATTAATCTTCATTTGATAAATTTAATTTAATTAATAAATAATTCTTAGGAACAAAATAATTCAATTCCAAGTTACAAAAATAATTAAATAAGTTAATTGGACAAATTTATTACTAAATCCATTATTTAAAATAAGTTAGTAAATTAAGATATGTAAATGTATACTTATTTTCGTTAGGACCAAAAATATTTATATGGATTCCAAAATTAAATTTTAAATACCCTTTTCAACATTTAAAATTTCTATTTTAACAATCTTATATATATATATATATATTTACTAATTTCTAATGAAAAATAATATTTACTTCTATCTAGAATTATCCTTTATTTTTCTGTAAACAACAAACAGTAATTTCATTACTGTAAAAAAAAATCTTTTATTCCTCCTTTTATTATCAATCTAAAGACATGTTTGAATTGAATTAAATAAAGATGGAATCGCTACCTTACTGCCTTCGATTCGAGCTCCTACCGTCGCACAACCTCCATCATCCTCACTGAAGTCGCCTGTGCCCCACCTTGCCTCGGCCATGTCCCACTCGCGAACGTCACAGGCGGCAAACTACCTCTGCTGCCACCATCCAAATTAGCGAGCTCGGCTACCCACAAGTCCTAGCCTCCCTCGTGCGCATCGACCATCGGCTCGCCATGGACATTCAGTGCGCGCGCGTTTGGACAGTCACGACAACATATCCAATGACCCATCGCCTCGCTTGGCCTAACCCTAAATCGCTTCAAGCTCGCGATTCCTCCCCCAATGCCGACCCTCCTCTTCCTGATGTTGATCGAAGTCGAGCAATCGGCTCGCGTTGATTCCTCATGTGTGCATACATACATACATACATACATACATATATATACATATATATATATTCAGAAACGATTTGGAGATTTGGGAAGTAGGGGAGATGCGGGCTTGATTTAAGGAGGATGAGAGCTATTTGATAAGGGAGAATAGGAATGCGGCCATAGATTTCAAAGCATCTGCCTTTTTTTCCTAATGCAAATGAATTGAAGTAACAAGGGAAGACAACGTTATTTTGGCTTCTGAAGGAAGACAAGGAGTACGTGATTAAGCAGAGGAGTAGGTCGGCTTGCTCAGGAATATGATGTCTGAGAAGACAATTGGATAAGATTTGATTTAATTAATTATATATAATATAATTTATTCTCAATATTACACATCTCAAAATCTTGAACCCCAAAAGAGGCATGCCGCTAGGCGTCTATAATGTTAAACCCCTATTTTGGACGCAATGGAAAAGGTTTCGAATCCTAATTCGATCGTATGGAGAAGATAGCTTTTTGGCTCAGTTATTATATTTAATTTTCGATATAGATTTCAGCACGTTTATATATCGTACACTCACACAACAATCCTAAATACTACGAAAATTGAAATCCGATAGTAATATAATATTACGGATCCAATGGAACTGGTTTCGTCGAATTCCAAGACTGTGCCTTGGAAGGCCATTTTTAAATACCGATTTAAACGATATATTTTCAAAACTGAACAAAACACTTCCGAATCAAATTTTGACACTTTTACTATTTTCAGTATTATCAATATAAATTTTATAAGCCTTCGAATTATTTTTAACAGGCTTGAAACTCCAGATTCAACATTTTACCCAATTTCAGTTTATTAAATCCAATAACTTAATTGCTATTAATAATAATATTTGAATTCAAGTTAAAAATTAGCTTTTAAATATTTAAAATTAATTAAATATTTCAATTTCAAATGCCTAAAATTTTGGTTCTTCACATTCCTCCCCCTTAAAAGAATTTCGCCCCCGAAATTACTAGTTATGAAGAATTGTCCAATGCCCGTTTGCTTTTTTCCAAAACCAACAATTCAACATCCTACCAACTATCTTTTTATAAAAGACCCCTTACCATTCTCACTAACTTCCCAAACTCTCCTACAGTTTCCAAATAATACCCTTTTGCTTAATCATTCAAATTTCAATTTAAAACCAAATTTTGAATTATCAAAATTTTCTCAAAAATTTTCTAACTCTCTAAATTTTCGAAAATTTTTGCCAGCGTCTCCTTTGCGCGGCTAGCGCGGTACAACTACAAAATGCCTCTACGGCCTCCCAAATTCCAAAAGAAAACAAAAAGCCAAGTGGCTAAATCAAAAACCCAATCGAATTTCATACTGAAATTTAAATACATACCTTTTAGTTGGGCAATTCAAATTATCTCCTGAAATCAAAACCAATTTTCCTTTTCCTTTATAATACCTGCATATCTTACTTAGCAATAATATTCAATCGTAACTTTTCAAATCATTTTATACATTTCTTTACATAGGTTTCATAACTACTTCTATTCAAATTAGTTTTCCCATTTCCATAAGAATTTAATTATCCTTAATTCTGAATATTGAATTTTATTTTCCATTTATAACCGATTCGTATCATTATTTTAAATTAGTTTCATCCATTAATTTATTTCAGTTTACAATTTGAAATCGTCTTGTGGCTAACAAAAAATTTTCCCCAAAAATTTCAAAAATTTTCTAACTCCAAAAATTTTCAAATTTTTTTGATAGAGTCTCCTTTGTACGGAGGAGCTTTTGCAATTTGACAAGAGATATAAATATATATACATCGACGCACACGGTCGAAAAAGCAAAAACAGTTCATATTTCCTATTTTTATTGCGTAGGCGTACCTTTATTTAGCATTTTAAGCAAGCAGCTTATTATTTAAGCAATTAACGCAACCAAATCCAGCCAAACGGCCTTCAGGTACCTGTACTTACTCAATTTAAACATGTAAGTGCCATATATAGAGAACTTATTAGCATTTCACTTACTTTCAATAGCTGAACACATGCAATACATAAGCAACAAGCACCAAACGCTTTCCATAAGCGATTTATATGATTTAAAGTTAATTCAACTACTTCCAACCAATTCATATGCCATTTCATTCAATTTTAATGGTTTACAACTCAATTTCTTACATTTAATTTATTTTTAATCCAAACAAGCTCATATTCAATTCAATTGATTTCAAAATCAAGTTATTTAACTTCTCTCAACCCATAGAATTTTAATTACATTCATTTACGTCAAATGACAATTCATTCTATGCAAATTCGACAATATTCGCTTAATAGAGTATTTATTTTTAGTCTATAACTACTTAAAATTAATTTCAACTCATTCTATATTTAATTCCATTTCATCTAATTTATTCACCAACCATACATTTGCATTTCATTTCATCTCCGCATTGGATTCATTTTAAAACTATTTCATTGAGCTTGACACCCTTCGATGTTTATATTAATATCATTTTCCAAATAAATTTAACCCAAACTTTTTATTTAATGGTCCTCAATTCTTACTCGAAACCAAGCTTTTATTGACTTAAATAATTTTACTTCAAATTAATATGCCTCATAACTTAAGTTCATTCTGATAACCCAATTCCAATTAAAACCATGATTTAATTTCTATTCAATTAGATTTTATCCATTTATTATTTAATTCAATTAACCCATTAATTCACCCCATTTTAAATTTTGATTCATCTACTTAATTCATTTTCCAATTTTTTTTACAACATCTCCACTTATTTAATTCATTATCAAATCCAAGTCGAATTCTATTTATAATTCGAATTCATTCCTAAACCCCATTATAAACTTAGATTCCATTTTATTTAACTGTGTTAAATTTTTATTAATATATTCTATCAAATAATTTATTTAGCTAATTAGCGTACTTCCAACTTTTATTCCAAAAATCTCTTCATTAAATTTTCCTGAGTTCAAATTTTTTTTTATAATTCTAGTTTGGATTTTCTTTCATTTTCCAAATTCCAACTCTTTTATTTTAAAATTTTAGAAATGCGTTTAAATTCACATAATACTATTAAGATAGATTTTTATAAAATACTTTTTATAACTGGATGTCTCAACCAGTCCATCATTGTTCTCACAGAAATTCAGTCATACGTTGATCAGGCGTAGGACTAAAAATCTATAAGTACTACAGACCATTTTCAACATCCAGTAAAAATACTTGGAAAATAATTTTACTGAAAATATCGAAAACAGTTTTTGAAAATAGAGGAAATATCTTTGGTGAGAATGCTCTTGAAATCATCACCCCCATCCATGGTTGCAGTTACGTCCTGGATTACGTTGCCATCACAGCAAAAGTCCATGTAACTGCAGGGACTCCGTGCCCCTCGATTACGCCATGGAACCCACAACAGATCGCAGTTGCATTCCAGGGTTACGCTGCCATCGCAGCAAAAGTCCATGTAACTGTAGGAATCAGCGCCCTTGATTTTCGCTATCAAAATGAAACTTCTCCACTCCTACATAGGTCATAGTCTACCGATGTAAAATCAAACGCAGACTGTTGGCTCTCAGCGGCACACGCGACTTTCGCTATGTTACCATAGGTCGCAGTCTACCGATATAAAATCAAACGCAGACTGTTGGCTCTCAGCGGCACACATGACTTTCACTATGGTCTGCAGTAGATCGTAGTGACATCGAGTTACACTAACGTCATAGCATAACCCAAATGCCTCTGTAGGCATCAGCAACCCTCGGCTTTCGCTACACACTACTCATATTCCTCAGGAACTAGTTTTGTCCGGACTCCTCACAGGATCAACTTTAGAAACCCCCCTTAGGGTTCAAGGCAGCACCACCCGGTGGCACTCCTGAGAAGTTCATTTCAAGGGAGCGCCTTTTTCCCCAAAGCCATCATCAAAACACTTTATACTATACACATATAGTATCTTTCAAATCATACACCTAGTATGATCCCATACAAAGCTCCTTTACACAAAATCGATTATCCCAAAATTGATAAATTCTCATACTAGGCTTTCCAAATCCAATATTGATTTTACCCAAAAATCAAAACCCTTTCCAAATCCAAAGGTTCCAAAAACTTTTTTCCAAAATCCTCATAAGATCCTTTACATATATATATATAGACTTATATAATTTTAAAACTTTGGATCATTTCAAACTTGTATAAAACTCCTTTTATACTTCAAACACCTTCAAAAATCCTTTTCTTCCGGCAATAGATTCAACAAGGGTAGATTTATCTTATATAACAAAGATATATATACTTTGTTTATTCAAGATCAAATATTCAAATTTGATTACTCTTGTTTCCATCTTACTTATCACCATAAAAGTATCCAACTTTCACTTTCATCTGTTGCATATTTCACACAATATACTTCATTTCAGAAGAAATCATTTCATATTTCTTATTCATAAATTTTCAATATCAATTTCATTCAAAGTCGTACGATGTACACTTATCATATGTACGTTATATCAATCTGATCGCTCACTCGATCACATTATTTCACTTTCGAACTAGTATCGTCCACCCGACTTCGTAGTGCGGACACAGATCTGGTTTCTTGATCGGAAACCGTCATTCTCCTTGCATAGCCGTACCTATGATAGAGAATATCCAAAACCAATCAACAATCCATATCCAGGTTCGCCGTCGAAAATCGAGTGAAAAATCCCATCTCGGATCGATATAATTATCTCGAAATTCTGTGCTCGAATCTGGATCAAATCACTATGCGAATAGAATAATATACGTACATTCTACGTAATTAACTTCATTGATTATTAGCCAAATCAATTTCCTTTCTATTTATCCTCACTTTGAATTCTATTCACTTATTCACATTTTCCTTAACCCCATTTGGATTATCACTTCAATTCTTACCTCAGTTAGGTATTTAATCAATAACAGTTTGAACTCCAACCAGTTTCTATTTGGAAAATAAATTGAAAATCTTAAAAATTTATAAGTAGTTGAAAAATAATTATTAATTTGTAAAATAGCTGGAAAGTAGTTAACTAATTGTAAAATAGTTGGAAAACAGTTAAATAGTTTCGGAAATTCTAGATAATTGCAAAATAGTTGTAAAATAGCAACTGTAACGACCCGAAATATTCAAACCCGAAAATTCTAGATAGTTAGGAAAAATTAAGAAAGAGATAGAAAAGAAGAAGAAGAAGATTAGAAACACCAACATCTCACATTCGCAGCGGATAAAATATAATAACAAATAATAACAGTTTACAAAAGAATATTGTACCTGTCAATACATTTATAATACATCAGAGTTACACACACAAACACTGGACATATACAAATCACATGTCTTGGATAAACAGAAATAATATCATCGCGGAAGCACTTCATATGTTCCTGCCATCCAGCTCGTCTCCTGAGCTCCAGAACGTCCTTACCTAAAACTCTGCAATGCTCGGTCTGATACCAACTGTAACAATCCAAAATTTCCGATCCCAAAAATTTCAGATAGTTAGGAAAAAGAAGAAAGAGATAGAAGAAGAAGAAGAAGAAGAAGAAGGAGAAGAAGATCAGAAACAACATCTCACATCCGCAGTGGATAAAATATAATAATAAATAATAACAGTTTATAAAAGAATAATATTTTGTCGATTACATTTTAATACATTAGAGTTACACATATATACAAACATTGAATATACATAATTATCATGTCTCAGATTTACAATAATATAATACAACAGAAATACTCTATTCGTTCTTACCATCCAGCCCGTCTCCCAAGCTCCAGAACGTTCTTACCTGAAAATTTGTAATACTCGGATTGAAGCGAGCATTACATTAAAGTAACACCTGTGTCAGGCTGGAGACCAGCATGAGTAAACCCATCTAACATGGAATACAAAGGATACAACTTATATAAAACCCGGGGTAACTCGTATCAATTCGCAAAGCCACAATTTATTATAGACATCACTTATTCCACACATCCATTTTCTAAGTACAAAGATTTAGATTTAAATAGTCCAATTCCTTTAATCACTTCATTCCAGCCGATAGATTCCACATATCAATCTATGAAAAATTCAAAGTGGTTGAATCTATGAAAAACTCGGATCGATAATTATCTCGAAATTTTGTGCTAGAATCTGGGTCAAATCACTATGCGATTAGAATAATATACGTACATTCTTCGTAATTAACTTCATTGATTATTAGTCAAATCAATTTCCTTTCTATTTATCCTCACTTTGAATTTTATTCACTTATTCACATTTGCCTTAATCCCTATTTGGATTATCACTTCAATTCTTACCTCACTTAGGTATTTAATCAGTAACAGTTTGAACTCCGACCAGTTTATATTTGGAAAATAAATTGAAAATCTTCAAAATAGATAAGTAGTTGAAAAATAATTATTAGTTTGTAAAATAGCTATAAAGTAGTTAACTAATTGTAAAATAGTTTCAGAAATTCTAGGTAATTGCAAAATAGTTGTAAAATAATAATTAATTTTTGATATAGTTGAAAAATAGTAATTAGTTTATAAAACAGTTGAAAAATTGTTAAATAGTTCCAAAAATAATTGTAAAACAAATACAAAATAATTTGACTTTAAAAAGAGAGGTTGTATATGTAACGACCTGCTATTTTGGACTTTCGCCTCTGCATATATCGGACTTGAATAATTCAAAATACCGAATTGTTAATTTAAATTTGGCAAAACTGAACATATACAGTAAATAAATAATCACAGAATCACATACACAGAGTAATAATATGCAGTGGAAGCAAAAGATAGTAGTTCATGAAGCTAATATATATATATATATATATATATATATATAACAGGGTTAAATAAGTTACAACAGAAGTCTCGAATACAATAGTCAAATACAAGAATCAGAATACATCACTGAAGTCAACTGAATATCTGAAAGCTGAATAGATAGCTGGATCTCTAGGCGAAGCTCCAACTCCAAAGGTGAGTCCCAAAAGCTGAACCACTCAGTCTGACCCGAGCATAAAGCAAAACACAAAACACTCGAGTTAGGATTAACATTCTTATATCAATAAATCCAACTCACGTGAAATGACAATTGAAATACAAGTAACTCAAAGGACGATGGAATAACCATCCTCTAAGGATCCGTTAAACTATCTACTAGGTAGAAGTGTACGCTAAGTAGATAGTGTCTATTAGTAACATAAGTATCAAAATAGCGTTAAGGGATTACCATAATCCCCCTTAACACATTTTATATAAGCGTCATAGACTATACAACACTGTAAACCCCACCGTAAACTAGTGGGATATCAGGGAGTAGTTCATATGTATAACACAAAACAAATTCGTAGTGGTCGCGTATATAGGGATACAAGTATGACACGGCACATGAGGCAATACCCAATGTAACAACCCTAGATTTTTTTGCATATAATTTAAATTTGACTTTATTTTGTTTATAAATTATTTTAAACTTTTTTATTTCAAACATTTTATTTTCAAATATAAATTTTGATTATTATGTGAATTATAATTTCAAACTGGTATAAATTGAATATTTTCCTGAAAAATGGATTTGTGGTCAAAAATGGTCAAAATTTGACTTTTAAATTTTAAATTTAAATATTTGAATTCTTTAATTTTATCTTTTATTATGAAAATAGATTTAATATCAAGAATACAGCATTTCGTTTCGTTGAAATCCGATTAATATTGTGAAAGCTATGCTTTTTACAATATTGTGTTTAAATTGACTTATTTAACAAAATTGTTTATTTCAAATTATATATATAATAATTTATATGGTCATGTAATGTTATAAATTATATTTATATGGGTAAAAAAACATGTTATGAATATGTTTTGGTTTTAAACTGTTTTAAAAGTGTAATTGACATTTTCCAATGTCAGTTGTATTCTGTTTATAAATTTTAATTTCTAGTTTCAATTTATTAAAGAAATTCTTTATTTATTTTTATATTTTCTTAAAAACTTATTTTATAATCATTCCCACTTTATTTTGTTCCTCATTTATTTTATTTTTTTGACTTCATATTTGTTTTAAAGTGATATAGAAATTTTATAAGGTTAGTGATATTTTATTTGTAAATTTTAAGTCCCGTTTCCAATTTTTAAACAATTTCTTTAGTTCTTTTTCTATTTTCAATAATTTAAATTATTTATTTCATTTTAGAAATTATAAATAAATTATTTTATTTCAAATTTAGTTTTAGAATATTTTTTTATGAAGTAAACAATTTTCCAAAGTCAATGGTGATTTATTTGTAATTTCTGGACACTGTTTTGGATTTTTAAGCAATTTCTTTTATTCTTTTTATATTTTTATTTAAAATTAATTATTTATTTTCATATTTTTTTACTTATTTTCGGTTTATAAAAGTAAATTTCTAATTTTAATTTGGTTTTACTTGAATTAAAGAAAAGAAATATGAAAGGTTTTAAAAGCTTTGAAACTTAAGCCTTTTTATTTTCCAAACTCTTCATTTTCTTTAACTCCTCATTTATTATTCTTTGGCCGTGTAATTTTTCTTTTTTAGCCGTGTATCTCATTTTTCTTTCACATTAAAAAATATCCATTTTCATCTTTCTTCACGGCTAGAAGGAAAATTGCGTAATGGCTCTACTTCTTTATGCTTTTTCTTCTCATTTTTTATGTCATATTGCCATGTTTTATCATGCTATTTGATAGGCCTCTCCTCCATAGCCACAGCCAAAAACTCCTACATCTCTTCCCTGCCCTCACCACCACCTGTACTCCAGGCCATGACCATAGCCGAGCCCTCCATAGTGACCAAACCCCTCAAAAATGCAACCGAAGGCCTGAAAACATGTTATTTGACCATTACTTGCTCATCCACTTCAACCACCACCCTAACCACCACCATAGGCCGCCACCACTCCTCTGACATGACCACCACACACCCATTTCCGCCAATGACCAGCCATGGTGCACCCAGGCCGAGCCATAACCCTAAGGTCGGGCATTTGTTTTGACCAAAAATTACACTATTTGCCTTTAAACTCTTCACCTTCATGCTTTGTAACCTCCACTACATTTTAACCTTAGCTCGTGCATTGCTAGGCTTGCACCCGAGCCAAAACATGTTAAACCGGAGCTAAAAACATCCCTAGGCCATGCAAAAAGAATATAGAAAGCAAGGCAAAAAGTGTTGTATTCAAATCTCTTTTTAATTCAAAGTTATTCCATTTCAAGTTGCATTGAAATTTATAAATTGTTTGATTTTGTTTTGGGTTGTAACACAAGATCTTTAGCTTGGATTCACTCTCCACTCAAGTCCATAGGCTTGTCATTTTGCTCTCGATTCCATTGTGTCAGTTGTATTGAAATCTCCAGCATTTTGAGGTGAGTAAAGCTCACACGACATTTATACTTATATAGTTGTGAAACATCAACAACTGAATGTGTAGAAAAAAAAACGTATGATGTTATAACTGCCATGTGATTATTTATATATGATGCTCAACCTGTTAAATTTCATGTCATATCTTCTGTTACGGTTATATGTTGTTACCTGTTCATTTATAACTGTTTATCACACTGCAAGTTCCATGTAGATTAGGTTCACCATGGGTTGAAATGATACATAACCGAACAGACTTTAGAATAGGGAAAAATCGTTATGGGCTGGAATGATAGGCCTGAACGGTTTTTATTTATTTTATTTTAACTTGGGATTACGGGTTTGAAATGATAGAACCCGGATTTTTCTTTTTAAACTCCGGATTGAAATGATATATATCCATATCACTTGACCTAGGTTAGAAAACTATATACAGGCTCGTTGTTATATTTTACAAAGTATTTTGAATATTTTAAATATGTTTAAAAGTGAAAAATTATGAAATTTTATTTAAATTGGATTTTTAATGTTTGCATAAAGAAATTTTGGATTATTCTAGAAGTTAAAAATGTAATTCAAATGAATGGTAAAAAGTGAATTTTTGAAATATAACTTAAATTTGGAAATTTGGACTTTGGCTTTTAAAATGACATTTAAGTTATATAAATAAAATTTCAAGTGGTTTAAATGTAAATTTATGATAATTTGATTTAAATATATTTTTAAGGTGGTTTAAATAAAGGATTTATGATTTTTGTATAAGTGGAAAATGTTAAATAAATAAATGGTTAAGTTGAATTATTGAAATATAACTTAAAGTCTGGAAATTTGGGTTTTGGTTTAAAAAGGGAATTTTAAGTTATATAAATAAAATGGAAATTTAATTATATTTGGAAAATGGTAGTTTGAATGAATTAATAAAGTATTATTGATTTTTCTACGTAGAAAAATGGTTAAATGAATGAATGCTTAAAAGTGTAATTTTAAAATGAACTTGACATGGAAATGTGAATTTGGTTTTAATTAAGAGTTTAAGTTAATTAAATAAATTGGAAATTTAGTTTAATTTGTGAAATGATAATTTGAAAATGTAAATGTTAATAAAATGTTAAATGTAAAAATGGGAAAGTTTACACTTGAATTTATTAAGTGGATTTGTGAAATTTGATTTAATTATAAATTGTTGCTTTATAAAAATCATTAATTAAAAGAGTATTTTAATGAAAATCTTTGAATGTTAAAATATGATTTTTTTTATAATGTTTAAATGGTTTAAATTGAAATGTTTTCTATTCTAACTTTCAGCAGCTTTCTCTGAATGCTGTGAAAGGTTGAAATTTTCAATGTTTATGGTTTAACTTAGTAAATGAACTCATAATGTTTTAAAACTTTGGAAATTGAATACTTTATTTGAAAGTATATAAACTTAAATTTTAAATGGTTTAAATGAATTATTTTGATTAAAACATAAGCTATTTAAAAGGTGATTGGGAATGATAATAAATGAATGATATCTTTGAATTTAAAAGGTATTTAAAGTTGAATATTTAGATTTGAACTTATATGATGATTTGAAATTGAAGCTTTGGAAAGATATGATATTTTGATGTATATTAAATATTTTGAAATGATGTTTTGAAAGATATGATAGTTTGATATTAAAAATGTTTTGAAATAAAGCATTGGAAAGAAATGATATTTTGATATATATTAAATGTTTTGAAACGATATTTTGAAAGATGATAGTTTGATATTTAAAATGTTTTGAAATAAAGTTTGAAGGATATGATATTTTGATATTAAAATGTTTTAAATGAAGTTTTGGAAGATATGATATTTTGATATTTAAATGATTTGAAAATGAAGTTTTGAAAGATATGATATTTTGATATTTAAATGATTTGAAAATAAAGTTTTAAAAGATATGATATTTTAGATATTAAAATGATTTGAAATTGAGGTTTTGAAAGATATGATATTTAGGTATTAAAAATGATTTGAAAGGAAGTTTTGCAACGATATGATAATTTAATATATTGAAATGGTTAGAAACGACTTGATATTTATTTCGATAAATATTTGAATTTGAAAGATATGGTATGTTTACATATTGAAATGGTTTGGAAATGATTTAATCTTTATTTTGATAAAGGTTTGGATTGAAATGATATCTATATTTTAAGCATGAAATATTATTTTAAAGTTATAACCACGGGTTATAGTGTAACGACCCGCCGCTCTGACCGCCCCCAGTCGGTAATTAAACCAACTCGAAACGTTCAAAATGACGGATTGTTGTTCAGTTTATTAAGTTTAAACAGAATCAGCCACAGAATCACAGAATAATCATAATATTATTCATAAATGAATTTTTCTTACAAACATATATCAGAGTTTGTACAATGCATTAAATTTTTATACAGCGGAAACAATTTATTTTATTAAGTACAAGAAAATTTCTAGAAAAACTTTAGTGGAGTGCTTTCCCCTCTCTCTCTAACTTCGCGGCCTGAAAATCTTCAAGCTGTAAAAATACTCGGTCTGACCCGAGCGTTTATTGCAAACACAAAAACACTCGAGTCGGGATTAATCTTTATTCAAGTAATTAAATTTGTAATGAACTCAATAAAATGGTAACAGAGATGACGAATCACATGAATCAATTTCGATCTATTATGGATTTTTCACATTAACAACTTCAATTTAATTATTTTTTTTCGAAATCTATCAATCTTGTGTGGCTGCAGTACACACGTATATTTTCACACATGTGCACTGCCTCGCCAACACGTGTGCACCAAACAAAAGCACAATCTACAAATCATGTACAAGTCAAAGTGAGGTTGCACAAGTACAAATAATACACAGCAGCACAGTGCAATGAACAAGAAACACAAGTACAGGCAGCAGTCTCAAGTGACACAGTGCAAACAGCACTGTCAAAACAGGCAGCCAAGGGCAGAGACTTAGAAATGCCAAAGACACGAAGACATAAACAACAACAAGTGCAAGACCAGACGCAAAAGTAACACATCAGAAGTGAATAAGAACTCCACTGTGAACATGAAGACTAAACAGCTACAAAAGTTCAAGGCTGAGACAATTTCGTGTTTTTCTAATATAATGATTGTGCTTCTAATCTGGATCCAAATCTAGCTGTGTTAATATAAAACTAAATACCAAGCTTCATGCCAAATCTATTGAATATAGCAGAGGAGTATGAATGCTGATACTTAAAATTTGACCAAGATCATTGCTTATATGAAACTCATGTTAAGTCTTTTATATCATCTACTGTCATGATACTTAATGATTTGTCTTCTTCTAGTATTGCCATTCATATTTTTCCTGAAAACAAAAACTTGAACCAATACACTCTTTTAAAGTAAATACCATGGCAAAGTAAATGCTATAGCCTGCACTTGACATGCACTCAGGCAAGTGAACAACAGTGTCAAGATAGTGTCAAGATGACTACTCCATGAAAATCAACATGAATGTATTCAAAGTGCACCAGTGATGCAAAGAAAATGGTAACAGTAAGACATTAAACTACAAGCCCAAGTCAAGATGGGGCTACAGAATGCATTCAATTCTAAAACCAGGCAACAGTGAATAGGAAGGTATATATGAACATGAAGACTAAACCAGGCAACATGCTGATGTAGGACATATCAATTAAATGCAACAGTGACCAAAGTCAAAACAAAATCAGGTTGAATAGAGGCTACAAGTAGTGAACTGAACACACATGAACAATGCAGGTGATAAATGGGGTGTTCAATGCAACATGGAGAAATCAGGACATGAATGCAGTAGTGCACCGGTCAGTGCAAACTACTCTGACAACAAGTATGACTGGGATGCATACATGAACAAGAAATCAGCCTATAATGGCAAGTGCAGACTCAAGTGATGAAGCACAGTCAAGATAACTACCAATATGGGTGCGTAACCAATTTCAAAGTTGCAGTTAATTTACAGTGAGCCCTGTTACAGAGGATGAACTATAAATTTGCAACCATGGAAACACAAAATTATTATCTCAATTCTCAATCATTTATTATAAAACCAAATGCATACAGATCAGTATTTTACTGATCCATTACTGAAACACACATCACAGATATATTTAAGATTTTGATAGGGTTTACTTGTTGACTCATTTTCTAGTTGAAGAAAGAAAAACTTCAAAACTTACTTTTAATTTTATTTCTGGCTCACTAGTGCAAGTTTTTAAACACCTTTCTCTTTTTTTTTTCTTGCTTTGCAATTCAATTTTTCCTTTTCAACAGAAGATGGCAGGGTAACTTAAAAGCTTTCACTGTAACTAAATGTTACAGGAAAAAAGAAAAAAAAGAACAAGGAAAACAGTGTTTTCCCAAGGAAAACCAAACACAAGCACACTATCCATTAAATTCGAAGCCATGGCATACATGCAGAGGTTCAAGCACAACAATCAACCCACAAGCCAAAACAACACACTTTCAAGCAAACCCCAAAACTTTACTTTAAGCATCTGTTCTTATCAGTTTTAAAAACAAAATTCATAGTATCAGTTTTCAACAGTAAAAAAAAAACAATCACAAATAGCCTCTGTTCTTATTAGTTTAAAAACAAATATCAAATAGCATTTGTTCTTATAAATTTAAAAAAACAAATTCAGATAGCATCTGTTCTTAACAACTTAAAATCAAATTTACAAATAGCAATTGTTCTTATCAATTTAAAAACAAAATTTATACAGCATCTGTTCTCATTAGTTTAAAAAAAAATTGATAGCATCTGTTCTCAACAGTTTATATCAAATATCAAATAGCATTTGTTCTCAACAGTTTAAATTAAATTGACCGAGAGCAAAGAGCAAATGATAGCAAACAACCAACAACCAACATGCAGTGACAAATCTGCTCATATCAGTATAAAACAATTTATATAGTATCTGTTCTCAACAGTTTAAAACAATCACCAATAGCATCTGTTTTCATCAGTTAAAAAAAACAAAATTGATAACGAATAACCCCCTAAATCATAGCATGCAACCAAGCAACTCATTTGTTCCTATCAGTTTAGATTAAATTAACCGAGCAAATGATAACGAATAACCCCCAAATCATAGCATGCAACCAAGCATTCAATTCAAACAAATATAAAAACTTGAATCCAAATTAATCGTGAGCAAAGAACTCACCTTGACTCGAATCGAAATGGAGCAACGCAAATCAATCATCAGAAAACAAGCGCGACGAATTTTTTGAGACGAAAGCCCTAATTTTTCGATCGAAGACGAAGAGAAGGGACGGCAGCCATTTTTTTTTCTTTCGTTTCTTTTTTTTCTCGTTTGAATGATTTTGTTTTCGGTTTCGAATGAATAAACAAAGGGGAACGCGTGATTTTGGGCATAGGTTTAGGAATGATTTTAGGCGTGAATTCAGACG
The DNA here is from genome assembly GCA_030765085.1 of Allium cepa. Classification (NCBI taxonomy): domain Eukaryota; kingdom Viridiplantae; phylum Streptophyta; class Magnoliopsida; order Asparagales; family Amaryllidaceae; genus Allium; species Allium cepa. The sequence continues at coordinate 593,608,703 of CM060937.1, forward strand.
AACTGTAGTGCAACCACGTTCTTATTAAATGCAAAGTAATGGGGAAGGACAATGTACTCTTTTTTTTTTTTTATTTTATTCATTTTTTTTTAATATATATTTCTTATTTTCTTTCATTTTAAATCCAATTGTTTTGTTTAATTTTTTTTTTTAGTAAATATATAAACGTTTTGCAGTTTAACTATCAATATCAATTTATAAATTTACATAAAAATAATTCGTAAATCCAAACTATATTTTTTTCTCTAAGTTATTAGTTTGAATTTCAATTACAAATTAAATATTCAATTTAACTCAAAAGTTAAATTCAAATTCTATTCAACTTTAAATAAATTAAATTCTAAAATTTGATCGCCAATTTATTCTGATAATTTGAAATTCAAGTCAAACATCATTTAAATATTTAAAATAAATTAAATATTCACAAATTAAATTGTTTAAAATTGAGGATCGTTACAATCTCCCCTACTTAAAAGAATTTCGTCCCGAAATTATAAGTTAGGAAAAACGATTGCTAAAATCTCACCGATATTTATATCCTACACAATTTTATCAAGTTTCAAACTCACAAATAAATATAGGATTCATTCCATTTATTTTATTTCACTAGTTTTGTTCATCAATTTCAATAATCAAGACACAAAAGTCTTTAACCAATTTTTTTTTTTGACTTACAAAACTCAAATTTTTGAACTTGAAATTCTTCCATGCTAAATATTTGCATATTACATCATTTCCAAAGCTGTGTGCCTTCAAGATATTTTAAAGATCTTCTTCCTTAATTCATTGGGTTAGAATTATGTAATTCTAATTTCAGACTATTGATTTTCTATTTAAAGTTTGAAAATACTTGCTAACTCGAAGTTTAACAAGTTCATCGTCGTTCTTACAGACATTAGGCGTACGCTGGCCAGGCGCAAGACTAAAAATCTCCAAGTACTAAACATACTTGCTTCAACTCCCAGTGAAAATACTTTTTAAAAATTATTTAAAAAATGGATATGGAAAGCACGTTCCCCCATGGATCACAGTTTACCCGGCGGTTACACTACTATCTCAGTAGAATCGCTTGTAACCTTAGATTTCTCATCTCTCTTGAATTTCGCCATGGTTGTCACCTTAGATCGCGGTCCACACGGCGGTTACGCTACTATCTCAGTAGAATCGCTCGTGGCCGTAGGCATCACGCCCCTCGAATTTCGCTTCGGTTTCCAGATCGCAGTTTACTCGGCGGTTGCGCCACTATCTCAGTGGAATTGCTTGTAACTGTAGGCATCACGCCCCACGAATTACGCCAGCATCAATTCACATAATCCCAAACACGATGATCCATCGTGGGGGATATCATATCAGTCCCAATGGACATTCCACTAATGGAATTCTACGTAGCTACGATTTCCAATGGACACTCCACCGAGTTCCAATCACCTTCACACATAATAAATGGAAGGTACATTTCCATATCCTCATTTTTTAGAAAACATATGTCATACACATATAGTACTTCATTTCACATTTCGTACTTATCATACCTATGTAAACCTACACAGGACTTTCATAATAATGACTTTCCAAACTGATAGTTTTCGATTATATTCACATATATAAGTTACGAAAACTTAATTCACATTCATCACAAATAGAGGATTCCAAATTTTCCATCACGTTTAAAATTTTCCTCTAAATCGATTTGAAAATTTAAGGTTATCTCAAACCTAATTCACATTCATAATCCAATTCATTATCGACTTCACATTCGATTTGGATTTCACGTTACATCGTCAATTCTCAACACATAATTGATGTCTATCGATATATAACCTCTAAGCTCGTACGTCTCAGAGAAGGGTGTTAAGCTAAAAGAATAAATTCTCCGCCACCAACAGATATATATTTAATAGAGATCAAATGCTATGTCATCAATTCACAATGTTAGACATACAATCCCAATCGACTATCCAAAATTCAAAGCTCAACTTATATTGTTTTTGATGTCAAAGTTAAACTCAATTTAACTCAAGATTCAATCTTCTTTGGAAAATTTCCAAGTTGAACTAATTGTTCACATTTCTCAAAATAATATCTATACAAGATATATAATTTTCACACTTAGCCATTTGAAACCAATTTCAAATATTCATTTTTCAATTTATCTTCAAAAGATAATATTTCAAACCTTTCATTTCATATTGGAAAACATTTCCATACTTATTAAATAATAAGTAATTCACAAATTCATTTATTTTCAACTCTTGGAAAATATTCGATATACTTGAATCAAAATTAAGTATATATTTCACTCTTTAAGGAAATCATTCTTTTAAACACATTTATTTGAGTTAAAACGAATGTTGCGTAAAACATCGTTACGACAACTCAAAATCACTAGTATAGGGATTCGGATTTAAGATAGATATATAAATCCCAATACTATAAACAACATTTCCTTTCGGAAACCATTTACTATAACAACAATGTTATAGTCCACCATTTCCTTATTTTTCTCGAAAACGCCTATTTCAATAATGAATGTTGAAATCTATGTATTCGATACTTAATGCATTTTAAAACATCTTTAAAACCATTAACTTTTTCAATTTCAACTTCAACTTAATTCATAGTTTGAATTCCTCATACTTTTCATAATATTAGTTCTAAACCAATTTCAAACTTTTCAATATTAAGTTTTTCACTTAATTTAAATTTTCCGCACGTTTAAATTCAAATTCATCACTGAATTTATTAAACCTATTATGGATTATCATGTTGACAATTTCAAATTTGAAATTTAAATTCTATTTGAACTTTGCATTTACTTTCTATTTCAAAAATAGTCAACTAGTTCTTTAGTAAATTATTCATCAATTTAGTTCCATTAAATCTATATTTCCATATTAATTATTTTAGGCAATAGTTTTAAACTTGGAATATAAGCTTCATATCAAAACTAGTTTGATTCATACAGTTAAATCAACAATTAAATTTCCTTCCCAAGATGCTATTTCATTAAAATATTTCTTCCGTACAAAATTTTACATAGCTTAATACTTTTAAAATACGTACACAGAAGATTGTGGATTACAAAAGATAGTATTACAAAATATATCGATTGGTTTTAAGATTCAGAAAAATTAAGGACTATCGACTTCTTGTCCGGTAGTATGCATCTTTGCCAAACTTTCATCTTTGGATGACACTATTTCATGTTGTGTTAAAGGAGAATTAACACATTCAAAATCCACATGTCCCCAATCCTTACAGTTATTGCAAAAATATGAGATGTTTCCCTCCTTATCAATCACCTTAGCACTTTTCGCTCTAGCTGGTCGGGCTATAGCTTGCTTTCCCTATTGTCTTTCGGTGCAGTTTCTGGCTATATGTCCAGTCTGACGACAATGGTAGCAGATTGTCAATCTATCGACGGGTAAATTGAGTACGCACTTTTTCCTTTTCACTTTAGGGCAATGACTAAGAAAATGCCCTTTCTCCCGACATTTAAAACACACAATCTCAGGACGAGCGAACCGGTCATCCACATTCCTTTTCTTTCTCCTTACTCGGCACTTAATGGCATAATGTCCCTTTTTATGACATCGATAGCAAATAACCTCATCATATGGACCAGGTGCTTGCCTTTCACTGAATCTCCTTTCAATTTCCGCACGTCTCGCTTCCGCTTCTCTATGAGCAATTGCTCTTTGTTCACGGCGTGCTGCTTTTTGTGCTTCGGTTTTCGCCATTATAATAAACAAGGTGTTTTCAAAGTTTCCTATAAATATTTGCAATTCTTATTAGCAGAGGTTGGATTATTCAATCATTTTACCTAAAATATATCTGTTTTATTCAATAATATATTCACTGTCCAAAATTGTGAATATACTTATCTATTCAATTCAGTGTTTCTACACTTTTTTATTTAAAGGATTATCCACTGTTCAAAATCGTGAATATAACTCCTTTAATAAGCTACAACAATTTACTTATCAAATTCAATTGATTTCGAATTTATAAACAACTTTTACAAATTCCTTTTCTATTTATAAAACTTCGATTTATAAATCTTTTATTAATTCAATTCAATTTATATAACTCATTATATAAAAAAAGTCCATTTATAAGTTAAATACTTATAATCCATTTATTCACTAAATCATTCTTCAAAACGTTTGAAATCAATTTTTCAAAATAATTCAGAATCAAATTCTCAAGTTATAATTCAATAATTCTCTTGGTTACAAGTAAATTGAAATATCATTTTATTTCACAATTATTATTTTGTAGATATTCAAAATATTTGATTTAAATCAATTCATTAATTCACTTCACTTAACTTTTATTTTTCATTTTCCCTAACTCTCAAAAATTCGATAATGAGTCTCCGAACGATTGAAACTCAAATCTAAGAAGACCTCACCGAATAGAGACTATCGCAAACTAAAATTTAGAGAGGGGAATTTTCAAAATAATTTTAATTTCCAAAATACCTTTCATTTTAAAGAAAACAATTTTATACTTCTTTAAATTTGAAAAGCACTTTCTTTAAAGTGGTTCTAGTAAATATTCATATTAAACATCATAAACTGAGCTTTGAGTAAACCAAAGCTCTGATACCACTTTTGTAACGACCCGCCGCTCTGACCGCCCCCAGTCGGTAATTAAACCAACTCGAAACGTTCAAAATGACGGATTGATGTTCAGTTTATAAAGTTTAAACAGAATCGGCCACAGAATCACAGAATAATCATAATATTATTCATAAATGAATTTTTCTTACATACATATATCAGAGTTTGTACAATGCATTAAATTTTTATACAGCGGAAACAATTTATTTTATTAAGTACAAGAAAATTTCTAGAAAAACTTTAGTGGAGTGCTTTCCCCTCTCTCTCTAACTTCGCGGCCTGAAAATCTTCAAGCTGTAAAAATACTCGGTCTGACCCGAGCGTTTATTGCAAACACAAAAACACTCGAGTCAGAATTAATCTTTATTCAAGTAATTAAATTTGTAATGAACTGAATAAAATGGTAACAGAGATGACGAATCACATGAATCAATTTAGATCTATTATGGATTTTTCACATTAACAACTTCAATTTAATTTTTTTTTTTCGAAACCTATCAATCCTTTGTGGCTGCAGTACACACGTATATTTTCACACATGTGCACTGCCTCGCCAACACGTGTGCACCAAACAAAAGCACAATCTACAAATCATGTACAAGTCAAAGTGAGGTTGCACAAGTACAAATAATACACAGCAGCACAGTGCAATGAACAAGAAACACAAGTACAGGCAGCAGTCTCAAGTGACACAGTGCAAACAGCACTGTCAAAACAGGCAGCCAAGGGCAGAGACTCAGAAATGCCAAAGACACGAAGACATAAACAACAACAAGTGCAAGACCAGACGCAAAAGTAACACATCAGAAGTGAATAAGAACTCCACTGTGAACATGAAGACTAAACAGCTACAAAAGTTCAAGGCTGAGACAATTTCGTGTTTTTCTAATATAATGATTGTGCTTCTAATCTGGATCCAAATCTAGCTGTGTTAATATAAAACAAAATACCAAGCTTCATGCCAAATCTATTGAATATAGCAGAGGAGTATGAATGCTGATACTTAAAATTTGACCAAGATCATTGCTTATATGAAACTCATGTTAAGTCTTTTATATCATCTACTGTCATGATACTTAATGATTTCTCTTCTTCTAGTATTGCCATTCATATTTTTCCTGAAAACAAATACTTGAACCAATACACTCTTTTAAAGTAAATACCATGGCAAAGTAAATGCTATAGCCTGCACTTGACATGCACTCAAGCAAGTGAACAACAATGTCAAGATAGTGTCAAGATGACTACTCCATGAAAATCAACATGAATGTATTCAAAGTGCACCAGTGATGCAAAGAAAATGGTAACAGTAAGACATTAAACTACAAGCCCAAGTCAAGATGGGGCTACAGAATGCATTCAATTCTAAAACCAGGCAACAGTGAATAGGAAGGTATATATGAACATGAAGACTAAACCAAGCAACATGCTGATGTAGGACATAACAATTAAATGCAACAGTGACCAAAGTCAAAACAAAATCAGGTTGAATAGAGGCTACAAGTAGTGAACTGAACACACATGAACAATGCAGGTGATAAATGGGGTGTTCAATGCAACATGGAGAAATCAGGACATGAATGCAGTAGTGCACCGGTCAGTGCAAACTACTCTGACAACAAGTATGACTGGGATGCATACATGAACAAGAAATCAGCCTATAATGGCAAGTGCAGACTCAAGTGATGAAGCACAGTCAAGATAACTACCAATATGGGTGCGTAACCAATTTCAAAGTTGCAGTTAATTTACAGTGAGCCCTGTTACAGAGGATGAACTATAAATTTGCAACCATGGAAACACAAAATTATTATCTCAATTCTCAATCATTTATTATAAAACCAAATGCATACAGATCAGTATTTTAGTGATCCATTACTGAAACACACATCGCAGATATATTTAAGATTTTGATAGGGTTTACTTGTTGAGCCTGATACTCATTTTCTAGTTGAAGAAAGAAAAACTTCAAAACTTACTTTTAATTTTATTTCTGGCTCACTAGTGCAAGTTTTTAAACACCTTTCTCTTTTTTTTTCTTGCTTTGCAATTCAATTTTTCCTTTTCAACAGAAGATGGCATGGTAACTTAAAAGCTTTCACTGTAACTAAATGTTACAGAAAAAAGAAAAAAAAGAACAAGGAAAACAGTGTTTTCCCAAGGAAAACAAACACAAGCACACTATCCATTAAATTCGAAGCCATGGCATACATGCAGAGGTTCAAGCACAACAATCAACCCACAAGCCAAAACAACACACTTTCAAGCAAACCCCAAAACTTTACTTTAAGCATCTGTTCTTATCAGTTTTAAAAACAAAATTCATAGTATCAGTTTTCAACAGTAAAAAAAAACAATCACAAATAGCCTCTGTTCTTATTAGTTTAAAAACAAATATCAAATGGCATTTGTTCTTATAAATTTAAAAAAAAATTCAGATAGCATCTGTTCTTAACAAATTAAAATCAAATTTACAAATAGCAATTGTTCTTATCAATTTAAAAACAAAATTTATACAGCATCTGTTCTCATTAGTTTAAAAACAAAATTGATAGCATCTGTTCTCAACAGTTTATATCAAATATCAAATAGCATTTGTTCTCAACCGTTTAAATTAAATTGACCGAGAGCAAAGAGCAAATGATAGCAAACAACCAACAACCAACATGCAGTGACAAATCTGCTCATATCAGTTTAAAACAATTTATATAGTATCTGTTCTCAACAGTTTAAAACAATCACCAATAGCATCTGTTTTCATCAGTTTAAAAAAAAACAAAATTGATAACGAATAACCCCCCAAATCATAGCATGCAACCAAGCAACTCATCTGTTCCTAACAGTTTATATTAAATTAACCGAGCAAATGATAACGAATAACCCCCAAATCATAGCATGCAACCAAGCATTCAATTCAAACAAATATAAAAACTTGAATCTAAATTAATCGTGAGCAAAGAACTCACCTTGACTCGAATCGAAATGGAGCAACGCAAATCAATCATCAGAAAACAAGCGCGACGAATTTTTTGAGACGAAAGCCTTAATTTTTCGATCGAAGACGAAGAGAAGGGACGGCAGCCATTTTTTTTCTTTCGTTTCTTTTTTTTCGTTTGAATGATTTTGTTTTCGGTTTCGAATGAATAAACAAAGGGGAACGCGTGATTTTGGGCATAGGTTTAGGCATGATTTTAGGCGTGAATTCAGACGAACTGTAATGCAACCACGTTCTTATTAAATGCAAAGTAATGGGGAAGGACAACGTACTCTTTTTTTTTATTCATTTTTTTATATATATTTTTATTATTTTCTTTCATTTTAAATCCAATTGTTTTGTTTAATTTTTTTTTTTTTTTAGTAAATATATAAACGTTTTGCAGTTCAACTATCAATATCAATTTATAAATTTACATAAAAATAATTCGTAAATCCAAACTATATTTTTTTTTCTCTAAGTTATTAGTTCGAATTTCAATTACAAATTAAATATTCAATTTAACTCCAAAGTTAAATTCAAATTCTATTCAACTTTAAATAAATTAAATTCTAAAATTTGATCGCCAATTTATTCTGATAATTTGAAATTCAAGTCAAACATCGTTTAAATATTTAAAATAAATTAAATATTCACAAATTAAATTGTTTAAAATTGAGGATCGTTACATATAGTAACGATTGGTTGACAAAGAGACCGGGATCGGATATTGGCATACTCTCTGTCGATACCAAAAACCACTTTGATAACCGTGTATGTGGTGGAGATTCCAGAATGAAGTTGGATGGTGACGACGTTCTTGAGGTATATTACGTGGACCCAACTCCCGTGAGTTGGCATAAAGTGGCAGAAACAGGAGCGGTCTCGGGCCAAAAGGGGTAGCTCCTCTGGTCAGACGCATTTCTTCGATACCATTCTATTGCTTTTGTGATTGTTTGGGCGCCCCTTCGATTTTTAGGAATGTGTTCCGAGGTGGGCGTATGTGGCTGCTGCGTTACCACCAGCCCGAGTGTCGTAATTGGTATATCTACCCTGGCATTGCCTTGTTTGTCGTGTCACCTACCATATCGAGCCTTTACTACGAGTTTCTATTTGTGTCGTACCTATGCAGTATATTCTCATAGTCTCCCGATTAGGAGATATGCAGGTACTGTATAGACTATTGGCATTATTTGTGTTAAGGTGGAAAATGTAAAGCCTTAACGCTATTTAAAAGTATGTTTATTTTACCGTTAGACATTATTATAACAGTGCAATATACTATATAGTAAATAGTTTAACGGATCTTAGAGGATGGGCGGTCCAAAGCATCCTTTAAGTTACTTCTACTTTTACTACAGTTCACTTGAGTTGATTTACATTGTATAAGTATGTATGTCCTGACTCGAGTGTTTGTATTTTTATGTAAGCTCGGGTCAGCATGAGTATTCACAGATTTGGAATCTCCTCTTTCTGGAGATTGGAATCGCTGGAGATTATCTACTTTTCCAGATTTATCTGTTTCACTTCCAATTATCCTGTTTATCCTGGTGTTGTATTCATTTTGTACTTGGTTATTATCTTGAGACTTCTTTTGTACTTTATTTCTTCAGTTGTATCTTATGTAACTCTGATATATTACATAGTAGCTTCATGAACTACTATTTCTTTTACTTCCGTTGCACTATTATTACTCTATGTCTGTAATTTGTTATTTTATTTACTGTATATTCTGAGATTCGCCAAATTTTATTTACAATGTGGTATTTTGAGCAATTTAAGTCCGACATGCACGGATGCGATTGGTTGAAAATACCTGGTTGTTACATTTGGTATCAGAGCTTTGGTAGCTCTAGGAAAAACTCAGCCACAAACTCCTAATCTTTACCCTGCCATCACCACCACCTGTATTCCAGTCCATGACCATAGCCGAGCCCTCCATGGTGACCAAACCCCTCAAAAATGCAACCAAAGGCCTAAAAACATGTTATTTGACCACTACTTGCTCATCCACTTCAACCACCACCCTAACCACCACCATAGGCCGCCACCACTCCTCTGACCTGACCACAACACACCCATTTCCACCACTGACCAGCCATGGTGCACCAAGGCCGATCCATAACCCAAAGGTCGGGCCTTTGTTTTGACCAAAAATTACACTATTTTCCATTAAACTATTCACCTTCATGCTTTGTAACCTCCACTACATTTTGACCTTAGGCCGTGCATTCCTAGGCTTGCACCCAAGCCAAAACATGTTCAAACCGAATCCAAAACCATTTCTAGGCCATGCAAAAATAATATAGAAAGAAAGGCAAAAAGTGTTGTATTCAAATCTCTTTTTAATTCAAAGTTATTCCATTTCAATTTGCATTGAAATTTATAATTTGTTTGAATTTGTTTTGGGTTGTAACACAAGATCTTTAGCTTGGATTCGCTCTCCACTCAATTCCATAGGCTTGTCATTTTGCTCTTGATTCCATTGTGTCAGTTGTATTGAAATATCCAGCATTTTGAGGTGAGTAAAGCTCACACGACATTTATACTTATACAGTTGTGAAACAACAACTACTGAATGTGTAGAAAAAATATATGATGTTATTACTGCCACGTGATTATTTATATATGATGTTCAACCTGTTAAATTTCATGTCATATCATCTGTTATGGTTATATGTTGTTAACCGTTCATTTATATCTGTTTCTCACACGACACGTTCCATGTAGATTAGGTTCACTATGGGTTGAAATGATACATAACCGAACAGACTTTAGAATAGGGAAAAATCGTTATGGGCTGAAATGATAGGCCTGAACGGTTTTTATTTATTTTATTTTAACTTGGGATTGTGGGTTTAAAATGATAGAACCCGGATTTTTCTTTTTAAACTGCGGATTGAAATGATATATATCCGTATCACTTGACCTAGGTTAGAAAACTATATACAGGCCCGTGGTTATATTTTATAAAGTATTTTGAATATTTTAAATATTTTGAAAAGTGAAAAATTATTAAATTTGATTTACATTGGATTTTTAATGTTTAAATAAAGAAATTTTGGACTTTTTCCCGAAGTTAAAAATGTAATTCAAATGAATGGTAAAAAGAGAATTTTTGAAATATAACTTAAATTTGGAAATTTGGACTTTGGCTTTTAAAATGACATTTAAGTTATATAAATAAAATTTTAAGTGGTTTAAATGTATATTTATGATAATTTGATTTAAATAGATTTTTAAAGTGGTTTAAATAAAGGATTTATGATTTTTGTATAAGTGGAAAATGTTAAATAAATAAATGGTTAAGTTGAATTATTGAAATATAACTTAAAGTCTGGAAATTTGGGTTTTGGTTTAAAAACGGAATTTTAAGTTATTTAAATAAAATGGAAATTTAATTGTATTCGGAAAATGGTAAATATGATGATTTGATTAAATTTGAATTTAAGTGAATTAATAAAGTATTATTGATTTTTCTATGTAAAAAAATGGTTAAATGAATGAATGCTTAAAAGTTTAATTTTAAAATAACTTGACCTGGAAATGTGAATTTGGTTTTAACTAAGGGTTTAGGTTAATTAAAAAAATTGGAAATTTTGTTTAATTTGTGAACTGATAATTTGAAAATGTAAATGCTAATAAAGTGTTAAATGTAAAAATGGGAAAGTTTACACTTGAATTTATTAAGTGGATTTGTGAAATTTGACTTAATTATAAAATGTTTCTTTATGAAAATTATTAATTAAAAGAGTATTTTAATGAACATCTTTGAATGTTAAAATATGATTTTTTTTTATAATGTTTAAATGGTTTAAATTGAAATATTTTTAAGTCTAACTTTCAGCAGCTTTTTCTGAATGCTGTGAAAGGTTGAAATTTTCAATGTTTATGGTTTTAACTTAGTAAATGAACTCATAATGGTTTAAAACTTTGGAAATTGAATACTTGGTTCGAAAGTATATAAAATTAAATTTTAAATGGTTTAAATGAATTATTTTGATTAAAATATAAGCTATTTAAAAGGTGATTTGGAACGATAATAAATGAATGATATCTTTGAATTTAAAAGGTATTTAAAATTGAATATTTGAATTTGAACTTATATGATGATTTGAAATTGAAGCTTTGTAAATATATGATATTCTGATATATATTAAATATTTTGAAATGAAGTTTTGAAAGTTATGATAGTTTGATATTAAAATGTTTTGAAATAAAGCTTTAGATAGATATGATATTTTGATATATATTAAATGTTTTGAAATGAAGTTTTGAAAGATATGATAGTTTGATATTAAAAATGTTTTGAAATAAAGTTTGAAGGATATGATATTTTGATATTAAAAAGTTTGAAATGAAGTTTGAAAGATATGATATTTTGATATTTAAATGATTTGAAAATGAAGTTTTGAAAGGTATGATATTTTGATATTTAAATGATTTGAAAATAAAGTTTTGAAAGATATGATATTTCTGATATTAAAATGATTTGAAAATGAGGTTTCGAAAGATATGATATTTTGGTATTAAAAATGATTTGAACGGAAGTTTTGAAAGGATATGATAATTTAATATATTGAAATGGTTAGAGACGACTTGATATTTATTTTGATAAATATTTGAATTTGAAAGATATGGTTTGTTGACTTATTGAAATGGTTTGGAAATGATTTAATCTTTATTTTGATAAATATTTGGATTGAAATGATATCTATATTTTAAGTATAAAATATTATTTTAAAGTTATAACCATGGGTTATAATAACGATTGGTTGGCAAAGAGACCGGGATCGGATATGGGCATACTCTCTGTCGATACCGAAAACCACTTTGACAAGCGTGTACGCGGTGGAGATTCCAGAATGAAGTAGGATGGTGACGATGTTCTTGAGGTATATTACGTGGACCCAACTCCCGTGAGTTGGCATAAGGTGGCAGAAACAGGAGCGGTCTCGGACCAAAAGGGGTAGCTCCTCTGGTCAGACGCATTTCTTCGATACCATTCTATTGCTTTTGTGATTGTTTGGGCGCCCCTCCGATAATTGGGAATGTGTTTTGAGGTGGGAGTATGTGGCTGCTGCGTTACCACCAACCCGAGTGTCGTAATTGGTATATCTACCCTGGCATTGCCTTGTGTGCCGTGTCACCTACTATATCGAGACTTTACTACGAGTTTCTATTTGTGTTGTACCTATGCAGTATCTTCTCGTAGTCTCTCGACCAGGAGATATGCAGGTGCTGTATAAACTATTGGCATTATTTGTGTTAAGGTGGAAAATGTAAAGCCTTAACGCTATTCAAAAGTATGTTTATTTTACTGTTAGACATTATTATAATAGCGCAATATACTATATAGTAAATAGTTTAACGGATCCTTAGAGGATGGGCGGTCCTAAGCATCCTTTAAGTTACTTGTACTTTTACTACAGTTCACTTGAGTTGATTTACATTGTATAAGTATGTATGTCCTGACTCGAGTATTTTTATTTTTATTTTTATTTAAGCTCGGGTCAGCTTGAGTATTCATAGATTTGGATTTCCACTTTCTGGAGATTGGAATCGCTGGAGATTATCTGCCTGTCCAGTTTTATTTGTTTCACTTCCAATTATCCTGTTGATCCCGGTGTTGTATTCATTTTGTACTTGGTTATTATCTTGAGACTTCTTTTGTACTTTATTTCTTCTGTTGTATCTTATGTAACTCTGATATATTACATAGTAGCTTCATGAACTCCTATTTCTTTTACTACCGTTGCACCATTATTACTCTGTGTATGTGATCTGTGATTTTATTTACTGTCTATTATGAGATTTGCCAATTATTTACAACGCGGTATTTTGAGCAATTCAAGTCCGACATGTGCGGATGCAAATGGTTGAAAATACCTGGTTGTTACACCCAAGGTAGTGAAACTATTGTTTGCTTGATCCGAACTGGTGAAAACGCATCGCCGCAACGATCGCAACACCGTGAAACAACACTCCCAAAATTTCGAGGGTGCACCAATGAATAACAAGTAATGAGTAGTTTACGAAGAAGTGTGTTTGTTCGAGGTGGCTAGCCCCATTTGGCCCGACATGGCTCCTGTTTTATTCATTTCCAATTTGACACAAGTGTTAAGGCTATCCATTATCGTTCTCTTTCTTCAGTCATCACGTACATCATTCCAACCACTTAATTCTGGATCACACTCCGCGTATAGTAATCAAAGTGGTTTTCGGTTTAGACAGAGGTATGTCCATAACTGATCCGATCTCTTTAATAACTTTCGTAATTATTACAACGATTGGTCGTTTAATAAATTTCAAAACCAAATCAATTTCAATTTCAATTAGAGTTTATAAATCAACCTTTCTTTTGTCTTTCTAAATCAATTTCCATAATTTACGTTTCAAAACTTCCAAATTGCTATTTCAAAATCTTATAATTCAATTTCAAATTTTTTCTAAACAATTCAAATATTGATTCAAGTCCGTATATAAATTTCATTCCAAAATAATTTAAATTGATTTAATTTAACATTCAAATCAATTTAAATTCATTGATCGATTTCATTCGATATTCATTAAGTAAATTTGTCATTCAAAACAATTTCTATTAAATTTCCAATTCATTAAATCAGTTACTCAAGTTCAACTTCATTATATCAAAAATTCAAATTGAATTAAAATAAATTTGTCCAATCAAATTCTTTAAATTTCAAGTCTTGCATTAATTTCAATAAATCACATTTTCATTTCTTGTTAAAGAAATTCAATTTCATTCATTTATTTACTTAGTTACAAATTTCAAAACTCAGTTAATAAAGAAACTTAGTTCACTTATTCAAAAGTTTAATTCCACTTATTAACTTATCTAAATAATTTTTCAAAACTTAATAAATAAAGAAACCCAATTTCATTTATTAATGAATTTCAAATTCACTTATTCAAAAGTTCAATTTCTCTTATCAAAGAATTCAAATTTTTATTTAATTATCAAATGATTCAATTTTATTTAATTATTAAATAATTTCAAAACCTAATTAATAAATTCAAAATTTAATTATCAAATAAATTCCAAGTCCTAATTATTAAAATTCCAATCTTAATTATTAATCCAAACTTAGTTATTAAATAATTTCAAAACTTAATTCAATCATTTCTTAAATTAAACAACGTTCTTTCATCAATTACTTTATTAATATTTTGTTTTAGATTATTAAATATTAGCATTTTCCTTTCATTAAAATTCAAATTCCAACTTCATTTCAAACCTTATTCTTTATTCAAATAAAATTATTATTTTATTTTTAAATCAAACTATTGACCAATTGGGTTTATTTAATTCTCTATCCTAAATCAAGTTTTATTTGGGTATTTATCATTTCAACCCGATTCCATTTCAATTCAAAAGTTTAGCATAACAAAGGAAACTTGCAGTGTGATAACTGGGATGGTGTCAAAGTAAATAAACAAGCAATAGCAAACATTAATAACAATCCAATAATTAATTCAAATAATCCCGAAATAATCGTACTAATTTACATTGTTGTTTGTGCAAATTAATATAATTATTTCTAGAATCTACACTATCATTTCATGTAGATTAAAGATTATTACACTAATTATTCTATGCCATTCTACACTTGACATCAATTACTCAATTTCATACTTCATCAATTAATACAACATAAATTCAAATGGTTCAAGGGTAATTAACCATTTTTCTACGTGTCAAATAATTAAACATTTAAGGGGTCATATTATACAAATTTAACTAATCAAATTCAACACGTATGTCGATTTAAATTTTTAACTATCTACGTCAAATTAAATTGCATAATATTTATCACTTTATACATTACAATTTACATCCAATATAAACAACAAACAATCAATCAATTTTCAACAAAACGGGATTATCATCGTATAACTAACAAATAATGGTGTCAGATGTCACAAGTGAACTAATACAGGTAATAACATATAAAATAGTGTAAATAACTAACACCAGCATATTTCAATTGTCATTTCAATTGAAATCAAATTTAATAAATAAAAGAACATTAATCGTGAGTGATTGCTCACCTTTCGAGGCTAGAGATGAAGGAGAATGAGAAGAGTTATGGATCCAAGCACGAATTTCAAAGCAAAACAAGACTGGCACGAAATTGGACGAACAAAGCTGATGACAGGAAATTGATAAAATGAATCAGAAAAATCTTGATATAACTGAAAAGATATATATTATAACTTCACTCTAAACAAATTTTCAAACATGCATTCAAAACAAGTTAAATATATATATATACATATATCCATTTTCAAGTCAAAATAAATTTAAGCAAAACTTAAATTAAATATATATGTAAACAAGAATGTGTATACTCTTGTACACTGGATATATTTTTAATCATTAAAAAAACCATACATACAAGCAGTTTAAAATTAAAAATTAATGAATAAATATGCTATGCAGACAACTAATACAACAAAACAAAATGGATGACAGATTTAAACAAAAATGCGTACATCAAATAAAACATGGGCTGGAAGGAATACAGGATGTAAACCATTATATAAAAATTTTGAAAACCAAAACACATGTATAATAAAGCAATATACATAAAGCAATCTTTATATTATTTTATTTACAACTGTTAAAAGCCCTGTTGCTTCCAAAATCTCATATGTATAAAATAAACTGTAAAACTATATACGTAGTAAACGTATAAGCTTATATATATATATATATATATATATAAAATCAGAAAATTAGTTAACACGGCCCATATCTTATAACTATCACAGCCCATATATATAAATACCTATATAAACTAACGATATTATAAACCCATATAAGTGAAAGGATTAGAACTTACAATCTATATGCAACACTTTCTAAAATAAAACAGTGTAAGCTTATGTAGAACAATTTATACTAAATACTGTTAAACATATACACGTATACATGCAACAGAAACTACAAAATGTATCAGCAATACATATAATTTGTATAAAATATAAGCAACTAAACTTTATATGTATAGGGACATATTTTATAATAGCTTAGAACAGGGAACGCAAAGGAAGGAAAACAACATAAATATAATACTCATTGTATAAACTTACATTGAATATGCACGCAAAAAGGGATACGAGCAAGCAGGTCTTCCGTGGTCGAGCGGTCAATGGGGTAGTGGTGGTGGTAAGTGCAGCCGTCAACTGCGATGCAGGGGAATGTGGCAGGAGGTCGGAAGATGCAGAACAAGGAGGGTTGGTGGAGAGAGTTGCGGGCTGCGCTTTCATCGGAGGTAAGGAGGGAAGCTGGTCGTGGCGGAGAGTAAGCGGGTTCGTGCTAGCTGCCATGGAAGAGTGGAGGCCGGGGTGCTCAAGTGTGGGTGTGGGTTTGAGTGGACTCCGCGTATGGTTATTAAAGTGGTTTTCGGTTTAGACGGAGAGTATGTCCATAACTGATTCCGGTCTCTTTAATAACTTTCGTAATTATTACACCGATTGGTCGTTTAATAAATTTCAAAACCAAATCAATTTCAATTTCAATTAGAGTTTATAAATCAACCTTTCATTTGTCTTCTTAAATCAATTTCCATAATTTACATTTCAAAACTTCCAAATTGCTATTTCAAAATCTTATAATTCAATTTCAATTTTTTTTTAAACAATTCAAATATTGATTCAACTTCGTATATAAATTTCATTCCGAAATAATTTAAATTAATTTAATTTAACATTCAAATCAATTTAAATTCATTGATCGATTTCATTCAATATTCATTAAGTAAATTTGTCATTCAAAACAATTTCCATTAAATTTCCAATTCATTAAATCAATTACTTAAGTTCAACTTCATTATATCAAAACTTCAAATTGAATTAAAATAAATTCGTCAAATCAAATTCTTTAAATTTCAAGTCTTACATTAATTTCAGTAAATTACATTTTCATTTCTTTTTAAAGAAATACAATTACTTTATTTATTTACTTAGTTACAAATTTCAAAACTCAGTTAATAAAGAAACTTAGTTCACTTATTCAGAAGTTCAATTCCACTTATTAACTTACTTAAATAATTTTCCAAAACTTAGTAAATAAAGAAACCCAATTTCATTTATTAACGAAGTTCAAATTCACTTATTCAAAAGTGCAATTTCTCTTATCAAAGAATTCGAATTTTTATTTAATTATCAAATGATTCAATTTTATATAATTATTATATAGTTTCAAAACTTGATTAATAATTTCAAAATTTAATTGTCAAATAAATTCTAGGACCTAATTATTAAATAATTCCAATCTTAATTATTAAATAATTCCAAACTTAATTATTAAATAATTTCAAAACTTGATTATTAAATAATTTCAAAACTTAATTAAATCATTTCTTAAATTAAACAACGTTCTTTCATCAATTACTTTATTAATATTTTGTTTCAGATTATTAAATATAAACATTTTCCTTTCATTAAAATTCAAATTCCAACTTCATTTCAAACCTTATTATTTTTTCTAATAAAATCATTAATTTATTTTTAAATAAAATTATTGACCAATTGGGTTTATTTAATTCTCTATCCTACATCAAGTTTTATTTGGGTATTTATCATTTCAACCCGATTACATTTCAATTGAAAATTAAAGCATAACAGAGGGAACTTGCAGTGTGATAATTGGGATGGTGTCAAAGTAAATAAATAAGCAATAGAAAACATTAATATTAATCCAACAATTAATTTAAATAATCTCGAAATAATCGTATTAATTTACATTGTTGTTTGTGCAAATTAATATAACCATTCCTAGAATCTACACTATCATTTCATGTAGATTAAAAATTATTACACTAATTATTCTACGCAATTGTACACTTGACATCAATTACTCTATTTTATACTTCATCAATTAATACAACATAAATTCAAATGGTCAAGGGTGATTATCCATTTTCCTACATGTCCAATAATTAAACATTTAAGGGGTCATATTATACAAATTTAGCTAATCAAATTCAACACATATGTCGATTCAAATTTTTAACTATTCTACGTCAAATTAAATTGCATAATATTTATCACTTTATACATTACAATTTACATCCAATATAAACAACAAATAATCAATCAATTATCAACCAAATGGGATTATCATCGTATAATTAACAGATAATGGCGTCAAATGTCACAGGTGAACTGATACAGGTAATAACATATAAAACAGTGTAAATAACTAACATCGGCATATTTCAATTGTCGTTTCAATTGAAATCAAATTTAATAAATAAAAGAACATTAATCCTTAGTGATTGCTCACCTTTCGAGGCTAGAGATGAAGGAGAATGAGAAGGTTTACGGATCCAAGCACAAATTTCAAAGCAAAACGAGACTGGCATGAAATCGGACGAACAACGCTGATGACAGGAAATTGATAAAACGAAACAGAAAAATCTTGATATAACTGAAAAAGATATATGTTATTACTTCACTCTAAAAAAATTTCAAACATTCATTCAAAAGAAGTTAAATATATACACACACACACACACACACACACACACACACACACACATATTCTTGTTTACATATATATTTAATTTAAGTTGTGTTTAAATTTATTTTGACCTCAAAATGAATATGTATCATTTTCAAAAATATATATTCATTTTCAAGTCAAAATAAATTTAAACACAACTTAAATTAAATATATATGTAAACAAGAATATGTATACTCCTGTACACAAGATATATTTTTAATCATTAAAATAACCATACATACGAGCAGTTTAAAATTAAAAATTAATGAATAAATATGCTACGCAGACAACTAATACAACAAAACAAAATAGATGACAGATTTAAACAAAAATGCGTACATTAAATAAAACATGCGCTGGAAGGAATACAGGATGTAAACCATTATATAAAAAATTTGAAAACCAAAACACACATATAATAAAGCAATATACATAAAGCAATCTTTATATTATTATATTTACAACTCTTAAAAGCCCTGTAGCTTCCAAAATCTCATATGTATAAAATAAACTTTAAACTATATGTGTAGTAAATGTATAAGCTTGTATATATAAAATCAATATAGTTACACAATCCATATCTTATAACTATCACAGCCCATATATATAAATACATATATAAACTAACGATATTATAAACCTATATAAGTGAAAGGATTAGAACTTACAATCTATATGCAACACTTTCTAAAATAAAACATTGTAAGCTTATGTAGAACAATTTATACTAAATACTGCTAAACATATACACATATACATGCAACAGGAACTACAAAATGTATCAGCAATACATATAATTTGTATAAAATATAAGCAACTAAACTTTATATGTACAAGGACATGTTTTATAATAGCTTAGAACAGGGAACGCAAAGGAAGGAAAACAACATAAATATAATACTCATTGTATAAACTTACATTGAATATACACGCAAAGGGATACAAGCAAGCAGGTCTGCCGTGGTCGAGCGGTCAATGGGGTGGTGGTGGTGGTAAGTGCAGCCGTCAGCTGCGATGCAGGGGAATGTGGCAGGAGGTCAGAAGATGCTAAACAAGGAGGATTGATGGAGAGAGTTGCGAGCTGCGCTCGCATCCGAGGTAAGGAGGGAAGCTGGTCGTGGCGGAGAGTAAGAGGGTTGGTGGTAGCTGCCATGGACGAGTGGACGCCGGGGTGCTCAAGTGTCGGTTTGGGTAACATGGGTGGAGAGGAAGCGTGGATGGGAAGGTTGTGCATTCGTCTGTGGTGAGGTGGAGGGTGTGAACGGCGGTTTATTGGAGGTGTTCGACCTGAGGAGGTCGGTTAAGAAGGGGTGCTGCTCAGTGTCGGTTAAGCTTGGTTGTGTTGAAGGGGAGAGCGGGTCTGGTGAGTATGCGGGTTGGTCGTGAGGTGGAGGTGGGCACGGTAAGGGGTTTTAAGGCAGGAAAACTCGGGAAGTGGCTGGTGTTGGCAACCCAGGTTAGCGTGGTGGAAGGTAGCGGCACGGAAGCTAGGGCATTGACTACGACTTTTGGAAAAGGTCGAACAGTTGGAAATCGCGTGGAAAAATATAGTTTCGGTTGCTCATGGGAGATGAGGAAAGAAAAAGAGGGGAGGTGGAAGATCAATTATAACAGAGAATGAAATGATTTTTTTTCTCTAAATATTTTCAAAGCAAATAGACCTTGCAGCCAGTGAAAACAAAGGTCAAGCACAAGAATTTTGAAGATATTAAATGCAAACAGATGTATTTTGGAAATCAAAAGAAAACTATGGCTGTTCAATCTAAACGGTGGAATAAAAGAAATGATATAAGGAGCCAAAAGACGCAAACTGGTTGCAGATACGGTTACCATTTACACGAATTCCGCTTCGTACCGAATTCTAGAACATAAAATTGAATATACCGCGGAGATCAGCATGACGAGACGATCAAAACGGTATATGGATATCGGTGGTACAATTGAATTATAAAAATTCGAAATTTCTACTAGCGGAAAAATGTAGAAAAATCACAGAAAAATAAGATCGACGGAGCTAAAGAAGTTTGAATTTGGAAAGATGAAAAATGCCGTCTTTCTCAGAAGATGAATTAGAATTTGTCTATGTAAAAATATTTAGGTTTCGAAAATGTTTTATTTTCATCGATTTTTAACTGATTAAATTGAAATAAATTTACGCACGAAAATAAACTTCATATTTTCGGACGAAAATTTACCAATTGCTATGTTTAACCAGACGCATTCCAAATATCAATTTATATTTCAAAATTTATTTTTTTAAAATTTCACAAAATTTTAATTAATAACGTTATTAAAACCAGTTAAACTTACGGGTGGTTACAATATATATTAAATAGCTTGGAAAAATAAGTTTATATTAAAACAATTTATATCGAAAATTTTCCAGAGTTAAAACTGTTCACTTTCCCATCAATTCAATTTAAATTTCCACTTCCATTTAAATTGACTCAATTCCAATTTGAATAATCTTCAATTTCCGTTGAAATTGATTTGAATCCATCTTGATTTCTTTCCAAATTCAAATCAAATTCCATTTGATTTTAATACTACTCTGTGACGCCCCACCTCTATACCCACGCTATCCAAGGACACTACATGGTAATGCCGTCAACTAGTGCGGAGAATAAGGCTGTTGAGGAGCGACCATCCTTGTAATTGCTTTGTGCGAGCATCGATACGTCAGATAAAATTATAACTTTTTATTTCAAGAGAAAATCTGACATACCGATACAAACTCAAGGCTACTACACAGTGGCTATAATACCTTTGGAAACAAATATAGAAATAAGCATAACACTAATCAGTCACAAAAGTTCATATCACAAAGGCCGAAACAGATATGAATATTACACATAAAAGTGTATATCAGAGTAGTGGTCTATCAAGATCCACAATGTCATAAAGGAATAGATACAAGTGCTAGACAAAAATATGTATACGTCAAGGAGTCTATGTCTCAAATGTATACAACAAAAACTACTAAACTAAAGTAGTTAGCCAAAAGATCAAATGATGGTCCCAGATAAGAAGACATGAGGAAACACCTGTAAAATCTCAGTCTGACCCGAGTATTATTTAAGAAGAAAATAATAAATGGATCAGTCTAGCTATAATTATCAGATAAAATGAGATATAGGAAGAGATATAATAATAAGACGTATGATAACCAAAAATGTCATACCACGATAAGTATACATTAAAAATCCACAAAAGTCATACAATATCTGAAGAATCTCATAGCATCAAAAAGAATGTCATATTCTTTATTTAAATCACCAAGACACAATAAATAACATACATACCAATGCCAATTGTAAAAGTTGGTGAAACATAAATTCCAAAAATAAACCATTAGAAATCCCAAAATCACAAGAAAAGGATGACCAATCCCAAACAGAAGCTATTCCATAAACCGAACATCGACGCACCTAAATAGATGCGCCCCAAGCATAGTCAAACATCGACGCACCTAGATAGATACTCCCCATGTAGTGTCTAACATCGATGCACCTCGAAAGATACATCCCATGCATAGTCGAACATCGACGCCCCTAGATAGATACGCCCCATGCATAGACAAACATCGACGCACCTAGAAAGATACGCTCCATGCCCCGACTAATTGAGCCGATTGCTCCACGAAGTCTAACATCGATGCACCTAAATAGATACACCCCATGCATAGACTAACATCGACACACCTGAATAGGTACGACCCATGCATAAACAAACATCGACGCACCTAAATAGGTACGACCCATGCATAAATAAACATTGACCAACCTAAATAGGTACGCCCCAATGTGAAAAAAGAGACATCGCATACTGCTAGTCTAAACCATAAAATGATTATCATCGATCATCAAGAAGTGTCAATTACAGTAAGCAAGTAAATATATGAGCTTAGCTTCATGTCCCATAACCACTAGCTTAACTTAAATATTTACGAGCAAATTGTAGATCTCCACTAGAAAATTGTCACAAGAGATTCAATCGAACAAGTCCAAGAATTAACCAACAAAGTAAACGCAAGCTTTTCATACCACTTATTTTACTAAGTCGTTTAATTAGATTTCTCATACGAGTTAGGTAAAGGTTTGTATATGCTAGTAGATTGGAAAATGGTTTGAAAAAACGAGCTTTGTAATAAAATAGTGTTGAAATCATTTTGAAGAAAGAGTTTTGATATTTACTACTAGTATAGAAAACCTTTATGTTTTTAAAGTGACAAATAATAGAAATGATTGTAGAAACAATCAATCACTAGAATTCACATTCGATGACGTGAATAAAAATCCAAAGAAATCGATACCGAATCCATCAAAGTAGAAATACCCAAAAATTCCAAAAATAGAAGTCATCGGTCATCAAAGTCGAAAAAGGTGATAACAACTAATCGGAGAAGAAGAATCGATTAAAGATTGGAAAAACAAAGCAAAATGAGCATAAATGGGCAAAATAGGGAAACAAGATCAGGTCAGTCGACCGAACTCTCTGAGTCGGTCGACCGAAAATAGCCCAGAAAGATTTCGGGCTCCAGCTTGGTCGACTGACCCAGAGAGTTCGATTGACCGAACCCCAAATTCTTGCATTTTCTACCCTATTGGTTGAAGTGCAAACTCTCTCAATTCGCAACTGGTCGAGCACGGACGCTAGTGGATTACGCCCATCGGCTATCCGGTCCTATTGGATCCTCGATGCATCACCAAAAACATGTTCAAACATCAAAGTTAGGATTTTAAAGATTTGAACCTAAAACACTAAAAATTGGGATATTCACCAATTCAATCCAAAACAAAAGCAAGTGCATATGAATAAGTGTTAGGAATTCATACTCAACAATCAAAGATAATTATAGACAAAGATGTGAGATAAAAATCTTACCTTTTCATAAAAACAATGTAGGAGAAGCTTTTTAAAACAAGGCAAGATCAATTCCTCTTCAACAACAATCCAAGAAGCTTGAATCTAAGCTTAAAAGAGAAACATTTCCTAAGTTAGGTTTAGGAATTTCTGAAATTGAAAGGAGAATGAGTTGGAGAAGAAGAAGGAGATGCTTACCAATAGCTTCTTCTTGAATTTGGAGATAGAACTTGGATTTGCAAAGATAATTAGGGCTTGGAGTTTTAATTTTCCATTCCTCTCTCCATTGTTGCTAAAGCTTGAGCATTAGGAAAATAAGAAAGAAGTGAAGAGGAGAGGTGGACTGAGCTAGAGTAATAAGTGGGATTAATGGGCTGAAACCCAACCCAATGCCTTAAGTGAAAAGTAGCAAAATTCTACTATCTCCAAGCATATCGAAGTTTATACTAAAAAAGGTCGCAAACAGCATTTTGAACTCAATTGAAGTGGTCTCGAGTCCTAATTCGACTATTTGCAAAAAGTAGCTTTACGGACCAAAATCCGACGAACGATGCTATATTTAAATAAAATATTTAAAATATACAATCGATAAATATGCGGGTTGTTACAGACTCCCCTTCTTAAAGAAATTGCGTCCTCGCAATTCCTAAGAAGAAAATAAAGAGTAACAACCGTAAAAGCATACCAACACAAAAGAAAATTTGAAATAAGAAGTTCACCCTAAAGACCACAGGAGAGTATGTTGCTCATAAGTCAAATTAGGTGAAATTTCAATTTCTTCAACAATACCGGGCTCAAGAATTAAAATCGAAATCCCAAAGCCATTTCCGTAGTTGAGAGACGTGGAAAACGTCATGAATAGTAGAAAATTTGAGCCGGTGCTACAACGTAGCACAATAATGGTACGCCCGAGAAACTAGAAACTCGAATAATTTGGAACAACGGCGTAATACAATAGTACGTCCAATGAACCAAAAAGTCGGGACATCGATGTAGTTCAAAAACGGTACATCCGATGAACCGAACTCTATAAAAGAACATCGGACGCTAGTCCATAAAAGAAATGAGATGAAGCTCAACAAAACGAGATACATTAAAACGTCCGAAGAACTTGGTAAAAAGATCATTCCATTCGGAAATCATCGAAGAAACAACCTCTTGTTGCTTACAACTAAGGGCATTGGCAACATGATTCCTCTTACGTGAGTATACAAAGAATATCAAGATCGTAAAATGCAAGGAACTCGAGCAAATATTAAGTTCCCTTTGAGAAAATAAATACTCTAAAGATTTATGATCGGAGTAGTGAACAAGTTTCTCTCCCAAAACAATGATGATGCCAAACTCTAAAAGCAAAAACAATAGCCGCGAGCACTAGATCATGAGTAGCATAACTAGTCTCGTTCGGCTCAAATTTTTTAGAAACAAAAGTGATAGCACTTTATCTTTTAGAAGAGAATGGCACCTAAAACAATACGACTAACATCGGTATAAACAATAAAGTTTTGGTTCCCCTCGGGAATCATAAAAATAAGAGTATCGGGAAAGAGTTCTTTTAAATAATCTTCTTTCCCAAAAAGCTAATACTTTCAAAATCACAATTATCTTTATGAAATTATCTTTCTACAAAAATTTACATTTTTACAAGTCAATATATCGTGTCTGACTGTCTCATCAAAGCGTTTAGGAGATTCCTATCAATAACGTTGATAAAGCGCATCGACCAGAATTCTTAAAGCACTCAATGGGCAATACAATCACAAAATCATCTTTTATAGGATAAATAAGTCTCTTAAAAAGTTTTAAGAATATTCTTTGCTCGTTTAAAAAAAATCCAACTATACTTATAAATAAATCTTATGAAAAAGATTTGTAAAATTTTTAAATTGCTATTTTCATCCAAAATCAATAAATACAAGAATGGTCTCACTGAAATATTCATAGAATACTCGATTTATGAAATGGATGAAATAAGCTGGACAAACTGAATGACATCATAAGTCATTCATAAGAATTATAATGAGTGTGGAATGTTGTAAGTGGAATGCTAACTCTCGCAACTCGTAGCCAAATGAGAATCGGTGGCAAGGTCGAACTAGAAAGACCTTAACACCACTCAAAAGATTGCTTATGATATAATCCTAAGACAAACTCAAAAATACTGGATAGTTTCACAAATTATTTAGATAAGAGAAATAACACTTTCCTCATCATGAGGGCTTAAAGAATAAAATGATGCCATCAAATTGGAATCATAATCACAAAGAAAAAATAGAAATATTCTTAATAGATTAAAGTGTCGAGGATGAATAGTCCATATGGAAAATAGGATATGGGCTTCACAACAATTAAGCCAATCCTTATAAAAAAATCAATTCCGAAGCCTAAGTAAAAATCGGCTCGAAAAGAAAAAATCACATAAAATAATTTCGACATCAATAAAAGCAAACTGATTGTTGCAGATGTACCATCCGGATTCGCAATTCTCAAGGAAGACATCAAGCCCAAAATGTTTTAAAGAAAAAGAATCGACAAGTTCTTTTGATATAAAAATAATGAGATGAACCCATATCAAAAAGAACTCAAATAGGAAGATCACGAAATAAAAACAATAGCATCAAGGATTGAATGTAAAATACCTTGACCAAGAGAAGATTTGCTAGGAGCTTGCACTGCATTGAGCTTTCCCTTCTTCTTACTTTGAAGTATGGGACATGCAGTTACATGGTGACTTGAATTTTTGCAATAGCGACAAAAGAGGGTTTCGGACACTCCCTTGCATAGTGGTCCGTGGAACCAAAATTGTAGCATTGTCCACGATTAGAGGTAGGAGTCTTTGCTACCGGAGTTTGTTGCGTCCCTTTCTTGTTGGCAGTGGGGCCTTTGAATTTGATAGGCCTCTTCATGATATTGTTGAGGTTCTATTGGGCAACCACAACTTCAACATCTCCTTCATTGTCGGCCTCTTCAAGTCGAAGAGCGATATCAATAAGCTGATCAAAAGAAACTTCTAGTTTCAAAAGTAAAGGATTTTTAAGGTTCTTGTTCAACCCGTAGACGAACCTTTGATTTTTCTTCAATGGGGTATTAATACTCTCGACCCCATACATAGAAAGAGATTCGAAAGGTGCGACGTATTCCGCCATAGAAGATTCACCTTGAACAAGGTCAATGAAACGTCGGGCTAAAGTTACTTTTCAGCCTCTGGCACAAATTTCAATTCGAATCTTTTCCATAATTTCTCCCAAGTAAGATCTACTTTAACGATTTCAGAAACCAAAAGCTCATACCAATCTAATGCTCTTTCTTGGAGCATGCTAGAAGCCACTTGGACTCGATGAAGGTCAATAAGATTTATGCGAGTAAAGGTGCGATCACAGGATTTGAGCCAAGCATGAATTTCTATAACACCATCGGATCCCCTGAATGGCCTTCCACCCAAATCGGTATAGTCTCTGCACAAGCGTGAAAAACCGGATCTAGGATGAGTAGTCTCTGGGATGGGACCGGCTGCTTGAGCGTTTTTTACTAGATCAAGAAGGTGCTGGGCAGACATGAATACTCCATTCTGGGGAGTAGCACTAGATTAACCGGAGCTGGGACAACCAGGTCTAACCATTTTTCTTCTTTAAGAAAGAAAGAAGAAGAAAAGTTATTCTCAAAATAAATATCAAGCAATCTTGATAGATAAAACAAGGAATCATAAAGAAAATATGATGAATCGGTACGAAGACTCGAATTAAATCTTAAAGCACGACTCCTAAGATGGACTTAGGACGATGATCCTTGTTAAATTATTCTACATTGTTCCGAAGTTTGGCTCTGATACCAAGCTGTGACGCCCTATGCATAGACGAACATCGACGCACCTGAATAGGTACGACTCATGCATAAACAAACATCGACGCACCAAAATAAGTATGACCATGCATAAATAAACATTGACGCACCTAAATAGGTACGAACCATGCATAAATAAACATTGACGCACCTAAATAGGTACGCCCCAATGTGAACAAAGAGATATCGCATATCGCTAGTCTAAACCATAAAATGATTATCATCGATTATCAAGAAGTGTCAATTATAGTAAGCTAGTAAATATATGAGCTTAGCTTCATGTCCCATAACCACTAGCTTAACTTAAATATTTACGAGCAAATTGTAGATCTTCACTAGAAAATTGTCACAAGAGATTCAATCGAACAAGTCCAAGAATTAACCAACGAAGTAAACACAAGCGTTTCATACCACTTGTTTTACTAAGTCGTTTAATTAGATTTCTCATACGAGTGAGGTAAAGGTTTGTATATGCTAGTAGATTGGAAAACGGTTTGAGAAAACGAGCTTTGTAATAAAATAGTGTTGAAATCATTTTGAAGAAAGAGTTTTGATATTTACTACTAGTATAAAAAAACCTTTATATTTTTAAAGTGACAAATCACAGAAATGATTGTAGAAACAATCAATCACTAGAATTCACATTCGAAGACATGAATAAAAATCCAAAGAAATTGTAACAATCCGTTTTCCCGTACCGTTTGAATCGACAATAAACCATACGTTTCCAACTCAAATTGCACGAAAATACGGATCATTAAGGGTAAAAAGAAAAATAGACAGAACGGAATCTCACACGAATAGAATAACATATAATATTGAACAAATATTTTACAGCGGAAACTTTTAAATACATATATCAGAGTCTAACCTAAATTCAGCTTGGACAGTTATAAAACCTGCCCTTACAATTGCTGACAAACATCAAACAAAATACAC
The DNA here is from genome assembly GCA_030765085.1 of Allium cepa. NCBI lineage: Eukaryota > Viridiplantae > Streptophyta > Magnoliopsida > Asparagales > Amaryllidaceae > Allium > Allium cepa. Next base: position 593,637,478 of record CM060937.1, read on the forward strand.
TAAGCAAAGCCGATAAATGAATATCTCCATACGTCGATGAATATCTCCGTCTCCCCTCTGGAAACTCCAACTATCTTCGACCATCCTGAAACTACTCGGATCTGACCCGAGTATTGAAAATACCCGGATCAAGCTTGATAAACCAGCGTGAGAAAAAATCAATAATAAATGAAAGTGTCATATATCAGCCTTTGGATAAAATCCTTTGAAAATAAAGAGTATCACAAAGGACCACGCCCACACATAAACACGGACGGGTTTTTACCTTATGATAACTAAAACACTTTTATATTATTTCTAATGACATCTCTTTGAAAACATTTGCAAATAAACTTATTAATCTTATCCGAAATGGTTACCCATATAGCATTTCGAGGCTATTCATTACGCCAATACAAACAAAATCGTAGGTTCTTATTGGAGAATGGATTTCCATACAAATGACCTGGCGTAGGATCTACCTTCCGAAATGGATGCACCTCTAGATGGATGTCTCGAGAAACCATCGCAAAGATCCTCTACCAACACAAGACTGGCCCACCTCTTAACTAGATGGTACCGAATATGTCATCCCCCGGTCGTTACCGACCTTTATTTGAGAGCTCTCTTTCCATACACCACATTAATTAACATCCCGAACGTTATAGCGGGAAGAAATATATCTAGATGGGAATGATCATACCCTAATTGGGAATGACCCACTTAGTCTTGCTGCATCTAATCCTGTTTCGGTCATTTCCGGTTTGATGAGGCTTGAGGTCACGATTACCTTTTCATAAAGCAAATATCACATCTTTGAATGCCACATTGCCATTTCCATTTAACTATTAATTGCCTTCCACAAAAATACAACCCTTGAGATCGTATGTCTCAAGGAGGGTTTTAAGCTAAGAGAAGTTGCCTTATCCGCCACCACTGATGTACGTTTGTAAAAACCAATGTACGTAATCGTTAGAAATGAAATGTCAGACAAATGTCCATACAAGTTGTCCAGGAATAGGACAAACCGAAGGAACTTTCCTCGGCCATTACTAGGCGAGAAGCCCTTGCAACCCGCAAAATCTCTATCACAAGGAGACCACTGCTATAAATAACTCTATAATGGTGGCCAACCAGAGCATGCTCAACAAGCAGTCTTCACGCTAGGAAGATCCACGGTCTTCAATCACCATCTTCAACATGTCTTCATGTTCGAACGTATACATTGGTTCAAAGTGGTTTACGGATAGGAATTAACCAAATCCGACTCCGGTTCCTTTGAAATCCAATCATCGATAAAAGTGAATACGAGTATATAGGATTTATTAAGTCTCTTTTCACTTTAGTTCTTTTCAGATGATTTCAAAATCTCTTTCTTTTTACTTAGAGTAATTCTAAGTAATTCATTCTTTTTCTTTTGGAAAATATCTCAAATTTTCCTTAGTTAATTCTTGATCTGAATTCCTTAACTTTTAAACGGGTCAAAAACAATGTTATTTAAGACATCGTTTATGATAAACCTAAATCAATCTTAACAAACATTTTTGAGTAAACAGGATCATAGAAATCAATAATTTTTAGAGATTGCTTAACATTTGGATAATACCAATCTACTTTTAATTCAAAAACGTAATATAGTCTTTTTATTTAACAGCATCCGGGCTTTCCTTTCGATCTGTTCCACCCCTCGCCTAAGAAAAGAAAACATGGGCTAGGTAAGTTCAGGGCACTGGTTGCTCCATCCCTAACCTTAGTTAAACACCTTGTTTTATCTTCCCAGATCTCGCAGGCGGGACAAATGTACTAGTCGTTTTCGCATACTCAGATTTTCAACTTAATTTTGGAATTGCTTATAAATATTCCAAATTATCTTTCAGAATACTTAATTATCCTTTTTAAAACATTCACAATTATTCTGGGAAACGTCGTTACATTTAAACTCATATTCCAAAAGTTTTACAATTCGCAGCAGAAAAGTGCTACGGGAAGTGCAATATAAGCTTATTTGATTTAAACCACTTTTAAATATTTGAAAACTCATACACTCAATTCCAAATCTCTTTTAAATAGTTTAAATAGATTTATCAAATTTATTCCATATTTTTCCATAATTAAAAACGTTCATTTAAATAGATTTCCTGTTATGGTCACTAAACTGCAATAGCGCGATTTTTCTGGAAAATTGATTTGGACTTAATTCAAAATCTACTCATCGAAACTTTGATTTTATTTCTTCGTTTAGAAGATATGGATATAATAGTTCGTAATTTTGTTATCTCGAAGGATTCCGAGCTATATTCCACTCTACACATTCATTTGAACTTTTCGGCGCGAAATCGCGAACTACCATTGCGCGACGCGTCTAGTTTTTGCTTATTTTTCAATATTTGAAATAATCTATTCAAATTGGATTTAAACACTTATAAAATCATTACAAATCATTTTAAATCAATATTTTCACTTTTAAAGTATTTAAAATATATTTTCACTATTACCATATTATAATTTTATTATATTCCCATTATTTTAATATTAAATCTTAAATTCCAATTTCAACTCTATTTCAATTCTAACTCAAATTAAACTCATTTAAAACTTAGATTTCAAATCTAATTTCAATTTAAACTTCAATTCAATATCAAATTAAACTTCACTTTTTCAAAATCGATTTTAATTTGAATTTCACTATTCATGTTAATTTCAATTTCTAATTAACTATCCTTTTCAAATCCGTTTCACTTCAAATTTCAAATTCTCTTTCATTTTAACTTTAATTTCAATTTTAAATGAAAAGAGACTTATTTTTCCACAATTTCTCATATTACTAAAATATGGTCTTACTAAACAAAGTGATTACTAACTAATAGGAATTTGGTATCCAAATTATCATAACAACCATGCAACATCCATATAACATCAATATTTTCCATACGGTAAATGTCATATCATTATTACGGATTATCCAACATATTCAAACAATCAACCAAACATCCATATTATCAAATGGTGATTATCTAACATAATAATTAAGCATGATAATCAATATAAATTAAAAGCGATGAGAATTTCTCACCTTCATATCCACTCCGTCAAACTTTAACGTAAGAATTCCATCTCTCGCTAACGTGCTATTTCCAACGTCTCGCCTTTTGCCGTTTCCTTTCCGAATGCTTTTGTTTTCCTTTTCTTTTTCTTTTTCTTTTCTTCTCCTTTTCTTTTTCTTTTGTTTCTTTTTTTTAAGGAGGAGGGTACGACCTTGGAGTGGAGTGTATGGGCTTGGGTAGGTGGTGTAGGAGGGTTTGGTGGTGTGGAAGGGTTATGAGGCTCGGCTTGGTCTTAGGGCGTGCTCGGCCTTGGGCTTTGGGGCTCGGCCTTGGGCTTTGGAGGTAGGTCGTGGGGTGTAGGGGTGAGGAGTAGGTGGGTAGGTGATTTTGGAGAGGGGTAAGGTGGTTTAGGTGAAGGTGTGGCTTGGTTTTGGTGGTGAAAAGTGATGGTGTGGTGATGTGGAGGCGATAGTTTGAAAATGAAGAGGTGGGAAGCCATGAAAATGGAGGCGAAGAAGAAGAAGAAAGTGAAGAAGAAGGAAGGAATGAAATGTGGGAAAGTGGAAGGTATGGATGCTTATTTATATTTGAGATTTGGATGGCAAATGACTAAAATACCCTTCTCCCCTTTTTGACTTTTTAATTTACCTTTCTACCCTTGATTTGACCTTTGCTTAATGGAGAAGAAATGGTTTGATTTGAATTTATACTTAAGAAATGATGTTTGGATTTGATTTATGTACTTATGAAATGATTTTGCCTCTTTTTCTTACACTTTTAAAATGTTAAAATAACATTTGCTCATTTTCCATGCATACACATCACATCTCATAATGTGTTTTGAATTTGTGAAATGATTACTTTCTTTTCTTTCTTAAAGTTTGTGTTCTAAATGGAAGACTTTTGCATGATTTGACTTGCATTAAATGGATTTGTAAGTATGCATTAATGGTGAGCATATGTTCCATTAGTTCCTTAAGTTTGCTTTCTTTTCACTTTTCCAATTGTTTGAATTTTAGTTGTATATGTTACATCATGTGTTAGAGAAGAGATGGTTATGTAATGATGTTGTTTAATTTGTTTACTTTTACACTCTTTTGTCAAATCATAACTTTTACATTCTTTTTATATTTATATAAATATTTTCAAAAGTAAACTCTTTTTGTTTTTAGTGCTAAATGTAGAATGTTCATATAGTTTGTAAACTTGTATTTATAAGTTAGAAAACGTATCAAATTGCAACAACTTGTCGACAACTTGTTTTGGTTGAAAACGGTGTTTTCGCCGACAAAGTTTACACTCAAAATTTGACGTTTTTATTAAGCTATATATTAAAGTAAACCAAACTTTAAAATGAACTTTTTACTTCTTTAAATAAATTAACACAAGTTTATTTATATTTTGAAATTATATTAAATTAATATCAAAATCTTAAATTTTACAGTGTATGTAAAACTGACAAAATACGACAAATTTTGGTTATTTTTGTGAAACGATTATTAACAAACTTTTAAATCTTTTAACATACTTTTATTATCTTTATTAAATGTTTTAAATAAGATTTATCTTTTTAGATAAATATTTAAATTCATTTGTTTAAGCATTTATTTGGGTAAATATAATATAAAAGGATAAATTGTATAACTTCTAAAGCAGTTAGGATAATTTTAAATTTAGACACTTTGACTAGGTTAAAATCAAAGTGAAATTTAGAAATAAAGAGGTATAAGAAATATCATCATAATATAAAAATTTGAATTAGTGATACATTTAGGGTAACATTTGTAATTCAAAATGAACTAAGAATAGAAGTGGATATTTCTGAATAATATGATTAGTAGTTTGATTGTTGGATGAAGATGTTTAAGTAAAAAATACCATGTGAATTAAGTTTCAAAATTTGACTATAAGGTATTTGATGGATTTAAGATTAAGAATTTTGATTTAGAAAATGGATAGTAAATGAGTTAAGATTGGTAAGAAAAAGGTGTACACTTAGTAAAGTTGTCTTATTAATATATGGATTGGACAAATAATAATAGCTAAATGGAAACCTTAGGTAAAGAAAACTAAGGATTAAGTTTTATAACTTATTAGTTTGAGATAATAGTAGAATTCTACATTGGTTGAACACCTTAGTTGAAGTAATGATGATTTGAATTTGGGGATATGTATATATACTCTTAGGAAGTAAAAGTATATTATACAAGTTTAAGTCATATTTGTAAGCTTAAGTAATAATGTATTTAAAAGAAAGTAAACAAGTTGTGAAAGAAACTTGGATTAATAGAAGTTTTAAAGAAATGTGTTAGGTAAAGAGAAATGTGAATAAGTACACAAGTTAAACGTACATCATTTCAGCACATAAATTTTGATCTAATATTTGAGTACAGATCTTTAAGGTGTTTACACCAATCCGAGAAAAGATTTATCACTCGATTCTCGATGACAAACATCGATGAGAGTTTATGATTATATACACGAGTTTTCTATCATAGTTGAGAGCTATGCATGGAAAGCAAGGGTTTGTGATCACGAAGTCTGATCAAAGTCCGCACTAGAAAATCGAGGGATCGATACTAGTTCAGAAGAAAAGTTGTGGATTCAAATAATAGATCAAATCAAATATCACATATAGTATAATGTGTTGGGTCTATCAACATAGTAGTTGGATAGTTATCTTATATAATAGGCACTAAGATATAATGGTTGGACTGATGTTGTGGTATGTATATATAGACGTTAGGTAAAGTACATGCTCAGGTCAGGGAATGAGTTATGTGGTGGTATTCATTTATTTTAAAATAGTATCAGTTTGGTTGTTTTGGATGTATAGTCTTGTTTGTTTGTTGTATATATTATCTTAAATATGCAATATGCACTAGGATGAGTACAATAGAAGTTTGACTTGATGTATGTATATATAACGTAAGTACGTGATAGATACTCAGGTTAGTATATGGAATCTTTATATGTATGTTTGGCATCATTTGTTTTAGTGTTGATATCGACCATCTTCTTTTCTATCATCAGTAGAAATAAGCCAAATTATTTGAGGAGATGAGTATGGGATAGATTCCTTTGTCTTTGATTTCATTTCGAGGACGAAATGCTTTTAAGTAGGGGAGAATTAACGACCCGTAATTTCGCTACTTCGGAAATGAGAGATTTTGCTCGATTTAAATTTAAAAAGGAGTTTAAATATTAAATAAAGATGTTATATATAATTAAGAAATCAATTATTCTTATACATAATAAATTAAAAAGTATAAATTTGAATTTTAGAACAAATCGACAAAAGTTAAGTTTTGTTAATAATAAATAAAGGCTTAAATAAATGAATCTAAATATCTATTTAAAAAGGTAAATCTTATTTAAAACATTTAATAAAGGTAATAAAAGTATGTTAAAAGATTTAAAAGTTTGTTAATATTCTTTTTACAAAAATAACCAAAATTTGTCGCATTTTGTCAGTTTTACATACACTGTAAAAATAGAGATTTTGATATCAATTTAACATGGTTTTAAAATATAAAGAGACTTTTTTTATTTTATTTAAAGAAGTAAAAAGTTCATTTTAAATTTGGTTTACTTCAATATATAACTTAATAAAAACGTCAAATTTTGACTGCAAACTTTGTCGACAAAAACGTCGTTTTTAACCAAAACAAGTTGTCGACAAGTTATTGCAACTTGATACATTTTCTAATTATAAATACAAGTTTACAAACTATTTAAACACTTTACATTTAGCACTAAAAGACAAAAGGAGTTTACTTTTGAAAAGTTTAAATAAATGCATAAAGAGTGAAAAGACATGATTTGACATAAAGACAACATCATTACTAAACCATCTTTTCTCATTAAATGCACATCCTTTCTCATCTTAGAAAGGGAAGAAAGTAAGTTGCTAATTCAAAAGGTAGAAGGGTATTTTAGTCATTTTGGCTAAGGTTAAAAATGTAATTTACATAGAAAATTTTTGCTATAAATACCACTACACTTTCATTCATTTTCTTCACACCTCTCATTCTTCTTCTTCATTTTTGAGCTTTCTTTTGCTCATTAATGGCTTCTCCTCTTTAAGTGAGGTAGGAGGGTTAAAAATAGTGGAGTGCTTAAGCACTAATCCACTTGTTACTCTCTAACCTCTTCTTAATTCACTTCTTCTTATTCTCTTCTTAAAAAGGGCCTTAGGCCGTGAGTTTGGAGTTAATAAGGGGAGGATGTGAGCAAAGTAAGTAGAGATGCAGATGGTCAAACACTTGGAAGCATGGTTATGATAAGGTTTAGAAAGGTTTGGTGAAGCGTTGAATTAAATGAATGTTGGTAGGAAGTTAAACGTTTTGGTTAAAGGTGAGAAATTCTCATTGCTTTTGAATTTATATTTTGATTATGTTATAAATCATATTTACAACCTTATGATATATGAATGTTTATACCAAATTAATTGTTAATATGGATGATTTGATAGTTAGTAAATTAAGTGAATTGTGATAATATATCCCGTTATGATATTAATAGTGAATGTTAGATTTGAAATCATATGCATGTGATTAGTTGAATGGATGTTATGTTAGTGATAAATATGAATGTTGGATATATTCATTTTGATTAAGTAATCACTTTTGTTAATAAGACCATATTTTAGTGATATGAGATATTTTGGAAAAATAAGTCTCTTTTCATTTAAAAGTGAAATTAAAGTTAAAATGAAAGAGAATTTGAAATTTGAAGTGAATCGGAGTTGAAAAGAATAGTTAATTTGAAATTGAAATTTAGATGAATAGTGAAATTGAAATCAATTTCGAAAAAGTGAAGTTTAGTTTGATACTGAATTGAAGTTTAAATTGAAATTAGATTTGAAATTTAAGTTTTAAATGTGTTTAATTTGAGATTAGAATTGAAATTGAGTTGTAATTGGAATTTAAAATTTAATACTAAAATAATGGGAATATAATAATATTATAATATGGTAGTAGTGAAAATATTTTTTAAATACTTTAAAAGGTGAAAATATTGATTTAAAATGATTTTTAATGATTTTATAAGTGTTGAAATCCAATTTGAATAGATTATTTCAAGTATTGAAAAATAAGTTAAAACTAGACGCGTCGCAAAAAGGTAGTTCGCGATTTCACGCCGAAAATTTCATATGAGTGTATAGAGTGAAATATAGCTCGGAATTCTTCGAGATAAGAAAATTCCGGACTATTATATCCATATCTTCTAAACGAAGAAAGAAAATCAAAGTTTCGATAAGTAGATTTTGAATTAAGTCCAAATCAATTTTCTAGAAAAATAGCGCTAGTGCAATTTAGTGACCATAACAAGAAATCTGTTTAAATGAACGTTTTTAATTATGAAAAAATATGGAATAAATTTGATAAATCTATTTAAATGATTTAAAAGAGATTTGGATGGAAAATATGAATTATCAAATGTTTAAAAGTTGTTTTAATCAAATAAGCTTATATGGCACTTTCCGTAGCACTTTTCTGCTGCGAATTGTATAACTTTTGGAATATGAGTTTAAATGTAAGGACGTTTCGCAGAATAAAATGTGAATTTTTTAAGAAGGATAATTAAGTATGTTGAAATATAATTTGGAATATTTATAAGCAATTCCAAAATAAAATTGAAAAATCTAAGTATGCGGAAACGACTAGTACATTTGTCCCGCCTGTGAGATCTGGGGAGATAAAACAAGGTGTTTAACTAAGGTTGGGGATGGAGCAACTAGTGCCCTGAACTTACCTGGCCTATGTTTCCTTTTCTTAGGCGAGGGTGGAACAGATCGGAAGGAAAGCCCTGATGCTCTTAAATAAAAAGATTCCGTGTTAAGTTTTTGAATTTAAAAGAAGATTGTATTATCCAAAATTTATGCAATATCAAAATGAATGATTTCTATGATCCTATTTACTCAAAAAAAAAATATTTGCTAAGATTGATTTATGGTTTGTCATAAACGATGCCTTTAATAACATTGTTTTTGACCCGCTTAAAAGTTAAGGAATTTGGATCAAGAATTAAGTGAGAAAACTTGAGATATTTTCCAAAGAAAAAGAATGAATTACTTAGAATTACTCTAAGTCAAAAGAAAGAGATTTTGAAATCATCAAAAAAGAATTAAAGTTAAAAGAGACTTAATAAATCCTATATACTCGTATTCACTTTTATCGATGATTGGTTTTCGAAGGAACCAGAGTCGGATTTGGTTAATTCCTATCCGAAAACCACTTCGAACCAATGTATACGTTTGAACGTGAAGACATATTGAAGATGGTGATTGAAGACCGTGGATCTTCCTAGCGTCAAGATTGCTTGTTGAACATACTCTGGTTGGCCCCTATTATAGAGTTATTTATAGCGGTGGTCTCCTCGTGATGGATATTTTACGGATTGCAAGGGCTTCTCGCATAGTAATGGCCGAGGAAAGTACCTTCGGTTTGTTCTGTTCCTGGACAACTTGTATGGAAGTTTGTATGACATTGCATTTCTAACGATTACGTACATTGGTTTTTACAAACGTACATCAGTGGTGGCGGAGAAGGCAACTTCTCTTAGCTTAACACTGTAACGACCCGTATTTTACGTGTCGATATATCGTAGAATTGACAGGTTGTTAGTGTTGTTGATGTTGTCTCTAGCCTGAGTCGTTTAGGAAGTTAATTCGTGTGCTTAAGTGTTAAGTCGTGGCCGAGTTAACAAGGCTTGGGTCGTGTTCGAGTTAGGAAGTGAGTCGCATACGAGTTAACAAGTTAAGGCAGTGAACGGCTCATGGATGAGTCGTGTACGACTTAAGGGAATGGGTCGTGCACGAGTTGTAAAGTTAACTCGTGTGATGATGAGTCGTGACCGAGTCAGTGGAGCCATAGGCTTACGAGTTAACATGATATGAGTTGAGTCGTTAACGACTTATAGGTGTTAGCGAGTTATAGGTTAGACCGACTCATAGCTTGGACGAGTCAGTGGCCTTGAGTCGTTAGCGACTTATAGATAGCTTGGGCAGGAGTTAGGTCGTAAGTCGTCTGGAACGACCTAGCGTGTTTGCGACCTAACGAGTTAGTAAGGCTTGTGTGTTAGCGAGTTACGAGTTAGCAGAGTGTTAGGTCGGCGGCGAGTTAAGGAGATAGGTTGTTAAGTCGTTTGAACGACTTAAGGGTTGAGTCGCTTTGGTGTTAGGTCGGCATGCTAGTTAAGTCGTCAGGCGACCTAGGACTTAGGAAATGCGGCAGTGTGTTGAGTCGTGTGACAGTTGGGTCGGCAGTACGTTGAGTCGTTAGGTCGGCCTGTGTTTTAGGTCGCGTCTGGGTTAAGTCGTAAGTCGGCCTTGGTTGTATGTTGTGTTGGTTAGGTCGTAGGTCGTAGGGGCTGATGAGTCGGCAACGACTCATAGTTAGGTCGGGGACGACCTAAGGGGCGGACGACCTAAGGGAAATTCAGCCTATAAATAGAGGGGTTTGGCTCACTTTTTGGCACCGGTTTTTGAAGCGACGAAGTGCTGCCATTTTGAAGACTCGACTACAACATTTCTTCATCTTCTTTTCTCCATTCCAATCAAGTGTTAGCATCCATCCAAGATCGAAGATCGAGATCGAAGATCCAAGTGCCAAAGTTGAAGATCTTCATCCGTTCGAGCTAGAATTCATCGATTGGAGCGAGATATTGCCGGATCAAGCCTTGATCTTTGCTGTCCAGATCTGAAGTTGATTGATTTTAGGTTGTTTTGGTGATTTGGTGAGTGGTAGTTATCTCTCACGCGGATCCAAAGGAGTGTATGGGATTGGTGATATTTTTATGTGTTAAAGTTAGCGTTTTCTCGCATTTTCCTTAAGTCTGCATGTAGATCCATCATGTTTGAAGATGTTTACCTTTAGAAGTTATTTATCAAGTATTAGAGATAAAACCCATGTTTAGATTTGATAGATCTATGCTAAAAACCATGATTTCACATATGTTGGACTTTTGCACACTTAATTACGAAATTGCCATTATAATTGTTATTGCTTAATATATCTTGTTTGAATGCTTGAATGTTTGAATGTATGTTAGATTTGATTGCTCCAAGTTAGCTTGTAGTTGATTTGGAACAAGGTGATTGAAGATGATTCAAAAGCTACGGAAGAAGGCTCTTGAATGGTGAAAGCTGCTTAAGGCATATGTAGCGGATGTTGAAGCTCATATGTATGATGTTGAGATGGAACTTTGCCATGATGCGATGAGGCAAACCATGTTGTTGAGTTGAGATCTTGCTTTGATGTGATGAAGCGAGGCATGTTGATATCTTGAAGGGTAGTTCAAGTATGATGTGAGTCTTGGCTTAATCCAGGCAGGGATCATTCCAAGCATGTTGATAACTTGAAGGGTAGTTCAAGTTGGTTGATAATGGAGCTGCTCAAGAGGTAGCTTGGGCTAGGTTGAAAATAGTCGTCGAGGAGGATGACTAGGAGGCTTGGACTTTATCGTTGTTGAAGGTTCTAGCAAACTTAAAGCAAGGGTACATAGGGACGCCTAAAAGACTACAGGAAGGTAGTCGAGTACTCTGGGCCAAGAAGATAAGTCCTAGGCACAAGGCAGTGTGCGGAGTTTTGTCTAGAACCGGGGTTACCATTAGCCCTTGACAGATGGCTCAGGAAGGAGTCGGTCATTCAATTAACGGTGATTTCGAAGCAAGGTTAACAGTGATAGCCAGAGTCATGGATGTTTGGTTGTATTATCATTCGGCTTCAAGAGCGGTGTTTTCTGGGTGCTTATCTGATCTTGGTTTAGGCCTTGGGGGTTTGTATTTGGAAAACATCGTCCTTGACTCGAGTGGTATTCGCTTTACCTTAATTGTCTATGTTGTTATGCTTGCTTCTCCTTAGTGTATGTCTGGGGCTATCACTGTAGAAAGAGGTGGAGTGGGATGGTTTGGTTCCTATTCCTTTTATCCTTTATGCTCTTTTGGTATGCTTGATTGTTAATTTACTGCTCACTAAGACTTTGTCTGACTCAAGGTTTTATGTCTCCTCTTATTACCTTGGGCTGTTCATCCATGTTGGGATGGGCAGACTAGGTAAGCAGGTGACAGGTGCTGTGCTTGGAGTTTCTACGTTGAAGATGACGAAGACGAGCAGGAGGCTATGCATATTATTTTCTTATATGTACTGGGTATCCGCTGCTGTATTTGATGAGTGCTTGTAGTGAGGGCTTTCATGTATGGATTTGAGTAGATGATTGTATGAAACTACTGTGATGCTTATATGATGATGTTCTGTTCTATGGAGCTTCACTATATTATATTTCTCTATTGTATTTTATCCATGCGCTGTGAGTTATGCGATAGAGATTCTTCTGTTTTGTTTTACCCTGACTATCGTCCATGGCTGCCTGGCACACCTTTTAGCGCATTGTTTCCTTGATTTGGTGCGGGAGTCATGGGCGGTCGTCACATTAACTCGTAAGCCTATGGCTCCACTGACTCGGTCACGACTCATCATCACACGAGTTAACTTTACAACTCGTGCACGACCCATTCCCTTAAGTCGTACACGACTCATCCATGAGCCGTTCACTGCCTTAACTTGTTAACTCGTATGCGACTCACTTCCTAACTCGAACACGACCCAAGCCTTGTTAACTCGGCCACGACTTAACACTTAAGCACACGAATTAACTTCCTAAACGACTCAGGCTAGAGACAACATCAACAACACTAACAACCTGTCAATTCTACGATATATCGACACGTAAAATACGGGTCGTTACAAACACCCTCCTTGAGACATTCGAGCTCAAGGGTTGTATTTTTGTGGAAGGCAATTAGTAGTTAAATAGAAATGGCAATGTGGCATTCAAAGATGTGATATGTGCTATGTGAAAAGGTAAATGTTTGCCTCAAGCCTCATCAAACCGGAAATGACCGAAACAAGATTAGATACAGCAGGGCTAAGTGGGTCATTCCCAATTAGGGTATGATCATCCCCTTCTAGATATATTTCTTCCCGCTATGACGTTTGGGAAGTTAATTAATGTGGTGTATGGAAAACGAGCGTCGGTTAAAGGTCGGTAACGACCGGGGGATGACACATTTGGTACCATCTAGTTAAGAGATGGGCCGGTCTTGTGTTGATAGAGAAGCTTTGTGATGGTTTCTCGGGACATCCATCTAGGGGTGTACCCATTTCGGAAGGTAGATCCTACGCCTGGTCATTTGTATGGAAATCCATTCTCCAATAAGAACCTACGGTTTTGTTTGTAGAGCATAGTATGTTGGAATTTAATAATGGTAACAATTTCAGCTAACATTAATAAGTTTATTTGCAAATGTTTTCAAAGAGATATCACTAGAAATAATATCAAAGGTTTTGATATAAAAGTGTTTTAGTTATCATAAGGCAAAAACCCGTCTGTGTTTATGTGTGGGCGTGGTCTTATGAGATACTCTTTATTTTCAAAGGATTTTATCCAAAGGCTGATATATGACAATGTCATTTATTTTTGAGTTTTCTCACGCTGGTTTATCAAGCCTGATCCGGGTATTTTCAATACTCGGGTCAGATCCGAGTAGTTTCAGGATAGTCGAAGACAGTTGGAGTTTCCAGAGGAGAGCCGGAGATATTCATCGACGTATGGAGATATTCGTTTATCGGCTTTGCTTAGTGTATTTTTTTTGATGTTTGTCAGCAATTGTAAGGGCAGATTTTATAACTGTCCAAGCTGAATTTAGGTTAGACTCTAATAATTTATTTTAAAAGTTTTCCGTTGTAAAAATACTTTTCAATATTATATGTTATTCCATTCATGAGAGACTCTGTTCTGTCTACTTTTCTTTATCACCCTTCATGTTCCGTATTTTCGTGCAATTTGAGTTGGACACGTGTGGTTTATGGTCGACTCAAAGGGTATGGGAAAACCGAATCCATCAAAGTGGAAATACCCAAAAATTCCAAAAATAGAAGTCATCAAAGTCGACAAAGGTGATAACAACTAATCGGAGAAGAAGAATCGATTAAAGATTGGAAAAACAAAGAAAAATGAGAATAAATAGGCAAAATAGGGAAATAGGAGCAGGTCGGTCGATGGAACTCTCTGAGTCGGTCGATCGAAAATAGCCCAGAAAGATTTCGAGCTCCAGGTTAGTCGACCGACCCAGAGAGTTCGGTCGACCGAACCCCAAATTCCTGCATTTTCTACCCTATTAATTGAAGTGCAAACTCTCTCAATTCGCAACCGATCGAGCACGGATGCTAGGGGATTACGCCCATCGGCTACCCGGTCCTATTGGCTCCTCGATGCATCACCAAAAATATGTTCAAACATCAAAGTTAGGATTTTAAAGATTTGAACCCAAAACACTGAAAATTGGGATAGTCACCAATTCAATCCAAAATGAAAGCAAGTGCACATGAATAAGTGCTAGGAATTCATACCCAACAATCAAAGATAGTTATAGACAAAGATGTGAGATAAAAATCTCACCTTTTCATAAAAACAATGAAGGAGAAGCTTTTTAATACAAGGCAAGATTAATTCCTCTTCAACAACAACCCTAGAAGCTTGAATCTAAGCTTAAAAGAGAAACATTTCCTAAGTTAGGTTTAGGAATTTCTGAAATTGAAAGGAGAATGAGTTGGAGAAGAAGAAGAAGATGCTTACCAATAGCTTCTTCTTGAATTTGGAGATAGAACTTGGATGTGGATAGAAATTAGGGCTTGGAGTTTTAATTTTCCATTCCTTTCTCCATTGTTGCAAAAGCTTGAGTATTAGGAAAATAAGAAAGAAGTGAAGATGAGAGGTGGACTGAGCTAGAGTAATAAGTGGGGTTAATGGGCTGAAACCCAACCCAAAGCCCTAAGTGAAAAGTAGCAAAATTCTACTATCTCCAAACATATCGAAGTTTATACTCCAAAAGTTCGCAAATGGCATTTTGAACTCAATGGAAGTGGTCTCGAGTCCTAATTCGACTGTTTGCAAAAAGTAGCTTTTCGAACCAAAATTCGACGAACGATGCTATATTTAAATAAAATATTTAAATATACAATCGATAAATGTGCGGGTTGTTACATTATCACTTTAATTACAAATCCAAATTATTCCAATCAATTTGGACTAATATCATTTGAACCCACTTCAATTTCAAGTCTTTCAATTTAATCCAATCCAAATTTTCTATTTAAAATTTTAAACTCATACATCTTCAATCTTAAATCCAATTAATTCAAATCAGATTCAATTTGAACCAATTTAATTTCAATCTCAATTTTAAACCATCTCGAACTATATAAATTCGAGTTAAATTCTCAAAGGTTGGCTTAACTCTTTAAACCAAATTAACCTTTATTTAAAGTTTTTAAACAATTTAATTTCTGAGCTCAAATTCTAGAATTTCATTTCAATCAATTTAATTTTAATTTGGTTGTATTTCTGTTACCACTTAATTTAATTCCAATTCAAGATTTCAATTTGGTTGTATTATATTACTTATTAATTTAATTTCAATAATTTAACAACCAAACACCTTAATATTTATTAGAAGGAAATACTGCTTTATATATCAAAATATATTTTTATATGAAATCATTTAAAACCTTTATATAAGAAAATAACAAGTACGCTCTTATATATATATATATATATATATATATATATATATATATATATACTTAACTCATTCTAGAGTACTGCGTACTCTATTTAATGAGTAATCCCCACCAGAGCCAAGGTTCTCGCTTAACCTTTCAGCTCTGGTACCAACTGTAACGAGTCGAAATTTCTGATCCCGAAAATTCTAGATAGTTAGGAAAAAGAAGAAAGAGATGGAAGAAAAAGGAGAAGAAGAAGATCAAAAACAACAATATCTCACATCCGCAGTGGATAAAATATAATAATAAATAATAACAGTTTACAAAAGAATAATATTCTGTCGACTACATTTTAATACATCAGAGTTACACATATATACAGACACTGGATATATACAATTACCATGTCTTAGATTTACAATAATATAGTACAATGGAAATACTCTATACGTTCTTGCCATCAAGCCCGTCTCCCAAGCTCTAGAACGCTCTTACCTGAAAATCTGTAATACTCGGTCTGACCCGAGCATTACATCAACTAGCACCCGGGTCAGGCTGGAAACCAACGTGAGTAACTCATCCAACATGGAATACAAAGCATACAACTTATACAGAACCCGGGGTAACTCGAATCAATTTACAAGTTCACAATATGTTATAGACATCATTATTTCACACATAAGTTTTCTAAGTACCAATGTTTTAGATTTAAAATAGTCCAATTCCTTTAAATCACTTCACTCCAGCCTATAGATTTCACATATCAATCTATAAAAATTCGAAGTGGTTTCGGGTATTTCCTAATACCCGAACCCGGTCTCTTCGAGTCTCGTATCATCCTAACCCAAGTTATTCAAACGAAATACATAACATTTCATATCAGAGATATCAACTCATTCAAAGCATTCAATACCATTCAATCATCCATAAGAAAAGCTTGATCACTACCAAAATTAATTTAATTAATTCTAATTGAATTTCTAACCTCAATCACTTAGATTTCTTCACTTGTCATTAATTAATTTCAAATCAATTAATCAATCATCCCTTCATTATTCATCTTAATTAATCAACCTGGATTAATTATTCTTCAATTTCATTCAAGTAATTATCTTTAATCAACTTCATAATATTGATTAGTCTTAACCAAAATCAATAAGTAATCTTAATTACTTCATGAATTAATTAATTATTTTAATTACATTAATCCTTAATTGCTTATATAAATTAACTTCTCATAAGTCACTTATTATTGATTAATTCATCTTAATTAATCAATCTTTAATTACATCGTTAATTATATAAATTAATGATTTCCAATTATATTTCAATTTATCCTAATCTAATTTAATTACATTAAATAATTAATCATTAATTAAACCGCTAATATTAATCACTCTTGATTTATCTCATCCTGTCATTATCTACCTTTTTATTTATTTTATTAAATAAATTAACTACTCATTTTATAAAGAAGTTTAAAGTAATTTAAAACCAATTTTCATTTTTAAATTCAATCAATTTAAAAATGCACTTTAACATTCAAGTCGCAAAAATAATTCAATTTTTTAAAAAACTTTATTTGTTAGATTTAACTTTGATTTAGAACTTGCTTTAACTCCCTACTTTACAATTTAACTCCAGTTTTTAAATATCACTTTCATTTCTTTCAATTCATTCTTATTTTTATTCTATAATTATTACACTCCCAAAATTCACCCTTATATTTCTTTCAAAAATCCAATTTTATATATTTTTAAATCTTAGGGTACCGAAATATTCAAGCAAAGCACAACATTCAATATTCCAATTACCAATAATATTCATCACAGAATATCAATCACTCCAAATATGTACTATATATTACTATATAATATAGCACATCAATTCAATTCAACCATTCAATCAATCATTTAAATTTAACCATTTAAATTTAAATAGAAATCTAGAAGCGTGAGGTTTACTCACCTTTGATTTTGCAATCCAAATCCGATCTTCTTTCCTTCAGATTTAAACCTTGTATAAATAGTTATACGATTTATTAATATTTGAACAATTTGAATAATTAATCTTCATTTGATAAATTTAATTTAATTAACAAATAATTTATTTTAGCTAATCTTCCTATAAATAAATAATCCTTAGTAACAAAATAATTAAATTTAAAGTTACAAAAATAATTAAATAAGTTAATTGGACAAATTTATTACTAAATCCATTATTTAAAATAAGTTAGTAAACTAAGATATGTAAATGTATACTTATTTTCGTTAGGACTAAAAATATCTATATGGATTCCAAAATTGAATTTTAAATACCCTTTTCAACATTTAAAATTTCTATTTTAACAATCTTATATATACATATACATACATACACATATATATATATATATATATTTACTAGTTTCTAATGAAAAATAATATTTACTTCTAACTAAAATTATCCTTTATTTTTTTGTAAACAACAAACAGTAATTTCATTACTGTAAAAATAAATCATTTTTTTCCTCCTTTTATTATCAATCTAAAGACATGTTTAAATTGAAATAAATAAAGATGGAATCGCTACCTTGCTGCCTTCGATTCGTGCTCTTGCCGTCGCACAACCTCCATCGTCCTCACAAAAGTCACATATGCCCCATGTTGCCTCGGTCATGTCCCCCTCGCGAACGTCATAGGCGACGAACTACCTCTGCTGCCACCATCCAAATTAGCGAGCTCGGCTACCCTCAAGTCCTAGTCCCCCTTGTGTGCATCGACCATCGCCTCACCATGGACCTTCAGCACGCGCGCGCGTGTGGACAGCCGCGACAACATCTCCAACGACACATCGCCTCGCTTTGCCCAACCCTAAATTTCTTCGAGCTCGCGATTTCCCCCTAATTCCGACCCTCCTCTTCCTGATGTTGATCGAAGTCGAGCAATCGGCTCGCGTTGATTCCTCATGTATATATTTATTTATTTTTATTTTTTTTATACAAAAACGATTTGGAGATTTGGGAAGTAGGGGAGATGCGGGCTTGATTTGAGGAGGATGAGAGCTATTTGATAAGGGAGAATAGGAGTGCGGCCATAGATTTCAAAGCATCTGCCCTTTTTTTCTGATGCAAATGAATTGAAGTAACAAGGGAAGGTAACGTGTTTTTGGCTTTTGAAGGAAGACAAGGAGTACGTGATTAAGCAAAGGAGTAGGTCGGCTTGCTCGGGAATTGGATGGCTGAGAAGACAATTGGATAAGATTTGATTTAATTAATTATATACATAATATAATTTATTCTCAATATTACACATCTCAAAATCTCAAACCCCAAAAGAGGCGTGCCGCTAGGAGTAATGTTAAACCCCTATTCTGGACGCAATGGAAAAGGTTTCGAGTCCTGATTCGATCGTATGGAGAAGATAGCTTTTTGGCTCAGTTATTATATTTAATTTGGATATAGATTTCAGCACGTTTATATATCTTACGATCACAAAACAATCCCTAAAACTATGAAAATTGAAATCCGATAATAATATAATATTGCGGATCCAATGGAACTGGTTTCCTCGAACTCCGAGTCTGTGCCTCGTTAAGCTATTTTTAAATACCGATTTAAACGATATGTTTTCAAAACTGAACAAAACACTTCCGAATCAAATTTTGACACTTTTACTATCTTCTGTATAATCAATATAAATTTTATAAGCCTTCAAATTATTTTTAACAGGCTTAAAATTCCAGATTCAACATTTTACTCAATTTCAGTTTATTAAATCCAATAACTTAATTGCTATTAATAATAATATTTGAATTCAAGTTAAAAGTTAACTTTAAATGTTTAAAATTGATTAAATATTTCAATTTCAAATGCCTAAAATTCTGGGTCGTCACAGCTTCATAAACCAATCATGTTAAACATATATAACAAACAATTATAAGGATCCGATACTAATTTAATTGCTTTCAATATATCCATATACCATTCCATTCAATCCGAAATGATTTACAACCCAATTATTTGCATTCAATTAATATTTGTACCAAACAAACTCATATCCTGTGATATCCCAGAATTTTTGGCAATATCAATTTAATAATCTTTATAAAAAATTAAATTGATTTGATAATATCGATCGATAAAATATGAATTGGTTTAATAATATAAATTGAATAAATATTTAATTTGAGATTTTATCTTTTAAAAGCTAAATAAATGTTTCTATTTATAATTTATATATATTTGTATATATATTATAAATAATCTTTGAATGGGAATTTAATAAATAAATGAAAGTTTGTTTTATTCCTTTTTAAATATTACTTGATGTAAATGTGATTTGAAAACTTTATATATAAGTTTAAATTACAATATGATATGATCTTAATTCATTTGATAAAAGTGATTTATAATATCTTTATAAATCATTTAAAATTATTAAGTTTATTATTTTCAAGCCATATTAATAATGTTTTATTTTTCCATATAAATATGAAAAGAATTAAAATAAGAAAATGAAATTATAATTTTAAATTGAGTAAGGTGATTTTAATTTGGATTTCAAAAGTTAAATTTGAATTTGGGATTGATTTTTAAATTCAAGATAATATATTCTTAAAAATATTTGAATAAGTTTTAGTTTATAATTTGTTTTATTTACATTTTCTTTAAATAAGAAATTTACATAAGTATAAAATGAATTAAAGAAAAACCTTTATAAACATTTAAAAATATAACTAAATTAAATAAAAGACAAGTGTTAACAAGTTAGTAATTTAAATAACATGTGTAAATTTAAGAACTAAATTACATGACAAGTGTCATTTGTATTTTTATCGTTTTCTTTTATTTCTATTAAAATAATTTCAGCCCTTAAACCATTTTCACCGTCCCCTCATTCTCTTTTTCAAACCAAAAGCTAGATGAATCAAAGAAGAAAAATCTGAAATCCAAAATTCCCTTACAAGAAAATCTAAAATTTCACTCCTCAAATCTATAATTGCAAACCCAAAAAAAAAACATAAGATAAATTCCTGCATAAATCAGATGTTTGCATTTTTCAAAAAAAAACTGTAGATCTACCCTGCATTTCTTCCTCTGAAAAAAATCTGTAAATTAATAAACTCTGAAACCAATTCCAAGTTCATGCAACAAACTTTTAATCTCATTACCATTTGCAAATATCAAATCTTCAGCCTCAATACATTCCTCCACTTCAAAAACAAACCTGCAATTCAATTCCTGCTAAAATAAAATGTTTGCATTTTCAAAAACCCAAAGAAATTAACCTGCATTTTCTTCAATTCTACAAAACTGTAGTTCAGTTTTTTTTTTTTCAAAAAGCAAGCCTGCATTTCTCTGGAATTGATCATCAGCAGGCAAGCATTTTCAATCCTACATTTCTTCCTCTGAAAAATAATCAACATTGGAATTAAAGGCCTGCATGCATGTAATATTGGTCAAGGAGCATAAGCATTTCTGTTGCAACAGCATTTCATAAATCAAGAACAAAGGAGAAAATTCAATTTTAAAAAAATTCAAGCTTTCAATGGTGCTCTGTTCTTCTGAGTATCAAGTGAGTAACATTTTTTTTTTTAAATTTAGGGAAAATCTGGTTGTTTAAATCATG
This sequence comes from Allium cepa, assembly GCA_030765085.1. NCBI lineage: Eukaryota > Viridiplantae > Streptophyta > Magnoliopsida > Asparagales > Amaryllidaceae > Allium > Allium cepa. Next base: position 593,658,676 of record CM060937.1, read on the forward strand.
TTTTAAATAAGTTGTATTTGAATACTTGTTGACAAATCCTGTGCAATTGTGATGTGAGTTACATGAATACTTTGAAATGCCTGAAGAACATTTCTGTTCTAAAATTCAAGTCTGGTTTCATCTTAAAACATTCTTCTTTGTCCATTAATATTTAAAACTTAGGATTTAGGTAAATATTGTTTGTTTAGGCTATGAACTAAATTATAAAAATTTGCTTAACTTAAATAGAAACTGTAATTTACTCAGGAAATCAAGTTTAGAGGTAAAAATCAGGTCATTGTTAAAATTCAAACCTGTTAATTTAGGAATTCTGATATACAAGTCAAATCCTTAGGCAAATTCATGATTTTTGAGAATAAAATCATAACTTCTAAACTGGGTTTGTCTGTGGAAATGGGAGTTGATCAGAATTGGGTTTTGAGGGTGTCTCTGGTGATTTAAGTGGAAATGGTGGTTGTGCTTCTGTATGAAGGGATATGGGTGATCAGGGAATCTAGGAAAAATAGTTGTATGGTGATCAAATTGATATGGAGACATCGGTGTTCGAATTTGTTCTTTAAACCTAGTTTTATGAATAGATAGAAATTCAATCATCATTACCTCTAGGATTGTTCGAGTGTGAAGCTATTTTGGGGAAGTGTAGATGAGACTATGACAAGGTTGTGGCCGAAGTTTCGACTCAAACGATGGTCGGAGGGAGGAGGACTCGCCGTTGACAGGTTTTGGGGTTTGGGTTTGCACTGTGTTTCCAGGTTTGTGAAGAGAGGCTGGTTTTGATTTTCAGGTGAATGGGATTGTTTTGATGATTGTGTTGATGAGTGGAGTTGTATTCTGGTGTACTGACACTGCCGGAGTTGGCTGGAGGAGGTCAGAGCCACTGTGCATGTGCACGGTGCTCATAGTTCTGATGATCAGAAAATGTTGGGTGTTGTTAAGTTTGGGAAGTGCAGATTTTACTCGAGTAAGTACTCAAGTCAATTGAGAGTTTGCCCGAAGATTGATGGTTCATGACTTGTAACGATGCGGATTTTGCCCGCTCGAAAATCGACATCCATACTTCAAATCGTATTCGAATGCCATAGATTCGACCGTTCAAATCCGATTCGCTGGAGCTTGTAACAACATTAAGTAAACAACACAGCGGAATAAAAGAATAATACATTGATATACAGCTTTGATACAATATCTGATACAACAGATGGTCCAATAGATATCAATATACATCAGAGGTATGATACAATAAAATAGCAGCGGAAAAGAAAATAGATGACATCTAGCAGCGGAACAATATAACTCTAAGATAGTCTTCAAAAGAGAACTCCGAGAACTGCAACTCCATCTCCAAGAATCCATCCAGTAATAGCTCGAACTCCCAATAACATATCACCAAGCTAAGCAAGACTGGTGCGAACCAAAGACTGAACTAACTCTAGATAATCTACTACATCTGACTATCTGAAAAACCCAACTCTAGACTGCTCGTGTAGAAAATAATGAGCACCCAGAGTTTAGGAAAGAAACAATAAACTCCGGATCAGTCGTGGGACTGGTGTGAGCAACAAAAACAGTTTATCTTTTAAAACATTCAAAGAAATATTTTAAAGTTAATTCTTAATGCTTTTTGAAATGAGACTACCATAAGACGTCCCGCCACACACACAATGCAAATGCAGACTTGGAGGAGATTTCTTCTTATGTTAGTCAAAGATGCTTGATACGCATTAAAAAGAAACATTTGATATTATTATAAGTGCATAGTGTAGGAAAAATTCATTTTGAAAGTAGAATATAAATCTTAGCCAGCATAGGTACCATTATATTATGCTTACTATAGCTACCATATTAGATGGCAGGTTCTACAACTAATACTGTACAAGTCTCGTATTGTTTCTTTGGATTTCCAACGAATGGTCAGGCCAAGGAACTTCCCATTGCCACATGAGAATGCCTCTGAAAGGACATTCCCGAGAACCAAACCGGATCTCTGCCAACACAAGGCCGGGTTACCCCTAACTGGGTAACTACTGACACGAGCACGCCATTCCCCGATCGTAAACGACCTTTCTCACGGGATCCCGATAACCAACAACCACAAAGTAATAAATTCGCAGTAACCACATAGGTTAAATATCTGGGCTCCATACCATGATACCACCTCTATCCAGAAGGAAATGCACATACCCTAAAGGGAGCTACCCCTCATAACCTTGCCGCATCTTTCCTGTTTTGACCATTTCCGGGGTGTGAGGCTCGACGAAGTCACGTCCACAAAAACATACTTTATACAAAAGCCATGCTTTGGGTCAACAAATGATCATAGAAATGATCACCAGGATAGACGATCAAACAAATGATCCTATCACAAATGATCAACACAATGATCATTTCACAGCAACACTCAGCATGTCACATTACCAAATTGGGAATATATAGCTGATAACTTCAACTACATAACCTCTGAGCTCGTACGTCTCAAAGAAGGGTATTAAGCTAAGAGAATAAATTCTCCGCCACCAACAGAAATGTATTTGAAAGAAATCTGCTTTATATCTCAAATTGTAATGTCAGACATACAATCCATACAAGTCTGTTCTGGGTTCGAACAGAACCGAAGGCACTTACAAAGAAGTCCTTGCAATCCGGATATCCACAATCCTGATCGGATTTCCCATCACTTAGGGAGAACTCTATACCGGAGCAACTCGGTGCAGAGTCAATCGACAGGTCATCCTATCGCTCTCGCAAATACCATGTCTTCAACACCGGTCTTCAAATGCTATCCATAACGTCGAATCACATATTCGGAATGGGTTATACGACACAAAGGTCCTTTCCCGGTTAAACCGAATAGTGAGCACGATATTTCAAAAACAAATGGATAATGGGATTTCAATTAAGTCACAACTTAATAATTCAAAATTTTCTTTCAAATGGTTTAATCCAATTACCATTTCAATCTTTAAACAAAAAGATTCATTTTCACAACCTTTAACGGTTCAAGCAATTTTCACATTTTAATCTTTTAAACAAAAGATTCATTCACAGATTTTCCAAATCAATTTTCATTTCAATTTGATTAACTCGTTAAATCTTTAAATCAAAGATTTAACTTATAGCTTTCAAAACAATTTCATTTCGAATGGTTTAAATAAATCATCATTTTAAATCTGTTAAAAATAAATAGATTCAATTTATAGCTTTCAAGACAATTTTGTTCATAACTTGGAAAAACTATTTTTCAATTCAATCTTGAAATTCCTTTAACTTAAACTAGAATTTCATTTCTAATATGAAAGCTTTTATCATTTGAAAACAAACAGTTTCATTCCAGAAAATCTGATTCATCCATACGAGTTGAAATCCTTGGGTTAAATTCAAATTCCAAAATTTTACTTTTAAAATGGTTTAAATTCATATAACTTGTACAGCATCTTAAATCCCTAGTTTCGAATCATAGAATTCAATTTCAAACTTGAATTCAAATCAAATTATTTAAATTTCAAAACTAAATCAAGTTATTCGAAAATAAGTTTTATCTTTAAAATCCCATTTCAAAAGCTTTTCACTTTAAACCCAATCCATTTCCAAAATCATTTGAATTAAAATATTCAACTTTTAAACTATTTCAAAATCTGTGACTTAATCGATTTCCTCGTGAAATCCATATTTGTGTGTGTATGAGTGTGGTCCAGGGGTTATACACAGTAGTGCACATCATTCAATCATGACATATCAAATACAACAATATATCTGATAAGCGATATAAATTATAACGCTTATCTTCATTCACAGATCACAGATAATATATAGATGCAAATAAATATACACAGCTCAAAACAAAGCATCACATATCAGATAGGACAATCAATTCAAGGCATTTCATACAATATAATCATTCATAAGTAAGGTCAAGCATTCAATAATCATTTATAAACAAGATTGTTTAATCCTAATTAATTCAATTTATCTCCAATTAAATTAATTACTTGTGAATTTATTATCCAATTCTGATTAATTAATTCCAAATCATTTGATATAAATTAATTTATCAGACACTTTAATTTATTAAATTATTCTTAATTTATCACATTAATTAAATCAACTCTTAAACCAATTTCCTAATTAATTAACTCTAATTAATTAGTTAAAGAAATTTAACCTTTAATTACTTACCATAAAGTAATTATACTCACACCATTTATAATTGATTATCTAAACTAATCAATCCACTTTATTATTAAAATTAATCGCCTTAATTAATACTTAATAATCCTTAGTTAATTATCTTATTAACTAATAATATTTCTTAATTACTTTCTTAAGAAATTATCTTAGATAAATTCATTATTAATCATTTCTAACTAAAATTTAATCTAATTATTTATTTATAAATTAAATGAATCATTCTTTAATTACTTATTAATTAAATCATTTTATTACCTTAATTATCCTTTAATTAGTTAACTATTATTTATTATATAACTTTAAGAAATTAAATTAAATTAACCTTTAAACCAATTTCATAATTCACTAACCTTACTAAATCAAAATATCCAACATTAATTTCAATAAGTGATTAATACTTAAAATCATTTCTTAATCACTTTCATTTATTAATTAACCTTTAGTGAATAAATTCTTCTCAAATTAATTACTTTAATTAGTGATTTGAACCTTTAATTACTTATTAAATTACAAGTCATTAATTAATTTAAATGATTAAATTATCCATTTTAAATTCACATGTTAAAGTAATATTTGGTTATAAAAGAATTTTAAAACAGTTTAAAATCAAATCCCTTTTTAAATTTAACATTTTTAGAGATTTACTTTAAAATCTTAACTTATGTAAACATTTAAAGTTATAAAACTAATTAATTTCAAAATCTGGAATTTGTAAAACAGGATAACAGGTTTCCTGTAAAACCTGTAACCAAACCATCAACCCGAAGCAACACTCTTCTGCTTCGAGTTCTACCCCTCAAAATCTCGAGTAAAGCCTCGAGTCAACACACGCGAGTTCACCCTGCTTCTTCCCCACTTCCCAAAATTTCCAGACTTCAAAACAAATGCACGGTGCACGTGCACGTCGCCTCTGGCGATCTTCCGACCCCGTCACATTGTCGAACACGTCGACAATCCTCCCCAGATCCAACTCCAACCATCAAATCCACACCACCACCTTGAGATCGAAATTCGAATAAACATTCGAATCCTGGAACACTCAAACCCATACGACCTCAACCTGTCATCACCAATTTCTCGTTGCACCGACCGCCGTGGGCCATCAAACTCCGGCCATAGCATCGTCTACGACCCATCCACCATCCCTCGAATCTGCGTCGAACTTGATGCTCTACAGACGTCGAACGAGACGAAATTCTCGACCTCACAAAAACTAGGTTTTGGAGAAAAAACCCCACGCCGCCGATGCCACGACCAACTTCACCACCTCCGCCCATTTTTCCAGGCAACCCTGTAGCCTCCTCCATCATTTCCCAAAATCCCGTCCTCTCCTAATCCTTGGATCACCAGAGATCATAAAAAGCCCCTATTTTGATGAACCCAAAATTTCACCATAACCCCTTTACTAAAAATTATAATTTTAGTTTTAAAAATCATGTTTTGATTTTAGTATGCCATCTATGTTCCTGAATCATGAAAACAGGATGATTGAATTTTCAATAAATTTGAACTTGCTCAGTGGTTTGGTTTTCCAGAGCAACATACAGACCTATTTAACTTAATTAAATTTTTGAACCTTACTATGTACCAAAAAAAAACATGATTTGTTCAAATCCTAAGTTCTATTAACACCTAGATTTATAGAACATAAATTTTGAATGAATCTGAGTCTGGGAACACAACAGGAATTACATAGTATACACACACTTGCATATATACTCAGATAATGCCTGATATTCTTACAAACATATTTACAATTTATTTTCAGACTTAAATCAAGCAACCATATAGCAATACACTTGAGCATAAAAAAAAAATTGAAGTTACTCACCTTGAATTAATTAACAGAGAGTCTGGTTTTGAGAATAATTGCAGTTTTGATCTTCTTTTCTTTTTTTTATGATCTTTCTCAGTTTGGAAGATGGACGAATTTACATGAAGATGATATAGGGGAACATGTCTACAGGTTGATATATTTAGTACAAGTGATGAACATTGTTTTGTTCTGTACAAAAGGTACGGTTGAGTTGCTTGTGTCATGGGCTGACATGATTCTAGAGGTATGGAAGATCTTTGTTTATTCTTATATCTTGCCTTCTTTAACTCGGCTGATAGCATTTTGCTTCTGAATGATTTTCTTCTTTTGGCTATTACTTACTTCTTTTATTTGTCTGTACTTCTTTGTTTTTCTATAGTTACTTTATACTTCATGCTTATGTTAACACTTGGGTTACTTATTATTTTCTTGCTTGCCTATTGTATATGTGTTTCTCATTTTGTTTACAGCAAGTCAATTTGCTTTGTACTTAGTTTGTAGATATTTGTTTTGTTTACACTATACACATTTGAGTGTAGTTTGTTTCTTGTCTTATGACTTTTTATATAAATAAATTTCCATTTTAATATGTCGTTTTAAATTTAGTTATGTGTTTACTCTATATTTTAGTTAATGTGTTGTTTTGAATTTTAACCATACATATTTATTTTAATATGTTTACTTTATTTTGTTGACTTTATAGTTTATAGTTTATCTCACATATATTTCTATTTCTTTTGTGTTTCTATTGTTAGTTTAAATATTTATCATAAATTTTATTTTAAAAATTATTGTTTTACATTTCTCTATGTCCACATATATTTTATATAACTCAAATTATCATCATTTATAAATTTATAAATCAATTTATTTATTTATTTTTATACTTGTGTCCAAAGTATATTATTTATTTTTCAAAATCATTTATTTAAGAATTTATTTAAAATCCAATATATACATATATATTCACATATATACAAATTTTCAAATCCATATGACTTTACATATTTTCTATTTGAATCAAGGAAACTCGCATCATTTATAAAACCAATTTTACAAATTTTAATTCAAAAATTCGATAAATTATCAATTTAAATTAAATTAAAATCTAGGGTCGTTACAAACTTCCCCCCTTAAAAGAATTTCGTCCTTGAAATTCGCAGGCACGAAAACAACACAGAGATAGCTAGATAGAGAAATATTTTTTTCAGATCAAACTAGATATCCGTTCTGCATTTGGCTCACCAAATCAGAATATCAATAATAGATACAAGAAATTATAATAAAATTTCAAATTTTGGTTTTAAACAAAATCATTTTATCGATACAATTCTAATCATTCTTCATATTCTATTAATCAATTTAATTCAATTAAAATTTCAAATTCCAAATTCATTAAGGTTTAAATCAAAATGCTGATAAGAAACCGACGAAGATACGAAGTAAGAATTTCCTACAGCGATTCGTAGAGCATCACCACACCAAAACTTCTTCTTGTAGCTGGTACGAAGCAATCAAAAGAATTTGGAAACGAATCAAAGAAAATTGATAGAGAAAGTTATTTCCACCGTTGTTACAGAGTATTGACCAAATATAGTCGCATTCCCTGTCCCCTATCTCGTTCTCTTCTTGCACTCATACTTACTATCAGTGGATAGTAAAAGAATTTACTGAGGCATTCAAACGGATATTTTAAGGATTACTCATTCTAGGATTTACTTCACCCTATCTCTAATGAGTTACTTAATGTGTTACACTCCTGAGCTAAAGTTCAACCCTTAGCTCTGATACCAAATGTAACGATGCGGATTTTGCCCGCTCGAAAATCGACATCCATACTTCAAATCGTATTCGAATGCCATAGATTCGACCGTTCAAATCCGATTCGCTGGAGCTTATAACAACATTAAGTAAACAACACAGCGGAATAAAAGAATAATACATTGATATACAGCTTTGATACAATATCTGATACAACAGATGGTCCAATAGATATCAATATACATCAGAGGTATGATACAATAAAATAGCAGCGGAAAAGAAAATAGATGACATCTAGCAGCGGAACAATATAACTCTAAGATAGTCTTCAAAAGAGAACTCCGAGAACTGCAACTCCATCTCCAAGAATCCATCCAGTAATAGCTCGAACTCCCAATAACATATCACCAAGCTAAGCAAGACTGGTGCAAACCAAAGACTGAACTAACTCCAGATAATCTACTACATCTGACTATCTGAAAAATCCAACTCTAGACTGCTCGTGTAGAAAATAATGAGCGCCCAGAGTTTAGGAAAGAAACAATAAACTCCGGATCAGTCGTGGGACTGGTGTGAGCAACAAAAACAGTTTATCTTTTAAAACATTCAAAGAAATATTTTAAAGTTAATTCGCAATGCTTTTTGAAATGAGACTACCATAAGACCTCCCGCCACACACACAATGCAAACGCAGACTTGGAGGAGATTTCTTCTTATGTTAGTCAAAGATGCTTGATACGCATTAAAAAGAAACATTTGATATTATTATAAGTGCATAGTGTAGGAAAAATTCATTTTGAAAGTAGAATATAAATCTTAGCCAACATAGGTACCATTATATTATGCTTACTATAGCTACCATATTAGATGGCAGGTTCTACAACTAATACTGTACAAGTCTCGTATTGTTTCTTTGGATTTCCAATGAATGGTCAGGCCAAGGAACTTCCCATTGCCAGATGAGAATGCCTCTGGAAGGACATTCCCGAGAACCAAACCGGATCTCTGCCAACACAAGGCCGGGTTACCCCTAACTGGGTAACTACTGACACGAGCACGCCATTCCCCGATCGTAAACGACCTTTCTCACGGGATCCCGATAACCAACAACCACAAAGTAATAAATTCGCAGTAACCACATAGGTTAAATATCTGGGCTCCATACCATGATACCACCTCTATCCAGAAGGAAATGCACATACCCTAAAGGGAGCTACCCCTCATAACCTTGCCGCATCTTTCCTGTTTTGACCATTTCCGGGGTGTGAGGCTCGACGAAGTCACGTCCACAAAAACATACTTTATACAAAAGCCATGCTTTGGGTCAACAAATGATCATAGAAATGATCACCAGGATAGACGATCAAACAAATGATCCTATCACAAATGATCAACACAATGATCATTTCACAGCAACACTCAGCATGTCACATTACCAAATTGGGAATATATAGCTGACAACTTTAACTACATAACCTCTGAGCTCGTACGTCTCAGAGAAGGGTGTTAAGCTAAGAGAATAAATTCTCCGCCACCAACAGAAATGTATTTGAAAGAAATCTGCTTTATATCTCAAATTGTAATGTCAGACATACAATCCATACAAGTCTGTTCTGGGTTCGAACAGAACCGAAGGCACTTACAAAGAAGTCCTTGCAATCCGGATATCCACAATCCTGATCGGATTTCCCATCACTTAGGGAGAACTCTATACCGGAGCAACTCGGTGCAGAGTCAATCGACAGGTCATCCTATCGCTCTCGCAAATACCCGGTCTTCAACACTGGTCTTCAAATGCTATCCATAACGTCGAATCACATATTCGGAATGGGTTATACGACACAAAGGTCCTTTCCCGGTTAAACCGAATAGTGAGCACGATATTTCAAAAACAAATGGATAATGGGATTTCAATTAAGTCACAACTTAATAATTCAAAATTTTCTTTCAAATGGTTTAATCCAATTACCATTTCAATCTTTAAACAAAAAGATTCATTTTCACAACCATTAACAGTTCAAACAATTTTCACATTTTAATCTTTTAAACAAAAGATTCATTCACAGATTTTCCAAATCAATTTTCATTTCAATTTGATTAACTCGTTAAATCTTTAAATCAAAGATTTAACTTATAGCTTTCAAAACAATTTCATTTCGAATGGTTTAAATAAATCATCATTTTAAATCTGTTAAAAATAAACAGATTCAATTTATAGCTTTCAAGACAATTTTGTTCATACCTTGGAAAAACTATTTTTCAATTCAATCCTGAAATTCCTTTAACTTAAACTAGAATTTCATTTCTAATATGAAAGCTTTTATCATTTGAAAACAAACAGTTTCATTCCAGAAAATCTGATTCATCCATACGAGTTGAAATCCTTGGGTTAAATTCAAATTCCAAAATTTTACTTTTAAAATGGTTTAAATTCATATAACTTGTACAGCATCTTAAATCCCTAGTTTCGAATCATAGAATTCAATTTCAAACTTGAATTCAAATCAAATTATTTAAATTTCAAAACTAAATCAAGTTATTCGAAAATAAGTTTTATCTTTAAAATCCCATTTCAAAAGCTTTTCACATTAAACCCAATCCATTTCCAAAATCATTTGAATTAAAATATTCAACTTTTAAACTATTTCAAAATCTGTGACTTAATCGATTTCCTCGTGAAATCCATATTTGTGTGTGTGTGAGTGTGGTCCAGGGGTTATACACAGTAGTGCACATCATTCAATCATGACAGATCAAATACAACAATATATCTGATAAGCGATATAAATTATAACGCTTATCTTCATTCACAGATCACAGATAATATATAGATGCAAATAAATATGCACAGCTCAAAACAAAGCATCACATATCAGATAGGACAATCAATTCAAGGCATTTCATACAATATAATCATTCATAAGTAAGGTTAAGCATTCAATAATCATTTATAAACAGGATTGTTTAATCCTAATTAATTCAATTTATCTCCAATTAAATTAATTACTTGTGAATTTATTATCCAATTCTGATTTATTAATTCCAAATCATTTGATATAAATTAATTTATCAGACACTTTAATTTATTAAATTATTCTTAATTTATCATATTAATTAAATCAACTCTTAAACCAATTTCCTAATTAATTAACTCTAATTAATTAGTTAAAGAAATTTAACCTTTAATTACTTACCATAAAGTAATTATACTTACACCATTTATAATTGATTATCTAAACTAATCAATCCACTTTATTATTAAAATTAATCGCCTTAATTAATACTTAATAATCCTTAGTTAATTATCTTATTAACTAATAATATTTCTTAATTACTTTCTTAAGAAATTATCTTAGATAAATTCATTATTAATCATTTCTAACTAAAATTTAATCTAATTATTTATTTATAAATTAAATGAATCATTCTTTAATTACTTATTAATTAAATTATTTTATTACCTTAATTATCCCTTAATTAGTTAACTATTATTTATTATATAACTTTAAGAAATTAAATTAAATTAACCTTTAAACCAATTTCATAATTCATTAACCTTACTAAATCAAAATATCCAACATTAATTTCAATAAGTGATTAATCCTTAAAATCATTTCTTAATCACTTTCATTTATTAATTAACCTTTAGTGAATAAATTCTTCTCAAATTAATTACTTTAATTAGTGATTTGAACCTTTAATTACTTATTAAATTACAAGTCATTAATTAATTTAAATGATTAAATTATCCATTTTAAATTCACATGTTAAAGTAATATTTGGTTATGAAAGAATTTTAAAACAGTTTAAAATCAAATCCCTTTTTAAATTTAACATTTTTAGAGATTTACTTTAAAATCTTAACTGATGTAAACATTTAAAGTTATAAAACTAATTAATTTCAAAATCTGGAATTTGTAAAACAGGATAACAGGTTTCCTGTAAAACCTGTAACCAAACCATCAACCCGAAGCAACACTCTTCTGCTTCTAGTTCAACCCCTCAAAATCTCGAGTAAAGCCTCGAGTCAACACACGCGAGTTCACCCTGCTTCTTCCCCACTTCCCAAAATTTCCAGACTTCAAAACAAATGCACGGTGCACGTGCACGTCGCCTCTGGCGATCTTCCGACCCCGTCACATTGTCGAACACGTCGACAATCCTCCCCAGATCCAACTCCAACCATCAAATCCACACCACCACCTTGAGATCGAAATTCGAATAAACATTCGAATCCTGGAACACTCAAACCCATACGACCTCAACCTGTCATCACCAATTTCTCGATGCACCGACCGCCGTGGGCCATCAAACTCCGGCCATAGCATCGTCTACGACCCATCCACCATCCCTCGAATCTGCGTCGAACTCGATGCTCTACAGATGTCGAACGAGACGAAATTCTCGACCTCACAAAAACTAGGTTTAGGAGAAAAAACCCCACGCCGCCGACGCCACGACCAACTTCACCACCTCCGCCCATTTTTCCAGGCATCCCTGTAGCCTCCTCTATCATTTCCCAAAATCCCGTCCTCTCCTAATCCTTGGATCACCAGAGATCATCAAAAGCCCCTATTTTGATGAACCCAAAATTTCACCATAACCCCTTTACTAAAAATTATAATTTTAGTTTTAAAAATCATGTTTTGATTTTAGTATGCCATCTATGTTCCTGAATCATGAAAACAGGATGATTGAATTTTCAATAAATTTGAACTTGCTCAGTGGTTTGGTTTTCCAGAGCAACATACAGACCTATTTAACTTAATTAAATTTTTGAACCTTACTTTGTACCCAAAAAAAACATGATTTGTTCAAATCCTAAGTTCTATTAACACCTAGATTTATAGAATATAAATTTTGAATGAATCTGAGTCTGGGAACACAACAGGAATTACATAGTATACACACACTTGCATATATACTCAGATAATGCCTGATATTCTTACAAACATATTTACAATTTATTTTCAGACTTAAATCAAGCAACCTTATAGCAATACACTTAAGCATAAAAAAAAATGAAGTTACTCACCTTGAATTAATTAACAGAGTGTCTGGTTTTGAGAATAATTGCAGTTTTGATCTTCTTTTCTTTTTTTTCTAATCTTTCTCAGTTTGGAAGATGGACGAATTTACATGAAGATGATATAGGGGAACGTGTCTACAGGTTGATATATTTAGTACAAGTGATGAACATTGTTTTGTTCTGTACAAAAGGTATGGTTGAGTTGCTTGTGTCATGGGCTGACATGATTCTAGAGGTATGGAAGATCTTTGTTTATTCTTATATCTTGCCTTCTTTAACTCGGCTGATAGCATTTTGCTTTTGAATGATTTTCTTCTTTTGGCTATTACTTACTTCTTTTATTTGTCTGTACTTCTTTGTTTTGCTATAGTTACTTTATACTTCATGCTTATGTTAACACTTGGGTTACTTATTATTTTCTTGCTTGCCTATTGTATATGTGTTTCTCATTTTGTTTACAGCAAGTCAATTTTCTTTGTACTTAGTTTGTAGATATTTGTTTTGTTTACACTATACACATTTGAATGTAGTTTGTTTCTTGTCTTATGACTTTTTATATAAATAAATTTCCATTTTAATATGTCGTTTTAAATTTAGTTGTGTGTTTACTCTATATTTTAGTTAATGTGTTGTTTTGAATTTTAACCATACTTATTTATTTTAATATGTTTACTTTATTTTGTTGACTTTATAGTTTATAGTTTATCTCACATATATTTCTATTTCTTTTGTGTTTCTATTGTTAGTTTAAATATTTATCATAAATTTTATTTTAAAAATTATTGTTTTACATTTCTCTATGTCCACATATATTTTATATAACTCAAATTATCATCATTTATAAATTTTTAAATCAATTTATTTATTTATTTTTATACTTGTGTCCAAAGTATATTATTTATTTTTCAAAATCATTTATTTAAGAATTTATTTAAAATCCAATATATACATATATATTCACATATATACAAATTTTCAAATCCATATGACTTTACATATTTTCTATTTGAATCGAGGAAACTCGCATCATTTATAAAATCAATTTTACAAATTTTAATTCAAAAATTCGATAAATTATCAATTTAAATTAAATTAAAATCTAGGGTCGTTACATGACTCGAAGTAAAAGAGTGTTGAGCTCGGGTAGTTTATATAGTTGCAGGTTTTGTTTTCTGTAACCTGACTGTTTCAGGCTTTAAAAATTTTAAACTAAATTTTAAAAATAAAATAGCAGAGCAAGATTTGAATTAAGAATTGAAGCAAGTTTAAATTTTGAATTCAAATGAATTTGAATTCCAGTTTTGAAATAAATAATGTGCAGAAATGAAATATTTAAAAGATAAACTTGTACAGTATTTTATAAAGTTATTTATAAATCTAGAAATGAAATTTAAAAACAAGATTTAAAATTTAAGTTAAAATCTGGATTTGAAATCCTGAATTCGAATTGGAATCTGAATCTAAAGTTTCAATAGTAAATAAATTGATAAATTCAAATGTTATAATCAGGTTTGAATATTTTAGTATTTATAACATATTTTTTTATAAATCTGAAATGAAATTTAGGATTTTTAATATAAATTTTTGAATCTGAATCTGAAGCATGATTTGAATTGTAGTTTGAAATGAAATAAGATTTTGAATTTAAATGTTTCAAAATTACTTGAATATATTAAAGTATAATTTAAATTTATTTAAATTGATGATGGGTTAAACTATTTATAAAATACCTTAAGTAATTCTTTAATATGAAATAAAAAAGGTGTTAAATAATTGAATTTTGTTTAAATTTGATTTCATTTTAATTTTAATTTAAAATGGAATTTAGAGAAAATTTAAAAGAAAATTATTTTACATTACTTTGATAATGATAATCAAATCATTAATGAGATTAATGATTATCATTAAGTTAATTTGAACTTAATGATTTATTAATTGATCAAGGTAATTAAGTTTTGTAATTAATTAATTTAATTAATTAATAATTTGGGTTAATTAATTAAATAATTAGGGTTAATTAATTAAATAATTAAGGGTTTTATTTAATTAAATAAAGGATTAAGTAAGTTAAGTAAACTTGATTAAATTGTAATTAAGAAATCAATCAATTAAATATGATTTGATTCAATTTAATTAATGATTTGAATTTATTAATCAAGTAATTAAAACGAATTAAGATTTAATTACCACTTAATTAACTGAATAATTAGAGGTTAATTAATGAATTTTATAGATGATTAAAATATTGATTAATCTCAGTTAATTACTTGAGAAAAGTAATTAAAGTTTTGTTATTGGTTAATGAAGGTCATTAACTTAATATTATTTTATAATTAATTAATGTAGTTAATTTTAATGATTAATTGGATTGATTAATTTAAATATAATCATTTGAGAGTTGTTTAAGTGTAATTACTTAATGAAAGTAATTAAGAAAATTAATTATTGATTGTAATTAATTAAGTTATTTTTTATTAATTAAGTTAAATTAATTAAGTTAAATTAATTTAATTTAATCACTGGTTGATTTGAGAAGTAATTACCAATGTAATTAAAAATAGATAATTACTTAGTGAAGTAATTAGGAAGATAAATTACTTGATGTAATTGAATTGAAAGATACTTGGATGATGGAGGAGTCTTGGAATGCAATTACTTTGTGTAATTAATATGCAATTAGTATGTTGATTAATTACATAGGGAAGTAATTAATAATTAATTACCTAGTATAATTAATTTAGGGTTTTGATAATTGAGTTATTTGAAGAAAATAAATAGATGTAATTAATTTAATTAATTACTTAATGTGATTGATTAAGAGTGATTAATCAATATGAATAATTGAAAATTAATTTAATAAGGTAATTATAAATAAAATAAATTGGGATCATTAATTTAAATGATTAATGATATAATTAAGGATTGATTAATAAGAACAATTAATCAATGAAGGAATTAATTAATGTAATTAATTAAGGATTAATGTAATTAATTATAATTAATTAATTAATAAAGTAATTACAGGTTAATTACTGAATTTGGTTTAGGATAATTAATTTGTGAAATTAATTAGAGGTTAATTACTTGAATGTAATTAAAGAATAATTAATCAAGGTGATTAATTAGGGTAATTTATTTGAGGGTAATTAATTAATTGATTTGTTTATAATTGATTAAGGAATATGTAAGCAAGATTTATATGGATGAGTAATTAATTTAATTTTAAATTAATTGAGGAAGAAGTAATTAATTTAATTCATTTTAATTTAATTATAGGATGGTGATTTATAAGTCATTGCTTATGAATGTTGATTGTTACTGATTACCCTGAATGATTGAGATCTCAGATATGAGATATATGATGTTGCATGACTTGAATGCTATGGTTGCATTGAGTTGATGACATGAATTATCTTTTTGGAATGATAATATGGATTATCTGTTGTGATGATAATGTTAATTTTCTATTGTTATGTTAAGAATTATCTATCTGTGTGTACATAGATAATATTGAATTGAATTGTTTTAAACTTTAAAACAACTTGGACCTAAAAGACACGCTTTGGATTTCGATGAGACCGGGATCGGGTTTCCATATTTGGATATCCGAAAACCACATCGATCCAAATTAACGTTAAGTCGTGAATCCGAGTGGAGCAAGTGAAGACTTGAGGTGTAAGAACTATACGTCAGTATAACTCTATGGGTGATTCCGTAATGAGTTTGACGGAATAGTACTTATAGGTTCGAGATGGTGATTTAGAGTGCAAGGGCTATGGTCATTGACTCTGAGGGTGAGTCCAATATGAGTGCAACGAGATAGTGCCTTCGGTTTCGTTCGAACCCGTAACGAACTTGTATGGATTGAATGCTTTCAGAACATCGTCAGGTGGACGATGAGCATTCTAAGAGATAGGTCCTATAAAGATAATCGTAGCCTCAAGCCTCATCAACCGGGAATGGCTAAAATAGGGGAGGTGCAGCAAGGCTTCGTGGGTAGCCCCCGCTTGAGAGTGAGATTTACCCCTGTCTAGAGGTCTCTTTATATTCGGTTGTGTGGGCAGTTGGTTGCAAACAACTGCGGGGTTGTCTTGTTCGGGACTATTCAGTAAGGAATGGTTTCGGCCTTGTGTTTTAGGGGAGCGGGCGTACTCCTTGGTACGGTGATCTAGGCCACGTACTGTGACGGGCGGTACCCTAGTAGCCCTGCCATTGTATGGAATCCAAAATCCCAATAAGTGCCAACGGTTTTGATTGTATTACCCACTTTTGTGGCTAGTAGCTGGAATTTAATAGATGTAACAATTTCGGCTATTTCATATTTACTTGAAAACCCTAGACACTATTATAATATCATCAGATTTCCTATCAGTTGTTTTGGTTAGCGTAAGGTAAAAAAATTCCATGTTTATGTGTGGGAAGTCTTATGTGATATCTTCTTTTTCAAAAGGTTTTTCAAAGTTAAGCAACCTTAACCTGTTACTCACACCAGACCCATGTCTGACCCGGAGTTTATCTTTGTGTTCTTAAACTCTTGGGTACTCAAATTTTTACGAGTAGTCAATGGATTCTGGTTAGCTTTGACGATTTATGGAGGAGCAATGGAGTAGGAGGCTTCGGCGTTAGATATATAATTCCGCTGTGTGTACTTTGAGTTGGTATCTTTTGATTGATTTGTATTGAGTTGTATATACTAGACAGGTGTTATAACTATCTAGTATGTGTTGTATATGCTGTGTATCTCTGATAAATATTGTATATTGTGTAAATATTATGTTCTTAATATAATTTATTCGTTCCGCTGTTGAGATGATGTTGTTGTTTCTTCTTTCTCTTCTTTCTTTTCTCTTTCTATCCCTTTCTTTCTTAATTCATGATGCGTCTTTCTGGGTAGCAGAAGATGGGTCATGACGGTTGGTATCAGAGCGCTAGGTTGAGTGAATACCTAGGCTTTGGAGTGTTTTCTTTCTTGAGAGAGTGTATTTGTAATTTTTAAATATATTTATATATATTTATTTACTTCTACCTATTTGTTGGGTTACCCGTATAGGTTTTCCAATATAGGTTATAAAGGTACATTAGGTAGTGGTGTGTGTAACATGAATACTACCATTGGCTGGAGTTTGAATGTTTGAGGTTGGAAGTGTATTTGTCGAGACTGTGGACCTAATACCGTCTCGAGTGAGATTTGTAGGGGTGTAATAACTTCATTGTTCTCTGAAGGCAACCTGCTAAGGTTCGGGGTATATCTTTGAAGTTGAATGAGTAGAATTTGGATCTTGATTGATCGTGAAGGATAATTTTGGTGGATTGAGTTTGGTCCAGTTTGTTTCTTGAGACATCAGCAAGGATTAAGCTAAGCAGGTAGGAGGTTGGCAGCTCGTGATCATCCAAAGAGCTTTGTGAATCTAAAGTCGAAGATCTGATTTTGGATAAGTTTTCTCAGTTTTTAGGAGCTATAAATTTTGGTAAGGTTGGGTAAGCTAGCTCCGAGATGTTTTGGATTTCTTCTGTGTTCTGTTTTGGATAAGTGTTGGTTTTCTGGATTGAATTGCCAGTTTGGATAACTGGAATTCGATATGTTTCACGTACCTCTGAGAGAGTACGTATATGATCTATTTCTGGTTTTGGAATCGGCTGTTCAAGGAGATTTGGCTATTGAGTCAGACTTGTCCATAGTCTGATATCTTGTTCAGTTGTAGATCTAGATGAGTAATAGCTTAGTAGTGTTGATTGTTTGGATTCTGAAGAGTGAGTATCCCGGTTTATACATAGGGAACTCGAGAAAATTCTATTCAGAATTTTTGTCTGGGTAGTTAATTTTGTTTAATTGGATGAATTGATTGCTATGGTTGTTAGCATATGTTTGATATATGTTTGTGTTTTAAAATTTAAAATCTAAATAGATTATTAAATTACCTTTGTTTAAAATTTCAGGGACGAAATTCTTTTAAGGGGGAAGGAATGTAATATCTCGGAATTTTTGGCAATATCAGTTTAATAATCTTTATATAAAATTAAATTGATTTGATAATATTGATCAATAAAATATGAATTGGTTTAATAATCTGAATTGAATAAATATTTAATTTGAGATTTTACCTTTTAAAACCTAAATAAATGTTTCTATTTATAATGTATATATATTTGTATATATATATTATGGATAATCTTTGAACGGGAATTTAATAAATAAATGAAAGTTTGTTTTATTCCTTTTTAAATATTACTTGATATAAATGTGATTTGAAAACTTTATATATAAGTTTAAATTACAATATGATATGATCTTAATTCATTTGATAAAAGTGATTTATAATCTCTTTATAAATCATTTAAAATTATTAATTTTGTTATTTTCAAGCCATATTAATAATGTTTTATTTTTCCATATAAATATGAAAAGAATTAAAATAAGAAAATGAAATTATCATTTTAAATTGAGTAAGATGATTTTAATATGGATTTCAAAAGTTAAATTTGAATTTGGGATTGATTTTTAAATTCAAGATAATATATTCTTAAAAATATTTGAATAAGTTTTAGTTTATAATTTGTTTTATTTACATTTTCTTTAAACAAGAAATTTACATAAGTATAAATGAATTAAAGAAAAACATTTATAAACATTTAAAAATATAACTAAATTAAATAAAAGACAAGTGTTAACAAGTTAGAAATTTAAATAACATGTGTAAATGTAAGAACTAAATTATATGACAAGTGTCATTTGTATTTTTATCTTTTTATTTTATTTTTATTAAAATAATTTCAGCCCTTAAAGCATTTTCACTTTCCCCTCATTCTCTTTTTCAAACCAAAAGCTAGATGAATCAAAGAAGAAAAATCTGAAACTAAAAATTCCCTTACAAGAAAATCTAAAATTTCACTCCTCAAATCTATAATTGCAAACCCAAAAAAAATTGAGATAAATTTCTGCATAAATCAGATGTTTGCATTTTTCAAAAAAAACTGTAGATCAACCCTGCATTTCTTCCTCTGAAAAAAATCTGTAAATTAATAAACTCTGAAACCAATTCCAATTTCATGCAACAACCTTGTAATCTCATTGCCATTTGCAAATATCAAATCTTCAGCCTCAATACATTCCTCCACTTCAAAAACAAACCTGCAATTCAATTCCTGCTAAAATAAAATGTTTGCATTTTCAAAAACCCAAAGAAATTAACCTGCATTTTCTTCAATTCTGCAAACCTGTAGTTCAGTTTTTTTTTTTATAAAAAAAAGCAAGCCTGCATTTCTCTGGAATTGAACATCAGCAGGCAAGCATTTTCAAACCTGTATTTCTTCCTCCGAAAAATAATCAACATTGGAATTAAAGGCCTGCACGCATGTAATTTTGGTGTAGGAGCTTAAGTATTTCTGTTGCAACAGCATTTCATAAATCAAGAACAAAGGAGCAAATTCAATTTAAAAAAAGTCAAGCTTTCAATGGTGCTCTGTTCTTCTGAGTATCAAGTGAGTAACATTTTTTTTAAATTTAGGGAAAATCTGGTCTTTAAATCATGTTTTAAATAAGTTGTATTTGAATACTTGTTGACAACTCCTGTGCAATTGTGATGTGAGTTACATGAATACTTTGAAATGCCTGAAGAACATTTCTGTTCTAAAATTCAAGTCTGGATTCATCTTAAAACATTCTTCTTTGTCTATTAATACTTAGAACATAGGATTTAGGTAAATATTGTTTGTTTAGGCTATGAACTAAATTATAAAAATTTGCTTAACTTAAATAGAAACTGTAATTTACTCAGGAAATCAAGTTTATAGGTAAAAATCAGGTCACTGTTAAAATTCAAACCTGTTAGTTTAGGAATTCAGATATACATGTCAAATCCTTAGACAAATTCATGATTTTTAAGAATAAAATCATAAGTTCTAAACTGGGTTTGACCGTGCAAATGGGAGTTGATCAGAATTGGGTTTTGAGGGTGTCTCTGGTGATTTAAGTGGAAATGGTGGTTGTGCTTTTGTATGAAGGGATATGGGTGACCAGTGAATCAAGGAAAAATAGTTGAATGGTGATCAAATTGATATGGAGACAACGGTGTTCGAATTTGTTCTTTAACCCTAGTTTTATGAATAGTTAGAAATTCGATCATCATTACCTCTAGGATTGTTCGAGTATGAAGCTGTTTTGGGGAAGTATAGTTGGGACTATGACAAGGTTGTGGCCGAAGTTTCGACCCAAACGATGGTCGGAGGGAGGAGGACTCGCCGTTGACAGGTTTTGGGGTTTGGGTTTGCACTCTGTTTGCAGGTTTGTGAAGAGAGGCTGGTTTTGATTTTCAGGTGAATGGGATTGTTTTGATGATTGTGTTGATGAGTGGAGTTGTATTCTAGTATATTGACGCTGCCGGAGTTGGCTGGAGGAGGTCAGAGCCACCGTGCATGTGCATGGTGCTCATAGTTCTGATGATCAGAAAATGTTGGGTGTTGTTAAGTTTGGGAAGTGCAGATTTTACTCGAGTAAGTACTCGAGTCAATTAAGGGTTTGCCCGAAGATTGATGGTTCATGACTCGAAGTAAAAGAGTGTTGAGCTCGGGTAGTTTATATAGTTGCAGGTTTTGTTTTCTGTAACCTGACTGTTTCAGGTTTTAAAATTTTTAAACTAAATTTAAAATGAAAATAGCAGAGCAAGATTTGAATTAAGAATTGAAGCAAGTTTAAATTTTGAATTCAAATGAATTTGAATTTCAGTTTTCAAATAAATAATGTGTGCAGAAATGAAATATTTAAATGATAAACCTGTACAGTATTTTATAAAGTAATTTATAAATCTGGAAATGAAATTTAAAAACAAGATTTAAAATTTAAGTTAAAATCTGGATTTGAAATCCTGAATTCGAATTGGAATCTGAATCTAAAGTTTCAATAGGAAATAAGTTGATAAATTCAAATTTTATAATCAGGTTTTAATATTTTAGTATTTATAACCTGTGTTTTTATAAATCTAAAATGAAATTTAAAACAGGATTTTAAATTTAAAATTTTGAATTTGAATCTGAAGCATGATTTGAATTCTAGTTTGAAATGAAATAAGATTTTGAATTTAAATGTTTCAAAATCACTTGAATATATTTAAAGTATAATTTAAATTTATTTAAATTGATTATGGGTTAAACTATTTATAAAATACCTTAAGTAATTCTTTAATATGAAATAAAAAAGGTGTTAAATAACTGAATTTTGTTTAAATTTGATTTCATTTTAATTTAAATTTAAAATAGAATTTAGAGAAAATCTAAAGGCAAATTATTTTTAAATTACCTTGATAATGATAATTAAATCATTAATGAGATTAATGAGAACTTAATGATTTATTAATTGATCAAGGTAATTAAGTTTTGTAATTAATTAATTTAATTAATTAGGGTTAATTAATTAAGGGTTTTATTTAATTAATTAAAGGATTAAGTAAGTTAATTAACTTGATTAAATTGTAATTAAGAAATCAATCAATTAAATAAGATTTGATTCAATTTAATTAATGATTTGAATTTATTAATAAAGTAATTAAAAATGATTTAAGATTTAATTACCACTTGATTAACTGAATAATTAAAGGTTAATTAATGAATTTTATAGATGATTAAAATATTGATTAATCTCAGTTAATTACTTGAGAAAAGTAATTAAAGTTTTGTTATTGGTTAATGAAGGTCATTAACTTAATATTATTTTATAATTAATTAATGCAATTAATTTTAATGATTAATTGGATTAATTAATTCATAGATAATCATTTGAGACTTGTTTAAGTGTAATTACTTAATTAAAGTAATTAAGAAAATTTATTATTGATTGTAATTAATTAAGTTATTTTTGATTAATTAAGTTAATTAATTAAGTTTAATTAATTTAATTTAATCACTGGTTGATTTGAGAAGTAATTACCAATGTAATTAAAAATGGATAATTACTTAGTGAAGTAATTAGGAAGATAAATTACTTAATGTAATTGAATTGAAAGATACTTGGATGTTGGAGGAGTCTTGGAATGCAATTACTTTGTGTGACTAATATGCAATTAGTATGTTGATTAATTACTTAGGGAAGTAATTAATAATAAATTACCTAGTATAATTAATTAAGGGTTTTGATAATTGAGTTATTTGAAGAAAATAAATAGATGTAATTAATTTAATTAATTACTTAATGTGATTGATTAAGAGTGATTAATAAATATGGATAATTGAAAATTAATTTAATAAGGTAATTATAAATAAAATAAATTAGGATCATTAATTTAAATGATTAATGATATAATTAAGGATTGATTAATAAGAACAATTAATCAATGAAGGAATTAATGTAATTAATTAAGGATTAATGTAATTAATTATAATTAATTAATTAATAAAGTAATTACATGTTAATTACTGAATTTGGTTTAGGATAATTAATTTGTGAAATTAATTAGAGGTTGATTACTTGAATGTAATTGAGGGTAATTAATTAATTGATTTGTTTATAATTGATTAAGGAATATGTAAGCAAGATTTACATGGATGAGTAATTAATTTAATTTTAAATTAATTGAGGAAGAAGTAATTAATTTAATTCATTTTAAATTAATTATAGGATGGTGATTTATAAGTCATTGCTTATGAATGTTGATTGTTACTGATTACCCTGAATGATTGAGATCTCAGATATGAGATATATGATGTTTCGTGATTTGAATGCAATGGTTGCATTGAGCTAATGATATGAATTATCTGTTTGGAATGATAATATGGATTATCTGTTGTGATGATAATGTTAATTTTCTATTGTTATGTTAAGAATTATCTATCTGTGTGTACATAGATAATATTGAATTGAATTGTTTTAAACTTTAAAACAACTTGGACCTAAAAGACACGCTTTGGATTTCGATGAGACCGGGATCGGGTTTCCATATTTGGATATCCGAAAACCACATCGATCCAAATTATTGTTAGGTCGTGTATACAAGTGGAGCAAGTGAAGACTCGAGGTGTAAGAACTATACGTCAGTATAACTCTATGGGTGATTCCGTAATGAGTTTGACGGAATAGTACTTATAGGTTCGAGATTGTGATTTAGAGTGCAAGGGCTATGGTCATTGACTCTGAGGGTGATTCCAATATGAGTGCAATGAGATAGTGCCTTCGGTTTCGTTCGAACCCAGAACGAACTTGTATGGATTGAATGCTTTCATAACATCGTCAGGTGGACGATGAGCATTCTAAGAAATATGTCCTATAAAGGTAATCGTAGCGTCAAGCCTCATCAACCAGGAATGGCTAAAACAGGGGAGGTGCAGCAAGGCTTCGTGGGTAGCCCCCACTTGAGAGTGAGATTTACCCCTGTCTAGAGGTCCCTTTATATTCGGCTGTGTGGGCAGTTGGTTGCAAACAATTGCGGGGTTGTCTTGTTTGGGACTATTCAGTAAGGAATGGTTCCGGCCTTGTGTTGCAGGGGAGCGGGCGTACTCCTCGGTACGGTGATCTAGGCCATGTACTGTGACGGGCGGTACCCCAGTAGCCCTGCCATTGTATGGAATCCAAAATCCAATAAGTGCCAACGGTTTTGATTGTATTACCCACTGTTGTGGCTAGTAGCTGGAATTTAATAGATGTAACAATTTCGGCTATTTCATATTTACTTGAAAACCCTAGACACTATTATAATATCATCAGATTTCCTATCAAATGTTTTGGTTAGCATAAGGTAAAAAAATTTCCATGTTTATGTGTGGGAAGTCTTAGGTGGTACCTTCCTTTTCAAAAGGTTTTTCAAAGTTAAGCAACCTTAACCTGTTACTCACACCAGACCCATGTCTGACCCGGAGTTTATCTTTGTTTTCTTAAACTCTTGGGCACTCAAATTTTTACGAGTAGTCAAGGGATTCAGGTTAGCTTTGATGATTTATGGAGGAGCAATGGAGCAGGAGGCTTCGGCGTTAGATATATAGTTCCGCTGTGTTTACTCTGAGTTGGTATCTTTTGATTGAGTTGTATTGAGTTGTAAATACTAGACAGGTGTTATAACTGTCTAGTATGTGTTGTATATGCTGTGTATCTCTGATAAATATTGTATATTGTGTAAATACTTATGTTCTTAATATAATTTATTCGTTCCGCTGTTGAGATTCTGTTGTTGTTTCTTCTTTCTCTTCTTTCTTTTCTCTTTCCATCCCTTTCTTTCTTAATTCATGATGCGTCTTTCTGGGTAGCGGAAGACGGGTCATGACATATCCATTTCAAATTGGTTAAAATATAAATTTATTCACTTTCTATTAATTCATAGAATTTTATTTACTGCTGTTTACGTCGACAACAAATTTTCCATGAAAATTCGCCGATATTCATTTAATAAAATGACCACTTAAACTTATAGCTATTTTAAATTGATTCCAAATCAATTATATTTAATTTTCTCCCATTTCAAATTTTCTCCCAATCAATTCACTTGCATTCGATTCATATCCACATTTATTATATTCAACCACATTGCTATTTCAACCCAATTCCATTTTATTCGTCCACATTTCCAATTATATTTAATTCGCTTATAATTAAGTTGAATTTTACTTATAACTCAAGTTCCATTTCCAATATTCACTTTTAATCCACAATCTAATTTATTCAACCAAGTTAAGTTCCATTTTTTATTCAATATCTGATTTTTATTTCAAGAATTAATCCATTTAATTTACTTAAGTTAAAATTTATTTTATAATTCAAGTTTGGATTTTTATTTCTTCACTTTAAATATCACACCATTTTTATTTTGGTTGTTCTGTTCCATTTTTCCAACTTAATGAGTGACATAACTTACTTTTCACATTCCCATCTATTTTATTTTTAATTTATACAATTTAATCAAGTAAGAATTCAATCCCGATTTCAAAAAATTTCAACACTTCCTTTATTATATTTATTTATTCCATTCGCATTCATATGCTTTTATATTTAGTTAACTTCATTACATTCTATTAATTTCATTCCATTTATAATAATCACTTCATTTATTGATTTCCTTTGACTTTGCATAAGTTAATTCCCATTTCATTAATGCTCCACATTAATTCAATTTAACCCAGTCAATTAAATTTCTAAAATTTAGTCCATTCTACTTAACTTATGTTGAATTCCATTTAATCTCATATCTCAACTATTGATTTTCCTTTCCTATTAATGCATATTTCAAATTATAAGTTCGAAAACTCATTTTCTTCTGGTTTCACAAAGCATATAGTTGAGAAATTTCATAATTTAAACAATCGGTTTTTTTCAAAACACTTTGAAATCATACACACACACACCCTCTTCGTATATCAATTTCACTCCAGAACTTAAAACAAGTTTGGTTTCGTCCCAGAACAATCCCCTCTAGAATTTTTAAATCAACCTATCCTTACCAAAAACAAATTCCATTTTGAAATCTCTAACCAAAACTTGTTTCTCTCAAAACAATCTAAAAACAACAACCATGGTAGCAATCCATCACTTAGAAACTCGAAAATGAACACCGATGATGACATGATCATCATTTGAATTATTTTCCAGCGACTATAGTGAGTTTAGTGCTATGTCAATTCCAAAATTGGAAATAATTTCAATTCAAAAATATTCCAAATATTCATTTCAAAATTCTTTGGAAAACATTTCCCAAAATCTATGGGATTAAATTTTCAAATACTGGCTTGAATCTATTTTTAGTTTTTAACTCATTTGTGTGAATCATATTTATACAATTCTATTTGGTTTTTATAAACCATTTCCAATTTTATGATCTTGTTTTGATTATATACTAATATCAACCAAACATATCAATATACTATAATAATTTTCAAAAAATTATTTCCTTTATATCAAAATATAATTTGGGAAAAATTATCTCATTTACCTACTTCAAAATAATATTGTGTCGGTTTAACTAGTTCAAGTGTTTAAAAACTCCTATCGATTTAGTGGCATCCCACTACTCAACCAAAATTTAAATGCCACTCAACAGATAAATCAACACAGTACAAAATAATTTATTTTCACTAACAATATAAGCTCATATATATAATACACACAACTCATTCTAGGGTGTTGCTGACCCTATCTTGAATGAGTAATCCCCACCAAAGCAAGGGTTCTCACTTAACCTTCAGCTCCGATACCAACTGTAATGAACCAGGACTTCTGACCCTCGAAAATCGACATCTATATGTTCACCGATAACAGCTGAATACTCAAGTGCCAGAAACACCGATTGCTTGAGGTGAAGGAGAAAAGCTAGAAGAAGTAACAGAAAATATCAACACAAAATCTTACAATCGCAAGAAACAAAATACAATATATAATGACAGATTTTAAATGCAAGAACTGTACTATTAATATACAAACCATTATCAGAGTACAATAGACAACAACCAATCTGGATAGTTTAATAACTTGTCCTCACATAGAGGAAATATAAATCAAGTATGGGAATGCGTCTTCATCATCCAGCTCATCTCCCGAGCTCTATACCATCCTACCCTGCATCTGTAATACTTGGTCTGATCTGAGCATTATAATGAAATAACACTCGAGTCAGTCTGGAAACCCAGCGGGAGAAAACACGCTCAATTTGAATTATTACAGTTATTAAAATCCATTGAACATAAAGGTATCTCGTTAGACCACATCATGCATAAACACGATGGGTTTCCCCTTATGATAACCAAATTATATGATATTATAATAACATCTATAGGAAGTAAACTTGAAAATAGCTAAAATGCTTGTATCTCATGCTTCAGCATAGTGGGGCACAATCAAAATCATACGGCGCTTATTGGAGAATGGATTCCATACAATGACTAGGCTATTGGGGTACCCCTCGTCACAGTACATCTCTAGAAAAATGTACCGAGGACATCGCTGGGATCCCATACCACAAAAGACCGGCCTACCCCTGACCTGGATAGTGCCGCATATGTTATCACCTCGGATGTTCCCACCCTTAAATCGAGCGCTCACCTTTCCATGCACAACCATATCCATAATTTTAATATATCAAAGGGTATATAGAAAGGTGATAACATACCCTAATTGGATACGACCATTTAGCCTTGCTGCATCTTCCCCGTTTTAGTCATTCCCGATTGATGAGGCTTGGGGCTACATTTACCTTTCAAGAACAATTCCACTTAGAATACTCATCGTCCTCAAATAGCGATGTTCTGATAACATTTGTCCATACAAGTTGTTCTGGGTCTAGACAAACCTAGTCATCGTCTTCACCATCTTCATAATATCGCCATTCGCAACGTTCAAACTGGATTGAAGTGATTTTCGGATAATTAAACCCGATCCCGGCCTCTTCGAAACGATTAGCGAATTTGGTCAAAACTGATAGTCGGTTATTTAACTCTCAATAAACATCCATACACAAACATCGGGCCTTATTATAAATTCTCCAAAATTTATTTTCGAAATATCTTTATAAGATATATATTTAAATCGCTTCCAATATTCCAAAAAATTGAGACAACACAAATACTTTTACCTATATTGGGGTATTTCAAACCATCTCTTATTTCAACTATTGGAAAAAATTCCATTTATTTTTCTTTTCTAAAAATCCTTCATAATTTATATTGTAAAATACTTAACTCGTCTATAGCGAATTCTTTAAGTTTCGGGATTCCTTGATTTATTCCCCTTAATATTTTTCAAAGTCAAATAAACTTGCCTATAATTCCATTTACCATTTCTAACTTCTTTTATGAATCCTAATTTATTTTCCGAAGTTCACTTTTATTTAAATACTTCAAAAAATTTCTTACATTTCCTAAATTCCATGTTGAGAATTTCTCTTACAAACCCCATCTACAGAATAAATCCCATTTCCAAACTTCGAGAAGATTTATAAATAAATTTAAATCATTACAAAACTCTCTATGTATAAATATATATAAAATAAGT
This sequence comes from Allium cepa, assembly GCA_030765085.1. NCBI lineage: Eukaryota > Viridiplantae > Streptophyta > Magnoliopsida > Asparagales > Amaryllidaceae > Allium > Allium cepa. The sequence goes on from CM060937.1 coordinate 593,687,422, forward strand.
ATTTGAAGAATGATAATTTATTTTTGAAACATGTTCAAGTAATTATGAAACACGTTTTATAAACATCAATAGCTCATTATTAGATAAACAAATCGATTTACAAAGCCGATTATAAAAAAATAAGAATTTAATTTCAACTAATATTATATATTTAAAAAAATGCACCTCCGAAGTATTTCAATACTAACTAGTTTAAAATTACATAGTTAAATAAATAAAATTTCCCTTTGTAAATCAAAACTTAACTTCTTAATAAAATATATTTTCAAAATCCCAATACCAATTCAATTTATAAATCAATTTCGATTTACAACACACCGATCCCATTTCGATTCTCTAACCATCCTCACTTTTAAAAATTGAATTCACTATTTTTTCAAAAATCTATTTTTCATATCTCGATATAAATTCCCAATCTGAAATTATATTCCAATGTATCAATTAATTTTCATTTTTCTTGTTTATAAACATCATTTATAAATTTATAACTCCTTTAAGTTTCACTTGTTTATAAGACTAATCCCATTTATAAATTCTCATTTTATAAATCCATTTCTTAATAAATTCATAATATTTCACAGATCTATTTACAAATATCAATTTCAACTCCTTTCCATATTTTCTAGAAATATCGTTTAAAAATCCATCGTTTAAAAATCCTGTATATAAATTATTTTAAAATCTCTATTAAAAAATATTTTTACAAATAGTTAAATACAACCCAAATTAATTATTATTTTTATTCAAACCAATTTGTTAAAAATTATCAAAATTTCAATACAAATATTTATATTCAAAATCTACTTTTAAATCCTTTCAAATTCCCAAAATAATATTTACGTTATTTAAAGTACCGAAAGTTAGGTCAGTTCTACTATAGCATCCAATAATTCACATCACAACAATAATTTATAATAGATTATTCTAACACATCATATATTATTATATTTGAAAAACAATCAATATAAATTTGAGGAATCTGGTTGGATCTCTCCAACCTATTTTCCTGCATCCACTGATATTAATACAACATAAAAATACCAATTCCACTTCGAGGGAGACATCACAGTAAATGGGGTCATCCGCTATTATGCGGGGTGCATAGGGTAGCATCCACTCCAATGGTGGGTATATATCCCACTACTAATATATACTACTATATATATAACATCCAACTGATAATAATAATTATCAATCCATCCAATCAATCAATAAATGATTTTTAATACCTAAATTAAACACTAGCAATTCAGATGAGTGAGACTTACACACCAAGATTTTTAATTTATCGAACATCCAGATTTTAATTTTCCTAAAATCCCAGCTTGTATATTTCTCAACCACGAATCCAAACTCGTCTTGTTTTCATGATTTTTGGACCTCATATAAATTATTTATAAAATTTATTAACATTCTAATTTATATATCCTAATCGCTAATATTAATTACAACAAAATTTCTTAATTAACTAAGCTAAAAACTATCGTTACCTCCATCTCACTCATGACTAAAACTAGCATCACGCGCGACATCGTTCGCCTCTTCCCATGCCATGCCACCACAGCTCTGTTTTCAATTCATCGCGTATGATCCTGAGCCACTTCGCCATCGAGCGGAGTTCGCCTGAACCCTTGCCATTGATCATTATCCTCCCTCTAGCACCCACTGCCGCCCTGGACTTGTCCACCCATCATCGGTTCAACGTCCCACTGCCTCCTTGTGATCCTCCAGTCGCGATCCCTCTATGCAAACGCAACTCCAAACCTTTACTTTAAATCGCGACTCACATTGCCTCCAATATCGCCACCAATAGATGCCGCCCCCCTTTACCCATATGCCCACACGCGATTCATATTTTTTTAATCGAACAACTTTCGATTTTTCCCCTTTTTTCAACTGACTCGATTATGAAAAGGAGGAGGGGAAAGTCGTATGTGATTTTTAAAAGAGAGAGCGGTGTGTTTGGGAAGGAAAGGGATGGCGTATTGGAGAAGGTTTGACTTCGTTTTGATTTTTTTTAATATTCCAAATATTTCGAATCACGTATCTCGAAATTCGAACCCCTATTCAGGTGTGTCACCTGGTGTTTCCAATGTTATACTGCTATTCAGAACTCAATAAAATAAGTTTCAAGCTCCAGTTCTATTGTATGGAGAAGAGAGCTTTTTAAATCGACCATTTAAGTTAAACTAAATTATTACAAGGTGTTTTCAGATCATGCGACCAAACAGTGAATCCAAATGCCACGAAATTTGTTATATGATAATAATACACTATTACGGATTCAATGAAACTGGTTTCATCAAATTTCGAGACTATGACTCGGATCACTATTTAATTGCGTCTATTAAATCGACGATTTTAAAAATTTGCGAAATCACTTGAAATTTCAGTTTTAAAATCTTATTAATTAAATTTTATTTCCAAATTCAATATATAAACCATTTAAATATCCCAAATCAAACGTTGAAAAATCCAAGTCGTTACAGAAACGAGTCGCGTTGGATACGTATTGACGTCGTCTACGACATGGAATTGAAGTGGTATTTATTTGAAGCTGAAATATTTTCGGTTCCAAATAAAGATGAGTGTTTTTAAATGCTCATAAAGACAAAAATATTTTTATTTTCATTAAACTGATAATATGAAGTAATTTAATTTTATTGGTTGTTGGTTGGTAATTTAATTAACAGTAAAATTGAAATATTGATTTGAACTGACAGAAATTTAAATTAAGAGTTAAATTTAATTGGAATTAAATTTCTAATTAAACTCTTGATTATTGATAATTAGTTAATTGTTGTGATATATTGACTATTTTGGAATGTTGATTGTGATGGATGCTATTGGTTTATATTTTGGATAATTTGGATGTTTATTTCTTTTTACATATTCCTCTTATCACCTTGTATATTATTTGAGAGTATATAAATTGTTATTTGAATTATCTTGAATAAATTAAGAAATAGGATGAATTCGTGAATACCTATGAAACTTGGATTCAGATTGAAATGATATATATCCATCCTTGAAATTAAATAACCGATCTCTTAGCCATAAGACAGAAAATTATAGATGGACACAAGATTGGTTAAATTAAATGATTTTAAAATCTTGGTTTTGAATTTATTCTAATGATTTCATTTTATAAAAATAAAATTGAATTAGAATATGGAAATTGAATTAATTTCGAATCGAGTTTTTGAAATGTTGAAATTAAAATTAGTTAAACGAGATGGTTTAAGAATTGAATTTGAAAGTTAAAATTATAATTGGAATACGATTTAAATTATGGAAATTGATTTGTTTACAGGATTTGAACTTTTATTTGAACTTTGAAATAAATCCAAGTAAAAGTAATTTAAATGGATATTTCAAAATTTGAGCTCGGAATTGAATTATTTAGAAGATTTGAATCTAAATTCGAAAATTGAATTTTAATTTGAATTAATATTTAAATTGATATTTTGAAACTGAACTCAACTTTTTATGAGTTGAAATTGAAATGTAAACCACTGAATCTAATAGCTGAATTGAAATTGAAATTAATCTGGGATTGAAATTGAAATGGATTTGAGTTGGTATCAAAATTTATTCGATTTGAATTGAATTGAGACTGAAAATGATTTGAACTGGAATAATTGAAATTGAATCAGTTTGTTTAGAATTTGGACTTGGATCCAGATTTGTTGAATGGAAAGAGATAGTTCAAAATAAATTAAATTATTTTGATATAAAATGTTTAATTTTTTTATATTTTTAAACATTTGAATTATTTTGATTTTCTAAACTATTTTACTATAAAAACCTTTTCCAATACTCAAAGTATTTTAACTATTTAAACTATTCTAACTTTGTTAAACTATGTAAAACTATTCAAACTATTTTAGAAACTACAAATTGGTAAAAGTGGAATGTTATGTTTATGTAACACCCTGCATTTTTTGATAATTAAATAATCTATGTTGAACAATGAAAATAAGATTTTGGAATTGTCAGAATATGGCCTCGAAATTATACCATTATATTCGTGGCGATTTTTTGACCAATTTTCATATATAACTTGTAAAAATCCGAGTCAATACGACGGAGTTATGAGAGAAACGAAAAATAGGAAATAATCGAAAATAGAAAAGAGAAAAATGAAACGTATATATGTTGACCCATAGGTCGACCAAGAACCTCCATATATCGACCACCAGGTCGACTCGAAGAAAGCAAAGGTCAACTATAGGGTCGACCCACGCTGCTACCTAGATGCAATTTCATCCAAGTACGAGCCGAGCGAAGTAAAATTGATTTTTACACGATCTGAGCCATACGTTGGTTCATCCAATGGCTTCAAATGATTCTGCTATGTGGTGGCTTCAAATTCAATCCAAGAATCCAACGGTCTGATATCCCTAAACTCCATTATAAATAAAACACTAGGCCCAGCTATTTTCTTACAGTCAGATTTTCTCGCAATTGGGTTCACTGCCTGAGACCGAACCTTAAAAAGAAAATATTTCTAGGAGGAAGATCTTCTCAATAATAATATTTGACACCTAAGAAGGAGATCCCGAAAGACCATGGAGCCATGCTAAGAATAAGCAAAGCTAAGGACGACAGGTGAGTGGATTTAATTATACATCTTTTACGTTTATGACATATTATCGTTAGATCCCTATTAAATAATTTTATTCAGTATTTATTTCAGTAATTAATTCTATTAATTAGTTATGTTAAGACTGTAAGTTGTATATGAGAGCTTATATGTAATTATTATTTATATGAAAAATAGTAATCAAGTTAAATATGAATAATATCAGGCTTGATAGTTAGAGAAAGGCATAAGACTAAAATAAGAAATTTACAGTTATTTACATCTATTTTAAAAGTTGAAATTTAGCCTGTAAATGATAGCTTCTTTATATTCCTTTATATGCGAATAAAATAGTAAAGAGAAGAATTAGCAAATACAGACTAAAATAGAAGAACACTAGGTTTACAGAAATTAGATATAAATAAGAAAAGCTGAAATAAAAAGAGAAATATAGAAATTTGTAGTGAATTATGCTAAAATTAATTAAACGTGAAAATTTAATAACTTATAGGGAAATAAGTGATAGATTAGTTGGTTGGCTTAGAAGAGAGAATACATGTCAATAGTTTAATATTTAAATGATAACGATAAATGTAATTTCAAGAATAAATGAAAGAAAAGGGGAATTAGTGTAAAATAGACACTACTGTATTTTGCACTACCCATTAAGTAAAGAAATAAAAAAGGAATATCTTGAATTACGGATTATTGTTTGTAGATTCATTTAGTATTAAAATATGGAAATGGATTTTTAGCACAGTTTTCATAACCAACCAAATAGAATAGAACTACATCCTAAAATATAAGAAAATAAAGTGAAGAACTAAAAGAAGTAAAGAAGAAATCAAGTTGATAATTAAGATAAGACTAGAAGCAATTAACAGAAATGTATCCATCTCTGCATTTACTGCTCAAATAATTGAATAAAAACAAAGCAGTTATTATGATAAGTAAATTTGTGACAATCGGACGTAGTCCCCAGCCAAAATTGTCGCATAATACAAGAGAATTATAGAGAAGTCGATATCATAATGAAAGTAACATGCTAGAATAGAAAAGAGACATTTGTGATTATATTTGTAATATAGGCTATAAACGAATATGGTAGTGACAATTGCAAGTAAAATTATAACATATATTATCAAGTAGAAAGAACAAAAAAGGCTTATTTTAAGACTTAAATTAAGTTAATAAGAAAATAGAGCAGAAATAATAGAAGGGGCTTATTTTAATAAACTTAGATCTTGTTTAAGTTAATAAGAAAGGTAATAGAAGTGGCCCCATACCAGCAGCATTCCCTTTCAGTCAGGAACTGATGGTCTCACAATAGTTTGGTGAGGCTGAGACAAGATTATGCTAATTAGGTTAAACAAGTAGCCAACAGAATAAGAAAAGTAACTAAATGAAAAATAAAAGAATAGACTTAGGGTCTAATAAAAGAGTAAGATGCGTTTGGAATAACCCAAAGGATGAAGAGCCTAACGAAGCAGTTCATCATAGATTCTAGCACAGAAGAAGCACGTCTAACTTAGTTACTTTGGGATAGAAGAAAGTATGAGACTTCAACGGGACATGAGGGTACTCGAGGATGGCCCTTTGGGGTAGGCATAGCAAAGCAGTCCCTCAAAGGCAGGTCTGTAGTTATTCCTTCAAGAGAGTATGCGTTGACTACTTTTTGTTAGTCAGAACCATTGTAGGTAGTCGAAAGGGGTTGATGTTTGGAGTAGGATATTCGTATGACACCGCTCTTGACTTGCGAGCAGGTTTTAGTGGGCATGACCCAAAAGGATATTCGCATGCAGATATTGGGCCCGCATCAAAACCAAGAAGCGAGATCGAGAAAGACTAGAGTTAAACCAAAAGACAAATGATTCTTTCACTATCGAAACATTGGACGAGGGGCGCAGCAAATTGGATGTTTAGATTGTTTCTAGTAGGGAACAACCACTTACTTCTTTAGATGTCTTTTGATTAGTTGAGGGGTGGCTACATGCAGCCTTAGCCACGACAAAAAAAGAGACAGACCAAGTAGAATATCTATGTTGTAGGCCTAACAAGGCAGTCCTTTATAGACTTAGAAAATGCCCGATCGAGTTCCGTACATGGTAGACCTTGTTAAGCTGGATTTAGGGAGTAGGCAGAATGATTACGTATAGTCCTTAAGGTACGAACTGGGTGGTAGATTTTGGTCTGAGCATTAGTATAGGCTAGTGTGGACACAGTTTCACATTTTTATAGTCGACGAGGGAACATCTGTATTATAGCCCTTACGAGGCATTCTTTTACATATGTAGTCACAGAATGCTATATGAGCAAGACAATGGAGTCCTTTGCGAGGAGGATACGGAGGGTACTATGGGTAGTACCTAAGACCGATGCGGTCTTTGGACATATAGCAACATATATATATATATATATATATCAATTATTATGTTTTAATCTACAAGGGAGTAGACGGGCACGATTCACACACAGAGGAGAGAGATTATAAACCCAGTGAACCTAATATAACAGTAAATGGAAATAAAACGCTATATGTAGAATTAAGCTTAGAAGTAATTAATTTATCCATTCACTAGAACTTTAGTTCTGACCCCTCCTCATAACATTCTACAGGTTAGGCCGATGGCAAAGACTTTCCAACTATGTGACACTTGTCTAGAAAGTGTTATTATATTGGTGAATATTTACTTCTATTATATTTTAGTAAGTTCTGCTTTGAGATGTTTATTTGAGCTTTGATATATTTGTCTTTTCCTATTTATAGGACACCAAATACCCAACTCGGGTGCCAATGAACTTGGATTTTAGTAGTTTTGTGAAAAATCCAAGAGTCACTGGAATTCGGTTTGTTGCATTTGGTATCAGAGCCTAGGTTTAGGATTCCTAGGTAGATATTGAGTGAACATATTTGTATTTTGAATAAAATATAACTATGTTATGTAGTAAAATCCAAATAGTCCCAATTATAGATTTTAACATATGGAAAGTCTATGGAAGTATATTTGTGCATAGTTTGCTAGTTGGATTTAGGATGACCTAAGTATGTTGAGCCCTATGTTATTACCAATTTATAGCGTACAGATAAGCCATGTTATGAGAGAAGATTGATATCTATATGTTATAGGAAGTAGGGAAATTCCATAGGGATAGTAGGGGGAATGTTTTTATTTTGGAAGGAGAAAGAGGTTTTAGTAAGAAGAAAATCCACTTTATATATAGCCCAATAAAACGAAACTTCTAAAATTGGAAAGTTGAAAAATATAACTGTTAATATATTTGAGGAATCAAATATTGGGTTTTTGAAAAAAAAAGTGGTATGAAATTTAAATTGATTTTTATATGATGTAAGCTTTGTTAAAAGTGAAATTCTTTTTGAAGAATTATAGAGCGAGTATAGCCTGGTAGTTTCTTTATAGGTAAACAAGGATTTTAAATATAAAAACCTAGAGTATGTTAAGTATCAGAAACGTAGATTACAACATTTATTGTTGTAATAGACGTTGTCGATAAAAATAAAGGAAGCATAGACTATGACACTATTGTTATAGTATGTGACTTCCAAAGTAAATGTTTTTACATAAGCATAGGAGATTTATTAATATTTATTTTAATTTTATCCATATATTAGTATTTTTGGGTTGTAGTAAAGGCGTTATACGCAACATCTATTTTGACCCAAATGAGTATTTGAGATAATTTCTAAAGTGGTTTGTATGTACACTTATTATTTAAATAAATGTATGAAATTTTTTTCTAGTTATGAAAATATTAAAGTAGTTATGAAAATGAGTTCTTTTGAAAAATAATGCAAGTTAAATTAATGAATTTAGTAGGAAATATCTTATGAAAGTGAATATAAAGTAAACATACTTTAATCTATTGGAATGAATGAATAATGATATAATTTTATATGAATCGAAAATAAAGAAGTTTTGTGCAAGTTATAAGGAATACACGAAAGTGATGCACAAGGTATGGAAAGCACCAAATTTTGTATATCCTATTTCGATAAAATATAAAATAAATTACTTTTAATTATACATAAACATGAAATCCTCCTTTAAAGGATTCATAGAAGGTTTTAGCACTAATGGTTTCTCATAAGAGAAAGTAATTCCAATACATTAAGGTATAAAACCATTAAGTGTAGTAAGTTCGAAACTCCTCTAAGGTTAGGTAACTGGAGGAGTAGAAAAGTTAAGGAATTTTTGATAAAATAATTGTTCTCATATACTCCAGTTTTAGTAAATTTAAAAATATGTGAAAAGAAGGTATTTTGAAAACATGTGAGGACATTTTTTTGTAATCAAGAAAATAATCTTTTAAGAACAAGCAAGACATGTTTTAAAGAAATATGGTCTAGTGAAAAAGTAAATAAGTTTTTGGAAAGATAAAATTTTAAGTAACCAAGTACTTTTAAATTTAACAGAAAATTCAAAATAACATTTTCAAAATCAGAGTTAATGTTTCAAAAATTTAGAAGCTTTAATTTTTGAAGCAAAATGATAAATACCAAACCAAAACAGATTTTAAATATGGAGTAGATAGGAATCATTTCCTAGGTGTAACTGGAAAAGTGTAAGGCTATAGTCGTAACTAATCCTAGTAGTAATAATCAAGGGAAAGTCTACTTGAACACAATTTGGTGACACAATTGGTGACCTAAGAGATTTCTACCATTAGATTGCCCCCCGAATTCCACCTCCCATGTAAAGACAAAAAGATTCGATGGTCCAGATCTTTTGTGTTTCCATTTGTGTCATAAATTTGTTTTCAAATAGCCAGCCCCAATAATCAAATTTCCCACAAGATGTATTGGACACTAGTGAAAATCTAGAAATGTTGCTTATGTGTGTAGACTAGAGAAGTATAGTGAAGTGATATTAGTAAGATAGTAAGACACACGTGGTTGGGAAAAGTAGACTTTAGTTGGGAAAAATGAAAGTGTTAAATCCTCTTTGGAGGCGACCGAACGACCTATAAAGTGTGAAGCGACCTAACATGGAAGAAGCTGAACGACCTAGGCAGTTAAGCGACCTAATGACATAAGCGATGGACCAACCTAGTAGCTAAGTGGATCTAACGACCTAACACAACAAGCATTACGACCCAATGACCTAATGGACCAACAGCGGGTTAACGACCTAAAGTATAAACGAGTTAACGACCTATGGGGTGCAGCGACCTAGCGACCTAATACTTAAATGACCTAGCGACCTAGTAGCTAAGCGACCTAGTCCCTTCCACTAAGTCGCTCGCGACCTAAGTAGGAACTTCTTTATGCAATATTTGGTAGGTCGCATCTCTCTCCCCTGCCATCCCTTAGGTCGTCCACGACCTAAATTATAGCCGACCTAACCACTAGGTCGCCCAACCTATTAACTCGCTCAGAAAGGACCAGGTGATACCCTGTTAAGTCGTAACCCTAGGTCGTTCCCGACCTATCCCTAGGTCGCCCCACGACCTACGACCTACGACCTATACCCAGGATTTTCCTATAAATACAACACTAGCTCCAACATTCAAGGGACTTTTTGGCTCACTTCCGGAGCGCCGATACTCTGATGTTCTCTCGACTCAAAGAGCATTCCAAGCACTCCAAACACCAAAGACGTTCCAACAAATTTCAAGAGGAAATCTAACACATTCAATATGAATTCGATGGATTCTCCTACATTGGAGTTTGAGCTACTTGTCTAAGTTTGTTGTAATCGGAGTTCATTGTAAAGAGTTGTACTTGAATCAACAATAAAGAACATTAAAGTGGACGTAAGCTTGACTATAAGCTGAACCACTATAAAAACTGTGTCTTCTACTGCTTTTCTATTATTTTCCGCTTATCTCTAATTTCCGTATTGACGGATGGTGCTTTCACATTTACTCTACATACACCGGGGTGTTAGCGTCTGATTTTTACGTTAACATTTTTGGTGCTTTCACTGAGAACCCAACTCAGGTTACTTTCATCATTTCTTCACGAAAGTTTGTGGAAAGGATCTCTCTCAAAACCAGAAGTCTATCCGAGATAATGGCTCCTGGAAGAAAACGCGGACCTGTTAGATCCAATGATCTTCGTGAAAATATTGTTACCTCTCCTCCATTGAGTCAAACAACTCCAACTGTTGGAGTTACACGGGCAGAACTATATGCTGTAATTTCTGGGCTATATCAGCAAATGGAAGCCCAAAACAATCTAGTGATGAAAAGGTTGAACGCTTTGCTCGGAGCTAACCGTCAACCGGTGAATAATGAGAAGAACTTCGCTGATAATGCTCGTGATGTTGAAGGAAGAGATGTTCCTCAAAGGGCAACTGGCCCGTCGAAGAGACACCTCCCCAAGCTGGAGGATCAGGACAACAGTAAACGCTCCATGAGCGATTGTCAAGGAAAACTTCCGAGAAAATGGCCGATGTCTGTCCTGTTGAACCCCTGAATGATGAGGAATATTTCTCTGGAATGGTTCGACAGATGATGAAAGGAATTATGCAAAGGGAAGAGGATGAAAACGAATTGGGGTTCGCTCCGAGCAAGACTCCGTTTACTGAAAGGATTTTGAATGCAGAATTTCCAAGGAAGTTTGTTCCTCCTACCATTCCGGCTTATAAGAGGACAAGCTACCCTAATGAATTCTTGTACAAGTATGATTGGCACATGACTGGTAGCAGAGCATCTGATGAGATCAACTGCCGGTATTTTCCGGTATACTTGGAGGGTGTAGCTCTACTTTGGTTCACAAAGCTGCCGGTCCGATCTATAGACCAGTTTTCTAATTTGACTCGAAAGTTTAAGGAACAATTCAGATTGTATGCTTCGAAGGCGAAAGATATAATGTCGCTATCCAGCTTTGAGCAGAATCCTGGAGAATCTATCAGATCATTCTTGAATCGCTTCAATATAGCTTTGGCTGAAGTAGACAACGTAGAACCGAGGATGATATTGACATACTTGATGAAGGCTATTGACAAGACAAGTGAGTTTGGGAAGTGGCTGAAAATGAAGGAACCAAATTCGCTTGACAAGTTTTATAAGCAAGATGATGAATTCATGCGCTTGGAAAGCCTTCAAGCACCAGTCAAGGTGGTATCGACAGAAGTTAGAAACAATAATGCTGCTATGAGTAAGAAAGAATTTGGCACTTAGAAAAGGGGAAACGATGGTGGGAAGAAGCAAGGAGATGCAAAGAAAAACCGTCCCTTCAAATTCACCCCCTTGAATGATACCCCAGAGAACAATTTCTTTGCGACCAAAGATGCTGTCGAATACCCCATACCGGCTAAGTTGAGGGTCGGGGGAAAGGCTGAGAAAAGTGGAAGATTCTGCCAGTTTCACAACCGACCCGGGATGATACTAATGAGTGTCGTCACCTGAAGGAGTTAATTGAGGAACTATTGAAAGAAAACAAACTTCAGCAGTATGTGAAAAGGAGTAAGAACGGCCCAACTTCATCAACACAAGGACAACTGGTTCCTGTTTATCATCCTAGCTCAAGTGAAAATGCAGCAGCTCATGAATCGGAGAGGCCCGTTATTAATGTGATTACGGGAGGACCTCACCCAGCAGGCCGAAGCTGGGGTGAGATGGAACGATATGCTCGTGCCTTGAAGTATTCGCCAGCAGAAGAGAGTGTTTTTGTGTTGGAAGATGCTGCACCTTTAAAGCAACAGAATTTTTTTAATGATGATATTGTCTTCAGAGTCAGAGATTCTATGGGCGTTGAAGCTGCTACCATAGATCCCCTGGTCATTTCTGCAGGCATTGGGCCGGCTATTGTGAGAAGAGTACTTGTTGATTGCGGTGCTTCTTGCAATATTCTTTTCCAAAAAACCTTCGATCAGATGAAGATCCCAATGGCTGATGTTCAAGCTTCATCACAAATGATTGTCGGGTTTACTGGGAAACCCAGGCAGCCGATTGGAACTATTGACCTGTTCGTAGAACTTGGAGAGGGGCAGAAAAAGGTAGTTCGAAAGCAAACTTTTGTAATTGTCGATGAATTTTCTGCTTGCAGTGCCTTCCTAGGTCGGCTAACTCTTGCAGCCTTTAAAGCAATTCTTGCCCCGTGGTGCCTTACCATGAAATTCCCCACAGATAATGGGGTCGATGTTATCAAAGGGGATCAGAATGCGGGACGGGAATGTTATTTGATAGAGTTGCGTGAAGCAAGGAAGAGAGAGATGGGAGAGGATGCGGCAGCCCCAGTCCGCATCAAAGAATCAACCTTGTAGCAATTACAGGGTGGACCCTGCACTGGCGAGTGTAGCGGAGCATGAAGAGAAATGGATCCCAGAAAAGCCAGTATAGGGGAGAATAGAGTGGTACTAGTGGAAGTAACGGTACCGGTACTTGTTGACCCAAAAGACCCGAACAAAGTGCTGAATGTGGGTTTGCAAATTAATGTAACAGTTCAGAATATCTTGATATCATTCTTGAAAGCAAATCTGGATGTATTTGCTTGGACTCATGCTGATATGTGTGGAATATCACCAGAAGTTGCAGTACATTCTTTTAATATTGATCCGAAGTTTACACCTGTAAAGCAGAAAAGAAGAACCCAGGGTATCGAGAGGTTAGCGGCATTGAAAGAGGAGGTGGATAGGCTCATGGAGAAAGGCTTTATCAAAGAATCTACTTATCCGAATTGGGTTTCAAATCCAGTACTGGTTAAGAAAGCTAACGGGAAGTGGAGAGTATGCATCGGCTTTTCAGATTTAAACAAGGCCTGCCCCAAAGACTGCTTTCCGTTACCCAGGATTGATCAGTTAGTGGATGGAACAGCGGGGCATGAATTGTTATCTTTTATGGATGCTTACTCCAGATATAACCAGATCATGATGCATGAGCCGGATCAAGAGGACACGAGCTTCATCACCGATGTTGGTCTTTACTGCTACAGATCATGCCCTTCGGACTGAAGAATGCAGGGGCAACTTACCAGAGACTTGTTAATGCAATGTTCAAACCACAGATTGGAAAGACTATGGAAGTTTACGTCGACGATATGTTGGTGAAATCAAAGAAAGCAGTGGACCATATGGATACTTGGCAGAGATGTTTGCAATTCTCCGAAAGTACGGAATGAAGCTTAATCCTTTGAAGTGTTCATTTGGAGTGGAGTCTGGAAAGTTCTTGGGTTTCATTATGAGCGCTAGGGGCGTTGAAGCTAATCCTTCTCAAATCACTGCTTTAAGAGAAGTAAAAGATCCTAGAACGAAGAAGCAATTGCAAAGTCTCAATGGAAAAGTCTCTGCCTTGATTCGGTTCATTTCAAAAGCTACTGATAAATGCATTCCATTCTTTGACACTCTGAAGAAAGGAAGGAAAAGCTTCGACTGGACTCCTAAATGTCAGAAATCTTTCGATGAGTTGATTCGTCATATGGAAACTCCTGCGATACTTTCTAAGCCCGACAGTGGTGAAGATCTTTTGGTATACTTGGCAGTCTCATCTCATGCTCTCAGTGCAGCATTGATACGGGAAGACGCAAAAATTCAGCTCCCGGTCTACTACATTAGAAAAAGATTCACTGGGGCAGAGATGAATTATTCGAAGTTATAAAATCTCGCCTATTGTCTACTGATTGGATCAAGAAAATTGAGGCCATATTTCCAAGCTCATCCTATCAAAGTCCTCACCGATCAGCCTCTGAAGCAAGTCCTGTTTCTCCCAGAAACTTCGGGTTGTCTTCTGAAGTGGAATATTGAACTCAGTCAATACGACATCACTTATCATCCTCGAAGAGCAATTAATGGACAAGCTTTGGCAGATTTCATCGCAGAATGTACAGATAAAGGTGATGGTGAGGATGTGGTGGTTGATAACACCCCAATTCGATGGAAGTTGTATGTGGATGGCGCAAGGAATGATAACTGTTCCGAAGCTGGGGTTGTTCTTGAGACCCCTGAAGGACGATCATTGTTTTATGCATTGAGATTATAATTTCCTTCGACCAATAATGAAGCAGAATATGAAGCTCTTATTGCCGGCCTGAAGATTGCTAAAGAACTGAACATCAAAGTATTGCAGATCTTCAATGATTCTCAGCTTATGGTGTGCGAAGTCAAGAAAGAGTTTCAAGCTAAGGGGGGAAATCTTCCTGCTTACTTGTCAAAGGCCTGGTAGCCTCTTGATGATTTTGACCATTACACAATAGGCCATATACCCCGGGAAGAGAACATGAAGACAGACTCTCTCGCTAGGTATTCCAGCACTGGTGAAGCTCAATTATTGGGATTAGCTCCTGTGGAAGTCTTGTCAACTCCAAGCATTGATGAAATGGATATTGACTGGATCATGACCGTATCTCAAGAGCAAGAGTCATGGATGACTCCGATAAAGGAATATCTTCTCAACAGTTCATTGCCAGAAAATCCGAAAGAACGTCAGAAACTGTTAAGAAAAGCTTCGAGAGACATAATTCAAGATGGCCGATTGTACAGACGGGGATTTTCAATGCCATTACTTCGATGTGTAACCAAGGAAGAAGCTAAGACAATTCTAGCCGAGGTGAACAGAGGAGAATGTGGAGATCATACAGGTGGCCAAACTTTAGCAAAGAAAATTCTCCGTTATGTATATTTTTGGCCGGATATCAATCGAGACACTGTCGACTATTCCCGAAAGTGTGACAAATGCCAGAGATTTGCCAAAATCCCTAGAGCACCTTCCACCAAGCTAACTCAGGTGGTTAGCCCATAGCCATTTGCCATTCGGGGGATAGATCTGATTGGGCCTTTACCGACCGCCAAATCTGGAATCATATATGCTATTGTTGCTGTTGATTATTTTACTAAATGGGCTGAAGCTGAACCATTGGCCACTATTACCTCTAGAAAAATGATAAATTTTGTGACTAAAAATATTATCTGCAGGTATGGTGTGCCTCAGAAGATAATCACGGATAACAGTACCTAATTCGAAAGTGAAGAGTTCCAGGATTTTTGCAAACGATTCAAGATCCGAAAAAGTTTCTCAGCAGTGGCTCATCCGTAGGCAAACGGGCAGGTGGAAGTAGTGAACAAAATTATCAAGTAAACCATCAAAAAACAGCTCGAGAAAGCAAAAGGTGGTTGGGTCGATAAGCTGCCACTAGCACTATGGGCATACAGAACTACCCACAAAACTGCGACTGGGCACACTCCATTTTCATTGGCATATGGATCAGAAGCAATGATTCCGGTGGAAATAGAGGTCCCCTCACACAGAAGAATTCATTTAGATCAAGCTAAAAATGAAAAGCTGCAGCTCGAAGCACTGGACTTCCTCGATGAAAAAAGAGAGGAGGCTAAACTCAGAATTGTAGCCCATCAACAAAGGATAGCCAGGCATTTTAGTTCCAAAGTTCACCAACGCAGCTTTGAAGTTGGGAATCTAATCTTGAAAAGAATTATGACAGCAACAGGTGTGTTTGGGCCAAACTGGGAAGGGCCATATGCCATAGGCCAAACACTTCTTGATGGCATGTTCAAACTCACAACTGTCGAAGGAGATCCAATTCCAAGGGCTTGGAACAGCAATCACTTGCGTCCATATTTCACTTAAAAGCTTTGCTGAAATATTGTAAAAGAATTATGAATGTATAATTCTTGTATTGAAAGCCATTGTAAAAGCCAGTGCAAGTAAATAATAAGAACTATAAAGTGGATGTAGGCCCAGCTTTTGGCCGAACCACTATAAATCTTGTGTTCTCTACTATTATAAAATGCCTGTTTTATTTCGATATATAAAGTACTTTAAATGTATTGCTAAAATGTCGATTTAACATTGCAGGCAATTAAAACAAAGCTTACCCATCTCAAGACCAAGCGATCCCCGACAACACTCGACAAACAAATAATAAGCCACAAAAGTTCCAGACTCAAATCCTATATAAGAAGTGCTTTAAGCGAAAAGTTAGCGATTCTGCCGGAGGTGGACCCTTGCTAACTAATTGAGATAGTTTGTGCAAGCAAGCATCCGATTAAATAGCCTGTGTCTACCCCTATGAACTCACTTAACTATTAAGTACACTTCTTTGGATAAGACAAACAACTTGCAAAAGAAAGGAATGTGTGCTTAAAAATGACAACAGGGAATCGCTGATATGACACATGGAGAAAAGACATGGGCGAGCAAACCAGGAACAGCAAAAGACCTCTTCAGAGGCACAAGCCCTCTTCGGAGCAACAACTCTTCGGAGGATGAAGACCTCTAACGGGGCATGCCAGAAAACGAAAGTTTTCTTTCTCAAGAAAAAAAGATTGGAAGGAAAGACGCTTGTTCACTAGCTGAGACAGTTTGCGCAAAAAAATGTCCAAGCAACGTGCGTCCGCCCCGTGAATCCATGCGATGACCGGAGGCACCTTCCCCAAGTGGAAGGCCAGGGCGTTCGTTCACTAGCTGAGGCAGTTTGCGCAAATAAACGTCCAAGTAACTTGCGTCCGCCCCGTGAATCCAGCCAACCATGAGAAAGTAACTTCCAGGGTTCTTGGAGGCACACATCTCACCGAGATCTGAACTAAAACTTCACAAGAGTTGAGATGTGAAAAGCCCTCTTCGGAGGCCCATTTCACCAGGAGTTGAAATATTTCACCAGAGTTGAAATGATAACAAGACCTCTTCGGAGGCACACATCTCACCAAGATCTAAAATAAAACTTCACAAGAGTTGAGATGTGAAAAGCCCTCTTCGGAGGCCCACTTCACCGGAGTTGAAGTGATAAAAAGACCTCTTCGGAGGCACACATTTCACCGAGATCTGAAATAAAACTTCACAAGAGTTGAAATGTGAAAAGCCCTCATCGGAGGCACATTTCACCAAAGTTGAAATGTCAAAAAACCTTCTTCAAAGGCCTACTACCTCGCATTAAAAAAAAAGAGAAAGCCCTCTTCAGAGGCGTACTTCTACTCTTAAGAGAAGATCAATCTCTCTACAAAAAAGAAGAAGTTATTCTCCGAAAGTTGGAGTACTAAATCAAAATCTTCTTTTGAAGCTCACTTCACCGCACTGGAGAATTCACCACTTTTTTAAAAAAATAAAAATAAAAAGAAGAAGAGTGACCATCTCCAAAAGTTGAACTGTATAAAAAGAGAGAACTACTTTTCCAACATAAGGCATTCTACTAAATCAGAGAAATAGTTCCTTTTTAAAAAAAAGAGGAAGGAAAAATTATTCTCTAAAAAGTACAAATGCAAGCCTCTTCAAAATGGAAAAGTCATTCTCCAAAGAAAGAGTACAAGTCTTCTCTAAATAGAAGATTTGTTCTCCAAAGTTGTTACGATGTGAAAAAAGATTGCAATAAGGCGTGGTATGGGGCAATATAATATAGTTACATTTATAAAAGAAATGCTCAAGTAACATACCACAGACTTACTGCAACTTTACACGAAGGAAATAAAGAAACTTGTATAAAAAATAAGAGAGAAGAATAAATGCATTCTCAAATACAGACAGAAGTTTGTATAAGTAAAAGTGTCACTTTATTCTATACTACAATTTTTTTATACATATGCAAGTTTCAAAATAAAAGAAGGCGGGGACCGGTACCCGCACAATCTCCGGTCAACACAAGCTTATATATACAAGCAAAAAGAGAAAAGCAAAAGGCAAGCCATCATTTCTTCTTCCTTCCACCTTTCGAGCCTACGCCTGGCCAGATGATCAACTTCTTGGGCCGGCTTGTAAGATTTGGAGAAGAAGGAGAAAGGGGCACAATTGGACTTTCCTCCGCTTTTTCTTCGCTGGCCGAAGCTTCCTTCTTTTTCTTCGAGACTCCACTTTTCCCCCTCTTCTTAGAAGAAGACACACTACCTGGAGTAAAAAGAGCGGATAACGCTATATCATCAGAAGCAGTTTGTTCCGGAGTCTTCTCGCCTTCTTCAGGTTCTTCTCCCCTCTGTTCTTGTGAAGCAATGGGATCGTCCAAGTCTCGAAGAGCTTCTATCTTCTCCTCTTGTGACCCTGGCTGAGAAACAGAAGGAGGAGTGACATGAAGAGACGGAGGAGGAATAACTGGAGGAGGGGAAGTCTGAACAATGCTTGGTGCTTTCTCTACAGTAGAAGAAAAGTTAAAGTCAGTATTCCTTATAAAAAGAGGGGATAATGGCTCATCGACACTTAAAAAAAAGCAAAAAGCTCATCGAACTCGGTCGAAGCGAACGAGCAGTCCACTTGAGCAAGATCGACATTGAGGTTACCTGGAGAAGTAGGCTTTACTATATCAACTTCAAAGTTTAGCTCTTCAGTGCTTTCTTAAGTATCCTCTCCATTATGAGCGATTGCACCTTCAATGACAGCTTTCGCAGGAGGTGAAGAATGGGAACTGGAGCCAACGATATCGATGTCAGCCGAAACTGAAGGTTGAACTGGGTCGGTTAAAGTAGCCTTCCCTAAATGTTCTCCTTCTGCAATTCCTGCCCTCTCCTTAGCAAGTTGCTCCTTTCCCTTGGCGAGAGCAGCACGTGCGTCGTCATCTAAGCAATGCGCCTCAAGATCTGCTTCAGCGTAGCCGGCACCTCCACTACCAAGCATGTCAAGTGTGGCTTCACACACTTCGGCCAGAGTTATTTAATATTTGGGGCCTAAAAAGGAGAGACTACCGCGCCCCAGGACGCTATGCAAGTAGAAATCAAATAATGTTGAGCTGATGTTGGCTTTCGTTGCCTCATGAGACTCTTCAGCTGCAATTTTGCCGGCAACGGCCTCATCACGCTCTCTTTCAGCTTTAGAGAGTTGAAGTTTTAGCATTTCGATCTCCAAGTCCTAGGAGCTAGTATTCTTTCACAGCTCTGCAATGTCAGCAATATGGCCCTCATTAATTCTTTTTTGCACATCAAGCCTGTCTTCGGCCTCTCTTTGAGTGGCATGAGCATCTCGCACTTGTTGTTGGAGCACATTCTCCCTTTGAGAATAGGAAGTGGAGGAAGTGGAAAGCTCTTCTTTAAGTTTTTCACCTTCCACTTCGAGCTTTTCATTATAAGTAGCGATGCTCCTCATTTCCGCCTCATGTTGCTCAAGAGTTTTCTACCATTCAGATTTGTCGTTTTCCATTGTTAGCATGGCTTCAAGATTTGCGCGATTTACCCTCTGGAGCTCGTCGACAAACTTTTTCCAACCCGACATTCTCTCAATATCGAGTTTGACGGCATCTAGATTGCGCAGCATAGCCTGCTTGTCGATCGGGACCAGGTCAAGATCGAAGCGCACTCCTTTCAAGCACCAGTTTGAAAATTGACTCTTAAGAGTAGTCGGGCCTGGTCCAACCTGATATGGGGGCCTGCCAATGATTGTTTGAATATCAGTACGTGCCAGGGCAGGAGATTGGGATAGTACACGAGCAACGGGCTTTTCGGAAATCTCGGATGCTGTCTTTTCGCCATGTTTGGCCCTTTTACTCGCATCTTCAGGAATGTGGCTTTTCCCTTTATCGTCATGGGTTTTTGGTTTGTGAGAATCATCTTCCCTCTGGGAAGAGTCGTGTCGTTCATCCCGTCTTTCATGGCGTTCTTCATATGTGCGCCTTTCACGAGCTTTTCTTGCAGCTCTTTCTGCGTCGGTCTCCCAGGATGAAGGAAGATATCTTTTGGGGTCATAAGAGCCGCGCCTACCATATCGCTGGAAATCATCGTAGTAAGAACCGCTTCGCCCCATTGGAGAACCTGAAAATGAGAAAGAGATAAAACTTAAGAATCACTGGAGTAGGGAAGCTAAGTGCATGCAAGTGCTGAAAAATGCTAAGTGTGTGTAACGTACAAACTACGCGCGTCAAACTGCGGACCACTCCTCGGTTGCGGGGAAATGATGGGTTTTACATATAGCGTCAACTCTTGAGCTGACGGAGTTTGTTGCAAAATGGATGTTGCTTCAACTGCTGAAGAAGTAACTCTAGCAGTAACAGGTTCATCTTTAAAGAGCTCCTGTGAAGTGATCATCAGGTCGCTCAACCGTTCAAAAATGTCGTCTCCACTCTGCTTGGCGGGACTCGTCTCTCGGCTCCTTCATCGCCGGATTTCCCTAAGTGTTGAGGAGGTTCTTGAGGTTCTTCTTCTTCTTCGATGATCGGGGCAAGTGTAAGTTGGCCGGATGACCCCGCAACATCAGTAGAAGTAGAGCACATAACCAGGGAAATCTCAAAGGTAGGTTCATTCGGTATAGGTTCCTCGGTAGAAACTGGGGCATGTGGTGTCTTGGCCGGAGAATCGGGAACTTCATGAGGCTGAGCAGAGCGGGAAGAGTGTAGGAGTCCGAATTGATGTAGAAACTCGTCTCTCAGCAAAAATTGGATGCTTCTCTCCTCAGCCGCCAAGGCATTTAGCCTCTCAAAAGCTGACTTGTGGCTAGAATCTCTACAAGGAGGAGGAAGTTCTGTAAAAGTAGAGAATGAAGTTAACACTTAGCTGTTCGGATCTTCAAAACTTAGAAAAGGAGAGAATGGGGATGAGCAATCTTACTCCCTATTCTCCAGATAGCATAAAATCCTCGAGGGCAGCAGACAAATAAGAATTGGTTCAAAAAACCATGAGCGCTCTCAGAAAGATCGGTGATAAGCTTGCGGTTTCCGGTGCTTCTCACAAGAATGATGGAAGGATGATCTTTATTCCTCGCAAATGTGCATAAATAGCAGATTTCTTCAAAACTTGGGAGATGGTCAAGCGTCCTCCTGAATAGAACGCATAATCCCATCAAGATGGCATAGCCATTGGGGTGCAATTGAAAAGGAGAGATGGCCAGCCGGCGAAAGAGTTGTTGAAGAAATTCGTTAAAAGGAGGAATGCCGCAACACAGGCACATTTGGCGGTTAACAGCGACAAAGCCGAGGGGAGGTCTGTCAGCGGAATCATTTGGCCCAGGGAGTATAGCATCTGCTTCCGCAATGCCAAACTAGATGCGTAATTGATTGAACGCCCGATGACTCAGAGTAGTTGGAGTCCTTTCCAGGGGATTGACTAGTGGATCGGCTATCGGGAAGGTCTCTCCAGCTTGTGCTACCATTTTCTCTTGATGAGAAGACATTCTACACAAGGAACTGGATATTCAAATATGAAGGTGCGCGTTTCCTAAATGTGTGAAGTGTTTTGCGGAACTAATAAAATAACAAGCAAATATAACTGAAATTAAACTAACAGGCATTCGTCAGTTACAAAGTTTCAGGGTTGGTTGTTTTAAGTCCAAATGCAAGTGCAGTATTAATGCAAGCAAACCAGTTTTAATTGATTAATATTGCTTTGATACTTCACTCGAATTTGTTGATTCATTGCACTTCATAAGATTTCTTTAAGTTGATTATATTTTATCGACTAATCTGTCATTCGATGTGGGCAATCAGTGGCAGTATATTCGTCCCATTTTCTGCAAATGTTGTATTTAACAGGTTCTTAGCTTGCAAGTTAGTATAATCTATACAGAAGTGCAACAAAGTTCAGGCAGTTTATCTCAACAGTTCAAGTTAAAAATTTAGTTAAACGCTGTCCAATTTTTACAGGTGGTCAAGCTCAAATGACTTGGCATGGGTCGAAGATTCTTAAAGTTACATTATTCAAGTCAAGAAGTTCAGCAGTATCATATTCCCACCCAGCTAAAAGTCTTGACACAAGTTAAAGCTTCAGGATAAAGCAGCGCGAATCTGGCAAAGTCCAAGGTCGCTCGCGACCTAAAAAGTTAGGTCGAAAACGGTTTAAGTCGCAAAGGGGTAAGTTGCAAATTCGTTAGATCATAAATCTGTTAGGTCGCAAGAAGCAACTCGGCAATGAAAAGCCGTCTCCCATCAAAACCCTTATATCCTGCTCCCCACTCATATGATGCCATGTGTCCACCTCCCTCGCTTCACCAGAAGTGCCGAACATGACCTAAAATCCAATAACCCGTTAACCTAAAACCTCGTCATCTCGTCCAAATTCCCAACAACTCCATACAACCCTAGCCCGACTCGTTTCTGCAGCAGTTGCTAACAAATTGACAAGAGCTGAAGGGCATAATCCGAGTGCAATTTTGCAACATAACAATAAAAATGGTATGGAGATGATTACGGGGAATCGGTGGCGAATGTGGCGAATAAGTGCTCTAGATTACCTAAATTCACTGATGGAGTTAACGATTGGAGATGGAAAAGGAGAAGATTTCGTGCTAAGGCTCTGAGCTCTGCTGTATCAATGACGGCAAAGGCAAACAATTCAATGAAGGAGGAAGAAACGACCTAACAGCTTATATGGTGGAGAGCGAGGAAGACGTTTCGGCACGCGAGCTAGCAAACCAGTTGAGTCGCTCACGACCTAACGGGAATAGATCGAAGCACACAACCTACGACCTAGGCGTGTACTTCAAGAGGAAAGTGTTAACTCCTCTTTGGAGGCGACCCAACGACCTATAAAGTGTGAAGCGACCTAACAGGGAAGAAGCTCAGCGACCTAGGCAGTTGAGCGGCCTAACAACTTAAGCGATGGAGCGACCTAGGAGCTAAGTGGATCTAACGACCTAACACAGCAAGCATTACGACCCAATGAGCTAATGTACCAACAGTGGGTTAACGACCTAAAGTATAAACGAGTTAACGACCTACGGGGTGCAGCGGCCTAATACTTAAATGACCTAGCGACCTAGTAGCTAAGCGACCTAGTCCCTTCCACTAAGTCGCTCGCGACCTAAGTAGGAACTTCTTTATGCCGTATTTGGTAGGTCGCATCTCCCTCCCCTGCCATCCCTTAGGTCGTCCACGACCTAAATTATAGCCGACCTAACCACTAGGTCGCCCAACCTATTAGCTCGCTCAGAAAGGACCAACTGATACCCTGTTAAGCCGTAACCCTAGGTCGTTCCCGACCTATCCCTAGGTCGCCCCATGACCTACGACCTATACCCAGGATTTTCCTATAAATACAGCACTTGCTCCAACATTCAAGGGACTTTCTGGCTCACTTCCGGAACGCCGATACTTTGATGTTCTCTCGACTCAAACACCATTCCAAGCACTCCAAACACCAAAGACGTTCCAACAAATTTCAAGTGGAAATCTAGCACATTCAATATGAATTCGATGGATTCTCCTACATCGGAGTTTGAGCTACTTGTCTAAGGGTGTTGTAATCGGAGTTAATTGTAAAGAGTTGTACTTGAATCAGCAATAAAGAACATTAAAGTGGACGTAGGCTTGACTATAAGCCGAACCACTATAAAAACTGTGTCTTCTACTGCTTTTTTGTTATTTTCTACTTATCTCTAATTCCCGTATTGACGGGTGGTGCTTTCACATTTACTCTACATACACCGGGGTGTTAGCGTCTGATTTTTACGTTAACAGAAAGGGAAAGAGAAAATTTCCTTAAGCTTAGTTGCCTTTTTAAATAGAGGCTGCATAGATTCAAACCCTTATACATTGCAGTAAATTAGACTTAGTTATTCCTTTTGAGCATGGAATAAAAGAGACGAATAGATCTTATTCGTCATGAGTAACACAGCGTAAGCTGGTAACAAGTAATAACCAGCATGAGGAGCATATGAGTTACTTGGATTCCTAGAATAGGACCTTTCTGTGTCAGAGTGGCGATGGTCCTAGACTTTGTAGCCCAAGATGATAGCTGTGTTTAGTTGCTATATTAAAAGAAGAGTAAAAGCAAATAAAAAGTAACTAAAGGAAAAATAGCAAGATCTAAAGAAAGCAACAGAAACATCAATAGAAATAAATGAGAATTGCAAAAGAAAAATACATCTTTCCCATAAATTAATCTTGGAAAACGGTTTGAAAAGCAATATCTTTATCATGTAAATCATGCTTGGGAAAGAAAATAGAGATTTTATAAGATAGCGGCATAAGTTCCAAGTACGGAGTGAGAGGCACGCAAAAGTAAAATGGAGTATTACGAATTTTTTCCATTTTCTACCTACTTTCTAACGTAAGAAATTGATTTTGGAAAACAATATTTTTCTAAGATTCGAATGTTAAAAATTGTGTGGTAGGATTTGGATGTAAATTTCTGTAACATCCCAAAAATTTATCAATTAAAATTAATAATATATTTTAAACTTTTGGGATTTAATTTGAAATTAAATTAAAAAAATTTCAAACAAATAAAATAAGTAATAATCATATATGAATAAATTCCAAATCCTTTTGATTTTAAAATTTTGAAATAATGAATAGTTTAAAAAGTCATTTGAATTCAAAATTTTATACATATATGTATATTGCATATATGAGTAGAATTGAATATATATATATATATATATATATATATATTGAAATTGAATTTTAATTGCATAAGTATTGATATGAGTATATGAATAGAAATAAGTGGATTTTTATTTCAAGTTTGAATTGAAGTTTGAATTTAAATTTAAAATAAATGTTTTTTTAAATAAGTGGCATCTAAAATCATTCAGGTGTAATGTATATAATGTAAATATTGGTTAAAGCAATTCTTTTAACATTGTATAACAAATGAATAAGGGGTGTATTCATTTATTAAGAGAATATGATATATAAAATTTATTAAAAATTCTTTTGTCTTGTAAAATTACAAATGCTAAACATACACATGGGAGATGGTGTAAAGAAATTAACATAATTGAGATCTCATGATTATTTTTTACAAATGGCATTCAATATCATAGCTTGAATAAATAATAAAATTAAAAATCATAGAAAACTTTTTAGCTTCCGTTTTCAAATTATTTAATCTCAGCAAATCTCTGGAAGTACAGTAACAAAGATTGAGCATTTCAAACACCAACACTCAAAAAAAAGAAAAAAAATCAGAAAGAAAACAGCCAACTTTCTTTCAATTCAAAAGTTAAAATCTAAAGTTCTTTCTAAACATCAAGCTGTAGTGTTACATTCCATCTCTCAGGTAAACTATATACTTTATAGTTTAATGAAATTATGATTTTAAAATCAAGTTTTAACACAAATTCTAAACTGCTGATTAATTGAACAAGGCAACTGCAGTTTTGGCCAAAGAAACAGTGCAGTAATTTCTGAAATAAAGTAAGGAAAGTGAATTTCTCTTTTTTTTAAATTTGAATTTGAAGTTGCTAAACAATATTTAAAGCAAAGATTTAAAACAATTATATTAATCAGTTGCAGGAGAAATCAAGATCAAAGATTAAATCTATTTCTGGTCTTCAAGCTACAGGAAAAAAAAAGCTTTCTCTGTTATATAAAAGAATTCAACTGTAAGTAAAATAAAGATTGTTGTTATCGACGAATTAAACAAATGAATACAACAGAAGTTAAGAAAAGTTTTGTATTAATAAAATTTGCAGATTTAACTTCAAGATCTAAAGAAGGAAAAAAAGAATTACAGGCTTCATCCTCATTTTGAAAACTGTCGGGAGCTTTTTTTGTCTTCAGGAAAGAAAAAGGCGAGTAACCTCTGTATTATTCAATCATTTGTTGTTGTATGAATGCCTGAATGAATGCTGAAAGACACTTTCATGTGAATGAATTGATGTTCTTGTGTTTCTTTTTCCTGGGAATGTATGATCAGAAATTTCTTCCCTATTTCCTCTAACTCTCTGATTTACAGAGTAAACCATGGCCAATTCAAACCCCTCTCTCCCTCATTTCTTCTGAAAATGGATTGTAAAACAAGTTAAAGTATTGTTAACCCTGCGCTATATTTCAGTAACAAATTAAAGCAAAGTTATATAGTTCTTTTTTTGGAAATTATGAAATGCGGTCACCACTTAAATATTGTAGAAATTTGAACCTTACAGATTTTTATTTCAGTAATGCTATTTGAATTCCCCTCAAAAATAATTATTTTAGAAACCAAAATTTAAATTTTTCATTAAGTTTTCACTGACATATTTGGGTTGATCAGAAAAATGAATTTTTGTCAAATTCCGGTGATCTAAGCATTTGTGGGTCTTGAGTTTGTCGTCATAGCTAGATTGAATATTCGAGATCACTAGAAAAATACAAGATGGATTTATAAATCTTTGTATTGTTAGGTCTAGATCAAATTAGGGTTCAACAACCCATTTTTGTTCACGTTTGAAATGATGGTGCCGCGTCATTGTAGGATGACCGGACTGCATGTCAATGATGCCAATCTTGGCGTTGGGAGAAGCCTCAGTCAAGTTCTGGTAACCACTGACGGTCAGAGGAGGTGGGGCGAGACCATTTTCTGATGATGTTATGCAGGGTTGTTTGGGTCGAGACGACTCGATTCTCCTTTTCTAAATTAATTCAAGTTCTATGTGTTTGTGGGGTTTAGGGTGATGGTCGTCGACTCGATGGTGGCCGTAGCTTCGACTAACGGTGATGATTCTGACCATGCACGTGCACGTGGTGGTTGTGGTATCAGTTCTGATGGTTTGGAAAGAAGAAAGGAGTAACTCGAAGCACTGCTCAGGGTTAGGGGGAGAAGACTCGAAGGGATGTTCTGTCATTTAAACGTTGCATTGGGTCGCTTTAAAACTTTAACAAATTTTAGAGGATTTTTTTTATACGGGTTGAATTGGCTAAAAACTCGAAGCAGGGAGGCATTTTTCTAAGGGGCGACTCGAGACAGCCTCGGGTTGGTCATGAAAACAACAAAATCTAGTTATAACAAAATTTTGAAAACACAAGTTAAATAATTTTTTGAATCCACTCTTTAGAAATTAATGATAGTTTGTTAATGGAATGTGAGGGAAATGGTATTGAAACAATTATTTGAAAGTTATGAAGTTCAAAGAAATTTCAAATTTATATTTCCAAATAAAAATTATTTTGCATTTAACTTAAAAAAAATTTAAGAAGTTAATTAAATATTCAAGTGTTAATTTGAAAACAAGATTTATTTAAAATGATTAAACAATTTATGATTTGTAATTACCTTGTAATTAATAATTAATTTATTAAAGAATAGTTAATTAATAAAAGTAATTAAAATTTAATTAATTAACAATTAAAATGAATAAATTGATATAATTAATTAAAGAATAATTAATTATTAAAGTTAATTAAGATTTTATTAATTCATAGCTAAGTAAAATTAAACATTGATTTAAAACAATTAATAAAGATAATTATATGGTTAATTCACTTTAATCAAATTCACCTTAATCGAAGATGATTGACTATCATCAAATATTGTGTACTGGATTGATTTTTCTGTTGTGACATTGTGATTGCTTTGTGCTGAACTGTGATTTTTGATTTGTTCCTACATGCGGCATTTAAACTTCGATGCGATATGGAGTCAGATTCCAGTTAGTTATCCAAAACCCACATCGAACCCTGAATGTGAATCCTTGTAATTGATACACCCACATGTTTTAAAATTGAGCGCTCACTATTCGGATTAGCCGGGAGAGAACCTTTGTGTCATATAGCCCATTTAAAATAGTGCTTTGACGAATTGGATAACATTTAAAGACGGTGTTGAAGACTGGAGGTCTTCGAAAATGGTAGGATAACCTATCGATTGTCTCTGCACTGAGTTGCTTTGGTATAGAGATCTTCACATGTGATGGACAGTCCGATCGGAATTGGGGATACCCCGATTTGCAAGGGCCTCTTCCTTTATTGGACGAAGTGCCTTCGGTTCTGTTCGAACCCGGAACAGACTTGTATGGTTGAGTGTCCGATACTATACTTTAAGATATAAAGCAGATTCCTTTCAAATACATATCTGTTGGTGGCCGATAATTTATTCTCTTAGCTTAACACCCTTCTCTGAGACGTACGAGCTCATAGATTATGTAGTTGAAGGTTATCAGCGATATACTCCCAATTTAGTAGCGTGACATGCTAAGTGCTTCTGTGTGTTGATGATCATTTGTTGATCATTTATGATCAAATCATGGCTTTCGTGTAAAGCGTAGCTTTGTGGACGAAACCTCATCGGACCTCACACCCCGGAAATGGTCGAAACAGGAAACATGCGACAAGGTTATGAGGGTCTCACCCTTTAGGGTATGTCATCTCCTTCTGGAAAAAGGTGGTATCATGGTATGGAGCCCAGATACTTCACCTATATGGTTGCTGCAATCTCATTTACTATGTGGTTGTTCCTTTGTGATGGAATTCCCTCAGATAAAGGTCGCAAACGGTTGGGGGGTGGCATACTCGAGTAGTAGTTACCTAGTTACAGAGGTAACACGGCCTTATGTTGGCAGAGAGTCGGGTAGGTTCTCGGGACGTCCCGTCAGAGGCATACCCATGTGGCATAGGAAGTTCCTTAGCCTGACCATTTGTTGGAAATCCAATTCCCAGTACGGTTTAATTGTAGAACCTGCCATTTAACATAGTATCTATAGTAGGCATAGTATCATGGTACCTATGCTTGCTAGGATTAATATTATATCTTTGAAATGTTTTTCACACTATGCACTAGTAATAATATCAAAGAATTTTCCTCGTATTAAGCATATTTGACTATCATAAGGGAAAGTCTCCCCCAAGTGTGTGATTGCATTGTGTGTGTGCCGGGAGGCCTTACGGTAGTTTCATTTTCCAAAAGCATAAACGCTTTTCTTTTATATATCTATTTTATTTAAAAGCAACTATCTTTGTTTACTCATACCAATCCTATGACTGACCCAGAGTTTATTGTTTCCTTTCCAAACTCTGGGTGCCCATCATTTCCACACGGGCAGCCTAGTAGCAGGTTTTCCGTATTTTGGTATTAGCTGTATTTTGGAGACTTTTGGGTTGGAGATTATCGGTTTTTGGAGGCTTTTACCTTAGAGACATTTTGGAAGCTTTTGGATCTCAAGGTGTTTAGTTTTGGTAATTCACTATCACTCTATTTCCTTGAAGATTTTTTGGCATATGATTACTTGTGGTTCTATTATGATGTTCTATTTGGAGTTGTGATATATGTATTATGATACTCTGATGTTGTAACGGATATTATGATGATGTTGTATCTGTGATGTAATGCATGATATTCATTTTGTTTTCTGCTTTTTTATATTCATCTAATGTTGTTATAAGCTCCATCCGACTAG
This sequence comes from Allium cepa, assembly GCA_030765085.1. NCBI lineage: Eukaryota > Viridiplantae > Streptophyta > Magnoliopsida > Asparagales > Amaryllidaceae > Allium > Allium cepa. The sequence continues at coordinate 593,716,916 of CM060937.1, forward strand.
AGTTCGATGTTTGAATCTTCGGCAGTCGAATACAAGTGAGGTATTTGATGTCGATTTTCGAACATTGGATTTCGGGTCGTGACATGTGGTATTAGAGCTAAAGGTTGAGTAAGAAATTTAGCTATGGAGTATAACACATTAGATGGCTCATTAGAGATAGGGTGATGTACACCCTAGAATGGGTATAATTGAGACCAAAACGCCAAATTTTCTTAGTCTATTTCCTTTAACTGTTGATATTCCTTAAGATATCTCATCCGAATATCTAAATCGATTTCCTTACTAATGATAGATAGTAAGGATGAATGGATGAAGAGAAAGAGCTGGGTGGCGAAGAGATGCCATAACACCTAGCCAAGTTCCCCCAATAGCAGAAGCAGCTTTATCTACTCAGCATCAGCCGAATCAGGCTGATTTATGTAAGAGTTTCCCAAGGCTTGGTGGTAGGACGTTCACCGGCAAAGAGTCGATTGTTGAGGCCCAATCATGGATCAGATCATGTGAGAGAATCCTTAAAGGGCTAAAGCTGCAAGATGATCTGATGCGACTAATAGCTTCTTGGCAACTTCAAGAGGAAGCCTTAGCATGGTGGGAGACAGTCACTGTTGATGAGCTAGAAGATGAGGTTACGAGAGATTCAAAGAAGTACATGAGAAGTGCTATATGCCATCTGCAGGGATTTCTCGAATGTACCAGGAATTCATGGACTTAAAGAAGGGGAGTTTGTCATTCGAGGAGTATCTAAACAAATTCAATGAATTGTCCTATTTCGGTCCAGAATTGGTGAACACACCTTTAAACAAGAATGAGAGATTCATTCGTGGGATGAATAAGAAGTTCCACGAAAGGATGACTGGCCACGTCAAAGAATCCTTTTCAGATTTGGTTGATATGGGGTATCGATATACTACACTTAACATGCAAGAATCCCCGGTGGAGAAAGGAAATTCGAGCAATCAAAATTGGAAGAAGAGGAAATTTGGAGGCAAGAAACCATGGCACGGTAAGGAGAAAAAAAGGAGCATTCAGGGGAGCACAGCAGAGAATGTCACTTGCTATAATTGTCTAGAAAAAGGACACTACTCAAACAGCTGCAAGAAGCCAAAGAGAAATCAATCCGTTCAAGCAAAGCCCATGAAATGCTATTATTGTCAGAAATTGGGACATGAAGTTAAAGACTGCCTAGTCATGAAGCAAGCTCAGACATCCAAGGTGTACACAGTCAAAGACAAACCCGCACCTTTCAAAGCAGAAAAGGGGAAAGGAGTTCTGGAAGGTAATCTCACTATTTATGATAGAATTGTTAGAATTTTGTTTGATACGGGCGCTACACATAGTTTTATCTCTCAGCATGCTATAAATGAATTGAATCTTGAACCCGATTATGTTGATGAGCCTATATGCCTAAAGAATCCAGTTGGAGGTCCCGCAAACCTTTGTCTTAGATGTAGAGACGTTCCTATCTCATATTCTTGTTAACAATTCCCTATCGGTCTTTTTGTTCTAAATTTTAACGAGTTTGAAGTCTTACTTGGAATGGATTGGCTAGCAAAATATGAAGCCAAATTGGATTGCAATAATCGATTGATTTCAATCAAAATCGAATTTGGAGATTTCTTCAAGATTTCTTGTAAGGACCCTAGTCCTAAAAGAGAAGGGTTAATGTCAATTTGGGTTACCCCGAACCCTGTCTGGAGTCCATACCCATTGTTAGAGATTTATCAGATGTATTTGAAGAAGTGAAATCTCTACATCCACACCGAGAAATAGAATTCAGAATCGACCTAGTACCCAATGCTCGTCCTGTCGTTCATGCAAGTCGCAGGATGTCACCCGGGGAAAAGGTTGAATTAGTTCAGCAAACCAACGATCTACTAGAGAAAGGGTTTATTCGACCCAGTGTTTCTGAATGGGGTTCAGCCGTCGTGTTTGTTGCTAAATCGGACGGATCTTTGAGATTGTGTGTGGACCACGATCTCAATAAGCTGACTCTCAAGAATAAATTCCCACTACCCAGAATTGGTGGTCTATTTGATCAATTGCACGGCGCTCGTTTCTTTTCGAAGATGGATCTAGCCCAAGGGTTCCATCAACTACGAATCACCGAAGATTGTGTCCATTTGACCACTTTCAGGGGTCCCAATATGTTCTACGAATTGTTAGTTATGCCTTTCGGGCTAACTAATGCTCCAACATACTTCGTAGATCTTTTGACTCGTGTGTTTCGGGAAGTATTGAATAAATTTGTGGTCGTGTTTATTGATGATATTTTGGTCTATTCCAAGACCGAAGAAGAGCATGCCGAACACCTTAGAATCGTTTTGGAGATATTGAGGAGAAATATTCTATCCGCCAAATTTTCCAAATGCCATTTCTGGGTCAAAGAAGTTAATTTTCTCGGCCATATTGTTTATGAAGAAGAGATTTCTGTTGATCCTAGCAAAATTTCCGCTATTCTTGATTGGAGGAAACCTACAACCCCAAAGGAAGTTCGAAGCTTTTTGGGTTTAGCAGGATATTATCGGAAGTTTGTTCAAGACTTTTCTAAGATAACTAGTCTGACTAAGCTAACAATGAAGAATGCAAAATTCAATTGGACTCCAAATTGTGACGAAGCTTTTCAAGAATTGAAGAAGAGATTAACCACCGCTCATGTTCTCTCTATTATCAACGGGAAACAGGGTTTATATGTTTATACCGAAGCTCGTGGTGATGGTTTGGGTGTGGTATCAATGCAGAATGGGAAGGTAATTGCCTATGCGAGTAGGCAATTACGTCCTCATGAAAGAAACTACCCAACCCATGATTTGGAGCTTTTATCTGTTATCTTCGCTTTGAAAATATGGCGACATTATCTTTTGGTAAAATCTTTTCGTCTTCCTTAACAATTTACGAATTTAATTTAACTTAACTTAACAAATATACTTATTGAACTCTCTTTATTTTTAGGTGAAAAATTAAAATTATTCACCGACCACAAATCTTTGAAATATCTCTTCACCCAGAAAGATCTAAATCTACGACAACAACATTGGTTGGAATTTCTGGCATCTTATGACCTAGATATTCTACATACCCCCGGAAAAGCCAATGTAGTTGCCGACGCCTTAAGTAGAAAGCATGCTATTCTTGCTCACCTTGTTATTGCTCCTACTCTTCTTGAGACAATCGCCAACAAGCAAAAAGAGGACAAGTTTCTTTAGGAAATATATATGAGAGAATTCTTCGAGGTGAATATTCCAGTTTTGCAATTGATGATAATGGGATTATAAGATTGAAAGGTAGAATATGTGTCTCGGACTTCCCTGATTTGAAACGTGAAGTTTTGGACGAATGCCACAAGTCTAAACTTTGCATCCATGTAGGAGTTAATAAAATGTATCGTGATATCAAAAGAACCTTCTACTGGAAGACGATGAAAAGGGACATATCTATATATGTGAGTCGCTGTGCTACTTGCCAATAAATCAAAAGCGACCAAAAGAAAATGGCGGGTTTACTTCAGCGTTTAGAGGTACCCAAGTGGAAATAGGACCAAGTATCGATGGATTTAATCGACGGTTTGCCTCGTACACGGAAAGGCAATGAAGCAATTTGGGTCATTGTGGACCGTTTGACTAAGACAGCCCACTTCTTGCCAGTGAAATCTACCCGCACGGCAGCAAGTTTAGCCGAATTATACGTGAAAGAAATTGTCCGTCTCCACGGCATTCCTAACAGCATAGTGAGTGATCGTGTTCCGATCTTCACTAGTAGATTTTAGGGGGCATTTCAAGACGCATTGGGAACAAAACTGAATTTCAGCACTTCTTATCACCCATAGTCTGATGGGCAGACTAAGAGGATCAACCGAATCTTAGAGGACCTATTGCGTGCTTGCATACTTGATTTTGGTGGTTCTTGAGAGGACTATTTGCATCTGGTCGAGTTCTCATATAACAATAGCTATTAGGCCAGTATAGAGATGGCTCCTTTTGAGGCTTTGTATGGTCGTCCGTGTCGGTCACGGCATGCTGGATTGAGGCTAGTGATAGACTCATCCTTGGACCGGATATGATTAAAGAAGCCACGAAGAAAGTTGATTTTATACGGAAGAAATTGAGGACAGCTCGGAGTCGTCAAAAGAGTTATTATGATCGTAGAAGAAGGGATTTGGAATTCTAGATTGGAGATTCTGTCTTTCTTAAAGTATCTCCTATGCGAGGTGTATTGAGGTTTGGGAAGACCGGTAAGCTGGCACCACGATATATTGGTCCTTTTCCTATTCTGGAGAGGATTGGTTTTTTAGCCTATCGAGTGCAGTTGCCTAGCTGGTTATCTGGAGTGCATAATGTGTTCCATATTTCAAACCTTTGGAAGTATGTGCACAATCCGGATAGTATTATTGAAGAAGCTGTTCAACATGATCTCGAAATCACTCCCAATTTAAGAGTTAAAGAGAACCGATAATGATTGTGGATCGTGAAGAAAAGCAATTGAGAAACAAAGTTGTGAAGCTAGTTAAAGTTCAGTGGAGTGGCGATCCAAAGGATTGCACTTGGGAAACTGAAAATAATATGCAGAAATCATATGCCAATTGAAGAGTGGATATATCAGCTTAAGCTGGTAAGCCATTTCCTTATTCTTTCTGAATTCGTGTATTCTTTGTTTGTTTTTCTCTCTCTTTCAAATTTCAAGGACGAAATTTTCTTAAGGAAGGGATATCTGTAACATCCCAAAAATTTATCGATTAAAATTAATAATATATTTTAAACTTTTGGGATTTAATTTGAAATTAAATTAAAAATCTCAAACAAATGAAATAAGTAATAATTATATATGAATAAATTCCAATTTCTTTTGAGTTTAAAATTTTGAAATAATGAATGTTTCAAAAAGTCATTTGAAATTAAAATTTATACATATATGTATATTGCATATGTGAGTAGAATTGAATATATACATTGAAATTGAATTTTAATTGCATAAGTATGGATATGAGTATATAAATAGACATAAGTGGACTTTTATTTCAAGTTTGAATTTAAACTTAAATAAATGTTTTCTTTTAAATAAGTGGCATTTAAAATCATTAAGGTGTAATGTATATAATGTAAATTTTGGTTAAAGTAATTTTTTTAACATTGTATATATATATATATATACACAAATGAATAAGGGGTGTATTCATTTATAAAGAGAATATGATATAAAAATTTATTAAAAATTCTTTTGTCCTGTAAAATTACAAGTGCTAAACATACACATGGGAGATGGAGTAAAGAAATTAACATAATTGAGATCTCATGATTATTTTTTACAAATGACATTCAATATCATTGCTTGAATAAAATAATAAAATTAAAAATCATAGAAAACTTTTCAGCTTCCATTTTCAAATTATTTAGTCTCAGCAAATCTCTAAAAATACAGTAACAAAGATTGAGCATTTCAAACTCCAACACTCAAAAAGAAAAAGAAAAAAATTCAGAAAGAAAACTACCAACTTTCTTTCAATTCAAAAGTTAAAATCTGAAGTTCTTTCTAAACATCAAGCTGTAGTGTTACATTCCATCTCTCAGGTAAACTCTATACTTTATAGTTTAATGAAATTATGATTTTAAAATCAAATTTTAACACCAATTCAAAACTGCAGATTAATTGAACAAGGCAGCTGTAGTTTTGGCGAAACAAACAGTGCAGTAATTTCTGAAATAAATTAAGGCAAATGAATTTCTTTTTCTTTAAATTTGAATTTGAAGTTGCTAAATAATATTTAAAGCAAAGATTTAAAACAATTATATTAATCAGTTGCAGGAGAAATCAAGATCAAATATTAAATCTATTTCTGGTCTTCAAGTTGCAGGAAAAAAAAACTTTCTCTGTTATATAAAAGAATTCAACTATAAGTAAATTAAGGATTGCAGGATCTAGATTAACCCTTGAGGGGTGGTGAATAGGGTTATAGCAAATTTTCTCGAATTAAACCCAAAAACAAACTGCAGAGAAATATGCTGAAATGTAAATCACACACAAAATTTACCCAGCTTCGGCAACTCCTGCCTACTGCTGCATTCCCAGATTGCTATTAGAATTAAACAGTCTCCCGCTTACAAACACTCTAACAGACTCGCAAACCCTGCTACCGCCTATAGAGTTTTGTAAACTCGCAAACCCTGCTCACTGAACTAATCCTAACTTGCAATCTGACACAACCTAAAATCTAGGTGGTGATTTACCAAGATTTGACAAACTTAAAAGAGAATTTAAATTTAAAACAAATTTAAAAACACTTTTAAAACTAAAACCCTAATTGTAATATAAACTGAATCAAATAAACTAAAGCCTCTCTATATTAAAACAAGGCCGGCCCAATTCTTTTCTTCGTTCCTTTGTGATAATGGCGGCTCTGTTGTATCTTCGTTCGATCTGAATTAGGGCTTCGTTCCCTTGCGAAAATTAGGGCTTTCTCAACTTTGATTCTCTGGTTTGTGTGTTGCCTTTCTTGACCGAGTGTGTTGCTCGCTGCTTCTCTGATGATCGGCTGCTTGCTTCACTTGCGCTCGTTCGCAGCAGCTCCTCTTGATTCTTTTGTGAAATTAGGGCTTTGGTTGCTTTGAGATGATCGAATCCGACTTTTCTTCTGGTATGTTATTTGTTTCCTTCACTTTCTGGATTGATTGCTTGAATTATCATTTGTTCTCGTTGCGCACTCGATGCCGATTATGAAATTGGGTGTGGTATTTATATGAATTTCGAGACCCTAGAATTTGTTCGTATCAATTCGACACTTTCCTAATTCTTGCTTTCTAGATATCGTGACAACTTGATACACACGGTTTTGATTATACAGCGTTTGATTTTTTTCTTGGTTGATACGGCAGAAACTTTCCTCTTTTACTTGGATTTGACTTTTGACTTTTTCAAAAATTGCACACACTTGATTTTTGACTTGGTCATCTCTGCACTGTTGAATTTCGTTCATCCACTGTAGCATTGATTTATATGGCATTGACTACTTTGGCACTTCTTTCTTTTGCACTTGAACCTTAGTGTTGGTCGACTATTACACTTAATATCTCTGGCATGTTTTACTTTGCCTGTTCACTGAAGTCGATGCTTGAATTATTGTAGTTGAGTTGCTTCACTATACTTTAGTTTGTGTTCATGAAAATGCTTGCATCACAGTCTGGTTGCATTGTGTAGTGAGGCCACTGTCTTCGTTGTACACTGATGCAAGGTTATTGTTGCGCACTTCTCTTTCTGATATAGTTGCTTTCACTGTTTCATGTGTATTTTCTCATGTACATATGTATGTGATATTGTGTACATGTTGCCGTATTTGATTGCATAACCATTACTGCACTATTCAATTGTCTTCTGTTCACTTATACTTGTATTCTGATTCATCCCTTCTGTTTGCTTTGGCTTCATTGACTTCGGCCATGTGTTCATGCTTGTGACATTCATGTTGTTTGCATTGGGTCACTGATTTTGGTCGAGACTTGTTTCATGCATCACTGTATATCCATATTGTTGGCATTCTTCATGTTGTTCAACATATGACGCTTTGTTCTTTGTTTTATTGTTTGATACATTATTGAACTGACTTGTATTCTTTGCATTGAGTACAGAATTTTCATTCACTTGAGTATATGAGCATATTGAAGTTGCTGACTTCATGTTGCCTTGACTTTGGTTGTTGCATTTGTATCACTTGAGACTGCATGTAACTGTCTTGACCACTTGATTGCATTGGTGTCACTGGTGTTCTAGTTCAAAACTGCTGTGTCACTTCTCCAAATCTGCCTGCACTTAGTGTTATACCTGTCTTTGTGTTCTGGTCATTGCTTGCATCACTGGTCTTTGCATCCATTCTGGTTGGTCTGACCTGAACTTGATTCACTTGAACTTTTGTGTAGTTGGTATCTTGATGGTGTACTTCACACTGTCATCTGGATGCATTCACATTGTCACTTGTAGTTTGCTAATTTTCTTTGGTTTTTCTGTTTGCATGCTTGCTTTTGTTGGCTGCGCACACGAGTTGGCGAGGCGGTGCACATGTGTATAAATGTACAAGTGTGTATTGCAGCCACTCATGATTACCTGTCCCTGATAGGAATACAAGTGTATATATCTATGTGCACAACTTTGTGGCATGTACAGTGATACACTGTGCATGTCACACTGTTCGTGTGTGATGAAATCAAATGTGAATGATGATGAACAACCCAAATAACTGAGGCACCAGTAGAAACAAATTTATATTTTTGCAAATTCAAATTTGTTTGTTTTCAGATTACTGCTGTAGTTGCTAATTATACAGGTACATAGGAGATAGGACAAGAACTGGAGCTGGACAATGCAGATAGATGCAGATGTGCAGACAGAGTGAAAAACTAAGTGTTGTGCGTTGTAGTGAGAGAAAATATGAATATGAAATGTATAAACTAGTGTATGTATATAGAGAGAGCTGAAAACTTTGTACTGTATAAGTGTTGAAATAAAATATTATATTGAATAAAAATACTGATTGAATTACATAAATTCTGTGCAATAGTATTGTTATTCAATATGAATATTTATTCCTATATGTATATAGTACAATCTGCAAACACATATATAAATTGATATATATATATATATTTGTTATCATCAAACAAAAATTCACATTAAACAATCTACCCTTTTGATGATGACAAACATATATATTAAAGATTTTGAAATTCTAATAAATGTGTTTGAGCATGAAATATTTAGCTCCCCCTATATGAATGCTCCCCCTACAACTGAGACCACTCCCTATTTAGAAGATTTAGACAATTACAGAAGAATAACAGAACTAAAGAAAATTAACTAACAACATTTAACAAATTTATTGAAGTATTCCAAAAAAATATTTACTTCCTTATCAAAATCTTTTTCTTCTCCCCTTTTGTCATTATCAAAAGACTGACAAAAAACAATGGAACAGTAGGAAAAAAAATAATATATCATAACGAGATAACAATTTCCACATTGTAGAGAATGGATCGATGATTTGGTTTTTGTATAATAAGAAGAGAGATATTTTAAAAATAATTTGACATTTAAGCACAAAAAATAAGCACTTACTAACCACGCATAACCATAAGGACTTTTAAATGGGATTAGCAGTTACTTATTAGTCTAAGCATCCGGACTTTTTAAGTGAGACAAGAATACCTAGTTATCATACTCCATCCATGCATAACCATAAGGACTTTTAAATGAGAATGGAGTAACGATAAAAATAATTTACTCACATGCTCCATCCATGCATAACCATAAGGACTTTTAAATGAGAATGGATGCATGAGAGTTTTTGTGGTTGTTATTATTATTATTATTTATTTTATTTTAAAAGATAATCCACTCTTCTCATTTTACAAAACCATTTTGAATGATAGAAAGATGGTAGAGATAGAAATGGTCGTGGAACAAGTTACCAAGTTAATTATATTATGTAATATCCAATACTGAATACCATATTCGAATCAATCTTTGGATAATATCCAAAACTGGTTTGAATCCTAGAAATTGAAGTTGAAAGTATATATCCAAGAATATTTCAACTAAAAAATGAAAAATGATTAGTCAATTTCTATAATCCCCAAATCCGAACGTAACCTGGAAAATCTGCCTCCGGGGAGGGGTTTTGTGAAAATATCAGCAAGTTGAACATCAGTTGAAATATGTTTAATGTAAATGTCTTCCTTAGCGATGTGATCGCTAAGAAAGTGGTGTCTCACGTCAATGTGTTTTGTGCGTGAATGATGAACATGATTATTTGACAAGTCGATTGCACTTTTACTATCACATTTAAATGGAACTTGTTTATAAACTAAGCCAAAATCATAAAGAGTTTGCATCATCCATAAAATTTGAGCACAACAACTTCCTAAAGCAATATATTCTGCTACAGTGGTGGATATAGCAACACATTCTGTTTTCGACTTGACCATGAAACTAATGAATGTCCTAGCACGAAACATGTCCCACTAGTGCTTTTCCTGTCAACCAATGAACCAGCATAATCAGCGTCAGAATAGCCAGCTAAATCAAAATTTTCACAAGAAGGGTACCATAATCCAAATTTGTGTGTGTGAAAGATATCTCAAAATTCGTTTAGTGGCTTTCAAATGAGATTCTTTAGGATTAGATTGAAAACGTGCACACAGACACATAGAAAACATAATATCAGGTCTAGAAGCAGTAAGATAGAGAAGTGAACCAATTATCCCTCGATTTTTTTTCTGATCAACAACAATTCCTTTATTGTCTTTGTCCAACTTTGTTGATGGGCTCATAGGAGTTCTCAATGGTTTGGAGTTCTCAACTCCAAATTTCTTCAACAGTTCCAACACATACTTGGATTGTGAAATAAAAATACCATCACTGCTTTGCTTGATTTGGAATCCAAGAAAATATTTCAATTCTCCAACCAAGCTCATCTCGAATTTAGCCTGTATGACTTGTTCAAATTTCTCGCACAAGAATTCATTAGTAGCACCATAAATGATATTATCCACATAAATCTGAACAATCAAAAATTCACTTCCTTTATGTAATAGAAACAGTGTCGTGTCAGCACTCCCCTTTTTAAAGCCATTTTCCAAAAGATATGTACAAAGACAGCCATACCAAGCTCTAGGAGCTTGCTTAAGACCATATAATGCTTTTTCTAGTTTATACACATGATTTGGAAAATCATGATTTTCAAAACCGGGGGGTTGTTCAACAAAAACTTCTTCTTTCAAATCATCATTCAGAAAGGCACTTTTTACATCCATTTGTTTAAGTCTGAAACCCTTATAACATGCAAAACTTAGAAAAATCCTAATGGCTTCTAACCTAGTAACTGGAGCAAATGTTTCATCAAAATCTATGCCTACTATTTGGTTATATCCTTTTGCGACCAACCTAGCTTTGTTTCTAATTACATTTCCTGATTCATCAAGTTTGTTTTTGAACACCCATTTAGTTCCAACAATTGGATAGTCATTAGGCCTAGGAACTAATTTCCAAACTTTATTTCTTTCAAATTGATTAAGTTCATCCTGCATTGCTAAAACCCAACTTTCATCATTAAGAGCCATTTCAACAGAATCAGGTTCGATCTCATAAATAAAACCACTATGACAACAAAATGCACACAAATTTTTATCAAATGAAGAGCGAGTGCATATACCTTCCGTAGGATCACCTATAACCAATTCAGGAGGATGATTGGATTTGAACTTCAATCTACCAGCATCAACAACCCTACTTTCAGCTTTCTTACTAGATGTCCCTTCTTCAATGCCTTCATGATCTACCCTATCGTCAACCGTCCTTTCCAAGTCAGATTCATCGAATTTCACATTGATTGATTCAACAATTGTCTTTGTTCGTTTGTTGTATATCTTGTAAGCCTTGCTCCTTGTTGAATAGCCCATGAAAATTCCCTCATCAGCCTTTGATTCAAATTTTCCAAGTTGATCACCGTTACCTACTTCACCTTTACCAGTAATCTTACACTTGCTATTGTCTCCCATGATCACATTTCCACCTTTAAAATTCTCTAGGCTAAGGAACTTCGATTTGTCACCTGTCATATGTCTAGAACAACCTGAATCTAGAAACCATTCTTGTTGTTCCTTAGCCCGCCAACAGACCTACATAGAGAGAGAGGAGGATGACCTAGAGAAACTCTTAGGTCCAATGATATTAGTGACTGAAGCATTGTGAATAAACAGTCCCTTTGGAACCCAAACTTGTTTTGTCCTTTTATTCTTGTTCCAATAGACATTAAATTTGTTTGTAGAATTCTTAGGAGCCCAAACTTGTATAAATTTTTTGTTCTTGTTCCTATGACTACAATTTTCAACACGATGTCCAATTATTTCACATCTAGCAAAGACACTTTTACCTTTTGCACTATCATCAACTTGTGTTTTCCCAAAGCCTAGTCCTTTTCTATTATTAGCAAAAATTTGATTTCCCAATAACATGTTGAATGATTTTTCTCCTCTAGAAAAGTTATTCAAAGATTTCTCAAGATTTTGGACTTTTGTTTTTAGTGTTGTGTTTTCAGTTACAAGTGAGGTGCATCTATTTATAAAATCCTTTTTCCTAGTTTCAATGGTTTCCTTAAGACTCAAGTTTTCTTTTTCTAGATTCTCAAAGCTATTCTTAAGTCTTGGTAACTCTGAATCTAAAATTTTACATTTTTTACAGTCTAGGTTTTGAATATTTTCAAGTTCAGTTTCTAACCTAAAATTTTCATGTGCAAGTTCTCTCCTATCAGATTTTAGTTTTTCAATTTTAGATTTTTAGTAAGATCAAAACACATCGAAGCAAGTTCTTTACAAGAATAGTTACCTACCTCACTAGATTCCTCTGAGCTTGCTTCTGAATCTGATTTTGCCATAAGACACAAGTTAGCCTCCTTTGAGCTATTATTCGAAACTTCCTCTCCTTCTTCATCATCCCAAGTCGCTGCAAAGGTCTGCTTCTTCTTTTTCTTTCCTTTGTTGTTTCTGAGAAGTGGACATTTTTGTTTGAAGTGACCAGGCTTCTTGCAGTTAAAGCACGTCAATTCATTATCGGAATTGTTAGAATCTTTTGACCTATTACCACTTGTTTTCTTCTTATGTGGCCCGAATCTTGACAATTTTCTAAGATTATTGACAGCCATTGAAAGCTCTTCAATTGGATCTTCTTCTTCTTCATCGCTCTCTTCTTTTCTCTTTAAGGTAATCGTCTTCTTTTTTGATTCAGAGTTGTTGCGTTACTCCTTTGCTTTTAGCTCAAGCTCATATGTCATCAAGTTGCCAATCAACTCCTCCATGCTTAGTTTACTCAGATCTTTTGATTCTTGTATTGCCGTGACTTTTGCCTCAAAGCTCATCGGTAAGACTCGTAGTACCTTCCTCACAAGATCTACCTCGGTGAATATCTTCCCTAGCGCTCTAGCATTGTACACCAAAGTTGAAAAGCGTCCAAACATGTCCTTTATGCTCTCGCCTTTGTCCATCACAAAGTTCTTGTATTCATTGCTGAATAGGGCTAGACGAGACTCCTTGACTTGAGAAGTTCCTTCATGTGTCACCTCCAAGGTATGCCAAATTTCCTGTGGAGTTTTACAATGAGAAATTCTATTAAATTCAGTCTTATCAAGAGCACAGATCAAAGCATTCATGGCTTTAGCATTTGTAGTTTTTAATCTCTTATCGTTAGCATCCCACCTATCCTTAGGTTTAGGAATCTCAGTATCACCAACAGTTATAGTGGGAGATTTATAGCTAGTTTCAATAATGTCCCAAACATCATAATCAACAGAACTAAGATAAATACCCATCCTAGCTTTCCAATAAGCATAATCATTCCCATTAAACATGGGTGGCCTAGCAATAGATTGCCCCTCAGAAAAAGCATTATTTGGTGGATTCATGACTCTAGAGTTAAAGAGAAATACCTCGCTCTGATACCACTTGTAGGATCTAGATTAACCCTAGAGGGGGGTGAATAGGGTTATAGCAAATTTTCTCGAATTAAACACAAAAACAAACTGCAGAGAAATATGCTGAAAAGTAAATCACACACAAAATTTACACAGCTTCGGCAACCCCTGCCTACTGCTGAATTCCTAGATTGTTATTAGAATTAAACATTCTCCTGCTTACAAACACTCTAACAGACTCACAAACCCTGATACCGCCTATAGAGTTTGGTAAACTCACAAACCCTGTTCACTGAACTAATCCTAACTAGACTATCTGACACAACCTAAAACCTAGGTGGTGATTTACCAAGATTTGACAGCCTTAAAAGAGAATTTAAATTTAAAACAAATTTAAAAACAATTTTAAAACTAAAACACTAATTGTAATATAAACTAAAGCAAATAAACTAAAGCCTCTCCATATTAAAACAAGGTCGGCCCAATTCTTTTCTTCGTTCCTTTGTGATAATGGCGGCTCTGTTGTATCTTCGTTCGATCTGAATTAGGGCTTCGTTCCCTTGCGAAAACTAGGGCTTTCTCAAATTTGATTCTCTGTTTTGTGTATTGCCTTGCTCGACCGAGTGTGTTGCTTGCTGCTTCTCTGATGATCGTCTGCTTGCTTCACTTGCGCTCGTTCGCAGTTGCTCCTCTTGATTGTTTTGTGAAATTAGGGCTTTGGTTGCTTCGAGATGATCGAATCCGACTTTTCTTCTAGTATGTTATTTGTTTCTTTCGCTTTCTGGATTGATTGCTTGAATTATCAATTGTTCTTGTTGCGCACTCGACGCCGATGATGAAAATGGGTGTGGTATTTATATGAATTTCGAGACCTTAGAATTTGTTCGTATCAATTCGACACTTTCCTAATTCTTGCTTTCCTGATATCGTGACAACTTGATACACACGGTTTCGATTATACAGCGTTCGATTTTTTCTTGGTTGATACGGCAGAAACTTTCCTCTTTTACTTGGATTTGACTTTTGACTTTTTCAAAAATTGCACACACTTGATTTTTGACTTGGTCATCTCTGCACTATTGAATTTCGTTCATCCACTGTAGCATTGATTTATACGGCATTGACTACTTTGGCACTTCTTTCTTTTGCACTTGAACCTTAGCGTTGGTCGACTATTACACTTAATATCTCTGGCATGTTTTACTTTGCCTGTTCACTGAAGTCGATGCTTGAATTATTGTAGTCGAGTTGCTTCACTATACTTTAGTTTGTGTTCATGAAAATGCTTGCATCACAGTCTGGTTGCTTTGTGTTGTTGCCACTATCTTCTTTGTACACTGATGCAAGGTTATTATTGTGCACTACTCTTTCTGATATAGTTGCTTTCACTGTTTCACGTGTATTTGCTTAGGTACATATGTATGTGATATTGTGTACATGTTGCCGCATTTGCTTGCATACCCATTACTGCACTATTCAATTGTCTTCTGTTCACTTGTACTTGTATTCTGATTCATCCCTTCTGTTTGTTTTGGCTTCATTGACTTCGGCCATGTGTTCATGCTTGTGACATTCATGTTGTTTGCATTGAGTCATCGATTTTGGTCGAGACTTGTTTCATGCATCACTGTATATCCATATTGTTGGCATTCTTTATGCTGTTCAACACATGATGCTTTGTTCTTTGTTTTATTGTTTGATACATGATTGAACTGACTTGTGTTCTTTGCATTGAGTACAGAATTTTCATTCACTTGTGTATATGAGCATATTGAAGTTGCTGACTTCATGTTGCCTTGACTTTGGTTGTTGCATTTGTATCACTTGAGACTGCATGTAACTGTCTTGACCACTTGATTTCATTCGTGTCACTGGTGTTCTAGTTCAAAACTGTTGTGTCACTTCTCCAAATCTGCCTGCACTTAGTGTTATACCTGTCTTTGTGTTTTGGTCATTGCTTGCATCACTGGTCTTTGCTTCCATTCTGGTTGGTCTGACCTGAACTTGATTCACTTGAACTTTTGTGTATTTGTTATCTTGATGGTGCACTGTCACACTATCATCTGGATGCATTCACATTGTCACTTGTAGTTTGCTAATTTTCTTTGGTTTTTCTGTTTGCATGCTTGCTTTTGTTGGCTGCGCACACGAGTTGGCGAGGCAGTGCACACGTGTATAAATGTACACGTGTGTATTGCAGCCACTCATGATTACCGGTCCCTGATAGGAATACAAGTGTATATATCTATGTGCACAACTTTGTGGCATGTATAGTGACACACTGTGCATATCACACTGTTCGTGTGTGATGAATTCAAATGTGAATGATGATGAACAACCTAAATAACTGAGGCACCAGTAGAAACAAATTTATATTTTTGCAAATTCAAATTTGTTTATTTTCAAATTACTGCTGTAGTTGCTAATTATACAGGTACACAGGAGACAGGACAAGAACTGGAGCTGGACAATGCAGATAGATGCAGATGTGCAGACAGAGTGAAAAACTAAGTGTTGTGCATTGTAGTGAGAGAAAATATGAATATGAAATGTATAAACTAGTGTATGTATATAGAGAGAGCTGAAAACTTCGTACTGTATAAGTGTTGAAATAAAATATTATATTGAATAAAAGTACTGATTGAATTATATAAATTCTATGCAATAGTATTGTTATTCAATATGAATATTTATTCCTATATGTATATAGTACAATCTACAAAACATATATAAATTGATATATATATTTGTTATCATCAAAAAAAATTCACATTAAACAAAGATTGTTGTTATTGATGAAGTAAACGAATGAATACAACAGAAATTAAGCAAAGTTTTGTATTAACAAACTTTGCAGATTGAACTTCAAGATTTAAAGAAGGAAAAAGAAATACAGGCTTCATCCTCGTTTTGAAAACTATCAGGAGCTTTTTTTGTCTTCAAGAAAGAAAAAGGTGGGTAAACCTTTGTGTTATTCAATCATTTGTTGTTGTATGAATGCCTGAATGAATGTTGAAAGACACTTCCATGTGAATGAATTGATGTGCTTGTGTTTCTTTTGCCTGGGAATGTATGATCAGAAATTTCTTCCCTGTTTCCTCTAACTCTCTAGTTTACAGAGTAAACCATGGCCAATTCAAACTCCTCTCTCCCTCATTTCTTCTGAAAATGGATTGTAAAACAAGTTAAATTATTGTTAACCATGCGCTATGTTTCAGTAACAAATTAAAGCAAAGTTATATAGTTCTTTTTTTTTCTAGAAATTATGAAATGCAGTCACCACTCAAATATTGCAGAAATTTGAACCTCATAGATTTTTATTTCAGTAATGTTATTTGAATTCCCCTCAAAAATAATGATTTTAGAAACCAAATTCAAATTTTTCATTAAGTTTTCACTGAGATATTTGGGTTGATCAGAAAAATGAATTTTTGTCAAATTCCGGTGATTTACGCGTTTGTGGGTTTTGAGTTCGTCGTCACAGCTAGATTGAATGTTCGAGATCACTAGAAAAATACAAGATGAATTTATAAATCTTTGGTCTGTTAAGTCGAGATCAAATCAGGGTTTAATAACCCATTTCTGTTCATGTTTGAAATGATGGCGCTGTGTCACTGTAGGATGATCGGACTACATGTCAACGGTGCTAATCGCGGCGTCTAACGTGGGCGAAGCCTCAGACAAGTTTTGGTGACCGCTGACGGTCAGAGAAGGTGGGGCGAGACCAATTTCTGATGATGTTATGTTGGGTTGTTTGGGACGAGACGACTCGATTCTCGTTTTCTAAATTAATTCAAGTTCTGGGTGTTTGTGGGGTTAGGGGGATGGTCGTCGACTCGATGGTGGTTGTACGTTCGACCAACGGTGATGATTTTGACCGTGCATGTGCACGTGGTGGTTGTTGTATCAGTTCTGATGGGTTGGGAAGAAGAAAGGAGTAACTCGAAGCACTGCTCAGGGTTAGGGGGAGAAGACTCGAAGGGATGGTCGTGTCATTTAAATGTTGCACCAGGTCGCTTTAAAACTTTATCAAATTTTAGAGGAAATTTTTTTATACGGGTTGAATTAGGTAAAAAATCAAAGCGGGGGGCATTTTTCTCGGGGCGACTTGAGACATCCTCGGGTTGGTCATGAAAACAACAAAATCCAGTTTTAACAAAATTTTGAAAACAGAAGTTAAATAATTTTCTGACTCCACTCTTTAGAAATTAATGATAGTTTGTTAATGGAATGTGAGGGAAATGGTATTGAAATAATTATTTGAAAGTTATGAAATTCAAAGAAATTTCAAATTTATATTTCCAAATAATAATTGTTTTGCATTTAACTTAAAAAAGAATTAAGAAGTTAATCAAATATTCAAGTATTAATTTGAAAACCAAATTTATTTAAAATGGTTAAATAATGATTAAACAATTTATGGTTTGTAATTACCTTGTAATTTATAATTAATTTATTAAAGAATAGTTAATTAATAAAAGTAATTAAAATTTAATTAGTTAACAATTAAGAATGAATAAACTGAGATAATTAATTAAAGAATAATTAATTAGTAAAGCTAATTAAGATTTAATTAATTCATAGCTAAGTAAAATTAAACACTGATTTAAATAATCAATGAAGATAATTATATGGTTAATTCACTTTAATCACATTCACCTTAATCGAAGATGATTGACTATAATCAGATGTTGTGTACTGGATTGATTTTTCTATTGTGATACTGTGATTGCTTTGTGTTGAACTGTGATTTGTGATTTGTTCCTTCATGTGTGTGAAAACCCTTTTTGCTCGTAAAAAGGCATTTAAACTTCGATGCGACATGGGGTCGGATTCCAGTTAGTTATCTGAAACCCATATAACCCTGAATGTGAATCCTTGTAATTGACACACCCACGTGTTTTAAAATTGAGCGCTCACTATTATGATTAGCCAGGAGAGGACCTTTGTGTCATATAACCCATTTCGAATAGTGATTCGACGAAATGGATAACATTTGAAGACAGTGTTAAAAATCGGGTGCCATCGAAAATGATAGGATAATCAACCATTTGTCTCTGCACTGAGTTGCTCCGGTATAGAGATCTCCACATGTGATTGGCAATCCGATCAGAATTGGGGATACCTGGATTTGCAAGGGCTTCTTCCTTTATCGGATGAAGTGCCTTCGGTTTTGTTCGAACCCGGAACAGACTTGTATGGTTGTGTGTCTCACACTACACTTTAAGATATAAAGCAGATTCCTTTCAAATACATATCTGTTGGTGGAGGAGAATTTATTCTCTTAGCTTAACACCCTTCTCTGAGACGTACGAGCTCAGAGGTTATGTAGTTGAAGGTTATCAGTGATATACTCCCAATTCGTTAGCATGGCATGCTAAGTGCTGCTGTGTATTGATGATCATTTGTTGATCATTTATGATCAAAGCATGGCTTTCGTGTAAAGGTAGCTTTATGGACGAGACCTCATCGGACCTCACACTTTGGAAATGGTCGAAACAGGAAAGATGAGGCAAGGTTATGAGGGTCGTACCCTTTAGGGTATATCATCTCCTTCTAGAAAAAGGTGGTATCATGGTATGGAACCCAGATACTTCAACTATGTGGTTTCTGCAATCTCATTTACTGTGTGGTTGTTGCTTTGTGATGGAGGGCCCTTGGATAAAGGTCGCAAACGACCGGGGGGTGGCATATTCGAGTAGTAGTTACCTAGTTACAGAGGCAACCCGGCCTTGTGTTGGCAGAGAGCCGGGTGGGTTCTCGAGACGTCCCGCCAGAGGCGTACCCATGTGGCATAGGAAGTTCCTTAGCCTGACCATTTGTTGGAAATCCAATTCCCAATATGAACCCAGTACGGTTTTAATTGTAGAACCTTCCATTTTACATGGCAGCTATTATAGGCATAGTATCATGGTACCTATGCTGGCTAGGATCAATATTATATCTTCGAAATATTTTTCACACTGCGCACTAGCAATAATATCAAAGAATATTTCTCGTTTTAAGCATATTTGACTATCATAAGGGGAAATCTCCCCTAAGTATGCGATTGCATTGTGTGTGTGCCAGGATGCCTTATGGTAGTTTTATTTTCCAAAAGCATAAACGGTTTTCATTTATAATCCGTTTTATTTAAAAGAAACTCCTATGACTGACCTGGAGTTTATTGTTTCCTTTCTAAACTCTGGGTGCCCATCATTTCCACACGAGCAGCCTAGTAGCAGGTTTTCCGTATTTTGGTATTAGCTGTATTTTGGAGACTTTTGGTTGGAGATTATCGGTTTTTGGAGGCTTTTATCTTAGAGGCATTTTGGAAGCTTTTGGATCTCAAGGTGCTTAGTTTTGGAAGTTCACTATCACACTATTTCCTTGAAGGCTTTTTGGCCTATGATCACTTGTGGTTCTATTATGATGTTCTATTTGGAGTTGTGATAAATCTATTATGATACTCTGATGTTGTAACCAATATTATGATGATGTTGTATCTGTGATGTAATGCATGGTGTTCATTTTGTTTTCCGCTTTTTTATATTCATCTAATGTTGTTATAAGCTCCATCCGACTGGTGTTCGATGTTTGAATCTTCGGCAGTCGAATACAAGTGAGGTATTTGATGTCGATTTTCGAACATTTGATTTCGAGTCGTGATAATTTCATTGAATTATACCCTTATTCGGTGGGAGAGTGAGAAAAATTGGATGCAAAATTTCTTGAGTTTTCAAAAGACTGCATTCAAATAGAAATTGCAAGTATATTTAGGTTTGTGCATCGTATTTTAAAATAATTTTTTTAAGAAGAAAAGCATTCATATAGGAGATAGCGCTTAAAAATTCATGTACATGCAAATATTTTGCATTGAATAACACTTTTGTACATGAATATGGATGGTCGAAAAATTGGATGTATACAAAATGGTTGTAATTAATGCGAGAAATTACATAATTTTACCCTTATTGAATTCTAGGGACGAAATTTCCGAAAGGGTGGGAGAATATAACACCTTGCATTTTTTGATAATTAAATAATCAAATAACGATAAACAATAAAAAAAAATTGAATTGTCATAATGTGGCCTCGAAACTTATACCATTGCATCTGTAGCGATTTTCTGATCAATTTCATATATAATTTGTCAAAATCTGAGTCAATACGAAGACGTTATGAGAGAAATAAAAAATAGGAAATAATCGAAAACAGAAAAGAAAAAATACAAATAAAACGCATATGGGTCGACCTAGAACCTCCCTGGTCGACCGCCAGGTTGACCTAAAGGAAGCACAGGTCGACCCTAGGGTCAACCCGCGTTGCTACCTAGAAGATATTACATCTAGCTACGAGCCGAGCCAAGTAAAATCGATTATTACGCGATCTGAGCCATATGTTAGTGCATTAGATGGCTCCAAACGACCCTATGGCATGGTGGCTTCAGATTCAATCCAAGAATCCAACAGTCTGAGATCCACAAACTTCACTATAAATAGAATCCTAGGCCTAGTTATTTTCTCACAATCAGATTTTCTTCTAATTGGGTTCATTGCATGAGGCTGGATCCTAAAATGAAAATATTTCTAGGAGGAAGATCTTCTCAATAAAAATATTTGACACCTAAGAAGGGGATCCAGGAAGACCATCGAGCCAAGCTAAGCATAAGTAAAGCTAAGGAGACAGGTGAGTGGATTTAGTTATCTTTTACGATTATGATATATTATCGTTAAATTCCAGTTAAATAATTTTATTCAGTATTTATTTCAGTAATTAATTCTGTTAGTTAGTTAAGTAGAGATTGTAAATTATATAAGAGAACTTATATGTAATTATTATTTATATGGAAAATAGTAATCAAATTAAATATGAATAACATGACAGTTAGAGAAAGGCATAAGCCTAAAAATAATAAATTTACAGTTATTTACATCTATTTTAAAAGTTGAAATCTAGCTTGTAAATGTTAGCTTTTTTTCATTCCTTTTTACGCGAATAAAATAGTAAAGGGAAGACATCGCAAATATGGATTAAAATAGAAGAACAATAGATTTAAAGAAATTAGATGCAAATAAGAAAAGCTAAAATAAAAAGAGAAAATGTAGAAATTTATAGTAAATTATGCTAAAACGGGGAAAAATAAATTAAATGGGAAAAATTAATAACTTGATAGGGAAGTAAGTGATAGGTTTGTTGGTTGGCATAGAAGAGAGAATACATATCCATATTTTAATATTTAAAAGATAACAATAAACTCAAAGAAAAATGGAATTAGTGTAAAATAGAGACACTACTTTATTCTACAGTACCCAAAAAGTAAAGAAATAATAAAAGAAATATCTTGCAATTACGGATTGTTGTTTATAGCTTCATTTAGTATTAAAATATGGAAATGGATTTTTAGCAAGTTTTCATAACCAACCTAATAGAATAGAACTACTTAAGAAAATAAAGTGAAGAATTAAAAGAAGTAAAGAAGAAATCAAGTTGAGAATTAAGACAAGACTAGAAGCAATTAACAGAAATGTATCTAGGTATGCATTTACTGTGCAAATAATAGAATAAAAGTAAATCAGTTATTATGATAAGTAAATTGTGACAGTCGGACATAGTCCCAAGCCAAGATTGTCGTATAATATAAGAAAATTAAAGAGAATTCAATATCATAATAAAAGAAGACATAATAGAATAGAAAAGAGATGCTCATGATTATATGTATAATATATTGATTATGAAAGAATACAGTAGTGATAATTGCAAGTAAAATTATAACATGGGTTATAATTAAGTAGAAAGAACAGAAAAGGCTTATTTTAAGAATTAAATTAAGTTAATAAAAAATAGAGTAGAAATAACTGAAGAAACATATTTTAATAAACATAGATCTTGGATTAAGTTAATAAGCAAGATAATAGAAGTGGCATATACCAACAGCATCCCCTTTTAGTCGGGAACTGAAGGTCTCACAACAGTTAGGTGAGACTGGGATAAGATTATGCTAATTAGGGTAAATAAGTAGCACACAGAATAAGAAAAGTAACTAAACGAAAAATAAAAGATTAGACTTAGTGACTAATAGAAGATTAAGATGCGTTTGGAGTAGCCCAAAGGATGAAGAGCCTAACAAAGTAGTTCATCAAAGATTCCAGCACAAAAGAAGCATGTCCAACTTAGTTATTTTGGGCTAGAAGGAAGTAGGAGACTTCAATGGGATATAAGGGTACTCTAGGATGGCTCTTTGGAGTAGGAATAGCGAAGTAGTCCTTCGAAGGCATGTCTGTAAGTGTTCCACAAAGAGAGTATGCCTTGACTTCTTTTTGAATGGTAGGACTATTGTAGGTAGTCAAAAGGGGTTGATGTTTGGAGTAGGATATTCGTATGACACCGTACTTGAATTGCGAGTAGCTTTAGTGGGTAGGACTGAAAAGGATAGTTGATGTGGATATCGGGCCAGCATCAAAACCAAGAAGCCAGATCGAGAGAGACTAGAGTTAAACCAAAAGGAAAATGATTCTTTCACTATTGAGACATTGGATGAGGGGGGCAACCAATTGGATGTTCAGATTGTTTGCAGTAGGACACAACCACTTAGCTCTTCAGAGGTCTTTCGATTAGTGAGAGGTGGCTGCGCGGGGTCATAGCCACGATAAGAAAAGAGACAGACCGAGTAGAATATCTATATCGTAGGCCTAACAAGGCAGTACTTTAAAGACTTAGAAATTCCCCGACTGAGTTCTGTACAAAGTAGACCTTGTTAAGCGGGATTCAAGAAGTAGACAGAATGATTACGTATAGTCCTCAAGGTATGCACTGGGTGGAACATTGTGGATGTTTGAGCATTAGTATTGGCTAGTGCAGGTACAATTTTACGTTTTCATAGTAGATGACGGAACATCTGTATTGTAAGACTTACGAGGCAGTTCTTTATAGATGTAGTCACGGAACGCTATAGAAGCAGACGATGGAGTCCTTTGCGTGGAGAATACGGAAGGTAATATGGGTAGTACCTAAGACCGATGCGGTCTTTGGGCATATAGCTACATACATATATCTTTTCGGGGAGATTCGAATAGGCAAAGAGTTTGCAAGCACCTCTGAGAAGTCAAAAGGATCAAGATTCCTGTCTATAGGGCCCGGTTTGGGGGCACCATATGATTCCAGTGGAGACTGAAGAGAGCCATTTGAAGTATTAGAAGACTCATCAGAGCCGGAGTTAGACTCATCAGAACTTGATAAAAAATATTCATCCTCATATTGATTTACTGATACAAAGAGTCTGATAAGAGAACTCAAATCAGAAAAAGAAACATTACCTTTGATCATTTAATACATATAATATGATATAAATCGATCATTTGGAAAGATGGTTGATATTTCGATCCATCTGTTGAGAAAACGACCGTAATAGCACTCAGAGCCACTATTGGAGCTCCCACTATATGAGCAGAAAGAAAAGCCGTGAGAAGTCACTGTGCAAACAAGTCCAAAAGAGCTCCCGCTAAAGTATGTATGTATGTATATATATATATATATATATATATAAATTATTAGGCATTAATCTACTAGGGAGTAGATGGGCACGATTCACACACTGAGGCGAGAGTATTATTGTAACGATCCCGATTTTTGAGTAAAGTTAAATTTGGTAATTGATATAGATTTGTGAATTTAAATTGTAAATTAAATTAATTTTTCCAAGATTAAATAGGACGTTTGTTTAGTAGGACATTGATTTTAAAAATTTAACCATGGATTTGAAATTCTATATTTAATATCTTATAAATAAAAAGTAACATCCCAAAATTAATCAATTTAAATTAGTAATATATTTTTTACTTTTGGAATTTAATTTGAAAATAAATTGAAAAGTCTCAAGCAAATAAAATGATTAATAAACTATGTATGGATAAAACTCCAATTTATTTTGAGTTTAAAATCTTGAAATAATAAATATTTTTAAAAATCATTTGAATTCAAATTATATATATATATAATGCATATATGAGTAGATTTGAGTGTATACATTGAATTTGAATTTAAATTGCATAAGTATATGTATGAATATATAAATAGACTTAAAAGGATTTTAATTCAAGTGAATTGGAATTTGAATCTGAATTCAAAATAAATGTTTTAAAAAAAATATTTGGCTTTTAAAAATCATTAAGACGTAATTTCTATGATGTAAATATTGGTTAAAACAATTCTTCTCTTAACGTTGTATGCATATATATACGAATGAATAAAGGGGTACGATTAATTACAAAGTGAATATGATATAAAAATTTATAAAAAAAATCCTTTTGTCTTGTAAAAACACAAATGCTAAATATACATCAAACAGATGGAGTAAAATTTACAAGTGTTTAGATCTCATAATTATTTTGTTTACAAATGGCCTTCAATATAATTAATTGAATAAAATAATAATGTTTAAAATTTACAAAAAACTTTTCAGCTCCCCATATTCAATCATATAACCTCTCAGCAAATATGAAAAGAACAGTAAAAAAAATTGAGAATCACAAATCTCAATATCCAAGGCAACAGTAAAAAGAAAAAAATCAGAAAACTGCCATTATCTTCTCCTCTCAAAATACGAAACAATAATCAGCAAGCAAATTCAAATGAATGTAAAAGAAATTTGATCAAAACTTCTCAAGCTTGTAAATCAAGAATCTGAGAAAGAAAATCAAAAGGTAGATCAAACAGCAAAAGCAATTCAAACAAATTTGGAATCAAATCTTCAACTCTGGAATTTTCTGTAGCAACCTGGAAGTAGGAAGATTAATAATCAACTCAAATCTGAAGCATGCAAGTAGATTCAAACAATTTCAAACTGAGAAAACAAATTGATTTTACTGAGCAACTCAAAGATTAGATCTACAGTTTCAAATTCCAGGCCCAAATCTTTTCTTTCCAGGCTTTGCAATCCTGTCTCCATTCCTTCCTGTAAAACCACTAAGATGAGCAAACTTCAAAAATTATTCATATTTTGGGTTGAATGTGATAAATGTTAGATGGGTGATTGTGAAATATGTTTGCATGGCTGTAAATTTGCTCGTGTATATATGTCTGTATACTGACGTGTGTCTTTGTTCATTATTACAGGTTTATGGAAACTGTTATAAAATTCAAAATCATCCTATTTAGATGATTTCAGGACTTAATTTCTAAACGAAAAATAATTATAACCATGAAATGATAATTTTTTATTATCATCTTAGAATTTTTAAGCTAGTATTTATGGAAAACTTTTGAGTTGAATGGAATTTGTGTTTTTGTCAATTCTTGGAAATCAACAGTAAAGTATGAATCGCGATTAAGGGTGAAGCTAGCTGGTACATCGGTGGATTTGAGTAAAATATGAATTGAATTTATAAAGTGTTGTGGCGATAGGAATTGGTCGATCTAGGGTTCGACAATAGCTTTTGCCTGAAGGGATTCTCGATATAACTGCGTTTTCGTTAGAGACCTTTATTCGATCGCACCCAGGGGAAATTGTTTGGGGGTCGACGGAATAGCTTTGGTTGTGGTGGCTAGGTTATTGGTGGACAAGGTCGACGACACAGGGTGTTTTCTGATCGAAGTCTGGGTTTCCAGGTTGAGCCCGAAAGCCCATTTCGATTTTATGGTGAATTCGTCGATGCTAGGCGATGGATTGGGTTGAGGAGGTAGTCGCTGATCTGTGGGAGCTGATGGTCGAAGTGGCGAATTCCGGTATGCACGTGCACAATGGCGTGGGTTTCATATCTGCATATGTAGCTTATGAGCGACTCAAAGATGAACTCGTGAATTCTAGGGTGTTGCTCGAGTTGGCTACCGTGTGATGTGCTAGTTTTATTATATACATGGTTTAAAAAATTAAAATAAAAAAGAAGAAGGAAGAACTCGGGTATTTGATATATTGGCTCGGGTATTTTCTGTTTTGGCTTTGGTTAATATTTTCATTAAAACTTGTATAGTTTTTTTTTAAACAGAATACAGGTTTCAAATTTTAGCAAAAACATGTTTTTTTGTGAAGTATTATAGTTTTCGGATTTTAGTACAAAGCTTGAAGAAGTTTGAAAGTAAATTTTTAATAAGTTTTCTAAAATAAGTTTCAAACTTGGATTTAAATTCAAATATGATTTGAAAATAATTTGATGTGGTTTTGAAATAGATTTTGTGTTAGATTTCTGATAATTTTTCAAATGTAATTAATTGATGCGATTAAATGGTTAATCAAGTATTGATTTAGTAATTAAAGATTGTTCTATTACTTAATAATAAAAGGTTATTAGATTGATTAATGATAATTAATTGTTTAAAGATAATTACTTTTAATTAAAAGTAATTAATGATTAAAGTTATTAAATCAAGTAATTAATGGATAATTAATTAAAAATACTTACTTAGTGAAAGTAATTATTTATGGATAATTAATGATTAAAGATTGATTAATCAAGTAATTAAGGGTTAATTAATTTAAAGAATAATTAATTAATATTATTAATTAATTAGGGAAATAAATTTAAGAAGTGATTAATTAATTTGAGGATAGTTAATTAATAATCAATTAATGATAAAAGTTAATTAAGTAATTAATGATAATTAATTATCTTAAATTAACTAGGATTAATTAATTAAATGATAATTAATTAAGGGCCAATTTAATGATTGGTTAATTAAGGATAATTAATTAAAGGGTAATCAGTTAATTAAGATAGATTCTTAATAATTGAAGGTTAATTAATTCATTAATTAAGGCTAATAAATTAAATAATAATTTATTAAGAGTTAACTAATTTATGTAATTAATTAAGGATAATTAATCATAGAATAATTAAATAATTAAAGGTTAATTATTTAATGATTTAAGGCAAATTGATTTATTAATTAAGGTTAATTAATTAATAATTAAAGGATTAATTAATTTATTAATTGAGGCTAATTAACTTATTATTAAAGTTTAATTAAAATGATTTGTAATTAATTAATGCTAATTAACCAGGATCAGTAATACATAAGTACTTAATTTGATTTAAATTAATCAGACAATTAACTAGTCACTTATGAATGTTTGGATTCTATTGGATGATTGAATTGTTTAATATTCCTGATGTGTGATCTTCTGTTTTGATTTGAGCTGTGTTTAATATAATTTATTATCTGTGATACATACATATCTGTGATCTATGAATGAAAGATAAGCGTTATAGTTTATACCGCTTATTAAATATATTGTTGTATTCGAATCTATGCTAATTGATGGTGTTGCACTTCTATTATGTAAAACCCCTGGACCACACTTATACTCACACACATATGGATTGCACGTGGAAATTGGTTAAATCACAGATTTTTGAAATAATTTAAAAAATTGGATTTTTGAAATGGATTGGGTTTAAAGTAAAAAGCTTTTGAAAAGGAATTTCAAAAATAAAGGCTATTTTTGGATAACTTGATGTAATTTTGAATTTTAATTTAAATTTGAATTCAAAATTTGAAATTAAATTCTTTTTATGATTTAAAAAGTGATTATACATGTTTATATAGGTTTTAAACCATTTTAAAAGTATTGTTTTTGGGAATTTGAATTTAACCCAAAGATTTTAACTTGTATAAATGAAATCGGACTATTCTGAAATGAAAACTATTTGTTTTCAAATAATAAAAGCTTTCATATAAGAAATAAATTTCCACTTTGTGTTAAACGGATTTCAAGTTCAAAATGAAAATGGTCTTCCAAGTTATGAATAAATCTTTGGAAACGGGTTTGGAAGCTGTTTCCCAAGGGATTGACCAGGCAACTTGGTACTCGGCATCCAGAGAGTACTCGGCACCCAAAAGCACCGTTCGGCCTAAAACATCGCTCGGCCAAAGTGAGCGTTCGGCCGAAGAAGGAACGTTCGGCATCAGGAGTATGCTTGGCTTGCATTGATCGTTCAGCACCAAGGGGCGTTCGACATTGAATACCATTCGGCATGGACGAATGTTCAGCATTGAATACCGTTCGTCCAAGCAGTATCGTTCGGCCTCCCACGTACGCTCGGCCAGATGACGTTCGACATCCCCGAATGTTCGGCCAGCGAGATGGCCCGGCATCCGCCCCAACACAACCAGTTTCAACTATTACTTGGCCTACCCTTCCCTCACTCAACACCTCATCCTGTCCGGCCTGACCTCGTTCGGCATGAAGGGGAAGGATCGGCATTCTAGGTTCGGTCCACTTCTCTCACTCGACAGAAAGACCGTTCGGCATTTCGATCGTTCGGCCTATTCAGCTCGACACACAGAGCACGTCCTACTTGGGCCAAGTTATCCAACTACCAGCTCCACCAGGGGGGTCCAACCCACTATCGTCTATAAATAGGGAGGCAGGTGCACAGAAAAGAGGAGGAGATTTTAGAGAGCACTGGGGAGACTCTGCCACATTGAATCCTCATTCAAAACTTATTTTTTTTACTTTGCAATTGTATTCTAATACTTAAGAACGGATTGTATCTGTAATCAAGTATCATGTGGAAAATAAAGATCTGCTTCAAAGTGGACGTAGGCCACTGCGCCGAACCACTATAAATTTGGTGTTCTTACTTCCCGCATTCTAATTTATGTTTTCTTCTCTTTTTCAATTTTTTTTCTTCATTATTCTCTCTACACAATCTTTCTAAGGGTGTTAGTGACCAATTTTGGTGCTAACATTTTGGTGCTTTCGCTGAGAATTGAATTCTCAGGCTATTAGGATCTACTTTGTAGCTACTGGATTGCGTAAATCCCCCGAAGGAGATCCATAATCATCCATAAGGCATCTGTTGATTCTACTCAGAGTTACGGCTAACAACTCTATCATGGGGAGACCACGAACCCGATCGGCCTCTCAAAGTGCAGATGTCCATGAAACTGCTAGCGTACAACAAGATAGTCCTAGCAAGCAACAAGCAATTCGAGGCGTAGGACCCTCCAACCAAAATCAAGCGCAAGTTGTTTCCCGAGCAGAGTTCAATGACTTAATGAAAGAACTTAGGAAAAGCAGGAGGCAACTTGCCAAGAACATGCAGACCAATGCTGACCTCATGATTCAGCTTACTAAGCAGCAGCATCGGAATGCTGGAGGTAGCCCTGCCCCTTACTCAGAAGATGATAGTTCGACTTCAGCTGACAAACCACCTAAATGTAGACGCCGCAAGGGTGAAGGTGCACAAGCAGGTGCCACTGATCGATCGACTAGGGATCAAGCTCGCGAAGAGGCTGGACGCCAGACTCACCAAGATCCCAAAGAACCCAACCTTCCATCCTCCATACCTACCCCCGACTTGACAGCTATTGTTAGGCAGCTGATGAGAGAAAACCATGGACTGACTAATGAATATTGGGGAGTTTCCAAGAGTCATACTCCCTTCACAGATACCATCCTACGGGCTGACTACCTAAGGAAGTTTAACATGCCCACCATTCCCGCCTATGAAGGGAAAACGGACCCTAGACAGCATGTAATGAGGTATGGATGGATGATGGATTCAGCGAGAGCCAACGACTCAACCAAGTGCAGGTGCTTCCCGATAACTTTATCCAGAATCGCCACCATGTGGTTCACTCGACTTCCTCCACGTTCAATCTCCAGCTTCGACGAATTAGCAAGAAAATGCATAGAACAATTCAGGATACACACCACTCGTCCCAAGGATGTGATGTCCTTATCAAGTGTGACCCAAGGTCCAGGAGAATCACTAAAAGCATACTTGCAGAGATTTCATGTTGCCGCTACTGAAGTGAGCAATCCCAACGATCATGCAATTTTGATGGCAGTAATGCGTGGAGTGGGTCCAGATTCTGAATTTGGAGACTGGTTGGCAGGAAAGCCCCCAGCCACGCTGGAACGTTTTTATTCGAAAGCCCATCAATTCATAAGGAGGGAAGAAGCTCGGTGGACAAGGAAAGACAAGGCACAGGGGCCTGGTCAGCAATATGCAAAAAGTAATATCGCCGTGAAGAAAATCGGGGGTAACCCTAAGAAGACTCACGCCAACGTCCAGAACAAGCTCGGGCAGTCTAAAGCAACTGGAGGCGGAGATCCCGGAAGGAAGAAGAAGGAAACGGAGAGATGGAAGTCAAGAATCCCGACCTACATCGAATACACTCCACTGAATGCATCTCTTGAGAACATCTACTTGTCAACCTGCAACACTTTTCAATACAGAAAACCACACCCAAAGGTGTCAACAGAGGAGCAGAAGCGGACTGGGAAGTATTGTCGCTATCACGAGTCCTACGGACACAACACTAAGGAGTGCAGGCGTCTTCATGACGCTATTGATAAATTTATTAGGCAGAAGAAGCTACAGGAATTTGTCAGAGACTCGCCAGACAGTAAACAGGAAACATCGGACCCCGGACACGGGCCAGCTCCACGCCAGCCAGAACAACCTGCTCGGATTGTGGGAAGATTGGTTATTAACACAATTGCTGGTGGACCTCATCCTGCGGATAAAAATTGGCAGGAAATGGAGCGATATGCTAATTCTCTGAGACATACGGAGTATGAGTGCTGTTCAAATGTGGAGGATGGAGCTCCCGCAAAGCAGCAGCACACGATGAACAACGATATTGTATTCAGGAATAGAGATGCGGATAAGGTGGAAGCCCCTACTATTGATCCGATGGTCATATCCACGACCATCGGACTGGCATTCGTGAGAAGAATTCTAATCGATTGCAGAAGTTCCGTTAACATCATCTTCAAGAATGCATATGACCAAATGAAGCTGGAGACTAAGGATTTGAAACCATCTAAAGCCTGAATCCATGGCTTTAACGGCGCAGCAACAGACGCAGTAGGATATGTGGAGTTACCAGTTGAACTGGGACAAGGAGAACGCAGGAGAGTGCGAATCCTACCATTTATAGTGCTTGATGTTGATTCACCATACAACGTATTCCTAGGACGACCAGCCCTCGCAGATTGCAGGGCAGCTTTGGCCCCGTGGTGTTTGACGTTAAAGTTTCCCACAGACAAAGGAGTAGGAGTAGTGCATGGTGATCAAGCAACCGGACGTGCATGCTACGTGGCTGAGCTCAGAGAGGCGCAGCGTAGGGAGAAAGGAAAGGTCGCGGACAGCTTTGTCTGCGTCCAAAATTCTGATGATCGACAATTAACGCCCGAGCCCTGGCTCGGGCAACATTCTCGGATCCATAGAGACATAGATCCGAGAGGCGGTGATGGGGAACCCAGGGAAATGAATGCAGCACCAACTGAACTAACTATTGACATCTCAGTTAGCCACAGCGACCCATCACGAGTTCTTAAAATAGGATCACGACTAGACCCCGTGACAGCTGAAAACCTTATTGACTTCCTCCGAGCGAACCTTGATGTGTTTGCTTGGACACATTCTGATATGTGCGGGATTTCTCCTGCAATTGCGAGTCATATGTTGAACATAGACCCAAAACACGTCCCCATGAAACAGAAAAGGGGAGGCATGGATCCAGAGAGGTCCGCAACTCTCAAAGAGGAGGTGGACAAACTCAAAACCAACGGGTTCGTCCGCGACGCCCTCTACCCTGAATGGGTGTCCAACCAGTGTTGGTAAAAAAAGCCAATGGGAAATGCAGAACTTGTGTTGATTACTCTGATTTAAACAAAGCCTGCCCAAAGGACAGTTTCCCGCTACCAAGGATCGACCAACTGGTCGATTCAACAGCCGGACACGAGTTGCTATCATTTATGGACGCGTACTCTAGCTATAACCAAATTCCAATGCACATCCTGGACCAAGTGCACACCAGCTTTGTCACAAACGTCGGGTTGTATTGCTACGTAGTAATGCCCTTCGGATTAAAGAACGTAGGAGCAACTTACCAACGTATGGTAAATCGAATTTTCAAAGATCGGATTGGAAAAACGATGGAAGTCTACGTGGATGACATGCTCGTGAAGTCACGAGAATCAAGCGACCACATCCGAGACTTAGCAGAGATGTTCGATATACTGAGGCACTTCGGGATGAAGATCAATCCTTTGAAATGTTCGTTCGGTGTGGCATCAGGAAAATTCTTGGGTTTCATTGTGAATGCACGAGGAATTGAAGCTAACCCGGAAAAGATCCAGGCCATCCGAGACATACGAGTACCCAGAACCAACAAACAGGTGCAGAGCTTGAACGGAAAAGTGGATGCGCTGAGTCGATTCATATCCAGGGCTACAGACAAGTGTATTCCATTCTTTGAAGTTATAAAGAAAGGAAAGAGAAACTTCGAATGGACCACCGACTGCGACGAAGCATTCCGGGCTCTGATAAGACACCTGGAGAGTCCCCCGGTGCTGTCGAAACCAGTAGACCACGAGATGTTGTACGTATACTTAGCGGTCTCTCAACATGCCATCAGCACAGCCCTGGTCCGCGAGGAGGACCGAGTTCAAATGCCAGTTTATTATGTTAGTAAAGGCCTGACGGGGGTGGAAAGGAACTATCCAAAGATTGAGAAACTCGCCTATTACTTAGTGATTGCATCACGCAAGCCTCGTCCATACTTCCAGGTACACTCGATCGGTGTCTACACTGACCAACCATTGCGACAAGTACTCCAACGACCAGAAACTTCCGGAAGGATGCTAAAATGGAACATTGAGTTGAGTCAGTTCGACATTGCCTACCTGCCACGAAGGGCTATACAGGGACAAGCACTAGCTGACTTCATCGCCGAGTTCACTCTGCCAGATGAGCCGAGCGGACACAGGGTTGCACCTCCCATTCGATGGAAGATGTACACCGATGGGGCATCTAATGACCATCGCTCGAGGGCAGGTATCGTCATCATAACTGCAGAAGACCGATCAATCTGCTACGCTTTAAAGCTTGAATTTGCAGCAACAAATAACGAAGCCGAATATGAGGCAATGATTGCTGGCTTGAAACTCGTTATCGAGTTGGGAGTGAAGTCAATCGAAATCTTCTGTGACTCACAGCTGGTAGTTTATCAGGTGCGGGGAGACTATCAAGCAAAGGGGCAGAGACTGGCTCCTTACCTTGCTCAGGCTCGAGAACTACTGGCAAGTCTCGAATATTATGACATCTCCCTTGTCCCACGCGAACAGAATAGAGAAGCTGACTCGTTAGCAAAGTTCGCATGCACTGGCGATGCACAGCAAATGGGATTGTTCCCTATCGAGACCCTACTTGCCCCAAGTATAGACATGATGGAGATGGATTTCGTCTTGGAGACCGAACTCGAAAGGGAATCGTGGTTGACCCCGATCAAACAGTACTTACTACATGGGGATTTGCCTGAGAAGAGGAGCGAAAGACGCCAAGTCCTTCGTAAGGCTTCACGTTATGTAATACAGAACGGAGTAATGTATCGCAGGGGATTCTCGACCCCCTTACTCTGGTGCGTGGCCCATGATGAGATAAAACGAGTACTGGAGGAAGTCCATGGGGTAGAGTGTGGTGATCATACCGGGGGGCAAACTTTGGCAAAGAAAATCCTCTGCTACGGATACTATTGGCCAACCGTGAACCGCGATGCCGCAGACTATGTGAGGAAATGTAACAAATGCCAGATATACGTGAAAATTCCGAGAGCCCCGCCGACGGAACTCATGCAAATGGTTAGTCCCTGGCCATTTGCAATGTGGGGAATTGACCTGATTGGTTCTTTACCCTTAGCCAAAGGAGGCGCGAAATATGCAATACTGGCAGTCGATTATTTCACCAAATCGGCAAAAGCAGAGCCTATGGCCACGATCACCACCAAGAAAGTCATTAATTTCATTGTACGAAATATCATATGCCGCTTAGGTCTTCCACGGACCATCATAACATATAACGGGACTCAATTCGAGAGCAAAGAATTCAAAGAATTTTGTCAGAAGTATAGCATTGAGAAAAGGTTCGCAGCAGTTGCTCACCCGAAGGCGAATGGGCAGGTAGAAGCTGTAAACAAAATAATAAAGTCCATATTGAAGAAGCATTTGGAAAAGGCTAGTGGCAAGTGGGCAGATGAACTCCCAACAACACTTTGGGCCTATAGAACTACCCACAAGACCGCGACTGGCCACATACCATTTGCATTGGCGTACGGCACGGAAGCCGTCATACCCGTAGAACTTGAAGTTCCATCACATCGGGTGATTTATTACGACCCCGCGTCGAACCAGGATCTCTTAATGGAATCATTGGACTTTATCGATGAAAAACGCGAAGAAGCTGATCTGAGAGCAGCCTCATACAGACACCGGGTCGTGAGATATTATAATAAGAGAGTCCGACCAAGAATCTTTGATGTGGGAGATCTCGTTTTGAAACTAGTTTTTCCAGTCCCTTCACATACGAACCCTGCATGGGAAGGTCCATACGTCGTCGAACGGAGGCTTGGAGAAGGAACTTTCAAGCTAGCGACCGTCGACGGTGTGACACTCCCCCGAGCATGGAACAGCGAGCACTTGCGGCGTTACTACACTTAATCTATTTCCTTTATGCAGTAGTTGCACTTATCTCCAGTATGTTTTCATTTCCAGTTCTTGGCATGTAATAAGACAATTCAGCTTGCTTTCATTAATAAAGGCTTGAAGCCACCTTTTTCATGAATGATTAATGTCTCTGCGTATGATATTCCTGTGACAAGCGGTTGAAAATTATGATATTCTAACTAGCATACGAACGCCCAGAAATGATTTTAAATCTCTAAGTCCCCAGAGTGCAGACTGGAGTACACGAAGTCCCCGGAGTGCGGACTCGAGTATAAATGATTCTAAATCTCCAAGTTCCCAAAGTACGGACTGGAGTACTCGAAGTCCCCGGAGTGCGGACTCGAGTATAAACGATTCTAAAACTCCAAGTCCCCAGAGTGCGGACTGGAGTACTCGAAGTCCCCGGAGTGCGGACTCGAGTATAAACGATTCTAAATCTCCAAGTCCTCAGAGTGCGGACTGGAGTACTTGAAGTCCCCGCAATGCGGACTCAAGTATAAACGATTCTAAATCTCCAAGTCCCCAGAGTGCGGACTGGAGTACTCGAAGTCCCCAGAGTGCGGACTCGAGTATAAACGATTCTAAATCTCCAAGTCCCCAGAGTGCGGACTGGACTACTCGAAGTTCCCGGAGTGCGGACTCGAGTATAAACGATTCTAAATATCGAAGTCCCCAGAGTGCGGACTGGCGTACTCGAAGTCCCCGGAGTGCGGACTCGAGTATAAATGATTCTAAAACTCCAAGTCCCCAGAGTGCAGACTGGAGTACTCGAAGTCCCCGGAGTGCGGACTCGAGTATAAACAATTCTAAAACTCCAAGTCCCTAGAGCGCGGACTGGAGTACTCGAAGTCCCCAGAGTGCAGACTCGAGTATAAACGATTCTAAATCTCCAAGTCCCCAGAGTGGGGACTAGAGTACTCGAACACAGAGTGCGGACTCGGGTATAAACGATTCTAAAACTCCAAGTCCCCAGAGTGCGGACTGGAGTACTCGAAGTCCCCGGAGTGCGGACTCGAGTATAAACGATTCTAAATCTCCAAGTCTCCAGAGTGCGGATTGGAGTACTCCAAGTCCCCAGAGTGAGGACTCGAGTATAAACGATTCTAAATCTCCAAGTCCCCAGAGTGCGGACTGGAATACTCGAAGTCCCCGGAGTACGGACTCGAGTATAAACGATCCTAAATCTCCAAGTCCCCAGAGCGCGGACTGGACTACTCTAAGTCCCCCGAGCACGGACTCGAATGTAAGTAATTCAGACCTCCAAGCCCCTTGAATATGAACTATGATGCAAATGGCTTGGATATGCCAAGTCCTCGACACGTGGGCTAGGAAATATTTTATTGCATGAAGCACAAAAGGGAGATTGAACAACTCCAGAGAATTCCCAAGCTTTGTAAAGGTGAACCAGGAGGTCTATGTTATTCACAGCAGTTCAGATTTCACTCAATCACAATCACAAAGAAAATTGAATGACAAGAATCTTTTCAAAGGACAGAAAATGAAACTGAACTTTATTCTTGAAAAAGCTTTTCGCTGCAAAAACGCTCCAAAGCCCGAAGTCGACAGCCTATTCACACAGTCTGCAAAAATTATTATATGACCTAAACTAACTCTCGTTGAACGAGGACAATGATCACTTCTTGTGTTTCTTTGACTTCTTCTCGGATGGTTCCTTTCCAGAACGCCTACCCTTGGAATCCTTCCCAGATGAAGGGGTGATGACCGAAGATGTAGGTGGAACATCCATAGGCTTGGACTTGCCAGGAAGAATGACCTTCAAAGGTTTGCTCAAGGGATCGTCCAGGTCTATATCCCGAGGTTCAGCCTTAACTCAGGTTGTCACTTCCTTCTCTTTATCGAGCTTCTCCTTCATGCTTGGCTCAGATGCATGCTCAGAGGCACCCGTGATTTATATTTCAAAACTCGCGGAAGAAGAGTCGGACTTGCCTTCATCGAGTGCCCCGATTACTTGAGCATCTGGGCCAGGACCCTCGCCATCTCGAGCAGCTTCACACGTTTATTTCTCCAGCTCCTTGGCGACGTCGCTCCTCGGAATGTACTCGGGGTCAGAACAACCTGCACAAAGTCACAAGAGAACAAATGATATAGCACGACAGCTTCTAGAAAAACACAGAAACCCTATAAAGCAAAGAAGTTGCTTACCAGGTGCCGGTGGAATCTCGGTTGTCAGAGGGGTCTCGCCCTCAGGGATGGGAGATAGAACATGAACGCCAAGCCCGGGGGTATCCAGGTCGTAGCCAAGGTGCTGCTCGAAGGGATCAAGTACCGGTCGGCTAGCCGGCTGAGTAGGCGCACGAACTGGGGGAACGACACTAGATAGACCAATAACCACTTCCTTTCCTTTCCTCGAGGGGAAGCCTTTGCTGTATAGGGCCTTAGCCGCTGATAGGTCTGAAGGTTCTTTTCCCCTCAAGAACTCCTTAATCAAAGCTTCCTCATCGACCTCTTCGACACCGCTCTCAGCCTTCCTGATTTGAATCAGGGTCTCCCACGCCTCGATCAGAGACTCAAGATAGCCCTCACCCAAAAAAGTTAGGTCTCGATGCATGAGAACTCGGGCATTGAATTCAGCGATGAGCGGGTCGAATTCAATCTTGATCTCTTCCCTACCTTCCTCATTAGCCGCCTCAAGGCGAGAGTCGATGTCGGCAGTTGCTATCTTTTTTCCCTCCTCGCGAGCCTCATTCTTTAGTGCCTCGACTTTGGAGAAATCATCCTCGAGTTTCTCCTTTAGGAGCCGGGTGGCGACGATCTCATCGCAATAGTGTTGTGCCTCAACCTGGGCGGCCACTTTCTCTTTCCTCTCCTTATCGAGTTGCTCTTCAAGTTCCTTAACCCGGTAACTGAGTGTGTCCCGCTCCTTCTGAACGGAGTCCTTCTCCAAAGCTAAAGCCCCACACCGTTGAACCGCTTCATCGAGCTCTTTCTTATGAGCCAATTCAAGGCGGGAAACAGCCTCGGCGGTGTCCTTAGCGCTCTGACGAGTGGCTTCAAACTCGGACTTATAAGTGGCAATTTCTTCATCTTGGGCCTTAATGATATCCCTTTCATGAATAGCTTCAAGCTTTAGGCGGTCAATTTCGTGCTGGCGCTCCACAGAGACTTCAGAAAGCTTCTCAGCCAGATGAACGAATGCGTCATGTTGAACATTGACGTCATTGGTACAGGAAATGGCATTTTGCTTAACATCTCCGGGTATGGGGTGAATCGCTGGGAGAAACTTTAGCCCATCAAAACAAATCTTCGGAAATTTGGCCTTGAATTCGGTCAGTTTCTCCGACACTATCGGGCCTGTTGCTGGAGCAGGGGGAGACGGCTTTGAAAGTTCGCCCCTCCTATGAGAATCTCGAGAATGCCGGGTAGAAGAGGAGTCAGAGTGTTGGTCCCGAGGAGCATCAGAATGCGACCTCTTATGACCATGCTTTTCTTTGCTTCGCTCCTGATGAGAAGAGGTCTCCTGGTGGAGTTCGGGCTGATAATGAGTTTTCTTCCGGAATGACGAGTCCCGGGAATGATAATCTCGGTCGCTGTCGCTATTTCTGTCTCGACGCTTCCCGAGACTTGAGCCTCGACCGAATTGGCGTAAAGTCGACGAACCGCGAAGGCGGTCATATCCATGTGAACGCCCCATGTCCCTGAAAAGAATCCAAACAATAGCGAATCAGCGAGAGAACAGAATGATGGAAGAAAAGTAGGCGCAAAGTGAAGTGCACATGTCCGTGTGTGTCCTAGTGTCCCCCCCCCCCCCGACGGACCAGTGGCTTTGCTAACGGGAGTCTTTTCCCCTTGGTTCGGGGCTGGGACACTTGCATCGCCCCTGGCAGGTAAGCGAAACTTAAACAACTTCGGATCATTGAAATCATAGTTGAGCAAGTCGTCGGGAATGGAGAGGTTCGATAAGCCCTTCAGAGAACTTTCAACGCGCTGTGAAGAAGCCTCTTTCTCTGGCCGGATAGGCGTAACTTTGGAAGTCCCGCCAACCTTCTCCTTCCTCAACTTGCACGCCGACTTCGTTTTCCTCTTCGAAGGGGAAGATGACGTTTCAATATCATGAACTTCGACCGCAGGCCCAAATCCTCACCTTGCTTTTGAGGTGGCTCGTTTGGAATTTCCCCCTCTTCCGGTACTTCAAGAAAAGGACGAATAGATGATTCAGGCAGTTTTTTCCCTCTAGCGGGTACAGGTTTGGGAAGCGAGGCGCCCTCAGGAAGATTGATCCGGCGGCCAGGAGCTAGCAGACCGAACCTTGATAATGACTCAGTGGAAATGAGGGCTCGGATATCTCGTTCCTCAGCAGGAAGGGCTCTAATGGCTTCGACAGCATCAGAGTACCCTCGACCCTCGGGACGGGGAATGGAATCTGAAAATATGAAGTGATAAGTTAGTAGAAGCTTAAAACCGATTGGGAACGGACATCAACTCAGGAAGAAGACTTACTTCCTTCAACACATCTCCTTGCAAAACCCTGTGGGCAGCGCACGTAAAACCATTCCTGCTTGTACTGGGCGAATTTGCTGCTCCACGCGCCGGTGAAAATTTGGCACTTCCGATGTGGCTCAAGAAACATGTAAGAGGGACTGTCTCCCCGTTTCTTGGTCATGTATATGTACCTAATATCACCAGGGGTTGGGGGCCTAGAGAAGACGGCCATGAAGAGCACGTACGTGCCATAGATGAAAGCATGACCGTTTGGATGTAGCTGTGATGGGGCGACGTTAAGATACCGCATCACATCTCGAAGAAATAGATTAAACGGTGGTATGCTGCCAACCCAACACATGAACTTGCTGCACGCTGTATATCCCGATGGGGGCGGATGTGGACGGTCGTGCCCCGACGGAACTAACACGTCGGAGAACGGGATACCATGAATAGAACATATCCGCTGAAGAGGGGCTTCGGTGACCCTTGAAGCCTGTGATTCAACCGGGCTATCCAATAAGATCGACGACCCCAAGGTATCAGGAGCCCAGTCGTGAGCGGGAGAAACTGACGGGTCAGATGTATCGGCGGCTGTTTGCTTTGAAGACGGCCTGGGTCTGTTGGAAAGTGTAGCGGAACTGGATTTTTTAGACATCTTGAATAAATAGTGGATTCAACTAAGCACCTGCGTGAACTATACTTGAAAAATGACCAATGTTAGAGTTAACAACATGGATAATCCCCCCACGTGGTGTGTGAACTAGTGCGTTCAATAGTGTATAAGCATTTAGAATAAAACTAAGCTTAAAGACACCGCCTATGAAGACCGTCATCGCTGACCGTCTTCAAGATATTTCTTTATGTAGATTACTGTCCTAGATTCAGATAATGACAAAGGAAGCTATCTGATTATGTCAATTATGAAATTGGGCAAGGCAAATTATATGGTCGGCATCTATGTTTGTCCGGCCTAAGTTGTGTTCGGCATTTATGTTTGGTCCGGCATGGTCAGTTCGGCACTTATGTTTGGTCCGGCTTGGTCAGTTCGGCATCTATGCTTGCCCGGCCTAAGTTTTGTTCGGCATTTATGTTTGGTCCGGCATGGTCAGTTCGGCATCTATGTTTGTCCGGCCTAAGTTTTGTTCGACATTTATGTTTGGTTCGACATGGTCAGTTCGGCACTTATGTTTGGTCCGGCATGGTCAGTTTGGCATCTATGCTTGCCCGGCCTAAGTTATGTTGGCACTAATGTTTGGTTCGACATTGTATGTTCGGCATTTATATTGGTCGGCTTAAGTCATGTTCGGCCAACATTGTATGTTCGGCTTTTAGATTGATCGGCTAATATCGCTCGACATGATTGGTTCAGCATTTATGGTTGTCCGGCATTGCCATGGTTCGGTACTGTTTGTTCGGCCAAACTAACGTTCGGAAAAGCAATCGCTCGGCCAAACTCCAGTTCAGCTGAAACAACGCACAACATCCTCCACGCCGATTCATACCTCCTCCTAAACCTTCCTACCCATCGTTCAGCATATGGTGTGTCATACCGAACCAGAGTAATGCCAAGCTCCAACACTCGGCACTCGTCCCATATTCCTTCTTCCACCTGGTTAGGCGAAAGAAAATTATGCCGAACCACAACGTCTTCCCCAAAAAACACGACCCCTATGGGTGACCATCCCTCGCCACTCCTCCCTGCCTCATGTTGCTCGGCCCTAGGAATATCCTAATTGGAGTTTGATCATCCACCCGATAGCCCGTTCAACCACCATTCTAGCCTAAGCCGGTTGATCGAAACTTATCAGGGGAAAAGAATCATATGAAAGGGTTTTACCTAATTCGTGGATCGAGTGTTAGGAAGGATTGAGGAGTCCTTAAGAGTCTGATAACAGGGGAAGTTTGAAATTGTAGAAGCGAAAGTAAAAGAAGAAGGAGGAAGAAGAAGAAGTCGGGTTTTATAGAGGAGAAGAAGAATTCGAACAGTCCATGACCGGTGGAACTGGTCAAAGAGGTTTCGTTCGACCGGTCAAGAGGATCATTAGGCACGTGCAGATCGTTCGGCTTCGAGTGCATCGTTCGGCATTGCAACAACTCGTGCTTCAAAGCACAACGTGTTCGACCACACGATGTACTTTAGGGGGCAAGTGTTTCCCAAGGGATTGACCAGGCAATTTGGTACTCGGCATCCAGAGAGTACTCGGCACCCAAAAGCACCGTTCGGCCTAAAACATCGCTCGGCCAAAGCGAGCGTTCGGTCGAAGAAGGAACGTTCGACATCAGGAGTATGCTCGGCTTGCATTGATCGTTCAGTATCGAGGGGCGTTAGACATTGAATACCGTTCGGCATGGACGAAGGTTCAGCATTGAATACCGTTCGTCTAAGTGGTATCGTTCGGCCTCCCACGTACGCTCGGCCAGATGACGTTCGACATCCCCGAACGTTCGGCCAGCAAGATGGCCCGGCATCCGCCCCAACACAACCAGTTTCAACTATTACTCGTCCTACCCTTCCCTCACTCAACACCTCATCATGTCCGGCCTGACCTCGTTCGGCATGAAGGGGAAGGATCGACATTCTACGTTCGGTCCACTTCTCCCACTCGACAGAAAGACCGTTCGGCATTTCGATCGTTCGGCCTGTTCAGCTCAGCACACAAAGCACGTCCAACTTCGACCAAGTTATCTAACTACCAGGTCCACCAGGGGGTCCAACCCACTATCGTCTATAAATAGGGAGGCAGGGGCATAGAAATGAGGAGGAGATTTTAGAGAGCACTGGGGAGACTCGGCCACATTGAATCCTCATTCAAGACTTATTTCTTTTACTTTGCAATTGTATTCTAATACTTAAGAACGGATTGTATCTGTAATCAAGTATCAAGTGGAAAATAAAGATCAGCTTCAAAGTGGACGTAGGCCACTGTGCCGAACCACTATAAATTTGGTGTTCTTACTTCCCGCATTTTAATTTATGTTTTCTTCTCTTTTTCAATTTGTTTTCTTTATTATTCTCTCTACACAATCTTTCTAAGGGTGTTAGTGACCAATTTTGGTGCTAACAGAAGCTATAAGATAAATTCTTGTTAAAAGATTTAATGAGTTAACCCAATTAAAAAGGAAATTGTTTTGAAATCTATAAATGGATCTTTGTGAAACTAGGTGAACTTTGTGAAACGAATCTTTTTGTTTAAAAGATTTGAAATGGTAATTTGTTTAACCATTTGAAGAAAGATTTGAATTTTAAAGTTGTGACTTAACTGAAATTCCATATCCAAATGTTTTAAAATATTGTGCTCATTATTCGGTTTAGCCGGGAAAGGACCTTGTGTCATATAATCCATTCCGAATAATGATACGACGTTATGGATTGCATTTGAAGACCGGTGTTGAAGACCGGGTATTTGCGAGAACGATAGGATAACCTATCGATTGTCTCTACACCGAGTAGCTACGGTATAGAGATTCCCTAAGTGATGGGAAGTCTGATCGGGAATGTGGATACCCGGATTGCAAGGGCTTCTTTGAAAGTTCCTTCGGTTCTGTTCGAACACGGAACAGACTTGTATGGTTGTACGTCCGACATTACACTTTGAGATATTAAACTGATCTCTATCAAATACATTTCTGCTTGGTGGCGGTGAATTTATTCTCTTAGCTTAACACCCTTCTCTGAGACGTACGAGCTCACAGGTTATGTAGTTGATAGTTATCAGTGATATACTCCCAATTTGGTAGTTTGGCATGCTGAGTGCTGCTGTGTATCATTTGTTGATCAAAGCATGGCTTTTGTATAAAGCATAGCTTTGTGGACGAGACTGCATCAGGACCTCACATCCCAAAAATGGTCGAAACAGGAAAGATGCGGCATGCTTATGAGGGTCGCTCCCTTTAGGGTGTGTCATTCCCTTCTGGAAAAGGGTGGTATCATGGTATGGAGCCCGGATACTTTACTCATGTGGACACTGCAGATCTATTACTTTGTGATTGCTTTGTGGTTGAGAGGCACCTTGGATAAAGGTCCCAAAGGACTGGGGGATGACATGCTCGTGTAGTATTTACCTAGTTACAGAGGTAACCCGGCCTTGTGTTGGCAGAGAGCTAGTTAAGTCTCGGGACGTCCCGCCAGAGGCATACCCATGGATAGTATGAAGTTCCTTAGCCTGACCATTTGTTAGAAATCCAAACAAAACAATACGAGCCTTTTACAATTGCAATTGTATAACCTGCCATGGAATGTGGTAGTAACCTGCTATTGAACATGGTAGCTATAATACGCATAAGTGCGAAATGCCTATGCTGCCTAGGATTAATATTATACTTTCGAAAAGGTTTTTCTACACAATGAACTAGTAATAATATCAAAGAAATTTTCTCGTATCAAGCATATTTGACTATCATAAGGAGAAATCTCCTTCAATTCTGCGTTTGCATTGTGTGTGTGGTGAGAGGCCTTATGGTAGTTTCATTTTTCAAAAAGCATTGCGGATTTCTTTTAAAATCTTTTATTTGGCTTTTGATAAAGATAAATCGTTTTTGTTTGCTCATACCAGTTCCACGACTGACCTGGAGTTTATTGTTCCCTTCCTAAACTCTGGGTGCCTACAATTTTCCCACACGGGCAGTCTAGAGTTGGGTTTTTCAGATAGTCAGGTCTAGTATATTATCTGAAGCTAGTTCAGTCTTTGGATCAGGACTGCACTTTCTTATTTTATGCATCGTTGTTGGGAGTTCGAGCTATTTTTGGATTGGTGCCTCAGAGATGGAGATT
This sequence comes from Allium cepa, assembly GCA_030765085.1. NCBI lineage: Eukaryota > Viridiplantae > Streptophyta > Magnoliopsida > Asparagales > Amaryllidaceae > Allium > Allium cepa. Next base: position 593,761,004 of record CM060937.1, read on the forward strand.
ACCGATACTAGAGTTCTCTCTTGAAGACCATATTGGAAATTTTGTTCCGCTGCTGGTGTTATCTTTTCTTTCTGCTGCTATTGTCTTGTATCATATCTTTGATGTATATTGATATTCATTGTATCATTCAGTTGTATCAGATATTGTATCAAATATTTTATATCAATGTATTATTCTTTTCTTCCATTGTGTTGCACTAAATGTGTTATAAGCTCCGGCGAACCAGGTTCGACGTTTGGATCTGCGGCATTTGAATACGAATGTCGTATTCGGTGCCGATTTTCGAAGGTCGAGTCAGGGTCGTTTCAATTATAAACCCAATGAACCTAATATAATGATAAATGGAACGGTACTTGTAGAATTAAGCTTAGAAGTGTATAATTTATCCATTCACCAGAACTTTAGTTTTGACCCCCTCCTCATAACATCCTACAGGTTATGTAGATGGTAGAGACTTTCCAACTATGTGACACTTGTCTAGAAAGTGTTATTATGTTGGTGAGTACTTACTCACTATTATATTTTAGTCAGTTCTGTTGTGAGATATTTATCCGAGCTATGATATATTTGTATTTTCTTATTTGCAGGGTTCCAGATACCCAACTCGGGATTCAATAGGCTTGGATTTTAGCATTTTTATAAAAAATCCAGACTCATTGGAATTCAGGTTGTTACAATTTAAATCGTGGATTTAAATTTGAATGGGTTAAAATGAAGTTATAACCTAAAACGATTTTGGAAGAAAAATTTAGATGTTGAGGCGAAATGATTTTTGAAGTGAAATAACATATTTTAAGTAAATATAATACTTTGAAATACGACTGACTTTGAAGCAAATATGATATTTTGATATAAAGTATGGATCATTTTTGAAATGTAAATGTACCAACTGGTGTGTAAAATGACGTTTGGTCATTAAAGAGACCGGGGCCGCTTATTGGCATACTTTCTGTCAATATTGGAACCACTTTAACAGTGGTTTACGCGAAGGAGACTCCAAAATGAAGTTTTTGGATTTGGTGTAAGTTTGCTGGGTTTGAAGAAAGAGAACAATGATGGATATACCTCGACACTTGTGCCAGTTTGAAATGAGTAAAACAGGACAGCTTGATAGGGCCAAGCCGTCTATCTACCCCAAGGGGACATCCCTTCTTCGATTTTCTTTGGTCCATACTATATTCCTTATTGTTGGTTTTGATTGGTGCACCATAATTTTGGGATGACCTCCTTTTGACTCGATAAGGGATGGATGGACGAAGTGGGCGATCGTGGCCACGATGCGTTACCACCAGCCCTACGACCCGATCTGGTAGTATCCTACCACGGGCATTGCTTCACATGCCCTGCCATACTTTTATCCTTATATGAGACCACTATGATTTTGGTTTAGTACTGTTGTAGCACGACACATCCTTATCCCCCGACGCACTACTAGAGCGTTATATGCAAACTGCACGACAAATGCTTAAAAATACGTTAAGGGGTATTAATGTAAAGCCTTAACGCAAAGAAAAATATTTATTTTACAGATTAGACATTACATATATAGCGTATTCTACTATATATAAATATTTTGATGAATCCTCAGGAGATGGAAATTCGCATAACATCTCGAGTTATTGTTGGATAGGAGATGTGAAATCCCGTAAACATCTCTGATGCTATTACACTCCTGTTATATGTGATATTGATTTGACTCATATAAGGATATTTTAGTCCTAATTTGAGTTTTTTGTCTTTTCATTACGCTCAGGTTAGCCCTGAGTATTTCAACGCATTGAAGATCATTTTTTGAAGGATGAAGACGAAGATTTGGCATATTATTATTAATAATAGTGTTCCACTACATTGTTGTAATCTGCTGCTTTATTTTTATTTGTCACTGCTGTATATATAACTCTGATAGATGTTGTAAAATTATAATCAAATGTATTTTATAAACAACTTTATGAACTATTTATTTGATTATTATATTTTGTCATTCCACTTCAAGATTCTATATTTGTTTTCTTCTTTTCTAATTTTTTTTAATTAACCTCATTGATTATCTATATTTTCGGATAGGTTGAGTTGGACATGTGTTGATTATCGTTGATTTAAACCTCCCGAAATCTGGGTTGTCACATGCGCGCACACATAATATAAAGTTCATCAAACAATTAGAAAAATTCATAAAATGCCAACTCAGCTGGCTGAAAGGCTTGAGTCAACCGGCTAATTACTGTGCATGTGCACAAATAAGTTTGAATATTCAGTTGGCTGAAATGATAATTCAGCCAGCTGAATTCTCTACAGTTTTGATTTTAAATTGATTCAACTGGCTGAATTGCTCCATACAAACGGCCAAATATTCAAAACGGCTAGTTTTTCAAGAGACACTTCATTTCAATGAACAGAAACAACTCTTTATTCAAGTGTTGCTTCCATGTCTTTTCATGGCTATCTTTCATGAATGAATACAACTCTTAAATCTCTATAAATAGCCATGAATTTCATTGTTTCATAATGAATTCTTATTCTCATTTCTAATCTATCTTGCTATTTGAAATTAAAAACTTAATACCTAAAAACTTCATTCTGATCACTTATTCATTCAAGAATACTTCTTTGGTGATCTAATAAATTTCCTATCTTCATGGATTACACGATATACCACAAAGGAGAAGATTATAAGAAGGGTGTACTATAAAGTCTTATCCGTGCTATTTAAAGAGCACAACCAGTCAAATAATTTTTTGTATTATTGAAAACCTTTTCGTTTGTTGAGGCAGTTGAAATCCTATTCTATTGCTTCAACGCTTAAGGTCCTATTCGATTGCTCAGGCGGTGTAATACCTATTCTTCCGGGTTAAGTGGGGGTTGATAGTCCAATTCTAGAATGAGTTTAGGATTGGGCGTGGAACGGGAAGTTCATACCAATATAAAAATCTCTAGTGTCATTTACTTTATTACTATACTTTTACATTTACATTCTGCATAAGTAGATAGTTTATTTAATATTTCATATTGCATGATCCTTAGTCACTTTCACGCACTAGGAAGTCGAGTGAGTGATACTAGTTCGGAAGTGAAGTTATGTGTTCGAGTGAATGGTCAACTCAAATTTTGCATAGGAATGATCTATGTACATCATACGGACCGATGAATAGCTTAAGTATTTCTAGGAATTAGGATGCAGTACAATTTTGGGGACGAAGGTCTTTTAAGGGGGAAGAGTGTAACGACACAAAATTTCACTGCCTTAATTTGTGAATATTTAATAAATTTTAAATGTTCAAACAACAGGTTTAATAACTAAAATATCACTTTTAAATAATAATAAGTGATGGTAAAATAGATTTATAATGACCCAATATTTTTCCACTTTGAAATAGGCTATTTAAATATATTTTATATAATCAAAATGAATCTTTATTATAAAATAAATCTACTTTAATTATATACTAATGATGATAAAATAATTTTCAAACTTTTTTAGCAATATAGATATTTCATAGAAAAATAAAAAAGTGACCGAAAAGCGTTTTCCGAAAATTCGACTTTTTGACACCCGAAAGTCATCGGAACCATTGTGCACGTTTGTGCACCATGTACACACATACAGATGTTAGGATTAATGTTAATAAACACACATAAGAAGTGATGTGACTAATTATGAAAAAGTATAAAAGAAAGTAAAATAAAATAAGAAAGTTATCATGTTAAGCCATACCTTAAAGTCATCACAAGTACACAGAACATTGCTAGCATGATCTGGGGGTAAGGAGGCCTTAACCAACGTGGGTGGCATGAAGGGGAGGGGGTGATATGGCACATTTTAAGTGGAGGGTGGTACTTTTGGTCGTTTTGATAATTTTGCATTTCCTATCTCTATACAAACACACACCTTCTCATGTTCTTCACTTTGCATGCTCATTTGCTTATTTTCTAAACCTTCATCATAAACTCCTTCTTACACTCACGGCTTCCAAAAAAAATTCCTAAGATAAAAGCTAGTGTATACACTTCTATAGAACAAATTAAATCGTCTTACTTCACTTCCAAGTACAATACTCCTCAAAACAAAACACCTACGCCCAAGCATATAGGAACGAGCCCATAAAAGCTCATGGTCGTGCCATTTCCATCTATGGTCGAGCCTATCTTAAGCGCAAGGGTCCATAAACTTCATTTTTCCAAACAAGGATTCAAGTGCTAGGCCATATCTAGGATCGAGAGGAAGTTAGCTTAGTTTCAAGCAAGTTCGGTGAGTAAAATTTCACTTGAAAATCCAATTGGTTAACAACATAAAGGCTGTGTAAATATTATTGTATAATGAAGTTTGGACGTGCGTTATGGTTGGGTATTGGTTATGCATAAGTATGATTGAATACGGAAATGATTTAGGAGTATATAAGTATGCCGATGTAATGTTAGTAAATGTTTGGAAAATGGAAAGCTAGATAGTAAATGAAAAGTTAGTATATTGCATATGATAGTGGATTTGATGTAATGAGATGTTTGAGAATTTGATTATGATGTTGTAATGCTTAGTTCATGTTAAGACAAATTAGCGCTTGCTAACTCAAAGTGATACAAAAATCCCTTTACAAAAAGGTTTGAAATTTTAGTTTTAAAATTTAAAATATGGCAAGTCTAATCTTTGTTTTGGATTTTAAAAACATTTTTTTATGTTTTAGAAGTGATAAGAGTTCAAAATTTATAGTTTTAAAAGTTAGAAAGTAAAGTTTCAAATTTGAAAATTACGAGTCTGTATAGCGATAGTCGCTATCGGCGCAGTTCGAAAAATCTAACTGTTTTTCCAATCTAAATTTGTTTTAACTAAGAAATATTTTTGAAAATAATTTCTAACATTAATTTAGTAATTAAAGAACAATTATTTATTTAATGAATATTTGACAGATTAATTAATTAATAAAGGTTATTAGTTCTTAATCATTTCTTAATAATGATTTTTAAACTTAAGTGTTAATCTAATCGTGATTTGTAACTTAATTAAAGTTAGTGATTATTTAATTATTAATAATGGATTAAATAATTATTAATTATGTATTTATGTAAGATAATTATAATCTAATTATTATTTTAAAAGGGGTTTTTTAATTAATCTTTTATTAAAGTTAATTATGTTTTAATAAGTTTTAATTATTTTTAATTGGAGTTTAATTATTATTTAACAAGGATTTGACTCTTATTTAAAATGGTTTTAATTTATTTTAAAACCACTTTGAGTTTAGGTAGTCAGTTTTGTTTTAAACTGTTTTCTTTTCAACTCTTTTTAAATCAAGGGATTTCTCTGTCGCTTAACCTTAAGTAACCCTATATGATTAGCAGAACAAAACATCATTCTACTATTACAATTAACTTGGACATTTACTTAAGTTAATTGATTTTTATATGTTGGTCATTAAATCTCCATTTGATTTTGTAAGGGTAAATATTTCATTTTTTTTTTGAAATGGTTTCAAAGTTAGTGCATTTGAACAGGATAATTAAAGAATGTTTTGATAAATGGTTTTACTAAAGTTGTTTTTAACTAATGGAAATGGTTTTCCATGTTATAAAACTAAGTTTTAAAAAGAGTTTTATAAATGAATTAGGAAATTTATAACATGTCTTGGGTATATGGATTTAAGTTTGTAAGCAAAGAAGATTTCATAAATAAGGGAGAATTATAAAATGGATTTGTTTATTAAAGAAAGCTAATTTGACTTAAGGTTATTTAATAAGTTGTTTAAACAGGAAAGGTTCATAAAGAATTTTATAAATGATTTTGGGGTATTTACAAAAGAAGTTTTAAAAAATGATTTGGATATTCATAAAGGGAGTTTATGAAAAGGTTTGGATATTTATAGGAAATTTATATAAAAAGTTTGGATATTTATAAAGGGATTTATATAAATGATTTTGAATATTTATAAAAGAGTTTTATAAATGAATTTGGAAGTTTTGGGAAGTATTTTGAAATGGTTTGATTTCAAAAAAAAGAAGATTTCATGAACGAAATAGATTTGTTTAAAAGGGACTTATTGAAAGAAATATAAAAAGAATTTGAGATCTGGGTTTCCCAAAATAGACCATTTAAAAATGGTGCTACGAAACATCCATTCCACATTTAACACCGAGGAAATTGTGTTTAGGGTTGTCCTTACCTCCAATTTAAACAAATTTACTTAGTCCTTTTTAATCTGAATCGGAAGTAAGAAGTTTTTCACAAATGTTTCGTAATGACCCAAAATTTGGGTTGTTAGTTTTGAACATTTAATTCATTGTAAATGTTGAGTGTGGGTTGTTAATTGATTTCGAAATATGAAGATTTGGTTGAATCCATAAAATTAGTTATAATTTCAAATATGGCAATTTAATGGGATTTGGATAAATAGTAATTTAATATTTGGAATTGGGATAATTTGTGAATCTAGGGGTAAATGGATATGAAAATGATTTCTAAAAATTTATTTAAAGTCTAGTTGGATTTGAATTATAGTATTATACTTTTGGATATAATCAAAAGTCGATAAGTTAAATCTGGAATATTTATATTAATTTAATAATGGGATTTACTATATAGTAATAATTTAAATAATCAGATTTTGATTTAAAATGAATAAGAATGATTTATAATATGAATATAAATTCTATATGATTTGTAACTAAGTTAGAAAAGTTTTTAAAGTGAAAATTTAAAAGATTTCGACGATTTCAAAAATGGCTCTATTTAATCGACGAGTTAAAATAGCATTCCGGGGCACAGTCTCGGAATTTGACGAAACCAATTGCATTGGATCAGTAATAGTTTATTATTATCGGATTTCAAATTTAGTAGTGTTTGGAGTTACCGTTTGGTCGTGCGGGTAGGCAACGCATTGGAATTAAAATCAAAATTTAATATTTAAATTGATTTAAAAAGTTATCTTCCACATACGACCAAATTATGCTTCAAAACACATTCCATTGTGTTTGGAATACGGGTAAAACCTTATAAACGCCAGGCGGCATGTGTTGTTTGGAGTTCGTTCGAAAAGCAGTTAAAATTGAGAATAATAATAAAATAATATATTATTATATATATTTGGGCGAACAGAAAATCTAGTTGTTTTTGAACCGCCGCTTATATTTTCAATGGCCGAAACACTCTTTCTTTCTCCCTCGTTTTTCCCTTCATCCACGAAATTTTAGCTGAAACTTCCAACACGAGAAAGGTAGAGCTCGTTGAGTTCTATAAATCGAACGCTATGATTATATATTGAGCTCCAGATTGTCGATAGATCGAATTGAGAAGTGGACGCTCGTGCATGGATTTTTGGCGACTAGGAGCGACCGAGTAGAATTAGATTTTGGTCGAAGATAAAGCATTCGAAGAGCTTCGACGTGGAGGCGTTAGATCGCCGTCGAACGTGACGAGATGGACAGCGGCATCGGTCAACGTTGAGCGTGAGTGGGTTTCGTGGTATTCGTGTTTTGCGTTGGAGAAGATTGCTCTTGCGGCCATGATTTCCCTTCTAGGTTTGAATGGCTACGATCTCATTTTAGCAAGGAAAAGGAATTTGTAATTAATTTACATATAAATTTATATTCAAACCTTTAAAACTTCATACCTAATGCATACGAGGTCGAAACTGGACGAAACTGGCGATGCCGGAATCGCAGGGACGAGCAGCATGCTGCGGTACAGATCTAGGGTCGTTTGGAGCAAGCAAGAATTTTAGATTAAATCGTACAGGCTCGATTTAATTTGAAATTGAACCGCTCGACGAAAAACTCATGGTGATTTAATCTCACTCATATCTGGATGACTAGTTAATTTAAAAATTGTTCAAATTTTAAATTATTGATTGATTGACTGAATGTGAATTTATGTATAGTAGTAGTAGTATGTATGTATGTATACACACACACACACACACACACACACACACATATATATATATATATATATATATATTGGAGTGATTGATATTCTTGCATTATGTAGCAGATGAGACCTTATGCGTCCCGCATAATAGCAGATGACCCTATATACTGCCATGTCCCCTCGAAGTGGTATTGGTATTTTTATATTATGCTAACATGGATGCAAGAAAACAGGTTGGAGGGATCCAACTGGATTCTTGAATTGTAAATTAAGTTATCCGGTGCCCTGGTTTGGATGAATATAATTTGGTATTTTAAAATATAGAATAGAATGAATTGGGTTTTTAAAAGAAAATTCTTTAGTAAATAATTATTAGGAATTTGGATAAATCGAGTAATAAATTTAAAGGGAATTTAAACTAGGATATCCGTTTGAAATTGATTAAGTGTTTCAAAAACTATGTTTTAAAAGGAAATAAGGAATGGAAATTCGTAAACTGTATTTATAAATGAAATGGAATATTTATCAATGGATAAATTTGGAAGTATAGAATTCCGGTGGGAATTTAAAAGGGAAGGTGAAATTCATTTTAAAAATATAAAGGTGATTTTATTTTTAAAAGTTGGGAAGAATATTTTTTCCTGGAAAAGTAAGTATATTTTTAAAGAAAAGATTTCAAAGTATAAACTAGAAGTTTAAAAAAAATTAGAATGTTTAAGAAAATTTATTATTTAATTATTTTTAAGTGAAATGTAAATATTTGTTTAAGTTAATTATGGTAGTTAATTAATTTTAAAGGTAAATTAGGATTATGATTTTAAAAAGGGAATTTTAACGTAAATATTTAATATAATAACTTTATTTTAAAAGGAAATTCTGGTTTAAGTTTTGCTTGGAAACTCTTAATAGAATTTCTTATGGATTATTTTATTTTGTGTAAATTTACTAGCCTTAATGTAAATAATTTAAGTATATATTTTTGAAAGTGATTATAAGGAGATGGAAAATGTTTTTTTAAAAATAAAAAGTGGTTTATTTTTTAAGTGTTAAGAGAAATTTATGGGATTGGCACGTAAATAAAATTGGGATAAATCGAGCAGGATTTATAAAGGATTATATGGGTTATATTGAAAGGGAAAGTGTATTTCCTTGAAGGGCCATGTATATTTTGAAAGGAGATTTTATGAATAAGTTTAAGGTTTTAAAATTGTTTTGAAAGAATGTTTTAGAGAAATTTACTGTTTTAAATTGTTTTAGAATTGTAAAGTAAATATTTTTCAAATTAATTTTAGTAGTAATTATTTTAAAAGTTAAATTAGTATTATTATTATTTTATAAAAGAGAAATTTTCTAATATTTATACTTTATATAAAACTTTTATTTTAAAAATAGTTTGTGGCTTAAGTTTTACTAGGAAATTGATTATAGAATGTCATAACTATTATTTTGAGTAAAGTGATTCAAATAATTTTATTCTTTAATGTTTTAAGTATATATTTTTGGGTAAAGGGATTTAAATTATTAAAATTCTAATTGAATAAAATTTGGAGTTTTTCAGTGGAATAAATATTTGGTTGAGTTGATTGTTTACTTGATAGTTAAATAACCGACTATCAAATCTGGACCCAAAATATAAATTTTGAAATATCTAGAAGAGGTATGAGAATAATATGGTATATTTACCGTTCGAGGTGCTATACTGTAATTATAAAATCGTTCGCTCTTCTAGGACGTTTATAAGGAAATCCATCCACTTACGGTTAGGCGGTGAACTCCGATCATATATTCGTCTGTGTATTTCGCAAAGACCAGGATTTAGTTTACCGGGAAATAGGAAACATTGTTTCGAAGAGACCGAGATTGGATTATGATCTGAAAACCACTTCGCTCCGACGAGTACATTTTCATGATGAAGACAAGGGCTTGGAATCGAAGAAGGAGTAGTGAAGTGCGTGCGCTAATCGCTACTAATCCTAAGGGTGATTCCAAAATGGATGTAGTAGGAGTAGTGCTTTTGGTTCCGTTCGGACCCAGAATGAACTTGTATGGGTGAATGTTATCGGAACATCATCAGGAGGACGATGAGCATTCTAAGTGAGATGTGTTCTAAAAAGGTAATGCTAAGCCTTGAACCTCATCAACTGGGAATGACTGAAAATCAGGGGTTATGCAGCGAGGCTAAGTGGCTAGCAACCAATTAGGGTAAGGTCATCCCTGTCTAGATGTCCCTTTTATTCGGCTGTGTGGACGGTTGCGATCCCAACCGTGGGGCGATCTAATTCAGGCTATCCAGTAAGGGGTAGTCCAGTCTTGTGTTGCAAAGGCTCAGGGTATCCACCTCGGTATGTTGTTCTAGACCAGATACCGTGACAGGTGGTACCACAATGCCTAGTCATTAGTTGGAAATTCATTCTCCCTACGTGCCTTTTACGGTTTTGATTGTAGAGCCTAGTATTTACTAAAATTTAATGAATGTAACAATTTCGGCTATTTGAATAAGTATTTTTATTTAGACACTATTATAATATCAGTGGATTTTATCAACAATGTTTTGGTTATCGTAAGGTAAAAATCCGACATGTTTATTAGTGGTGTGGTCTTACGAGATACCTTTGATTTTCAAAGATTTTGAAATTTTAATAATTAAGTTGAGTGTATTTTCTCACGTTGGTTTTCTAGACTGACTAGGGTGTTATTTGATTATAATGCTTGGGTCGGATTGAGTATTATAAATCCAGGATAAGATGTTATGGAGCTCAGGAGACGAGTTGGATGGCCAAACGTATTACACGTACTTGAAGTATATTCCGCTGTGCAGTATAAGCTGTATAGTCAGCTTTTGTGAGGACAAGTTAATATAACTGTCCAGTAACTGTTTTGATTGTGATGTACTCTTATGATGTAATGTACAAAACAGATATAGTTTCTTTTTGTATAAAGATCAGTTATTATCTATTATATTTTGTTCCGCTGCAAATGTGAGATTCTGATGTTGTTTTGTTTTCTCTTCTTCTACCTACTTCTTTCTTTCCCTCGGTAATATGTCTTTTCCATCATCGATCGTCGTCATATTATACAGTGGCGTATTTGTGTCGATTTTCGAGGGTCGAGAAGGACGGGTCGTCACATGTGGTATTAGAGCTTAGGTTATTGATAACCTAGGCTTTGGTGGGGGGAATTACTCATTAGAGATAGAGCCAATAGTTCTCTAGAATGAGTTTGAGTGTAATAATAGATATGAGAGCGTAAATGTTAGTGAATATAAAACTGTTTTTATATTGTGTTGACTTATCGGTTGAGTGTTTATAAATTCTGGTCCGTACGGGAAGTACAACCGTATCGATAGGGGTTTCTAAACTCTTAAACAAGATAAACCGATATAGTATTGTTTTTAAATGGGTAAATGAAATAATTTTACCCAATATTATATTTTGATATAAAAGAAATAATTTTCTAAAAATTATATATATATATATATAAATTTGGATGTCCGGTTGTTAGTATTATAATCAAATAAGAATCTAAAATTTAAAATGATCTATATATTTATAACCTAATCGAATTGTATAAGTATGAAAAAATATAATGGAGCATAAACCAAAATTTGATTTAAACCGGAATTTAAATCCCGAAAATTTTGAAAAATGTTTTCAAATAAATTTGAACAAAAAGTTTGGGAATTTTAAATCTTGAATTCTTTTAGATGTTTTCCAAAGTGGCTTGAAAGGAATAATGGAGTATTACTTAGGGAAATATTTTAGAATAGAAATTGTTTTGAAATAAATGTTTTTGAAAGTAAAGAAGCACTGAACTCACTTTAGTCATTGGAAAATAATCTTGGTGATGATGGCCACATCATCAGTATTCATATTCGAGTTTCTAAGTAATGGATTGCTACTGGGGTGGTTTGGTATAATTATTTGTTGGACTTGTTTGATAAACAATTTTTTTTTAGCAATCTCAAAAAGGGAAATTGTTTTTGTAAAACCAAGATGTTTGAAATCTTAATGTTTGATTTGATATACCAAGAGGGTATGTGTTATTTATGATTTTGAAATGGTTTTGAAATAAAACCGGGTAAATAGATTCTAGGAATTCTATTTAAGTGATGTAAAAAGACAAAAGGAATCGGTATTGAATTTATAAAATGAAGCTGATATAATTAAGAAAGGAAATTGAAAATTTTAATCCTGGAACTAAAATTTAACTTGAGTAAATCAAAGTGAATAAGATATATTGAAACTTAACTTAAGATATGTTAAATAATGTTAAATGTGGAATTGGATTAAATCAGATATTAAATGGAAAGATAGGATAATTATATAAGTATAAGTTATAATTATTGAGTGGGATGAATACACTTAAGTCCTTAAGTGAAATATAAATGTGAGTGGGCTTAAGTAAGTAAATAAGTTTTGGATTTATAAATCGAAAAATAAAAATTTAAATTGGATTGGAAATAAAACTTGATTGAATTGAATTTAACTTAAATTAAATGAAATTGAGTTGAATTTAGATTGAATAGAAATCAAAAATTCAGATAAGCTATAAATAATACTGAATGGAATCAAATTCTTATTTAAATTAGTGAAAGAAATGGTATAAAGATGAATCTAGCGTAAGCTAAGTTAAACAAAAAAATTGATAGCTTATGGAAAGAGAAAAATTGGTAAAAAATAAAACCCAAAATAAGAATTTGCTTGATATCTTGGTAAATTAAATAAAAATTAAATGCTGATTTAAGGTTTGGAAGTGAACTAATTAGATAACTAACTAGTTAATGAAATCTGAAAAGTAAGCTAGTGTGGTTAAATAGAAGTTGAATTATGAGTCAATGGTGGAGTTTCGAACTAAAGCTTGGGTTATAAACAGAAGTCGACATATATTGTAAATGAATTAAAAGAAGTGAATAAGATTGGTTTTCGAATCAATTGGATGAGTATGGGTTGTTTAAAATTAAAAATGGATTGGATGTAAGCAAGTGGATGTAAACCATTCAAAGTTTATGAAAATGGTATGTGAATTAATTGAAAAATAGTTGAATTAGTATTGAAGCTATATAAATTGCTTACGGAAAATGTTTAGTATGCATTGCTTTGAATTCAAGTGTTTAACTATTGCAAATAAATGAATTGTTGTTAAAACTTCATGATTTTGGAAACTTATATGCTTGATTTAGTAAGTACAAGGATATGAGGCTATTGGATAGAGTTTGGGTTGTGTAGATGCATAATAAATAAGCCGCTTGCTTAAAAACGCTAAATAAAAGGTAAGCATACGCAATAAAGTTAAGAAATGATAATATATTGCTATTTTTTTTCCGACCGTGTGGGTCAATGTATATATATTTATATCTCTTGTGGTATTGTAAAACATTTTCTGTACAAAGGAGACGCTGTCAAAAAAATTCGAAAATTTTGGGAGCTGGAAATTTTTTGAAAGTTTTGGAAATTTTGGATAAATAGAAAGTTGATTTTTGGAACTGTATGAGAAATCTAAGTTTTTGAGTTGAAAATAAAAGCTAATGGTTTTGGACTAAACTAAGGGGTTTTGAGAAGTGAATGTAAGTATTAATTAAGTGGGTTTTGGGTAAGTTAATGGGTTTGGTAGCATTTTTTCTACCTTATCAAATTTCGGGGACAAATTTTTTGTAAGGGAGAGGAATGTAACGACCCAGAATTTCGGTCGTTAGTTTTGCACATTTAATTCATTTTATATGTTGAGTGTGGGCTGTTAATTGATTTTGAATATAGGATTTGGTTGAATCCATAAAATAAGTTATAATTTCAAATATGGCAATTTAACGGGATCTGAATAAATAGTAATTTAATATTTGAAATTGGGATAATTTCTGAATCTAGGGGTAAATGTATATGAAAATGATTTCTAAAAATTTATTTAAAATCAGTTGGATTTGAATTATTAATGGGATTTAATATATAGTGATAATTTAAATAATCAAATTTTTATATAAAATGAATCAGAATGATTTCTAATATGAATATAAATTCTATATGATTTATAATTGAGTTAGTAAAGTTTTTAAACTGTAATTTTAAAAGATTTCGACGATTTCAAAAATCGCTCGATTTAAGCGCTGTTTTAAAATAGCCTTCCGGGGCTCAGATTCGGAATTCGACGAAACTAGTTTCATTGGATCCGTAATAGTTAATTATTATCGAATTTCAAATTTCGTAATGTTCGGAATTATCGTTTGTTCATGCGGATGAGAAACACGTTGGAATTAAAATCAAAATTTAATATTTAAATCGATTAAAATTCTATCTTCCACGATCGAATTAGGCTCCGAAACACATTCCATTGTGTTTGGAATATGGGTAAAACCTTATAAACGCCAAGCGGCATGTGTTGTTTGGAGTTCATTTGAAAAGCAGTAAAAATTGAGAATAATAATAAAATAATATATAAATTATTTTATATATATATATATATATATATGTATATATATACATATTTAGGCGAACAGAAACCCTAGTTGTTTTTGAGCCGTCGCTTATATTTTCATTAGCCGAAACGCTCTTTCTTTCGCCCTAGTTTTTCTCTTCACCCACGAAATTATAGCCGAAACTTCCAACGCGAGAAAGGTAGAGCTCGTTGAGTTCTATAAATCAAACGGCTATGATCATATATTGAGCTCCAGATTGTCGACACATCGAGTTGAGAAGGGGACGGTCGCGCATGAATTTTTGGTGACTAGGAGGGACCGAGTCGAGTCAGATTTTGGCCAAAGATAGAGCATTTGAAGGAGTTCGGCGTGGAGACATTGGATTGTCGTCGAACGCGATGAGATGGATAGCGACATCGATCAACGTTGAGCGTGAGTGGGTTTTGTGGTATCTGTGTTTTGTGTTGGAGAAGATTGTTCTTGCGGCTGTGATTTCCCTTCTAGATTTGAATGGCTATGATCTCGTTTTGGTAAAGAAAACATAATTTGTAATTAATTTACATATAAATTTATATTCAAACCTTTAAAACTTCATATCTAACGCATGCGAGGTCGAAACCGAACGAAACTAGCGAAGCCGGAATCGCAGCGACGAGCAGCACGCTGTGTTACAGATCTGGGATCGTTTGGAGAAAGCGAGAATATTAGATTAAATCGAACGGGCTCGATTTAATTTGAAATTGAAATGCTTGACAAAAAACTCAAGGTGAGTTAATCTCACTCACATCTGAATGACTAGTTAATTTAAAATAGTTTAAATTTTAAATTATTGATTGATTGACTGAATGTGACATTATATATAGCAGTGTGTGTGTGTGTATTGGAGTGATTAATATTCCCGCATTATATAGCGGATGAGACTCTATACGCCCCGCATATAAGCGGATGAACCTATATACTGCGATATCCCCCTCGAAGTGTGGTTGGTAATTTTATATTATCTTAACATCTGTGGATGTAGGAAAACAGGTTGCAGGGATCCAACTGGATTCCTCAAAATATTATAATTACTTTTCATATCTGTGATATGTTATGTGATATCCTATGATATATTGAATTGGAAATTAAGTTGTTCGGTGCTGTGGTTTGGATGAATATAATTTGGTATTTTAAAATATAGAATAGAATGAATTGGGTTTTTAAAGGAAATGAAAAGAAAATTCTTTAGTAAATAATTATTGGGAATTTGGATAAATAAAGTAATAAATTTAAAGGGAATTTAAACCAGGATATAAGTTTGAAATTGATTAAGTGTTTTGGAAACTTTGTTTTAAAAGGAAATTAATGGAAATTCGTAAAATGGATTTATAAATGAAATGGAATATTTATCAGTGGATAAATTTGAAGTATAGATTTTCGGTGGGAATTTATAAGGGAAGGTGCAATTCATTTAAAAAATATAAAGGTGATTTTATCTTTAAAAGTTGGGAAGAATAATTTTTCCTGGAAAACCAAGTATATTTTTAAACAAAAGATTTCAAAGTGTAAATTAGAAGTTTAATAATGTTTTTTTAGAATGTTTTGGAAAATTTATTGTTTAATTATTTTTAAGTAAAAGGTAAATATTTATTTAAGTTAATTATGGTAGTCAATTACTTTTTAAGGTAAATTAGAATTATGATTTTATAAAGGGAATTTCAACATAAATATTTAATATAATAACTTTATTTTAAAAGGAAATTTTGGTTTAAGTTTTACTTGGGAACTCTTATAGAATTTCTTAAGTATTATTTTATTTTAAGTGAATTTAGTAACCTTAATGTAAATAATTTAAGTATGTATTTTTGAAAGTGATTATAAGGAGATGGAAAATGTGTTTTTAAAAATAAAAAGTGGTTTATTTTTAAAGTGTCAAAAGAAATTTATGGGATTGGGACGTAAATAAAATTAGGATAAATCGAGCAGGATTTATAAAGGATTATATGGGTTATATTGAAATGGAAAGTGCATTTCCCTGAAGGGCCAAGTATATTTTCAAAGGAGATTTTTATGTATAAGTTTAAGGTTTTAAAATTGTTTTAAAAGAATGTTTTAGAGAAATTTATTATTTTAAATTGTTATAGAATTTTAAAGTAAATATTTTTCAAATTAATATTAGTAGTAATTATTTTAAAAGTTAAATTAGTATTATTTAAAAAAAAAAAGAGATTTTCTAATATTTATACTTTATATTAAACTTTTATTTTAAAAGTAGTTTGTGGCTTAAGTTTTACATGGAAATTTATTATAGAATTTCATATTTATTATTTTGAGTAAAGTGATTTCGGTAGTTTTATTTTTAAATGTTTTAAGTATATATTTTTTTTTGGTAAAGAGATTTAAATGATTAAATATCTAATTTAAAAAAATTGGAGTTTTTCAGTGGAATAAATAATTGGTTGAATTGATTGTTTATTTGATAGTTAAATAAACGACTATCAAATCTGGACCCAAAATATAACTTTGGAAATATCTAGAAGAGGTATGAGAATTATATGGTACAATTACCGTTTGAGGTGTTATACTGCACGTATAAATTCGTTCGTTCTTCTAGGACGTTTATAAGGAAATCCGTCCACTAATGGTTAGGAGGTAAACTCCGATCTTATATTCGTCTGTGTATTTCCTAAAGAACTGGGGTTGAGTTTACCGAGAAATAACGAACGTTGTTTCGAAGAGACCGTGATCAGATTGTCATCCGAAAACCACTTTGATCCGACAAGTACATTTTCGTGATGAAGACATGAGCTTGGAATCGAAGATGGAACAGTGAAGTGCAAGGGCTAATCGCTACTAATCCTAAGGGTGATTCCAAAATTGATGTAGTAGGAGTAGTGCGTTTAGTTCCGTTCGAACGCAGAACGTTCTTATATGGATGATTGCTATCAGAACATCGTCAGGAGGATGATAAGCATTCTTTGTGAGATGTGTTCTAAAAAGGTAATGCTGGGCCTCGAACCTCATCAACCGAGAATGACTGAAAATCAGGGGTTTTGAAGCAAGGCTAAGTGGCTAGCAACCAATTAGGGTAAGGTCATCCCTGTCTAGATGTCCTTTTTATTCGGCTGTATGGGCGGTTGCTGATCCCAACCATGGGGTGATCTTATTCAGGCTATCTGTAAGGGGTAGTTCGGTCTTGTGTTGCAGAGGATCAGGGTGGATCCTCGCTACGCTGATCTAGACCAGATACCATGATTGGTGGTACCCCAGTGCCTAGTCATTAGTTGGAAATCCATTCTCCCTACATGCCTTTTACGGTTTTGATTGTAGAGCCTTGTACTTGCTGGAATTTAATGAATGTAACAATTTCGGCTATTTGAATAAGTATATATATTTAGACACTATTATAATATCAGAGGATTTTATAAGAAATGTTTTGGTTATTGTAAGGTAAAAACCCGACATGTTTACTTGTGGCGTGGTCTTACGAGATACCTTTGATTTTCAAAGGATTTTGAAACTTTAATAATTAAGTTGAGTGTAATTTTTCACACTGGTTTTCCAAACTGACTCGTGTTTTATTTTATTATAATGCTCGGGTCAGACCGAGTATTATAAATCCAAGATAGGATGCTGTGGAGCTCAGGTGACGAGCTGGATGGCGAGACGTATCACACGTACTTGAAGTATGTTCCGCTGTGCAGTATAAGCTGTATAGTCATCATTTGTGAGGACAAGTTAATATATCTGTCTAGTAATTGTTTTGATTGTGATGTACTTTGATGATGTAATGTATAAAATAGATATAGTTTCTTTTTGTGTAAAGATCAGTTATTATCTATTATATTTTGCTCCGCTGCGAATGTGAGATTCTGATGTTGTTTTGTTTTCTCTTCTTCTACCTACTTCTTTCTTTCCCTCGACAATCTGTCTTTTCTAGCACTCGATCGTCGTCATATTATACAATGGCGTATTTGCGTTGATTTTCGAGGGTCGAGAAGGACGGGTCGTCACATGTTTTGTGAATATACTTTGTCAATATACTTATGTCAAAGAGATAAGTTTATGAATGGTTTAGACAAATGTTTTGGAAAGGGATTTATTAGATAAAGATTTTTTTTAGGGCTTAGTGGTTGCTTTGGACAAATAAATCGCTACTAGAAATGGTTCTTTTTTTAATTTGATAGTTAAATAACTGACTATCAAATATGGACCTTTTTTAACTAAGGATATATGTTAAGTATATTCGAGTTCTCTGGTGAGGACTCGATTACTTAGTGCATACTACCAAAAGAACCGGAATTGAGTTAGCCAGAAATTATCGTCTAGTTTTGGAGACACCAGTCCCTAGATTTATCCGAACGACTCCAAACTAATTACAAAAGATGTTAAATCATACTGCAGTATGTTGTGGATTCATACTATTCTTCCTGAGGCTGGTTCCAAAATGGAAGATAATAATGTGGAATGTTTGTTCAATCCCAGAACAACTTGCATGGATGAATGCTTGTATTGTATCTCTTCCTTGAGGGCAGTGTTAGCATTCCAAGATGGTATGCTAAGACGAAGAAGGTAAAGACATGACCTCATGAGCCTTACAAACCTAGAAATGGCAAAACAGGGTTTGTAGCAGAGCTATGTGGCCAGCTACCATTAGGAGTTGCCATCCTATTCTTGATTGTCCATTCGAGTTGTTTTGTATGCAAACACCGTGGTAGTATAAGAACTCGATGTCAAAAAAGGATAAAGTAACCCGGTTCTCCATGTTAAAGGGGCACCTGGCTCTGTGTAGCGTGGGCACAAGAAGTTCTTGTTAGACTTTGGTGCATTTTCTAAGGGTGTACCATCGGTAGGTAATCCCTTACCTTGCCATAGTATGAATCCATTCTCCAATACATGCCTTTACAGTTTTAGATGCATCCAACTATGTTGAAATGTGAGATGCAAGCGATTCAACTATATTCATATTTTATTTTGAAACTAAACCATATATATTATTATAATGTCATTGGATTTTATACACAAATGTTTTGTTTATGTAAGGTAATAACCAATCTGATGTGCTGCATGATCTTAAAAGATGCCTTTGATTTAAATGTTTTTATAAAGTTAAAGACTTATGCTTCACTCACACCAACTCATGTCTGACCCAAGGTATTTGAATGGGCAGTCAAGTAGTTCAAATTTTCACAGATTCATCTTGGAGGAGCTTGGAGCAGGTGGCTTCATCAATAACTAGTTATTACCTGTTTTCCACTATATTATATATATATTGTATTTGTTAGGTAAGAGAAGGTTGTTACAACCGTCCTAGGCTTGAACTTGTATGAGTATGACTCTGATGTAATATTTTTGAAGTGACTTTGTAATATATTATGTTAAGTAATACATATTGATCCGTTGCTTTGTGAGATTTTATGTTGTTAGTTTCTTATCTTCTATCTTTTCCTTCCTTTTCATTTACCCTTGATGGCTCGTCTTTCGAAGTAAGAAAGGCATATCATTACACTACATGTTTCTGTCTCCTTGCTGCATAGCTTGCAGTACGTGTTAGATATTCCATTCCATTTACTAATGTTATCCAATGTTTTGAGTTTATTTAGAGAGGTAAGGTAAATGCATGTAGCCATCTTAGGGGGTCGATGTTGTTCCATATCTGATGATAAAAAGGCATAGGATTCTCTTTCATTCTTATCCCATTCCAAAGAGATTTAAAGGATGTAATGCTATGTTTGTCAAGTGACCACCACCAAAAATCATTGTCTGTGTTGATGTGTATGCCGACTCATTATATTTGGTTGCAAATACTTTGTAGAAGTTCAGAGCTATTGAGGCACCGTTTATCATTAGAAATAAGTGTGGATACTTCCTTCCTTGCACCCCTATAATGGTCAAAAATTAATAAAATAGTTTGTCTATTGATGATCTCCCATGTACCCTTCGGCCAAACCATATGCTTGTGTTTTGTCCATTGAAGATTTTTCTTTCTATAACACCTTTTGAATATTGCCTTACTTTTAATATAACTTTCCATGAGTTTGATGAACTGGCATTTTCTATCATGATGTAATAAATTTTGGTAGCGTTGTATTTGTTCTTCATCCGTTTTGCCCAAAGACATTTTTGTTGTAGATATCTCCGTAATAGTTTTAATGCAAGTGCATTTGGGTTGTTAATATCATGCAAGCTTCCTAAGCCTAAGCCTCCTTCAGCTTTTGGTGTATATATTTTTTTTTACCTAATTTGGTTGGGCTTACCTTACTATAAAATTTAGTGCATAAGATTTCGATTTGAATAATGATATGTAACATCCCCTACTTGGAGGCCCCAAACTAATGGTTACGGATGTTGTAGTCATCCATAGCTATTAATCTTCGACGACCAAATACGACAGTGTTAGATACATTGATACAAAGAAACAATGAATTTGCACTACAAGAAAATCCTGTTTTAGTAGCAAATATTGGTAACGTTTCCTTCTAAGTGCAACTAATATTGATTTAACTAATAAAAAAATTCCTTTAACACTGCTAAATTATTTTCCGCTCGTCCGACCCGCCAATAATTTGGGTCAAAAAATGTGTGATTCACAAGCACTTCCTTATTTTCTTTCTTTTCCTCTTTATGTTATTCCGTTTACTTGAAAAGAATACTAGAAGAAATTCACAATATTCACAAATGTTTTTTCGCGCTATCTTCCATTTCAATTTTGTTCTCCCTCAATCCAAAAGAATTCGCAATCTTCACAAATCTCAAAATCGTGTCACCTAAAAGGTTTTAGCTTGAAAAATCGACGCCTTATGCTTCTCCAAGCTGCTCTTATTTCCCCAAATCATCATATTCAAACCTATTTCCCTTCACTGTTGCCAAAAATTCGGCTACCACCCCATCCCCCTACGAATCCATCAAGCCGCTACTGTCCCATCCCCCTTTGACTGCATCAAACCAATGTCGCCCTATTCTACTCCAGCTCCTTTAAGTTGCCGTAACGAAGACGAGACTACCTCGACGAAGCGTTGACCTCGCACCCCCTTTTCCTCGGACTCCATCAAGTAGCCAGAACACCGACTAGACGACCTTGATGCAGCGACGACTTTACAAGTCCTAAGGACACAAAAGATGACAATCCCATGTGGTAATTTTTTATTTCTACTAAATTTTTTGTCTTTGGTATTAATTAAGATAGAAGGCTTGTGTTGATGTTTAGTAAGTTTAGATGTTAAGTTTGTTCTAGTTGTCCTTTCTAAATTTTTTTGATGCGTTCTTCGATCATAGATAGTTTGATAGAAGCTAGGCAATTGTGCGTAGTATATGTTTAAAGACTTTCAGTTTTGTTCATAATTTTCTTTAGAGTAGGACTAACTATTTAATAAGATATTTCTACATAAAGGCCAACCAATGTTATATCTACTGTTCATGGAAATCTTTTTCTTAATTCTTGAATCAGACACAATATCACAGGAATCTTTATTTCCTAAAAGCCTGAACACTACAATAACCCGAAATTTTCGACCTCGATAATTCGACACTAATACATTCACTGTAGAAATGCCGATAAATCAAATGCCAGAAATATCAGATTGTTAGAGAAAAAGAAGAAAAGAGGAGAAGAAGAAACAGAAACAATAGCATTTCATATTCGCAGCAGATTAAATATAATATCAAATAATAACATTTATACAAGAAAAGCTGTAATTGTAAATTTATAACAATACATCAGAGTTACAACCATTTACAAATAGACTAGACAGTTGTATCAACCTGTCCCAGATTACTATCAAATCAAACTCAAATACACAGTGAAATATTTTCTATACGTTCCTGCAATCCAGCTCACCTCCTGGGCTCCAGAACGTCATAACCTGAAAATCTGTAACACTCGATTTGAACCGAGCATTACATCAAAGTAACACCCGGGTCAGGCTGGAAACCAGCGTGAGTAAACCCATATAACTTGAAATACTAAGTAATAAACATAACTAAAACCCAGGGTAACTCGTACTTCACTACGAGATCTTAACTTGTTATAGCCAACACTTATTTCACATATCAATTCCCAAGTACCACTACATCGTTTCAGTGGTCCAGTTTACTTAAATTATCCATTCCAGCCTATTGATTTCACATATCAAATCTATAAAGAATTGTTGTAGATTACAAATTGAAGTGGTTTAGGGTATTTGCTGATTACCTGACCCCGGTCTCTTCGAATCCAATATCCTCTTTAACCCAAGTTGTTTTAAGTTTTAACAATTCGGTTTATAAATTAGAATAACATATTCATACAGATAGATAATTCTCATTATTACAGATAGATAATCCATATTATCACAATCCAACCAAAACATCTCATTGCAGCACATATCACATATCAGAGATATCACATAATCCAAGGCATTCAATATCTTTCAATCATTCATAAGAAACGTTAATTAGTCACACCATTCCTAATGAATTAAATTAATTATTTCAATCACTTTTTAAATCCTGCCTACTTAATCATTAATTAATTACAAACCATTAATTAATCATTCTTTAGTTACCATTAATTATCCATAATTACTTCCATTAAGTAATTATCCCATTGGTTAATTATCCTCAATTAATTAACCTTTAATTATTAATTAATTTAACCTTTAATTATTAATTAAATCAATTAACCCTTAACAAATTTATCCTTTAATTACTTACAATAAGAAATTATCGTTTATGTAATTAATCTCTAATGACTTACATTAATTAATCTCTAATTACCAATTAGTCTCTAATCAATTTATAACCCTCAATCATAAATTAATAAATCCTAAATCATTTATTAATTTACTTTAATCATTAGTTAATTAAATTAATTAATTACTCTTTAATTAATTCATTAATTAAATTAATCTTAAATTATCCAAGGTCTTAATTAACTTTAAGATAAACCATTTATCTTATTAATTTCTTAATTATCATTAACATATAAATTTTTAAACATTTAATCTTTTTACTTAACACTTAATTACATTTCTAAATTAAGTTTTAAAATAACATACAAATTTAAGTTAAACAAACATATAACTTTCCTAAATCAATGTTAAATAAACAATCATTATATATAAAAGAATTTATATAAGAAAAAATTTTAAATTAGATTTATTTGAAAATTTAAAAACTTGCTTTTATTTAAACTTTAGAACTGTTTAAATATTTGCTTCGGGACCCGATAAACACTCAAGTCCTGACTCATGAAAAATCCACTTTTTTCCATTTCAAAACTTAGTTCTAGTTTAAGTTAAAACTTGTTACACCTGAACCACTCACGAGCTATTACCCGAAACTAAACTCGAAACACAATGATGCAAACTCGAATCCCCCCATAAAAATTATCTTCCCCAAACCACTGACACACTGCCAATCTCGTGCACGTGCACCGGCCCACGGCGACATTCCGATCATCCAAGCCATCGCCAACAAATCGTCTACGACTACCTCCATCCATCCAACCACCCAGATCTCCCCATCGATCAAGAAAACAATATCGAGATTGAACGTACCCACTGGAACGAAAACCTTCGCCAAAAAATCACTTCGACTCGTCGATTCAGACCGTCGGAGTCCTCACCACCACGTCCACAGCGTTGCCGAAATCCTATGCTTCGTTTCCCCCATGACCTGTCAACCTCGATGTACTGACGACGGCACGGCAACTCAAAATTCCACCCTCGACCAAAACCCAACTAAAACCCTACTTCGTCGATGCCTCGCCGCTACCGTAGTCTAAAAATCCAATGACCATTTTTGCTAACATCGCCTACCTCCATGATTGCTTCATCCATGAATACGCGAACCCAAAATTTCCCCATCATCAGAAATTGCTCGAAACCCAATTTTCGATCAACTCTCGATTTCTCTTGATTTAATCACTTAAAAATCATGATTCTTTTTCTAAAATTCATAGATTTTTAAAACACAACCGATTATATTCATGAATCATCCAATTATTTATATCGAGATTTCGATATAATTTAAGTTTCACTGCTTTTCTTCTTTTATTTTAAAACTAACTTCAGATTGAACTTGAAAATATTTTTAAAATTGATACCTTGATATATACAAATTTTTTATTTATTTATTGAAGTCTAAAGAGAATCAGATGAAGAGCAGTTAATTTTTGAATTCTATTTGCAACCTGGAAATGAAGAATTGAGCAAAAACATTGACGCACAGACATGCACACAAACATATGTATGTATATATATATATATATATATATATATATATATATATATATGCATTCATCTTAAAATAATCATGTAATCATTTATGCAAACATTTATCACAAATCATACTTTAAGAATTTACTACATGCACCAAGTTTTAAACTGTTTAAAGCTTTAATTTACACACCGATAAATTGAACAGAGGAGCCTGGGAAAATGATTTTGCTTTTGACTGGAAATTGACTTGCGACTTGAATTTGAATGCTTGCTGATCTTGATTTAAAACAGAGTTGAATTTACTTGAATTGTTGAGCTTTACGTTTGAGAATTTGTGTAGTTTGTTGTTGTTTGCTTTTATTTTTCTCTAGTTTAAGTTACAGATTTTTTTGTTTTGAGAATGAATAGATAAAAGAAGAAAAAAGAGTATAGTAGAGATAATATATAGCCTAGCTTATTAAATTTAAAAATAAAGAGATATTGAAAAGAAAAAGACCCTTTGTAACGACCCAGAATTTTAATTAATTAAAATTTGAATATTTAATTAATTTTAAATATTAATAAGTGAATTTATAAGTCAAATAAATTTTTATTTGAATTATTGGATTTAATTGGATAATTAAATCGATAATTTAATATGTTAAATTATGGAAAATAATTGAAAATTGGGTTAAATATGATTGAAAATGATTTGTAAAATTTTATTTTATCATGTTGGAGTTAGAATGATATTTTAGAACTTTTAAAAATCGAATTAAAAGTTAATTTGTGAAAATTGAATATTTTAATATTAAAATCGACTAGTGAAAATAGTAAATTTTTGAACAGTCTCAGAATTGAACGAAATCAGTTCCATTGGATCCGTAATAGTTAGTTATTACCGGATTTCAATTTTCGTGTCAATCGGAGCTATTGTTTGATCGTGGCAGCTCGAAACGCATCGAATTGTTTTTAATTTTAATTTGGCGAGTTAAAATAGCCATTTTTCAAAAAGTCTCAGATTTCGACGAAACCAGTTTCATCGGATCCGTAATGTGATATTATTGTAAGGTTTCAAATTTCAAGTCAATTGGATTTACCGTTTGTCCTGTACGAATTAAAACGCCTAGAAAATCGTTTAAATCGGTTTAATTTAAATTGAGCGTTTATAGTCATAACTCGCACATACTTCCGAATTAGCTTCCGAACCCTGTTCCATTGTGTCCGGAACGCGGGATAAACCCTAGGAACGTCAGTTTCGGCGCGTAAATCGGAGTTCGAAATTTCCGGATGAATAGTGTTCGATTTTCTTCTATAAATAGACCAACACCCCCCTCTATCTCTAAAAAAAAAAAAAAAAATAAACTGCAGCCGGCCCTAACAAATGAATGGCCAGTATTTCTTCTCCTTCCTCCCTCGATTTCTCCAAATCCATCAAGAATTAGCAAGAATGTTCAACATCAAAGTTGGAGAGCTCATCGAGAGCTTGGAGATCAACGGTTGAGATCGTGTTTGGAGCTATAAATTGGGAGATAGGAGGGGCCGATTGCAGCGACTTGCGCACGCATTCCAAGGCTAGAGAGGAGGCCGAGTTCAACTTGCTTGGGGCCGAACCTAGAGGGAGTTAGGGGCTTCGCAATGGAGCTTCCTGATCGAATTCTAGTTGAGTGATGGAGGTGCAAATTCAAAGCCTAATCTATATGTGATGGGTTTGGGTGGAGCGGCTTTGTCTGGAGATGGGAACGTGATGGTGGGGAAGATGCAAGGCACGGTCCAGATGAGGAGATGCAGGATCCAATGGCCAGAAACTAGTGTAGGTTAATAAAAGGAAATTATGTTGTAATTGTTTTTATAAAATCGTGTATAAACTTCATAAAATCATAACTTTTTCATACGAGGTCGAAAACGCGCGAAACCAGTTGCGTTGGAATCGTATGGACGAGCACTACGCGATGGAGTTGGTTTGGAGTCATTTGGAGTTAGTGAGAATTTTGGGTAAAATTAAACGTCCGTTTAATTTTATTCGAAATAAATCACTAAAACGGAAATTAAAACCAAGGCGAGAACTTCTCACTCAATCGAATCGGTTTCGATTTTATTTTAAATAGTTAGATTTAAAAATATTTGAATGCATGTTTGAATGATGATTGATATCTATTGATTGTTAAAATAGACATTATACGCCGTTAGTAAGCGGATGTTATTTATTAAAAACATATACCGCGAATATTTCATAAACAGTGAAATTGGTATTATATATAATAGCAATATATATATATTGGCATATGTATATATTGGAGTTATTGATTTCCCGTATTTTTGTTTAGCGGATGAGACCCTATTGGGCCGTCTATTAAGCGGATAATATTTTAAATCCCATATACCGCGATAATTTCGTACTGGAGCGAAATTGGTATTGTGCTAATGTTTGTGGATGCAGGAAAACAGGTTGGAGGGATCCAACTGGATTCCTCAACAGTATTTATTAGATTTCAGATATTTTGATATTTGATGGATAATCATATTGATATATGATATCGTTGTTGTCGTAATTGACTATTTGGTGTGTAGCATCATTGGACTAAGTTTTGGAATTTTAAAATAATGTATACAGTGATTTTTGAAAATATACTATATGTTTGGAATTTGATCTATTTTAAATAAATAAACGTTATAATTTTTAATGTTATAAAAATTATGATTTTTGAGAAATATAGTAAAAAAAAACTGATTTTTGAGAATATGATGCTAATGATTTTATAAAATAGTAAAATCGGGATTTTTGAAATTATTGTGAAAAGTTTAAATATATTATTTATGAAATTTAATTATTTTATAAATCAGAATGATGAAATCATAAAGGAGATTAAAAGATGTTTTAAAAAATAATATAAATTGGTTTATATTAAGAGATTTATAAATGGATATTTATAAATTGAAATATTGACATTATAAAACGAGTTTTTATAAGTGTTTGAATGAAGTGAAAATGGATTGCATAAGTGAATGGAATTTATAAAATTTTAAATGGTGAAGTTATAAATGAAATTTATAAATAGTAAGATTTATAAATTTGGTGAAATTATTTGAAGAATAGATTGGTTAAATAAATGGATCTTATAAGTTATAAGATTTATAAATTGGAAAGTCTTTAAAAGAACGATTTTGTAAAATAATCGTTTTATAAGCATTTGACTTATAATATGAACGTTGATATTTATAATTGAGTAATAAACTGAATAGGTTAATAAAAGGAATTTATAAACGTTGCTTTATAAATTCGCAAACGACTTATTTTGATAAGAAAATTGTTATAATTTATTTATGGAGTTATGTTCACGTTTTTGACTGTGAATAATCCTTTGAAATAAAATGAATAAGAGGATGAAATTGATTAACGTAGTATATTCACGTTTTTGAATAGTGAATAATATGTTAAAGAAATTGTTTTGAATGTGATATTTCAAATAGAATTAAAACGATCTAACGATGTTTTAATTGTGTTGAGATTCGAAACCATAGATTTCAACATTGATTGTTGAAATAGATGTTTCGAGAAATAAAAGGAAGTGATGGACTATAACACTGTTGTTATAGTAAATGATTTCCGAAAGGAAATATTTTGTATAGTATTGGGATTTATATATCTATCTTAATTTCGAATCCCTATACTAGTGATTTTGGGTTGTCGTAACGATGTTTTACGCAACATTCGTTTTGGCCCAAATAAATATGTTTAAGAGAATGATTTCCTAAAAGAATGAAATATATACTTAATCTCGATTTAAGTATATTGAATATTTTCCAAGTGTTGAAAATAAATAAAATTTGTGAATTACTTATTAAATAAGTATGGAAATGTTTTCCAATATAAAGTGAATATTTTGAGAATTTATCTTTTTGAAGATAAATTTGATATGAATAATTGAAAACGTATATGCATGAATATTTTGGAATATAAATTCACTAAGGAATTTATAAAAGAAAGTGGAATTTGTTTAAAAATAAATATTGATTTATTTTTGAAGTGTGAAATAATATATATCTAGTGAAGATATTTTGGAAAATAAATAATTTGGAAAATTATTTGGAAACTGGTGATGTTGTGCATATCCATTGATAGTTCAATAACCGACTATCAATATTTCCCTTTGAATGGGTAATTGATGTGAATTGTTTGAATTTGAATGCCACACTTATTTTTGAATAAGCGCTCACTATTCGGGTTAACCGGGAAAGGACCATGGGGTCATATAACCCATTCCGAATATGTGATACGTCGTTGTGAATAGCATTGAAGATCGGTGTTGAAGACCCGGTATTTGCGAGAGCGATAGGATGACCTGTCGATTGACTCTGCACCGAGTTGCTCCGGTATAGAGTTCTCCATATGTGATGGTGAATCCGATCAGGATTGTGAATATCCGGATTGCAAGGACTTCTGTAACGACCCGTATTTTACGTGTCGATATATCGTAGAATTTACAGGTCGTTAGTGTTGTTTATGTTGTCTCTAGCCTGAGTCGTTTAGGAAGTTAACTCGTGAGTTAAGTGATGAGTCGTGTTCGAGATAAGTGATGAGTCGTGTTCGAGTTAAGAGATGAGTGTGCACGAGTTAACGAGTCAAGGTAGTGAACGACTCATGTATGAGTCGTGAATGACTTAAGGTTTTGACCGACTCAGGGGATAAGGAGCTAACGAGTTAAGAGTTATGAGTTAACTCGTATGGGACGACTCATGGTGGTTAACGGCTTAAAGAGTTAGAACATTGCCAGGTTACAAGTTAATGGGATAGGTTGAGTCGTGACCGGGTTAAGGGGATGAGTCGTATAGTAGATGAGTCGTTGAGGGCTTAGGTCGTTATGTCGCGTGTGGGTTGGGTCGCGCGCTTGGATGAGTCGTAGCTTGTTAGGTCGTATGCTGTTGGGATTCTCTGAGTCGTGGAATATGATGAGTCGTGAACGACTCAGGGATGACTCGTGGACGACTTATGGACGAACGACTCATGGAGTTTTCAGCTTATAAATAGAGGGGTTTGGCTCACTTTTTGGCACCGGTTTTTGAAGCGACGAAGTGCTGCCATTTTGGAAACTCGACTACAACATTTTCTTCACTTCTTTCTCTACTTCAATCTAGTGCTAACATCCATCGAAGATCGAAGAGCCAAAGTTGAAGATCTTCATCCGACGAAGCTAGATCTCACCATTTCAAGCGAGATTTCGACGAATCGAGCTTGAGTCCTTGCTGTCCAGATCTTTTGTTGATTGTTTTTGAAGTGTTAGGGTGATTCGGTGAGTGGTAGTTATCTCTCACGCGGACCCAAAGGAGTATATTGGATTGGTGGCTTGTTTGAGTGTTAAAGTTAGAGATTTCATGCATTTTTCTTAGTTCCAAGACTAGATTCATTACTTTTGAAGATGTTTACCTATGCAAGTTCAATTAACAAGTTATAGAGACAAAACCCATGTTTTATATTTGATAGATCTATGCTAAAATCCATGATTTCATATATGTTAGACTTATGCTCATTTATTTACGAAATTGCCATTATAGTTGATATTACTTGATTAGATCTTGTTTGGATGCTTGATTGTTTGGATGCTTGATTATTTGGATGTATGATTTATTTTATTGTCTCGAGTTAGCTTGTAGTTGATTTGGGACAAGATGGTTGAAGATGATTCAAAAGCTAAGTAGAAAGGCTCTTGAATGGTGAAAGCTGCTGTGGCATATGAAGCGGATAATGAAGCTCATATGGATGGGTTCGAGGACTTTGCTATAGTTAGAGGAAGCAAAGTATGATGACGAAATGGACTTTGCCATGATATGTTGAGGCGAAGTATGATGATGAGATGGACTTTGCTAAGATGCGTTGGAGCAAAGCATGATGTGGAAGCCTTGGTTTAATCCAGACGGGATCATCCCAAGCATGTTGATTACTCGATGATGTGGTTCGAGTTGGTGGATAATGGTGGCTCGAGAGGTGCTTGAGCTATAATGGGAATAGTCGTCGAGGAGGATGACTAGAAGGCTGAGATCTTATCGTTATTGAAGGTTCTAGCAAGCTCAAAGCAAGAGTACGTTGGGTAGATCCGTTATACCCAGGCGCGGGTCATGATGACGTGCTAGTACTCTGGGTAGATTCGTTATACCTAGGCACGGGTCACGAGGACGTGTGGAGCTATGTCTAGAACCGGGGTTGCCATTAGCCCTTGACGGATGTTTGAAAGATGAGTTGGTCATTCAATTAACGATAAAATCAAGGCAATGATAACAGTGATAGCCAGAGTCATGGATGTTTGGTTGTATCATCATTCGGTCTCAAGAGCGGTGTTTTCTGGGTGCTTATCTGATCTTGGTTTAGGCCTTGGGGGTTTGTATTTAGAAAACATCGACCTTGACTCGAGTGATTATTGCTTTACTTTAATTATCTGCTTTGCTATGCTTGCTTCTCCTTAGTGTGTGTCTGGGGGCTATCACTGTAGAAAGAGGTGGAGTGGGATGATTTGGGTTCCTATTCCTTTTATCCCTTATGCTCTTTTGGTATGTTTGATAGTTGATTTACTGCTCACTAAGATTTTGTCTGACTCAAGGTTTTATGTCTCCTCTTATTACCTTGGGCTGTTCATCCATGTTTGGGATGGGCAGACTAGGTGACAGGTGGCAGGTGCTGATCTTAGTGGCTCACGCTGATGATGACGAAGACGAGCAGGAGGCTTTGCATATTATTTTCATATTCTATGTACTGAGTTTTTCCGCTGTTTGTTGTTACTATGAGTGCCATGTAGTGAGGCTTCCTGTATTCCTGATTCAGACCTTGTATAAAGTTGTTCAGATTTTATGATATGCAGTTTCTGTTCTGTAGAGCTTCACTATATTATACTTCTCTATTGTATTTTATCCATGCGCTGTGAGTCTTACGATAGAGTCTGCGATGTTTATTCTACCCTTGACTATCGTCCATGGCTGCCTGGCACACTTTCAGCGCATTATTTCCTTGTTTTGGTGCGGGGGTCATGGGCGGTCCTCACATTTGGTGTCAGAGCTTTGGTTAATCGATTTTAGCCAACGCTCGCTGACGTAACTACGTATGAGAGATGTAATTGTATTTTGATGAATGATGACTATATATAATATAGTAGTTTAGAAGGATTTGAACTTCTTATGCAGTTGTTTCTCAAGGTGTTCTAAGTCATTCCTTTTTGTGGATATTAAGGATGAGTCGAAGGGGGAGACCAGCTGCTAGGGAAGCTGTTGATTATGCTCCTATGTTTGAGGCCATGATGACTTCGATCTTGAGAAGGATACCAGCTTTAGGGCCATCAGTGGATGTTGGAGTTCAAGTTCAAGCTCCAAGACCGGTGGATTTTGCTAAGCTTTGTAAGGATTATACTGCTCTTGGAGGGAAGGTTTTCTTAGGAACGGAATCGACCATTGAAGTGCAGAGATGGATGGATGCTTGTAGGAGGATCTTTGGAGATTTAGGAATTGAGGATGCAACTAAGAGGAAGCTTGCATCGAGACAGCTTCAAGGGAGAGCTGCTGATTGGTGGAATTCTATCACCATAGACACTCCAGAAGAAGAGATTACTTGGGAGCAATTCCAAGTTAGATTTGAAGCCAAGTTTATCTCTATAGCTCAGAAGTCTGTTTTGTTTAAAAAGTTTGTTGAGCTCAAGCAAGGTGGGAGATCGGTTCTTGAGTACGTTTCTGAGTTTGAGGCCTTGTCCAAGTATGCTCGGTCGTATATTGAATCTTCTTATCAGAAGAATGAGAAGTTTGTGACAGGCTTGGACAGTTATCTTGGAAGGCAGTTGGTGG
The DNA here is from genome assembly GCA_030765085.1 of Allium cepa. Classification (NCBI taxonomy): domain Eukaryota; kingdom Viridiplantae; phylum Streptophyta; class Magnoliopsida; order Asparagales; family Amaryllidaceae; genus Allium; species Allium cepa. The sequence continues at coordinate 593,793,243 of CM060937.1, forward strand.
ATCATCTAGACGATCCATTTGAAAAGCTGGTGGAGAAAGCTCTCAGGCACGAGAGTTTGTTTCCTAAGGAAGTATCTGTTGTTGCTGTGACCAAGGAGGAGTCTAAACCACAGCAGGGTGGAAAGAAGAAGAGGAAGCAGCAACAGCAGAAGGGTAAGGATGGTCAGAAGAAGCTGAAGGGGGAAAAGACCTGCTATAATTGTCGGCAGAAGGGCCATCTCTCCAAGGATTGCAAGAATCCGAAGGTGTTGTTGAAGTGCTACAACTGTGACAAGCTGGGGCACATTAAGAAGAACTGTCCGGAACCGATAAAGGACAGGCAGGTTGTGCAAGCTTATGCTTTGGGAGCTGTCCCGTCATCTTCAAAAGCTCCTACTGCTGAAGAGAAGGGGAAGAGTGTGGTGGTTCAAGGTACTCTTTCCATTTGTGGTGTTCCAGTTAGAGTGTTGTTTGATACTGGAGCGTCGCATTCTTTTATTTGTGATGATTTGGTAGGCCGGTTAGGTTTGAAACCGGATATTGTTGTTAGGCCACTGGTTGTGACAAATCCAGTTGGGGGTTCGTCATGTCTGTGTATGATATGCCATGGTCTAGTTGTGTCGAGTCATGATTGCTCGTTTGTTTGTGATTGCTTTGTTCTGAACTTTGCGGGGTTCGGAATTATTTTGGGTATGGACTGGCTTAGGAAGTATGCGGCAAGGATTGATTGTGAGAGGCTGGAGGTGACAGTCGAGAATGTGGAAGGGCGAAAGGTTGTGATACGATGTAAGCATGAGGAAGGCGTCTTCATGAGCTTCATGTATTCGCTGGTTGTTCCACGGGATGGACTGTCATCGGTGCCTATTGTGAATGGATTTGAGGATGTCTTTGACGAAGTCAAAGGGTTACCGCCGCATAGAGAGATCGAGTTTCGTATTGATCTAGTTGAGGGAGCCAGACCCGTTGTGATGCCTCTTAGGCGGATGGCGCCTAGGGAACAGCAAGAGTTGAAGGTGCAAGTTGATGACCTTTTACGGAAAGGATTCATTCGGCGTAGTGTGTCTGAATGGGGTGACCCAGTTGTGTTCGTAACCAAAGTGGATGGATCGTTGAGGTTGTGTGTCGATTATCGTGAGCTGAATAAGATGACTAAGAAGAACAAGTATCCATTGCTGAGAATAGATGACTTGTTTGATCAGCTTCACGAGGCTAAGGTGTTTTCTCAGATGGATTTGGCAACGGGATTTCACCAGTTAAGGGTGGCGAAGGATAGTGTGCCGAAGACTGCTTTCAGGACACCATCCGGTTTTTATGAGTGGCTGGTAATGCCGTTTGGATTGACTAACGCACCAGCATATTTTGTGGATCTTATGAATAGAGTGTTCAGAGATCAGTTGAATAAGTTCGTGCTTGTGTTCGTGGATGATATTCTGATTTATTCCAGAACTGAGGAAGAGCACAAGACGCACTTGCGTATTGTTTTGGAAATCTTGCAGAAACATCGGCTGAAGGCTAAGTTTTCGAAGTGTCACTTCTGGAAGAGTGAAGTGAGATTCTTAGGCCATGTTATCTCTAGAAATGGAATAGCGGTTGATCCCGCTAAGGTGGCAGCAATTCAGGATTGGGTTAGACCTAAGAATGCATCCGATGTGAGAAGTTTTCTTGGATTAGCAGGATATTATCGTCGGTTTATCAAAGACTTTTCCAAGATAGCTGCACCATTGACAGGATTGACGAAGAAGAACCAAGTGTTCAGTTGGGACGCTAAGTGTGAGCAAGCTTTCGTAATCCTGAAAAAGCAACTGACAAGTGCTCCTGTTTTGACCATTCCTAGTGGGAATGATGAGATGGTGGTTTACACCGATGCATGTGGTACTGGACTTGGAGCAGTGCTAATGCAGAAAGATAAAGTTGTTGCGTACGCTAGTCGACAACTGAAGCCGCATGAAAGGAATTATCCGACACATGATTTGGAGTTAGCGGCGATTGTATTTGCTCTGAAGATGTGGAGACATTATCTTTTGGGAGTTCGATTCGAGTTGTTTACGGATCATAAGTCGTTGAAGTATCTGTTTTCCCAAAAGGATTTGAATCTTCAGCAGCAACGGTGGCTAGAGTTTTTAGCATCGTATGATTTTGGTATAGCTTATACTCCGGGTAAAGGTAACGCAGTAGCTGATGCGTTGAGTCGAAGACATGCAGGATTGGGAGCCATGTTTTCGGAATGGAAGAATCTCGAGTATTTAGCTGGATTTGACTTCAGGCCTAGATGTGAATTGGAACCTGAGATGTTGGCAAACTTATCGATAAGGCCTACTCTTGTGGAAAGAATTGGCAAGAGCCAAAAGCGAGACGATAAGCTTGTCAAGATTATCCGTGATTTGGAATCTGGATTGGAACCAGAGAAGGATAAAGGATTCGAGGTCGATCGAGAGGGTTGGCTTCGGAAGCAAGGACGACTAGTTGTTCCAGATATAGACGAATTGAGAGATGAAGTTCTGAAGGAAAGTCATCACTCGAAGTTGACAATTCATCCAGGACGAAATAAGATGTATCGGGATATGAAGAGAACCTATTACTGGGAAGGCATGAAGAAGGATGTTGGAAATTTTATTTCCAAGTGTATGAATTGACAGTTGGTTAAAGCAGAGCACAAGAAGCCAAGCGGATTACTTCAGCCATTAGAAGTTCCTACATGGAAGTGGGAGCAAATATCAATGGATTTTATCGATGGTCCACCTAGAACGAGAGCGGGAAATGAAGGAATTTGGGTCATAGTGGATCGGTTGACCAAGAGTGCAAGATTCATTCCTGTTCGATCAACTAGGACTGCATCAAAGTTGGCGGAGTTGTATGTTAAGTGGATAGTTCGTTTCCATGGTATTCCAAAGAGTATAGTGAGCGATCGAGACCCATTGTTCAGTAGTGGATTTTGGAAGAGCTTCCAGGAAGTTTTGGGAACCGAGTTGTGTTTGAGTACAGCTTATCATCCCCAAACAGATGGTCAGACTGAGAGAGTCAACCGAGTTTTGGAAGATCTTCTCAGAGCTTGTGTTTTGGATTTCGGAGGATCGTGGGAAGATCATCTTCATTTGGTGGAGTTTGCGTACAATAACAGTTACCAGTCAAGCATTGGTATGGCACCGTATGAAGCGCTGTATGGAAGACCGTGTAACTCTCCGACATGTTGGTTGGAAACTGGAGAAAAGCTGATACTTGGGCCAGAGATGATTCGTCAGACTACGGATTGCATAGAGATCATTCGGCAACGAATGAAGGCAGCCCAGGATCGTCAGAAAAGTTATGCAGATAAACGTCGAAAGGATTTGGAGTTCGACGTAGGTGATATGGTTTTTGTGAAGATTTCTCCTCTGAAGAATGTTATTAGATTCGGGAAGAAAGGGAAGTTGACTCCGAGATTTGTTGGACCATTCCCGATCATCGAGCGTATTGGAAAGCTCGCTTATAGATTAGAGTTGCCGGAAAAGATGGCGGGTGTGCACAATGTTTTTCTCGTATCATATCTACGGAAGTATGTGCACGACTCGAGTACAGTGAGTTCTGCTGATAGCTATGAAGATTTGGAGGTTGATCCAGTTGTTAGAAGACCTCGTAAGCTGCTTCGTATTGTTGAAACCGATACGAAACAGCTTAGGAGGAAGACGGTTACGTTGCTCAAGATACAATGGAGTGATGATGTTAACGACTGTACGTGGGAGGAGGAAGAGAGGATGAAGGCAGCTCATCCAGAACTCTTCGAGGTATGGCCCTAAGGTGTCGTGACATCTCATGAATTTGTACCTTGTTCTATCTTAGAATTCTGCATGCTAGGCTAGAATTGGATGTATGGTTTGTTGATTGCTATGGATGGTAGGCATGCGGAATATCTTTGGTTGTTGTTGTTTGCTTGGAATTTCGGGGGCAAAATTCCTAAGGGGGAGAGAATGTAACGACCCGTATTTTACGTGTCGATATATCGTAGAATTTACAGGTCGTTAGTGTTGTTTATGTTGTCTCTAGCCTGAGTCGTTTAGGAAGTTAACTCGTGAGTTAAGTGATGAGTCGTGTTCGAGATAAGTGATGAGTCGTGTTCGAGTTAAGAGATGAGTGTGCACGAGTTAACGAGTCAAGGTAGTGAACGACTCATGTATGAGTCGTGAATGACTTAAGGTTTTGACCGACTCAGGGGATAAGGAGCTAACGAGTTAAGAGTTATGAGTTAACTCGTATGGGACGACTCATGGTGGTTAACGGCTTAAAGAGTTAGAACATTGCCAGGTTACGAGTTAATGGGATAGGTTGAGTCGTGACCGGGTTAAGGGGATGAGTCGTATAGTAGATGAGTCGTTGAGGGCTTAGGTCGTTATGTCGCGTGTGGGTTGGGTCGCGCGCTTGGATGAGTCGTAGCTTGTTAGGTCGTATGCTGTTGGGATTCTCTGAGTCGTGGAATATGATGAGTCGTGAACGACTCAGGGATGACTCGTGGACGACTTATGGACGAACGACTCATGGAGTTTTCAGCTTATAAATAGAGGGGTTTGGCTCACTTTTTGGCACCGGTTTTTGAAGCGACGAAGTGCTGCCATTTTGGAAACTCGACTACAACATTTTCTTCACTTCTTTCTCTACTTCAATCTAGTGCTAACATCCATCGAAGATCGAAGAGCCAAAGTTGAAGATCTTCATCCGACGAAGCTAGATCTCACCATTTCAAGCGAGATTTCGATGAATCGAGCTTGAGTCCTTGCTGTCCAGATCTTTTGTTGATTGTTTTTGAAGTGTTAGGGTGATTCGGTGAGTGGTAGTTATCTCTCACGCGGACCCAAAGGAGTATATTGGATTGGTGGCTTGTTTGAGTGTTAAAGTTAGAGATTTCATGCATTTTTCTTAGTTCCAAGACTAGATTCATTACTTTTGAAGATGTTTACCTATGCAAGTTCAATTAACAAGTTATAGAGACGAAACCCATGTTTTATATTTGATAGATCTATGCTAAAATCCATGATTTCATATATGTTAGACTTATGCTCATTTATTTACGAAATTGCCATTATAGTTGATATTACTTGATTAGATCTTGTTTGGATGCTTGATTGTTTGGATGCTTGATTATTTGGATGTATGATTTATTTGATTGTCTCGAGTTAGCTTATAGTTGATTTGGGACAAGATGGTTGAAGATGATTCAAAAGCTAAGTAGAAAGGCTCTTGAATGGTGAAAGCTGCTGTGGCATATGAAGCGGATAATGAAGCTCATATGGATGGGTTTGAGGACTTTGCTATAGTTAGAGGAAGCAAAGTATGATGACGAAATGGACTTTTCCATGATATGTTGAGGCGAAGTATGATGATGAGATGGACTTTGCTAAGATGCGTTGGAGCAAAGTATGATGTGGAAGCCTTGGTTTAATCCAGACGGGATCATCCCAAGCATGTTGATTACTCGATGATGCGGTTCGAGTTGGTGGATAATGGTGGCTCGAGAGGTGCTTGAGCTATAATGGGAATAGTCGTCGAGGAGGATGACTAGAAGGCTGAGATCTTATCGTTATTGAAGGTTCTAGCAAGCTCAAAGCAAGAGTACGTTGGGTAGATCCGTTATACCCAGGCGCGGGTCATGATGACGTGCTAGTACTCTGGGTAGATTCGTTATACCTAGGCACGGGTCACGAGGACGTGTGGAGCTATGTCTAGAACCGGGGTTGCCATTAGCCCTTGACAGATGTTTGAAAGATGAGTTGGTCATTCAATTAACGATAAAATCAAGGCAATGATAACAGTGATAGCCAGAGTCATGGATGTTTGGTTGTATCATCATTTGGTCTCAAGAGCGGTGTTTTCTGGGTGCTTATCTGATCTTGGTTTAGGCCTTGGGGGTTTGTATTTAGAAAACATCGACCTTGACTCGAGTGATTATTGCTTTACTTTAATTATCTGCTTTGCTATGCTTGCTTCTCCTTAGTGTGTGTCTGGGGGCTATCACTGTAGAAAGAGGTGGAGTGGGATGATTTGGGTTCCTATTCCTTTTATCCCTTATGCTCTTTTGGTATGTTTGATAGTTGATTTACTGCTCACTAAGATTTTGTCTGACTCAAGGTTTTATGTCTCCTCTTATTACCTTGGGCTGTTCATCTATGTTTGGGATGGGCAGACTAGGTGACAGGTGGCAGGTGCTGATCTTAGTGGCTCACGCTGATGACGACGAAGACGAGCAGGAGGCTTTGCATATTATTTTCATATTCTATGTACTGGGTTTTTCCGCTGTTTGTTGTTACTATGAGTGCCACGTAGTGAGGCTTCTTGTATTCCTGATTCAAACCTTGTATAAAGCTGTTCAGATTTTATGATATGCAGTTTCTGTTCTATAGAGCTTCACTATATTATACTTCTCTATTGTATTTTATCCATGCGCTGTGAGTCTTACGATAGAGTCTGCGATGTTTATTCTACCCTTGACTATCGTCCATGGCTGCCTGGCACACTTTCAGCGCATTATTTCCTTGTTTTGGTGCGGGGGTCATGGGCGGTCCTCACAACTTCTTTGTAAGTGCCTTCGGTTTTGTTCGAGCCCGGAACAGACTTGTATGGATAGTATGCCTGACATTACAAGTTGAGATATAAAGCCGATTTCTTTCAAATATATTTCTGTTGGTGGCGGAGAATTTATTCTTTTAGCTTAACACCCTTCTCTGAGACGTATGTGCTCAGAGGTTATATAGTTGAAGTTATCAGCGATATATTCCCAATTTGGTAATGTGACATGCTGAGTGATGCTGAAATGATCATTGTGTTGATTATTTGTGATAGGATCGTTTATTTGATCGTCTATCTTTGTGATCATCTCTATGATAATTTGTGACCCAAAGCATGGCTTTTGTATAAAGTATGTTTTTGTGGACGTGACTTCGTCGAGCCTCACACCCCGTGAATGGTCAAAACAGGAAAGAAGCAGCAAGGTTATGAGGGGTAGCGCCCTTTAGGATGTGTGCATTTCCTTCTGGAAAAGGGTGGTATCATGGTATGGAGCCCAGATACTTACTCATGTTGAAAACACTTTATGATTGTGTGAATTGATTGCGAGCGCTCGGTGAAAGGTCCCAAAGGACCGGGGGATGGCATATTCGGTTAGTTGTTACTCAGTTAGGGGTAACCCGGCCTTGTGTTGGTAGAGATCCGGTTTGGTTCTCGGGGATGTCCATCCAGAGGCATTCTCATGTGGCAATGGGAAGTTCCTTGGCCTGATCATTCGTTGGAAATCCAAAGAAACAATACGATCTTGTACGGTTTTAGTTGTATAACCTGCTATGGAATGTGGCGGTAACCTGCTATTGAACATAGTTAGCTATAGTAGGCATAGTTCGGAATGTCTATGTTGGCTAAGATTTATATTCTACTTTCGAAATGAATTTTTTTTCCTACACTATGCACTAATAATAATATCAAATGTTATTTTAAATGCGTATCAAGCATCTTTGACTATCATAAGGAGAAATCTCCTCCGATTCTGCGTTTGCATGTGTGTGTGTGCGGGAGGCCTTATGGTAGTCTCATTTTTAAAAGCATTGCGAATTGATTTAAAAATAGTCCTCTATTTTGTTTTCAAAGATAAATAAACTATTTTGAGTTCTCACACCAGTCACATGACTGACTTGGAGTTTATTGTTTTCCTTCCTAAACTCAGGGTGCCCACCAGTTTTCACACGGGCAGTCAAGAGTTAGGTTATCAGGATATTCTGGATATTCAGGAGTCGCTGGAGGCAAGATGGATGGCATGGCGTATTACTAGTTTATATAGTATTTCTTTTTTTCCGCTGCACTGTTTGTTGTTGTTGTTGTACACTCTGATGATATGATGTAATGAAATGTGATGTAATGTAATAACTGATATAGTTCTTGTTTAAAGATTATTCATTTATTATTATATGTTGTTCCGCTGCGAATTGTGAGATTCTGATGTGATTCTGTTGTTTTCTATTCCGTTCTATTCTCTTTTTCTTCTATTTTAAAATTTTCTATGTTCTATTTTTCTTTCTGTCCTATTTTCTATTCCCTCCATTTTTTTTCTATTTTCGTTCTATTTTCTATTTTCTTTTCTCTCTATTTTCTACCTTCTTCTCTCTTCTTCTTCTTTTCTTTTTCTTAAACCCATAACTATTCGGTTTTTCGGCAACGAAAAATCGCGTATGTTACACCCTTGTTAAATTTCATGACAACATTAGCTTACACATGTAATTACATATAATCTTAGGCTTACATTTGTTATTTAGCATACATATATATATATATATATATATATATATATATCTTACATTTGTAATTTCATGTATAAATATGTTTTATATATATTTATATTATATCTTAAATTTAGTTTTATATTTATTCATGCCGTATGTAATTATATTTATACTTTCTCTTTTATTTATTTATATATAACTTAAAAGAAAATGATATAAAATTCCAATTATACACTTATAAATAATTTATATAAATATACCAGTTTTAAACATAGAGTTTTTAAATCCAGTTTATTTCTAAGATGTTTACAATTGAATTTCAAATCCAAATTCTATTTACTATCATATTTATTTAATTACCAATTATCAGATGACCAAAATCTAGTTTATCACATTCCTCCCCCCTTTAAATCTTTTCGTCCTCGAAAAGGAATGAAGCTAGAATTTTAATTACAACAGCTCATTACTAGTTAAATTATTCTTTATGCTTTTTTAACTATAAACTCTTTTTATTCAACATTTTAAAACACTTTAAAATCTATATTATAATTCCTAAATAGCTTTATAAGAAATAATTTTTATATCTCGATGTCTGAACCAGTCCATCCTTGTTCTCACAGAAATTCGGTCATACGTTGATCAGGCATAGGACTGAAAATCTATAAGTACTTGGCAAACCCGTTTTCAACACCCAGTGAAAATACTTGGAAAATATTTTGGTAAAAATATAGAAAACATTTTTTAAAATATAGGAAACATCTTTGGTGAGAATGCTCTGGAAATCATCACCCCCTCCATGGTTGCAGTTAACCCAATGGTTACGTTTCCATCCCAGCAAAATCCGTAGATAACTGTAGGCACTCCGCACCCCTGGATTATGCCATGGAATCCGCCACAGATCGCAGCTACATCTAGGGTTACGTCGCCATCACGGCAAAAATCCATGTAACTGTAGTCATCGGCGCCCTCGAATTTCGCTTCCAAATGGGACTTCACCACTCCTACATAGATCGCAGACTACATCAGTCAAGTCCCAATGTAGCCTTAGGCTCTCACGGCCTTTCGACTTTCTCTATGTCTTCATAGATTGCAGTCTACCGATGTTACGTTTCCATCACAGAAAAATCAAACGTAGACCACTGGCTCTTACAGCACACACGACTTCCATTATGGTCCGCGGTAGATCGTCGTGACATCGAGCTACACTGTCGTCATAGCATAACCCAAATGTCTCTTTAGGCATCAGCGTCCTCGACTTTCACTGCCCACAACACAAAATCCTCAAGAACTTCAGTTTGTCCGGACTCCCTCCCAGGATTAAATTTAGAGCCTCCCCCTTAGGGCTCAAGGCAGAATCACACCATGGATCTCCTATGAAGTTCATTTCAATGGGAGTGCCTTTTTCCCTAGAGCGAATCTCAAAACATCTTATACTATACACATATAGTATCTTTCAAATCATACTCTATATGATTCACATAAATCTCCTTTATACAATATAGATATCTCAAATCGATAGTACCAAACTTGGCTTTCCAAATTCTCAAAATTGATTTTTCCCAAAAATCAAAAGCCTTTCCAAAATCAATAGGTTCCATAACCTTTTTCAGAAATCATTCTTATAAAACCATCTTTGGATCACTTCATACTTGTATAAATTCCCTTTTTATACTTCAAATACTTTCAAAAACCCTTCTCCTGGTTATATATTCAACAAGGGGAGTTTATCAAATATATATAACTTTATTTATGCCAAATCAATATTCAAGTTTAATTTCCCTTATAAATTTATTTACATATTACTTACTTTAATAAATGCGTTCTAATCATAGAAATTTCCAATTTCCATTTTATTTCATCATTTATTTTTCAAAATATACCTTTCCGTTTCAAAAATCATTTTATAGTTCTTATCCAAAAAATTCAATATCAATTTCATTCAAGCCCGTACGATGTACACATATCATCCGTATGCAATATCAAATCTGATCACTCACTCGATCACACAATTTCTCTTCCAAATTAAAATCGCCCACCTGACTTCCTAGTGCGGACTCAGATCTGGTTCCTTGATCAGAAACTGTCACTCTCCTTGCATAGCGTAACTATAATAGAGAATTTCTAAGACCAATCACAAATCCATATCCAGGGTTCGTCATCGAAAATTGAGTGAAAAATCCCACTCGAATCGATATACTATCTCGAAATTCTATGCTCGAATCTAGATCAAATCATTCTGCGAATAGAATAATATACGTAGATCCTACGTATTTATCTTCATTGATTATTAGCTTAATCTATATTCTTTCTATTCACCTTCACTTTGATTCTATTCACTAATTCACAATTGCTTCATTCTACTAGATTAATCACCTTAATTATAAACAGTTTGCACTCTGACCACTTGATTTAGAAAATAGCTTGAAAAGTTTAAAATAAATAAGTAGTTTTAAAATAGTTATTAGTTGTAAATAGTAGTAAAATAGTTAAGTGATTTTAATATAATTTAAAATTATTAAATAATTTTGGAATAGTTAGATAGTTGCAAAATAGTTGTAATATAGAAATTAATTTGTAAACAGATGTAAAATTGTTGAAAATAGTAATTAGTTTCAAAATTGTTGTAAAATAAGTATAAGATAGTTTGGGTTTCAAAAGGGAAGGTTGTATAGTAAATTGCTAGGAAAATAGATTTGAGAAAGTTTATATAAAAATAATTTATTTGGAAAAAAAGTTTTCACAGTCAAACTGGTTCAATTTCCCAATCTCCATTTCCAATTAACTGTCAATTTCCAATCTTATTAAATTGATTCAATTTCAATTCAATTTAAATTAACTTCAATTCCCTTCCCAAATTCAAATCAATTTTCATTTGAATTTAAACTTATTCAACTTCAATCTCTCTTCCAATTAATTCAATTCAAATTTTCCATTTGAATTTATCTCCATTCCTATCTCAATTTTAACCCATCTCGAATTACATAAATTCGAGTAATTTTTTTATTAAAGTATTGACTTAATTCCTTAAATCAAATTAACCTTTACTTTTGTGTTAGCAACATAAATCTTCAAACCATTTAATTCTGAGTCCAAATTTCAAAGTTCCATTTCAAATTACCTTTATTTAACTTATTTCAAAGTTCAAATTAGAGTTCAGAAACAATTTAATCTTCGAAATCCAGTTTATTGCCCAATTTTAACTTCGAACTTTGAAACCGATTCTTCAGCAATTTTAGTTTGCAAATTCAATTCTTAAGTTCAAAGGGATTCCATTCTATATTTACAATTTCATTTCCTAAATCAAAATCATTTAAATAATTTCAAATTAAAGTTAATTCCATTTAAATTCTACAATGGATGTATATTGCCTCAATCCATTTCTTAATTTATTCAAAATAATCCAATTCACGGTTTTCTAGATTATTAATAACAATAGGATGATATCAGGATAAGACAAAGTAAATAGAAATCCAAATTATTTAAAACATTTACCAATAACATCCATCAATAACACACATTATCCATTTCCAGATCCCAAACTTGTTTTGAGATCATACATAACTCCCATTCAAACCAACCATTTAACTTTCCTAAGTTAAAATTTTAATTTCATCTTGAAATTTCCAATTCAGGTTGTCTTATTTAACTTCCCCTAAGTTAAATTCAATTCATTTGATCCACTCAACCTTACTAAATTTGAATTCTCCATTTCAAATTCTAAACTTCTTATCAATATACCTATCCCACTTATAAGTTTAAAAACTTATCACATTTCAGGGAAACTTCAAAACTCAACGCTTAGTATTTACTTCCAATTAACTTGTTATTATGTACATCCCATATATATACATATTCATTTCTTTTGTACTTCAAGTCATACTTTAAATTTTAAACCATTCTTGGTTTTTAATTTCACAACAAATTCCCTTGAAATTTTCAAAACACTCTTGTATAAAACAAGATCCCTTTATTCAAAAATATTCTAAATAATATTATTTATAATATCTTATAACACTTGAAACAATTCCAATTTCTGGAGTTAGATTTAAAACTTCACAATTTAAATTATCTTCATTTCCAATTTATAAGCCATACTCATCTAAATGTTTACTTCCCTAAAACATTTCATTTTTGCTTCATCAATAACAAACATTTCATCATTAAACACAACAACCATTTATGATAATAACCAAGATTATCATATCTGGAAACCAATTCACTATACATTATCTTATAATTTATTGGAAAATAAAATCAGGGTCACTTAATTCAACTTTTTGAAAACACTTTTACAAATTCAGGATTTTATTTTCTAGTTTGAATCCATTTCTTGCTTATCTTATTTATATAGTTCGTGTTATACAATTCTTATTTGGTTGTATTTCTATTACCACTTAATTCTAATTATTTTAATTAATTCCAATAATTCAACAACCAATTACCTTAATATTTATAATAATTAGAAAATTTATTTTTTTATATATCAAACTATAAGCTTGTATAAAGACAAATTTTAAAACTAAGAAACTAACAAATACGCTCTCATATAGATTACACTCAACTTATTCTAGGGTACTACTTCCCTATCCTTAATGAGTAAAACCCACCAAAGCCAAGGTTCGCTTAACCTTCTGCTCTGACACCAAAAATATAGCGATCCAAAATTTTCGACCTCGATAATTGAACACTAATACGTTCACTGTAGAAGTGCCGAGAAATCAAATGCCAGAAATTTCAGATTGTTAGAGAAAAAGAAGAAAAGAGGAGAAGAAGAAACAGAAATAACAGCATCTCACATTCACAACGGATTAAATATAGTAAGAGACAACAGCATTTATACAAGAAAAGCTGTAGTTGTCAATTTATAACTATACATCAGAGTTACAACCATTAACAAATAGACTAGACAGTTGTATCAACCTGTCCCAGATTACTATCAAATCAAACTCAAATACACAGCAGAATATTCTCTATACGTTCCTGCCATCCAGCTCGCCTCCTGGGCTCCAGAACGTCCTAACCTGAAAATCTGTAATACTCGGTCTGGCCTGAGCATTACATCAAAGTAACACCCGGCTGGAAACCAGTATGAGTAAACCCATATAACTTGAAATAATAAGTTATAAACATAATTAAAACCTGGGGTAACTCGTACTTCACTATGAGATCTTAACTTGTTATAGCCAACACTTATTTCACAAGTCAATTCCCAAGTACCACTACATAATTTCTGTCATGACCCGAAATCTAATGTTCGAAAATCGACATCAAATACCTCACTTGTATTCGACTGCCAAAGATTCAAACATTGAACTCCAGTCGGATGGAGCTTATAACAACATTAGATGAATATAAAGCAGCGGAAACGAAATGAATATCATGCATTACATCACAGATACAACATCATCATAATATCTGTTACAACATCATTGTATCATACTACATGAACCACAACTCCAAATAGGATATCATAATAGAACAACAAGAGATCATATGCCAAAAGTCTTCAAGGGAATAGAGTGATAGTGAACTTCCAAATCTAAGCACCTTGAGATCCAAAAGCTTCCAAAATATCTCCAAGGTAAAAGCCTCCAAAAATCGATAATTTCCAAACCAAAAGACAACTAATGCCAAAATACGAAAAACCTACTACTAGGCTACCTGTGTGAAAATGATGAGCACCCAGAGTTTAGAAAGGAACACTACTACAAAACCGGCCATTTGCATCGGTTGTTTACCCCCCTTTTGCATTAGTTCAACAACGATGCATATGCAACCGATGCAACAGGCTTAACACTTTTGCATCAGTTCTGAAATCGATGAAAAATGGTCCTTTTTGCATCGGTTAATACTAACAATGGATGCAAAATATCGTGGTTGGTAACTTGGACACAGCCCCCATGTTGCATCAGTTATAATGAAAATCGATGCAACAAAGGAACTTGTCGCATAGGTTGTTGTTGAAAACCGATGCAAACTAATCCCTCTATTGCATCGGTTTTTTATAACAACCGATGCAAACTAATCACTCTATTGCATCAACTATTTATACCTAATGCAAAAAAGCCATTCTCAGAAACCATTATTACACTACACAAATAGACTGTATATATATTATTGATTATAACAAAAAATTATTGCATGCAATATTACAATCATTCAAAATAAAATTTGATGGCAAATACATAATCAGATTTAATAATTCGATGAAAGAATGAAAAACATAAGTAAATTCCATAGTACATAATCAGACAGTCGATACTAAAAAATAAATGCAGCGTGTTATATGTAGACACACAAAAATACATATATAAATAGAAGAGAATGTATCGCTGACAGTGGATAAATTAAGCAGAAGATGGTCTTCAAATGCACAAACCTTCATCCTATTTTGTACTTGAGCTACCTGAAGTTGAGCTATGCAATCTGCATATGCATATGATCCCACAGAATACAAACATGGGGTTAGCTTCCTCATGTATTCACCTCCAAACAAATAATGGTGGAATGATGGAAAATGATGGAAAATGATGCATTGAAAGAATAAGCATCGGCTGTTGTTAACAGCTTAGACCGCTCTTAGGGTTTTAAATGTAATTTCATGCAATACAGCTGGAATGAGTAGTCAGTGGAATAAGTCAATATAGGCTGAGAGATGCAAATAAATACATACGCCATTGTATTGTAATGCATTATTATAATCTCTGAAACAATAAAACAGTTTGCATTATCTCATTTCCCATATTTCTAACTCAATAGAGTCTCTCCCTTTAATTAGTATTCAACTACCATGAGTAAAAGCATGCATCTTATACCACTAATAACCAATGCTTTCTGACTTTAGTCCTATGTTTAACCTTTTATCTAGATGAAAATTGACTCATGTGCAAATATACTTCCTTGTACCTTGCAAGCTTGTTGAAATAAAAATTAATTAATAAATCATATCTTGGTCATCCATAAAAAGTGTTGCTGATACCCAATCGATGCAACTTATCAACAGCTGCTAACATTTTCTCGCCAAACCAATTACTGTCTCAAATGTTGATTAACCAACCAACTAACAAAGTGTGGCAATTACACAGGTTAATGATGCAATCATTTTAAAACATATCAAGAACTTCTACCATACTAAAACATGAAATTAGTAGAAAAACTATAGGAAACAATTTAACCTTGTTAATTAGGAATTTCACGGTATACTTAATACCTTTTATTCATTGCCATTTTTAAACTCCTAAACTTAACCTTAATAAATTAACAAGGTAGTATCAAAATCATGGAAAGAGAATGACATGGTATGAGAATATGGAATTACAAAATCTGCCCCAAATTATTCATAGAATGGAAAATACATTATCAAATTCAGCGAAAGTTCGAGTAAACAATAATTTTGAAGCACTTGACGGCACCGATGCAAATGGAAGAAGGGTAAAGTCTAAAAATAGGTAGATTTCAAATGTATTGCTCCTTTAATATTTTATTCATATATTTTGTGTGCTATGTGTACATTAAGTGGAAGGAACTTTTGTTTGTTGTTCATATATAGATACCCAGAAATGTAACTTACTGTTGTGACTTCATGCCTGCTTTGTTCTGGTGCAAAATACATTATACTGATTTCGATTTATCTGTAAGGCTTTTTCTTTCCAAACTAAACCAGCCCATTTTTCAAGATTTTTACCAAAGTCGGCTTTATTTTAAAGTAAATTACAAACAAACATTGATGTTGTCTGAAATTTTGTCGGTTTAAATTAATTTGCAAAATAATGTTGATTCTGCATCAGTATGGAAAAAACTAGTCCTATTTCAAGGAAATTAGCTTAAGAGATGATTTTCTTCAGAGGACACAAGTTTTAAAATTTGATTTGAAGGATATTGCATGCTTCGTTTATACAACATCAGATAAAACGAAATGTTATATTAAACTAGCATTCGATGAAAGAAATGCTACATCAAACTAACATATAGGTAATCTAAAAGTAGAGTTCATTTCAATATTCATGCTTCCAGGTGGTTTCTATTTTAAATGCAATTCATGTTAGGCTTATGTTAACAAATTGGTAGAGAAATGGTTTTTCAAACGAAATAAATATTGAACAACTACAATTTTCATTTTCTGTGCATTTATTTCCATAAAATGAGACTGGTCAACATCAAATATACTAACTAGATCTTGCTAATGTCTGTCTTCGATATGATGCCCAAAATCGTCGTTCCAGTGTATCAATTGAGCTTTTCTGTAAAGCCTCTACAATTGACTCACCAGGACCAATTCGTTCTAAAAAGTTTGTCCATTCATCTATGAGAAAAATTAAGTACAAAGGAAAAAATGATGATTAAGATGCTAGAAAAATGAAAAGTGGTCCTAGATTCGAAAGAAAGACAACTCTAACAAGCTATAGACGTCAAAAGGGAAATAGGTTTCAGAAGGTAATATGATTACCATGATTTAGTTGAACCTGCTTACCTGAACACCACACACAGGCACACACGTATTCAAGAAATATGATGATAGTGATCCTAGACATCAACTACTTAACCTTGACAACTAATTTATGATTTACCAATTGATTGATGAAAGCATGTACTAAAATATTGCTCTACCGACATTTGAGGGTTAGCCTACGACAGAAATTATTTCAACTTTTTCTACAAAATTAATACAATTTGCAGTTGAAAACACTTAACATACGAGTTAATGCACTCGTTTTTAGTTGTCAATTGCCAGCTAAATTGTCATTTGTCAAATTACATGGTCAATCAACACTTAACACATCTTATTATCAATTGTCGGAATAAGCAATGGATAAACAATATACGCCTCACTTATTGTTCACATGATAGTCACAGACCAAATCAATTGCTTTAGCAATTGAGTTGTCAATTATCGACAATCCGATTGCTTTTTTGATAAATTGCCAAGTTTTTCCTAATAATTGCTCAAGAAATATTCTATGACTACATTAACCATTGCCAATATAATTGGCAATTGCTTTAACAATTGACTCATTGGTTCAATTGCTCTAAAGGCAACCATGAGACCTTTTGGTCAAAAACTGAAACCATCACTTAAAATATAACAGTACAACCTACATGAGTTCTCCAATTAAGCAAGCAAACATGTGTGACAGAAAAACGAAAACAGCCGGAAATTGTATCCATAAAATAGACGATAAATTACCGGGAAAGATTTTCTGAAGGTAGAAAAGAGTAGAAATCCCATCTTCATTCTCCTTCTGTAGTTCTGACGAACTATAGAGAGCAGTTTCACTGTAGTATGGAGTAAAAATGCTGCAAGCAAAAGATTGATTTCAATCAGTCAGTCAAACAAAACAGAAAGAGGGAGAAAAGGAAAGGTTTGATCCTCTAAAGCTTGATGGAAAGATCCAAATGTGAATGAGATTAGCAAGTACCTAAAAAAGGCATCATCTCAGAAACAGGTTTTGCAGAAGGCATATCCATGAATAACGAATTTGTAAAAAAACTGCAATCTCCTTCTAGCTTCCAAATTTTTTGGAATATTTTCAGCATAATCTTTCACTTTTAACAATAGATTCAAACGTTTCACCTGCTCTTTCTGTAATAAGCACAGTGGTGTCAGTATGTTCCGCGTGCATATTTAATGATAAAAAATATTAGTGAAGGCATACCAATTCTGGATCTCTCGGCCATGCAATTTTAGAAAATAGATGACTTGCATTTCTTGCACGTGTCAAAATGTTCCATGTATGGTATTGCTCCCTACACACGCACATAAAGAAATAAATCACATTTACGTCAAACACATGGAAAATGCAGGATACCATATATGCATAATACACATGAGAGCTTTGAATGACCTTAAATTGGGTTCCACCAAGTCATGGGTCACAGAGTCATAAAGGTCAAATACAGCTTTAGAAGCACCTGCCGCAAGTTCAGGTGTCTCATCTTGTGCCTGCAAACCAAAACTGGTTAACCTTAAATATCTGATAAGGTTGAAAAGCAACTCAAACATGATGCTACAGCAGTGATTAGAACAGATATATGACAATAGTCCTAACTAAACAAAATTACCAAATGAAACGGGTCACTAAAACAAAATAAGTCACAAGAAAACAGTAGAAATATTGTTATCAAAAATTTCAAAATCTTATGATTTAAACCTTATATCAGATCGAATATCTCTCGTTTCGATTCAATTTACATTCCGATTCAAACTCATTTAAAATCACAGTTGAGAACTATTTTGAATTCACAATCCAAATTCTAGTGTTTTCTAAACAAAATAAAAATGAAATAGGAGAAAGAAAAAAACTGTATCTTAAGGTTAGATGTATAAGTTCAAACATCATAATCATTTCATGGTGTGCAAACCTTAAAATATGGATTATTTGAATCGACGATTTATCAATTAAATCCCATTTCAATTTAAAATATGAACTTTAAGATTTACGATTTGAATTATGTTTTGATAAACTTGAGTAGAAATGCTAAATCATAAGAGTGGTTCCATATAATACATCAATTTGTATTGAACATCTATTTAGCTCAAATTAAGTTGAAAACTTAATGCAGAGACAGATTTAAATTTAGCATACTTAAAACAGATTTAAATGTATCTGATACATGATATAATCTATCAATTTAAGAATCATATGCACAATATGTAAAGAAACTTCATTAATTTACCAAAAAAATGTCTCATGTACCAGTTTTAAGAATCATAAGAGCAGTTCCATATGATATATCGATTTGTATAGAATATGTATTTAGCTCAAATTAAGTTGAAAACTTAATGCAGAGATAGATTTAAATTTAACATACTTAAAATAGATTTAAATGTATCTGATACATGATGCAATCTATCAATTTAAGAGTCATATGCACAACATATTAATTTACCAAAACAAGTCTAAGTGGAAGAGCTGTTGTACCACTTGTAATGCTATTGGCAAAGGACATTTCTAGTATTGCAGCGAACAAGGGACACTGTATTTTTTTCACACACGATGATAGTCTCAGTTTTTCACCTAGCAGAATGCAGAAGACACTTGACATGGGCATATTCTACCTAAAAGACAACCGAATTGTCCCTTCGGATATCATTAACGACCATCCTCAGCATTTCAACCATCCTCCACCATTTTGGTTTACTCCTATCAATGAATAGAGGGGACAACCAAATGGTCCTTCTCAACAACACTGTGGTTCAAACAAGTGGTGCAAGGGAATGCTAATTATCCAGTATTCTGAAAAAACAAGAGAAACATGTAAGTTATTTTTCAGCACTACTGGGTTAAATTATGATTATTTTCTTTTTAGTTAATTTTCAGTCACATTAATTTTATCATTTTAAGCTGCATTTTAGCTTGAACACAATTCATGAATTTTTTGTCATATGAGTGTTGTCCTTGCACATGTACTATAGTATCCTCTGTGTTCATGCACATATGTTTTGTGTTTGGTTGTGCTTGTGAGTTGCATGTTGTTCCAGCGAAGCAGATTGATTGATGCAAGTGAAACTAATTCTGAGCACAATAAGACCCATCGAGTTTAAGTATATGGGATTGGTGAAATAAAAAGCATTTGATTGAGCGTGCAATAATATACCTATTGTGTTAAAGAAGTCGTAAAATGTTATTCAAACAACCAAGAAGTTGAATCCGATTCAGAAGTTGCAGAATTTGGTGACACCTGATGCTAAAAATGAATCTGCAGAATTCTTGACTATTGGCAATTGGTTGAGCAGCTGTTAAAAAGATAAGGTTCAGAAGTTGTAAATCTCTTTGAATGTATGGGAATGGAATGAAGTTGCATAATCGGACCATGCATGATTCATATAATATTCTGCTCTATTGTTACCTTTATAAGCAAAGTAAATCCCATAACTAGGTGTATATATATATATATATATATATATATATATATATATATGCCACCAGGCACTGGCATACTTACTTCTCTTATAAAGTAAGAGAAAATGGGACTCTCAACTTGTGTTAGTACTTAATAGCTAGATGGTACTATATACTTTTGGGCCATGTAGCATGCCATTTTAGGATAACATAAAAACTAATGCCACTTATGAATTCTTGGTTTGGTAAATTTGTAAGTTGTCTTATGTGAAATGGAAATTGCAAATTTTGTGTGAGCAGTAGTTAACTTGCTAGACATCCTAAATTGAATTACTTGCGCTTTCTTTCCGGGACAATTTCTTCTTCATGCATATTTTAGAGGAAAAAACTGAGCATATTGTGAATTGTAACTACGTATGTCATAGATAGATATATTTTAGTAGACATATACACTGACTACTTGACCTAATTGAATTCAGTATTGAGAAGAAAAAAACATATTTTTCTAGATTTTAAGTTTGATAACACTTTTTTTGTTCTGTTCCACTTACCAACTCTTCTTCCTAAATCTAAGTAAGACTTTGTCATTTATACGTTACCCAATCTTGCATTATATATATCGAGTGTTTACCTAGCAGGATGATTATTGTTTCTTTCTGATAGGTCAGAGATACTTCATGTATGTGCTAATCTTCTAACTAAGATTTCTTATTTCAAGTGTTTATTTCTTCTTAACTGTACGATTGTTGAAATTTCTTCACCTATTACTTATATATATATATATATATATATAAAGTTTGTACTATTACATATATGTGGATATTTAAGCATGCAACTCAAATTTTATCCCTACTATGAATTATCAAAAGCCATCACTTAATATATATTGATTTAAAGGAACTTAATTGTATTCTAGTTTCTCGTAACTATTTAAGTAGAGCATGGAAAAATAGCTTAAAAAATAAAAATATTAAAATAGGTATTTGTTGTTGCTTACAACTTATGTACGCAAATGCAGCCAGGTTTGTAGGGAAAAAGGGCTGGCAATAGCTTCCATTAGCCTTTTTAAGTATAACCAGATTCTGAAGAAATTACTTCAGTTTCCTCCTAACGATTCTGTTATTCGTGATCATGTTGTTGCTTTGACTGCTTCACTCCACTCACAATTAGGTTCACTTATATCAAATCAAAATCAAAATAGTTTTGATGACCCTATAGAAACTGTAGTAAGCAATAATCGATCTATAGTAAAGAATAATGAAACAAGTCTGAGCTCCCAACCATTAGATGGTGAAGAAGCCAATGATCAAGTTCAAGGTGCAACGAATCAAAATCAGTGTGAGTATAATGAAGCAAGGTTAGAATCGGATGCCAACTATCCTCCAAAGAGAAAAGCTCGCTTTCTAAATCCTTGCTCTGAAAGCAAAACAAGGGAATAAATGACAATGATTCTGAAAATGCAAATGATAATGTGCAACTAACCGAGTAAAACTGGAAAGGGTACCAAAAGCTATTCTAACTCAAACTTCCTTCATAAAATTTGTGATACTTGTGTTCTTCGCTTCTGTGTCCGACTGTATTTCTGAAGATACTAAACTGAGCTGGAGCTGTAGCTGCTGTCTACAAGAGTCGTTTTGGTCATTTGAATCTGTAAGCATAAGGCAGCTGGTTTTCTTTTTTGAAAACAGGATAATAAAATCGATAGAAAATGTCATAGAAACTCCGACTAGTTGAAGACCCAAGCAATCATATCGATGCTTGAAGTCAGGATCCTTGATGATTGTCACAGGGCATGATGCATTTGACAACACATAATTTGTTATGCTTCCCATTATAATCCTCTAAAGTTGACTGAGGCCACTACTACCCATGACCAAAGAATTAAGCTTCAAAGCATGCTCAGCTTCACATAGCTTCTCTCTGGCATCTCCCCAGTAAAGCTTTGACACAATCGTAACTTCTTTCTGTCTTGAAGTAGTAACAAGAAGATCAAGAATGAAGTAGTAACAAGCAGATCAAGAACTTCAACATCGCTCTCCAATCCATAGTGCTTCATTGCAACTGGATCTCGCAGTTCCGCCAACGGGATCAATGGAGATCCAGACTCGGCCCAAATGGCATTCTTGCTCTCATCAACTTTTCCATGCATGACATGACGAACGACCAAAGTATCCTTTTTATCTAGAAGGTTGTCGATTGCCCATTTCAGAGCCCTTTTGCTACTCTTCGAGAAATCAATAGCCACTCCTCTTTTTCTATCTCCTCCCATCCCTATTTACTTCAGCAAAATTATTCTAGTTCGCGAGCCCTAAATTGTCCAAAGGCAGCTAGTTTAGTGTAAAGCAAAATAGACAAATCACTAGTTATCTGCTTCTGCTTTAAGTCTGTTGAACGAATGTTGAATCTTACACTTCGATATTTAGAGTTATTCAAACTTTATATCTGGAACCAACTACTTAATTATTTCAACTATGCATTAAACAATGCGAAAATGAACTGCAATTTGCAGTTGGAAAATTCCAATGTTTAGATGACAACAGACGAGAGCAGAAATCACAACCACATACTCTTTATTTTTCTCACATATATATTAATCTACAACCATTAATTTCCAAGCAATTAATAATAACCGAAGAATCAACATCAAATCCAATCAACACTTAGCATTACCATGCTCACCGTTCTGGCCAACGGAACCCTTAAACAAAATGTCGGTACCGAAAAGAAAAAACCCAATCGCATGCCCTAAAACAGTGACAACCAACACGCCGACATTGAATGACATCACGGAAAGCATCACCGTGTAAGATTGCAGCTAAACTAAGATTAACCGTAATTTGATTACAGTGAACTAAGATTTGGGATTTGGAAGATTGTGAATCTGGAGGTGAAGTATGAGGAGTCGCGTATGTGGATTAGCGGTTGGATTTGGAATTTAGGCTTAAGGAAAGATGGGAAGCGAAAAATGAAAATAAGAGGGCGGCAAACAACCATTAGCATTGGCAACAAAAAAATTAATGCAAATAAAGGTAGTTGCACCGGTTGTAAATAAAACTGATGCAACTAACACTATTTGCATCGGTGTATTTTCTTCGGTTGTTGACAATAACCGATGCAAATTGTATTTTTGTACTATCTACTGCTTTCCAAATACCAAATGCATCGGTTGTTAAAACGTAATCGATGAAAATACTTCTATTTGCATCGGTTGTGGTAACAACCGATGCAAATGAGGCGAAGCAACATGCGTTTTTTGTACTGGTGGAAACAATAAACTCCGGGTCAGTCATGAGACTGGTATGAGTAAAAAAAGATAGTTGCTTTTAAAACAAAACAGATTCTAAAAGAAAATCGTTCATGCTTTTGGAAAATGAAACTACCATAAGGCCTCCCGGCACACACACATTGCAATCGCATACTTGGGGAGATTTCCCCTTATGATAGTCAAATATGCTTAATACGAGAAAAGTTCTTTGATATTATTACTAGTGCATAGTGTGAAAAACATTTCGAAGATATAATATCAATCCTAACCAACATAGGTACCAAGATACTATGCCTACTATAGCCGCTACCTGAGGTAGCAGATTATATAAATTGCAATCGTAAAGGCTCGTATTGTTTCTTTGGATTTCCCACAAATGGTCAGGCTAAGGAACTTCCTATACCACATGGGTACGCCTCTGGCGGGACGTCCAAAGAACTTAACCAGTTCTTTGCCAACACAAGGCCGGATTACCTCTGTAACTAGGTAATTACTACACGACTATGCCATTCCCCGGTACTTTAGGACCTTTATCCGAGGTCCCTCCATCCCAAAGCAACAACCACACAGTAGATGAGGTTGAAGCAACCACATAGGTAAGTATCTGGGCTCCATACCATGATACCACCTTTTTCCAGAAGGAAACGACATACCATAAAGGGCGCAACCCTCATAACCTTGCCGCATCTTTCCTGTTTCGACCATTTCCGAGGTGTGAGATCCGATGAGGTCTCGTCCACAAAGCTACGCTTTACACGAAAGCCATGCTTTGATAATAAATGATCAACAAATGATCATCAACACACAGCAGCACTTAGCATGCCACACTACCAAATTGGGAGTATATCGCTGATAATCTTCAACTACATAACCTCTGAGCTCGTACGTCTTAGAGAAGGGTGTTAAGCTAAGAGAATAAATTCTCCGCCACCAACAGATATGTATCTGAAAGAAATCGGCTTTACATCTCAAAGTGTAGTGTCAGAAACACAACCACACAAGTCTGTTCCGGGTTCAAACAGAACTGAAGGCACTTTGTCCAATAAAGGAAGAAGCCCTTGCAAATCCGGGCGTCTACAATTCCGATCGGACTTCCCATTGTCAGTCCCAGAGATGATGGTTTTGATGACAACAACCTTAGAATAGATTATAAAATATAAATACTAATATTATAAGTTTAGATACATATGTATATGCCGAATTTAACCATGCAGGTACTAAGAATGAAGACTGTACAGTATACAGATTCAAGATACCAAGATAGAAGACTCATGAGTATCAAGATTATCAAGAGTTCAAGATTTCAAGGATAAGTATTTTTAGGAATTTTTGTTAAAACTCGAAGAAAAGCACTGGCATCTTAAAATCCAATTTATTCGTGGAATGGAATCCACTTCGAGCCCGTTAAAGGGATGGAACCCTAAGTAGGATGAAACCTACAAAAATCTAGTGGGACATTGTTTTGTATCCATTAATTTTAATTCAAATGATTTTACAAAATTATCTTATTTTCAAAATGATTTCAAAACTTTCCTTTTAAAAAGATTCAAAACCCTCGATCCTGATTTTAAATAATTTTAGCCTCAAAAACATCTTTATTTTCAAAGTCAAATTACTCCTGATTTTAAACTATCTTTTTAATTAATATATTTAACTTTCAATATTTATACTTAGATTTAAATATAAATTATACTTAAAATCTATATATATTATTCTCTATATTTACTTATGAATTTTAACTATGGTCAAGTATATTTATAAAGTTTAAAATAGTTTTTATATAAGATAAAGGTTATCTTCAAAGAAAATCAAAACACCAAAAAATCCTTTGGGATGTCGACATGCCTAGCATTACCTTGTCGACATGGTGACAGTTTGGTTCAAAAATTCAAATTTCAAAAGAAGTGTCTATTCGCCATAACTCTTCATGAATGGTCATGGCTATTGTTCTTCTATAATTAGGGGTTAGTTTCAACGAATTTTTAATCATTTTTTTTGGTTTTCACTCCTCTTCTTCTTCCACATTTCTTAATACATATTCTTATCATTACTCTGTCGAAATCAACATTGAATCATACTCGATTATTTCTAGTTTGATCCTCTATCACTATCTCTACAAGGTTCTTAGTGCCATTAAGAGTTACAGACTTCTTTGTAATCTATTAAGCGAGAAAAGGTGTGATTCTAGCCTTGGAAATCAATCAAAAGGGAAAAGTTATGATTGTAGCCTTGGTAAATCAATTGGGTAAACTTGTGGCCCGAAAATCAAGTATCTCTACCCAGAGGATCGAAATTCTGGAGGGTGTACCTCGTAGCCTTGAAACCGAGGGTGAAATTGTACGATTGCTGCTGAAAGGAAATCCGTACTTGTTTGGCAGGATTGGATGTAGGGTAACTCCGAACCAGTATAAAATTCGGTGTGTTTTTTCCTTTACTGCTTTTATTTTATTTCCGCATCTGTGTTTGTTTCTGTGATTATTCCTATTTCTTTTTATTGCATACTTTTGTGTCTAAATTAACATAAATTCAAAAAGATTTAGTAATTCTTTATTAACACTATTCACCCCCCCCTCTAGTGTTAATCTTAGCCTTAAGATCCATAATCCATATTTCTCACAATTGGTATCAGAGCGAGGTTTTCAAAGTTTCATAATCTGATTTTTGAAAAAGTTTTTAAAATGGCTATATTTGCAATACTAATTTTGAAGTATTCAAATCATCATTGTTTCATGAGTCTGCATATAATCAATATTCAAATTCAAGTTTTCTACCAAGATTGTTTGATGTGAAGGAATCATGCTTTATGGGTGTTGAGGAATCAATCCACGACGGACAAATTGTGCAGATCGGAAAGAACAAATGGATACTTGATTGTGGGTGTTCTAGACACATGACTGGCAACCCAGATATACTGAATGATATAATTTAACTTTGGAGACAAAAAGGATATATGATTGGCATTGGCAAAGTCGGTAATTCTGAAACTCCTACTACTACTAATGCTTTGCTGGTTAAGAATCTGAAACATAACTTGCTAAGTATAAGTCAACTATGCGATAAAGGATATAAAATTAAATTTGAAAAAGATTAGTGCCATATTGAAGATAATAATTCAACCATTATATTTGAGGGATTCAGGAAAAAGAATATTTATATTCTTAGTATGAAAGTTTCAAATGATAACCTGTGTCTGTTGGCAAATAAAAGTGACCCTTGATTTGGCATAAGAGATTTGGACATTTGAATTTCAAACTCTTATCTAGACTGTCAAAACATGATCTAGTAAGAGGTCTCCCTAAAATGAATTTTAAAGTAGATAGTTTATGTGATGCTTGTCAATTAGGAAAACTTAGAAAAAGTTCCTTTAAGTTAAAAGACATGATTTCAACTTCCAAACCTCTTGAATTACTTCATCTTGATTTATTTGGTCCATCTCAAATTCTGTCAATAAATCATAGTAAGTATGTTTTTGTAATTGTAGATGATTATTCTAGATTTACATGGAAAATATTTTTGAAACATAAAAGTAATACTTTTGAATGTTTTAAGACCTTTACAAAAAGAATTCAAAATCAATTTACTCTAAAAATTATAACTGTTCGAAGTAATCACGGTGGTGAATTTGAAAATGAAAAGTTTGAGGAATTCTGCAATAATAAGGAATTTACCAAAGAATAGGACGTAAAAATAGGAATTTACAAGACGGAGTAGTAGAACGTAAAAATAGGACAATTCAAGATGTGCGAGAACTATGCTTACAGATAGTAATTTACCAACGAATTTTTGGGCAAAAGTAGTTGCTACCGCCTGTTATATTTTGAATAGAATTTTAATTAGACCTCTAACTAATAAGACATCTTATGAAATTCTTTATTCAAAGAAACCTAAGGTATCTTATTTCATAATTTTTGGAAGTAAATGCTTTATTTTAAATACAAAAGATAATTTAGATAAATTTGATCCTAAATCCGACAAAGGTATCTTTATCGAATATTCTAATAGAAGTAAAGCGTACAGAGTGTTTAATTTAAAAACTAATACCATTGAAGAAACAAAGCATGTTTCATTTGATGAAAATTTCAAAATTTTTGGAGATACAAATGATGAAGGGGATTTAATCACTCAAAATAAAGAATCTATTGGAACTAATTATTAAACTAATCATCCTAATAAAAGGAAAAAACTTTTAAAAAATCATCCTATAGAAAATATACTGGGAGATATGCAATTTGTTGTTAAATCTAGAAATCAACTAATTCAAATGAGTAATGTAGCTTTTATATCAACTATTGAACCCAAGAATCCAAAAGAAGCATCAACTGATGATTCATGGATTTTGGCTATGCAAGAAGAATTAAATCAATTTACCGGAAATGATGTTTGGGAACTTGTTCCTAGACCAGAAAATAAAACTATAATTGGAACTAAATGGGTTGATGAAAATAAAATGAATGAACAAGGAGAGGTAGTTAGAAATAAAGCTCGATTAGTCACTCAAGGTTATTGTCAAGAAGAAGGTATAGATTTTAATGAAACCTTTGCTCCCGTAGCAAGATTAGAAGCCATTAGGATTCTACTTACTTTCGCGAATCATAATAATTTCAAATTATTTCAAATGGATGTTAAAAGTGCATTTTCAAATGGTTTTGTAAAAGAAGAAGTATATGTTGAACAACCACCACTTTTTGAAAATGATAAATTACCTAATCATGTTTACAAACTTAAGAAAGCATTATTTGATCTAAAACAAGCTCCTAGAGGCTGGTATGATAGACTGAGATCTTATTTATTGCAATCTAATTTTGAAATTGGTAAATTAGATAATACTCTTTTTATTAAAAGAAATAAAAATGATACTCAACTAGTACAAGTTTACGTAGATGATATCATTTTTGGTTCAACTAATTTTGAAATGAACAAAGAATTTTCTGAAATAATGACAAAGGAGTTTGAGATGAGTCATATGGGTGAATTAAATTTCTTTTTAGGATTACAAATAAAAAAAATTAGATAATGGTATCTTTATTAGTCAAGAAAAATATGCTAAAGACCTAATTAGTAAATTTGGTTTGACTACTGCGAGTGGAAAACCCACTCCCATGGCAACTAATGAGTACCTTAGTAAAGAAGATCTCTCGAAAGATGTAGATCAAAAATTATATAGAGGAATGATTGGCTCATTACTCTATATTACTGCTAGTAGACCTAATATCATGCATAGTTTCTGTCTCTGTGCCAGATATCAATCCCAACCTAAAAAGACCAACTTAAAAGCCGTAAAACGTATCATAAGATATGTTAAACTCACATCCGATTATGGCTTATTTTACTCTAAAAATGATTCTTTTGAATTAATATCTTACTGTGATGCTGACTATGATGGTTGTAAATCAGACCGAAAAAGTACAAGTGGAACTTGTCATTTTTGAGGACATTCTCTGGTTTCCTGGTTTAGTAAAAAGCAAAACACAGTATCATTATCAACAACTGAAGTAGAGTATATTTCTGCTGCTTTGGCTTGTTCTCAAGTAATATATATGCAACAAACCTCAAAAGATTATTGTCTAAATATCTTGAAATCACCAATTTATTGTGATAATACTAGTGCAATAAATTTATCCAAAAATACTACTCAACATGCTCGAACTAAACATCTTGAT
The DNA here is from genome assembly GCA_030765085.1 of Allium cepa. Taxonomy (NCBI): domain Eukaryota; kingdom Viridiplantae; phylum Streptophyta; class Magnoliopsida; order Asparagales; family Amaryllidaceae; genus Allium; species Allium cepa. The sequence continues at coordinate 593,822,221 of CM060937.1, forward strand.
ACCAGACATCATTTTCTCGTAGATAATATAAGTAAGGTAGTAGTTACTCTTGATTATATCAATTCTGAGAATCAAATTGCTGATATCTTTATAAAATCCTTAAATGAATCAATATTTACTAAAGTAAGAAGAGAATTAGGTATTTGTTCTATAACTGAAATATAAAATATAAAATATGAATAACTAGTATAATAAATCATTAATAGTAAATTAAATTAAAGAGTTAAATTTTAAAAGACCATGTCGACATCCCCTATTTATACATGTCGACATATAACGTTTTAATTTTTTTTTAAATTTTCCACCTAAATTCAAAAATTTAGTTATATATTCTTCTCAATTTCGATTTTTAATTCATTCTTTTTTTTTTCTCTTCATTCTCTCTTCTGAAATAAACAAAATCATGGCTTCTTCTTCAAAATCAAACATAAAATCAACTTTCTCATTCCCCTCTCCTACTTCTGGTCCATTCCAATGCAATACTCTCGCTTGTGTAACGAAAATGGAGGAGTCTATGAAGGATGTCCTTCAGATGATGACTGAAATTCAAGTGACTCAAATTCGTATAGCAAAGGAATAGGAACGGAAAGGCAAGATTCTTACGAATTTGCAAAAATTCCTAATGGATAACCAGGCCAACCCTATCTTGATTGATGAAGACTCTTCACTCAATCAAGAACAAGAGGCCAGCGAAGAAGAAGAAGAACCCATGGAAGAAGCGCACGACGAGGATAATGACCAAGTCGTGTGTGTTGGAGAAGTGTGTTTTGACAAGAATGTGAATCTTGGCGAACAACGAGGAAACTTCCGTTTCCACTATCCAAACTGTTCGATTCATAGATCTCCTATGTTTCATAACACACAATAGTTTCTTCTTCTTTCTTCTCCATTATTATTTTTGTATCTTTATGCTTTCTAATCGTTCATGTATATACAACTTCATATGTAATAAATAACTCGTGTTCTTATATGTGTTTTAATTATAAGTACTATTGTGAATTCTTAGTTAGGATAGTTAATAGTTTAGGACTACATTTTAGTATTAGATTTAAGTGTTGATTATTTATGATAACACAATCAATATAATCAAATGTCATAGAGTAATAGTTTTAGGGGGAGTTATATAGTTTGGAGTTATCTAGTTTAGATAAATTTTTGTTGATGACAAAAGAGGAGAAATATAAAATAGGATAATTAGGCATAGATTAAGGGGGAGTCGTTAGAATAGAAGTAATATTTTATAAACAAAGGTTGCCTTCATCAAAAGGGGGAGATTGTTAGTCCGTGAGATGATGGTTTTGATGAAAACAACCTTAAAATAGATTATAAAATATAAATACTAACATTATAAGTTTAGATATATATATATATATATATATATATGTATATGCAGGATTTAACCATGCAGGTACTAAAAATGAAGACTGTAGAGTATAGATTCAAGATATCAAGATAGAAGACTCATGAGTATCAAGATTATCAAGAGTTCAAGATTTCAAGGATAAGTATTTTTAGGAATTTTTGTTAAAACTCGAAGAAAAGCAGTGGCATCTTAAAATCCAATTTATTCGTGGAATGGAATCCACTTCGAGCCCGTTAAAGGGATGGAACCCTAAGTAGGATGGAACCTACGAAAATCTAGTGGGACATTGTTTCGTATCCACTAATTTTAATTCAAATGATTTTACAAAATTATCTTGTTTTCAAAATGATTTCAAAACTTTCCTTCGAAAAAGATTCAAAACCCTCGATCCTGATTTTAAATAATTTTAGCCTCAAATCATCTTTATTTCAAAGTCAAATTACTCCTGATTTTAAACTTTCTTTTTAAATAATATATTTAACTTTTAATATTTATACTTAGATTTAAATATAAAATTATAGTTAAAATCTATATATATTATTCTCTATATTTATTTATGAATTTTAACTATAGTCAAGTATATTTATAAAGTTTAAAATAGTTTTTATATAAGATAAAGGTTATTTTCAAAGAAAATCAAAGCACCAAAAAATCCTTCGGGATGTCGACATGCCTAGCATGACCATGTCGACATGGTGACGGTTTGGTTCAAAAATTCAAATTTCAAAAGAAGTGCTATTCGCCATAACTCTTCATGAATGGTCATGGTTGTTGTTCTTCTATAAATAGAGGTCAGTTTCAATGAATTTTTAATCACTTTTTTCTGGTTTTCACTCCTCTTCTTCTTCCACAATTCTTAATACATATTCTTATCATTACTCTGCCGAAATCAACATTGAATCATACTCGATTACTTCTAGTTTGATTCTCTATCACTATCTCTACAAGATTCTTAGTGCTATTCAGAGTTATAGACTTCTTTGTAATCTATTAAGCGAGAAAAGATGTGAATGTAGCCTTGGAAATCAATCAAAAGGGAAAAGGTGTGATTGTAGCGTTGGTAAATCAATTGGGTAAACTTGTAGCCTGGAAATCAGGTATCTCTACCCAGAGGATCGAAATTCTAGAGGGTGTACCTCGTAGCCTTGAAACTGAGGGTGTAATTGTACGATTGCTGTTGAAAGGAAATCCGTACTTGTTTTGCGGGACTGGATGTAGGGTAACTCCGAACAACTATAAAATCCGGTGTGTTCTTTCCTTTACTGCTTTTATTTTACTTCTACATCTGTGTTTGTTTCTGTGATTATTCCTGTTTCTTTATATTGCATACTTTTGTGTCTAAATTAACATAAATTCAAAAAGATTTAGTAATTTTTTATTAACACTATTCACCCCCCCTAGTGTTAATCCTAGCCTTAAGATCCGCAATCCGCATTTCTCACACCCATCACATGTGGAGATCTCTATACCGGAGCAACTAAGTGCAGAGACAATCGATAGGTTATACTATCATTTTCGAAGACACCAGGTCTTCAACACTGTCTTCAAATGCTATCCATTCGTCGAGTCACTATTCGGAATGGGTTATATGACAAGAAGGTCCTCTCCCGGCTATTCCGAATTGTTAGCGCTCAATTTTAAAACACGTGGGTGCATCAATTACAAGGATTCACATTCAAGGTTCGATGTGGGTTTCAGATAACTAACTGAAATTCGACTCCCTGTCGCATCGAAGTTTAAATGTCGTTTTATGTGCATTTTCACATACATATAGGAACAAATCACAAATCACAGTTCATCACCAAGCAATCACAGTATCACAATATCAATCCAGTATAGAATATTTGATGATAGTCAATCATCTTCGATTAAGGTGATTGTGATTAAAGCGAATTAACCATACAATTATCTTTATTAATTATTTTAAATCAATGTTTAAATTTTACTTAATTATGAATTAATGAAATCTTAATCAATTTTGTTAATTAATTATTCCTTCATTAATAATCTTAATTTATTAATTCTTAATTGTTACTTGATTAAGTTTAATTACCTTTATTAGTTGACTATTCTTTAATTGATTAATTATTAATTATAAAATCATTACAAAACATTAATTCTTAATTACTAGTTCATCATTATAAATAAACTTGGTTTAAAATTAACACTTGAATATTTGATTTACTTTTAAATTTTTATTAAGTTAAATTTTAAAACAACTTTTATTTAAAAGAAAATTTAAAATTTAAAATATGTTTGAACTTCATAAATTTTAAATAATTGATTCAATACCATTTACCTAATACTCCATTAACAACTATCATTAATTTCTAAAGAGTGGATTTAGAAAAATTATTTAACTTGTATTGCAAAATTTAGTTAAGACTGGATTTTCTGCTGTTTCATAGCCAACCCGAGGCTTCCTCGAGTTGTACCTGAGGAAAACACCCCCCAGCTTCGAGTTTTTCCTAATTTAACCCGAGTAAATTTCTTATTACAAAAATATGTTTAAGTTTTAAAATAACCCGATACAACGTCAAAACAACACGAGCTCTTCTTCGAGTTTTAACCCCAATTCCCCGAGTAGTGCTTCGAGTCACCCTTCCTCCTTCCCCAAACCATCAAACTGACACGACGTCCACCACGTGCACATGCATGGCCAAAACCATCACCGTTGGTCGAAGCTGCAACCACCAACGAGTTGACTACCATCCCTCAAAACCCCACAAACACCCAGAACGTGATTTTATTTCGAAAACAAGAATCGAGTCATCTTGACCCAACAACCCATCAGAGCATCATCAAAAAAAGAGTCTCGCGCCACCTCCTTTGACCGTCAGCGGTCACTAAATTTGGACCGAAGCGCCAACAATGTGTGACGCCGTGATTGGCACCGAAGGCACGAAGTCCGATCACCCCATGATGGCGCAGCACTATCATTTCGAACGTGAACAAAAATGGGTTCTTAAACCCTAATTTGACCTCGAATTTGAAGTTTAAGAATTTATAAATTCTACTCGTATTATTCTGGTTCGAACATCAAATCTTACTATGACGACGAACTCGAGGCCCAAAATCGTTTGGATCATCTGATTTTGACAAAAATGCATTTTTCTGATAAACCCCAATATCTCAGTGAAAAGTTAATGAAAAACTTGACTTTTTGTTTCTAAAATTATCAGTTTTGAAGGGGATTCAAATAATATTACAGAAATAAGAATCTGTGATGTTCTAATTCCTTGCTTATTTTGATTGTGACTGTGTTTTACATTTTCTAGAAAGAACAAAACATGTTGCTTTGCTTTTGATCTGTTCTTAAACAAAATGCATATCCAACATCTCTTTAATTTGTTTTTACTTTTAATTTCAGAGAAGGATAGAGAGGAAGATCTTGAAATTTAGCATGGTTTGCTCTGTAACCCTGAACTTAAATGTAACTATACTTTCACAGTTTCCAGTAAAAAAAACTACAAAACTTTCTTTGATTTATTACTGGAAACACAGTACAAGTTTAAAACAACTTCAACTTGTGTTACAATCCATTTTCAGAAGAAATGAGGGATAGAAGGATTTTAGTTTGGCATGGTTTACACTGTAAACCACAGTGTTTAAAGGAACAGAAGAACAAAAAAAGTAGTTAACATTTCCAGGCAAAGAAAAACATAAACCTAACAATCCATTCACAAGAAAGGCTTTTAGCATCATTCAGGCATCCATACAATCAACAATTTATAAAAAAAATCAAGGGTTTACTCACCTTTTTCAAGAGAGTTTCCTGACAGTTTCAAAAGAAGAGATGAAGGCCTGTAAATTTTCTTCTTTTCCTACTTTAAAATTTAGAGTTTTAGATCTGCAAGTTAGAATTACAGATCTTTGATTATTCCTTGTTGTATTTATTTACTTAATCGTTAATAACAACAAATCTTAAATTGACTTACAGTTTGAATTTCCTTTTATACTAAGAAAGACAGATCTGCTGTTGAAACCATAAACCTAATTTAGCCTTGAACTTGTTTTTTCCTACAATTCATTGATTCAATTACTCAGTTTCTTACTTTACTACTTCAACATTGTTTAGCAAATTTAACTTTTAAATCTTTAAAAGAAATGATTTCACTTACCTTAAATTATTTCCAGAAATCTACTGCACTACTCTGTAAACCTGAAGCTTTATTTTTTACAAATCTGTAGTTTTTTGAATTGTTTGTTAAAACTTGATTTCAAAATCATAATTTTATTAAACTATCAAGTTAAAAATCTACCTGAGGGATGAAATCATAAACTATAGCTTGAAGCTTTAAGATGGTTTTCAGATTTCAACTTTTGCAGTAAAGAAGAGTTGGCAGTTTTTTTTTTTCTTCTGATTTTTACTTTTTCTTGAGTGTTGGAGTTTGAGATTGCTAAATCTTTTGATTACTAAACTTTTTAGAGATTTGGAGCAAAATAAATTTGAAATTGGAAGATGAAAGGTTTTCTGAAATTTTTAATTTTGATTATTTTATTAAGGTAATGATATTTCATGCCATTTGTAAACAATAATCATGAGATCTAAATTTTGTCAATCTCTTTACTCCATCTCCCATGTGAATGTATATTTAACATTTGTGCTTTTTACAAGACAAAATAATTTTTTTATAAATTTTTACATCATATTCATTTATGTATATATGTATACAATTGTTAAAAGAATTGTTTTAACCAATATTTATATTACATACATTACATCTTACTGATTTTTAAATGCCACTTATTTTTAAAAACATTTATTTTAAATTTAAACTCAAATTTCAATTCAAACTTGAAATATAACCATTTTGTCCATTTATATATTCACACATCTCTTGAAAAATTTTAATTAATTTTCAATATGTATTTAATCCTACTCATATATGCAATATACATATATGTATAAAATTTAAATCCAAATGACTTTTTAAAACATTCAAAATTGGAATTTTATTCATATCTAATTTTCACTTTTTTTATTTGTTCCAGATTTTTTTCCAATTTATTTTCAAATTAAATTCCAACGGTTTTAAATATACTATTAATTTTAAATTTTTGGGATGTTACAGATACCCCCCTTAAGAAAATTTGTCCTTGAAATTGGGAAGAGAGAGAAAAACAAAGAATATACGAATTCAGAAAGAATAAGGAAATGGCCTACCAACTTAAGCCGAGATATCCACTCTGCAATAGGGATATGATTTCTGCATATTATCTTCAGTTTCCCAAGTGTAGTCCTTTGGATCACCACTCCACTAAACTTTAACTAGCTTCACAACTTTGTTCCGCAATTTCTTTTCTTCACGATCCACAATCTTTATCGGTTCTCTTTTGACTGTTAAATTGGGAGTGATTTCGAGATCCTGTTGAGCAGCTTCTTCAATAATATTATCCGGATCGTGCACATACTTCCGAAGGTTAGAAATGTGGAATACATCATGCACACCAGATAATCAGCTAGGCAACTGCACTCGATAGACAAAGAACCAATCCTTTCCAGAATAGGAAAAGGAACAATATATCGTGGTGCTAGCTTACCGGTCTTCCTAAACCTCAATACACCTTGCATAAGAGATACTTTAAGAAAGACAGAGTCCCCAATCTGGAATTCCAAATCCCTTCTTCTACGATCATAATGTAACACCCGGTATTTTCAACCATTCGCATCCACACATGTTGGACTTGAATTGCTCAAAATACCGCGTTGTAAATAAAATTTGGCAAATCTCAGAATATATAGTAAATAAAATCACAAATCACAGACACAGAGTAATAATAGTGCAACGGAAGTAAAAGAAATAGTAGTTCATGAAGCTACTATATAAATATATCAGAGTTATGTAAGATACAACAGAAGAAATAGAGTACAACAGAAGTCTCAATACATAGAAGTCTACTAATACAAGAGCTGAAAAGGAACAACAGACTGAAAAATATAGAACTAGAAAAGTAGATAATCTCCAGCGATTCCAATCTCCAAAAAGTTGAAATCCAAATATGTGAATACTCAGGCTGACCCGAGCGTAAATAAAATACAAACGCTCGAGTCAGGACATACATACTTATACAATGTAAACCAAATCAAGTGAACTGTAGTAAAAGTACAAGTAACTTAAAGGATGCTTGGGACTGCCCATCCTCTAAGGATCCGTTAAACTATTTACTATGTAGTATTACTGCGCTATTATAATAATGTCTAATTGTAAAATAAACTTACTTTTAAATAGCATTAAGGCTTTACATTTTCCACCTTAACACGAATAATGCCAATAGTCTATACAGTACCTACATATCTCTTGATCGGGAGACTTCGAGAAGATACTCCATAGGTACGATACAAATACAAACTCGTAGCAAAGGCTCGATAAGGTAGGTGACACGGCACACAAGGCAATGCCAGGGTAGATATATTGATTTTGACACTCGGGCTGGTGGTAACGTAGAAGCCACATACGCCCACTTCGAAACACATTCCTAAAAATTGGAGGGGCGCCCAAACTATCACAAGTAATAGTATGGTATCGAAGAAATGCGTCCGCTACGAGGTGCGACTTCAAATGGCCCGAGAACGCTCCTGTTTTAGCCACATTATGCCAACTCACGGGAGTCGGGTCCACGTAACATGCCATAAGAACGCCACCACCATCATACTTCATTCTGGAATCTCCACCGCGTACACGGTTGTCAAAGTGGTTTTTGGTATCGACAGAGAGTATGCCCATATCCGATCCTGGTCTCTTTGCCAACCAATCGTTATTATAACCCGTAGTTATAACTTTAAAATAATATTTTATACTTTAAAATAAAATATCCTTTCAATTCAAACCTTTATCAAAATAAAGATTAAATCATTTCCAAACCATTTCAATATATCAATATACCATATCTTTTAAATTCTAATATTTATCAAAATAAATATCAAGTCATTTCTATCCATTTCAATATATCAAAATATCATATCTTTCAAAACTTTATTTTCAAATCATTTTAATATCAAAATATCATATCTTTCAAAAATTTATTTTCAAATCATTTTAATATCAAAATATCATATCTTTCCAAAGCTTCATTTTCAAATCATTATTAATATATACAAAAATATCATATCTTTCAAAACATCATTTTCAAATCATTTTAATATCGAAATATCATATCTTTCCAAAGCTTCATTTTCAAATCATTATTAATATATATCAAAATATCATATCTTTCAAAACTTCATTTTCAAATCATTTTAATATCATAATATCATATCTTCCAAAACTTTATTTTCAAATCATTTTAATATCAAAATATCATATCTTCCAAAACTTTATTTCAAATCATTTTAATACATTAAAATATCATATCCTTCAAACTTTGATTTCAAATCATTTTATAAGTTCAAATCCAATGCCTTTTTAAATTCCAAGATATCATTCATTTATTATCATTTCAAATCACATTTTAAAATGATTTATACTGTAAGTTATACTTGAAAACATTTCAATTTAAACCATACATTATAAAAATCATATTTTAACATTCAAAGATGTTCATTAAAATACCCTTTTGATTTATGATTTTTACAGAAAAATCCAAATTTTCAATAATTTCACTTAACAAATTCAAATGTACAATTTTCCCTTTTTTTTACATTTGACACCTTATTAATACTTACATTTTCAAATTTCCACTTCACAAATTAAACTAAATTTATAATTTATTTAATTAACTTAAACCTTTAAACAAAACCAAATTCCACGTTTCCAAATCAAGTTTTTTTTTTTAAATTTCACTTTTAAGCATTCATTTACTTAACCATTTTAATTCATGGAAAAAATCAATAATACTTTATTAAATCAATTAAATTCAAATTTTAATCAAATTTCATATTTACCATTTTGTAAATAAGAATAAATTTCCATTTTATTTATATAACTTAAATATCATTTTTAACCAAAATTCCAAATTTCCAAACTTAAGTTATATTTCAATAATCCAATTTAACCATTCATTAATTACATTTTTAACTCATAGAAAAAATCATAATTTCTTTATTTTAAAACATTTCAAAATCTATTTAAATCAAATTTCATAAATTTATATTTTAAAATACTTAAAAATATCAAAACACTTTATAAATAACCACGGGTCTGTATATAGTTTTCTAACCTAGGTCAAGTGATACGGATATATATCATTTCAATCCGCAGTTTAAAAATAAAATTCCGGCTTCTATCATTTCAAACCCACAATCCCAAGTTAAAAACTAATAGATAAAAACCGTTCAGGTCTATCATTTCAGCCCATAATGATTTTTCCCTATTCTAAAGTCCGTTTGAGTATGTATCATTTCAACCCCTAGTGAACCTAAACTACAGGGAACTTGCAGTGTGATAAACAGATATAAATGAACAATTAACAACATATAACAGTAATAGATGAGATGACATATAATTTAACAGGTTTAGCATCATATATAAATAATCACAGGCAGTTATAGCATCATTATAATTCTACACATTCAAATGTTGTCGCTTCACAATTGCATAAGTATATAGTGTCGTGTGAGATTTACTCACCTCTTGTGATGGAGATATCAATTCGAACGACACAAGGGATACCAGAAAGCACGATGACACAACGATGGATTCAAGTGGATGAGAACCAAGCTTATTGATATTGTGAACAACCAACAAACAAGACAAAATATAAATAGATATTCAACATCAACTATACATAGAAACAATTGGAAATTAAAAGAAACAATGGATACAATACTTTGGCCATGCTTTCACATTCCTTTGCATGGCCTATGGGGTTCATGTGGTTCATCCATGACATGCTATGGCTCAGGTTTGGACCTAAAAAGGCATGGCTATAAGGAATAGAAAGTGGTAGAGGTTACATAGCATGAATACAAGGAGTTAAGGCACTAAGGTGGAGTTTTGGTGAACATTTTAGGCTCGGCTGCATGGGTCTATGTCTCGGCCATGGCACGTACAAGTCAGGTCAGATCTGTATAGTGGGTGATGTGGTGGTAGCAATGTGGTGGTGGTGGCTAGAGGTGGTGGCCGTGGTGATATTTGAAGAGGAGAGGAAGATACGCTCGTCTACATGCATTTTGGAAGGTTTTGTGCAACTTTTGAGGTGTTTTTCTTCATTTAAATGCCATGGTCTGATCTAGTCAGAGGGGATGAAGGTGATAAGTGGTGGAGGCTATGGCCGAGGAAAATAGATTGGTGGCCAATCACACATATGAAGAAATCTTGGCCAAAACAAGCAAAAGGAAGGAGAAAAAGTAGAAAAATAAAGAGGAACCATTACCCTTTTTTTCTTGCCGTGAAAATAAGATGAGGAAGTGTTTTTTCACGTGAATATGCAATAAAACTCACGGCTAAAAGAAATGAAGTGTACGTCTAAACAAGAGCAAGTGAAAAGTTTTGGCAAATGAAAGGTTTTGGTGAATGAAAGGTCTTGAGTTTCAAAAGCTTTTAAACTCTTCATATTTCTATTCTTTTTAAATTAAAATAAAAACAAATTAAAATTTTACTAAATACATTTAAAAACCAAAACAAAGTTAAAATAAATGAAAATAAATAATAAAATTTAAAGAAAATAGAAAAAAGAATAAAAGAAATTGCTTAAAAATTGAAAATAGGGTCCAGAAATTACAAATAAATCACTATTGGCATTAGAAAATTATTCACTTTATTTTAAACATATTCCAAAACAAAATTTGAAACAAAAATAATTTTTAAACATTTTCAAAGTGAAATAAATAATTTAATTTAGAGAAAATAGAAATAAAACTAGAGAAATTGTTTAAAAATTCAAAACAGGACTTAAAAATTACAAATAAAATACCATTGGCTCTAGAAAATTTCTATTTCACTCTAAAACAAATAAAAAGTTGAATAAATAAAATAAATGAGGAACAAAATAAAGTGGTAATGAGAATAAAATAAGTTCTTAAGAAAAATATAAAGATAAATAAAGAATTACTTTAATTAAATTGAAACTGGAAATTAAAAATTATAAACATAATACAACTGACATTGGAAAATGTCAATTGCACTTTTTAAAAATGTTTTAAAACCAACATACATACATAACATGTTATTATACACATATAAATATAAATTAGAACATTACATGACCAAATAAAATATTATTTATATAATTTAAAATAAACAATTTTGTTAAATACAACAAATTACACACAATTGTTAAAAGGAATAACTTTCACATTATAAATCAGATTTCAACGAAACGAAAAGCAGTGTTATTAAAATTTTATTTACTTTCATAATAAAATTTAAAATTAAAATTTTCAAACTTTTAAATTTTTAAATTTAAAAGTCAAAGTTGACCATATTGACCAAAATACATTTTTTTGGAAAATTTGTTTGTCATATTTGGAAATTCTAATTCTCATCAAAATAAAATTTTATATTTGAAATAAAAAAATTCTAACTTAAACAAATAAAATAAAGTTAAATCAAAATTTAATTAAAATAATTAAAATATACAATTAAAATAATCACAAAATACAGGGTTGTTATACTCTTCCCTACTCCAAACTTTTCATCCTCGAAAAGGAATGAGGTACGGGAAAGCAAAGAAAAGATAGAAATGAAATAAGATTAAGACAAGATGAGAAGAAGATTGAGATTATACTTGATAACTGTTGTTATAGGTAAGTTTAACAAGGTGGAGATGATCTTTCCAAGATCCTCCAGAATTAAGAACATAAGCACGAAAAGGTGGATTCAAAATGAGTACAAAAGTTTATCAAAGATTATAGAAAGATTTCTAAATTGGAAGATCATAGAAAGATGCTTATACAAGTCTGTAGCAAGATAAGGATAATAAGGACAACCAAAAGATAGTTCGATTAACAAAATAAGGGAATAAGTTTGAAACCATGGAAATTTTCATCTTAAATAGAAAATTAATTTTTACACAAATTAAATAAATCTTAACTATCTCAAATTTCATTATCTTATTATCCAATCATCTTAAATTAACAATTTTAAAACCATGGGTTTGAAAAATAATCATTTATTATACTCATAATGTACTTAATAAATTTAATTCTTCTTTATTCCTAATAAAAATTAAGTTTATTCCTCTAAATATTTTTATCACTTATGTTAAATATACTTACACTTATTATAACTGCCTTATTTTATTCTTAGTTCTTCTAACATTATTTTATTGTAAGTTATTCAATTACTCCTTATTATATTTACCTCTGTTAATCATTTTATAACTAAAATTTAAGTGTATAACATTTATTATAATTATTCAAATTTTATTTATAAAATCATTTTATATTGTATATTACCCAATTACATTGTTAACTTCTGAAATTTTAGGTAAGTTATTTTGGAATGCAATTGTATTATACAAATAAAACTTTCCAATTAGATCATTTCATGCTTGAATATTCATCCAAAATTTTGATTTTCTTTTTATAATTGAAATTATTCTTTAAAATAAAATTTAAGAATTAAATTTCCGATTTCTTCAAACCATTTAGAGATAAATAAATGTATGTACATAATTTATCGAATCATATTTAAATCATACATCTATATATATTATAAATCAAGTCATTTATTTAGAAATTCAAATCAATTTGATTTCCCAAAACAAAGCAATAGAAAAACTACAGAGCGGTCTCTTCACTTCGAAACTCGAAAATGAATGTCGATGATGCTGCAGTCATGGCTGAAATTATTTCCCAGCAACAAAGAAAAGAGCACTGGTTTTTAAACTTTAAAATTCTTTGGAAATATATTCTTATTCGAAAATAATTTAAATAATATACTTTAAAACTTAAACACGAGGTTTGAAACTATCGAAAGGTAAATTCTCAAATTTCTTGTTTTAAATTCATTTCAGTTCCCAAATCAATTTATAAACAACTATTTGTAAATTCATTTGTAGAACAATAAATGATAAATCAAGTATTATCATTTCAAATAATCAATTTAAATCAATTTATTAAGTTCCATAAATTTACTTACATATCAAAATTTATTTCATTAGCCAAATTTTTAAATAATATTGTGTCAGTTTGTTCTGTCAAAGTGTTTTAGAAATCCTATCTATAACGCTGATCAGACGAATCGATCAGAAACCCAAATCAGCATCAACAACTCAAACGACACAATGTATAAAACAAAACATAGATTTACAAGTACAATTCAAAATGTTTGGAAGAATAGATTAGAAACAAAAGTCAAGATGATTAAATAACAGAGTAGGGAGATGGGTAAGCTTAAGTAAATCGCGGGTAACCTTAACTGGGTCAACCGTGACTTAAAGAATAAGATCAATGTGGATTTTCTGGGGTAAATCTCCATTCGATCTCAAGTGATAAAGTTTGGAATAACAAAAGATATAGCATCTAGACCAAGGATAGATATAAATCTCTGGTGAATGGTTGCTAATTGTAAAGGATTTTTCCTCCTTTTACAATTCAATTTGAAATTGGTGAGACCACCGACTCACTAAAAAGATCATTCGAAGCGGAGTTATGAGATACTCCAGAATCAAAAGAAGATGAATAGTGAGGGACACGAATGGATTTTGGAACCGCAAGGAACGTTCCAAAATTCAAAGGAATCAAGTCAAAAAGGAAGAAGATTCAAACTCGAATGAAAGTGATTCTGTAAACACATTCACTCCATATGCTGAGTTTTGCCTAGAGCTACCAAAGCTCTGATACCAAATGTAACACCCGGTATTTTCAACCATTCGCATCCACACATGCCGGACTTGAATTGCTCAAAATACCGCGTTGTAAATAAAATTTGGCAAATCTTAGAATATACAGTAAATAAAATCACAGATCATAGACATAGAGTAATAATAGTGCAGCGGAAGTAAAAGAAATAGTAGTTCATCAAGCTACTATATAAATATATCAGAGTTACATAAGATACAACAGAAGAAATAGAGTACAACAGAAGTCTCAATACATAGAAATCTTGTAACAACCCGGTATTTTCAGCTATTCGCATCCATACATGCCGGACTTGAATTGCTCAAAATACCGCATTGTAAATAAATTTTGAGCAAATGAAATCGAATACACAGAATCACAGACACAGAACAATCAGAATAACTCGCAGCGGAATATAAAATAACATAGTAGTTCATGAAGCTACTGTAATAGAGCCTCAAAACAAATACATAATATCAGTCTGAAAACAACATAATAGAAATCCCAAATACATAGAAGTTCACTAATACATGAGATAAACTAGAACAGCTGAAACAGAAATAGATATAAATGTAGATAGGCAGAAACTCTAGCAAAGACCAGCTCCAGAAAGAGAATCCAAAGCTGTGAATACTCAGGCTGACCCGAGCGTAAAGTAAAACACAAAACACTCGAGTCAGTACAATATATACTTACATAATGTAAACCAACTCAAGTGAACTGTAGTAGAAATGCACAATAACTTAAAGGATGCTTAGAATCGCCCATCCTTTAAGGATCAGTTAAACTATAAATTAAATACATCCCGTGGTTAAAATTTCAAAATAATAATTTATACTTCGAAATCAAATATCATTTCAAAATTCAATATCATTCAAAAAAATCCATTTCAAAATATCAAAATATCATATCTTTTCAAAACCACATTCATTTTATTTAAAATACCATTTCAACACACGTTTCAAAATAGTTTATATTTCGAAACAAATTACTTCATTTTAAATCATAAAAATGAAGTTATTTTATTTAATAATTAAATTTCCAAAAATTTAAACTTTTCAAAGTTCATTCATTCACTTAATTTTATCAAAACAGTGAAAATTCTCCTTTCGTAGCATTTAGAAAATACTACGGAAAGTCACATTCAAAATAGTTCAATTTAACAAAAGACGGCATTTAAAAATGCTGTAATAGGGTTGCATTAGTTTCAAATAAACTTAGTTAAATTCAACAATTATAACATTTACAAAAATTCTATATAGCCTTTAATTAAATTTAGCCATTTGGTTCATTATTATCAATCGCAGCATTTACAAATGCTGTATTATCATTTATATTAGAATTAATAGCATTTCAGAAATGCAGTTAATTAACTTCAAATATTCAGTATAATTTCACAAACAGTTATATTTTTATTTAAATCATTTTTCACTTAAAAAATCATATAATTTCACTTTTATAATCATCACTTAAATACCCTTATATTCATGATTTTATAAAGTTAAATTTCCATTCAAAAATCAAGGTTTAATAGTAGCTCACTTATTAAATTTCAACGTTAAATTTAAATTCATTAAGTTAAATTTAACTTAACACTTAAGTTTAAATTTTCAAATATAACTTAATTTCATTTTTATTTACTTAACTTAAAATTCACTTTTAGGCCAAATTCACAAATTTCCAATTTTAATTATATTTCAAAATTTCAACTTAATTATTCGTTCATTTCACATTTTAACATTATTCAAAAATCATTAATATATTATAAAATCCTTTTAAATTCATTTAAATCCAAAATATCGTAAATTTATCATATTTTCATATTTAATTTAAATTCCAATTATCACCAAATTAAAATTTCCAAAATAACTTACATTTTATATTTTCTAACTTTACTATTAATTTATTTCACTTATAAATTTTCAGAAAATCAATAATGCTTTACAAAAACCATTTTTAATTAAGTTTAAATCAAAATATTATAATATTTACATTTCTAAAATATTTTAAAAATTTTAGAAAAACATATTTTAACTACAGGTCTGTATTTCATTTTCTAGCCAAGGTAAAGTGACACGGGTAATATATCATTTCAACCCGTAATTTGCAAAGAAAACCCGGGTTTGATCATATCAAACCCACAATCCCAAGTAAATGAAAATAATTGAAAATTATTCAGGCCTGTCATTTCAGCCCATAACGATTTTCTCCTATTCTAAAGTCCGTCCGGGTATGTATCATTTCAACCCATAATGATTCTAATCTAAAGGGAACTTGCAGTGTGATAAACTGATATAAATAACTGAACAACATAATAGAAAAGTAACAGATGATATAACATATGTTTAAGCATGGGTGAACATCATATAATCATAATATAGCAGATATAATATGGTGATGCATTTTGCAGATTCAAAAGTGGTCAATTTACTAGTTATATAGGTACAGATTGTCTGGTGAGAATAACTCACTGGTATAGTTGGAGATGACAACAACGAATTCACAATTGAGACCCACACAAGCATGAAAGAACAACGCAGATTCGAGTGGGAGAGCCAAGGATTAATTTCCTTGAATACAAATCAAACAAAGCAATATAACAATCATAAGCTTTCAAACCAAAAATACGATTAACTATGCTAGAACTAACTACGTAAAACAAAGATGAAATGCTTTGCACTTGTTTTCAACATTCTTAGGCTCGGCTACAAGGTGGAATACATGTATTAAGTGAGAGTTTGGATCTGCTTTGGGTGGATATGGGTCGGCAAAACATGGTTTGTTGATGGTGCAAAGGTAGTGCAAAGAGATATGTGCATGGACAACAACTAAAGACAAACTACATGGATACAATGCAACATTAGGCTGCAAGACCAGGCACGGCCATCTCTGTAGTGGGCTGGAGGATGGTGTGGCAGAGGGTTTCAGGTCGTCTATGGGTGGTGGAGATGGACTAGGTGGCGGCTAAGTGGTGGTTGAAGGTGATGAAAGCATAGGTGATTGGGTATGGTGCATATAGGTGAAATTGGTGTACATATTGTTGGATTTGGTCACATGGGTGCACGGCCAGTGGCTTGGGGCTGTAGAGGAGGTGATGGAGGCTGGCTCAGGTGGTGGTGGTGGAAGCCATAGTGAAGGAGGAGCAAGGGCCGAGCATATAGGTGAAGAGAACAAGTGCAAATTCAAAGAACAAAAAAATAGAAAAGTGAAAGGAAAAGAGAAGTTTCTTGCCAAAATTTTTGTACAGGAATGGCTGAATTAATTTTTAGGTTTTGAGATGAAAAATTTACATGAGAAACAAATGAGGAGTCGGCTGAAGCAATGGAGTTAAGGCAGCAAAATGAAAAGGTAATGGCTGGAGTTCAAAAGGTGAGAATACAAAGAGCCTTAAGAAATAAAAGGTCACAAAACCTTTCACATTTCTCTTATTCTTTTTATAATTTTAAATAACTAAAAAATATATATATAAATTCAGATAAAACACGAAAATTTAGTAAATAAACAAAATAAATAAATAAATATTAATTATATATAATTAAATTAAGAAAAATAGCAAAAATTTGCGAACTAGGCTAGAAAATTTGAAAATAAATGAAATGAACTTTGGAAAAATTTATGTACATGAAAAATATTTATAAATAAAGATAAAAACATAAAAATAAAAATGCATGCATAAAAATGAATAAATAAATTTTAATTAAATATAATTTAATGAAGAAAATAGCAGAAAATGGAAACTAGCCTTTAAAAATAGAAAATAAATTCAATAAGCTTTGGAAATTTTTTATCATCACTTTAAAAATATTTAAAAGACAAAAATATATGTAAAATAACATATAATACAAATTAGAATAAGATATGACAAACAAAAATATTATTTATATAATTTAAAATAAACAATATTGTTAAATAAAATAGTTTACACTCAATATTGTAAAAAGCATAACTTTCACAATCTAACTCCGATTTCAACGAAATGAAAAGCAGTATTCTTAAAATTTAATCTATTTTCATAATAAAAGATAAAATTCAAAAATTAAAATATTTAAATTTAAAATTTAGAAGTCAAAGTTTGACCATATTGACTAAAACTTCACTTTCTAGAAAATATTCAATTCATTAAAGTTTGGAAATAAAATTCACATAATAATCAAAATTTATATTTAAATAACAAAATTTATTCTTTTTAATAAATAAAAATAAAGTTTTAAATCAGGAAATTCAATTTAAAAGAAATAAAATATATACTAAAATAATCACAAAATACAGGGTTGTTACAAGTCTACTAATATAAGAGCTGAAAAGGAACAATAGACTGAAAAAGATAAAACTAGACAAGTAGATAATCTCCAGCGATTCCAATCTGCAGAAGGTGGAAATCCAAATCTGTGAATACTCAGGCTGACCCGAGCGTAAATAAAGTACAAACACTCGAGTCAGGACATACATACTTATATAATGTAAACCAACTCAAGTGAACTATAGTAAAAGTACAAGTAACTTAAAGGATGCTTGGGACCGCACATCCTTTAAGGATCCGTTAAACTATTTACTATGTAGTAATACTGTGCTGTTATAATAATATCTAATAGTAAAATAAACTTGCGTTTAAATAGCATTAAGGCTTTACATTTTCCACCTTAACACGAATAATGCCAATAGTCTATACAGTGCCTGCATATCTCCTGATTGGGAGACTGCGAGAAGACACTCCATTGGTACGACACAAATAGAAACTCGTAGTAAAGACTCGATATGGTAGGTGGCACGGCACATAAGGCAATGCCAGGATAGATATACCGATTACGACACTTGGGCTGGTGGTAACGCAGCAGCCACATACGCCCACCGCGGAACACATTCCCAAAAATCAAAGGGGCACCCAAACAATCACAAGTAATAGTATGGTATCGAAGAAATGCATCCGCTACGAGGTACGACCTCAACTAGCCCGAGACCGCTCATGTTTTAGCCACCTTATGCCAACTCACGAGAGTTGGGTCCACGTAACATACCACAAGAACGTCGCCACCATCCTACCTCATTCTGGAATCTCCACCGCGTACACGGTTGTCAAAGTGGTGTTCGGTATCGACAGAGAGTATGCCCATATCCGATCCCGGTCTCTTTGCCAACCAATCATTATTATAACCCATGGTTATAACTTTAAAATAATATTTTATACTTCAAAATAAAATATCCTTTCAATTCAAACCTTTATCAAACTATAGATTAAATCATTTCCAAACCATTTCAATATATCAATATACCATATCTTTCAAATTCAAATATTTATCAAAATAAATATCATGTCATTTCTAACCAATTCAATATATTAAATTATCATATCTTTCAAAACTTCATTTTCAAATCATTTTAATATCAAAATATCATATCTTTCAAAACTTTATTTTCAAATCATTTTAATATCAAAATATCAAATCTTTCAAACCTTTATTTTCAAATCATTTTAATATCGAAATATCATATCTTTCCAAAGCTTCATTTTCAAATCATTATTAATATATATCAAAATATAATATCTTTCAAAACTTCATTTTCAAATCATTTTAATATCATAATATCATATCTTCCAAAACTTTATTTTCAAATCATTTTAATATCAAAATATCATATCTTCCAAAACTTTATTACAAATCATTTTAATACATTAAAATATCATATCCTTCAGAACTTCGATTTCAAATCATTTTATAAGTTCAAATCCATATATCTAATTTAAAATGCCTTTTTAAATTCCAAGATATCATTCATTTATTATCATTTCAAATCGCCTTTTAAGATGATTTATACTGTGAGTTATACTTGAAAACATTTCAGTTTAAACCATATTTTAACATTCAAAGATGTTCATTAAAGTACTCTTTTGATTTATGATTTTTATAAAGCAAACCTTTATAGAAAAATCCAAATTTTCAATAATTTCACTTAGCAAATTCAATTGTACAATTTTCCCTTTTTTTTTACATTTGACACCTTATTAACGCTTACATTTTCAAATTTCCACTTAACAAATTAAACTAAATTTCTAATTTATTTAATTAACTTAACCTTTAAACAAAACCAAATTCCGCATTTCCAAATCAAGTTGTTTTTTTTTTAATTTCACTTTTAAGCATTCATTTACTTAACCATTTTAATTTACAGAAAACAAATCAATAATACTTTATTAAATCAATTAAATTCAAATTTAAATCAAATTATCATATTTACCATTTTATAAATAAGAATAAATTTCCATTTTATTTATATAACTTAAATATCATTTTTAACCAAAATTCCAAATTTCCAAACTTAAGTTATTTTTCAATAATCCAATTTAACCATTCACTAATTACATTTTTAACTCATCGAAAAAAATCATAATTTCTTCATTTTAAAACATTTCAAAATCTATTTAAATCAAATTTCATAAATTTATATTTTAAAATACTTAAAAATATGCAAAACACTTTATAAATAACCACGGGTCTATATATAATTTTCTAACCTTGGTCAAGTGATACAGATATATACCATTTCAATCCGCGGTTCAAAAAGAAAAATCCGGGTTCTATCATTTCAAACCCGTAATTCCAAGTTAAAAACAAATAAATAAAAACCGTTCAGGCCTATCATTTCAGCCATAACGATTTTCCCTATTCTAAAGTCCGTTCGGGTATGTGTCATTTCAACCCATAGTGAACCTAAACTACAGGGAACTTGCAGTTCGATAAACAGATATAAATGAATAGTTAACAACATATAATAGTAGCGGTGATATGACATGTAATTTAACAGGTTTAACATCATATATAAATAATCACAAGTAGTTATAGCATCATTTATAATTCTACACATTCAAATGTTGTCGCTTCACGATTGCATAAGTATATAGTGTCGTGTGAGATTTACTCACCTCTTGTGCTGGAGATATCAATTCAAACGACACAACGGATACCAAAAATCACGATGACACAATGATGGATTCAAGTGGATGAGAACCAAGCTTATTGATCTTGTGAACAACCAACAAACAAGACAAAATATAAATAGATATTCAACATCAACTATGCATACAAACAATTTGAAATCCAAAGAAACAATGGATACAATACTTTGGCCATGCTTTCACATTCCTTTGCTCGGCCTAGGGGGTTCACGTGGTTCAGCCATGACATGCTATGGCTCAGGATTGGAGCTAAAAAGGCATGGCTACAAGGAGTAGGAAGTGGTAGAGGTTACATAGCATGAATACGAGGAGTTAAGGCACTAAGGTGGAGTTTTGGTGAACTTTTTGGGCTCGGATACATGGGTCTATGGCTCGGCAATGGCATGTACAGGTCAGGTCAGATCTCGACAGTGGGTGATGTGGTGGTAGCAAGGTGATGGTGGCAGCTAGAGGTGGTGGCTGTGGTGATATTTGAAGAGGAGAGGAAGCTAGGCTCGTCTACATGCATTGTGGAAGGTTTTGTGCAACTTTCGAGGTGTTTGTCTTCATTTAAAGGCCATGGTCTAATCTGGTCAGAGGGTTTGAAGGTGATAAGTGGTGGATGGTGAAGAGGAGGAGGTAGTGGAGGCTATGGCGGAGGCAAATAGAGTGGTGGCCGGTCACATATATGAAGAAACCATGGCCAAAACAAGCAAAAGGAAGGAGAAAAATTAGAAAAATAAAGAGGAGCCATTACCATCTATTTCTTGCCATGAAAATAAGATGAGGAAGATGTTTTTTCACGTGAATATGCAATAAAACTCACGTCTAAAAGAAATGAAGTGTACGGCTAAACAAGAACAAGTGAAAAGTCTTGGCAAATGAAAGGTTTTTGGTGAATGAAAGGTCTTGAGTTTCAAAAGCTTTTAGACTCTTCATATTTCTATTCTTTTTAAATTAAAATAAAAACAAAGTAAAATTTCAGTAAATACATTTAAAAACCGAAAAAATTGAAAAGAAATGAAAATAAATAATAAATTTTAAAGAAAAAAAGAAAAAAAGAATAAGAGAAATTGCTTAAAAATTTAAAATAGGGTCAGAAATTATAAATAAATCACTATTGGCTTTAGAAAATTATTTAATTTATTTAAAAATATTCTAAAACAAAATTTGAAATAAAAATTATTTTCAAACATTTTCAAAGTGAAATAAATAGTTTAATTTAGATAAAATAGAAAAAGAACTAAATAAATTGTTTAAAAATTCAAAAAGGACTTAAAAACTACAAATAAAATACCATTGGCTCTAGAAAATTTCTTTTTCACTTTAAAAAAATTAAAAAGTCAAATAAATAAAATAAATGAGGAACAAAATAAAGTGGTAATGAGAATAAAATAAGTTCTTAAGAAAAATATAAAGATAAATAAAGAATTACTTTAATTAAATTGAAACCGGAAATTAAAAATTATAAACATAATACAACTGACATTGGAAAATGTCAATTACACTTTTTAAAAATGTTTTAAAACCAAAATATATACATAACATGTTATTTTACACGCATAAATATAAATTAGAACGTTACATGACGAAACAAAATATTACTTATATAATTTAAAATAAACAATTTTTTTAAATACAGCAAATTACACACAATGGTTAAAAGGCATAACGTTCACATTATAAATCAAATTTCAACGAAACGAAAAGCAGTGTTCTCAAAATTTTATTTTCTGTCATAATAAAAGTTAAAATTTAAATTTTCAAACTTTCAAAATTTTAAATTTAAAAGTCAAAGTTGACCATATTGACCAAAATACATTTTTTTTGGAATTTTTTTTTTCATACTTGGAAATTCTAATTCACATCAAAATCAAAGTTTATATTTGAAATAACAATATTTTCTAAATTAAATATATAAAATAAAGTTGAATCAAAATTCATTTAATATACAATTAAAATAATCACAAAATACAGGGTTGTTACGCATAATAACTCTTTTGACGACTCTGAGTTGTCCTCAATTTCTTTCGAATAGAATCAACTTTCTCTGTGGCTTCTTTAATCATATCCGGTCCAAGAATGAGTCTATCACCACCCTCGATCCAGCATGCCGGTGATCGACACGGACGACCATATAAAGCCTCAAAAGGAGCCATCCCTATACTGGCCTGGTAGCTATTATTATAAGAGAACTCGACCAGATGCAAATGGTCCTCCCAAGAACCACATAGAACAAGTATAGAAGCGCGCAACAGGTCCTCTAAGATTCGTTTAATCCTTTCAGTCTGCCCATCAGACTGTGGGTGATAAGCAGTGTCGAAATTCAGTTTTGTTCCTAATGCGTCTTGAAACGCCTCCCAAAATCTACTAGTGAAGATCGAATCACGATCACTCACTATGCTGTTAGGAATGCCGCGGAGACGGACAATTTCTTTCACATATAATTATGCTAAGCTTGTTGTTGTGCGGGTAGATTTCATTGGCAAGAAGTGGGTTGTCTTAGTCAAACGGTCCATAATGACCCAAATTGCTTCATTGCCTTTCCGAGTATGTGGAAAACCATCGATACTTTGTCCCATTTCCACCTGGGTACCTCTAAAGGCTAAAGTAAAAACGCCATTTTCTTTTGATCACTTTTGATTTGTTGGTAAATAGCACAGCGACTCACATATATAGATATATCCCTTTTCATCGTCTTCCACCAGAAAGTTCTTTTGATATCACGATACATCTTGTTAACTCCTGGATGGATGCTGAATTTAGATTTGTGACATTCGTCCAAAACTTCACGTTTCGGATCAGGGATGTTAGGGACACAGATTCTCCCTTTCAATCTTATAATTTATTGTCGTCGACTTCAAAACTAGTATTTTCACCACGATGCATTTTCTCATAAATTTGATGAAGGAACTCATCTTCTTTTTGTTGGCTGGCGACTTTCTCAAGAAGAGTAGGAGCAATGGCAAGGTGAGCAAGAATAGCATGCTTTCTACACAAGGTGTCGGCAACTACATTGGCTTTTTCGGTCATATAGAATGTCTAGGTCATAAGATGCCAAAAATTCCAACCAACGTTGTTGTCGCAAAATCAGATCTTTCTTGGTGAAGAGATATTTCAAATATTTGTGGTCGGTGAATAATTCAAAATTTTCACCTAGAATGAAGAAAGTTCAATAAGTATATTTGTTAAGCTAAGTTAAATTAAATTCGTATATTGTTAAGAAAGCCGAAAGGATTCTTACCCAAAAGATAATGTCGCCATATTTTTAAAGCGAAGATAACAACTAGAAGCTCTAAATCATGGGTTGGATAATTTCTTTCATTAGAACGTAACTATCTACTCACGTAGGCAATTACCTTCCCGTTCTGCATTAATACGGCACCCAAGCCTTCACCACCAACATCGGTATAAAAAGATAAACCCTGGTTCCCGTTGATAATAGCGAGAACAGGAGCGGTGGTTAATATGTTCTTCAACTCCTAAAAAGCTTCGTCACATTTTGGAGTCCAATTGAATTTTTCATTCTTCATTGTTAGCTTGGTCAACGGACTAGATAACTTCGAAAAATCCTGAACAAACTTCTGATAATAACCTACTAAACCCAAAAAGCTTCGGACATCCTTTGGGGTAGTAGGTTTCCTCCAATCAAGAATAGCGAAATTTTTTCTAGGATCAATAGAAATCCCTTCTTCATTAACAATATGGCCAATAAATTTAACTTCTTTGACCCAGAAATAGCATTTGGAAAATTTTGTGAATAGAATGTTTCTCTTCAATATCTCCAAAACGATTCTAAGGTGCTCGGCATGCTCCTCTTTGGTCTTGGAATAGTCCAAAATATCATCAATAAATACGAGCATAAATTTATTCAATACTTTCCAAACACACTAGTCATAAGTCCACGAAGTATGCTGGGGCATTGGTTAGCCCGAAAGGCATGACTTACCATTCGTAGAACATATTGGGACCCTTGAAAGCTGTCAAATGAACACAGTCTTCGGCGATTCGTAGTTGATGGAACCTTTGGGCTAGATCCATCTTCAAAAAGAAACAAGCGCCATGCAACTGTTCAAATAAATCATCAATTCTAGGTAAAGGAAATTTATTCTTGAGAGTCTTCTTATTGAGATCGCGGTAATCCACACACAATCTCAAAGATCTGTTCGATTTAGCAACAAAAACGACGGCTGATCCCCATTCAGAAACACTAAGTCGAACCAACCCATTTTCTAGTAAATCCCTGGTTTGCTGAACTAATTCAACCCTTTCCTTGGGTGCCATCCTGCGACTTGCGTGAACGACAGGACAAGCATTGTGTACAAGGTAGATTCTGAATTCTATTTCTCTGTGTGGATGTAGAGATTTCACTTCTTCAAACGCATATGGAAAATCTCTAACAGTAGGTGTGGACTCCAGACTGATTTCGGGATAACCCAAATTATACATCAACCCTTCTCTTTTAGGATGAGGGTCCTCACAAGAAATCTTGATGAAATCTCCAAATTCGGTTTTGATTGAAATCAATCGATTATTGTAATCCAATTTGGCTTCATATTTTGCTAGCCAATCCATTCCGAGTAAGACTTCAAACTCGTTGAAATCAAGAATAAAGAGACCAATAGGGAAATGGTAACAAGAATATGAGATAGGAACATCTCTACATCGAAGACAAAGATTCGCGGGACCTCCAACTGGATTCCTTACGCATATAGGCTTATCAACAAAATCAGGTTCAAGATTCAATTCGTTAATAGCTTGTCGAGAGATAAAACTGCGTGTAGCGCCCGTGTAAAAAAGAACTCTAACAATGCTATCATAAATAGTGAGATTGCCTTCTAGAACTCCCTTTCCCTTTTCTGCTTTGGAAGATGTGGGTTTGTCTTTGACTGTGTACGCCTTGGCTGTCTGAGCTTGCTTCATGACTGGGCAGTCCTTAACTTCATGTCCCAATTTCTGACAATAATAGCATTTCTTGGGCTTTGCTTGAACGGATTGATTGGCTTGTTTCTTAGGCTTCGTACATCTGCTAGAACAGTGGCCCTTCTCTAAGCAATTATAGCAAGTGACATTCTCTGTTGCACTCTCCTGGTTGCACTTCTGTTTCTCTTTACCGTGCCATCGTTTCTTGCCTCCAAATTTCCTCTTCTTTCAATTTTGATTGCTCGAATTTCCTTTCTCCACCTGGGCTTCTTGCATGTCAAGTGTAGCATATCGGTATCCCATATCAACCAAATCTGAGAAGGATTCTTTGACGTGGTCAGTCATCCTTTCTTGGAACTTCTTATTCATCCCACGAATGAACCTTTCATTCTTCTTCAAAGGTGTGTTCACTAATTCTGGGCCGAAGCGAGACAATTCATTGAATTTGTTTAGATACTCCTCGAATGACAAACTCCCCTGCTTTAAGTCCATGAATTCCTGGTACATTTGAGAAATTCCTACTGATGGCATATAGCGCTTCTCAAATACTTCTTTGAATATCCCCCAAGTAAACTCATCTTCAGGCTCATCAATAGTGACTGTCTCCCACCGTGCTAAGGCTTCATCTTGAAGTTTCCAAGAAGCTATGAGACGCATCTGATCATCCTGCAGTTTAAGCCCTTTAAAGATTTTTTCACATGATCTGATCCATGCCTGGGCCTCAACAATCGACTCCTTGCCACTGAACTGCCTACCACCAAGCCTTGAGAAGCTCTTATATAAATCATCTAGATTCGGCTGATGATGGGTAGATAAAGCTGCTTCTGCGGTAGGGAGAACTTGGCTAGGTGTTGTGGCATTTCTTCGCCCCCGGCTCTTCCTCTTCGTCCTCTCATCCTTACTATCTGTAATTAGTAAGAAAATTGATTTAGATATTCGGACGAGATACCTTAAGTAATATCAGCAGTCAAAGGAAATAAACGAAGAAAATTTGAGGTTTCGGTCTCAGTTATACTAATTCTAGGGTATACTTCACCCTATCTCTAATGAGCCATCTAATGTGTTATACTCCGTAGCTAAAGTTCTTACTCAACCTTTAGCTCTGATACCACATGTCACGACCCAAAATCCAATGTTCGAAAATCGACATCAAATACCTCACTTGTATTCGACTGCCAAAGATTCAAACATCGAACTCCCGTCGGATGGAGCTTATAACAACATTAGATGAATATAAAACAGCGGAAACAAAATGAATATCATGCATTACATCATAGATACAACATCATCATAATATCTGTTACAACATCAGAATATCATAATACATGAATCACAACTCCAAATAGGATATCATAATAGAATAACAAGAGATCATATGCCAAAAGTCTTTAAGGGAATAGAGTGATACTGAACTTCCAAATCTAAGCACCTTCAGATCCAAAAGCTTCCAAAATATCTCCAAGGTAAAAGCCTCCAAAAACCAATAATTTCCAAACCAAAAGACAGCTAATGCCAAAATACAAAAACCTGCTACAAGGCTGTCCATGTGAAAATGATGGGCACCCAGAGTTTAGAAAGGAAACAATGAACTCCGGGTTATTCATGGGACTGGTATGAGTAAACAAAGATGGCTTCTTTTAAAACAAAACAGATTCTAAAAGAAAACCGTTCATGCTTTTGGAAAATGAAACTACCATAAGGCCTTCTGGCACACACACAATGCAATCACACACTTGGGGGAGATTTCCCCTTTATGATAGTCAAATATGCTTACTGCGAGAAAAGTTCCTTGACATTATTACTAGTGCATAGTGTGAAAAACATTTCGAAGATATAATATCAATCCTAGCCAGCATCGGTGCCACGATACTATGCCTACTATAGCTGCCACATGAGGTAGCAGGTTATACAAATTGCAATCGTAAAGGCTCGTATTGTTTCTTTGGATTTCCAACAAATGATCAGGCTAAGGAACTTCCTATGCCACATGGGTATGCCTCTGGCGGGACGTCGCGAGAACTTAACCAGTTCTCTGCCAACACAAGGCCGGGTTGCCTCTGTAACCAGGTAACTACAACACGACTATGCCATTCCCCGGTCCTTTGGGACCTTTATCCGAGGGCCCTCCATCACAAAGCAACAACCACACAGTAGATGAGATTGAAGCAACAACATAGGTAAGTATCTGGGCTCCATACCATGATACCACCTTTTTCTAGATGGAAATGACATACCCCAAAGGGCGCGACCCTCATAACCTTGCCGCATCTTTCCTGTTTCGACCATTTTCGAGGTGTGAGGTCCGATGACGTCTCATCCACAAAGCTACGCTTTACACGAAAGCCATGCTTTGATAATAAATGATAAACAAATTATCATCAACACAGAGCAACACTTAGCATGCCACACTACCAAACTGAGAGTGTATCGCTGATAACCTTCAACTACATAACCTCTGAGCTCGTACGTCTCAGAGAAGGGTGTTAAGCTAAGAGAATAAATTCTCCGCCACCAACAGATATGTATTTGAAAGAAATCGGCTTTACATCTCAAAATGTAGTGTCAGACACACAACCATACAAGTCTGTTCCGGGTTCGAATAGAACCGAAGGCACTTCGTCCAATAAAGGAAGAAGCCCTTGCAAATCCAGGCGTCTACAATTCCGATTGGACTTCCCATCACATGTGGAGATCTCCATACCGGAGCAACTCAGTGCAGAGACATCGATAGGTTATCCTATCGTTTCGAAGACATCCGGTCTTCAACACCGTCTTCAAATGTTATACATTCGTCGAATCACTATTTAGAATAGGTTATATGACATGAAGGTCCTCCCTGGCTAATCCGAATAGTGAGCGCTCAATATTAAAACATGTGGGTGTATCAATTACAAGGATTCACATTCAAGGTCCGATGTGGGTTTCGGATAACTAACTGAAATCCGACTCCCAGTCGCATCGAAGTTTAAATGCCGTTTTACAGGCAAAAAGGGGTTTTCACATACATACAGGAACAAATCACAGTTCATCACAAAGCAATCACGGTATCACAATATCAATCCAGTACATAATATTTGACGATAGTCAATCATCTTCGATTAAGGTGATTGTGATTAAAGTGAATTAACCATATAATTATCTTTATTAATTATTTTAAATCAATGTTTAAATTTTACTTAATTATGAATTAATGAAATCTTAATCAATTTTATTAATTAATTAATCCTTCATTAATAATCTTAATTTATTAATTCTTAATTGAAACTGATTAAGTTTAATTACCATTGTTAATTGATTAATTATTAATTATAAAATCATTACAAAACATTAATTGTTAATTACTATTTCATCATTATAAATAAACTTGGTTTAAAGTTAACACTTGAATATTTGATTTACTTTTAAATTTTTATTAAGTTAAATTTTAAAACAACTTTTATTTAAAAGAAAATATAAAATTTAAAATATTCTTGAACTTCATAAATTTTAAATAATTAATTCAATACCATTTACCTAATATTCCATTAACAACTATCATTAATTTCTAAAGAGTGGATTTAGAAAAATTATTTAACTTGTGTTGCAAAATTTGGTTAAAATTGGATTTTCTGCTGTGTCATAGCAACCCGAGGCTTCCTCGAGTTGTACCCGAGGAAAACACCCCCCAGCTTCGAGTTTTGCCCAATTTAACCCGAGTAAATTTCTTATTACAAAAATTTGTTTAAGTTTTAAAATGACCCGATACAACGTCAAAACAACACGTGCTTGTCTTCAAGTTTTCACCTCAATTCCCCGATTAGTGCTTCCAGTCACCCTTCCTCCTTCCCCAAACCATCAAACTGACACCACGACCACCACATGCACGTGCACGACCAAAACCATCACCTTTGGTCGAAGCTGCGGCCACTAACAAGTCGACTACCATTCCCCAAAACCCCACAAATACCCAGAACGTGATTTTATTTCGAAAACAAGAACCGAGTCATCTCGACCCAACAACCCATCAGAGCATCATCAAAAAAAGAGTCTCGCGCCACCTCCTCTGACCATCAGCGGTCACCAAATTTATACTGAAGCACCATCAACGCACGACGCCGCAATTGGCACCGGAGGCACGAAGTCCGATCACCCCATGATGGCGCAGCGCTATCATTTCGAACGTGAACAAAAATGGATTCTCAAACCCTAATTTGACCTCGAACCGGAAATTTAAGAATTTATAAATTCTACGCGTATTTTTCTAGTAATCTCAAAATCAAATTTGACTATGACGACGAACTCGAGGCCCACCATCGTTTGGATCATCTGATTTTGACAAAAATGCATTTTTCTGATAAACCCCAATATCTCAGTGAAAAGTTAATGAAAAATTTGAATTTTTGTTTCTTAAATTATCATTTTTGAGGGGGATTCAAATAATATTACAGAAATAAGAATCTGTGATGTTCGAATTCCTTGCTTATTTTGATTGTGACTGTTTTTTACATTTTCCAGAAAGAACAAATCATGTTGCTTTGCTTTTGATCTGTTACTAATCAAAATGCATATCCAACATCTCTTTAATTTGTTTATACTTTTAATTTCAGAGAGGGATAGAGAGGAAGACCTTGAAATTTAGCATGGTTTGCACTGTAACCCTAATACTTAAATTAACTATATTTTCACAGTTTCCAGTAAAAAGAAACTACAAAACTTGCTTTGATTTATTACTGGAAACGTAGTACAAGTTTAAAACAACTTCAACTTGTGTTACAATCCATTTTCAGAAGAAACGAGGGAGAGAGGGATTTTAGTTTGGCATGGTTTACACTGTAAACCGCAGTGTTTAAAGGAACAGAAGAACAAAAAAAAGAAATTAACATTTACAGGCAAAGAAAAACACAAGCGTAACAATCCATTCACAAGCAAGGCTTTTAGCATCATTCAGGCATCCATACAATCAACAATTTATAAAAAAAATCAAGGGTTTACTCACCTTTTTCCAGAGAGTTTCCTGACAGTTTAAAAAGAAAAGGTGAAGGCCTATAAATTTTCTTCTTTTCCTACTTTGAAATTTGGAGTTTTAGATCAGCACGTTAGAATTACATATTATTCCTTGTTGTATTTATTTCCTTAATCATTAATAACAGCAAATCTTAAATTGACTTACAGTTTGAATTTCCTTTTATACTAAGAAAGACAGATCTGCAGTTGAAGCCAGAAACCTAATTTAGCCTTGAACTTGATTTTTCCTGCAAATAATTAATTCAATTACTCAGATTCTTACTTTACTACTTCAATATTGTTTAGCAACTCAATTTTTAAATCTTTAAAAGAAATGATTTCACTTGCCTTAAATTATTTCCAGAAATCTACTGCACTGTTCTATAAACCTAAAGCTTTGTTTTTTACAAATCTGTATTTTTTTAATTTGTTGTTAAGACTTTATTTCAAAATCATAATTTTATTAATCTATCAAGTTAAAAATCTACCTGAGAGATGAAATCATAAACTATTGCTTGAAGCTTTAAGATGATTTTCAGATTTCAACTTTTGGAGTAAAGAAGAGTTGGCAATTTTTCTTTTTTTCTGATTTTTACTTTTTCTTGAGTGTTGGAGTTTGAGATTGCCAAATCTTTTGATTACTGAACTTCTCAGAGATTTGGAGCTAAATAAATTTGAAATTGGAAGCTGAAAGGTTTTCTAAAATTTTTAATTTTGATTATTTTATAAAGGTAATGATGTTTAATGCCATTTGTAAACAATAATCATGAGATCTAATTTTTGTCAGTCTCTTTACTCCATCTCCCATGTGAATGTATATTTAACATTTGTGATTTTTACAAGGCAAAATAATTTTTTTATAAATTTTTACATCATATTCATTTGTGTATATGTATACAATTGTTAAAAGAATTTTTTTAACCAATATTTATTTTTTATACACTACATCTTAATGATTTTTAAATGCCACTTATTTTTAAAACATTTATTTTAAATTTAAACTCAAATTTCAATTCAAACTTGAAATATAACAATTTTGTCAATTTATATATTCACACATCTCTTGAAAAAATTAAATTAATTTTCAATATATATTTAACCTTACTCATATATGCAATATACATATATGTATAAAATTTAAATCCAAATGACTTTTTAAAACATTCAATATTTTAAACTCAAAATGAAATTGGAATTTTATTTATATCTAATTTTCACTTTTTTTATTTGTTTCAGATTTTTTTTTTCCAATTTATTTTCAAATTAAATTCCAAGGGTTTTAAATATATTATTAATTTTAATTGATAAATTTTTGGGATGTTACAGTTTTAATGGTCCAGTTTACTTAAATTATCCATTCCAGCCTATTGATTTCACATATGAAATCTATAAAGAATTATTGTAGATTACAAATCGAAGTGGTTTCAGATATTTGCAGATTACCCGACCCGGGTCTCTTCGAATCCAATATCCTCTTTAACCCAAGTTGTTTTAAGTTTTAACAATTCAATTTATAAATTAGAATAACATTTTCACACGGATAGATAGATAATTCTCATTACCACAGATAGAAATTCCGTATTATCACAATTTAACCAAAACATCTCATAGTAGCACATATCACATATCAGAAATATCGCATAATCCTATGCATTCAATATCATTCAATCATTCATAAGCAAGGTTAATTTGTTACAACATTCCTAATTAATTAAATTAATTATTTCAATCACCTTTTAAATCCTGCTTACTTAACCATTAATTAATTACAAACCATTAATTAATCATTCTTTAATTACCTATTAATTATCCATAATTACTTCCATTAAGTAATTATCCCATTGGTTAATTATCCTCAATTAATTAACCTTTAATTATTAATTAATTTAACCTTTAATGACTAATGAAATCAATTAACCCTTAACAAATTTATCCTTTAATTACTTACACTAAGAAATTATCATTTAAGTAATTAATCTCCAATGACTTACATTAATTAATCTCTAATTTCCAATTAATTAGTCTCTAATTAATTTATAACCCTCAATTATAAATTAATAAATCCTAAATCATTAATTAATTTACCTTTAGTCATTAGTTAATTAAATTAATTAATTACTCTTTAATTACTTCATTAATTAAACAAATCTTAAATTATCCAAGGTCTTAATTAACTTTAAGATAAACCATTTATCTTATTAATTTCTTAATTATTTTTAAACATTTTATCTTTTTAATTAACACTTAATTACATTTTAAATTATATTTTAAAATAACTTACAAATTTAAGTTAAACAAAACATATAAATTTCCTAAATAAATATTAAATAAACATTCACTATATATAAAAGAATTTATATAAGAATAAAAATTTTAAACTAAATTTATCTAAAAATTTAAAAACTTGCTTTTATTTAAACTTTAAAACTGTTTAAATATTTGCTTCGTGTTCAACCCGAAAAACACTCGAGTCCTGACCTGAGAAAAATGCACTTTTTTCTTTTTAAAACTTAGTTCTAGTTTAAGTTAAAACTTGTTACACCTGAGCCACTCACGAGCTATTACCCGAAACTAAACTCAAGACACAACAATGCAAACCCGAGTCATCCCCCGAGAAAATCATCTTCCCCAAACCACCGACACACAGCCAATCTCGTGCACATATACCGGCCCATGGCGACATTCTGATCATCCAAGCCATCGCCGACAAATCGTCTACAACTACTTTAGCCATCTAACCACCCAGAGCTCCCCATCGATCATGAAAACAATATCGAGATCGAACGAACCCACTGGATCGAAAGCCATCGCCAAAACTCACTTCAACTCATCGATTCCAACTACCGAAGTCCTCGCCACCTGTCCACAGCCTCGTCGAAAACCCATGCTCCGTTTCCCCCACGACAGGTCAACCCCGATGTACTGACGACGGTACGGCAAACCAAAATTCCACCCACGACCAAAACCCAGCTAAAACCCTACTTCGTCGATGCCTCATCGCTACCGTAGTCTAAAAATCCAATGACTATTTTTGCCAACATCGCCTACCTCCAGGCTTGCTTCATCCATGAACACGCGACCCCAAAATTTCTCGATGATTAGAAATTGCTCGAAACCCAATTTTCGATCAACTCTTGATTTGTCTTGATTTAATCGCTTAAAAATCATGACTTTTTTCTAAAAATCTTAGATTTTGAAAACACAACTGATTATATTCATGAATCATCTAATTATTTATATCGAGATTTCGATATAATTTAAGTTTCACTACTTTTCTTCTTTTATTTTAAAACTAACTTCAGATTGAACTTGAAAATGTTTTTGAAACTGATATCTTGATATAACAAACAAATTTTGTTTATTTATTGAAGTCTAAAGAGAATCGGATGAAGAGAAGTTAATTTTTGAATTCTTTTTGCAACTTGGAAATGAAGAACAGAGAAAAAACACTGAAGCATGGGCATGCACACAAATATATATATATATATATATATATATATATATATATACATACAAGCATTCATCTTGAAACAATCATACAACCATTTATGCAAACATTTATCACAAATCTTACTTCAAGAATTTACTACATGCACCAAGTTTTAAACTATTTAAAGCTTTAGTTTACTCACAGATAAAATGAACAAAGGAGCCTGGGAAAATGATTTTGCTTTTGAACTGGAAATTGACTTGCTGCTTGAATTTGCTTGCTTGCTAATCTTGATTTGAAACTGAGTTGAATTTACTTGAATTGTTGAGCTTCAAGTTTGAGAATTTGTGAAGTTGGTTGTTGTTTGCTTTTCTTTTTCTCCGATTTAAGTTACAGATTTTTGTTTTGTTTTGAGAATTAACAGATAAAAGAAGAAAAACAGTGTAGTAGAGATAATATATAGCCTAGCTTATTAAATTTAAAAATAAAGAGAAATTGAAAAGAAAACGACACTTGTTATATTGCATGATAACATTAGCTTACACATGTAATTACATATAACCTTAGGCTTACATTTGTTATTTAGTGTGTGTGTGTGTGTGTGTGTGTGTGTGTGTATAACTTACATTTGTAATTTCATGTATAAATATGTTATATATATTTATGTTTATTGTATATCTTAAATTTAGTTTTATATTTATTCGTGTCTTATGTAAGTATATTTATACTATCTCTTTTATTTATTTATATATAATTTAAAAGAAAATGATATAAAATTCCAATTATACACTTATAAATAATTTATATAAATATACCTGTTTTAAAACATAGAGTATTTAAATCCAATTTATTTCTAAGGTGTTTACAATTGAATTTCAAATCAAAATTCTATTTACTATCATATTTATTTAATTATCCAATTATCAGATGACCAAAATCCAGGTTATCACAAACACCAAGGCAGGATTGTTCCTATATAGTATTTCTATTGTTATGCACCTATATCATTACAATTTGATGTACATTTTAATTTTGGCCATCATGCATCTAGTTTGATCATTTTGTATTTTATTCTTAGTAGTTTATTTGTTTTCTCTTGTTATCTGCTCTGTCTCTTATTGTAAATTATATGCTCCAACTATTTTGTTATTCGACTATTTTGGTTATGCAGATTTTGTGCAAATTTGGTTTTTACAATGTAACATTTCAAATTTTTGAGCCAAAAGGGGATTTGAATTACAGTTAGGATTTGACTCATAACCAAAACCAAGTTGTCA
Organism: Allium cepa; assembly: GCA_030765085.1. Classification (NCBI taxonomy): domain Eukaryota; kingdom Viridiplantae; phylum Streptophyta; class Magnoliopsida; order Asparagales; family Amaryllidaceae; genus Allium; species Allium cepa. The sequence continues at coordinate 593,857,852 of CM060937.1, forward strand.
CTACCAAAAAGTATCATATATGTATCTATACTATAATATTATTACTAAGTTAGCATCCCACAATGCACAAGCCTACTTTATTTCTTTTTTAGATTTTAAACTCAACCGCCGTGATTCTGATTTTCTGTCTCTGCTCTTTCATACTTTCAACTAAAATAATAAGGTCACTTTCGTTTGTGCTATTTCCGCTCTTTAACCATCTTCCACTCCTCCTACCCCTGCTCTGTCCAATCGTCCTCCCGTATACCACCCCTTCCTCTCTTCTCATCCTAACCCTAAATATTCATTTCCTTAACTTGAACTCCTTGATTCCTGTCCCCTCGGTTGCTGGATAAAGCAACAGCCGACGTTGACCGTTCCTTTTTGAATCCAAAACTCCAGCTTCATCGACCTATAATTTCAATTAGCAGACGTTGATATTAGAGACCTCAAATTTGAAGATAGGAAAATTTTTGTGACGACCCGCAAATCCTTACCCCTTGAGTCAATACTATTCTATAACAATCAACTCAAGTTGCATAGAAATACGAACCATTTGGGTTTAAGAAGAAGAGGTAGAAGAAGAGAAAACAAAATCAACATCAGAATCTAACCATCGCATCGGAGTAAAATATAATAGATAATAAATAATCTTTACTCAAAATCAAATTATCTGCTTACATACTACATCATCAGAGTACATCAATCACAGCTCAACATCAATATCATACAAATGGATACATAGCAACTCAATACAGTAGAAAATATATATATATACAAGTACGAATGTACGTATCATCAATCCAGCTCGTCTCCTGAGCTCCATAGCATCCTATCCTGTATCCATAATACTCGGTTTGACCCGAGCATTACAGTTAAATAACACCCGAGTCAGTCTGGATTACCAGCGTGAGAAAATCACACCCAATTGATTATTAAAGTTTCAAAAATCCTTTGAAAAACAAAAGCATCTCGTAAGACCACGCCACAAATAAACATGTCGGGTTTTTACCTTACGATAGCTAAAACAATTTTTATACAAATCCTCTGATATTATAATAGGGTCTATATACAAATACTTATAAAATAGCCGAAATTGTTACATTAATTAAATTCCAGCTAATAGCCACAAAAGTGGGTAATACAAACAAAACTCGTACAAGGCCCGTAGGGAGAATGGATTTCCAACAATGACTAGGCACTGGGTACCACCTGTCACAGTACGGGGCCTAGATCACCGAACCGAGGATTACTCCCTTCATCCCCTGCAACACAAGGCCGGAACCATTCCTTACTGAACAGTCCCGAACAAGATAAACCCCGTGGTTGGTGCGACCAACCACCCACTAAGCCGAAATATATAAAAAGGGACATCTAGACAGGGGAATTATCTTGTCCTGCTTGGGCATGACCCACCTAACCTTGCTGCATATCCCCTGATTTTCAGTCATTCCCATTTGATGAGGCTTGAGGCTAAGCGTTACCTTTAGAACATTTTCACTTAGAATGCTCATCATCCACCTAATGATGTTTCGCAAGCATTCATCCATATAAGTCCGTCCCGGGTTCGAACGGAATCGAAGGCACTATTCCTACTACATCCATTTTGGAAATATCCTCAGGATTAGTAGCGACTAGCCCTTGCACTTCATTGCTCCATCTTCGAGTCCAAAATCGTTTTCCGCATGAAACGTACAAATCGGATCGAAGTGGTTTTCGAGAAATAAATCTCGATCCCGGTCTCTTCGAAACGATCAACGCATTGGTCCAATATTGATAGTCGGTTATTTAACTATCAATTTCTATTCACAAACATCCATCAAACAATAAATAGATTTCCAAATTACTTATTACCTTCCAAATATCTTCACAATATATATTTTTATTTTCAGCCCTTTAAAAACAGTTTCAAATCCCTCATTCTTTTCAGAATCAATTTTCCCAAATATTTTCTATCTCCTCTGAAACCACCAAGTATAAAACTAGATTTTAAAAATAATTTAAAAACACTTTACTTAGAAATATATATACTTTTAAAACATTTAAATTAAACTACTTTAATAATTTGATTAAAATACATCTTATATGAATATTTGAAAATAAAGTTACTTAATAAAATATAAAACTAGATTTCCACCTTTTGAAACAAAATACTAAGTCACTTTTTAAATAATTACTACTATAATAGATTTGAGGAAATATTTACCTTGAAATTTAAATATTAGAAATAATAAATTTTTCAAAACATACCATTTAAAAATAATTTTAAAACTATTAACTTATATTTAAAATTTATTTGAAAGGGTACTTAGTGATCCAGGAAGAATTCCAGCTTCAAACATTTAAATCAATTTTCCAGATTGATTTTCAATTTATTCCATTTGAAATAAGTTTCTTAAATTACTCGATTCATTTCAAATTTCATTTAATTATGCACTTAATTATTATTGTTATTCTTTTCCATTTGATTTTAAATCTTTTAACTGAAATATACAAATTTCAGCTTTTCCCAACTTCTTCTTTATTATTATATATTTTTTTCAAAATTTAAATCTTACATTTTAAATAAATGTTTTGTTCTTTAATTAATATCGTTGAAGATTGTAATTCAATAACTTCCTGTTTATTCAAATTTTCTTTCTATACTTCACAATTTATTTATTAGAAATTTAAAGTCACATTATGTCTTCTCCAATTCGTTCTTAAATTTATTCAAACTTTCTATAATTATTTCGCTTACAAATTTACTTCCATTTAATTTCTTTTCAACAATCCAATTCATATATTCTGGGAATTCATTATAACCGAATATCCAATCAAACCACAACATTCAATGTTCCAAGATAACACATCATGGGATATCAAATAATCACAACAGAGAATATTGAATAATTTAAATATATGTGAGGGGTCCAGTTGGATCCCTCCAACCTGTTTTCCCTGCATCCAAAGGTGTTAGCACAATAATATACCAATTTCAGAATATAACATACTACAGCATATTCATCAATTTCAACCATTCAAACAATTTAAATTTAATCATTTAAATTTAGATTTAAACTGAGTGAGATTAACTCACCTTTGCTTTTGGTATTGCAACTCATCCCATCTCAATTTGTTTTCCACACTTCAGACCTTGTCAACATTATAAAGTTTGTCAAATATTTAATTGATAGAACGATTAATTATTATTTCTTTAATTTAGGCTAAAAATTGGGTTTTAAAGTACCAATTATATTCTCATTTCAAATTTAAATTTATTGGATGAATAAAATTCCAAATTTATTTTCCTGTTAAATTTTCCGATAAACAAATTAATTAATTTGTTCTAACTTACTTATTATTAGGTTAAAATGTTTAAAATAAATTAACCATCTCATAACAACTTATGAATTTATAAATATTCTTTTTTTTTAACTACAGTACCCATATTTTGTTCCAACTAACAGTTTATGTATATAAAAATTGGATAAAATAAACGGCAAATACCTTCACTTCCTCCCTCTCTCCTTGTCACAACAGACCATCACCAAACTCTCACTGCCACTGAGCTCAACCTATATCACCTCTGCTGCACAACCACTTCACAAACACAACCATCAAAACTTTCAACACTTCAACACTGTCGCACCACACTGCTGTACCCCACCACCGTGACTCCAATCTTCGAAACCCAGGGCAACAACTGCATTTTGACTTCACCTACAAACTATTCACACTCGACATCGCAACCCTGGCTTCACGCAAACCCAAATCCAGAAATTGAACAATCTCAGCAACTGAAACCCGACCTCTCAATCATCACCTTCCACAAATTGCTGAGTTCTCAAACGAACTCCAGCGCCACCACAGCCAAGGTAATCAAATCAGACACTCCAAATCACGGCATCACATCACTCGAACGAGCTCGCAATACCCCACTGCGCCGACGATTAAGCGCCACTGCCCCCCCTTCATCGCGCTGCACGAGCGCGAGCCAGCAGCTCGAACGACCCTCACTGAAACGCAAAACCCGCCGTCACCACTCCCTGCTCGCGCCCACCTCCATCACCATTCGCGACCCCATGCCATCGCCAAAACCCCAAATTTCTTCGATAATGGCGACGCGATGCAGCGCGAGTCCTCTTGCGACCTTACCCCCCTCAATTTCGAATTCATTTGAACGATTGAAGAATGGGAGTGAGCGTGATTCAATTCCAGGGTTCGGCCATAATGATATTTATATTTTTTTTTTCTATTTCACGAATTGGGGAAAAGAAATAGGGTTTAGAAGAGAAAGCATCGTTTACTCATTCGGCTGTGAGTATAAAGGAAAATAAGCGTGAAGAGGAATAAATAAAGGATGGCGTAAAAGAGAAGCTTCTATTTTAATTAAATTTAAATTTCATTAGATTAATATCAATTAGATTTTCAGCACGTTTCTATATCGTACACTCACACACTAACTCCGATCAATACGAAATTTGAAATCTGACAATAATTAAATATTACGGACCCAATGGAACTGGTTTCGTCGAATTCCGAGACTGTGCCTCGGAAGGCTATTTTTAAATTCAATTTAAACGATATAAATTTTAAAACTTAACAAACTATTTTTAAATTTGATTTCATCACTCCTATTCTCTTCAGTATTATCAATATAAATTTTATAAGCCTTCAATTTATTTTTAACCAGCTTAAAATTTCAGATTCAACAATTTACTCAACTTCAAATTATTTAATGCAATAGATTTAATTATCAATAATTAGTGATATTCGTAATTCAAATTAAAATTACTCTATTGAATACTTAAAATCAATTAAATATTCCGATTTTAGATGTTTGAAAATTCCGGGTCGTCGCATTGCTTCCCCTTAAAAGAATTTCGTCCCCGAAATTACAAGTTAGGAAGAATGGTCCAATACCCGTTTCATTTCCAATACCAACCAGTTTCTAACAATTCAACAACTTACCAACTATCTCTTATAAAAAGATCCATTATCATTCTTATTCCATTATCATTCTTATTAACTTCCAAACTTTTCCCTAGATCCAAATCATACCATTTGTTTAACCATTCAAGTTTCAATTTAAAACCAAATTTGAATTATCCAAAAAATTTCTCAAAATTTTTCTAACTCCCTAAATTCCCGAAAATTTTTGCCAGCGTCTCCTTTGCACGGCTAGCTCGGTACTACTACAAAAAGGCCTCTACGGGCTCCCAAATCCAAAAAGAAAACAAAAGGCCAAGTGGCTCAATCCAAATCCCAATCAACTTCCATACCAAATTTAAATACATACCTTTTTGTCGGGCAATTCAAATTTATCTTCTGAATCAAAAACCAATTCTCTTTTCCCCTTTTATAATACCTGCATATCCTGCTTGGCACTAATATCCAATCACAATATTCTAAAACATTTTATCGATTTTCTCACAAAACGCCAATATCTATTCATTCTAATATTATCTGAGGATATATTTGTAGCATCAATTTCCAATTAAGAATTCACCATTCCCTTCTTAAGTTAATATAAACATTTTATATGTTTCTTATCTTTATTTCTCTTTACCTCTTTTAGTTTATACTTATTTTTATTCAAACCGATTTCCACATTACATATGTATTTCATTTATTTACAACTTTGAATTTTTAAATTTTATCCTTCATTTATAACTAATTTAAGTCATTACTTTAACTAGCTTCATTTACTAACTTATTTTAGTTTCCAATTCTAAATAGTTTTGTCGTTAACAAAATTTTCCAAAATTTTCTAACTCCCAAAATTTCTGAAAATTTTTGGCAGAGTCCCCTTTGTACGGAGGAGCTTTTGCAGTTTGACAAAAGAGATAAATATATATACATCGACCCACACGGTCGGAAAAACCAAAAACAGTTCATATTTCCTAATTAATTGCGTAGGCGTACCTTATTTAGCATTTTTAAGCAAGCGGCTTATTATTTTTAGCAAATAGCACTACCAAATCCAGCCACACGGCTTCCAGGTACCTGTACTTACTTAATTTAAACATGTAAGTGTCAAATATATGCAGTTTAACTATATTTCACTTAGTTACAATAGTGAAAACATATGAATTCCAGAAGAAATGCACATCAACATTTCCATAAGCAATTTATACAATTTTCATAGGAATTCAACTATTTCAATTAATTTATATCCATTTTCACTCAACTCGAATGGTTTTCGATCCATTCGTATACAATTCTATCAATTTGAATGGTTTAGAACTCAATTGCTTACTTTTAATTTATTCTTAAACAAATTGAACTCATATTTAATTCAATTGCTTTCAAAATCAATTTATTTTACTTCTATCGACTCATAGAATTTTAATTACTTCCATTTAGATCCAATGATATTTATTCTATGCAAATTTGACAAGATCTATGTGAATAAATAAGCACTCAATTTAAATTGATTTCAACTCAATTTATACTTAATTCTATTCCATTTTTAAATTTATTCACAATCCATATATTCTCATTTTCATTGCATTTCAGATTTGAATCCATTCACTTGCATTTCATTTTATTAACCAAACTAGTTTATTCAAAACCATTAACAGCTTAGGTTCATCTTCATTACTAATTAAATTCCCTTTTTCTTAATTCATTCACAATCATTTATTTTGCTCGACACATTCCATTTAAATTTCATTTAAAATCCATTTATTTACATTTCATTCCAAACTATTTTATTTAGATCAAAACAACCCAAGCTATATCATTCAATAACCATTTCTCAACGTATTTAAACCACATTTCATTTTATTCTTATTTATTCCTTCATTTATTTAATATAATTAGTTTATCCACATTCACTTAAACCATTCTAATAAACTCGAAACATTCTATTTTCCTTATTGTCTCAAGTTATATCAATCCTTTAATAATTTTAAATGGTTTACAATTATTTATTCTGGAATTTCATTCCATTAATATTATTCATAACTCACCGAATTTTATTTCGATTAAAAATTTATTTTCACTTGATTCTATTTCAATCCAATCTCATTTTAAATTTGCAATTTCATTTGATTGGTTATTATCAAATTTACCTTTCAGATTAAGTTCATCCAATTTATTACATGGCCATTTCCAATTTATTTCCACTTATTCGGATTTTTATTTGCAATTCATACTATTAGTATTTTAATCCAATTTGATTTAAATTCGATACCTTTTCAATTATATTTAATTTGTTAACACTTCAAGTTAAATTTTAATCTATAACTCAAGTTCTGATTTTATTATTCACCGTTAATTTATCATCCAATTTATTAACTCACAATTCAGTTTCATTCTCAATTTCTTTCACTTCATCAACAATTTGAATCCATTTTAATTTAGAACTTGAGTTTATTTCCAAACTTTATCATAAAGTCACAATTCAATTTCATTAACTAATTTACTAACAAATTTGTTCGTCCTTTATTTATAATCCAATACTTGAATTTTAACTCCAAATATCACTCCATTAAATTTTCTTTGTTCAATTTAGTTTATGATTCAAGTTTGGATTTTCTTTACATTTTCCAACTCATCGAAATATTAAATTTGGGCTTTGTATTCCATTTTAAATTTTATAAGTTACCACTTATTGTTTTATACAATTCCATTCATCATAAGCTTGAATATTTTCTCCTTTTATTTTTAACTCAAGCCTTCTATTTGTTTATTTCAACCCAATCCTTATCCAACTTATTTTCCATTTATTCAGGTAAGAATTTAATTTCATTAATTAATTCAATTGAATTCTCATCCCAACTCAATTTTACTTTAATCTAAATTTATTTAACTCAATTCAATTTCAACTTAATTCGAATACAACAGGATCTTATTTTCAGCCTATCCAATTAATGTCAATCCAGTAAAAAAATTATTTCCCATCCAAGTTAATTTCATTTTTAACTCTTCTCTTTAATTTTAATATTCCAACATTCAAAGCTTATACTCCCTTTTTGATTTAAAAATTATATCAATTTATAAGCTTACAATCATCTCATCAGGATTTTTAAACACCCGGCTTTAGCTTCAAATTATTTTGAAATCTCCAACATTTCAAAATCACATTTCTCAAAAATTTAAACCAATCCTGGTTTTATTCCCAACAAATTTCCTTTGAGATTTTCAAAAACAAACAAGTTTTCCTGAACAAACCAATTTGGTAGCAATTCGTCACTTAGAAATTTGAAAATGAATACTGATGATGCGGCCGTCATCATCAGAATTATTTTCCAATAATCCAAGTAATTTCAATGCTATATCACTTCCAAAATCCATTTTAAACAATTTTCCTTTGAGAAATATCTCCAAAACAATGCTATCATTCATCTTCAAAAGTACTTCCAAATTCCCGGAATTTAAATTTCCAAATCTTGCTTAAATAAGTTTTGATCATATTTCTTTTGTACAGTTTATGCTTATACAAATTCTCACTTGAATACATTTCAATTTTATAATTACATTTATAATTCATATTTATACATTTCATCTCATTATGACTTTATTTCCTTCAAACTGGTTATTATTTTTTTCTTCAATTTCTAGTTAAATTTTCAGTTAACAGTGATAATACTTTAATATTATCTTTTCTATCATCCAAGCAACCATATATTAGCTAAATAGCTTACAAAAACTTTCTTTATATCGAAAATATATTTTTGGGTAAAATTATTTCATTTACCCATATTTAAAACAATACCGTGTCGATTGCTCTATTCAAATGTTTAGAAACCCCTTCGATGCAGTTGTGCAGACTGTGTCGACGAAGGTTCATATGCCACTCAATAAACCAATCAACACAATATTAAAACAATTTTTATACTCACTAACAAATACACGCTCATATCTATTAATACGCTCAAACTCATTATAGAGTACCATAGACTCTATTTTAAATGAGTAATTCCCACCAGAGCCAAGGTTATCACCAACCTATGCTCTGATACAAACTGTGACGACCCGCAAATCCGTACCTCTTGAGTCAACACTATTCTACAACAATCAACTCAAGTTGCACAGAAATACGAACCATTTGGGTTTAAGAAGAAGAGTTAGAAGAAGAGAAAACAAAATCAACATCAGAATCTAACCATCGCAGCGGAGTAAAATATAATAGAAAATAAATAATCTTTACTCAAAATCAAATTATCTGCTTACATACTACATCATCAGAGTACATCAATCACAGCTCAACATCAATATCATACAAATGGATACATAGCAACTCAATACAGCGGAAAATATATATATATACAAGTACGAATGTACGTATCATCAATCCAGCTCGTCTCCTGAGCTCCATAGCATCCTATCCTGTATCCATAATACTCGGTCTAACCCGAGCATTACAGTTAAATAACACCCGAGTCAGTCTGGATTACCAGCGTGAGAAAATCACACCCAATTAATTATTAAAGTTTCAAAAATCCTTTGAAAAACAAAAGCATCTCGTAAGACCACGCCACAAATAAACATGTCGGGTTTTTACCTTACGATAGCTAAAACAATTTTTATAGAAATCCTCTGATATTATAATAGTGTCTATATACAAATACTTATAAAATAGCCGAAATTGTTACATTCATTAAATTCCAGCTACTAGCCACAAAAGTGGGTAATACAAACAAAACTCGTACAAGGCTCGTAGGGAGAATGGATTTCCAACAATGACTAGGCACTGGGTACCACCTGTCACAGTACGGGGCCTAGATCACCGTACCGAGGATTACTCCCTTCATCCCCTGCAACACAAGGCCGGAACCATTCCTTACTGAACAGTCCCAAACAAGATAAACCCCGTGGTTGGCGCGACCAACCACCCACTAAGCCGAAATATATAAAAAGGGACATCTAGACAGGGGAATTATCTTGTCCTGCTTGGGCATGACCCACCTAACCTTGCTGCATATCCCCTGATTTTCAGTCATTCCCATTTGATGAGTCTTGAGGCTAAGCGTTACCTTTAGAACGTTTTCACTTAGAATTCCCATCATCCACCTGACGAAGTTTCACAAGCATTCATCCATACAAGTCCGTCCCGGGTTCGAACGGAACCGAAGGCACTATTCCTACTACATCCATTTTGGAAATATCCTCAGGATTAGTAGCGACTAGCCCTTGCACTTCATTGCTCCATCTTCGAGTCCAAAATCGTTTTCCGCACGAAACGTACAAATCGGATCGAAGTGGTTTTCGAGAAATAAATCTCGATCCCGGTCTCTTCGAAACGATCAACGCATTGGTCCAATATTGATAGTCGGTTATTTAACTATCAATTTCTATTCACAAACATCCATCAAACAATAGATAGATTTCCAAATTACTTATTACCTTCCAAATATCTTCACAAGATATATTTTTATTTTCAGCCCTTTGAAAACAGTTTCAAATCCCTCATTCTTTTCAGAATCAATTTTCCCAAATATTTTCTATCTCCTCTGAAACCACCAAGTACAAAACTAGATTTTAAGAATAATTTAAAAACACTTTACTTAGAAATATATATACTTTTAAAACATTTAAATTAAACTACTTTAATAATTTGATTAAAATACATCTTATATGAATATTTGAAAATAAAGTTACTTAATAAAATATAAAACTAGATTTCCACCTTTTGAAACAAAATACTAAGTCACTTTTTAAATAATTACTACTATAATAGATTTGAGGAAATATTTACCTTGAAATTTAAATATTAGAAATAATAAATTTTTCAAAACATACCTTTTAAAAACAATTTTAAAACTATTAACTTATATTTAAAATTTATTTGAAAGCGTACTTAGTGATCCAGGAAGAATTCCAGCTTCAAACATTTAAATCAATTTTCCAAATTGATTTTCAATTTATTCCATTTGAAATAAGTTTCTTAAATTAGTCAATTCATTTCAAATTTCATTTAATTATGCACTTAATTATTATTGTTATTCTTTTCCATTTGATTTTAAATCTTTTAACTGAAACATACAAATTTCAGCTTTTCCCAACTTCTTCTTTATTATTATATATTTTTTTCAAAAATTTAAATCTTACATTTTAAATAAATGTTTTGTTCTTTAATTAATATCGTTGAAGATTGTAATTCAATAACTTCCTGTTTATTCAAATTTTCTTTCTATACTTCACAATTTATTTATTAGAAATTTAAAGTCACATTATGTCTTCTCTAATTCGTTCTTAAATTTATTCAAACTTTCTATAATTATTTCGCTCACAAATTTACTTCCGTTTAATTTCTTTTCAACAATCCAATTCATATATTCTGGGAATTCATTATAACCGAATATCCAATCAAACCACAACATTCAATGTTCCAAGATAACACATCATGGGATATCAAATAATCACAACAGAGAATATTGAATAATTTAAATATATGTGAGGGGTCCAGTTGGATCCCTCCAACCTGTTTTCCCTGCATCCAAAGGTGTTAGCACAATAATATACCAATTTCAGAATATAACATACTACAGCATATTCATCAATTTCAACCATTCAAACAATTTAAATTTAATCATTTAAATTTAGATTTAAACTGAGTGAGATTAACTCACCTTTGCTTTTGGTATTGCAACTCATCCCATCTCAATTTGTTTTCCACACTTCAGACCTTGTCAACATTATAAAGTTTGTCAAATATTTAATTGATAGAACGATTAATTATTATTTCTTTAATTTAGGCTAAAAATTGGGTTTTAAAGTACCAATTATATTCTCATTTCAAATTTAAATTTATTGGATGAATAAAATTCCAAATTTATTTTCCTGTTAAATTTTCCGATAAACAAATTAATTAATTTGTTCTAACTTACTTATTATTAGGTTAAAATGTTTAAAATAAATTAACCATCTCATAACAACTTATTAATTTATAAATATTCTTTTTTTTTACTACTGTACCCATATTTTGTTCCAACTAACAGTTTATGTATATAAAAATTGGATAAAATAAATGGCAAATACCTTCACTGCCTCCCTCTCTCCTTGTCACAGCAGACCATCACCAAACTCTCACTGCCACTGAGCTCAACCTATATCACCTCTGCTGCACAACAACTTCACAAACACAACCATCAAAACTTTCAACACTTCAACACTATCGCACCACACTGTTGTACCCCACCACCGTGACTCCAATCTTCGAAACCCAGGGCAACAACTGCATTCTGACTTCACCTACAAACTATTCACACTCGACATCGCAACCCTGGCTTCACGCAAACCCAAATCCAGAAATCGAACAATCTCAGTAACTGAAACCCGACCTCTCAATCATCACCTTCTACAAATTGCTGAGTTCTCAAACGAACTCCAGCGCCACCACAACCAAGGTAATCAAATCAGACACTCCAAATCGCGGCATCACATCACTCGAACGAGCTCGCAATACCCCACTGCGCCGACGATTAAGCGCCACTGCCCCCCCCCCCCCTCATCGCGCTGCACGAGCGCGAGCCAGCAGCTCGAACGGCCCTCACTGAAACGCAAAACCCACCGTCACCACTCCCTGCTCGCGCGCACCTCCATCACCATTCACGACCCCATGTCATCGCCAAAACCCCAAATTTCTTCGATAATGGCGACGCGATGCAGCGCGAGTCCTCTCGCGACCTTACCCCCCTCAATTTCGAATTCATTTGAACGATTGAAGAATGGGAGAGAGCGTGATTCAATTCCAGGGTTCGTCCATAATGATATTTATATTATTATTTTTCTATTTCACGAATTGGGGAAAAGAAATAGGGTTTAGAAGAGAAAGCATCGTCTACTCATTCGGCTGTGAGTATAAAGGAAAATAAGCGTGAAGAGGAATAAATAAAGGATGGCGTAAAAGAGAAGCTTCTATTTTAATTAAATTTAAATTTCATTGATTAATATCAATTAGATTTTCAGCACGTTTCTATATCGTACACTCACACACTAACTCCGATCAATACGAAATTTGAATCTGACAATAATTAAATATTACGGACCCAATGGAACTGGTTTCGTCGAATTCCGAGACTGTGCCTCGGAAGGCTATTTTTAAATTCAATTTAAACGATATAAATTTTAAAACTTAACAAACTATTTTTAAATTTGATTTCATCACTCCTATTCTCTTCAGTATTATCAATATAAATTTTATATGCCTTCAATTTATTTTTAACCAGCTTAAAATTCCAGATTCAACAATTTACTCAACTTCAAATTATTTAATGCAATAGATTTAATTATCAATCATTAGTGATATTCGTAATTCAAATTAAAATTACTCTATTGAATACTTAAAATCAATTAAATATTCCGATTTTAGATGTTTGAAAATTCCGGGTCGTCACAATTTTGATTAGGAGGTTAATTATAACTACTGAATAAGATAACGGAATGTTCTTGGTCAAGCTCCATAATCGAATGGAACTGTAATAGTCAATTATTTTCTTAAATTTTTTATGATAATCTATCTACTTTATAAGCTCAATATAAAAAATTCATCTATATGACATGTATGTATTGTTGGGATTGATAATCCAACAATTGATGTTTGATTCGAGAATTTGAATATTGATGTAGAGGCTTGTGTTGGCAATAGACGAATTCCAACTTTCCTTAACTTTTTTGTTAACAAATTAACTGTAAGACATATAATTTTTGCGTTGTTTATTTCATTATGAAAATCGGTGTAAATAATTTATATATTATCATAGGAGATTTTGAGCGCCCTTCACATACTATCAAGCGAGAAGAGGCTAATTTCCATACTACTTGATATAAGTTTAGATATCAAGCCCTGTAGGCGTGGAAACATTTAAAAGTTTAAAAAGGAAATTCATTATACTGTAAGTCCTTGAAATTTTATTGACTTTTTTTGTGTATTATTGTAGAATGGCTTTGCTGTTAGGGCCTCTTGGTTCTAGAAAGACAACTTTGCAATTAGTTTTAGCATGAAATCTGGGCTCGACACTAAAACTATAATAAAGAGTCACACAATGGACATGGGGCTGAATGAATTTTGAGCATAAAAAACTGCCGCTTGTTTTGGCCAACATGTTTTGCATATGGAAGAAATGACACTTAGAGAAACTTTGGCTTTTTCCTACTAGATGCCAAGGAGTAGGCATAAGTATGGTATGATTTTATATGTTTTGACATAATATTGTTCCATAATTTTCGATTGTTTTTGTACGGTTGTGAATTTTTTTAAATTAAACCATGTACATTTTTTGTGATTTTTGTAGCTATGTTGACTGAACTTTCAAGAAGGAAAAAAGGAAAATATTAAAGTTGATCTAGATATTGATTTGTATATGAAGGTAACAATGTTTATTATGTCAAATTCGTTAAAATATCATTATACTTACATTTGAAGTTACTGAATTAAAATATTGCAATAGGGACTACTTTTCTTTGATGTATATACTTTATAATTAATGATTATAGTAATGTCCTGATAGCTGTGCAGTTAAAGCGTAGATTCAATGCGGTGGAGGTGCAAAAGGTCATAGCGAGTATACGCGAGGTTATAGTGGGATGTACCAGATGACTCTAAAATATAAAACTCATACTTAATGATTTTATAAATAATAAATGATAATTACATGAAAAATTAACATTCAATTGAATTATAATTAATGCACAAATAATTTTAAATAAAAATATATGCGAATATACTGTAAATAAACGTAATATTATTATATAACATAATTAAATTTAGTAGAATATTATAGTGTATTCATTTCTAAAAAATATATTAAAATTAAATGAAATAAATTAATTTCATAATTTTTATAATGTATAAATGTCACTTTTAAATTCATTTCTTTTAAAGAAGATATAGCAGAAATAGCAAAATATAGCGGGAATAATGGGATATAGCAGAAATAGCAGAGCTTAAAGCGGAAAGGCTATATTTGGGGCTATATGGTAAAATCGTAGCGGTATAAATCCGCTACGGGATATAGCAGGGTTGTAGCGGGGTAATAGCGGAGCATTAATTACACAGCTTGACGGTCTATTAAATAATCAAGTGTTAGGCTTTGTTTAAAACATCAATAATTCTCTAGATTATCTTAGAGCGTCACTTTATATCATGGACTTTATGACACTACTATTAGGAAAATATTGTTAAGACCGGTTACGACTGTCCAATAAATTTTAGGGGTTCATCTCTGCCTACAATAACTTGGGTTTGAATATTCCAAAAATAGGCACAACTTATGTAGATAATATATATTGTAACGTCCCGCCATTTTGTACGCTTTAAATCGACGATAAACCACACACGTCAGACTTAAACCACACAGAAGGGTAGATTGTTATGGGGTGAATAAGAAAAAGTAGAGAAATAAAAAAAATAGAATCTTGCAATGGAACAATAAAATATAATAATCAAATAAACAGTTCATGAAGTTGTTTTAGAAAACATTGATTATATTTAATACATATCAGAGTACACATACCAGAGAATAATAATAAATGCAGCGGAACAATGTGATGCAGTGGAATAATATAATAAATAATAGTAATACAATCTTCGTCTTCGTCCTCCAGAAATATAGTCTTCGGATCCTGAAATGCTCAAACTGACCCGAGCGAATTGAAAAGACAAAACACTCGAGTCAAAACTAAAAGATCTTATGTAAGTTAAATCAACAGAAATAAATATGTGGGGAACGGCGTCAGAGATATTTACGGGATTTGACATCTCCTATCCAGTGTCTAACGTGAGTGCAGTAACTTAAGAGATGCTCGAGATTCACATCTCCTAACGATCTATTAAACTATTTACTATGTAGTAATATTTCTCTATTATAATAGTGTCTAATAGTAAAATAAACTTACTTTTAAATAGAATTAAAGGGTTACCCATATAGCCCTCAACACGTAATAGTGCCAATAGTCTATACAGTACCGTAATATCTCCTGATCGGGAGGCTACCAGAGGATACTCCATAGGTACGACACAAATCAAAATCATACAAGGCGCGCTAGGGTAGGTGACACGACACAACTAGACAATGCCAGGGTAGATATACCAATTAAGCATCCAGGCCGGTGGTAACACGTACCGCGCAGCTATCACCCACCTTGAGCCACACCACCAAATCAAAAATCAAAAGTAGCCACCGAATCAATCCAAAAGAGAATAATATCTAAGGGATGTGTCCGATAAAAGGTGCTACCTTCTTAGCCCGTCAATCGCTCCTATTTTAGCCATCTTATGCCAACTCACGGGAGTCGGGTCCACGTATATACCTCAATGGAATGTTGCCACCATCCTGCTTCATTCTGGAATCTCCACCGCGTACACGATTGTTAAAGTGGTTTTCCGAGTTGGTAGAGAGTATGACAACTTCCGATCCAGATCTCTTCAACAACCAAACGTTATTATAACACCACGGTCATTTCAAAATAATTATACTTCAAAACCGGGATATAATATTCATTTCAAGACCATATAAATATGATATCATTTTCGTTTTAAAAACCAAATCAATATGATATCATTTTAAAATCATAGTATTTCCAAGTTATAAAATTTCGAAACCAAAGATTTAAAACTATAACACTTCCAAAATGTAATACTTTGAAATTTATAACTTTGAAACATAACTTCCACCCCTTACATGGTCTACATATTAAAATATTTTATAAAATAAACTAGCTTCTTAAATTTCACAAATCAATTCCAAAACAATCCAAATTTCTAAATTTTAAAGTTAACCAAATCCCCAAATCATAAATTTCAATTCAATTCGGTTTTCAAATAGACCATTCCAAATTTTATCGATTTCAAAACAGAATTGATCCACAAAATAAACCATTTAAAATTCAATATATTTCAAAGCTTAAATATTCAATATTTCAAAACTAAATTTTATAATTCATATATGTATATATATACCAAATTTACTTTACTATTACTTAGTTTTAAAATATTTGCTTAATAAATCCAATATCCTTTAAATAAAACTTCAAATTTCAATAACTGAATATTCCTCAATTTATTTAGACTTGATATATTCACTTAAATCACCTTAAACCCGAATTAAGTTACAAAACCATATTCTTTTAAAATCTCAGTTTCAATGAGTTCCAAATGGATTCTTATTAAATATAACTCTTAATTAAATAAAATCTCAAATCAACTTCAAAACTATCTTCTCAACCTAGATTTATAAAAATCAATATAAACTCTATATTAAAATATAATTTAAGTAAATACTTATCTATATTATATTCTACTAAAATCAAACTTTATTGTTAAATTTATTTTATACTTTAAACAATTTTATTCATAGCTTGAACCAAGAATTTAACAATATATAAAATAACATTTTATATAATATCAAAAATCAATATTTATTAAATCGTTTATTTCTATCCAAAACCATAGAAATCATTTTAAAATGTTCATATATAGACCGACGGTGTCTCTATATAATTTTCTATCTTATGGTCAAATGATATGGATATTTATCATTTCAATCCGTAATTTAAAATAAAATTACGGTTATATATCATTTCAAACCGCAATCCCGAATGAAATAAAATGTATAACAACTTGCAGTTTATACCAATACGAAATACAACATCCATTCATCCAATATCAATCATCAACCATTCATCACAATCATCATCTAATTCAAACAATAACATCAATATAGAACATATAATAAATAACAAGTAATTACTGGCAGTTTATATTCAATAATAAATTAATTTAATTGGCAGTTTATATGCAATAATAGATTGAATAACAATTTAATTCAATAAATTCAATTTAAGTGGAATGATGATAAAAATATACCAAACAATAATTAAATTTCTAATCACATCAGAAATTAATTTAACACACATAAGAAATGTTAGAAGTTATGAGTGGGTTAAAACACTTACCTTTTGAATTTAAACCCAAAAATTGAACAGTCTCCGAATCCATCCAAACCAGGGTCAAAATGTCCGGAATTCTAATACGAACCTAGGAGAGAAAACCGCGCATGAATTGGACCTCGTATGCAAAAGTTATGCGATTCAGAACATTTGAATATCAAGATTTAAATAAAAATAAAAATAAAAGAAGCAACGTACATGTCACCATCCCCTCAGCAACACGCACAATATGCATGTTCTTCCTGACCATGATCGAGCACAAAACCCAACGCCCCTTCTCAAGTCAACATCATTGTTTACTGCCCCGTACGGCGCGCCTCAGTCGTCGAAAACTGCAGATGTCTCCTCACCCCCCTCCCCACGATCACAAACTCCGCCCTCCGATTCGCCACCTCCGCATCAAAAAGGCAGCGGCCACCGGAAAATTCGAACCCTAATTCGATTTTCCATGCAAATCTGACCACCTAACGGCCTAACAAACACCTCAGATCGACTCCCCTCGGTCCCCTCTACATAACTGCACCATCAATTTGGCGATCCATCTAAGTTGATCGTCGCGTGATGAACGGCCGAAAATAAACGAGCCACTTCTGGCTACACAGAAACCTAGATCGAAAAATGAATCATAGAATTGAGATGCGCTCTTCGAGAGCTTTCCAATGATATAAAATATGATATAGTTTGAAAAGTTTGATTTTTTTGCTTTGGATTTGATTTGGAATTGTATTTGGGAATTAGGGTTTGCGGCCATTGGAAAGAGAGCTAATAGAACTGAACGTATAGAAATGAGGAATAAGAATTGAATTAGGGTTTATAACAGGGTATATATAGGCAAGCTGAAATTAGAATGGACCGGATCGATTTGATATACGCGTTGAACGATAAAATGGCCCGAAAAGCACGTTCTGACTTCGGAACGAAATTGGGTCAACCCCTATATAAAAATAGATGTTTTTAAATATTTTAAACACGATGGAACAGGTTTCAAGTCCAAATTTCATCGTATGAAGAAGTTATGCTAAAATTAATTTATTTCAAATTGATTTCAGTTGATTTCAATTTCATTGATTTCAAGGCATTTCGAGTCCGTATGATCAAACGACAAGTACGCGTTGAACGATAAAATGGCCCGAAAAGCACGTTCTGACTTCGGAACGAAATTGGGTCAACCCCTATATAAAAATAGATGTTTTTAAATATTTTAAACACGATGGAACAGGTTTCAAGTCCAAATTTCATCGTATGAAGAAGTTATGCTAAAATTAATTTATTTCAAATTGATTTCAGTTGATTTCAATTTCATTGATTTCAAGGCATTTCGAGTCCGTATGATCAAACGACAAGTTTGATCGCTACGAAACTTGAAATCCTATAATAATTCACCGTTACAGATCCGATCAATCTGGTTTCGTCGAAATCCGAGTCAGTGCCCAAAATGGCTATTTTCCAGTCAATTAAATAAATTAATATTAATTAATTAAATCACCTTCCAATCTAAATTCTATAATTCATAAATTTTATCACCTTGTATTACTTTAGAAATTTGAAATCCTTATAACAAACTTCCATAACAATTTGAAGTTAATCAATTTACCAATTATAGTATTAAATTCCAATTCCAAAATATTCATAAATCATTGATTGAAATTTCAATGAAATCTATTTATTTGATTTCTAGATTTCGTTATTGAATAAATTATCATTTTATGGGAAAAATTATTATTGGCTTACCTTTATCACATTAATAATTCTCATTTCATCTTAGTTTTCAATAATTATAGAAATTAATGTCATTTACTTACCAATAAATTCATTTATTATTGATTACATCCCAATAGATTAAAAATTGATTTCAATATCAATTTGGTTAAATTGCCTTCTTTATACTAGGTCCACTATTACTCTATCATCCAATTACATTAGTTTTAAATCCTATTATACTAATATACGCCTATTTACATCTTACATTTGTATAAATATTACCTTAATATATTCAAATCCTTAACTCCTTTGTATTAACTATCCTATTTCCATTTATTATATATTTTTGCCAAATATATACATAAATTACAATTAATATTCTCGATAAATCTATTTACTTGGTCTCATGCTTTCTATTACACTAATTACTACCATATAAATAAATTTACGCTCATCCTTTGCGTTATTATATTAATTATCATTAAAGTAATATTTAATTACATTTATTTGTAATTGGTAAATTAACTGGTAACAACAACCATTTTTCACCAATACATTCTTTATAATACTTGTATGGTTATTCTCCCCAAACAATTACCATCTATCACATTATTTCACACATTAATACGATAACTGCATTTGCTTTTATTATATTCCATTTATAACTAAGTCATAACATTTAAATTATTTTATTAAATTGGAATGTTCATTCAAGTTCATTAATTATTAACTTGCATTAACATATTTCCTTAATTTACATTCAATTACTGTTAACAATGTGTATATTCATTAATTAATTCAATACTTACTTTTATTTTCTCATATTCAATTTATATCCAAGTATAACAATTTCACTACTTCATTTATTATAATTTTATTCAAATCACTAATAACTAGTTACATGACATTGATTTTATTCAATTACAATTTACTATTATTAATTAATTAATTCATTCATTATTTACCTTTGTTTTCTTATATTCAATTCTTAGCCTAGTATAACAATTTACGTTACTTCAATTAATCATAATTTCATTTCAATTATTAATACTTAGATTTAATTTCCATGGTTGCATTTCATTTTTAACATTTGCTTCATTATAAATTACAAAGTTTTATTTCTTTCTAAATTTTATTATAAAAATCTTGTTATTTAACAAATTTAAATTGTCGAAAATTACGGGTCGTTACATATATAATATATCAGAACTTAGATTTCATAATTAAAATGCATAACTCCGTCTTTACTTCGCATTGGTTGCTCACTAAGATATTGATGATCAATCATGTATACACAGTGTACCCGTGTTGCAGTTTTATAAGCTGGATTTCTTCTACTCAATAAATTATCCTATGCAAGATACTGTGATCCAAATTAGGATATAATGCTAAAATAGGCATGCGTATTGTTTATACATGTATTTTAACAAATAACAGTACCTGTTGAAGACTTTACGTAATAGGTTATTAGGACATAAATAATAATTCAAATAAATCAAAATCCTTTATGAATATTACCTTTTATTAATTCATAGGCTATACTTATCAAGGTTTGAGACTTCATTTCGGTCTCGGTTTCGTTCAATAGAAATTTTCTTATTTTCGGACGATTTCGAAAATATTGGATGTTTCGATTTCGGTTACGGTTTTCAATGTTTTGTTAATGAAATTTTAATAATGGTCGATGTAAATAATAACATAGAGTACCCTACCTAATGTATATACACCAAATTAAACAAATTCACTAAATTAAAAAAAAAAATTAAATTACAATTAGTATTTTACTAATATTCTAAACTAAATTAAATGGATAAAATAGCCCAACCGAACTTGTCTAATTACATTCAGCCCAATGAAATAAAATTAATTCATTTCAAAACCCAAGTCCACCCTATATTTCAATCAGGCCATTTTTTCTTCAACCCTCATTTACAAAACCGTGTTGACTCGAAAACAAAAAAGAAAAAAAAAGGTGAACAAAAAAGAACGAAAGGCGGAAAGCAAAATAAAATAAAAATTCAAAATTCACCCGCGATTGCGAACTTATATTCGATTTTCCTCCTGCAATGTCAAAGCACCTCTACGACCTCAAGGTTTGCTCAATTTTGGGCAAACAGCAACGGTTTCTTTGTTTTCTTTTTCCACTATTGATTCGAGAGTGAATTTTTTTCTTTTTGATTGTCGCTCTCGCATTCTTCTTCTGATTTAACAATTCCACTTCAATCAATGGTTTTTATACATGTCCGTACCTTTTTGACGAGACTTCCATTTCAATCAATTGATTTTATACAAGTCTCTACTTTTTGACAAAATAATCGATGTCTTACTATGTAGCAACATAAAGGAAAATATGAGTATTTAAATTTTAACTCGACGTTATCTTCTAACTGCAAATGTATAACCTACCCATTGACACTATTTGACCACTTTATGGTTTGCAGTTCGCACCCAATATAGCGCAAAACGCTACATTACCACAATTGGAAAGAAACTTTAGTAGAAACTTAAGGAAAAAATAGGGTATGTTGTTGATGATTTACCTTGGGTTTAAGTATTGTTTCCACATCCTTCACTTTAAAATTATTTTTTTACGCAACCATGCGTTTCACAAGTATATCACTCAATTGTAATATTATGTATTGTAGTTTGCTACATACGCATGTCATAGAAGGAATCAATATGAGCATATTGACCCTAATGTGTTCCACTAATAACATATTTGTAGCACATATACGAAGAAGTAATTTCTACGTGTAGGATAACATTAAAGTTTCCAGGTCAAAATATAAAAAGTTACATGGTAGTAAAATAAAAATCAAAATAAGTAGATGTCAATCGCTTTTCAAAAGATGATTGTACTACATTATAAAGTAAATAAAATATCTGCATGCAATGCTAGTACATTGAGCTATAGCCTTTATATGCATACCACATAAATATACAATTATGCATTACAAAATTGATCCCCTTCAATATTTGGTTACTACCTATACATATGATCAACTCTTCTAATGTAGACACTAATTAAGTTTTAGAAATAATAATATAATATACTTCCAATTTATTCGGTTATTCAATTTAAAATAATGCTAACATGGATTGAAAGAGTGTGAATAATTCTTTTTGGTTCCATAAGTACTTATTTTATTAGGTAACTTTCTTTATATGAATAAAACTGTGCATGGCCAGTGATTGGTCCAAAGATTTTAAAATTTAAGATATTCATGTTAGATCATCAAAGCTTTCTATGCGTATTTGTAGTTATTCTAGCATCAATCCTTTCAAATATGATTTAAGATAAGTAATGAATGAGTCATTTTACTATGATGTTTTAGAAATTGGACTCATAACAATATAGTTCCCTCAGTAATATGATGATTTTTTATATCAAAAAACAGTTTATCTCTTTTTCCCTTAGGTCTATATGGATAACAATTGTAATATATTCAATTCTTGAGTCAAGCAACAATGATTTGTGTCAGCTATATACCAAAACATTAGTATTATAACATAGATTTCAAATACATGAGCATTTTTTCACAATTGATAGCAGCAGTTGCTGACCTTGGATTGACATTGTTTTTACGTTTTGCACTAAACAGCACTGCAAGATTTTATGGTAATTACCTATGCTTTCAAGATCTTAGAAGAACTGTGAATTTACCTATCTATATATGTTTGCTGCATTAAACAATTTTTCACCCAAACTTAATTTTTTATTATATTTTTCTCCACGATGTTGACACTCATACCTGCGTGAAATTAAAGTGCAGCTCCCATATTTTCAGGACCTGCTCCGCTTACTTTTACATATTATATCACAGCCATAAAAAATCAACCAAAAATACACCTTTCATGGATTGTCTCTATAATAGGTATGGTTTTCTTCAACCATTTCTTTACACATTGCCATTTTTGATAAATACCTATGGAATAACTTATTTGCTACCATCTTTTTATCTTCCTTTTAAGTATTTAGCAATGGACTTTGAACATGCACCGCTTAATTTACTTACCATTGACACCGGAGGAGCACTGAGTGCGCATAGGCAGGATGTGGGCCTCGGCTTACTTCAGAAGCAATGTTGGTTTTGGGTTCGATTTGAAATTCTTGGATAGCGAGGTATGATTGTTCACTATGTACGTTTTATTCTCTAACTAACATCGCTTGTTTGGTATCTTTATTCGCATGTTTGGATGGGTAGTTTGCTGACGTTAGAATGTCCGTAACTTTTCCCTCTCCTTCTTTAAGCTGCTACTAGGTAACAAAGAACTTTTGAATTTTTTTATTAAACTCATCCTTGAATTCCCGTTACAAAACTCACACACTGTCTAGTAACCATGACAAACGCAATTCATGTGAACAGTAATCTATGTAGTAAGCTAGTTAATTTTTTGGCATATTGATTTTTGTACCAAACTAATATTAGTGCAACTTATTTACTTCATTTTCGATACAAATACAAGTCAACCTGTAGATCATTGTTTTATGAAATATTAGTGAGGTATACAGATTATACACATAAGACAAGAAACTGAAAAATTTGGTTGTTGACATAAGACTGCCTCTTGGATTTGCAATTTATTACAAGCTTCCTTGAAATATAGTTGGCTGCGAAATTTTGATATTTATTACTATGGGAATTTTGATATTTATTATTTGGGTTGATGAGTTGTGTTCACCGCATTATTTCATTCGCACATGTTTCAAATATATCCGAAGAACTAATATAGCATATATTCACCATAGGGGTAATTGCTTGCTTCATCTCAATGATTATTTAACTGTGAACTCTATTTCATCAAAAAAAAATTTGTTACAAACATAGTAGATGCCACAAAACACTAGAACCATTTTTAACAACTTTGATGGGTGCATTTCCTTCATCACTTATTATGTATTTTCTTGGTTTGTGTATGTGTAAAATGATTTTGTCGTAACCTTAGCCTTTACACCCCATCTGCACTACTTCGGTTTTTAAACATGTGACCAATTGAATTTTTTGTTGATCTTTCTAAATATTTTCTTAGCAATAAACGCACAGCTTATTACTCGGGTGTAAACTGAACATATCTTCCTCTCATAGAAATCAGCCTCTGACTGGACATGTATTTTTTTCGCCTTATTATATCTTCCTTAATGCTCTTTCACAACCTTGGCTGAAAATTAACTGTGCATGCTTACCCCGTAGCTTTTAAAACATTGCCAACAAGAAACAGTGCTTTTAAATGCTCAGTTCATCTCCACAAAGTATTGCATGAATTTTAAACTAATTTATTATATATGCAGTTTGCAATAGATTTTCAATTTTTTCCCGAACAATGAACAAGACTGACAACAGTGCTGAAACGTCAATCTCAAGTTGAACATATGGCACACTGTTCTACTTATATGTTGTGTTGTACTTTAGACATCACTGCTAATAGTTTGTTCGATACGTGCAATATTTCGTCTTGCTGACACTCGACTACTGTGTAACTGCAAACTATTATGCTGAAAGTTTACCAGTTTTCTACGAGCAACGTATTATATTTGAATAAAAAAATATGATTAGATTCATCTTATCAATAGCAAGTTTGCCACATATTTTTTTATAAAGAAAAGAGAAATACAGTAAAGATGGCTAGTTTTTTCCTTGATCAAAGTTCGTTCCTACACATCCACTTACTGTATGTGCAGGTGTCCAATTAACATTATTAATGCACATACTGCCCAACTAATGCCAACTTCAATGTCTAACCTATTTTTTAATTCCAAATTGTAGTATTTATTTTACAACTTTTTCTAACAAATACTTCATCTACTAATCAATTCCAGCTACAATTTTCCAATTAAAAAACACCAACTAATTTTCATTTGCATGTTGCTATTAGGGATGAAATGATATAGCTGTACATTTCAAATACAAAAAAAAATTATTGTATGGTTAATTGATTGTTTGATAAGAATCTGTGTGCAATGCACTAGTTTTTCCCTGATAAACTAGAGAAAAACAAGCCACTGATTATGCGTAATGATGTTGACCAAAATGTATCATCTATGTATTTTTTTTTTTGAGTCAGGATAGTTTACCATTTTTATTACAGGTAAAGGTATCAACGCAAGAATGAAACTTCTATGCACGCCAAAATATTAATGGAACAGAGCATGTGTCGTGACAAGTCTCCTCTATGAGTGTTTGAATTTGGGTTTGAACTTGATTATTGTTAACATTTTGGTTGCTGCTAGAGTTAAATTTCATTCATTATATTTTGGTTGTTTGACTGCACATGTTGTTGTTTCGAAACCCACGCTGTGTGTGGGTTGCAATACTTTTCCAGATGTCCAAAGCAACCACACATACCACATTTCGTTAGCTGCCACTCATAGAAACTTGTTGCCATTCATTATATTTTTGTTAGTAATGCTGAAATTAGCACTATAATTAACGCTTGTACTAGGATTATAAGGCCACCTTTCTCTGTGGGAATAACTACAACTTGGAATATTCATGTGAATGTTTTGGGCTCCTACATTAGTAAAATGTTGCCTCCTATGGTCTCTTCTATGCAAGTCTGGGTTGAAACCATCATTGGAAGAAAAAGAAGCACTTTGGTCCGATGAAAGTTCAAGGGGACATGGGTTTTTGGATTTGGTGGAGGATGAACTTGCTTAAAGGAAACCATAGCCGCCATTTTTAGTAATTTTACAAAATAAAATATCAAATACATTTTTTAATTATGTACTTAGGTGGTAGTGCATAGATGTACTACAAGTCTTAGGTAGTGCATAACATACTACAAGTCAACATACGTTTAAAGGTTCAACTCATACTAAGCAGGATTCGAACATGTAACCTTACAAACCAAAGTAGGATTCAAACACGTGACATCTAGTCTTTAAATCTAGTGTTTTTCTATCGGGATACAGAAGCTTGTGTATATTTTAGTCTATTATTTAATTTATTTTTGGTTAATTATTATAATTAAATATATATTAACCTACTAGCCATTACAACATACATAACTTTCTTGATTTTCAAATTTTTCCTAATACTTTTCTATAATGAAAACTAGCCATTTTTATCTAATCGTTTTTTTCATCCTTTATCGAACATGCAACTATGGTATGTTCATATCCAATACTGTTGAATATGCGGGTATATGATTTTTTTTGATGATAATACACACACACACACACACACATATATATATATATTTAAATGTATTTGTTAATGTACTATTATATTTTTCACAGATTAAATAAATATTTGCTGAATAAAATAAATAACACAGAATTTGAATTCAAATGGATATTTTATTCAAACAAATATTTATTACAATTTTGAATAGTACAGATTCAAGCTCTCACTATATATATACAAATTTCAATTACATTACAATTTCAATCACATCACATTTCAATTTACATAATTGTTCTCATTACATGTCGCTCATTCACTTGTATTTAATCTTCAACTTGAATCCACCATTTGAGCAATTTCCAAAAATATACACTGGCGTATTAAAATTGAAAATAAAATACTTTTGCAGTATAAAATAAAATGTATTTTGAAAATATTATTTGCCTCGGTTATTTGGGTTGTTGGTCAACATTTAAATTTGAATTCATCATACACGAACAGCTTGTGACATGCACAGTGTATCACTGTACATGCGATAAGGCCGTGCACACCTATATATACACTTGATAAAATTACAGAGACATGTGAGCATAGGTCAAATCCAAATGAAAAGTCGGGTTCAACTCGAGCATAATAAAAATAATGTCACAATATCAGCACAAGGTCAAATCCGAGCTTTAAGCTGGATTCAACATAGGTTCAATTCAAAATGCAAATAATTCTCGAGTGAAACAAAGGCCACGCAAGCTACATACAGTCTCAAGTGAAAGGCTGGACAGTCCAACCAAAATAAGGTACAAATATGGATACAACCATATACAAGTTCAATGCACCGGGATCGAAGGGGC
Organism: Allium cepa; assembly: GCA_030765085.1. Taxonomy (NCBI): domain Eukaryota; kingdom Viridiplantae; phylum Streptophyta; class Magnoliopsida; order Asparagales; family Amaryllidaceae; genus Allium; species Allium cepa. The sequence goes on from CM060937.1 coordinate 593,885,384, forward strand.
GGCAGCCTTAGCAAGTGAATGGCCAAGAAAAATAAAAGTAAAGCAACGACAATGCAATTGCATACAAGCTACATGATCACTGACCGCATATAAAGAGACTACATGAAGTCAATGCACATACATACATACATATGCATATGTATATACACATGTATACACGCATGTAGTGACTGCACAGTCAAGTGAAAGCCCTAGTGCATAACCATGAAAACGCAGACTCAAATATCAAAATGTAACAAGTACAGGGTACGGCGATGCAATGTACATATACTCCAAGCCTGCAAATACAAGTCGACGAAGCAACGCATGAACCAAACAATATGCACACATGTTATATAAGCAAAGTCGACATACACATAAAAGGTACAGTCGAGACAAACAAACCACAGTACTGTAACCAGATGAACCAGACAAGGCACAAGACTCAAATGTATAGCCTCAAATATATATGCAGTGAACAGCGGACAAGAGCTCGACAAAACAACTTAACCAAACTCAATGTATACCAAATCATATTTCAAATTATGAACAACAAGTAACATATATATGCTACAGAGAACCAAGCTACAGATTGAAGCACACGGTAGTGAAATTGCAGAGTACATATACTTAAGGCCGAGACAAAATCAAGCAGGGAATTTCAATAATAATAAAGTCAAATTCTCACAAAATCAAATAATATGATGACAGACTACAATGAGCAGCCATAAGAAAATGACCAAAGTCAGTAGATGTCAACAACCATGTCAAAGCTAAAATCGAACAAGTATACATGTAGGCAGTGACAACATCAGAGAGTATATGCAGAGTATAACAAAGTCAAGGCTGTAAGTAAATCAAGGTACAAGCCGAAGTTAACATAAATTCAAATTGAATAGTGACAGTGCCAAAGTCGAACCAGCAAAATCGAAACCATGGTGAGCAAGGCAATTCGAAGCCGTGAGTTTCAAGTAAAATCAAAAATATACGAAGTGACAAAGTCAAAAATCATCACCAGCATCAAAAAAAGATCGAATGGCCGAGTTAAACTAGATGAAAAATTCAAACGAACGAGAATATAGGAATTAGAATCTTATTTAACCCAAATCATCACCGGCCATAAAATCATTCGAGTTCAAGCAACAAAGAAAAATAATAATTCAACTCGAATCAAAGTCGAGCATAAGCATATCGGAAAAGAAAAAATCACATACCATTTTTAAACAATCAAGCTCGACAATTTTGAAGAAGCCGAAAGCAAATCAAGAGACGGTCGTTCGACAGAGCTAGCAATGTACAATCATATATTTGATCGATCAACATAAGTCGGTGGCTTCAAAGATTTCTTAAATACCTAATTTCGAGTAGAGAAAAAAAGGAACAAGCAAAGAAACAAGGCCGACATTTTTACAGAGCAAAATATAGCAACGAAATAAAAGAGATAACGGGGCCGTATTCTTTTACTGATAATTTATTTTGGGTCGACTTATATTAATTAGGCTTTAGTATAAAATTAGGGCTTTGATGTGACGCCCCACCTCTATACCCACGCTAGCCAAGAACACTACGGTGTAGTGCTGTCAACTAGCGCGGAGAATAAGGCTGTTGAGGAGCGGCCATCAATAGTTAGGCCTTACACTAGTATTGGTTATCTCGATAGGAGTGGTATATATATATAAATATTCTTTCATTTTTCATCTCTGATTTATTTTCTCCTATCGACAAACCCCAATTCCAGTATAAAACGAACTACGATGATTCGTAATAGTTTAGAACAGTAAATATAAAATATTACACAGATAATATAATACGGAACACAAATAAAACAGAAAGTCTCATATATACGATAACTGATGTTAGTTACAATACATTTGATACAATACATATGACACGGTACATATGATACAACTACCACAGTCGACTTAGGAAGTTACATATGCAAGTATATTAACGTATATAATATACATGAATACATATCTTCCTATACAATTATACAGACTACTAGAAATGACGACGACTACTCCAAAAGATATGAAAGAACTTCATAGCTCTAGCAGCAACCCAAAGCAGAATATCTACAACCTGAAATACTCGGTCTGACCCGAGTATTAAATTCAAAAGAAAATAATACTCGGGTCAGTCTAATTCAAACTCAGTTATTAGTGCATAGAAGCAACAATAATTAAATAATGAATAGACGACAGTAATTAAACCAAATCAGAATGCAATTCAGAATATTGAATTGAAATAAACAAAACAGTTCAAACTATTGAAATATCAATTAAAATATCAATTCAAGTAGGGCTGCAGTACACGCACGCATGCACTGCCTCGCCACTACGGAATATGGAATACGCAAAAAGATCCATAAGTCAAAACAAATAGAATATCATACACGCCATATCGTGTGGCTGCAGTTCACGCTTGCATGCACTGCCTTGCCACTATAGTGATGTCGTACCCAAAAACTCAATGCCGTGTGGCTGCACTTCACGCATGCGTGCACTGCCTTACCACTACAGTGATGATGTACCCAAAAGATCAACGAACCAAAATCAATGAAGGTTCAAATATCAATTCAAAATATCGATACTGTGTGGCTGCAGTGCACGCACGCGTATACTGCCTCGCCACAACGGCATATACAGAAATAGCAACAAGGAACAAAGGCCAATGCACAAGAATTCACAGTCCAAACAAATGCCATAAGCAAGTGACAGTAGTGAAAAAGCTCCAACAAAGTGAATATGTAGTATGTACACAAGAGAATGTACATAACAATCTGCACATGGACAAAATGAACCAGAGGTGCAGCGAGGAAGGCTCTGCCTCACGAAAGCAACAGCAGGTAAACAATTTCGAACACAGCAAGACCATGCCAAAATGGTCAAGAGAAGTGACTATAGTGGTATAGTGGACTACATTTAAACCAGAAGTGTATGAGTCAATGCAATGCTACAGATTGTAAAATGACCAAGTATCTGCATATTAAATATGCAATACAAAAGTTGAAATGAAACAACAAAAATATGCTTAAGTGTCTGCATATACAAACATGTGCAAATACAACACATAAATGTGGCAGTGAAACAATAAAATATGCTCAAGTGTCTGCATATATATATGCAATAACCAAAATGGCAATCTAGTACTCACATACGAAATCTAAGAATCACAAGCACGTGTTCGAGCCTTCACAGCAGGTATAAAGTTCAAATGCAAGAAGTCATATTTAAAAGATGATGTGCAGGCAACATGAAAATGAATCAAGCCCAGACCACACAACTCAAAGTCGTGCTACATGGAGATCAGACTTCAAGTCAACATGGCTGCATATGAATAATTCATCTGACTTAATGCAAGAACATTGAAACTAGGTAACATAGGTGTAAAGGCAATGCTCATGAATAATACAAGTGAATGACAACACTGCAACGGAAAAAAAGTGCAGCATCAGGACGAGCATAATGCAAATACAATGAGACAACACATAACTCGAACAATGGTCAACAATATATGCATACACACATACGAATGTATGCATGCATATATATACAGATAAGTCAACCAAACAAGTTCGAACTACATCAACTTCGAACGAAATCGAACAAGTCACGTATGCTACAGGGGTGAACGAAATCCAACAATGCAGTGAGCATACAGCAGGTCGAAAATGCTCAGGGGTGAACACAAAAATGACCAGAGTTAAAGCAAACAAGTCGAAGCCGAGTTCAAAATCAGGAAACAACGGTTTCAAGTCAAGGCAGTGCCAAATCCAATTTAATTTCGCATGTTCAAGTTTTCAAACCAATTCCAAAAACACTGCAGTGTGATATCAAATGCAATGCAGCATGATACAAGGAACAATGTCACCGAGATAAACCAAAATATAACATGTATGCAACCGTGTCTCGAAGCAGTAATCAACAATTCAAAGTCAAGTATGATACAGAATGACCATGATAAAGTTATGGAATAACAAATCATAGTCAAGCCGATGCCAACAAAAAAAAAATGCAGTTCAAATCAACTGCGATGAACCAGTTAAATAGGCCTCACATGTTTCAAATCAGAAATCAAAACCCAAACCACCCGCGTAATCATGAAATCACAAATATTGGCACAACAGAGAACTGGCGAGCAAAAGAGCAAGGGTATGCAACCTGATCATCGAAGTGCATACAAGACGAAGCCAAGGCCAATCAGTAATGGCAACAACTCCATCAAGTCGAGTCAAGACCAAATATCAACTCAATTCATAACTAAAGGCAGATAATCCAAAACTAGAAAGTGTTCACCATCGCGAACCATGAAATCAAGTGAACCAGTAAATGATACAGCAACCACATAAGTGAGCAGATAAGTAATTGAAATCAACAATGACAGAAATTAAACTGTTAAACATCATCAACAATCAAAAAATTCGAATGACATAAGCACAGAAGAAATTCACAAAACAACATCGAACGAAAACAAATGGCCAAGATGAAACAATATCAAATCAACATCGAATTGCCGAAACACTATATTAAGAATGAATTAGATGTGAGTAAATTTGATTACTCACCGTTGGCACGAAAGTGAAGACGAAGCTGTAGCGATGAGGAAGACGAACGAAGTTAAGCCGATTGCCGAAGCCCTCATTTTTGAACGAAGAGGATGGAGGACGAAGCCGCCATTTTTGTACCTCTCGACCGACGTTGTTCGTGAATTAGGTTTCAAATGAACGAAAAAATAAAATAGAAAAAAAGGGAACGGGTTTTTACCCTTTGTAAATTTTCACGGCCCAATTAAAAAAACGTGGACCACTATTAAATTTTTGTTAAAGCCCATCAATCTTACTAAAAATTGGTAAAAGAATTTTGATTCAAATTTAAAACTTCAAATGGTAATTTGCAACAACATTAATCATCTAAATGTCGATTATTAATTGATGCAAATACCGGGTTGTTACAGACTCCCCTCCTTAAAGAAATTGTGTCCTCGCAATCATAAGGAATAAATGGACAAAAGGTAACAAGCATAAAAGCATATGATCACAAATTGACGAAATTTGAAAAAAGGAAGTTCGCCATATAGAGCATGAGTGAGAGAGAGCCTGAACGTGTTTGCTCGATGATTCTCAGGATTCCTAAGTGCAATCCTTAGGATTTGAGAACCATTGAAATTCCGCAAGAAAAACATCGTTATTTCGAAGGTGCTACACCCCCGAAGCAATGATGTAAATAGAAAGTTGCTCAAGAATAAAATTCGGAAATCCCTAAGGCATTTCCGTAATTGGAAGACGTGGAAAACGTCATGAATGGCAGAAAATTAAGCCGGTACCCCGGCGTAGTACTATATAAACACCAAAGAAATCTTTTAATTTCATAAAAGAAATTCACAAATTCTCAACAAAATTTAATTATCAAATAGATAGTCAGAATACAGAAATCACGAAACAGCAATATCTAATTATCGATACGATAATTAGGAGACAGCAAATCTAATTATCAACAAAGATAATTAGAAAAAAATATCGCAAATATCTAACTATCAAAAACGATAATCAGGAATTACCACAACGGTAATCAAATTTCAAATCAGCAAATATTCAATTATCAAAACGATACTCAAATCTTAAATCACAAATATTTAATTATCACAAACGATAATTAAATCTCAAATATCTAATTATCACAAGCTATAATCAGAAACAATAAATATTTGATTATCAAAAAGGATAATCAGAAATCACAAATCAACGAATATTTAATTATCAAAATTGATAATTAAATCTTAAATCACAAATATTTAATTATCACAAACGATAATTAAATCACAAATATCTAATTATCACAAACGATAATTAGAAACAACAAATATCTGATTCTCAAAAAGATAATCAGAAATCACAAATTTTTCAATTAACGAGTCCGGAATTAATCGAAATAGCAAACGCACATGACCCATAACCTCGAGTTTTACTAAATCGTTTAATTCATTTCATCGTTTTTTTGAAAGTGCATAATTGTGTATTATTTTTTTTTAATAACATTTCACATTCTCAAACGGACAAGTCCGGAATTAATCACATCAGTAAAAGAAAGAGGTCATAGTCCTCGATTTTTCTGAAACATTTAAATCGCTTCCTCATTTTTTTGAAAGCGTAAACTGTAAAAATTTTGAAAGCAATTTTTATTTTTATTTGGAAACAATTTTGAAAAATAACAAATTTTTAAAACACGTGATTAAAATAGCAACGTCAGTAGCAACTTCGACAAGGAAATTTCACTTCTCGAAATACCGTAGAAACGGACAACAAAATCAGCATTGCGGGATAACCGCTTGAAAATTCATTTTAAAATTGACGGTTACTGAAGTTAATACGTCAAAATCTCATCAAAACGACTGGCATCAAAAGATAATACCAATGAATTTTAATTCATCAAAATGTCACAATAATCTTCTCAAAGATAGAAAAGGGATATCATACCCTAAACTTGCATTCATAACAAGTCAATGACACACGAATTCACCAGTGCACAAAAATTGATAAAACTTATCAATAGAAATCACGAAAATTGGTGAAGCACAAATTCTAGAAATCATCACAAGAAATCCAGAAACACAAATTCTAGAAATCTACACAAGAAATCCAGATATCACAAAATGAGAGTACGGAAACTCAAATGGAAGTACGGAAACTCAAATGGGAGTATGAAAACTCAAATGGGAGTACGGAAACTCAAATGGGAGTAAATGGGAGTATGGAAACTCAAATGGGAGTATGAAAACTCACCTACACGTGAGCATGAAAAATCACCAACACGTGTAACGCAAAGCGAGAACGGGAGCATGGAAACTCACCTACACGTGAGCATGAAAACTCATCAACACGTGCAACACAAAGCGAGAACAGGAGCATGGAAACTCACCTACACGTGAGCATGAAAACTCATCAACACGTGCAACACAAAGCGAGAACGGGAGCATGGAAACTCACCTACACGTGAGCATGAAAAATCGCCAACACGTATAACGCAAATCGAGAACGGGAGCATGGAAACTCACCTACACGTGAGCATGAAAACTCATCAACACGTGCAACACAAATCGAGACGCTATCTCTTGGTGGCTAACCAAAAAGCAAAAAGGTATGTGTGAATGGAATCACACAAGTGGTGTCTAGCCTAACCAGAAAGCAAAAAGATATGTGTGAATGGAATCACACAAATGGTGTCTAGGCTAACCAAAAAGCATAAATGTATGTGTGAATGGAATCACACAAATGGTGTCTAGCCTAACCAGAAAACAAACAAAGAGACATCGCACTATTGCTAGTCTAAATTATAAAATGATCGTCATGATCAATGAGAAGTGTCAATTACACTAAGCTAGTAAATATAAAAGTTTAGCTTCATGTCCCATAATCACTAGCTTAACTTATATATTTATGAACAAACTGTAGATCTTCACTAGAAAAATGTCACAAGTGGTTCAATCGAACAAGTCCAAAAATTAACCGACGAAGTAAACGCAAGCATTTCATACCACTTGTTTTGCTAAGCCGTTTAATTAGATTTCTCATACGAGTGAAATAAAGGTTTGTATATACTAATAGATTGGAAAACGGTTTAGGAAAAGAGTTTGATATTGAAAATAGAGTTGAAAACATTTGATAAAAGAGTTTTGATATTTACTACTAGTATTGAAACATTTATATTTTTAAAGTGACAAATCACAAAAATAATTGTAGGAACAATCAATCACAAGAATTCACATACAAAGATGTGAATAGAATCCAAAGAAATCGATACTGTATCCATCCAAAGGTATGTTCACAAAAATTCCGAAGAAAATTGTTATCAAAGTTGCTAATAAATGATGGCAACAAATCGGGAAATTAACAAGAATCGATTAAATTTGAAAACCAAATCAATTCACTAAAGTTCACATTCGAAGACGTGAATAAAATCCAAAGAATTCGATTCTAAATCCATCAAAGTAGGAATATCCAAAAATTCCAGAAATAGAAGTTAACAAAGTCAACAAAGGAGATAACAACTAATCGGAATAGAAGAATCGATTAACAAATGGGATAACGAAGCAAAATGAGCATAAATGCATAAATGACTTCAACAAAAATAAAAATCAAGTCAATGCCGAAGTCAACAATTAATGGCCATAATAGAGTACGAAACGATTCAACATCATCATCAAAGGACTCGACGGCAAACAAAGTCAGAGTCTTGGAAATCAAGAATTTAGCAATTTCTCAAAAACAAAGTGACCGAAGTCGAATGGAAATCAAGCCGAGGAAAACATAAAATATCAAGTTCGGAATCGCTGAGATTCGAACAAAATCAATCATCGGCTAAATCAAATCAAAACCGAAAACACAAGAATCAAAATCAAATGCATATGAATAAGCGTTAGGAATTCATACCTAACAATCAAAGACAATCATAAGCAAATATGAGAGATAAAACGTCAACAAATAGTTGTAACACATGTACTATCTAAGTTATGTTTTATATTTGTTCTAAACCCCAGGCTCTGATACCAAGCTGTGACGCCCTACCTCTATACCCACGCTAGCCAAGAACACTACGGTGTGGTACTGTCAACTAGCGCGGAGAATAAGGCTGTTGAGGAGCGGCCATCAATAGTTAGGCCTTACACTAGTATTGGTTATCTCGATAGGAGTGGTATATATATATAAATATTCTTTCATTTTTCATCTCTGATTTATTTTCTCCCATCGACAAACCCCAATTCCAGTATAAAATGAACTACGATGGTTCGTAATAGTTTAGAACAGTAAATATAAAATAATACACAGATAATATAATGCGAAACACAAATAAAACAGAAAGTCTCATGTATACAATAACTGATGTCAGTTACAATACATTTGATACAATACATATGACACGGTACATATGATACAACTACCACAGTCGACTCAGGAAGTTACATATACAAGTACATTAACGTATATAATATACATGAATACATATCTTCCTATACAATTATACAGACTACTAGAAATGACGACGACTACTCCAAAAGATATGAAAGAACTTCATAGCTCTAGCAGCAACCCAAAGCAGAATATCTACAACCTGAAATACTCGGTCTGACCCGAGTATTAAATTCAAAAGAAAATAATACTCGGGTCAGTCTAATTCAAACTTAGTTATTAGTGCATAGAAGCAACAATAATTAAATAATGAATAGACGACAGTAATTAAACCAAATCAGAATGCAATTCAGAATATTGAATTGAAATAAACAAAACAGTTCAAACTATTGAAATATCAATTAAAATATCAATTCAAGTAGGGCTGCAGTACACGCACGCGTGCACTGCCTCGCCACTACGGAATATGGAATACGCAAAAAGATCCATAAGTCAAAACAAATAGAATATCATACACGCCATACCGTGTGGCTGCAGTTCACGCTTGCGTGCACTGCCTTGCCACTATAGTGATGTCGTACCCAAAAACTCAATACTGTGTGGCTGCAGTTCACGCTTGCGTGCACTGCCTTGCCACTACAGTGATGATGTACCCAAAAGATCAACGAACCAAAATCAATGAAGGTTCAAATATCAATTCAAAATATCGATACTGTGTGGCTGCAGTGCACGCACGGGTACACTGCCTTGCCACAACGGCATATACAGAAATAGCAACAAGGCACAAAGGCCAATGCACAAGAATTCACAGTCCAAACAAATGCCATAAGCACGTGACAGTAGTGAAAAAGCTCCAACAAAGTGAATATGCAGTATGTACACAAGAGAATGTACATAACAATCTGCACATGGACGAAATGAACCAGAGGTGCAGCGAGGAAGGCTCTGCCTCACGAAAGCAACAACAGGTAAACAATTTCGAACACAGCAAGACCATGCCAAAATGGTCAAGAGAAGTGACTACAGTGGTATAGTGGACTACATTTAAACCAGAAGTGTATGAGTCAATGTAATGCTACAGATTGTAAAATGACCAAGTATCTGCATATTAAATATGCAATACAAAAGTTGAAATGAAACAACAAAAATATGCTTAAGTGTCTGCATATACAAACATGTGCAAATACAACACATAAATGTGGCAGTGAAACAATAAAATATGCTCAAGTGTCTGCATATATATATGCAATAACCAAAATGGCAATCCAGTACTCACATACGAAATCTAAAAATCACAAGCACGTGTTCGAGCCTTCACAGCAGGTATAAAGTTCAAATGCAAGAAGTCATATTTAAAAGATGATGTGCATGCAACATGAAAATGAATCAAGCCCAGACCACACAACTCAAAGTCGAGCTGCATGGAGATCAGACTTCAAGTCAACATGGCTGCATATGAATAATTCATCTGACTTAATGCAAGAACATTGAAACTAGGTAACATAGGTGTAAAGGCAATGCTCATGAATAATACAAGTGAATGACAACACTGCAACGGAAAAACAGTGCAGCATCAGGACGAGCATAATGCAAATACAATGAGACAACACATAACTCGAACAATGGTCAACAATATATGCATACACACATACGAATGTATGTGTGCATATATATACAGATAAGTCAACCAAACAAGTTCGAACTACATCAACTTCGAACGAAATCGAACAAGTCACGTATGCTACAGGGGTGAACGAAATCCAACAATGCAGTGAGCATACAGCAGGTCGAAAATGCTCAGGGGTGAATACAAAATTGACCAGAGTTGAAGTAAACAAGTCGAAGCCGAGTTCAAAATCAGGAAACAACGGTTTCAAGTCAAGGTAGTGCCAAATCCAATTTAATTTCGCATGTTCATGTTCAAGTTTTCAAACCAATTCCAAAAACACTGCAGTGTGATATCAAATGCAATGCAGCATGATAACAAGGAACAATGTCACCGAGATAAACCAAAATATAACATGTATGCAACCGTGTCTCGAAGCAGTAATCAACAATTCAAAGTCAAGTATGATACAGAATGACCATGATAAAGTTATGGAATAACAAATCATAGTCAAGCCGATGCCAACAAAAAAAATGCAGTTCAAATCAACTGCGATGAACCAGTTAAATAGGCCTTACATGTTTCAAATCAGAAATCAAAACCCAAATAACCCGCGTAATCATGAAATCACAAATATTGGCGCAACACAGATCTGGCGAGCAAAAGAGCAAGGGTATGCAACCTGATCATCGAAGTGCATACAAGACGAAGCCAAGGCCAATCAGTAATGGCAACAACTCCATCAAGTCGAGTCAAGACCAAATATCAACTCAATTCATAACTAAAGGCAGATAATCCAAAACCAGAAAGTGTTCACCATCGCGAACCATGAAATCAAGTGAACCAGTAAGTGATACAGCAACCACATCAGTGAGCAGATAAGTAATTGAAATCAACAATGACAGAAATTAAACTGTTAAACATCATCAACAATCAATAAATTCGAATGACATAAGCACAGAAGAAATTCACAAAACAACATCGATTACCATCATCGAACGAAAACAAATGGCCAAGATGAAACAATATCAAATCAACATCGAATCAACATTGAATTGCCGAAACACTATATTAAGAATGAATTAGATGTGAGTAAATTTGATTACTCACCGTTGGCACGAAAGTGAAGACGAAGCTGTAGCGATGAGGAAGACGAACGAAGTTAAGCCGAATGCCGAAGCCCTCATTTTTGAACGAAGAGGAAGGAGGACGAAGCCGCCATTTTTGTACCTCTCGACCGACGTTGTTCGTGAATTAGGTTTCGAATGAACGAAAAAATAAAATAGAAAAAAAGGGAACGGGTTTTTACCCTTTGTAAATTTTCACGGCCCAATTAAAAAAAAACGTGGACCACTATTAAATTTTTGTTAAAGCCTATCAATCTTACTAAAAATTTGTAAAAGAATTTTGATTCAAATTTAAAAACTTCAAATGGCAATTTGCAACAACATTAATCATCTAAATGTCGATTATTAATTGATGCAAATACCGGGTTGTTACATTTGATATTTAATTTTTTTATTGTATTTTCCTTTTAAACTCTTGTAAATTCTAGTCGGGTGACTAGGGGACGGGCAACGGTGGTGTAGTTCGAGAATTCACAACTCAGTGTCTGAGTTGTGGCAGGGTTTTGAGCGTAGAGTTAAGGCTAGTCGATAGCGGGTGTCACGAGTTTACGGGTGTAAGCTTCTGACTGCTTAATTTCTAGCAGAAACCTTGGGGGCAGCACGTATGCAAGGTTTTTCCGAAGCTGGGTAAATTCTGTGTCGTTATATTTCTGCATTTATTATTCTACTATTACCTGTGCTACTATAATTGCGATATATTTGTGTTGAAAATATTTATAAACTTCCGCAATAGTTTCTATAATTAGTAATATAGCCCTATTCACCCCTCCTCTAGGGTGAAATCGATCCTACAAGTGGTATCGGAGCCAGGTTTAGAAGTCATTTCTTTTGTTTTAAAAATTCGATTATTTCAAAACTCAATTTTTATTTTAAAATTTTGAATTTTTAAAAATGATTTCTTTCAATAATACTTTTACTGAGGGTGGGTTCAATATTATTCCTTCTGTTTTTGATGGAACGGGTTTTTTGAATTGGAAATTAAAAATGGAAATTTATTAAAAATCTGTTAATGATAAATGTTGGGATATTATTGAAAATGGGTGTGATATAACAAACAAGAAAATTATCTCAATGCTTTTGTTATGCATATATTATATTCTCATATTAATCAAGATAATTTTAACTTTAACTCTCATTGTGAAAATACACATGAAATCTAGAATATTTTTGATGCAATATATGGTGCAAAAGTCAACAGCAATGAGAAATCCACCTCAATCAACTCAGTTAAAGAAATGTGCTTAACAGGAGTGATAAAAGGTAGTTATGATGAGGATGATGATGATGGAGCAGCTGAGCTAGCATTACTAGTGAAGAGATTCAAAAAGTGGAACTGCAAATATAGAAATCCAGCTCTAAATTAGAAATTGAAAAGCAGAATAGCCAAAGCACTAGACAACCCAGAAGAACGGGAGATCATCTGTCACAAGTGTAACAAACCCGGACACATCAAGCCCAATTGTCCTTAGAATCGACATGGCCTAGAAAAGAAATAAAAAAGGATAAATTTTGCAGCTACGTGGAATAAAAGTGATAATGATTATAAAAGCATTAGCAGTAAGAGTGAGAAAGCAGATCTGTGCCTGCGAGGTGATATAATGGATAGCGAGATGATGAGCCCAGCGACGCATCAAAACTCACTCACTCAGAATTACTTATATATTTCCATGAAGTAAATGGCTGTTTTGAACGACTTAGGGGGAAGTATGCCAAACTTGAATCACAAAAGGATACTTTGATAGATTTAAATAAACAATTTGATCAATTAGTTAAAAACTATCAAAGTAGGATCCCTAAGTGTGATATGTGTCCATCACTCGAAGAAGAAAATAAAGAATCAGAATTTAAAATTAAATCCCTTGAAAATGACATTCTGATTTTGATAGAGAGTGAAAATACTAGGAGAGAGAATTCTATTAAAAAGTGCACTCAATTATTGAACGATAATGAATATCTCATAACACAAGTCCAACAATTGTCTACAACTTTAAGAAAATTTTTCAAAAGTGAAAAATCGTTGAATATGGTATTAGGGAAACAAACTGTCAATACAGATAGACAAGGACTTGGGTATAATCATTCTGAACGTGTTAAAATAAAAACTAATCAAGTCAAATTCAAGTGCACAATTTGTTGAAAATTTGGACACAATCACAATATTTGTTGGTATAGACCTAAACAAGTGAAAACCATACCAATTAGTGTTCCTAAAGGAACAAATATAAGATCCATTAAAGTCAAACAAATCTAGGTGCCAAAAGGAACATATATAAATAGTTATCGGTCTCCACAAAATTATTTTTAAAAATATTTTGCCACTATCAACCATGGACCTATAAAAAAAAATAGGCCACAAAAATCTTTTCTCATGTAGGTGTAGTGGCGGGCTAAGGAACTACAATAGTGTTACATGGATTCTAGCTGTTCCAAGAACACAACGGGCGAAAAAGCAAAGATTCCATAGCCAAGGTGACAGAATCACAATGGGCAACAACGAAAAATTATCATAAAGGTAAAACAGGTAATGGTATATTTTGAACGATATATTAAATGTGATAATCTACACCATAATCTGAATTAAATCAGCCAGTAATGTGATAATTAAATAAATGTTGATAATGATTCTGACTTTTTCAAAATTGTTGGCCAATTATATTCTTATGACCAAGAACACTATAAAAAATTCTATAGTTTTTGAACTACTTCATATAGGTTAATTTGGATAAATGATAGTGTTTTATTGGTTGACGATAATACATTTAGTTAATTTACGGCCGACTCTATATTCTCGGTTTTTTGTTTATTGGCATGGCTTCAATTAAAATTGAAAAGAATTTCTTCAAAAAGATCTTTAAGAATTTGTGGCAACTTCACGGTTTGGTCTATTACATTCAACTAATAATAATTTTGAGTGAAAAAAATTCAGATGCAGATTACACTGGTAATCTAGTTGATAGAAAAATTACTAGTGGAACGTGATTTATGTTGATACATTTAGTAACTGCATCGTTTTTCAAAGAAAATATCTGCATATTTTTCACTTCAAATAATTTTCAAACAGCAGACATTATTTTCTTATAAAACCCCTTCTAGAAAATCATTTTTGACCTTGGTTTTCAGATTAGTCATTTTTAGAAAAATTGATTTTATAATTATTTTTGGATTTGATCTTAAATGATTACATTGACTAATCTGACTCCCTACAATTTATCGAAAAGCTAAATAGTGACTGAAAAAGTGATGAGTGCTGATATTAATCATATATTATAACTTGAGATGGTATATTTAGTAAATTTCTTTAGAAATTTGAATAAGAGTTATAAAAACTTTTTGTTGGTAAAAATTCCATGACCATCTGTATTTCTACAATATTTCTATCGACCATCACGCATCAAAATTCAATATAGTTGGTCAATTTTGGTATTTTAAGCAGGAATCATTTGTTTTTCATTTTATTTATTTTTGCAATAAAAACATCCAAAGTATTCACTCCCATTTAAAAGTCCTCACGGTTATGCATGGGTGAATTACTTGGAATTTTTTTGTGTTGTTCATTTAAAAGTCCTCACGGTTATGCATATATGGAACACATATCGAAATTAATTTATTAAATAGACAAGTTGATTCTAATCACATCTAAAAGTTCTCACGGTTATGCATGGTTAGAAGATACTTTAATTCACTTTTTTTATAAAAAATATTGGGATTCTACTAATCTCATTTAAAAGTCCTAACGGTTATGCATGGTTAGTAGATATTCAAATTCCTGATATAAATATACCACAAATAGACACAACTATATGGTTTTATATAATGACACCATCCATATCATTCTAAAGCGGAATATGCTTCAAACAGAGTATTTATGATTTTTATTTGATTTTTTGTTGAAATTTATTATTTATATTTGATTGAGTGTTAATGTTGTATTAATGTCCATCACTTTATCTCTATCTTTCTAGCACTATTACTCTTTTGCTGATAACAAAATGGAGAGAGAGAAATCAAGATTTTGACAAAGGTCAAAAATTTTCTATTTGCATCGAGGCTCATTTGCATATTTTTTATTTACATGCATATATGAAGGGGGAGCTCTGTGTAAAGAGGGAGCATTCAAATAGGTGGAGCAAATTTGAATGATCAAATACATTTAATAAATTCAAAATATTAAATATATGTTTGTTATCATCAAAAGGGGGAGATTGTTGAATATGCGAGTATATGATTTTTGTTTCATGATAATAAACATATATATATATATATATATTCATTTTAATGTATTTGTTAATGTACAATCATATTTTTCACAGATTAAATAAATATTTGCTGAATAAAATAAATAACACAAAATTTGAATTCAAACGGATAATTTATTCAAACAAATATTTATTACAATTTTGAATAATACAGATTCAAGCTCTCACTATATATATATATACAAGTTTCAATTACAATACAATTTCAATCACATCACATTTCAATTTACATAATTGTCCTCACTACATATCGCTCATTCACTCGTATTTAATCTTCAACTTGAATCCAGCCTCTGAGTAATCTGCAAAAATATACATCGGCGTACTAAAATTGAAAATAAAATATTTTTACAGTATAAAATAAAATGTATTTTGAAAATATTATTTGCCTCAGTTATTTGGGTTGTTCGTCATCATTTAAATTTGAATTCATCATATACGAACAGCTTGTGACATGCGCAGTGTATCATTGTACGTGCCACAAGGCCGTGCACATCGATATGTACACTTGATAAAATTACAAGGACAGGTGAGCACAGGTCAAACCCAAATGGAAAGTCGGGTTCAACTCAAGTGCAATAAAATAATGTCACAATATCATCACAAGGTCAAACCCAAGCTTTAAGCTGGATTCAACACAAGTGCAATTCAAAATACAAATAATTCTCGAGTGAAACAAAGGCCACGCAAGCTACGTACAGTCTCAAGTGAAAGGTTGGATAGTCCAACCAAAATAAGGTACAAATATGGATACAACCACCTACAAGTTCAATGCACCGGGTCTCGAAGGAGCAGCAGACTTAACAAGTAAATGGCCAAGAAAAATAAACAGTAAAGCAACGACAATGCAAGTGCATTTAAGCTACATGATCACCGACCGCATATAAAGAGACTACAAGAAGTCAATGCACAAACATATGTATATATACACATATGTATATACACATGTATACATACATGTAGTGACAGCAAAGTCAAGTGAAAGCCCTAGTGCATAACCATTAAAACACAGACTCAAATATCAAACTATAACAAGTATAGGATGCAACGATGCAGTGTACATATACTCCAAGCCTGCAAATACAAGTCGACGAAGCAACCCATGAACCATACAATATGCACACATGTTATATATGCAAAGTCGACATGAACATAAAAAGTACAGTCGAGACAAACAAACCACAGTACTGTAACCAGATGCACCAAACAAGGCACAAGACTCAAAAGTATAGGCTCAAATATATATGGAGTGAACAATGGACAAGAGCTCAACAAAACAACTTAACCAAACTCGATGTATACCAGACCAGATTTCAAATTATGAACAACAAGTAACATATATGTGCTACAGAGACCAGAGAACCAAGCTACAGATTGAAGCACATGGCAGTGAAAATGCAGAGTACATATACTTAAGGCCGAGACAAAATCAAGCAAGTAATTTTAATGATAATAAAGTCAAATTCTCACAAAATCAAATAATATGATGACATACTACAATGAGCAGCCGTGATAAAATGACCAAAGTTAGGAAATGTCAACAACCATGTCAAGGCTAAAATCGAACAAGTATACATGTATGCAGTGACAACATCAGAGAGTATATGTAGAGTATAACAAAGTCAAGGCCGCAAGTAAATCAAGGTACAAGCCAAAGTTAACATAAATTCAAATTGAACAGTGATAGTGCCGAAGTCAAGTAAATGATAAAAATCAAGTCAAAGCCGGCATTGAACAAGTCAGTGCCAAAGTCGAACCAACAAAATCGAAACCGTGGTGAGCAAGGCAATTCAAAGCCGTGAGTATCAATTAAAATCAAAAATATACGAAGTGACAAAGTAAGAAATCATCACCAGCATCAAAACACGATCAAATGGCCGAGTTAAACTAGATGATAAATTCAAACGAAAAAGAATATAGGAAGTAGAATCCTATTTAACAAAAATCATCACCGGCCGAAAAATCATTCGAGTTCAAGCAACAGAGAACAATAATCATTCAACTCGAATCAAAGTCGAGCATAAGCATAACGGGAAAGAAAAAATCACATACCATTTTTAAATAGTCAAGCTCGATAATTTTGAAGAAGCCGAAAGAAAATCAAGAGACGGTCGTTCGACAAAGCTAGCAATGTATAATCATCTATTTGGTTGATCAACATAAGTTAATGGCTTCAAAGATTTCTCAAAGCCCTAATTTTGTGCAGAGAAAAAGAGGAACGTGCAAAGGAACAAGGTCGATGTTTCTACAGGGCCAAATAGAGTGACGAAATAAAAGAGATAATGGGGCTGCATTCTTTTAGTGATAATTTATTTTGGGCCAACTTATATTAATTGGCCTTTAGTATACAATTAGGGTTTTGATATTTAATTTGTTTTTTATTGTATTTTCCTTTTGAACTCCTGTAAATTCTAGTCATGTAACTAGGGGACGAGCCGGTGGTGTAGTTTGAGAATTCGCAACTCAGTGGCTGAGTTGTGGTAGGGTTTGAGAGTAGAGTTAAGGCTAGTCGATAGCGGGTGTCGCGAGTTTATGTGTGTAAGCGTCTGACTGCTTAATTTCTAGTAGAAACCTTGGGGGCAGCACGTAGGTAGGGTTTCGCCGAAACTGGGTAAATTCCGTGTCGTTCTATTTCTGCATTTATTATTCTTCTATTATCTATGCTTCTATAATTCTGATATATCTGTGTTGAAAATATTTTATAAACTTTCGCAATAATTTTTATAATTAATAGTATCACCCTATTCACCCTCCTCTAGGGTGAAATCGATCCTACAAATACAACCAAAAAACTATGAGTGAATGTTTTAATGTATCACTTATTGAATGTATACTACTTCGTTTTCATCTTTTTCCATGGCTATACAATGAAAAATGAAATTAGTTTCACTTTCACCGTTACTCCTTCGTATTTGAGCATTTGTAGCTTATAGTAAATTAATGCATGCAATTGTTTCCTAACTTGACTATATAAGTTTCTTATAGTATCGATACACCATAAGATATATTTAAACGTAGAAATCTGCACCAAGTTTTAAAACTTGAAAATGAACTTTTATCCAATTTGAGATCAGTTTTCATTTCCAAAGTATTATTAATTTTCCATTCATTAACCAACATCCATTATTTAGAACATGAGAGCAATCAACCTCACTAACGTACTTACTTAAAAATAACATTTTCTTCTTGAATGTAAATCAAATCTTACTTTAGTTGCCAAACCTTATTATTATAATTCCTAATGAGAATATAATCTGGTTTTTCCCAACTACATACATAACATCTTCCATTTTGAGGTCTGAAAATAGATACTTAAGAGTTGTAGTCATTCTAGTCTTATTTTTAATTGATAGTATGAGATTTGTTTTTCTTTTCAACACACGTAAAAATGATAAAGACCTATAGTACTAAAATTTATATTACATCAAAGCAACTAAATTCGCTCATACATATACAACAAAATGAATTGATTAATAATTCTTCATAATATTATTTTCTTCTTTAAGCTTATCCTCAAAACCCATTCACGGTTTACTTCCTTAGAGTATTAATAAAATACATCCTATACTAGAAATTGAAACAATTCTCAAACTCCGAAATAGAAGACAAACCTTGCTCTATTATACAAATCATTAAGGCCTAAACTTTTTTATAGACTAGGGAATAAAGAATCTCTCAAAATACCCCTTGAGCCGATCCCATGTGATATTCTCCTATGGGGTTCCAACGACAGTAGCATCCCACCGGCCAATCGCTTCGACCCCTCTTGCGCTTCAATAGCCATAGTTATTTCTATCAAAGAAACTACATCCAAGTTTGCGAAAGTGTTGGCTCCTTCGAGCATAATTCTAACTTATGTTCAATGCTAGGACTAAAAAAATGAGCGATTTGGACTTATTCTGTATTGAATCATAAATTTAAACCTAGCAATTAAGGTAATTAATCTAATAATATAAAACGTCGATTAAATAACAAGGTGGTAAAATGGAATTTTTCAAGTTAAATAATTAAGACAAAAATTATCACCATTGCATAGAGAAGATTTTTTGTATCGAAAAGGACTACAAACTTGCTATTTTTGGATTTACCGAGTGAGAGTTATAATTGAAATAAGAATTTAACAAAACATGATAGATTTTGAACAATCAACCTATCCAGCCTTGCTTACTTGAGCTATTTACAGCTTGACTTAATTTTCTATAGAAATCAATTTTTGAATAATTAATTATATCTCCAGACTTATCATCTCCATGAACCTAAACTCTGCACAAATGTATCCACCACTAGGCCAAGATAGACCCTAAAATCAAAGTGAAATCATATTCATTCAAATCAAGTCAGCCGCAACATATCCATGCAACAAATCATGTTTTTGAAGAGATTCATTTTGGGAAGGTCGGATCTAGATCAGATTTGGAATTGTTTGGGTGTTCTTATTGCTTATAAGAAAGGTATAAATGAATTGGACAATTTCCCCAATGGTATTATGGTCTATAAATGTGTATATTTTTATTTATATGAATTATTCCTAAGGATATTAGAAGGTTACACCCTAAATGAATTATATGTCAGTTATATATTAGGCCATTATTATATATCACTTAAAACTCCCACTTACGTGTTTAGACCGTGTATTGTAGCGCAAATTGATGAATTAGGACTTAGGGAATGTTTCTATGAACACCCGGCCTCATATAAAATGGTAGTTAGGATACGAATGCATGAATTTCGTATTGTTTTCTTTATTACTTGCATGTTGTTTCGGTTTCATACTTGTGTTTGTGAGGTTTTTCTTTGCAGGTATATTGGATAGCAGCTTTGTGACAACCCGGATTTTTAACGGTCATTAATTGGTAATTAACTGGATTAATTTTTTAGAAATACTGATTTATGAGTTGAACAAATAAAATTCTGATAAATATATATATACACACATATGGATATAAGTATTAATTTAATAATCTTCTTATATAATTTAAATTTTCAAAACTTATATTTTCAAATAAATTAAATATGCTTTCTAATTACTATTGTTAATGTATATATATACAGTTGTGGATAGAACTATGATTTGAGTTCAAAATAAATATCTTAAAAATAATTTAGATTTAAAACTCTACATTTTTAAAACACTAAAGGTAAATATTTATTAATTAAAAATATAATAGCTTAAGCTCAAAATAAGATTTAATAAAAGTTTTAATATACTTTCTTTAAATTACACGTAAGATAAATATAGTTAGCAAAAGTATAAATATAAAAACATACATTAATAAAACATAAAGATAAATATAAAATATTGGTTTTAGACATTTGTAAGCTAGGTGTGTCATGCAAAATACAAGTGGCATATCCTTTTTCTTTTAAATTAAATAAATAATAAAAATGGGAACATGGCTGTTTTCAATTCAAAGCTTTTACATATTTATTTCTCAACTTCTTTCTTTCTTTCATTTTTACGAATTAAAACCAAAACCAAAACTAAAAAGAAAACCAAACAACAACTTCAAATTTCAACTGAAGCAAGCAAAGATTGAAACTCAAATTCAACTCAACCCAAAGTAGATTCAAGATCAAAATCAACCATCAGTTCAAAATCAAGTAGCAGTTCCAAATCGAAGAAAAAAGCGTCGTTCTTTGGTTTCTCTCTTCTCAACAAATACAGTGAGTAAACCTTAAAATTTGAAGTTAAATCATCATTATTAATTGATGCATGTGTTAAATAATTGTAGTAGGTGTTGTGAATATGATTTGCACAGATGTATTTTACCTGGAATATAGTTGAATTACTGTACATATGTATGTGCATGTCTGTGTACAGTTAAACATGTCAATGTTAGTATTCAACAGACCAAACTTACTCAAAAACTCAATTCCTTTTCATATAATCCATTTCAGGTTATGATGATTAAAGGGAATATGTTTGTAATAATTAAATTTTATTTTTACAAATATTTCTAAGTGTAATTACAAAGTAGATTTACTAGAAACAAGAATTACAGTGAAAAGTCATCTCAAGTCAGAAAATCAATGGATTAAATTTCATGTTTTGAGTATATAACCAGATTCGTACTTGAAAATAATGAATTATGATAATAATTTCAAGATTTTTAAGCTAGTAATTGTTGATATTTTTCATGTGAAACGAAATTTGCACTTTGCTTGATTTCTCGACGATCGAAGATGGAGGACGTCGTGATCGATGCTAGAGTAAGCTTGAGTGATGCGGGTCGTGGGAAAAATAGTCGGAGGATTCTTAGTTCACCATGGTGGGTTGTCGACGGCGAAGTAGGGTTTAATGACCAGTTTGGGTCAACGTCGGATTCGAGGCTTGTGCCTCGTCGTGGTTGTACCGAAGTTGATCGGAGGCGGGAAAAATGAAGCGTGAGGCAGTGGCGAAGCTCTGGGTTGATCAGCGAGTCCTCAGGTAGTCGGAGGCGGTGGCATGAGGAATGGTTGTGGTCAGGTATCATTCCAGCAAGGATGCTCGATATGCTTGATTCGATTCCTGGCACGATCAACTGCTCTTGGTGGTCGGGTGGACTGAGGGGGAGGTCGACGACTTCTTGGTGGTCGGAGCGTTGGTCGGAGAAGCTTGGGCATGACATGCATGTGCACGAGTATCAGTTGTGTTTGGGTTTTAGTAGTTGCTGTGTTGGGTAGGAAGAAGAAGAGATGAGACTCGGGGAGGCATCGGGTTTGTACGCGAGTGGAAGAGAAGAGAGGGTGACAAGAAAGATGGGTTTTGACTCGAGTTTGAATAGGGAAAGGAATCGGGTTTGTATCGGGTATGTGGTTAAGTGTATTAAAAGGGTTTTAAAATTTAAAACCAAAACAAGTTTTTTAAAAAAAAACGATTTTTCTTAACCAATTTCTTTTAAATGATTAAATGTTTTTTTTAAATATTAGGTTAGTTAAAGGTTATAAAATAAATTATCTTAAATTGATTAAGTTTAAAGTATTTTATTATACGTCCTTTATTTTATTTTGTTCTTAAGTTTATTAAATGAAACTTACATGATAATTAAGTAAAATGGTTAAGATAAACGGTTTAAACTTTTAATTAAATAAGGTCTTAAGTAATTATAAAGGATAATTAATTAATTATAATAATTAACTAAAATGAAATAAATGGCTTGCAAATTAATTAATAACAAATAAGAAAGGTTATAGGTAATTAATTTATTTTGGGTAAATTAAATTAATTATAAATTGTGTGATTAATTAATCTTGCTTATGAATGATAAATTGTATTGAATGCTTGGATTGATTAATATCTCTGGTATGTTAATTTGTAATATTCTATGATATGAAATGCTTTGGATTGAGCTGTTGATAAATGTGAATCATTTATTTGAATGATTGTCTGTGATGAATTGCTATGTGAATATGACATTCAGATGTTTAATTTAAATTGTTTTACTTAACAACTGGGCCTTAAAAGAGAACGTTTGGGTTTCGAAGGGACCGGTGTCGGATATCAGCGATATCCGGAACCACTTCGATTTGTAATCTATAATTCTTTGTAGATTTGATTAAACTGGCTGGAATGGAATCAATTATGTGAACTGGACCATTGAAACCACATAACGGTACTCAGACATTATTTTGTAAAATAAGTGTTTGACTATAGCAAGATAAGAACTCGTAGTGAGGTATGAGTTACCCTAGTTTTCAAAAAACTTTTATATATGCATTTCAAGTTATATGGGTTTACTCACGCTGGTTTCTAGCCTGACTCGGGTGTTACTTTATTGTAATGCTCGGGTCAGACCGAGTATTATGGATTTTCAGGTTAGGATGTTCTGTAGCACAAGAGGCGAGCTAGATGGCAGGGACATATGGAGTATATTCTGCCATGTATTAGATTTTGTACTGATCGTATTCAGGGACAAGTTGTCACAACTGTCCAGTTTATTTGTGAATGATTATACTCTGATGTATTGTATGTGAATTGACATTTATAGCTTTTCTTAGTATAAATCCTGTTATTTGATATTATATATTGTTCCGCTGCGACTGTGATATTCTATGCTATTTTTTAGTTTCTTCTTATACCACTTTTCTTCTTAACCCTAACAATCCAGAATTTTCGGCATTCGATTGCTCGGCACTTCTACAGTGAACGTATTAGTGTCGAGTTTTCGGGGTCGAAAATTTCGGGTAGTTACAATCATGGAGGTGTATGATGAAATGCATAAGACTGATGGAACATTTGGATGTGTAGTAAGGTCAGAGTTTGTTGGTTAAATAGACATTTAGAGAAGGGTTAAACTATTGCAAGAGGATTAAGTCGAGTAATGCGAATCGCACGAGGCAAAAATTGGCTAAGGGGATGGTCAGTACCGATCCATCATGAACCAGTTCCAATCGTCCAAGTAGCTTGGATGGATATATGATAGATGGAGCTAAAAGTAGTTTGGATTGGTGGGGCATTGATCGTGTTGATGGATCGGTGGTGATGGATCAATTGTGTAAAACAAAAGTCTAAGATGCAAAATTTAGTTTAATTCATAGACCAATACCGATCCATGAAGGAGCTCCAAGTCGAACTCGAGTAAAAAATTCAAGGTGTGATGACTCACCTTTTTGGACGGTTTAAATCGACAATAAACCACACATGTCAAACTCAAACCATTTAAAAGGGAGGATTGTCAATGGGGTAAGAAAAGAAGGAAAAGAAGGAAAAACGAAACACAGAATCTCGCAGGGGAATGAGAAAAATATAATAATCAAATAAACAGTTCGTGAAGCTGTTTAATAATATACATTTGATTACACATTTTTTACAACAATTAGTGTACAAAAAACGACATACTCAAAATGATGCAGTGGAAAACTACTAATAATATAGTATACCCAACTCCGTATTCTTCCTCCAAAAATAGAGCCTTCAACACTAAAAAGCTACGGCTGACCCGGGCGTAATGAAAAGACAAAACATTCGAGTCAGAACTAAAAATAAATATAAGTGAAATGGCTTCAGAGATGTTTACGGAATTTTACATCTCCTATCCAATGTATAACGTGCGTGGAATAACTTAAGAGATGTTTTAGGATTTTTCATCTTCTAAGGATCCGTCAAACCATCTATATGTAGTAAAACACATTATATATATAATATCTATCGGTAAAGTATTAAAATAGCGTTAAGGCAATACCCATATCCCCCTCAACACATTTTATAGGCATTGTAGTCTATACAGTACTGTAACTCCACCGTAAACTGGTGGGCTATCAAGGAGCACTCCATAAGTGTGACACAAACCAAAATCATAGTGAGATCGATAAGGCATATGACAAGGCATGCAAGGCAATGCCCGGGGAAGGATTCTTCCATCTTTGTGATGACATGGATTTTCAGCCATCGGATGTCGGGGTAATTAACTTATTTTAATTATTGAAATATTAATTTTTATTAATCGAATAAATTTTCTGACGTATAAAATATTTGAATTTCTAAATTGACTGAAACTATATAAAATGTTTAATTATAAATTTTCGGATATGATAAATTTTATAGAAATATTTATATAAACTCCACCATTTAAATTCGAGATAAAATATCCATAAATGTATATATATGAATCAATACAAGCATTATGATGTTT
This sequence comes from Allium cepa, assembly GCA_030765085.1. NCBI lineage: Eukaryota > Viridiplantae > Streptophyta > Magnoliopsida > Asparagales > Amaryllidaceae > Allium > Allium cepa. The sequence goes on from CM060937.1 coordinate 593,910,868, forward strand.
AAAAATGTATGTATATATATATATATATATCAGTCCAGATATATAGTTATAAAAATATAGTACATGAAAAATATATATATATATATATATATATATATATATATATATATATATATTTATGTACACACATGAATGTATAAAACTCCAGATGGTCAAATTCTAAAACTCATGATTTATATGTGTAAGTATGTATATGTATATATATATATATATTAAATAGTGAGATGTAAATATGTAGGTATAAAGAAGCAGAATATGAAGTATACATGTAAGTATATACTAAACTTATGATAAAAAACAAAAGTCGATGGTGCATATGAAGTATGTATGTTTATAAGGAATAGTATACATATAAATCTATGCAAATATGAAAGCATACACACACACATAAGGGGACATTGAAATAAATGCACATCTATTCCAAGACACAAACATAACATCAAACGCATATATAAAATCAAATCAGCTTTATATTTAAATCAAGTCATATTTTTTCAAATCAAAATAATATAAAATGAAAAAAAAACTATACATGTATATATTTATTCTCTTCCCTTTAGCTTGCACTATACACTTCCACTCCCTATATACATACGTATATATGACTGCTGTGTTTGCTTTCATATATACATCCTTGTTCACTCATAAAAAAAACGAACAAAAAAAGAATCGGCCTTTAAATTAAAGGAAGTGGATCAAGATATACAAAGCTAAAAGGGTAAAATGGCAACAACAGTTCATCACCTATAGCAAAAACCATGGGTAAAGCTAAAACTTTTGTTAGTGGAAATGATGTAGGAATACATATATGTTTGAAAATTTGATAAATCGTTTTATGATGTCAAGTATACATGTGCAAATAAGTCTTTATACAGTACAATTGTATAATTAAATCTGTAAACTCACGGTAACAAGCATCAACACTCCGTTCCCTCGCAAAACTGACATCTTACCACTTTAAAAATCTTTTTCTCTCTATCTAGTGAGCTTTAGCTTGTGATTCCAAAAGGAAGTGTGTTTTTTTTTGAATGTAGTTTACTTTAAAATTTGTTTTCGTCAATATTATAAAGTGTAGGAGTAGAAAAAACGAACTACAATAGATGGCTTATGAATGACCGAAAATCGACTATCGTAATTAAACCTTTGGCGTATATGAGTGAATTTGTCCATTAAAATGGTAATTTTTAAAAGGTGTTTGGTAATATTTAAGTGTGTATTGGATGAGGTAGAGAGAGATGAGCAGGAAATAGTTTTTGGTCATTTTTCGACGATCGAGGTGGCGTGATGCTTCGTGGTTGGTGGAGGATGTGGTTTAGATGGTAGGAAAGCCAAGAAAAATGCGGCGGCATTCTTTCAGGTTGCGTGGTGTCAAGGTTTAATGACATGCCATCCGTCTCCACAGAATGACGCATCATTAATAAGAAAGAAAGGGATAGAAAAGGGAAAAGAAAGAGAAGAAAGAAGAAACCAACATCAGAATCTTAACAGCGGAACGAATAATTATATTGATAACTTAAATATTACATTGTATACAACACAAATCAAAGTTATACAGAATTTACATCTCATACCAGACAGTTATAAACACCTATCTAGTTATACAACTCATTACAACTCAACAAACAATACTAACACAGAGAACACACAGCGAAACTATTATCTACAACGCAGAAGCCTCCTGCTCCTTTTGCTCCTCCATAATTCGTCAAAAGCTAACCTGAATCCCTTGGCTACTCGTAAAAATTTGAGTACCCAAGAGTTTAAGAAAACAGAAGATAAACTTTGGGTCAGACATGGGTCTGGTGTGAGTAAAAGGTTAAAGTTGCTTAACTTTGAAAATCCTTTGAAAAGAAAGGTATCACGTAAGACTTCCCACACATAAACGTGGAAAAGATTTACCTTACGCTAACCAAAATATTTGATAGGAAATCCAGTGATATTATAATAGGTCTAGGGTTTTCAAATAAATAATAAATAGCCGAAATTGTTACATGATTAAATTCCAGCTACTAGCCACAAAAGTGGGTAATACAATCAAAACTATTGGCACTTACTGGATTTTTGGATTCCATCAATGGCAGGGCTACTGGGGTACCCCCCGTCACAGTACGTGGCCTAGATCAACGTACCGAGCAGCACGCCCGCTCCCCTGGAACACAAGACCAGAACCATCCCTTACTGGACAGTCTCGAACAAGACAACCCCACAGTTGGCTTACGTTCCAGCCGCCCACACAACCGAATAGAAAGGGAATTCTAGACAGGGGTAAATCTCATTCTCAAGTGGGGGCTACCCACGAAGCCTTGCTGCACCTCCCCTGTTTTAGCATTCTCGGTTGATGAGGCTTGAGTACGATTACCTTTAGAGAACACATCTCTTAGAATGTTCATCGTTCACCTGACGACGTTCTGAAAGCATTCAATCCATACAAGTTCGTTCCGGGTTCGAACGAAACCAAAGGCACTATCTCATTACACTCATTTTGGAATCACCCTCAGAGTTAACGACGATAACCCGTGCACTCTGAATCACCATCTCGAACCTATAAGAACTAGTTCCATTAAACTCATTACGGAATCACCCTCAGAGTTATACTGACGTAAAGTCCTTACACCTCGAGTCTTCACTCTTCTCATAAGATTCACGACCTATCGTTAATTTTGATCGATGTGGTTTTCGAATATCCAAATATGGAAACCTGATCCGGGTCTCATCGAAATCCAAAGCGTGTCTTTTAAGGCCAAGTTGTTTTAAGGGTTTAAAACGAATCAATTATCTATATACACAGATAGATATATCACAGATTCACAACAGATAATCACATCATCATCACAACAGATAACCATATTATCATTATCTAAAGGAAAATCTAAATTAGCATCACAATGCAACCAATGCATCCATATCACTCAACATTATTTATCTCATATCCGAAATCAAACCATTCAAGGCAAACAACATTATCCAACCATATAAGCCATGATTTAATATCACACCAAATATAATTAATTTAAAATGAATTAAATTAACTACATCATTCAAATTAATTTAAAGTAAATTAAATTAATTACTTCATCAATATCAACTTGCTTATATCACTATTAATTCATTATCAATTAATCATCAACCAATTATTTATTTTAATTAATCATTCCTGATTAATTAACCTTTAAGTAATTATCCACTAATTAATTTCTCAAATTAATTATACTTAACCAAATACAGAAATTAATCTCTAATTACTTAATTAATTAACCATAATTAATTACATTTATCCTTAATTAATTAATTAATTACATTAATTAATTAATTCATTGATTAATTATTTCCAAATAAATCTTTTTCTTAATTACATCATTAATTATAATAATTAATGATTTCTAATTACATTTCCTTTTAAAATTAGTTACATTAAGTAATTAATCCACAATTAAACCATAATTGTTAATCACCCTTGATTAACCCCATTTAGTAATTAACTTCCCTTAATTACTCCCTAAAATAAATAAATTACTCATTAATTAATTATCTCTAATTAATCCCTTGATTAATTCATAAAGTAATTATACTCAAATAGCTCATTATCAAATCACTTCCAATTAGTTACATATAGTAATTACCCATTAATTACTTCTCTAAGTAATTTCTCTTCATTTAATTACATTAAGTAATTATACTTCACAATCGTCAAATGATTATTCTAAATTAATTAAAATGAATTAATTAACTTAATCCAAATTAAACTCAATTAATTACAATTAGTAATTAATTTCCTTAATTACTTCCATAAGTAATTATACTTAACAAATTACACAAATGATTATATTTAAATTAATTAATCTAATTTATTATTAAAAATTTATCACATTAATTAATTATAAAATAATCCTTAGTTAATGACTTTCATTAACTCATCAAAAATTTCCTTAATTATCTTACTTAAGTAATTAATTTTAAATTAGTCATTATTAATCACAAATTTATTAATCTTTAAAAATTATTTAATTAATCGCTAATTATTTCATTAATTAAGTTTTTAACTTAACAAATCTTAACCTCGTGATAAATTAATTTTTAATCATTAATTAAAACCTTAACTTATTCAATTAATGATCTTATTTCCAAATTAATTAACTCAACCTTACTTAATTAATTCAAAATCCTTATTTAATTAATTAAATAAATTATTTAAATAATCATCTAATTACCTTACTAATTTAATAAACCAAAATCATTTAAATCTTTGATTTATTATAAGTGAAACATTTCTTATTAATGATCACATTATCATTAACCAAGCAAATTTAAACAACTTACTTTTAAAATTTGTTCCCAAATTACATTTTAAATTTAAAATTTGAAATGAAAACCACACTTAACATTTAACAAATTTTTAAAACATTTTAAAACCTTGTTTAAAAACTTCTACTAAATAATTTCTTACTTTATGAAGAAGTTAAAAGGAAATTTAAAACCAATTTCATTTTTAAGATACAAATCATATTTAAAATATGTTCAACATCAAAATTTGTTTAAACATTTAAAAAAAAAATATTAAAAAAAAATTTCTTTATTTTCAAAACATTTATTCAGATTGAATTTTGATTTCAGATTTAAAACTTAGGTTCAAACTTCTAGTCTTATTTCAAATTTTGCTATTAAATTCAAACTATTAAAACAATTTAAAGTTGTTTAAAATATCTTAAATTTCAAAACTTACATTATGATAAACTAATATTCAAATTAGACTCTGAATACAGATTTAAAACTTGGTTCAAACTTTGCTTAGACCTTGCTTTATATTTTAAAGTTTTCATTTAAAAGTTCAGAACAAACAGGTTTTGAAAAACCTGTAATTCAACACAGGCTCAAGCATCCAAATTTACTTCGAGCAAAACCCCTCTTGACTTCGAGCAAAAACATGAGACAACCCGAGCAAATCTTAGAACAACTCGAGTAAATCGAGTATCTTCTTCTCCAAAAAAAAACATAGCATACACACCAAGAGTTTCGTGCACCTGCACCGCCGCAAGAACCAACTCCGACCCCTCGCGACCACCCACACATGTCGACGACCATCCCTCAACCAAAATCCGACCATCAGAGAAACTGCAAAAGCCTAAATCAAAAACGAGCATTCGAGCTCAAACACAGTAGCCATGTCGAAACTGAAAATGCCTAAATCTTAAAAATCCCGCCACAAGAGATTCTGTCCTTCCACCATCATCTTCGACAAGAAACTCTCCATCAATCCCCTAAATTTGGTTGAACTTGATCACATATTTTGATCGTGGTGACCAATTGCTTTTGCTCACAGAAACTAGGGTTAAAAGAAAATAATCCCAAATTACTACGGTTCCCCTTCATAAATCCATCATCCCATATTTTTCCTTGGATTTTCACTCTTTACTCGATCACCAGAGAGTTCCATGGCCACCCCGACCTCCTTGGTTGACAGCTCCAACCCAAAACCCATTTTTGAATAAACCAGGAATGCTGTTCTAATTTCAAGCTAAAAATTCTGATTTTTGTTTTTAAAAATCAAGTTTTTGTTTAAGTAATCTACTTATATCCCTAATTCAAGAATCCAGGACATTTAAAACTTTATTTCTGTAAAGTTTCTCTGTTATTTATTCTATTTCCAGAGTCAATAACAAGTTTATTATCCTTAATAAAATTTAATACTTTAATTAGGATATACTAACATGTTTTGTTCAAATTTTGAACTTAGATATGAACTAGATTATGAGTTCATAATTTTTGAATTAATACTTAAAGTTTGGAGTCTAGAACAGGGAAGAATGAATTCACAGCAACATGCATTCAAACCCATACGTACATATAGACAATTTTTATCATACTCATCCACACAAAATATGATTACCACAGGAAACAATTCAAGCAACCATATTACTTTAAATTAGTTTTAAAAATAAATTGTTAATCACAGATTTTTATATGAGCAGAATATCCCTGTTACTGGAAAATGCTTGAAACTGGAATTGCTTTGAACTTGACATCTTCAAATTGCTTTTTAAAAAAAAAACTTTATCTTGTTTTACTTGCAAATGCTAGCTTCCTGATTTCATTAAAATGTTATGCTTCCTACTAACAATTGCATGCATGCTTTTGCTTTTTCCCTACAATGCTTTGCCTGATTCACTAAATGCTCCCAGATAAGAAATTTGCAGGCTTGGTTGACATTGCAGTTGCATGCAGGTTCTAGAATGTTGCAAATTGATTTCCAGGTATTGTAATTTGATTTCAGGTTTTTGAAATTGAAGAGCTACCGTTTTTTTTATAGGGTTTGCAAATGATTTCAGGCATGCATTCAAGAGGCTACAGGTTAATGTATTTGAAGGATTACATGTTTATGCTTTGATTTGCAAAAATGAAAATTTCAGATTTGAGGATAATTTCAGACAGTTTTTGAGGAAGATAGAATTCATATGGTTTGAGGAGATTTGTAGATTTCATTTAGACAAAATTTTCGGTTTTGTTGAAGAGGATGATCAAAGAAATTAAATTTTAGTTTGAATATTGATTTCAGATTTCTTTGGCTGAAGATTTTCTTAAGTTTTGAGAAAGAAAGAATATAAAAAGAAAAAGGATGAGAAGTAATAGGTTTATATAAAAATAATTTTGATATCATTAAATTAAAAGAAAAAGAAAATAGGACACTTGTTTTTCTTAGTTTAAAATTTGTCACTTATTTGATTTATAGCCTAACACATGTCTACTAGGTGTATTAAGAAACTTACGCATGTATTTAAGTATTTTTATTTTAATATAAAATGTTAACAAACTTTTAAACCTAAATTTATTGTTTCTTATGTATAAATATAAATGAATTTCTACCCTTTTTATTTTTAGAAAATATAACAAAACAAATTTTAAACAAAAGCTTATTCAAATATATTTTTTAAGTGTTTATTCTTTTAAATTTTCAAAACATTGAATTCAAATTTTAAATAAAATCCAATTTAAAAAAAAACAAGTTATATATATGTATATATAACTCTTATTGAATTTTAGTAAAACCTATTTTCTAAAAATCTATATATATTTTATGAAAAACTAAGTATTATCATTTTTATTTAAAAATAACAAATTAAACAATATTAAATAATTTACAAAAGGGATTATAAACAAATTAAGATCATTGTAATTTGTAATGTAAATTCTTATATATATATATAAATTTCAAGTAATATAAAATAAAACTTAGCCTTTATATTTATCTAATTTTAAATTCATATTTTTAAGCCAAATAAAATTTTAAAACAAATAAGATTTATCATAGGTATAAACCATATAATTATTTGTTAAATTGCTTTGAAAAGTTAAATGTTAAATTTAAATTTAATTTCCAATTTACCAAAAATAAATGAAAATTAAAAATTGATTCATTTACTAATTTTAAATCAAAATTTATCAATTTACAATATATACAATTATATATATTATAAACAGAAAATAATTTATTTACTTTAAAAAGATAAAATCTTCTGATTTAAATATTTATTAAAAGATGATTATTTGATCAATTCCAAATTTATTATTAAAATTATCAAATCAAATTAAATTTATAACACAGATTATTAAATTTATATTGCCCACCATTGAAATCGAAAACCTAACTAGACGGCCGAGAGTACCTCGTAAATTTTTGGCCAATCCGAGACCAATTGCAAAACCGGACTGCAGATCTGGATTACGCTCATCCAGAGCTTCACGATGATATATAATTCGATAGGTTTTGAGGAGGTTGAATTTTTGATTTAATTTGGAATTGGGAATTAGGGTTTTAACTTGACTGCCATCGAGAAGGAAGAAGAGAACAGAAAATTGTACGTGTAGGAAAATGAAATTAAGAAGCTGCTAGGGTTTATAACAGCATATATATAGACAGAGATGGATAAAAATGAATGGATAGATCGAATAGGGTCGAAATAATAACGACCACCTTAAAAGCCTGTTTCGTTCCTGAAACGAAAGTAGGTCGTCCCATATAACAAAATATAGGTTTTCGATATTTTCAAACTCAATGGAACCAGCTTCAAACCCTACTTCCATTATATATAGAAGTTAGTTTTTTAAAATCAAGTTATATTCATTTTAATTTCTTTAATCGGTTTCTACGCGTTTTGAGCTCGCATGATTAAATGGTAAGTCCGATCGCTACGAAACTTGAAATCCTATAATAATTCACCGTTACAGATCCAATGAAACTAGTTTCGTCGAAATCCGAGACAACGCCCAAAAACCCAATTTACATGTTAATCAAATGAATTATTATTTTAAATTCAATTTAATCACCTTTAAATTCTAGATTAAAAGTTAACAATTTTCATCAATCTTGATTAAATCGGAATTTATAATATTTCAAAAATAAAATTTTCCATGCTGAATACAAGGTTTTAAATACTACATTAATTTTAGCGTTCAACTACAACTATAGTAAATCCATTCATTATAATTTAAATTTCAAACAAAATCTTTTATTTATATTTAAATTCATATATTAAATCACTATTACCTGATGAATTAATTTAACATAAGTTTCCGTCTTAGTATTCTCATCACTCAACAGTTAACGTCTTCTACCGCATTAATTGCAATATTTCAATTATATTAATTTTATTGATTTCCAAATTAATTTCTAACGCATTAAATAATAAAATAATAATTAAAACAATTATTACACATTAGTAATTCAAACACATTTCTAAGTCTATTATTTACAAACAAAAGCTAATAAATTTATGTACTAATTAATTTGTTTCATATTCTATAATAAACCTATTTCAGTTAACAACATATAATTTCAACATTGAATCCAACATTTAATTTATTTCATATTTGCAATTATAACCAAATTAACTTTACAATAATTTCAGTTGACTGAAATTACATTAAAATAGTTGTCAAAAACATTTGAACAACATTATTAAATCATATTCTGATTATTTTTCTCATTTATAAATCATAAATTTTAATTTCTCACAATATTAAATTTCAAAATCTTATTTAATTTAATAGTTTTAGTTATCAAAATTACGGGTCGTTACACAAGGTGACTCGGTGCAAGCTTAGGAAAGGCCCGGATTAATTAGTGGAAAACTAGGTCATGTTAGTTGATCTTTGAACTAGCGTGTCTCCCTTATACAAAGTCAGATTTCAATGAAACTTCAAAAGTTATTCTCAAGATAGTGTGGTTTCTCTTATGAAAAGTTTTTGTATGACTCTAGATACTTAGGGTTTGAGCTAGGGTCAGAAGATCTAACCTTATACAATGGTTCTCGAACCGTTGGGCGGTTGAGGTGTATAATAATGGGCCATGATTCAAATACTTAGGCTTTTGTTTCATGAACATATTAGCAAGGAATCAAATAAAAAAGGTTATTTAATTCTTATTGGGTTATAAATTAATTCCTAAAGCCTTTCAGGGGGTTAAGAAAATTCATTCGAAGATAATGCTAGCTTACTGCAAGAAGGGATATCGGCTTCAGGCTAGGAAGCTATGTTTTTATTTTCATTTTGTGTAAGATTTCTCCTCATAACATTCATTATTTCCATAACAATTTTGTATTGTTGTACTAAAACAGACTGTATAGGACATTAGGTATTAAATTATGCGTGATGCCACTTTGCTGAACTAGTATTATCATTTTACTATAATTTGTACCACCGTTAAATTCATGATTAATGTGGTTTTGAACTACTACATGTTGAATACTAGTCTCCTCTATGATTGTTTACATTTCGCCTTGCACTTGATTATTGTTTACATTCTGGTTACTGCTAGAGTTAAATTTCATTCGTCATATTTTGGTTGTTTGACTAAATATATTGTTATTTTGGAATCCACGCTATATGGGTTGCAATACTTTTCCAAATGTCTAAAGCGACCACACTTACAACATTCCAAGGGCTGCCACTCATAAGTAACTCCTGGCCAAATTAAATTATCATTCTCATCTAGAATTGGTACTTTATTTGGGAAATTAAAATCCAAACAAATTTCAATCAACATTCATTTGGAGGCAAGCTGAGTTTGGATTTCGAGTTTGTAGGGATTTTGGGACTTGCCGATGGCGTTGGGGTTCGCCGGAGCCCAGTAGCGTCGCCGTGCACCTGTACAGTGTGGAGGAGATGTAGTCAGTGTTGATATGGTGTGTGTCTCGAGTCGCGCTCGAGGAAGTTAGGTGATTTCTTCGGGTTGTATTCGAGTTCACGCGAGATTTCCTGGTGCTATGATTTATAACTTATGTTAAAATTTAAGCTTACTGAAGATAATTAAAAAGGAAAAAAAGAGAAGAAGAAGATGCGTAGAGAGGTGACTCGGGGAAATAGGTGGTGAGACTCGAAGTGTAACTCGAGTTTTAATAGGGAGAGTCTTGGTTTGTTTTCAAACTGCAACATTTTATAATTAAGGTTAAACAAATTGTTTTCAACAAGTCAAAAAAAACTAAATAAATGTTTAACCATTTGAGTTAATACAGAAACACAAGTTTAATTATTTAGTTAATGCTTAACAATGTTTTAACTTTTAATTATTACTTTAATTAAGTATTTCAGTTAAGTATAAAATTTATGAACATTAAAGTTTTGTAGTTAGTGATAAATTGGTTTTCAAAGTTAAAGAAGATTTTCTTTTAAAATGTAAATCAAGTTGAATAATTAATATTAATTGATTTGTTTTTAGAAAGTAATTAAGAATAATTACTTTTTAATTATAATTAGTGATGGGTTAATTGACGATTATGTGATAAATAAATTTGTACTTAACTACTTCAAGTTAATTAATGTATGAATAGTAGTTAATTAATTAAGTAGTCCAATAAATAATTAATAATTGATTAATTAAGTAATTAATGATTAATAAATGGATAATTAAGTTATACTTATAATTAAGGTTATGAATTAATTATTAAGGGTAATTAATTAAATAATTAAGACTTAATATATGATTAAGAAGTGATTAAATAATTAAATAATTTAAAATAGAATAAGTAATTAATTGATAATTAATGATTAATTAAACATGGTTAAGTGATTAATTCTCAAGTAATTAGATTAAATTGAATTAATTACAATAAGACTCACAGATGATTGCTTGTGGATTGTTGTGTATGTAAAATATCTGATTTGTGATATTTATTTGGTGATATTCTGTGATGTTTCTATGATATGCCTTGATATATCTATGATGATTGTGCATGATTTATCTATGATATACTATGTGAATTCAATTATTGAATTAAACTGTTTAAATTAATTAGGCAACTTGGCCTTTAAAATAGCGTTTGGATTTCGATGAGACCGGGATCGGGTGTCAATTTGAAATTCCGAAAACCACATCGATCCAATTTAAACGATAGGTCATGAATTCTCAAATGAAGATTGAGATAGTGTTTTCGGAATGCAAGGGTTATCATCGTTGACTCTGAGGGTGATTCCAATATGAATGTAATGAAATAATGCCTTCGGTTTCGTTCGAACCCGGAACGAACTTGTATGGATTGAATGCTTTCAGCACATCATAAGGAGGACGTTGAGCATTCTAAGAGATATGTTCTGTAAAGGTAAACGCAGCCTCAAGCCTCATCAACCGGGAATGGCAAAAACAGGGGATGTGCAGCAAGGTTAGGTGGGTCATGCCCAAGCAGGACGAGATATACCCCTGTCTAGATGTCCCTTTTTATTTCAGTTGTGTGGGGCAGTTGATTGCAACAACTGCCGGGGTTATCTTGTTCGGGACTGTTCAGTAAGGAATGGTTCCGGCCTTGTATTGCAGGGGAGTTACGGTGGCTCCTCGGTACGGTGATCTAGGCCACGTACTGTGACGGGTGGTACCCCAGTAGCACTGCCATTGATGGTAACCCATTTTCCCTACGAGACCCTACGGTTTTGATTTGTATTACCCACTTTTATGGCTAGTAGCTGGAATTTAATAGATGTAACAATTTCGGCTATTTTCTATTTACTTGAAAACCTTAGACACTATTATAATATCACTAGATTTCCTATAAAATGTTTGGTTAGCGTAAGGTAAAAGCTTACCCGTATTTATGTGTGGGGAGTCTTATGTGATACCTTTATTTTCAAATGTTTTTCAAAGTTAAACAACTTTAAACGGTTTACACATACCAGACCAATGTATGACCCGGAGTTTATATTTTTTTTTCATAAAATCTTGGGTACTCAAATTTTTATGAGTAGCCAAGTGATAGGTTTTGGATTTTGATTTCTGGAGGAGCTTGGAGCAGGAGTTCCAGACGTATCCATATATCTATCTAGTTCTGCAGTGTTAGTTAGTGTATGCTGTTGTTTTGGATATATGTGTTGACAGATGTATATGACTGTCATATGTATGATGTTGTATAACTTTGATATATGTAAACTATGTAATAGTTATGTGATGTATTATATTTTGTTCCGTTCCGCTGTGAGATTCTGATGTTGTTGTTCTTTCTTTTCTATTCTTTTCTATTTCTATCCCTTTTTTCTTAATGATGATATGTCTTTCTGGGAGTAGAAGGGCGGGTCGTCATAGTTGGTATCAGAGCGCTAGGTTGAGTGAATACCTAGGCTCTTGAGTGATTTCTTTCTTGAGAGTGCATATTGTAATTTTGATATATATATATATATATATATATATATATATATATATATATATATATATATATATATTTCTACCTATTTTTTGGGTTACCTGTTCTGGTTTTCCAATATAAGTTATAAAGGTACATAGGGTAGTGGTGTGTGTAACACGACTACCTATGGTTGGAGTTTGAATGTTTGAGGTTGGAAGTGTATCTGTCGAGACTGTAGACCTATTGCCGTCTCGAGTAAACTTTGGGTGGTGTAAGGATTTCATCGATCTCTGAAGGAAACCTGTTAAGGTTCGGAGTTCATCTTTGAGGTGTAAGTTTGGATGAGATAGAGTTTGGATCTGTTGGTTGGACGGAAGCAAGTCATGATATCTTGACACCTCAGGATGTAGTAGCTGTGTGATGAGACACATGACTATGGATGTCTCCGAAGATGTTTCTTTGGAAACAAGTTAAGGAAGTATGTCTGCTTTGGTGTTGTGGCTAAGTTCAGTTGGGTGTTTCTGTTTGGTTCGAGGTCCAAGTTTCTCGAAGAACTTTGGATAGGAAGTCTTTGGGCATCTGAGTCAACAGTGTAGCTTGAAGTGTTCTGTGTGCCGTCAAGGAGATTATCTGGCTTAGAAGTTTTCCTTGAGGTAATTTCAGAAGTAGCAGGGTGGATCCATTTCTTCGATGGATTGGCTCGATAAATATAAGCTGTTCCTAATTGTGATAAGAGAGCAGTTTCGTTGGAAACTGATTTGGGAAGGATTTCCAGAGTGTTGTGTGATAATTCTGGAATTCACTTGAGTAGTCTGTTACATGGAGTTGAGACCTCTCAAGCGAAGGTTGAAGATATCGATGTGGTCCAAGATTTCCCTGATGTATTCGAGGAAGTCAAGTGTTTGCCTCCGCATTGAGAGATAGAGTTCCGCCTTGATTTGATTTCAGGAGCAGTGCCAGTGATTTAGCCTAGTAGGAGTATGGCTCCTAAAGAGGAAAAGAGTTAGTTAAGCAGGCTCAGGATCTTTTGGAGTAGGGATTGATTAGGCCCAGTTTTTCTTGTTGGGGTTCTGCTGCAGTGTTTGTTGCTAAATCGGATGGATCGCTAAGATACTATGTTGATCTGATGAACCGAGTCTTTCGGGATGTATTGAATAAGTTTGTTCTGGTATTCATCGATGATATTTTGGTTTATTCTAAATCAGAAGAAGAGCACAAGCAACATTTGAGAATAGTGTTGGAGACACTGAGGAGACATGTTCTGAAGTCGAAGTTCCCTAAGTGCATTTTTGGAAATCGAAAGTCAAATTTTGGGGCATATTGATTCTGGAGAAGGTATCTCTGTAGATCTAGCAAAGGTTGGGACTATTCTCGAATGGAAGCAATCGAAGTTACCGATGGAAATTCGCAGTTTTCTGGGTTCAGCTGGCTACTACAGGAAGTTTATCAAGGGTTATTCCAAGATTTCTTCGCATTTGACTAGGAAAGGAGATAAATTCAAATGAACACCCCAGTGTGAAGAAGCTTTCTGGGAATTGAAGACGAGGCTGACCAGTGCACCAGTGCTTGCTATTCCGGATGGGAAAAGCAAATTTGATTTTATACAGATGTTGTATAGTTGGTTTGGGAGCGGTGCTGATGCAGAATGGAAGAGTAATTGCGTATGCGAGTTAACAATTAAGCCACATGAAGGGAACTACGCTACGCATGATCTTGAGTTATTAGCCATTGTTTTTGCTTTGAATATTTGGAGACACTATCTCTTGGGAGAGAAGTTCAAGTTGTTCACGAATCACAAACCACTGAAATATTTTCTCTCTCAAAAGGATCTTAATCTGAGGTAGCAGCGACGAGTCGAATGTCTGGCATCATATGATTTGGATATTCTGTATACCCCGGGAAAGGCGAATGTAGTGGCCGATGCTCTTAGCCAGAATGCAGTTTTGTCTCTTTTGGATGTTGTTCCAACTCTCCAGGATAGAATCATATGTAAGCAAATGGAGGATAGATCTTTTGAGGAACTAATTCTTGGAACTAAGGATAGTCGATATTCTGATTTCAAGGTGGATGATCAAGGTGATTTTAGGATTAATGGTCGTTTGTGTGTACCTAATATAGATGGATTGAGGCAAGAAGTGTTAGTTGTGTGTCATTGCTCCAAATTGAATATCCACCTAGGAATTTCTAAGATGTATAAAGATATGAGAAGAATTTTCTGGTGGCCAAGCATGAAGAGGGATGTAGCTGCTTTCGTTAATAGTTGTGCTATCTGTCAGCAAGTTAAAGGAGATCAGCAGAAGTCTGCCGGTTTGTTGCAGCCTTTGAAAATCCCAGAATGGAAATGGGAGATGATTTCGATGGATTTTGTCGACGATTTTCCAAGAACCAATGAAGGAAACGATGGTATATGGGTTATTGTGGATCGGTTAACTAAGAGCACCCATTTTATACCCGTTAAGGCAACTTGTACTGCAGTTTCTCTCGCTGAGATTTTCTTGAGGGGGATGTCAGATTGTATGGTGTTCTTGTCAGCATAGTAAGTGATCGTGATCCTATTTTCACCAGCAAATTCTGGGAGGCTCTGCAATCAGCTTTGGGAACGAGTTTGAGATTGAATACAGCCTATCATCCTCAGACAGATGGACAAACAGAGAGGCTGAACCGTATTCTAGAGGATATGCTGCGACCTTATGTTTTGGATTTTGGTGGATCTTGGGAAGACCATCTTCATTTGATAGAATTCTACTATAATGATAGTAACAAGCTAGTATTAAGATGGACTCTTATGAAACTTTATATGGAAGACCGTGTAGATCCCCATCCTGTTGTATAGAGTCGAAGGATCGTCTTGTGTTGGGGCCAGATTTGATTCGAGTAGCTTCTGCAAAAGTTGAGCTTATCAAGAAAAGGATGAGAGATGCTTTAGACCATCAAAAGAAGTATGCAGATAAGAGAAGGAGACAATTGGAATTTGAGATTAGTGATTTAGTTTTTGTCAAAGTTTCCCCGATCAAGGCACGGTTAGCTTCAGAAAGACGGGAAAACTTGCCCGAGATATATTGGTCCATTTCGAGTATTGGAATAGAGTTGGCACTGTAATTTACAGAGTTGAATTACCAGAACGGATGTTCGGAATTCATAATGTATTCCAGGTATCCCATCTAAGAAAGTTTGTTCATGATCCATCATTAGTTGTAGAGCCAGTAGTTTAAGAAGATTTGGAAGTCGAGTCGAATTTGACTGTGGTCAGGAATCCAGTTCAGATTGATGATCAAGACGAGAGGCAACTCAGGAGTAAGATAGTGAAGCGTGTCAAAGTGCAGTAGAGTGAGGATCCCAGAGATTGCACCCGGGAAACTCTGGATAGTCTTAGGAAGCTTATCCGGATTTGTGTCCAGATAGCTAGTGATGTTTGTTAGGATAGACTGTTTGGTTGTTTGCTAATGTATGAATGATATAGATGTTTGAATGGTTGGTATAATAGTTTTTGAATTAACTTTTGTTTTAAATTTCGAGGACGAAATTCTTTTAAGGGGGGAGGAATGTAACGACCCGGGATTTTGGCCCTATTATTTTAATAAATGATTAATCTAATTAAATAAAAAGTAAACTGATCTTTTTAAAATAATATGACTTTTGGAAATATTCACCATTTATTTATATAAATTTGTATTTTGAAAAGGAAAATTGATTTTGAAAATTTAAAATAAAGTCTTTTAATAATATTTATAATAAAATTTATCTTATATAATTGTATTAAAATGTTTTACCTTGTTACCAATTGATAAAAATATATATGGTTGATAATGTTCAAATTAAAATCAAAGCCAATTAGTATAAATATAAAATATAAGTCAAACATATGAATCTAATTTAATTATTGATTGTTAAAATACAAATATAAATATAAATAAGCAAACTCATGAATCTAATTTAAATATTGATAGTTAAAACATAAAATAGAAATAAAAATAAAAGAAAACAAGGATTAAGTAATTTTGGTGAACATACAACATAAACTGAAAATTGAAAGCACAAATGTATAAAGCTAAAATAAGCACAAAGTATAAAATAAAATAAAATCAGACAAACACAAGTGTATAAACAACTATAAAAAAATTTAAGTGATACACAAAGTATAGAATAGAACAAAAACAAAGTATAAAAATAAGCATAAGGTATAAAAAGTGAAACCAGACAAATATATACATGAGTTCAAGCTAGAAGTATTACCAGATAAAACAAACATCTCTAAAAAAAATATCTTCATTCACAAGAACATCTACCTACAAAGTGTATACATATGTATATGAGTTGTGTAAGCTAAAAGTTAATAACACAAATGTCTACATACAAAAATATCTTCATTTATAAGCCAAATGCCTAACTGCAAAGTGAACATTTGCATACAAAATATCTATACAGAAAACATAATAATAATTATGTAAACATGGTAAGAAGCCAAGGCATTAAATGCCATCATCTCAGCCTAACATTTTGTCAATTCAAAAATATTTACAAATCTATACAATTCAGAAATAAAAATCTATTCACCAAAGAAGAAAACAACTTTACCAGATAATACCTTCCTTAAGCAGAATCATTGTTTTTAGTTCGTTCGGTAATTCTTTTAGTAAACCAGAGAAAACAAAAACAAGGAAAAAGAAGTAAAAATCAAATTGAATTCAAAACAAAAACAGGAAGCACTCAAAACAGACAGGGATTAAGAGCACATTCAACTGCAGATTCAAAATAGAGATTGTTCTCTATTCACAGAAATTTGGCAGGTGAGTAAACATCAACTTAAAAGCTTTAAAGTTTAGATTAAAAAATTAAGATAATTCACTGATTATGTGATATTGTTTATGCTTTAGTCTTGCATAAAATTCTGTGTTGCTATAAACATCTCTGTTATTTGTTATAGTTGCATATGTTTTTCCTAAACCCAAATATTTTTCATCTAATCATGATAAGTTTTAGAATTTTTAACAAACAAGATGTTTAAAACCTAAACCAAGATTTTTAAAATCTGTTTAAAGTATGTTGGAGAGACAGTAACCCTGGAAACATTGTTTATAGGAAATTAAGTAAGAAGTTGATGAATTCATTTGTTATAAAAGCTAATTCAAGTTTATAACTTGAATGCTTACAGAAAGTTATGATTTTTAAAACTAGAATGAAGATTTTTAGTTCAGTGATTTAAGAGCAGTTTGTATTTGAGCAAAAACTGTATTTTTCCCAATTTCTCACGATTGAATCAATAATAAATGTTGAAACTTGAATTGAAGCAAGTATAAACATCTATGATTTCGTGAAAATTATCAGAAAATTTTTCTATTGCGTGAAATTAAGATGCGAGATCATAGTAGGATTTTAGTTGGAGTTTTTATTCATGGCTGTAACAAGGCGAGTTGTCTTCTTCGCATAATCGAGCTTCGCCTAACTTTGAGAAATGGTTGCTTGTCGTGTTGTGATGGGGTGGACGAAGTTTGAGTGTCTCTGTCGGTCTGTGTGGTGGTGACGTGACGTTTTAGTTGGTGGATGGTGTTGCTGTTTTTCGAACTGTAGGCAAAAATTTGATTTCGAATTTTTGGAGGCAAGCTGAGTTTGGATTTCAAGTTTGTAGGGATTTTAGGACTTGCCGATGGCATTGGGGTTCGCCGGAGCCCAATGGCGTCGCCGTGCACGTGTACGGCGTGGAGGAGATGGAGTCAGTGTCGATATGGTGTGTGTCTCGAGTCGCGCTCGAGGAAGTTAGGTGATTTCTTCGGGTTGTATTCGAGTTCGCGCGAGATTTCCTGGTGCTATGATTTATAACTTATGTTAAAACTTAAGCTTACTGAAGATAATTAAAAAGGGAAAAAAAGAGAAGAAAAAGATGCGTAGAGGGGTGACTCGGGGAAATAGGTGGTGAGACTCAAAGTGTAACTCGAGTTTTAATAGGGAGAGTCTCGGTTTTTTTCAAACTACAGCATTTTATAATGAAGGTTAAACAAATTGTTTTCAACAAGTAAAAAAACAGTAAACTAAATAAATGTTCAACCATTTGAGTTAAGACTTGAACACAAGTTTAATTATTTAGTTAATGCTTAACAATGTTTTAACTTTTAATTATTATTTTAATTAAGTATTTAAGTTAAGTATAAAATTTATGAACATTAATGTTTTGTAGTTAGTGATAAATTGGTTTACAAAGTTAAAGAAGATTTTCTTTTAAAATGTAAATCAAGTTGAATAATTAATATTAATTGATTTATATTTAGAAAGTAATTAGAATAATTACTTTTTAATTATAATTAGTGATGGGTTAATTGATGATTATGTGATAAATAAATTTGTAATTAACTACTTCAAGTTAATTAATGTATGAACAATGGTTAACTAATTAAGTAATCCAATAAAGAATTAATAATTGATTAATTAAGTAATTAATGATTAATAAATGGATAATTAAGTTTTAATTATAATTAAGGTTATGAATTAATGATTAAGGGTAATTAATTAAATAATTACGACTTAATAATTGATTAAGAAATGATTAATTAATTAAATAATTTAAAATAGAATAAGTAATTAATTGATAATTAATGATTAATTAAACAGTGTTAAGTGATTAATTCTCAAGTAATTAATTTAAATTGAATTAATTACAATAAGACTCACATATGATTGCTTGTGGATTGTTGTGTATGTAAAATATCTGATTTGTGATATTTATTTGGTGATATTCTGTTATGTTTCTATGATATGCCTTGATATATCTATGATGATTGTGTATGATTTATCTGTGATATACTATGTGAATTCAATTATTGAATTAAACTGTTTAAATTAATTAGACAACTTGGCCTTTAAAATGGCATTTGGATTTCGATGAGACCGGGATCGGATGTCAATTTGATATTCCAAAAACCACATCGATCCAATTTGAACGATAGGTCGTCAATTCTCAAATGAAGATCGAGATGGTGTTTTTAGAATGCAAGGGTTATCGTCGTTGACTCGTAGGGTGATTCCAATATGAATGTAATGAGATAATGCCTTCGGTTTCGTTCGAACCCAGAACGAACTTGTATGGATTGAATCCTTTCAGCACATCATCAGGCCGACGATGAGCATTCTAAGAGATATGTTCTGTAAAGGTAAACGCAGCCTCAAGCCTCATCAACCCGGAGTGGCTAAAACAGGGGATGTGCAGCAAGGTTAGGTGGGTCATGACCAAGCAGGACGAGATATACACCTGTCTAGATGTCCCTTTTTATTTCGGCTGTGTGGGGCATTTGATTGCAACAACTGCCGGGGTTATCTTGTTCAGGACTGGACAGTGAGGAATGGTTCCGGCCTTGTGTTGCATGGGAGTTTGGGTGGCTCCTCAGTACGGTGATCTAAGCCACGTACTGTGATGGGCGGTACCCCAGTAGCCCTGTCATTGATGGAAACCCATTTTCCCTACAAGACCCTACGGGTTTGATTTGTATTACCTACTTTTGTGGCTAATAGCTGGAATTTAATAGATGTAACAATTTCGCCTATTTTCTATTTACTTGAAAATCCTAGACACTATTATAATATCCTGGATTTCCTATAAAATGTTTTGGTTAGCGTAAGGTAAAAACTTATCCGTATTTATGCGTGGGGAGTCAACGTGATACCTTTATTTTCAAATGTTTTTCAAAATTAAACAACTTTAAACCGTTTACTCATACCAGACCCATGTCTGACCCGGAGTTTATATTTTGTTTTTCATAAACTCTTGGGTACTCAAATTTTTATGAGTAGCCAAGTGAAAGGTTTTGGATTTTGATTTCTAGAGAAGCTTGGAGCAAGAGTTCCAAACGTATCTATATATCTATCTAGTTTCGTCGTGTTAGTTAGTGTATGCTGTTGTTTGGGATATATATATATTGACAGATGTATATGACTATCATGTGTATCATGTTGTATAACTCTGATATATGTAAACTATGTAATAGTTATATGATGTATTATATTTTGTTCTGTTTCGCTGTGAGATTTTGATGTTGTTGTTCTTACTTTTCTATTCTTTTCTATTTCTATCCCTTTCTTTTCTTAATGATGATACGTCTTTCTGGGAGTAGAAGGGCAAGTCGTCACAAAATTTTCCCTTGCCAATCATCCTTAATACATGGTTTTCATGGGTTTACTATGAACCTGTTGGTTACCCCCAATAACTTCCTAATTGTAGTTTTCATGGGTTTACGATGAATCTATCTCCCTGACAAGTTCAAAGCTTAGGTATCCTATATTCTGGTTTCCTTGACTCCCTAGATGCAATTCTACTCATTCGGGAGTTTAATCAATTTATGTTCACTACTAGTTTAACCTAGCTGGTTCTTCTACCTCTTTATCCCCCAAAATACAGTTATGGTTTCTTTATCATGTGAATATATTCATGTTTGAAAAAACAAACATAACAACTCAACAATATCACTCCAGTAGGTTTAATATCCTTGAAAGCATTTACATTTAAAACATGGTTAATTCCTTTAACCTATACTTTTATCAAGAAAGTACCTCTTCAAATTTACATACTTGAAATCCTTTCAAAAGTCCTTTATTTAGCCATGGGTATTTCCTTTAAAAATGAGTTTGGGTTTTAAAAGCCATTCGACACCTTTGAAACCTTGCTTTTGACCTCATAGGATGACCTCCTTCAAAAGCATTAAAATCTATCTTCAAAACCACAGGCTCCTGACTTTCGCATACTTTAAAACCTTTCCTTCAAAACCTTTCGATGAGCTAAAGTATTATCATATAAGTGTAGAAGCATAGCTTCGAAACCAATTGAATGTACCCCAATCGAAATCATTAAAGGTTACCCTTCAAAACGAATACCTTTCAAAGCCATTATCAAAGTGAACATAAGCGAAAGCATCTCTTTTGAAACCATTCTTTATTTCAAAAAGTATTGTTAAAGCTCGATGGTGTCGAAACCATCCTTTCGAAAGCATTAAATCATTTGGGTAAAATAATTGAACGTTGGCTTCAAAACCCCTTACGAAATAATTGCCTTCGAAACTCTTGATCCCTTTCGAACGCAATAGGAAGTGGCTTATAGTTATAAAAATAAATGATACCTTTCAACAGAATTGATGTCTTCAATACCATTGAAAGGCTTTTAATCACAGAAGGGTTTCAACTTAGTCGAAACTATCCCTTTCGGAAGCATCACTTTAAAAACTTAGTAACTTCTTTCTTCAGAAGCTACTTACTTTAAAAAGAAGGCGACAGTTCTCCTTCGAAAGCCTCTTTTGAAATACCCTTTCGCAACCATTGGTTTTGACTACTTCGAAACCCTTTAATAAACAGGCATGTGCTTTTCTTTTAAAAGAAAACAAAGGTATCGGCACATTCAGAAGCTTGTTTGGACACCTTACCTTCTGCCTTTCTCCAATCCACTGCGTACCATCTAAATGATAGTATGTGTATTGGTTTCATGGCAGAGGGTTTCGACTAGGTCGAAGGCAGAAGCTCTGGGTTGAAAGCTCATTCAAAAGAAGGCAGAACCCACTTTTCTGAGCTAAAGGTTGTTTTTACCCATTAAAATAAACTTTTTGTAACTAACTTGTCCACTTGTAAACATTTGATTGGTTACATTGAACTTTCAAATTATTTTGCTAAGATTTGCGGCATTTTCTCAGATCTAAAAACAAAAGAATACTTAACAAATAAGCCCTTCCCATTAACAAAACAATTAAATCATTTAGGTCGTCCTTTCAAAAAAATTAATTCCATACTAAATCACTTAGTAAAAATCCCCAAAAATTCCAAAAATTCTCTTTAATAATGTTGCCTAACTTATCAAATTTCAGACCCAAATTCTTAAATAATTTCTGAAATAAATTTATAAACCTAATGAACCATATTTTCCTTTAAAAATTCATAACTAATTTACCATGGTTTGGAAAATTATAAAAATTAAAACCTAACTCCAAAATCATGTTTCTCATGGCAAAAAAGTTTCCCATGACATTTAAACATCATTAAATATCAGTTTTACCCTAAAATTATGCATATCCCTATTTAAGCAACCTTGTTCAAATTAAATAAATACAAAATCAAGCATATCATCATCAAATATATCATAAAAATGAATTTAACCTTAAATCTGAAAATCATTGATTACAAAATAGAGATATTGTGATTATTATTCACCTTAGATTGGATAATGAAATTGGAGATTGACTGAAATTGATTTCTTCTAGCTTGATCTTAGGCTTTACTTGAATTTCTCTTCTCTTCTTTCTTCCTAATGACCGGCCTTGATATTTGCTTTCTTACGTTTAGTTTGCTTGTAATAAAATGATTGTGTATGGCTAAGGGAAAATAGTATAAGGGTGGAAACATAGGTGGCAATTTACCCTAATGCCCATAAGTTTATTTAGTTAACACTTGACCATCTACAAGCTCATTCATTTTAATAAGCACAACCACTAAATTAATCGACCAACCTCAATCTCCTTATCACTCTACATTATTCTATTTAATTAGTTCCACATAAATCTTTTGAATAATATTATCAAAAATTAGCAGTTATAAGCTTCCCTCCTTAAAGAATTTCATTCTTGAAATTCATTAAGGACTAACTCGCAAACATGGCAATCATCTAAAACATCTCCTAACATCCATGCTAGCCAACCCGACTGGCAACTAATCTATATAAATCTAATATAGACATACCATCAAAGCAAACCAGGATAAGCCAATCGAATCCTCTCCTCTATCTCTCAAGTACAGTCCTTCTTGTTGTCACTCCATTGAACTTTTACCAACTTGGCTGTCTTTGTCCTCAATCTTTTCTCATCTCTTGCTACAACCCGAACTGGTTGTCTAACATAAGTCAAATCTAGCTCTACTGCCAAGTCCTCCAACTTTGTTTGAGGAATGGTGGACTCTGGATCATACACATATTTGCAAAGATGAGACACATCAAATACATTATGGACATTTGCCAAACTTCTCGGCAACTCTACTCTGTACACGAGCTTCCTAATCCTCCCTATAGTCTGGAATGGTCCAACATATCTCGGGGCTAACTTTCCCAATTTTCTAAATCGTACCACACCCTTCATCAATGATACCTTAACGAAAACCCTATCTCCCACTGAGAAGTCTAGGTCTTTATGCCTCTTATCTGTGTAACTCTTCCATCTGGATTGAGCTTCCTTCATCCATCCTTGGATTAACTCAATCTTTTCTAACCCCTCTATAATCAAATCCGGACCTAAGTCCAATCTGTCTCCAGTCTCTCACCAACATGCTGACGACTTACATGGCCTTCTATACAAATCTTAAAAAGGCGCCGTTCCTATGCTAGTTTGATAACTATTATTATAGGAAACTCAATCAATTGTAGGTGTTCCTCCCAAGATCCACCAAAGTCTAACACACAAGCGCTCAACGAATTCTCGAGTACCATATTGACTCTCTCTGTCTGCCCTTCTGTTTGTGGGTGATAAATTGTACTCAATTAGAGCTTGGTACCTAATACCTCTTGTAGAGTCTTCCAAAATTCACTAGTGAATAATGCATCTCTGTCGCTGACTATGCTACTAGGAATCCCATGAAGTCTAACCGTGTTCTTTATGACAACCTTGTCAAAACTGGTTCCGCCTTGGTTGACTTGACTGGAATGAAATGGGCACTCTTGGTTAACCTGTCCACTATAACCCATATGCTTTCATTTCCCTTATATGACCATGGAAACCCGTCTATAAAATTCATGGATATCAAATCCTATTACCATACTGAAATCTCTAAAGGGTGAAACAACCCACTCGGCTTCTGATATTTAAAATTCACTTGTCGACAGTTCACACACCGCCTAACCCACAAGTTGACATCCCTCTTCGTGCCTTTCTAATAGAAGATCCTCTTCATATCTTGAAACATCTTGATACCTCTAGGATGAATCGTAAACTTGGACCGATGACACTCTTTCAAAACTTCTCTCCTTAAGTTTTCTACATTTCGAACACATAATCATCCCTTCTTTCTCAACTATCCTCTTTGGTTAAGACAAAAATCCTTTAGATCATCGATCTATGATCCTACCTCAAGCCTTCTAATCCTCTTGGCTAAAACTAGATTCTCTCTCTATTTAGAAGCTATCCTTTTGATCAGCATTGCTCGAACTTCCAAACAAGGCGACATGGTAGTTCCTTGACTAGAACTAGCACTAGATCTTAATTGCACACCACAACTTGCTAAAACTTCTAGATCTCTCCATTCTGCCAACATAGCTAAAACCACATTCTGATGTTTTCTACTAAGAGCATCTGCTACATTGTTTCCTTTCACAGGAGTATACTCTATACTGAAATCATAAGCATCCAAAAACTATAGCCACCTCTATTGCCTCATATTCAACTTCTTTTGAGAGAATAAATATCTTAATGACTTATGATCGGTATATAACATAAATCTCTCCCCAAAAGATAATGCTTCCAAATCTTTAAGGCAAAAATCGCCACAGCCAACTCTAAGTCATGAGCAGGATATCTTTCGTGCAGTCTAATTCGCCTAGATGCATAGGCAATGACTTTTCCCTTCTGCATCAACACTGCCCCCAATCCAATCCCACATACATCAGTGTATGCTACCAACCCTTGGTTTCCATCTAGAACTAATAATACCAGAGCATTGGTCAACAAATGCTTTAAGTTAAGGAACCTTCCTCACATTTGTTGGACCAAATAAACTTCACATCTTTCCAAGTCAACTTAGTCAGAGGTGCTGCTACCCGCAAGAAGTCTTTAATGAATCTCCGATAATAGCCAGCAAGTCCAAAAAAAACTCCAGATCTCGGTTACCATCTCCGGTCTCTTCCAATTATTCACAGCTTCAATCTTATCTGAATCGACTGACAACCCTTTCTTTGAAACCACACGACCAAGAAACATAACCTTTTTCTTCCAAAAATGACACTTTGAAACTTAGCCTATAGCTGATTCTGCCTCACCATCTCAAGCATAACTCTAAGATGATCTTCATGCTCCTTCTCATCCTTAGAGTGTACCGTAATTTCATCTATAAACACCAACACGAAGCTATCCAAATACTCTTGGAAGACTCGGTTCATCAAATCTACGAAGAAAGCAGGTACATTTGTCAATCCAAATGGCGTCACCAACCACTCATAGGAACCATACCTAGTCTGAAATGCTATCAAAGGAATACCGCCCCATGCCACTCTCAACTAATGGAACCTTGTCTCCAAATCCAACTATGTAAACACGTTGGCTCCACTCAACTGATCAAACAGATCATCTATCCTCGGCAAAGGGTACCTATTCTTGATAGCCCTTTTGTTAACTTGCGATTATAGATGTACATCCTTAACGACCCATGTGGTTTCTTCACGAATACCACGATCGCTCCCTAAGGCGAACTGCTTGGTCTAATAAAATTCCTTCCTTCTAGATCCACTAGTTGCACCTTCAGTTCCTTTATCTCTGTCAGCGTCATCCTGCTAGGTGGTGTACTCACAGGTTCAACTCCTGGTACAAGATCTATCCGAAATTCAGTATCTCATTTCAGTTGTAATCCCATAACCGGCTCAAAGACATCTGTAGATTTCCCTGCTACTGGAACCTGACTAAGCTTTTCTCCAACCTCCATGGCACTTAATAAAGCACAAGCACTCCTGCTGGGTTCTCCACTGAGAAGATGATTCGATTATGACTATCTAGGTGTCTCATTGATATTCTCCTATCTTGGAAAAATATCCTAGCCTCATACTTACCCAACCAATCCATCTCCAAAATGATCCCAAAATCTACGAAATCAATAACATACAAACTGCATGCAAACTCATGACATAATAAATCAAATTTTAACTAGTCACATCTCATCCCTAGATTTCCAAAACCTCTTATTGGATTTGCAACCCTTGAGGAAGTAACAAGATATATGGGCTTAATGCATAACCTATCAACCAAATACTGGTATATAAATGAATATGATGCACTGGTATCAAATAGTACCCTAACTGGTATACTCTTAATCAAAAGTGTACCTTCCACCACAGTTTTCCCTTTCTCTACTGTAGTAGGCCTAGAAGAAGATAGTGTTCCAATAGCAAAAACCTTTCCTCTGTCTGCCCTGATTGGCTTTGGATGTTGGTTCTTATAATACCCAACTCGGTCATAGTTGAAGCATTTCACATTCTTCTTCTCTGCAAGCTTCTTCCCCTTGCCTGATCGGCACTCGTGGGCATAATGACCCTTCTTATCACACTTGAAGCACGCTAAATCGGCCTTAGCTTTCTTGGAAGTATCCCCTTTCTAGGCTCCCTTCTTCTTAAAGAATTTTCTCTTCTTTCCTTGACGACCCTAGGATTCGACTGGCTTCTCCCTAGCAGAAACAACAAGCATCTCTTCATGGCGAATAGCCATATCCACCACCGCATTATAGGATTCTCGAACATGGCTCATGGTCATTCTAGCAAGCTCTAGTCTCAATCCTTGAATGAAACTCTCATTCCTTCTAATGTCAGTGCCTATAGTGGCATATTCCTAAGAGACAGCCCATCAAACTTTGTAGCGTACTCGATTATTTACATTTCTCCATGGAAAAAATCCATGAACTTCCTCATCAATACCGATTTAGCAGTCTCAGATAGAAACCTCTGCTCAAACCTCATTCTAAAATCAGCCCAATTCAGTTCTTCCTTCGAAACTCTAGCTGTCACACTATTCCACCAATGGAGTGCTGCCCCTTGAACCTGTCTAGAGGCCAACCTCCTCTTTTACCCATCATCCAATTCTAGATTAGTAAAGATCCTCTCACAGTGCAATAGCCAATACTCAACTTTCACTGCATCCTCTGTTCCAACAAACGGCTTTCCACCCAGACTGGTGTAGTCTCTGCTTAACTTAGCATAGTTATTCCCAACTGGAACCATAGGATAAGCTCCTCCAATATTACTAGCGACCCCAGCTTGCAAAAGATTGGCTAACAACTGATGCATCATCCTCGTATCTACTGTGGATTTCCAAAACCTACATTAGCTTAAACATTTGGGTTAGCATTAGCCTGTTGACCTTGGTTCCTCCTGGTATTAGGTTGAGCATTTCCATTGGTTGTAGTGCATCCTCCACCTAAATTTCCTCTTCCATTTCCTACTTATATATCCTCTTTCTCATAAATCTGCAAGTGAGCCTTAGTATGATACAGAAGAATAGTCTAAGGGAGAGGGAACACATAATTATACATATGTGTGTGTGTGTGTATGTGTGTGTATATATATATATCATATACATGTATGAAACTTTAGCGTTAACAAGAACCCCGATCATATTTCTAATTCATTGGATTATGTTTTAAAAAATCTTTTAAGTTTAACTTTTCTTTTAAAGTTTCAGAAACCTATGCGCTGACACCGACTTGTACATCCCCTACTTGGAGGCCCAAAACTAAGGACTGTGGATGCAGTAGTAATCCATAGTTACTAATCCTCAGCGACTAAATACAGCGGTGTTAGATACATTGATAGATAAATCAAAAGAATATGGAAAAAGTTTAACAAATTAATAACACAATTCCATATTCCATTCAAAACATTTCATGTTCATTACATAATGCCACAAACGTTAACCATGTTCAGAAAAATATAATTATTATACATACACTAAGAGTGACATATGAAGATGCCATCCTTGTTGATTAGAGTATATAGTAAGGCTAATAAGTCTGCCTTTACATTCAAAATACACAACGGAAAAACAAGATAACTCTAAATAACTAACTGCCTCCTACACTCCTCTGGAAGCTCTATTCGACTAAGAGGAGAACCTGAAAAACTTAAATCTCAAGTTACTCAAAATCAATTGATTACCCAAGAGTTTAAGGGCAAAACAAAACTTCGAGTCAGACATAAAGGCCGGTATGAATAATATTCTAACATCTCAATCCATATAGATATCTAATGAGACCACGCCGCTTAGCGAAACGGATTTTTCCCCCACTAGCGTCCAAAACCATATACTGTGCTTCTACATCCATAATGGTTAAAACATAACATATCAAAATATTATGATGATATACATATATAAACATTGTGGATTTCCCATCCCTGGTTTAACTGACTCCTTGTCATATTTATTGTTTCTAGGGTCACCATTAACCTATTATAATTCATAGAAACCCTGTCCTATTTCAGAGTTTTCATGGGATCGCTAAGAGCCTATAGGCCCATGCCTACTAACTTAATTAATTCATGGGTTCCCCTGAACCTATTAGTTATTTCAATAACTCCTCTTATATCCTAGTTTTCATGGATTGGCAAGGAACCTATGGATTACTCCAGTGACTTCCTTCTTAGCCTAGTTTTCATGGATTGACTAGGAACCTACTGAAGCCTCCATTAACTTCTTTCTTATTCTAGTTTTCATGGGTTGACGAGGAAACTTTTAACCGATGTCATTACTTAATCTGGATATAGTTTTCATGGGTTCACTACAAACTAAATTTGCCCCTACCAACCATTCTTGATACATAGTTTTCATGGGTTTACTATGAGCCTGTTGGTTACCCCCAAGAACTTCCTAATCATAGTTTTCATGGGTATACTATGAACTTATCTCTCGGACAACTTCAAAGTTTAGGCATCCTATATTCGGGTTTCCCTGACTCCCTAGATGCAATTCTAGAGTTTAATCAATTTATATTCACTACTGGGTTAACTTTGTTGGTTCTTCTACCCCTTTATCCCGCAAAAAAATAGTTATGGGTTCTTTATCATGTGAATGTATTCATATTTGAAAAAGTAAACATAACAACTTAATAATATCATTCCTATAGGTTTAATATCCTTAAATACATTTACATATAAAACATGATTAATTCCTTTAACCTGTATTTTTATCAAAGAAATACTTCTTCAAATTTACATACTTGAAATCCTTTCAAAACTCCTTTATTTAGCCATGGGATTTCCTTTAAAAATAAGTTTGGGTTTTAAAAGCCTTTCGACACCTTTGAAATCTGGCTTTCGACCTCATAGGATGACCTCCTTCGAAAGCATCAAAATCTATCTTCAAAACCACAGGAAACTACCTTTCGAATACTCTAAAATCTTTCATTTGAAACCTTTTAATGGAGTTAAAGTGTTTTCATATAAGTATAGAAGCATAGCTTCGAAACCACCTGAAAGTATGCCTTTCAAAATCATTAAAGGTTACCTTCGAAACCAACACCTTTCGAAGCCATTGGATTTATATTTAAAATAACATTTTTGGATCAAGGTGAACATAAGCGAAAGCATCTATAACGATCTGGATTTTTCAAAGGTTAATTTTGAATATTTAAATGGTTTTAAATATTGGATTTGGAATAATAATTTAGTTAGTAAGGATTTAAAACTGAATTCTCAAGTGATTTCATTAATTTCTGAAATCGTAGATTTAATCGACGGGTTAAAATGGGGATCCGGGGAACATTCTCGGAATTCGACGAAACCAGTTCCATTGGATCCGTAATAGTGTACTATTATTAGATTTCTAATTTCATGGCATTTGGATTTACCATGTGGTTGTATGATCTGAATATTCCTAGAAATAATTTTATTGAATTTAATTTAAATTAGTCGATTTAAAAGCTATCTTCCATATACGATCGAACTAGGCTACGGAACTTATTTCATTGGGTTCAGAATAGTAGTATAACATCAGGAACACCAGGCGGTATGCCTCAATAGGAGTTCATTATTGCGTGGTAGAAAATTCATGATAATTTGGAAATAAATAAATAAAAATATAGGTAAAATCAAATCAAGACACCCTACTTCTAAGGACACAGTCCTACCCTTTTCCTTAAACGTGTCAATCACGTCTCCCTTCCTTCCTTTCCTTTTTAAAAACATGACATTTCCTTTCCTTTTCTCTTCAAAGCATTCAAACGTAATCGAACCGATTCATTCACTTAAAAAAAAGGAAAAAGAAAAAAGGGATTGCGTCTCTAGAAATTGAGAAGTTTGAATGGGAAAGGGTAGCCACGAGCTTTCTTTATTCGTGCATGAACGCAGCAATGGTTCTGTGCTGCAGCTATTATGGAGAGTCGCGAGCCTCATGTTCGCGTGCGCCAAGAAGGGAAAGGGCTGCATGCAATAATCGAAGGCGACGTAGGAGGGCATCACGATTCGAGAAATCGAAATTTCTGGTGTCGCGTTTCCCAAAAGGGTGTCGAGCTTATCCATTCGAAGGTACGGTTCAAAGCCTAATGTTGCGATAGTGGATGGTGGCGCGGTCGATGATGGGAGGTTACAAGCAACGCGAATAGGCGCAAGAGGGAGCGCCTTGTGACAATGTCAAGGTAATGTGTTTTGTGGCCGGTGATGCAACGCTTTGGGTGTCGCTATTGCGCGTGCGTGAGGTGGATTTCCGACCTAGGTGCTAACGGCTGCAATGTGAAGGAGCTTGCGATTGAGTTGTGGATGTGGGTTGATTGCTTAATGATATTTGGGTGAGTGTTCGATGGCAAGTAAGATTTTGAAATTTAGGTAAATTATCTATCAATGATTTCAAATTCATTTAAATAATTTTATTTATAAAAATAGAATGCTTATAAAATTGTATAACTTGCATACGAGATGCCTTTGTTTTTCAAAGGATTTGATAACTTTAATAATTCAAATTGAGTGTGTTTTCTCATGTTGGTTTTCCAGACTGACTCGGGTATTATTTTATTATAATGCTCAAGTCAGGCCGAGTATTACAGTTTTAGGATTAAAATGCTTTAGAGCTCAGGATAGGAGCTGGAGAAGTTCAAACGTACTTCCGTACGTGGTTTATATTTCCGCCTTATGAGGA
This sequence comes from Allium cepa, assembly GCA_030765085.1. Lineage (NCBI taxonomy): Eukaryota > Viridiplantae > Streptophyta > Magnoliopsida > Asparagales > Amaryllidaceae > Allium > Allium cepa. The sequence goes on from CM060937.1 coordinate 593,942,297, forward strand.
AAAGTGATTATAACTGTCCAGATTGATGTATATATTTTTGTACTCTGATGATTGTAAGTGTAAAACAGTTACAGATTCTTTTGTCTAAAATGTGTTATTATACATTATATTTTATTCCGCTGCAATTGTAAGATTCTGTGTTATTGTTTCCATTTTCTTCTATCTCCTTCTTCTTCTTTACCTTAGTTATTCGCTCTTTCGTACAATTTGGGTTGAACAGCAGTGAGTTATTATCAACTCAAAGGGTATAGAACTACGGGTCGCTACATATAGTATCAGAGCTGAAGGTTAAGCAAGAACCTTGGCTTTGGTGAGGATTACTCATTAGGGATAGAGTCAGTAATACTCTAAAATGAGTTGAGTGTAATAATAGATATGAGAACTTATTTATTAGTGAATATAAATGGTTTTGTATCGTGTTGATTTATCTATTAAGTGGCACATAAATTCGGGTCGAATAGTGGGACGTCACTAAATCTATAGGAGTTTCTAAACATTTAAACATGGTAAACCAACATAGTATGGTTTTGAAGCAGGTAAATGAAATAATTTTATCCAAACTATATTCTGATATAAAAGAAAAATAATTTTGTAGAAATGATTATAATGGTGTGTTTAGTTGTTATTTTATAATCAAAGTAAGATTATAAAATTGGAAAGGGTCATATATAACCAAAGGGATATTGTATAAGTATGAATCATACAAAAGAGTTAAAAACTACAAATGAGTTCAAACCGGATTTAGAAAATTTAAATCCTAGAGATTTTTAGAAAAATATTCCAAAGTGTTTGAAAATAAATAATAGATTATTGTTTTAGAGATATTTTTGAATAGAAAAAGTGTTTTAAATGGATTATGGAAAGATATACCACTGAACTCACATTAGTCATTAGAAAATAGTCTTGGTGATGATTGCGTAACATCATCAGTATTCACTTTCGAGTTTCTAAGTGACAGATTAATGCCAAAATTGATTTGATTTAGATTTGTCGAGCAAACAAGTTTTGTTTAAAATTTTTGGAAGGATTTGTTTTGGATAAAATCAGGTTTACTTTGGGAAATCTAAAGAAATGGTTTGTTAAACTCAAAAAATATATATTTGATTTCAAAGTGATTTGAAATATATACTAGGTGTTTAAAAATTATGAAATCCGTATTTGAATGTTTTAGGAAATATCAGAAAATAAATCATGAACTTATGAATGGTGAATGATTTTAAGGAAAAATATGAAAATTGAATTTTGGAAATAAATTTTTAACTTTTGTAAGTCAAAATACATGAAATTTAACTTGAGCTGAGTTAAATTAAATTAGGTTGGAATCGCATCGATTTGGATACAGATATTAAAGAAATGAAGTTCAACTTAAGTTAAGTTGAAGAAATTTAATTTTAGAAATTTAATTGATTGTGATTGGAATGGAATAAATTAGTTAAGTGGACTAATTAAATGTGTTAAATTAGGTTGTGAATTAATTGGATGAAAAGAAACTGGACGTGTATAAATGAAGAGAACTAATATTATGAATTGAAATAAATATTAATAGTTGAATGAATTGAATATAATGGAGGATATCGAATATAAAGTTGAATTGTGAAATGGATATATGACTATAGGTTATAAAAATTGAAACTTAAATAACATGGTAAATTTTATTTGAATCATATGGAACTGAATTAAATATGTAAATGTGAATTATAAAGTGACTATATAACTATAAGTTGTAAAATTGGATTGGATTATAAATAATATCGAATGGAAGCAAATATAAATTGTGAGTGGTAAAATAATTTTATAACCATAAGTTATAAAATTTTGAATGAAATGAAATTTTAGTGAAGAATATGTAACTGTGAATAAATGAGTTTATATATCTTATAAAAATTTGAAATTAATGAACGAAAGTATGCCTAAGCTACAATATGAGGTATAAAATTGAGTTAATAATAAAACGTGAATTTACTCGAGTATAAGCTTGATGGAAATTTGGAAAAAAATTAGTTGTGTAACTTATAAAATGTAATGGTTGATATTTTGGTGACGGAAATTAAATCCAAACTTGAATTATAAATGAATTTGAGACTCAAGAAATTAAATGAAGTGATTTTTGAAATAAAAAATCAGGTATTGAATTATAAATTAGAAGTGAACTAATTAGATGAAATAATTAGTTAATCAAATATGGAAATGAAACTTAACTTGGTTAAGTAAACTGGTTGGTGGATTAAAAGTGTGTATGAGAATTGGAACTTGAGTTACAAATAAAATTCGACTTAGGTGTATGCGCAATAAAATGACTTGAGTATAAATAAATTCAATTTAAGTGTAAATAAATTGAATATGGCGTTGGATATTATTTAAATGAATTCGATAAGGAATTCGAGTATGGAATTAAAATTTGAAATGGATAAAGTGAATGAACTAATTAAATCAATTAGTAAATGGAATGCAATTGATTGATTGAGAATCAATTTGAAATGGGATAAAATTAAATATAAATTGATTCGGAATCAATTAAAATGGCTATAAACTGAAATGGTTATTTTATTAAAGAAATATCGTCGAATTTGCGTAGAAAAATTGTCGTTTGACATAAGCAGAAGTAAATAAAATCGACGAATAATCGAAAAATGAATAAATTGATTTTGAAATCAATTTGGAATGGATATGAAATTGTTTGGTATAAATATGAAGTAGTATATGGATTGATTTGAAGTAATCAAATTGGTGTCTGAACCTTATAATTGCTTATGATTATATGTTTAACATGCATTGCTTATGAAGATTATTTGTTTTAACTATTTAAATAAATGAATTGTTATTAAAATTTTCATGTTTTGGTACTTAGGTGTTTAAATTGAGTAAGTAAAGGTACCCGGAGGTCGTTTGGTTGGTTTTTGGTCACGCAAATTGCATATAAAATAAGATGCTTGCTTAAAAACGCTAAAATAAGGTAAGTTTTCGGATTAACTACCGCAAATTATAAAATATTGATATATATTTTCTTTCCAACCATGTGGGTCGATGTATGTTTATTTATCTCTCTTTTCATATTGCAAAAGGTACTCCGTACAATGGACGCTCTGCCAAAATTTGTCAGAATTTTAGGGTGTTAGAAAATTTTTGAAATTTTTTGTTAACAAAAAAGGTTGATTTTTTTAAAAGTGTAACTGAAATAAGGAATTTTGAGTTAGAAATGGAAACTAATAGTTTTGATCAAAACTAAAAGATTAGAAAAGTGAATATCGAGTTTTAACTAAGTTGGTTTTGATATGTTAATGAGTTTGGAACATTTTTTCTGCCTTAGCAATTTCGGGGATGAAATTCTTTTAAAGGAGAAGGAATGTAACGATGTAGATTTTTTTGATGGTTAATATTGAATATATAAATGGTTTTAAATTTTGTGATTGGAATTATAATTTAGTTAATAAGATTTGAAAACTAAAATTTCAGTTGATTTCGTAAATTTTTAAAATCGTCGATTTAATCGACACATTAAAATAGCGATTCGGGGTACATTCACAAAATTCGACGAAACCAGTTCCATTAGATCCGTAATAGTGTATTTTTATCGGATTTCAAATTTCGTAGCATTTGGATTTGCCGCGTGGTCGTACGATTTGAAAACGCCTAGAAATAATTTAATTTAATTTAAATTAGTCAATTTATAGGCTATCTTCCACATACTATCGAACTAGGCTACAGAATTTGTTCCATTTGGTTCGAAATAGTGGTATAACATTAGGAATGCTAGGTAGCACGCCTCAATAGGAGTTCGTAATATCACAGTAGGAAATTCGGGATAATTTGGAAATAAAAAAAAAAATAGTGATAAAATCAAATCAAGTCACCCTACTTCTGAGGATGCAGACATACCCTTTTCCTTAAACGGGTAAATCATGCCTTCCCCTTTCCTTTCCTTTTTAAAAACATGACATTTCCTTTCCTTTTCTCTTCAGAGCTTTCAAATGAAATCGAACCGCTTCGTTCACTTAAAAAAATAGGATCGTGTATCTAGAAATCAAGAAGCTTGGAACGAGAAAGGAAAGCCACGACCTTTCTTTATTCATGCGTGAAGGCAGCGATGGTTTCGCATTGCAGCTATGGTGGAAGTTGTGACCCTCACATTTTCATGCGCCAGGAAGGAAAAGGGCTGTAGGCAATAATCGAAGGTGTCGTGGGAGGGCTTCACGATTCAAAAAATCAAAATTTCTGTTGTCGCGTTTCCCTAAACGGCGTCGAGCTTATCCAGTCGAAGCTAGATGTCGCGACAGTAGATGTTGGCGCTGGTCGAGGATGGGAGGTTTCAGGCAATGTAAACAGGCTTGAGAGGCAACGCCTCGTGACGACATTATGGTGATGGGAATTATGTCCAGCTATGCAACGCTTTGGTGGTCGCTGTTGCGCGTGCACAAGGGTGTTTTCTGATGTAATGATCAAAAATTTAACAACTTCAAAATATAATATTTAAAGTGATTTTAAATATATAATATAAAAGGTTTTATAATTCAAACAATATTAGACAGGATTTGGAAATAGAAATATACATAAAAATAGTAACATTTGCTTATATCGACAATAGTGACAAAATCTTGATTTTAGAAAAGTAAGTTTAAAAGGTTTAATAAATTATTATAATTTATTTATGAGTTTTTATATTTTTAAATAACATTGTATAAATTTATTTTTAAATTTGGTTTACATAAATAAATAGTTTAACTAAAACGTCAAAATATGACCGTAGAACATTTTGTCAAAAAATCAACGTTTTGTTGATTTAAAGTTGTCGCAACATTGTTGCGCCTTTATTTTAAAATTCATGTGCACCTATATAAATGTAGTAAGTATTAACTAAGTGGCTGATTAGGTTTACTTTTATTAAAACACACTTAGGAAATTCAAGAATATAATTATAAAACGTAAACTAATAAAAACAAAACATATCAAATCAAAAGAAACATCATTATTACTTTAAGTTTCCTTACTCCTTAAGTGATAAGGGCATAAAGTAAAGATTTGAAATATGATGCTAAGTGTTGAAAAGTAAGATCACTTTAAAAGTAAGTAAAAGGTATTTTGGTGTTTTGCAAATATAATATTTTAATCCAAAGCATTTTCTATAAATACATACCCACTTTCTCACTTCTTTCCACGCTTCTTTTTCTTAAAATTTCAAGCTTATTCTCACTCTTTTAACGGCTTCCAGTCTTAAAAAAATAATGCCAAAATTTGTTCCAAAATGATAATAAAGAAAGTAATCATCAAATCGCCTTAAATATTTACCAAAACTCCTCCTCTTTCCTTCACAACCCACAACCCACTCCTTCACCATCAAGCCAAGCCCAAACCTTTCCTTAAAATCATGACTTTGAGCATGTTCACCCTCCACAAGTCAAGTCAAGCCTCCTAAAAGCCTTAAAATAAGCATTTGGGAGCACCCGATTGAAGTTAGGAAAGTTATAATCACTTTAATGTTAGTTCATTTGTGACTAAGGTGTGAAATCTAAATTGTTAAGTAGAAAATGTTTATATGATGTTTTGTAAGTTATAAATGTTGTTTGGATGTTAATAATGATGTTTGATAAGTGTTTGAAAAAGAAAGCAGCCACCTTTAAGTCATTTACAAAAGTTAGTTAGCAAATAATTACATAGATGACAATCATGTGACATTGTAATGAAAAAGTTGTTAAATTGATATGCAAGTTCATATTACAAAGTTAGAATATGTTAAAATGGTTATAAACATTATTTTGGATATATATTGGTTGTATATTGAATATATAAGATGAAACAAGTCACGATGTACACGACATTGATTCATACGGAAAACACATTCCAAAATAAAATGAAATGTGACATAGAATCATTTAGACCTTTGAAGAAAATGTTTGAAAATGCTTTAGAAATGATTTCTAAGTGTTTAAACTTGTCTTGACAAAGTTCGGATATGAATCTCAAAATACGCCTAAAATTTGATGCGTTAGGTAATAGTAGTTCGTGTTTTCACGTCACAAGTTCAAATGAACATATGAAGTGGAATATAGTTCAGAATTCTTCGAAGTAAGAATTTTTTGAATCCTTATATTCATATCTTTCAAATGAAACAAGAAAATTTTGATTTCATCCCGTTTATTTTGAAATATAACAAAATCAATTTTCAAGAAAAATCTAGTTTTTGCACTAAATGACCAAAGTTGGGTTCTAAAAATATGAAATAAATTCTAAAAATATTTTAGAATGTTTTAAAAGCAATTTAAGTTGAAAAAATGGATTTCTAAATGATATAAAAGTCTTTTTAAAGAATTTTAAGAAACACTATTTGCAACACTTTTTCGTAACATTTTTCAATAACTTTTGAAATAAAGGTTGAAACTAAATTATTCTTTCCCAAGTCGTATGTAAACAATTTTAAGTAAATGATAAAGTATTTAAAAAAGTGATTTGAACGATTCAAAATTATTTCAAAGGTGATCAAATAAATAGTTAAGTGATTTAAAAAGGAAAAATGAGTATACAAAAATGACTAGTACATTTGTCCCGCCTGTAAGATCGATAAGCGAAAATAAGGTGTGTAACTAAGGTTAGGGTTGGAGCAACCAGTGTCCTGAACTTAACTGGCCTTATATTTCTCTTTTAGGCAAGGGGTGGAACATATCGAAAGGAAAGCCCGGATGCTCAACTTTGATTTTAAAGAAATAATCTTCTTATACTCATTATTAAAATCCGAAGAAGAAACTTGTCTTATTCGTGGAATTTAAAAGGTGATCTCCCCGTCATTCCGCTCATACTCTTGTTGAATAGGGAAGTAGATATTGAATAAAAGTTGAGTAATTTCTATAATCCTATTTTCTCAAAAGATACTCTTTAAAAATGATTTGAGAAATATTCGAAAAGAGGTTAATTGATTCCGTATTCACTAAAATAATATTTTTAAAATATATATCTCTTGAAGATATTTGGTAAAGAAAAATGAATGAAATGAAAAGCAATCATCTAATTACATCTTTTTTATCGATGATTGGATTTCGAAGGACCTAGGGTCGGATTTGTGTGATTCCTATTCGTAGACCACTTTGAACCATACGTGTTCGAAGAATAAAGACGTTTGAAGACGTAGATATTAAGACGAATAATAATAAGGGACTAATTGTTGATTAATTAGGGATAAACTCTTCATTCACTATATTGTTGCAGCGGTCTCTTTGTTTTGAAAAATCTCAGAACCACAATTTGTTATGAAAAATCTCTGAACCACAAGGACTTCTCTCCTAGTAATGGTCAAGGAAAGTACATTTGGTTTCGTTCAGTCCCAGAATGAACTTGTAAGGACGAGTGTCTGACCTGACATTCTAAATCACAATGAGTGATCTCCATAATTATATATCAGTCGGTGGCGAAGAAGACAACTTCTCTTAGCTTAACACCCTTTCCCGAGACCTACGAGCTACGTTTATAGAAATCAGTCATGTGAACGTGGAATGACAATATGGCGTCCAAAGTGAAAGAAGATGTGTTATGTGAAAATGTAACTGTTGCCTCAAGCCTCATCAACCGGAAATGACCGAAACATGGTTAGATGTGGGAAGGCTAAGTGGGTCATTCCCAATTAGGGTATGATCATTGCCTTCTAGATACATTTCTTCCCGCTATGACGTTCGGGATGAAAATTAATATTGATGTATGCAAAGAGAGCTCTCGAAGAAAGGTTGGTAAAGACAGGGGGATGATTTATTCGATACTATCTATATAGAGATAGGCCCATCTTGTGTTGGTAGAGGATCCTTTGTGACGGTCCTCTGTACATTTCTCTAGAGATTTACCGTCGAAAGGTAGTCCCTTCACCTGGTCATTTGTATGAAAATCCATACTCCAATAAGATCCTTCAGTTTTGTTTGTAGAACTTAGTTTGCTGGAATTCAATAATGGTAATAATTTTGGCTAAGATTGATAAATTTATTTGCAAATGTTTTCAAAGAATGTCATTAAAAATAGTATCCCCAATTTTACGTAATAAAGAGTTTTGGTTATCATAAGGTAAAAACCATTCCGTGTTTATGTACAGCGTGGTCTTATGAGATACCTTTTTGTTTTCAAAGCATCATACCGAGTTCTCATGCCAGTCCCATGACTAAACCAGAGTTTGTTTTTCCCTTTAAACTCTGGGTGCCCTATTTTTTGGACAGACAAGTAGTCAGAATACATTAGGAGCATTTTGGAGCATGTTGGGGAACACTTTGGAGAAGTCTTTTGGAGCTACGAAGCTGAAGTACCTTATGTAGATATCTACCCATCTTCCGCTGTGTTATGCAGTATGTATTTTCCAGCATATGTATGGATAGACAGTTATAACTATCCTGCTAGATTTCTATTTGATTCTGATCATTTATGTATAGTTAAAATGTTGAATGCTATGTGAGATTCTATTATTGTGTTGTCTTCTACCTTTATTTTCTTTTACACCCCCGATAACCTGCCTCCACGGCACTTGGATTTATGGCTCGTGAGTACCGTGGATGTATTAGTGTCGATTTCTAAGGGTCGAGGAGATGGATCATCACATTTGGTATCAGAGCTGAAGGTTAAGCAAGAACCTTGGCTTTGATGAGGTTTGAATCATTAGAGATAGGGGTAGTAATACCCTAGAATGAGAGAGCGCATAATTAAAACTTTTAACTTGAATAAGTTTATTCATACTGTATAGGATTCCTAAAATATCTCATTTATATGTCATAAAGATCTTTTCTTACTATATACAGATAGTAGAAAATGAGTAGAAGAAGAGGACGAGATAGGGGAGGAAGTAATACATAAATGGTCAAACTCCCGCAGTTATAGTAGTTGAGGAAGTAGTAGTTCAGGTGCGGCTCTAAATTTACTTTGCAACTTTATCCAAGAGCTATACCAGCCTTGGGGTAAACCTTTCAAAGGAACGGAAGCCATCATAGAAGTACAAGCTTGGATACGCTCTTGTGAAAGAATTTCCAAAGGACTAAATATTGGAGATGAGTAGAAGAGATTCTTAGCTTCTTGGCAACTACAAGATGGAGCTTTAGTTTGGTGGGAATCTTTTACGTAGAATGAGTCAGAAGATAATTTCTCATGGGAACGATTCAAAGAAGTTCCAAAGGAGCAGTATATGCTGGAATCGGAAAAATCTCGTCTTTACCGAAATTTTATGGATTTAAAAAAGGAGAAGGAGATGTCGTTTGAGGAGTATGATAACAAGCTAACAAATTATCTCGTTTTGGCCCTGGATTGATAGATACGCACCTCAAAAAGAATGAAAAGTTTATTTCCAGAATGAAGAAGCAATACCATGTCAGAATTACTAGGCATGTAAAAGAATCATTTGTAGACTTAACAGACATGGGATACATATATGAAGCTTTGGATAAGATAGATTCACCCATAGTACAAGAAGGCAACAACAATAACTAGAAGAAGAAGAAGTTCAATGGCAAGAAGCCATAGAAGGGGAAACCCAAAGGAGGATCTTAGGATAACCGTTTTAAATATGTCACTTGCTACAATTTCCAACAAAAGAGCAACCTATCAACTCATTACAAAAAACCCAAAACTGAAGAAACTCGAGGATTGGCACCAAGAAGCTGCTATAATTGTCATCAATCAGGACACATGATAAAGGATTGTCCCCTATTGAAGAATGGAGAACAAGCCAAAGTTTATGCTATCAAGGTTGAGCCTTTAACCTCCCATGATGTGAAGGGCAAAGGAGTGATGGAAGGTAATATTTTTATCAAAGATGTTTTAGTTAGAGTATTATTTGATACAGAAGCTTCTCATAGTTCTATTTACAAAACAACTACGGAAGAATTGAAACTTAATCCTAAAATTGTTGACGACCCTATTTGCATGCCGAATCCTATAGGAGGTTCCACTAACCTTTATATGCACTGTGAAAAAGTAAAAATTTCCTATCCTCCCCATCACTTTTTTTTGACTTTTCCTTATATATTATTGGATTTGAAATTTTACTCGGTATGGATTGGTTGTCTAAGTACAAATTTTTACTCGATTGCGAAAAAAGAATGATATCTTTAAGGATCATCTTTGGGAAAATCATTGAAATATCTTATGAAGGTCCTAGTCAATGGAAAGGTAGTTTTCTTCATGCTTTAGACACATCCTAGACAGGATTAGAAACAATACCCATTGTTAAAGAATTTGCAGATGTCTTTGAGGAAGTAAAATGTTTGCCCCCACATCGAGAAATCGAATTCCGTATCGATTTAGTTCCTAGTACGATGCTAATTAAACAACAAGATAAAAGGATAGCTCCAAAAGAAAGGGATGATTTGAGTAACCAAACCCAAGAGCTATTAAAGAAAGGATTGATAAGACCTAGCCGCTTAAGTTGGGGATCAGCAGTAAGTCTTGTTGCTAAATCAGATGGATCTTTGAGATTGTGTGTTGACTACCAAGATCTAAGTAAACAAACATTAAGAACAAGTATCCTCTACCTCGAATAGATGACTTGTTTGGCTAGTTACACGAAGCTTGAGTTTTCTCTGAAATTGGCTAGCTATAGGATTCTATTAGTTAAGGATCAAAGAAGATTGCATCCATCTAACTGCATTCAAAGGTTCGAATACTTTCTATGAGTGGTTGGTTATGCCTTTTGGGGTGACTAATGCGCCCGCTTATTTTGTTGAACTTGTTAATAGAGTGTTTAGAGATGTGCTAAACAAAATCGTGTTAGTTTTTATTGATGACATCTTCATCAACTCAAAGACAGAAGAAGAATATGCAAGGCTTCTAGAAGCTGTGTTGGATATATTGAGGAATAACGTGCTTAAAGCCAAATTCTCAAAGTGCCGTTTTTAGGAGGAGGTAAGATTCCTTGGACATATAATATCAAGGGATGGAATTTCAGTGGATCCATGGAAAGTTGCAGCTAATCAAGATTGGAAGCAACCATAAACTCCTAAAGAGATTCGTAGCTTCTTAAGTTTGGTAGGATATTACAAAAGATTCATTCAAGACTTCTCAAAGAATGCCTATCACCAAACGAAGTTGACAATGAAGGATGCTAAATATATCTGGACTCCTAAGTGCGAAGAAGCATTCCAAGAACTAAAGAAGAGGTTGACAACCACTCCGGTTTTAGCAATTATAAATGGAAATAGTGAGTTGACTGTTTATACAGATTCTTGTGGAGAAGGAGTTGGTGCAGTTTTAATGCAAGATGGGAAGGTGATTACCTACGTAAGAAGAGAGCTAAAGACACATGAGAAGAATTATGCAACATACGACTTAGAATTATAAGCCGTTGTGTTTGCTCCAAAGTGTAACGCCCCGAAAATTTTCGTTCTTCGGAAAACCGACATCGATACTCACTTTATCGACTGCCGAGAAATCAAAGGCCGAAAACCGAGATGTTATGGGTTTTAAAAAGAATTTAAGAAAAGAAAGAAGAGAGAAAAAGGTAGAAGATAGAAAATAGAGGGAAAAGAAGATAGACAATTTTTAGAAAAACAGAAAAAGAGAATTTGAAAATAGAACAGAACGGGACAGAAGACACAAAAAGAACAGAAAGAACAACAACAGAATCTCACAATTCGCAGCGGAACAACATATAATAATAAATGAATAATCTTTAAACAAAGAACTATATCAGTTATTACATCACATTATATTTCATTACATCATATCATATCATCAGAGTGTACAACAACAACAACAAACAGTGCAGCGGAAAAAGAAATACTATATAAGTAATATGCCATGCCATCCAGCTTGCCTCCAGCAACTCCAGAATATCCAAAATATCCTGATAAACCTAACTCTTAACTGCCCGTGTGGAAAATTGGTGGGCACCCAGAGTTTAGGAAGGAAAACAATAAACTCCGAGTCAGTCATGTGACTGGTGTGAGAACTCAAAACAGTTTATTTAACTTTAAAATCAAAATAGAGGAATATTTTTAAATCAATTCGCAATGCTTTTAAAAATGAGACTACCATAAGGCCTCCCGCACACACACACATGCAAACGCAGAATCGGAGGAGATTTCTCCTTATGATAGTCAAAGATGCTTGATACGCATTTAAAATAACATTTGATATTATTACTAGTGCATAATGTATGACAAATCATTTCGAAAATAAAGATATAAATCTTAGCCAACATACGACCATTATCGTATGCCTACTATAGCTAACTATGTTCAATAGCAGGTTACCGCCACATTCCATAGCAGGTTATACAACTAAAACCGTACAAGTCACGTATTGTTTCTTTGGATTTCCAACAAATGGTCAGGCCAAGGAACTTCCCATTGCCACATGAGAATGCCTCTGGATGGACATCCCCGAGAACCAAACCGGATCTCTACCAACACAAGGCCGGGTTACTCCTAACTGAGTAACAACTGACCGAATATGCCATCCCCCGGTCCTTTGGGACCTTTATCACCGAGCGCTCGTAATCAATTCACACAATCATAACAAAGTGTTTTCAACATGAGTAAGTATCTGGGCTCCATACCATGATACCACCCTTTTCCAGAAGGAAATGGACACATCCTAAAGGGTGCTACCCCTCATAACCTTGCTGCTTCTTTCCTGTTTTGACCATTTCCGGGATGTGAGGCTCGACGAATTCACGTCCACAAAAACATACTTTATACAAAAGCCATGCTTTGGGTCAACAAATGATCAACACAATGATCACTAAGATAGACGATCAAATAAATGATCCTATCACAATAATCAACACAATGATCATTTCAGCAACACTCAGCATGTCACATTACCAAATTTGGGAATATATCGCTGATAACTTCAACTATATAACCTTTGAGCTCGTACGTCTCAAAGAAGGGTGTTAAGCAAAGAATAAATTCTCCGCCACCAACAGAAATATATTTGAAAGAAATCGGCTTTATATCTCAACTTGTAATGTCAGACATACAATCCATACAAGTCTGTTCCGGGATCGAACAGAACCGAAGGCACTTACAAAGAAGTCCTTGCAATCCGGATATTCACAATCCTGATCGGATTTCCCATCACTTAGGGAGTCTCTATACCGTTGCAACTCAGTGCAGAGACAATCGATAGGTCATCCTATCGCTTTCGTAAATACCGGGTCTTCAACACCGATCTTCAATGCTATTCACAACGACGTATCACATATTCGGAATGGGTTATACGACCCCATGGTCCTTTCCCGGTTAACCCGAATAGTGAGCGCTTATTCAAAAATAAGTGTGCATTCAAATTCAATCAATTCACATCAAATACCCATTCAAAGGGAAATACTGATAGTCGGTTATTGAACTATCACTGGATATGCACACATCACCAGATTCCAAATAATTTTCCAAATTATTTATTTTCCAAAATATCTTTACAAGATATATAATTTCAACACTTCAAAAATAAATCAATATTTATTTTTAACAAGTTTCACTTTCACATATAAATTCCTTAGTGAATTTATATTCCAAAATATTCATGCATATACGATTTCAATTATCCATTTCAATTTATCTTCAAAAACATAAATTCTAATTATTCACTTCATATTGGAAAACATTTCCATACTTATTATTCATAAGTAATTCACAAAACTTTTTATTTTCAACCTTGGAAAATATTCAATATACTTAAATCGAATTAAGTATATAATTCATTCTTTAAGGAAATCATTCCCTTAAACATATTTATTTGGGCCAAAACGAATGTTGCGTAAAACATCGTTACAACAACCCAAAATCACTAGTATAGGGATTCGAAATTAAAATAGATATATAAATCCCAATACTATTCAAAACATTTCCTTTCGGAAATCATTTACTATAACAACAGTGTTATAGTCCACTATTTCCTTTTATTTCTCGAAAACGTCTATTTCAACAATAAATGTTGAAATCTATGGTTTCGAATCTCAACACATTTAAAACATCGTTAGATCGTTTTAATTCAATTTAAAACATCAAATCTAAACCATTTTCTTTAACGTGTTATTCACTATTCAAAAACGTGAATAAACTTCGTTAACAAATCTCATTCTTTTATTCATTTTAATTCAAAGGATTTTTCACTATTCAAAAATGTGAATATAACTCCATTAATAGGTTTCAACAATTTTCTTATCAAAATAAGTCGTTTGTGAATTTATAAAACAACGTTTATAAATTCCATTTTATTTATTTTATAACAACTTCCTTTTATAAATTCCTTTATTAACCTATTCCAGTTTATAACTTAATCATAAACTAAAAGTTCATATTATAAGTTAAATCCTTATAAAACGATTATTTTACAAAATCGTTCCTTTAAAAGCTTTCCAAATCATAAATCTTATAACTTATAAGATTCCTATTTAACCAATCTATTCTTCAAATAATTTCACCAAATTTATAAATCTTACTATTTATAAATTTCTTTTATAACTTCACAGTTTATAATTCCATAAATTTCATTCATTTATGAAATTCATTTTCACTTCATTCAAACACTTATAAAAACTCGTTTTATAATGTCAATATTTCAATTTATAAATATCCATTTATAAATCTCTTAATATAAATCAATTTATATTATTCTTTTAAAACGTCTTTAAATTCCTTTATAATTTCACCATTTTGATTTATAAAATAATCAAATTTTATAAATCCTATATTTAAACTTTTGATAATAAATTCAAAAATCCAGTTTAAACTATTTTATAAAGTCATTAATTCCTATTTCTCAAAAATCAGCTTTTAACCGTATTTCTCAAAAATTATAATTTTTATAACTTTAAGAATTATAACGTTCATTTATTTAAAATGGATCAATTCCAAAATATTTTATCTTTTCAAAAATTACTTTAAAAACATTTTTAAAATACCAGAAATTTGGTCCAATGATGCTACACACCAAATAGTCAATCACGACTACAACGATATCATATATCAATATGAAAATCCATCAAATATCAAAATATCTGAAATTAAATAAAAACTGTTGAGGAATCCAATTGGATCCCTCCAACCTGTTTTCCTGCATCCAAAAACATTAGCACAATACCAATTTCGCTCCAGTACGAAATTATCGCGGTACATGTTCTTATTAAATATTATCCGCTTAATAACGGCGTAATAGGGTCTCATCCGCTAAACAAAAAATGCGGGAAATCAACAACTGCAATATATACATATGCCAATATATATATATATTGATATTATATATAATACCAATTTCACTGTTTATGAAATATTCGCGGTATATGGTTATATTAAATAACATCCGCTTACTAACGGCGCATAATGTCTATTTTAACAATCAATAATTTACAGTCATCATTCAAACATGCATTCAAATATTTTAAATCTAACTATTTAAAATAAAATCGAAATCTATTCGATTGAGTGAGAAGTTCTCACCTTGGTTTTAAATTCCGTTTTAGCTTTTATTTCGAATAAAATTAAACGCGCGTTTAATTTTACCCGAAATTCTCACTAACTCCAAACGACTCCAAACCAATTCCATCGCGTAGTGCTCGTCCATACGATTCCAACGCAACTGAGTTTGCATTTTTTTGACCTCGTATGAAAAAGATACGAATTTTTGAAGTTACACGATTTTTATAACTAACTACAACATAACTTTAATAATTTATACCCTAAGCATCTACAGCCTTTAGATCCATCTTCATCAAATCTTGGCCGCACACCCCCTCTCTCTTCTCACGTTCTTCTTCTACAGACATTAGAACGCAAGCCTTGAACCCAACTTGATCAACTAGGGTTTCAATTCACAAGCAAAATACTAAGCTATAGGTTGATCAGAGAGTTGCAAATCGAAGCTCTCCACCATACTCATGTTCGGCCCCAAGGACCCCAAGCTCGGCCCCCCCTCTCTCATAGAAAAACGTGCACAGGTCATGGAGGACGCGGCCTCCTATTCCCCTCCACGTCGCATGAAAACCCATCATCACCTTATAGAATCGAAGATCTCATCGTGCTCTTCGATTTTGCTGTTGATCACTTCGGCTAAAACTTCACGGATTTGAAGAGATTAAGGAATGAATGTGGGTGATTTCTGGCCCTTCATAATGTTAGTGGCGGCTGCTGTATAGATTTAGGGTTTTAGGTTTTTTTTTATTTTTAATTTTTGTGAAGAGGAGAGGTGTATTTATAGAAAAAGCTAGCGTAAACACTATTCATCCCGGGAATTCCGAACTCCGATTTAGACGCCGTAACCAGCGTACCTAGGGTTTATCCCGCGTTCCGGACACAATGGAACAGGTTTCGGAAGCTAATTCGGACATCTGTGCGAGTTATGGCTGAAAACGCTCAATTTGAATTAAACCGATTTAAATCGATCTCTAGGCGTTTTAATTTGTACCGGACAAACGGTAAATCCAATCGACTTGAAATTTGAAACCTTACAATAATATCACATTACGGATCCGATGAAACTGGTTTCGTCAAAATCCGAGACTTTTTGAAAAATGGCTATTTTGACTCGCCAAATTTAAATTAAAAACGATTCGATGCGTTTCGAGCTGCCACGATCAAACGATAACTCCGATTGACACGAAAATTGAAATCCGATAATAACTAACTATTACGGACCCAATGGAAATGGATTCGTTCAATTCTGAGACTGTTCAAAAATTGGCTATTTTACAGTCGATTATTAAATATTAA
Source organism: Allium cepa (assembly GCA_030765085.1). NCBI lineage: Eukaryota > Viridiplantae > Streptophyta > Magnoliopsida > Asparagales > Amaryllidaceae > Allium > Allium cepa. Next base: position 593,958,958 of record CM060937.1, read on the forward strand.
AATATTCAATTTTCACAGATTAACTTTTAATTCGATTTTAAAAGTTCTAAAATATTTCTATAACTTCAATATGATAAAATAAAATTTTACAAATCATTTTCAATCATATTTAACTCGATTTTCAATTATTTCCATAATTTAACATATTAAATTTATCGATTTAATTATTCAATTAAATCCAATAAATCAAATAAAAATTTATTCGACTTATAAATCCACTTATAAATATTTAAAATTAATTAAATATTCAAATTTAAATTAATAAAAATTCTGGGTCGTTACAATCTTCCCCCCTTAAAAGAATTTCGTCCTCGAAATTACAAGTAAGAAAAGTTACAGAATCTATTAATTTTCCCAAAATTCATAGTTAAACTTTTTACAATTCTTTACTAAGTTTTCAAATCGTACTTAGTTATTTTTTTCAAAAACAAACTATATCATTTAACTTTCAATTCCAAATCAAAGTTTAAGTTTTCAAAACTTTTCAAATTTTCCCAAAATTTTTCTAACGCCTTAAATTTCCGGAAAAATTCGCCATAGTCTCCTTTGCGCGGCTCGATCCGAAAAAAAAATGACAGTATATATATCACAAATATACATCTCATCAAGTAATGAGGCATCCCGAAGGGAAAAAAAGTGTAAAAGTACGATATTTAATCCGAGATATGTACCTTGTATTTTATTAGCGAGCATATACGGCTAATATAGCGCTAAAGCGAGCTCCAAATGCGAAGCAAACGTGATCCGCACCTACTAATCTCAACAAACAACATGAGAATCATGCATATATGAAAATAGTATCAATATACAACATATAGCAACATGATGACTATATATGTCACATAGCAATGCAACAATAGCAATATATATTCAACCATCAACCAACTACCATCCATAATCAAATGAATTTTCATTCATATTCTCATTAATATTCAATGAATTGGTTTTCACTTTAAATCACATTTGATTTATTCACATTGGATTTTATCAACATACGTTCTCAATTTTAATTAGTTTGCATTCACTAATTAAATCCAATTCACTTTCAATTCTATTCAAATTTATTTACTTCTAATTTGAATTCAATTTCATAGCTTTCAATTTCCTTAACACTTAATGAATTACATACAATCAATCAACAATCATATAACAACCAAAGTATATTAATTATAACCAAATTCCTTTGCTTATATTCATTCTCATTCAATTTATTCAACTTCTAATAACATTTGATTTCAATGAATTAATACTTTCATTCATTATTCCATATCAACTTAAATTACATTCAATTGATTAACATTCAATCCATTCATTCAATTCAATTACAAAGTTGAATTTCATTCATATACTCAAGTTCACATTCATTTAATCCACTTGATTATTTACAACTCATATTCATATAATTTCACTTCTTACATATATAAGTTTATTTCACAATTGTAAATCACTTTAATTATAATTCAACTTATAATTCTTTTACTTATACAATTATTCTTTATTTAGATTATTCAAACAACCTAACAATCAACTTACATGCACTTTAATAATTCTGAAAAATTATTGCTTTACATATAAAATATAATCAAGGCAAAATTATTCCATTTACCCAATTTAAAATCAATATTGTGTCGAATTGTTCTATTCAAGTGTTTAGAAACCCCTTCGGCTCAGTTTCGAGGCTGTGCTGACGAAAGTTCATATGCCACTCAACAAACCAATCATCACAATATAAAACAATTTTTATATTCACTAACAAATACGCACTCATAGCTATTATTACACTCAAACTCAATCTAGAATACTGCTGACTCTATCTCTAATGAGTAATACCCAACAGAACCATGGTTGTCGCTTAACCATCAGCTCTGATACCAAATGTAACGCCCCGAAAATTTTCGTTCTTCGGAAAACCGACATCGATACTCACTTTATCGACTGCCGAGAAATCAAAGGCCAAAAACCGAGATGTTATGGGTTTTAAAAAGAATTTAAGAAAAGAAAGAAGAGAGAAAAAGGTAGAAGATAGAAAATAGAGGGAAAAGAAGATAGACAATTTTTAGAAAAACAGAAAAAGAGAATTTGAAAATAGAACAGAACGGGACAGAAGACACAAAAAGAACAGAAAGAACAACAACAGAATCTCACAATTCGCAGCGGAACAACATATAATAATAAATGAATAATCTTTAAACAAAGAACTATATCAGTTATTACATCACATTATATTTCATTACATCATATCATATCATCAGAGTGTACAACAACAACAACAAACAGTGCAGTGGAAAAAGAAATACTATATAAGTAATATGCCATGCCATCCAGCTTGCCTCCAGCAACTCCAGAATATCCAAAATATCCTGATAAACCTAACTCTTAACTGCCCGTGTGGAAAATTGGTGGGCACCCAGAGTTTAGGAAGGAAAACAATAAACTCCGAGTCAGTCATGTGACTGGTGTGAGAACTCAAAACAGTTTATTTAACTCTAAAATCAAAATAGAGGAATATTTTTAAATCAATTCGCAATGCTTTTAAAAATGAGACTACCATAAGGCCTCCCGCACACACACACATGCAAACGCAGAATCGGAGGAGATTTCTCCTTATGATAGTCAAAGATGCTTGATACGCATTTAAAATAACATTTGATATTATTACTAGTGCATAATGTATGACAAATCATTTCGAAAATAAAGATATAAATCTTAGCCAACATACGACCATTATCGTATGCCTACTATAGCTAACTATGTTCAATAGCAGGTTACCGCCACATTCCATAGCAGGTTATACAACTAAAACCGTACAAGTCACGTATTGTTTCTTTGGATTTCCAACAAATGGTCAGGCCAAGGAACTTCCCATTGCCACATGAGAATGCCTCTGGATGGACATCCCCGAGAACCAAACCGGATCTCTACCAACACAAGGCCGGGTTACTCCTAACTGAGTAACAACTGACCGAATATGCCATCCCCCGGTCCTTTGGGACCTTTATCACCGAGCGCTCGTAATCAATTCACACAATCATAACAAAGTGTTTTCAACATGAGTAAGTATCTGGGCTCCATACCATGATACCACCCTTTTCCAGAAGGAAATGGACACATCCTAAAGGGTGCTACCCCTCATAACCTTGCTGCTTCTTTCCTGTTTTGACCATTTCCGGGATGTGAGGCTCGACGAATTCACGTCCACAAAAACATACTTTATACAAAAGCCATGCTTTGGGTCAACAAATGATCAACACAATGATCACTAAGATAGACGATCAAATAAATGATCCTATCACAATAATCAACACAATGATCATTTCAGCAACACTCAGCATGTCACATTACCAAATTTGGGAATATATCGCTGATAACTTCAACTATATAACCTTTGAGCTCGTACGTCTCAAAGAAGGGTGTTAAGCAAAGAATAAATTCTCCGCCACCAACAGAAATATATTTGAAAGAAATCGGCTTTATATCTCAACTTGTAATGTCAGACATACAATCCATACAAGTCTGTTCCGGGATCGAACAGAACCGAAGACACTTACAAAGAAGTCCTTGCAATCCGGATATTCACAATCCTGATCGGATTTCCCATCACTTAGGGAGTCTCTATACCGTTGCAACTCAGTGCAGAGACAATCGATAGGTCATCCTATCGCTTTCGCAAATACCGGGTCTTCAACACCGATCTTCAATGCTATTCACAACGACGTATCACATATTCGGAATGGGTTATACGACCCCATGGTCCTTTCCCGGTTAACCCGAATAGTGAGCGCTTATTCAAAAATAAGTGTGCATTCAAATTCAATCAATTCACATCAAATACCCATTCAAAGGGAAATACTGATAGTCGGTTATTGAACTATCACTGGATATGCGCACATCACCAGATTCCAAATAATTTTCCAAATTATTTATTTTCCAAAATATCTTTACAAGATATATAATTTCAACACTTCAAAAATAAATCAATATTTATTTTTAACAAGTTTCACTTTCACATATAAATTCCTTAGTGAATTTATATTCCAAAATATTCATGCATATACGATTTCAATTATCCATTTCAATTTATCTTCAAAAACATAAATTCTAATTATTCACTTCATATTGGAAAACATTTCCATACTTATTATTCATAAGTAATTCACAAAACTTTTTATTTTCAACCTTGGAAAATATTCAATATACTTAAATCGAATTAAGTATATAATTCATTCTTTAAGGAAATCATTCCCTTAAACATATTTATTTGGGCCAAAACGAATGTTGCGTAAAACATCGTTACAACAACCCAAAATCACTAGTATAGGGATTCGAAATTAAAATAGATATATAAATCCCAATACTATTCAAAACATTTCCTTTCGGAAATCATTTACTATAACAACAGTGTTATAGTCCACTATTTCCTTTTATTTCTCGAAAACGTCTATTTCAACAATAAATGTTGAAATCTATGGTTTCGAATCTCAACACATTTAAAACATCGTTAGATCGTTTTAATTCAATTTAAAACATCAAATCTAAACCATTTTCTTTAACGTGTTATTCACTATTCAAAAACGTGAATAAACTTCGTTAACAAATCTCATTCTTTTATTCATTTTAATTCAAAGGATTTTTCACTATTCAAAAATGTGAATATAACTCCATTAATAGGTTTCAACAATTTTCTTATCAAAATAAGTCGTTTGTGAATTTATAAAACAACGTTTATAAATTCCATTTTATTTATTTTATAACAACTTCCTTTTATAAATTCCTTTATTAACCTATTCCAGTTTATAACTTAATCATAAACTAAAAGTTCATATTATAAGTTAAATCCTTATAAAACGATTATTTTACAAAATCGTTCCTTTAAAAGCTTTCCAAATCATAAATCTTATAACTTATAAGATTCCTATTTAACCAATCTATTCTTCAAATAATTTCACCAAATTTATAAATCTTACTATTTATAAATTTCTTTTATAACTTCACAGTTTATAATTCCATAAATTTCATTCATTTATGAAATTCATTTTCACTTCATTCAAACACTTATAAAAACTCGTTTTATAATGTCAATATTTCAATTTATAAATATCCATTTATAAATCTCTTAATATAAATCAATTTATATTATTCTTTTAAAACGTCTTTAAATTCCTTTATAATTTCACCATTTTGATTTATAAAATAATCAAATTTTATAAATCCTATATTTAAACTTTTGATAATAAATTCAAAAATCCAGTTTAAACTATTTTATAAAGTCATTAATTCCTATTTCTCAAAAATCAGCTTTTAACCGTATTTCTCAAAAATTATAATTTTTATAACTTTAAGAATTATAACGTTCATTTATTTAAAATGGATCAATTCCAAAATATTTTATCTTTTCAAAAATTACTTTAAAAACATTTTTAAAATACCAGAAATTTGGTCCAATGATGCTACACACCAAATAGTCAATCACGACTACAACGATATCATATATCAATATGAAAATCCATCAAATATCAAAATATCTGAAATTAAATAAAAACTGTTGAGGAATCCAATTGGATCCCTCCAACCTGTTTTCCTGCATCCAAAAACATTAGCACAATACCAATTTCGCTCCAGTACGAAATTATCGCGGTACATGTTCTTATTAAATATTATCCGCTTAATAACGGCGTAATAGGGTCTCATCCGCTAAACAAAAAATGCGGGAAATCAACAACTGCAATATATACATATGCCAATATATATATATTGATATTATATATAATACCAATTTCACTGTTTATGAAATATTCGCGGTATATGGTTATATTAAATAACATCCGCTTACTAACGGCGCATAATGTCTATTTTAACAATCAATAATTTACAGTCATCATTCAAACATGCATTCAAATATTTTAAATCTAACTATTTAAAATAAAATCGAAATCTATTCGATTGAGTGAGAAGTTCTCACCTTGGTTTTAAATTCCGTTTTAGCTTTTATTTCGAATAAAATTAAACGCGCGTTTAATTTTACCCGAAATTCTCACTAACTCCAAACGACTCCAAACCAATTCCATCGCGTAGTGCTCGTCCATACGATTCCAACGCAACTGAGTTTGCATTTTTTTGACCTCGTATGAAAAAGATACGAATTTTTGAAGTTACACGATTTTTATAACTAACTACAACATAACTTTAATAATTTATACCCTAAGCATCTACAGCCTTTAGATCCATCTTCATCAAATCTTGGCCGCACACCCCCTCTCTCTTCTCACGTTCTTCTTCTACAGACATTAGAACGCAAGCCTTGAACCCAACTTGATCAACTAGGGTTTCAATTCACAAGCAAAATACTAAGCTATAGGTTGATCAGAGAGTTGCAAATCGAAGCTCTCCACCATACTCATGTTCGGCCCCAAGGACCCCAAGCTCGGCCCCCCCTCTCTCATAGAAAAACGTGCACAGGTCATGGAGGACGCGGCCTCCTATCCCCCTCCACGTCGCATGAAAACCCATCATCACCTTATAGAATCGAAGATCTCATCGTGCTCTTCGATTTTGCTGTTGATCACTTCGGCTAAAACTTCACGGATTTGAAGAGATTAAGGAATGAATGTGGGTGATTTCTGGCCCTTCATAATGTTAGTGGCGGCTGCTGTATAGATTTAGGGTTTTAGGTTTTTTTTTTATTTTTAATTTTTGTGAAGAGGAGAGGTGTATTTATAGAAAAAGCTAGCGTAAACACTATTCATCCCGGGAATTCCGAACTCCGATTTAGACGCCGTAACCAGCGTACCTAGGGTTTATCCCGCGTTCCGGACACAATGGAACAGGTTTCGGAAGCTAATTCGGACATCTGTGCGAGTTATGGCTGAAAATGCTCAATTTGAATTAAACCGATTTAAATCGATCTCTAGGCGTTTTAATTTGTACCGGACAAACGGTAAATCCAATCGACTTGAAATTTGAAACCTTACAATAATATCACATTACGGATCCGATGAAATTGGTTTCGTCGAAATCCGAGACTTTTTGAAAAATGGCTATTTTGACTCGCCAAATTTAAATTAAAAACGATTCGATGCGTTTCGAGCTGCCACGATCAAACGATAACTCCGATTGACACGAAAATTGAAATCCGATAATAACTAACTATTACGGACCCAATGGAACTGGTTTCGTTCAATTCTGAGACTGTTCAAAAATTGGCTATTTTACAGTCGATTATTAAATATTAAAATATTCAATTTTCACAGATTAACTTTTAATTCGATTTTAAAAGTTCTAAAATATTTCTATAACTTCAATATGATAAAATAAAATTTTACAAATCATTTTCAATCATATTTAACTCGATTTTCAATTATTTCCATAATTTAACATATTAAATTTATCGATTTAATTATTCAATTAAATCCAATAAATCAAATAAAAATTTATTCGACTTATAAATCCACTTATAAATATTTAAAATTAATTAAATATTCAAATTTAAATTAATAAAAATTCTGGGTCGTTACACAAAGATATGGAGGCATTATTTACTGGGTAAGAATTTTTCACAGTTCATTTCGATAAAATTTTGAATTGACCTTAGTAAATAATATTCCATCTTTTAGGTGAAAAATTTGAACTCTTCACTGACCACAAATCATTGAATCACCCAGAAGAACTTGAAAAATGAGACAGAACGCTGGCTAGAATTTATCAATGTCAGAAGATCTAGATATTCTATATACATTCAGGAAAGCCAACAAAGTAGCTGATGGACTGAGTAGGAAGTTAGCTACTATTTCATAATTGGTAGTAACTCCAATTTGTTGAATATGCTAGTATATGATTTTTGTTTGATCATAATAAACATATATATATATATATATATTCCTTTGAGTGTATTTTCTATTTGTACTATTTTATTTTTCACATAATTAAATAAATATTTGTCGAATAAAATAAATAACATAGAATCTAAATTCAAACAGATATTTTATTCAAACAAATATTTTATTACAATTAATTTTTGGATAGTACAAAATTTGAGCTCTCACTATATATACAAAATTTCAATTACAATACAATTTCAAACTACAACATAATCTTTCACTATACAAGTGTTATAAACATTTGCACCTCACTACATATCACTCGTTCACTCGTATTTAATCTTCAACTCTACTCCCGATTGAATCCAGCATCTGAATTATCTACAAAATAAACACCGACGCAGTAAAATTGAAAAAGATTGAATCCAGACTCAGTTATTTGGGCTGTTCGTCATCATATTTATTTTGAATTCATCAAACACGAACAACCTGTGACATACACAGTGTATCACTATACATGCCACAAGGCCATGCACACCGATGTACACTTGATAAAACAGCAGGGACATGCGAGCACAAGGTCAAACCCCATCAAAAGCTAGGATTCAGCTCAGGCGCAATACAATACATCACAAAATTGTTGAGCACAAGTTCTCATGCAATAAAAAGCCAGAATCAAACCACGCTAACAAGTGCATAAATGTGTATACAAGAGAACAGACCCGAAAGTGGAGTCATGGAACAACTTCAAACTTAAAATCGAATGTGTACGAAAAAATGTAGTCAGACATCAATACCAATGAAATATGAAAACAGTTTTGAACACAATTAGGCATGGATTCACAAACAACAAAGACTGGAAGAAACTGCACAAGCTAACACACACACACATATATATTATGAACATACATATATACATATATATGTGCAATGCATAGCATTTCAGTGCAGACTGCATAGTCAAAGTATGAGCAAACAATTTCAAAGGATGATGCCAGAGAATCACCAGGTTAAATATACGCAAAGAAAAATCACAAGCATACATATGTACATGAGTAAACAACATGTATACATATGTAGTGACAATATGAGACACAGTGAAGCAGTAAACAACATGTATACATATGCAGTGGCAATATGAGATACAATGGAAGCAGTTCAATATGCAAGCAAGGCTACAACTTCAAACAAACTACGTGCTGTAACAGACCCAAACATACATACATACATACATACATATGCATATGCATACACACATGTATCGATATATATATGCTATGAACATGATTCAAATGGCCAAGACCAAACACAAGAAAGAAGGCAACAGAGAAAGATACACCAGCAAATTCATAACTGGAAACAAGTGAATGGCAACCAAACAAGGACAACAAGCTTCAGATTCAAAGAAATGGCATGTATTAAGATAACAGTGGTGACACACGCATACAATAGGTGAGTGTGAAGACCAACAATGAAATAGAAGCTCAACAAATGCAAACAATTCAATTGTTCTGATTCAAGAGATAAGAGAAAATGAACATAACCAGAACATAAATGAATCTGGCAACATGAATGCAATGAACTGATCAGAGCAACGCAATTTGTCAACAAGCTCCAATCAGACACATGATGAACGCAAATGCAAGACTAAGTACAATGTAGCGTAGACTTCAAACATACAATCCAAAATGAGCAACATAATGCAAACATGTCCAGATCTCTTCAAGTCTTACGAGGAAATTCAACACAAAGTGAACCACAAACCAGATCACATGATGATAGAAGCTCAAAGACATAAGGATACAAGACAATAATGCATAGCACCAGACATTCAAGCATTCAGTCACATGGTTCAGGGATGAACATGAGCATGCAACAAAGTCTCAACCGAAACAAAATGTACACACATGTAGACATATACACATGTAGTATGGAACGAAGACAGTGAAAACAAGTCAGAGTTTATCAAGTCAAGTTTTATCTAAAGTCTAGAAAATCATAGATTCAAAAAGGGGAATTTAATATGAACACGGCATCAAAGAGTTTGAACAAGTCCAGATAATATTGCAAGTACAATAATCAAGTCAAGTACCAAAATCAGAGATGTCAACAGAGAAAAGAATGGAACAAAATGCAAAACAAATGCAAGCCGTATTGACCAAGCAAGCATAACATGAAAATATACAAATTGAAAAAGTCAAAAAACATCACCAACATTCATGTTAAATTGAACGGGCGAGCAAAATTAGCATACGAATTCAAATGAAATATTCGAATGATAATTTAGGGAATTAAACCCTATAAATACCATTAACATCATCGGCGTACGATCATTGAGTTCAAGCATATCAACAAGAATAAATAAAGGAAATCGCATGCCGGAATCATTTAATTGGAACTCGATCGAAAAGTAGCGGTGAAGGAATGAAAGAAACATACGATTCAAGCCTCATTCTTACAAACAAGAAGCACTCAAATTCAAGGCGGCTATTTGAATTCACAAAACCCTAAATTATCGAAAGAGGAACGAACGAGGCAGCCATTTTTCATAAATAAAAGAATATGGGCCAAAGAAATAAAAAGAGAATAGGGGAACAAATTTTTGTCACTGTTTTTCTTTGGGCTGGCATTAAATTTCTTTTGGGATTTATTTTTAAATTAGGGTTTTGTTTTTGAGTTGTTTTAATTTTATAATTTACTTTTAAACTTTTATAAAATTCGAGTCATGTGACTATGGAATGAACTACAATGGTGTAGCTGAGAATTCGCAACTAAATGGCTGAATTGTGGCAGGTTTTTGAGCGTAGAGTTAGGTTAGTCAATAGAGGGTGTCGCAAATTTACATGTGTAGGCGTCTGACTGCTTAATTTCTAGTAGAAACCTTAGGGGCGTCACGTAGGCCGGGTTTTTCCGAAGTCGGGTAAATCTATGTTGTTTTATTTCTATTTTTATTATTATGCTATTATCTGTACTGCAATCATATATTTATGCATTAATTTTTATAATTATTAGTGTCATCCTATTCACCCCTCTCAAGGGTGAAATCGATCCTACAAGTGGTATCAGAGATAGGAACAAAAGCTAATTTTTGTTTTAAAATTTTCATTTTTCAAAGACAATTTTTGTTTAAATGGCTTCTTTTAACAATGTTTTTGCTGAGGGTCAGTCCATAGTTAGACCATCAATGTTCAATGGTAAATATGCTTACTGGAAAAATAGAAAGAAATTTTTTCTGAAAACCATTAATGCTTCGAATATTGTTGAGACAGATTATAGGACACCAACTATAGTGGTAGATAATTAGGAAATTGAGAAACCGATGGATTAATTGACATATCTAGAAAATAAACAGCAGAATACTAATGCTAAAGCAATGAATTCTATTATATGTTCATTGGATCAAATTGAATTTAATCATGTTTCATATTGTCTAACTGCGCAGGAAATCTGGTACACACTTAAAGTTACTCACAAAGAAACATCTCAATTCAAACAATCTCGTCTTGCCATGCTTAGTAGCGAATACGAGAACTTCACAATGGCCAAGGGTGAAAATGTCAAAGAGATATATGGATGACTTTCCAATTTCGTACACAAATCAAAAACTCTTGGAAAATCATACACAGAATTGGAAATAGTCTAAAAAATCCTCAGAGTCCTTCCATAAAATTTTGAAGTAAAAGTTACTATCATTCAGGAATCAAAGGATTTGAAACAATTCAAAGTTAAAGAACTCATCGGAAATCTCACCATTTATGAGCTAGAAATCAAATTCAAGGAAGAACATGAAGGAGGTGATACTTGAAATAAATCAATAGCTCCCAAAGGAAAAACAGAAAGTGATGATCGTGCTTATGATGATGGAGCAGCTGAATTAGCACTGATAATAAAGACATTGAAAAGATGGAATCACAAATATGGAAATCCAGCTCTAAATCAACAATTGAAAAGCAGAATAGTCAAAGTAATTGACAACTCAGAAGAGCAGGAGATCATATGTTACAAGTGAAATAAACCCATCATATCAAGCCCAATTGTCCTTGGAATCAATTCGGCGAAGGAAAGAAACATAAAAGGAGAAGTTTTGCAGCCACTTAGGGTGAAGCTGATGAAGTTGAAAAAGGCACTTGCAGTGAGAGTGAAAAAGAAAATATGTGCCTTCAAGGAGAAACAACTGATAGTGACGACGACGAGCCAAGAGAGGTATCAAAACATACTCATTCAGAATTACTTATATATTTCCACGAAGTAAATGGCTATTTTGAAAGATTTAGGGAGAAATACGCTAAAATTGAATCACAAAGATATAGTTTAATAGAATTAAATAAATAGCTCGATCAGTTGGTTAAAAACTATCGAAACAGGTGCCCTAAGTGTGATAAGTGTCCATCATTTGAAGAAGAGATTAAAAAATCAAAAATTAAAATTAAATCACTTGAAAATGAAATTCTGTTTTTAAAAGAAAGTGAAAATACTTGGAGAGAAAATTATATTAAAAAAACACTCAATTATTGAATGAAAATGAATCTCTTCAAACACAAGTCCAACAATTGTCTACAACTTTAGGAAAATTTTCCAAAGGAGAAAGATCGTTAAATACGCTATTAGGGAAACAAACTGTTATTACAGTTAGACAAGGACTTGGATATAATCAATCAGAACTTGTTGGAAGCAAAATTAATCAAGTCAAATCCCAATGCACAATTTGTAGAAAAATTGGACATAATCAAAACAATTGTTGGTATAGACCCAAAAATGTGAAAACCATACCAATTTGGGTTCCAAAAGGCACGAAAATAAAATCCCTTGAAGTCAAAGAAATATGGATGCCAAAGGAACAAATATAAATAATCTTAGGTCTACACAAACATATTTTTCAAAATCTTTTGCCACTAACAATCATTGACCTATAAAAAAGTTGATCACAAAAATCTTTTCTCATGTAGATGTTGTGGCAGGCTAAGGAACAACAATAAAGTTACTTGGATTCTGGCTGTTCCAGGTATACAATGGGCGACACATCAAAGTTCATTAGCCAAGTACAAAGGTGATAGAGTCATAATGGGTAACAATGAAAAATTTTCGCGAAGGTAAAATGGGCAATGGTACATTTATCTTAAACGATATATTAAATGTGAAAATCTGCACGATAATCTAATTCCATTCAGCCAGTTATGTGACAAAGAAATGAATGTTGATTATGATTCTGATTTATGCAAAATTATTGGCCAATTATCTTTTTTTATGGCGAGAAGACTATAAGTATCTCTAGAGTATTTGAACTAATTCATATAGATTTGTTTTGGACTAATGATATTGCATCTTTAGGTGATAAGCGATGTTGTTTTCTATTGATTGATGATTACTCAAGATACACCTGGATATATTTGTTTATCTTACTACTTCTAGATCTGACACTATGTCCATTGTTTGTTTATTGGCACGGTTTCAATTCAAATCCATAAGAATTACATTTAAAAGCTGTAAAAAGATTTTAAGATATTTGTTGCAACTTCACGGTCTGGTCTATAACATCTAACTAATAATAATCTTGAGTCAAAGGGAAATTCGGCAGATTACGCAGATAGTTTAGTTGATAGAAAAATTACTAGTGCAACGTGTTTTATATAGAGACATTCATTACTTGCATCACATTTTCAAAAAGAGTATCTGCATATTTTTCTTTTCAAATGAGTTTCAATTAGCAAACATTTTGCTTATAAAACCCCTTCCAGAAGTAGTTTTTGTTGACCTTGTTTCATATTAGTCATTTTAGAAAATTTGATTTTATAATTATTTTTGGATTTGATCTTAATTGGCTATATTAACTAATCTGACACCCTACTAATTATCGAAACGATAAATGTGATTAAAAAGTGATGAGCGTTGATATTAATCATATATTATGACTTGAGACAGTATATTTAGTAAATTTCTTTAAAAAACTTAAACAAGATTTATAATAACTTTTGATGGGTAAGAAATTCCTTAACTATCTCTATTTCTATCATATTTCTAACAACCATCACTCATCAAAATCCAATATAGTATGTCAATATGTGGTATTTAGAACGAGAAATTATTCATTTTTATTTTATTTTCTTTTTAGCAATAAAAACATCCAAAGTACTCACTTTCATTTAAAAGTCCTCACGGTTACGCACGAATGAATTGCTTGGAATTTTTGATTATGTGCTTTCATGCCCATTTAAAAGTCCTCATGGTTATGCATGTATGGAACACATATCAAAATTGATTATTAAACAGACAAGTTGATTCCAATCCCATTTAAAAGTCCTCACGGTTTTGCGTGGTTAAAAGATGCTTGAAATTCATTTTTTATATATAAAAATTAGGAATACTTCTAATCTCATTTAAAAGTCCTAACGGTTATGCATGATTAGTAGATATTCAAATTCCTAATATAAATATACCAGAAATAGACACAACTATATGGTTTTATATGCCAACATCGTCCCTATCATTCTAACGTAGAATATTCGCCTAATAGAGTATTTATGATATTTGTTAGTTTTTTATTGAAATTTAATATTTATAATTGATTGGGTATTAATGTTGTATTAAGGTCTATCACTTTATCTTTATTTTTCTTACACTATATTTTTTTTGCTGATAACAAAAGGGGGAAAGAAAACTTAAAACTTTGGTAAATAAAGGTCAAAGATTTTATTTTTATTTGTATATTCCCATCTAGGTCCATTTGTATATTTTTATTTATTTTCATGCATATACGAAGGGGGAGTTTCGTTATAGAGGGGGAGCATTCAAATAGGGGGAGCAAATAGAGTTCATCAATTACCAAATACATTTAATAAATTCAAAATCTTAAATATATGTTTGTTATCATCAAAAGGAGGAGATTGTTGAATATGCTAGCATATGATTTTTGTTTGATGATAATAAACATATATATATATATATAATCGTTTGAGTGTATTTGTCATTGTACTATTTTATTTGCTATTGTACTATTTTATTTTTCACATAATTAAATAGATATTTGTTGAAAAAAATATATAACACAAAATTTAAACTCAAACGTACTTTTTATTCAAACAAATATTTTACTACAATTAATTTTTAAATAGTACAAAATTTGAGCTCTCACTATATATACAAAATTTCAATTACAATACAATTTCAAACTACAACACAGTCTTTCGCTATACAAGTGTTACATACATTTGCACCTTACTACATATCAGTCGTATTTAACCTTCAAATTTACCCTAGATTGAATCCAGCATCTGAATTATCTGCAAAATAAATACCGACGCGGTAAAATTGAAAAATATATTTTTGTATTGTAAAATAGAATGTGTTTTTGAAAATATTATTTGCCACCGTTATTTGGATTGTTCGTCATTATATTTGTTTTGAATTCATCAAACATGAACAACCTATGACAATCATAGTGTATCACTATACATGCCACAAGGTCGTACACACCGATATACATTGGATAAAACTGCAGGGACAGGTGAGCACAAGGTCAAACTGTAACGATCCCGGATTTTTATAAATTTTAAATTGATAATTAAATTAAATGTTGATTTAAAATGGTGAAATTTATTGATAAATTGATTTGAAAATTCAATTATGAAGTCTTTAAATAAAAATAAAAATATCTCAAATTATTTATAATAATATAAAATAGAAATTTATTTATATTTAACAAGTTTAACAAATCAATACAATACAAGAAACAAAAGAAAAATAATAATAAAAATAAATACACCTAGTTAAGATTCAAACAAATAAAAATACACTCAAGTATTTAAGTTGAAAATAAAATATTTAAGATTACAAAATGGAGATTAAAATATATATATGAGATAAATTATATAGTTTTGTAAAATAGTACGCAAACAAATGAGATAGACTATAAAATAGTAAGTAAACACATTAACTAAAATTTAACAGCATAATTTAAATAGAAATTTATTTACATTATAAAGTGATATAATAAAAGAAATAAATATACTCAAGTATATAAGCAAGAAAAAGACAAAACAAAGCAAAAGTATGTAACCAGACAACAAAATATAAATATCTTTAGCTTGCAAAATAAAAGTAATACATTCAAGTACAAGCAAACAAATGATAAGAATGTAGCCTGTGAGTAGAATGGCAAGTACAAACAAAATACACATTAAGTTTAAAAGCAACGTGGCGAAAAAAATTAAGTAAAATCCACCACAAAGTCTTCTCAACACATACAAAAAGATACATCATCCTGCATAAGGGTAAACAAATCAAATTTGATATGGAAGAGTAGCTTGCAAATTAAGTACCAAAGTAATTAATGTAACATGCTTCATGCATTTAATGCAAGCATACCAAGCCATGCCTATTGTACAAAACAATATATTTAACCTGTGCACATCTCCTTTATATCAGCCTCCATATTAAAAAAAGTCTCTGAGCATAATAAAAGAAATACTGTACTTGTATTGTACAAATAATAATATACCCTATAAGCTTTCTTATATATATATCAAGCTCCTCATCCTATTCCATTTCGTTCGTCAAAACTGAAACAAAACAAAGAGAAACTAGAAAAATCTAAACACGGATCAAAAAAAGGAATTTTCAAATCTGAAGCAACTAATTCAAGAACACAGATTCAACTTTAATCAGTAGATCAATTCAAGCTTCAATTACAAGGATTAGGAAATCAAATAACAAATCAATCTGAAAGAATCAAATTCCAGATTTAAAATCTATTCCAGGTTTTCAAAACATAGCCTCTGTTCTTCTCTGCTTCAATCTCTGGTGAGTTACTTATTCTTTTTAGATATTTTAAAGTATAAAACTGTTGCTTTTATATATAGGTATATCTGTGAGTAAGCTTGTTTATACATATGGATCCTCTGAGTGAAATTGAGAGTTGGAAGTGTTTATACATGCTCACTGTTATGACTGTGAACACCAAATTTTGATTTCAAAAATCATTGCTTCACGATCTACTTGATATTTGGCCTTCAGGTTAAACCAATGTTGTCTGTTTAACTTTGAACTAAGTTTTAAAAATAAAATCAAGATAAAGTAACCTGTTGGAGGCTCTGGAAAAGCCAAGAACTGATAAACATCATCATATATACAGAAAATTTGAATGTCTTAATTCTCAAATTCAAATATATAATTTGAATTCTTAAACCTTGACTTGATTTTTAAGGCAAGAATTGGAATTTTTAGATCATGAATTCAAGAGAGGTTGGGTTTTGTTCGAATTTCATTGTTTGGGGAAATTCTGGCGAATATATCGAGGAGGAGGGTTGGGGTTTTGTGTGGAGATGGAGGAGTATACGGTGGTTGCAGGAAAAATGGTGGATGCGGGTGCAGATGGCCGAGGCGGCGGCGGCGCAAGGTTTAAGTTCGTAAACCTAATTTTTTTTAGTGGTGAGGGAATCGATTGACGTGGCTTTTCTCGTGCATGGAGTTGCACGCGACCATGGGTGATGGAGGAGGTGAAGTTGACGATCGCGTGACCGGAGTTGCACGAATTCCGGTGGCCGAGGTTGGGTGAACGGCGTGTTGACAGGATAGGGCGTTGTTCCCGCTCGTGTTCCAAGTTTCGAGTTTTACTCGAATTCGTTGAGTGGAAAATGGGGATTCTGATAGGCTGAGATGGACGCGAGGGTGAATGTCGACTTGCTCGGCGACGAGGCGGCGGCTGGAAGCAAGCGACGGTGATGTACACGTGCACCGTGCACTTTGATATCCTGGTGAACTTTAGGTTTGGGTGGAAGCAGCTCTCGTGTGTTTTACTCGAGTGATTCGAGTATTTACTCGAAGTAGATACGAGTTTGAATCGAAGAAATTTAGGGATGGCTCGAGTATTAGTTTGGTTACAGGTTTTTAATAAAAACCTGTCACTGTTTTTATTTTTCTTAAATGAAAATTTGATTTTATATCAAAAGTTATAAATCAATGTTTTTAAACAAAGATTAAAATAAAGTTTAAATAAAAGTTAAAATATGGATTCAAGTTTTCTTGAATTAAAATCTGGAATTTAAAATCAGTTTTAAATCTGAAAGTGTTTTTAGCAAGTTTATATTAAATAGTTTTTAAAAAAAGTAGATTTGTTTTCAAACAAATGTTTACACTTGAATTTTGATAAACTTCTTTTATAGAAGGGTTTTTGAATGAAAGTATATGATTTTTTTTAACTTGAATTTGCAAGTTAAATAATTAATAGCTTAATTTTAAATAAAAATTAAGTAGTCTAATTTAAAACTTTTCTTATATAAGCTTCATATATAAGTAAACAATATACCTTACATTGTTTAAGATTTTTATAATTATATTTAAATTTGGTTAAAGTTTTAAATGATAAATCATTTTGAATCTTAAATTCAAAATGTAATTTTAGTTTAAATTCAAAAGCGTAATGATCTACACCTTAATATTAATTAAGTCATTAATAAAGAAATAAATTAGCTTATAGGTAATTAAGGTATTAAATGATTTAATCAATAAGGTAATTGAAGAATGATTTATTTTATTTATAAATTAATAAATTAAATTAATTAGAAATGATTAATAATGAACCAATCTAAGATAATTTCTTAAGAAAGTGATTAAGAAATGTTATTGGTTAATGAAGATAATTAACTAAGGATCATTAAGTATTGATTAAGGTTATCAATTTTAATAATTAATTGGATTAATTAATTTAGATAATCAATTATAAATTGTTTAAATGGAATTACTAAATGAAAGTAATTAAGGATTAATCGCTTATAGTAATAAATTTTGGATCTTTTGATTAATTAAAGATAATTAATTATGAAATTGGTTTAAAGGGTTGATTTAATTAATATGATTAATTAAGAATAATTTAATTAATTAAAGTGTTTGATAAATTAATTTATATCAAATGATTGGAATTAATTAATCAGAATTGGAAAATAAATTCATAAGTAAATAAATATAATTGGAAATTAATTTAATTAATCCTGCTTATAAATGATTATTACATGTTTGACCTTACTTATGAATGATTGTATTGTATGAGATGCCTTGAAATTGATTGTCCTATTTGATCTGTGATATTTTGTTTTGTGACTATGTATAATTTATCCATTCATTTACATTGTTATATTATCTGTGAATCTGTGAATGGACGATAAGCGTTATATTTTATATCGCTTATCAACTATATTCTGTGTTTTGATCTATGATGATTGAATAATGTTGCACTATTGTGTTAAACCTCTGGACCACACTTATACACACACCAATATGGATTTCACGAAGAAATCGGTTAAGTCACAGATTCTAAAAAGTCGAATATTTAAATTCAAATGTTTTGGAAATGGATTGAGATTAAAGTGAATAGCTTTAGAAATGAAATTTCAAAGATGAAATTTATTTTGAATAACTTGATTGAGTTTTGAAATTTAAATATTTTGATTTAAATTCGAATTCAATATTTGAAATTGAATTCTATGATTTGGAAACTAGGATATAAAGAAAAGTTATTCAATTTAGAAATGAGTTATATGGGTTTTTAAACCATTTTAATTGTATTGATTTGGGAATTTGAATTTAAATTCAAGGGCTTTAACTCGTGTAAATAAAAATTAGATCTTTCTGAAATGAAACTATTCGTTTTCAAATAATAAAAGCTTTCATATAAGAAGTGAATTTCCAAACTATGTTAAAAAGGGATTTCAAGTTAAAAATGAAAATGATTTTTCCAAGTCGTGGAAACGGTTTGAAAGCTATAAGTTAAATCGTTAATTTAAAGATTTTAAACGAGTTAATCCAAATGAAATGGAAATTGTTTTGAAATCCGTAAATGGAATTTTGTGAAATAAATCTTTTTGTTTAATGACTTAAAATGGTAATCGGTTTAAACCATTTGAAAGAAAGTTTTGAATTATTAAGTTGTGACTTAATTGAAATCCCATATCCATATGTTTTAAATGTTGCGCTTACTATTCGGGTTAGCCGGGAAAGGACCTTTGGGCCGTATAACCCATTTTGAATATGTGATTCGATGTTATGGATACAATTTGAAGACCGGTGGTGAAGACCGGGTATTTACGAGAACGATAGGATGACCTATCAATTGTCTCTGCAGCGAGTAGCTATGGTATAGAGATTTCCTAAGTGATGGGAAGTTCTATCGGGATTGTGAATACCCGGATTGCAAGGACTTCTTTGAAAGTGCCTTCGGTTCTGTTCTAAATCCAGAACAGACTTGAATGGATTGTATGTCTGACATTAAATTTTGAGATATAAATCAGATTTCTTTCAAATACATTTCTGTTGGCGGTGGAGAATTTATTCTCCTAGCTTAACACCCTTAGAAGTTATGTAGTTGAAGGTTATCAGCGATATATTCCCAGCTTGGTAATGTGGCATGCTGAGTGCTGCTGATCATTTGTTGATCAAAGCGTGGCTTTTGTAAAAAGTGTAGCTTTGTGGACGAGACTTCGTCGAGCCTCACAACCCGGTAATGGTCGAAACAAGAATCGTGGCAACAAGGTTTCAGGGGTAGCTTCCCTAGGGTATGACCATTCCTTCTGGAAAGGGGTAGTATCATGGTATGGAGCCCAGATACTTACTCATGTGGATATGCTATATCTATTACTGTGTGGTGTTGTTGGAATCGAGGCCTCGTATAAAGGTCCCAAAGGACCGGGGGTGGCATATCTGAGGTTTTGTATATTCCCCGGGAAGGGGGGTAGCCGGCCTTGTTTGGCAGAGATCCATTTAGGATGCTCGAGGACGTCCTTCCAGAGGCGTTCCATTTCGGTATGGGAAGTTCCTTTGCCCGACCATTTGTTGAAAATCCATTCTTCAAATTCGTACCTTGTACGGTTTTAGTTGTATTACCTGCCATCTACTTATGGTGGCGCCCCACTATTTGGATGGTAGCTATAGTAGGCATAGTTCGAAATGTCTATGTTGGCTAAGATTTATATTCTACTTTCGAAAGTTTTTCTGCACTTTGCACTAAAGGAATTCACGTATCAAGCATATTTGACTATCATAAGGAGAAATCTCCTCCGATTCTGCGTTTGCATTGTGTGTGTGTGCGGGTGGCCTTATGGTAGTCTCATTTTCTAAAAGCATTGCGAATCTAATTTAAAATTCTCTTGCTGTTTTTTTTAAAAGATAAACTGTTTTTGTTACTCACACCAGTCCCATGACTGATCCAGAGTTTATTGTTCTTTCCTAAACTCTGGGTGCTCAAAATTTTTCTACACGAGCAGTCTAGAGTTGGGTTTTTCAGATAGTCAGGTTTAGTAGATTATCTGGAGCTAGTTCAGTCTTTGGATACGCACTGCACTTGCTTATCTTTGTGCATCGTGATGTTGGATCGAGCTGCTGTTGCTGGAGTTCTCTTTTGAAGACTATCTAAGAGTTATATTGTTACGCTGCTAGATGTTATCTATTTTTCTTTTCCGCTGCAATTTCCTTGTATCATATCTCTGATGTATATTGATATTCATTGTATCACTCTGTT
Organism: Allium cepa; assembly: GCA_030765085.1. NCBI lineage: Eukaryota > Viridiplantae > Streptophyta > Magnoliopsida > Asparagales > Amaryllidaceae > Allium > Allium cepa. Next base: position 593,980,276 of record CM060937.1, read on the forward strand.
GTATCAGATATTGTATATCAATGTATTTTTTTTCCGCTGTGTTGTTTACTTAATGTTGTTATAAGCTCTGGCGAATCGGATTTGAACGGTCGAATCTACGGCATTCGAATACGATGTGAAGTATGGATGTCGATTTTCGAGAGCGAAAAATCCCTCTCGTTACAAGTGGTATCAGAGCTAAGGTTAAAATTTTAGCTCAGGAGTATAACACGTTAAGTAGCTCATTAAAGATAGGGTGAAGTATAACCTAGAATGAGTATATCCCTAAGATATCCGTTTAAATGCCTTAGTAAATTCTCTTACTATTCACTGATAGTGAGAATGAGTGCAAGAAGAGAACGAGATAGGGGACAGGAGAGTACCACTATAAATGGTCAATGCCCTGCAACAGTGGAAATAATCTTTCTCTATCAATTTTCTTTAATTCATTCCCAAATTCTTTTGATTGCTTCTTAACAGCTCCAGAAAGAAGTTTCGGTGTGAAGATGGTCCTACGAATCATTGTAGAAAATCCTTACTTCGTATCTTCATCGGTTTCTTACCAGTTTCTTGATTTAAACCTTAATGAATATGAATTTGAAATTGGAAATATTGAATAAATTGGAAATTTTAAATTGAATTGAATTGATTAATAGAATATGAAGCTAAATTTGAATTGTATCGATAAAACGATTTCGTTTAAAACCAAATTCAAAATTCTGTTGTAATTTCTTATGAACATCGAAGTCTGAAGAGGGACAGGTTGGTATATACTTTGGGAAATTCCGACTTGAGTCTGGAATTCATATCTTGTGCTTGAGAAATTGTAGAGATTGAATTTATCTATTGTTTGGGTCTCGATATATTCTACGGACAGTTAGTTATCCTTCAGACTAACCAGTGCCTTGCATATTTCGTAGATTTGATGACCCAAGTATCTTGTGAGTGTTAAATAGATTCGTTCTTGAATCTACTGTTGATATTCTGATTTGGTAAGCCAAATGCAGAGTAGATATTCAGTTTAATTTGATGAAACATTCTATATCTATCTGTGCTATTTTTGTGCCTGCAAATTTCGGGGACGAAATTTCTTAAGGAGGGGAATCTGTAACGATCCCGGATTTTTATAAATTTTAAATTGATAATTAAATTAAATGTTAAAATGGTGAAATTTATTGATAAATTGATTTAAAAATTCAATTATGAAGTCTTTAAATAAAAATATAAATACCTCAAATTATTTATAGTAATATAAAATAGAAATTTATTTATACTTAACAAGTTTAACAAATCAATACAATACAAGAAACAAAAGAAAAAAATAATAAAAATAAATACACCTAGTTAAGATTCAAACAAATAAAAATACACTCAAGTATTTAAGTTGAAAATAAAATATTTAAGATTACAAAATGGAAATTAAAATATATATATATATGAGATAAATTATATAGTTTTGTAAAATAGTAAGTAAACAAATGAGATAGACTATAAAATAGTAAGTAAACACATTAACTAAAATTTAACAACATAATTTAAATAGAAATTTATTTACATTGTAAAGTGATATAACAAAAGAAATAAATATACTCAAGTATATAAGCAAGACAAAGACAAAACAAAGCAAAAGTATGTAACCAGACAACAAAATATAAATATCTTTGGCTTGCAAAATAAAAGTAATACATTCAAGTACAAGCAAATAAATGATAAGAATGTAGCTTGTGAGTACAATGGCAAGTAAAAACAAAATATACATTAAGTTTAAAAGCAACATGGCCAAAAAAATGTAGTAAAAATCCACCATAAAGTCTTATCAACACATACAAAAATATACATCAGCCTGCATAAGGGTAAACAAATCAAATTTGATATGGAAGAGTAGCTTGCAAATGAAGTACCAAAGTAATTAATGTAACATGCATCATGCATTTAATGCAAGCATACCAAGCCATGCCTATTATACAAAACAATATATTTAACCTGTACACATCTCCTTTATATCAGCCTCCATATATATAAAAAAGTCTCTGAGCATAATAAAAGAAATATTGTACTTGTATTGTACAAATAATAATATACCCTATAAGCTTTCTTATATATATATATATCAAGCTCTTCATCCTATTTCATTTCGTTCATCAAAACTGAAACAAAACAAAGAGAAACTAGAAAAATCTAAACACGGATCAAAAAATGGAATTTTCAAATCTGAAGCAACTAATTCAAGAACACAGATTCAACTTTAATCAGTAGATCAATTCAAGCTTCAATTACAAGGATTAGGAAATCAAATAACAAATCAATCTGAAAGAATCAAATTCCAGATTTAAAATCTGTTCCAGGTTTTCAAAACATAGCCTCTGTTCTTCTCTTCTTCAATCTCTGGTGAGTAACTTATTCTTTTTAGATATTTTAAAGTATAAAACTGTTGCTTATATATATAGGTATATCTGTGAGTAAGCTTGTTTATACATATGGATCCTCTGAGTGAAATTGAGAGTTGGAAGTGTTTATACAGGCTCACTGTTATGACTCTGAACACCAAATTTTGATTTCAAAAATCATTGCTTCACGATCTACTTGATATTTGGCCTTCAGGTTAAACCAGTGTTGTCTGTTTAACTTTGAACTAAGTTTTAAAAATAAAATCAAGATAAAATAACCTGTTGGAGGCTCTGGAAAAGCCAAGAACCGAGAAACATCATCATATATACAGAAAATTCGAATGTCTTAATTCTCAAATTCAAATATATAATTTGAATTCTTATACCTTGACTTGATTTTTAAGGCAAGAATTGGAATTTTTAGATCACGAATTCAAGAGTGGTTGGGTTTTGTTCGAATTTCATTATTTGGGAAAATTCCGGCGAATACGTCGAGGAGGAGGGTCGGGGTTTTGTATGGAGATGGAGGAGTATACGGTGGTTGCAGGAAAAATGGTGGATGGTGGTGCAGATGGCCGAGGCGGCGGCGGCGCAAGGTTTAAGTTCGTAAACCTAATTTTTTTTAGTGGTCAGGGAATCGATTGACGTGGCTTCTCTCGTGCATCGAGTTGCACGCGACCGTGGGTGATGGAGGAGGTAAAGTTGACGATCGCATGACCGGAGTTGCACGAATTCCGGTGGCCGAGGTTGGGTGAACGGCGCGTTGACAGGATAGAGCGTTGTTCCTGCTCGTGTTCCAAGTTTCGAGGTTTACTCAAATTCGAATTTGACTGGAAAATGGGGATTCTGATGGGCTTAGATGGACGCGAGGGTGAACGTCGACTTGCTCGGCGACGAGGCGGCGACTGGAAGCAAGCGACGGTGATGTACACGTGCACCGTGCACTTTGATATCCTGGTGAACTTTGGGTTTGGGTGGAAGCAAATCTCGTGTGTTTTACTCGAGTGATTCGAGTATTTACTCGAAGTAGATACGAGTTTGAATTGAAGAAATTTTGGGATTGCTCTAGTATTAGTTTGGTTATAGGTTTTTAATAAAAACCTGTCACTCTTTTTTAATTTTTAAAAATGAAATTTGGATTTTATATCAAAAGTTTTGAATCAAGGTTTTTAAACAAAGATTAAAATCAAGTTTAAATCAAAGTTCAAATATGGATTCAAGTTTTCTTGAATTAAAATCTGGAATTTAAAATCAGTTTTAAATCTAAAAGGGTTTTTAGCAAGTTTATATTAAATAATTTTTAAAAGTAGATTTGTTTTCAAATAAACGTTTACACTTGAATTTTGATAAACTTCTTTTTACAAAAGGGTTTTTGAATGAACGTATATGATTTGTTTTTAACTTGAATTTGCAAGTTAAATAATTAATAGCTTAATTTTAAATAAAAATTAAGTAATCTAATTTAAAACTTTTCTTATATAAGCTTCATATATAAGTAAACAATATACCTTACATTGTTTAAGAGTTTTATAATTATATTTAAATTTGGTTAAAGTTTTAAATGATAAATCATTTTGAATCTTAAATTCAAAATGTAATTTTAATTTAAATTCAAAAGCGTAATGTTCTACACCTTAATATTAATTAAGTCATTAATAAAGAAATAAATTATCTTATAGATAAATAAGGTATCAAATGATTTAATCAATAAGGTAATTAAAGAATGATTTATTTTATTTATAAATTAATAAATTAAATTAATTAGAAATGATTAATAATGAACCAATCTAAGATAATTTCTTAAGAAAGTGATTAAGAAATGTTATTGGTTAATGAAGATAATTAACTAAGGATCATTAAGTGTTGATTAAGGTGATTAATTTTAATAATTAATTGGATTAATTAATTTAGATAATCAATTATAAATTGTTTAAATGTAATTACTAAATGAAAGTAATTAAGGATTAATTGCTTATAGTAATAAATTTTGGATCTTTCGAATAATTAAAGATAATTAATTATGAAATTGGTTTAAAGGGTTGCTTAATTAATATGATTAATTAAGAATAATTTAATTAATTAAAGTGTTTGATAAATTAATTTATATCAAATGATTGGAATTAATTAATCAGAATTGGAAAATAAATTCATAAGTAAATAAATATAATTGGAAATTAATTTAATTAATCCTGCTTATAAATGATTATTACATGCTTGACCTTACTTATGAATGATTGTATTGTATGAGATGCCTTGAAATTGATTGTCCTATCCGATCTGTGATATTTTGTTTTGTGACTGTGTATAATTTATCCATTCATTTACATTGTTATATTATCTGTGAATCTGTGAATGGACGATAAGCGTTATAGTTTATATCGCTTATCAACTATATTCTGTGTTTTGATCTATGATGATTGAATAATGTTGCACTATTGTGTTAAACCTCTTGACCACACTTATACACACACCAATATGGATTTCACGAAGAAATCGGTTAAGTCACAGATTCTTAAAAGTCGAATATTTAAATTCAAATGTTTTGGAAATGGATTGAGATTAAAGTGAAAAGCTTTAGAAATGAAATTTCAAAGATGAAATTTATTTTGAATAACTTGATTGAGTTTTGAAATTTAAATATTTTGATTTAAATTTGAATTCAATATTTGAAATTGAATTCTATGATTTGGAAACTAGGATATAAAGAAAAGTTATTCAATTTATAAATGAGTTATATGGGTTTTTAAACCATTTTAAATGTATTGATTTGGGAATTTGAATTTAAATTCAAGGGCTTTAACTCGTGTAAATAAAAATTGGATCTTTCTGAAATGAAACTATTCGTTTTCAAATAATAAAAGCTTTCATATATGAAGTGAACTTCCAAACTATGTTAAAAAGGGATTTCAAGTTAAAAATGAAAATTATTTTTCCAAGTTATGGGAACGGTTTGAAAGCTATAAGTTAAGTCGTTAATTTAAAGATTTTAAACGAGTTAATCCAATGAAATGGAAATTGTTTTGAAATCCGTAAATGGAATTTTGTGAAATAAATCTTTTTGTTTAAAGATTTAAAATGGTAATCGGTTTAAACCATTTGAAAGAAAGTTTTGAATGATTAAGTTGTGACTTAATTGGAATCCCATATCCATATGTTTTAAATGTTGCGCTTACTATTCGGGTTAGCCAGGAAAGGACCTTTGAGTCATATAACCCATTCTCAATATGTGATTCGACGTTATGGATAGCATTTGAAGACCGGTGGTGAAGACCGGGTATTTGCAAGAACGATAGGATGACCTATCGATTGTCTCTGCACCGAGTAGCTACGGTATAGAGATTCCTTAAGTGATGGGAAGTTCTGTCGGGATTGTGAATACCCGGATTGCAAGGACTTCTTTGGAACTGCCTTCGTTTCTGTTCTAAATCCAGAACAAACTTGTATGGATTGTATGTCTGACATTACATTTTGAGACATAAATCAGATTTCTTTCAAATACATTTCTGTTGGTGGCGAAGAATTTATTCTCTTAGCTTAACACCCTTAGAAGTTATGTAGTTGAAGGTTATCAACGATATATTCCCAGCTTGGTAATGTGGCATGCTGAGTGCTGCTGATCATTTGTTGATCAAAGCATGGCTTTTGTAAAAAGCGTAGCTTTGTGGACGAGACTTCGTCGAGCCTCACAACTCGGTAATGGTCGAAACATGAATCGTGGCAGCAAGGTTTCAGGGGTAGCTTCCCTAGGGTATGACCATTCCTTCTGGAAAGGGGTAGTATCATGGTATGGAGCCCAGATACTTACTCATGTGGATACACTATATCTATTACTGTGTGGTGTTGTTGGAATCGAGGCCTCATATAAAGGTCCCAAAGGACCGGGGGTTGCATATATGAGGTTTTGTATATTCCCCGGGAAGGGGGTAGCCGGCCTTGTTTGGCGGAGATCCATTTGGGATGCTCGGGGATGTCCTTCCAGAGGCGTTCCATTTCGGTATGGGAAGTTCCTTTGCCCGACCATTTGTTGGAAATCCATTCTTCAAATACGTACCTTGTACGGTTTTAGTTGTATTACCTGCCATCTACTTATGGTGGCGCCCCACTGTTTGGATGGTAGCTATAGTAAGCATAGTTCGAAATGTCTATGTTGGCTAAGATTTATATTCTATTTTCGAAAGTTTTTCTGCACTTTGCACTTATAGTAATAATATCAAAGGAATTCGTGTATCAAGCATATTGAACTAACATATGGAGAAATCTTCTATGATTCTGTGTTTGCATTGTGTGTGTGCGGGATGGCTTATGATAGTCTCATTTTCTAAAAGCATTGCGAATCTAATTTAAAATTCTCTTGCTGCTTGTTTTTAAAAGATAAACTGTTTTTGTTACTCACACCAGTCCCATGACTGATCCGGAGTTTATTGTTCTTTCCTAAACTCTGGGCGGTCAAATTTTTTCTACATGAGCAGTCTAGAGTTGGGTTTTTCAGATAGTCAGGTTTAGTAGATTATCTGAAGCTAGTTCAGTCTTTGGATACGGACTGCACTTGCTTATCTTTGTGCATCGTGATGTTGGATCGAGCTGCTGTTGCTGGAGTTCTCTTTTGAAGACTATCTTAGAGTTATATTGTTCCGCTGCTAGATGTTATCTATTTTTCTTTTCCGCTGCTATTTTCTTGTATCATATCTCTGATGTATATTGACATTCATTGTATCACTCTATTGTATCAGATATTGTATATCAATGTATTTTTTTTCCACTGTGTTGTTTACTTAATGTTGTTATAAGCTCCGGCGAATCGGATTTGAACGGTTGAATCTACGAAATTCAAATATGATCATTTATTTAATTTAAATAAAATAAATATGGTGGTAAAAATATGCACATTTACGTGCACATCAAATACCCCCACACTTATCTTTTTATTCGTCCTCGAATAAAGAAAAACTAAGATAAATCCGTTTTCGTAGGGAGCACGATTGCATTGAGCGTATGCAACAAGCCGTTAAACCTCTGGGTGTCCCCAGTAGGACGAGTGTTGTCTCGTGAGGGTTTTCAGCGGATACTACCCACAAAATCCAACTGCATGATGAAAATATTTACAAATGAAGGATTTATTTTTAAATTGACACGAATAAGTTAAATATAGGTTTTGGTCATTATCTTGAAAATTTATGTCATTTACTTGTCAAAATTTCCAACAAAAATCAAGTTATTATAACAAATAGACTATAGTTTAACTTGTTGTTTCGGTAGATAACAAAGTGTAATTATAAAATGGATCCTTAGTTGATTATCAAAGTTTATCAAAGTGGTATTTTTATTTCTTTTCAATAACAAATCAAATCAACTAAGTAAAAATAGTGCTAGGATTTCAATTGCTTGCTCTCTCATTATTTGCAAAAAAAATTACACACCTAGCTCAGATAAACTGAGGCCAGATATACCACCCATGCACTGCCTTTCGGGCTTATGTGAGGGGAGTACAGAGCATGGCGAGTGCACACACTTTCGTGTATACACCTATCGACCGTAGGTGGTTTTTATTAAGTCTATTCTTTTTTTTATGTGTTCCATACATGCATAATCGTGAGGACTTTTAAATGAGTATGAAAACACATAATCAAAGATTCCAAGTGATTCACCCATGCATAACCGTGAGGACTTTTAAATGAGAGTGAATACTTTGGATGTTATAAATTTTTTTATTTTTTTTATTTTTTTATAAGAGAGAGAGAGTTTTGCAAAATCATATTAGCACCATTTAACTTAGAAGACAAAAAAAAGTGTTATATCCTTTACTTTAAATCAACCACTTTTTAAAACAAATATTTTCAATTAGGATGTATTTCATAATTAACACGTATGATTCTTTCTATATACTAGTTAAACCATTGTTATTTGTAATCAAACTTCATTTTTATTTTTGTTAAGACAAATAAATTTTCAGAAATTTCAATTTAATAAACCAAAACCTCATATTTATCTTAGTGTTTCTTTTAAAAATAAATCAAAAGAAAAAAAAATTGTGATTTTTTTTTTGAAATTATAAAGCAAAAATAAACCATGAAAAAAAAAATCGAAGATGAGTCTCCCCCCACACTTGACTTTGATTGTGTCCCCACAGTCAATCCAAGTGGAAGGAGAAAAATAAAATAAAAATCCAATATTTACATGAAAGATTATTATTTACAAGAGATGAGAAAGTATACAGTCAGAAAGTAAATGAAACGGTCTTCTAAAGACCAATTCATTTGTCTCGTCAAATGTGTGAGACACATCTTGAGCACGAAAAACCAAACCGTAAAATATTTCAAAGTTGAATGTTGATTTGGAAAACGAATGTCGTTTTATTGAAAATTGAATGAGTTGTTTTGTTTTCGATGATTTTTAGGGTTGATAAAACAATTGATTGAAATTCAAGTTTATTTTCACCAAATTGAAGTTCAAACTTATCAATGAAAACTTCTTCAAAATTATTGATTTCAAAATCAAAGTGGTGATTTAAATCTTCCCCGTTGGAATTTAACAACTCATCATCCAAAAGTCCAAAAAATTCGTGTTCGTTAAGTTCCACTTCCTTGATTGGATTATCAACAACTTTATTACATGTCTCAAGTTCAAAATCCAAAGTAGTTGTATTCAAATTTTCAAAATCAAGAAAAGGAAGATCGAATTTCAAATTTGATTCCACATCCTTAAAAGAATTGAAATCCAATCCAGTTACCATGTTTTCAACAACTTCATTAAGATTTTCGTTTTCAATTTCAAAAGTGGTTATTTGAAAATCATCGATTTGGGTAAAAGATGGATTCTCACTTGACTCATCACACATTGGAATTTGATTTTTCTTTTCACGTTGTTTCATATAAGATTCAAACAAAAAAATCTGTGTGATCATCGTAGATTTCGTTCGTTTGTTCAACAAAATCCAATTTGTAATTATTAACTTGATAATTTTCGATTTGGACTCATTTAGAACAAAAAATTTCACTCGTATCGTAGTCAAGATTATTCCCATTGCCAAAATTATTTGAAAAGTGGATCACATTTTCGTTTTGATTTTGAAATTCATTTTGGAGTTCAAAATTGTATTGGCACGGGTTATACTCGAAATTGTTTGAATTTTGAAGTGAATTCAAATTTTGATTATTTTGAAAACTTTGATTCGAGTTATTGCACAAATATGAATTACATAACTTATTTATCATTTGATTTTGTTGTGTAGCGATTTCAAGTAAAGATGAAATGCTATTTTCAAGATTTGAAGGTTGGTCATCATTTTGAAAATTTTGTGGTTCAAAATTCAAATCGTTCAAACAATAGTTGTTGTTAAAATATCCATACGAATTTGGAGTGAACTCGTATGGATTATATTGATTTTCACAACTAAATTCAAGTGAGCAGGAGAGAGGAAACTCGGAACTTTTCAAGATTTTTTTTTGTTGTTTTTTTTTATAAGCAAAAATAATATTTACAAAGAGAATTATTTTTCAAAAGGGAAATTGATTTTTTTTCTTTGTTTTTTTTTGAAAATGTTGTATAATAATTTTTTTTTTGGATTTTGGTTTTTAATTTTTTTTTTGGATTTTTGAAATTTCAAAGGAAAATTGATTTGAAAACTTCAAAGGAGAGGGAATATTTACAACTTTTTTAGTTTTGGATTTTGAAATTTTTTTTTTTTAGTTTTTTTTTTAAAAAAAAATATATGCATGAACTAATGCTGCTAAATGAATGCAGTGGTTAATTACAAATGATTTATCCTAAGTTAACCCAAAATCGTGTAATTACAAATTGTCTTAGATAAACAAGATAGTTCTCAGCCAGGTAACGGACAGGATTTATCGGTGCACCACGAATCACCGTAGCAATGCAGCCAAAGGTTTAAGTATCTTCAGAGGAACAACCACTATAATATTTACGAATCACCGTAATATTTATAAATGGTTATTACTCTGCCGTAGCCTAGACACCAAGAAATTAAATTATTCAAGGAAGACAACTTGTCAATATACAGTTAAGAGCTATCGTTATTATTAATCAAGATTCTAAGATGAAATGCAAAACAGAAATTAAACATGTATTAACAATGCAACTGCAAATGAATTTTTTTTTGTTTTTGTTTTTGAATTTTTTTCTTAAAATGCAAGCAACCAACTATGCAGATTAGAACTAGAGATTAGAACACAACAGCAGAGCTTTCAGAATTTATTAGCAATTATTTTAAAGCGGAATTCTTTTTTGGCAAGCAAGCTAAGCAGTTCTTCTTTGCAGTTTCCTGCTCTGCAACCTGAAAATGAAAACAAGATATATATGCACAAGTTTTTTTGTTTTTTTTTAAAGGAAAGGAAACTTAAAAGTAGGGTTTTACTTTAAAAAAAAATTTGGAAATTAAAAAAGAAATTACAAACTGAAAAAAAAGTAAGAGAAGAGCTTAACACAACCTAAAAAAAAATTAAACACACACAACCCACAAATTATACCCGGCCCAAACCCACTAGTCAATTGCAAATGCCCAAACTCACCTCTTTCCTGTTAGCACGAATTTTAACATCATCTAAACGTAAACACAAACTGAAGAAGGAAAAGAAGAAAGGGGGAGGGGAAAAAGAACGAAAAAGAAAACCGCGACTTGGAATCGGTGATTCTGATCTTTGAATTGGGTGTGGGCAGAGTGGAAGAGGGCGAATTCGCGAGTTGGAATTTGGAAGGGGTGGGATGTTGAAGCTCGAGTTGCTGCAGGTAGGGGTTTGGATGCGCGCCGAGGTCGCGGTGATGCGGTTTCGTGGTAGTAGCAGAGGGGATTGCAGAATCGAGGCGGTGCGATATGAAGATGGGCGAAGTTGCGATTGCTGGTCGAGGAAGTTGGTGGTGTTTCGGTTAATGGAGGTCGTATAAATTAGTGATATTCGCGAGTGGTTTTGGAGGAGGGTGGACTTCGATTGGGTGCGGCGTTCTGTGGTTGAATGTGGAGGAAGTGTTGTGACGTCGCGGGTTGGATTTGTGAAGTCGTGAGTTGTTGTGGTGGTTGTGATGACTTTGGACAGGGGGGTTTTGAGATGGTTGCTGAGATATGCTCAGTGAAATGGTGTGATGTTGGTGGAGGGAAAGACAGGGATGTTATTGTTATGGGGGAATTGTGCAGTTTTGTGACAGAAATGATGGTGAAGTATGCAGGTGCAGTAAACAGAGAGACAGAGGAGAGCAAATAAAGGCAATGCAATGCTTTTTTGTTTTGTTTTTTGGTTTATGTAAATTGTAAAATGAAATGTAAAGAGTAAAAAGAAATACAAATTGTAAACGAAATGGAAATGAAATATTTTTGGTTTTGTTTTGAAATTGTGAATGTTTTTTTTTTATAAATTCCAATGCAAAGCAAACTAGAACACCAAATCAAATGCAAACACAAATCACAGAAGCTTTTTTTTTAAAAAAGAAAATTAACACACACAACAAACACACAAAATCAAACAAAATTAATCCGAAGAATAGAAAATAAAATCAAAAAAATTCCCCGGCAACGGTTCTTTATTCGAGGACGAATAAAAAAGATAAGTGTGGGGGTATCTGATGTGCACGTAAATGTGCACATATTTATCGCCATATTTAATCTATTTAAATTAAATAAATGATCATATTGGGTATTTTAACTTGTTTTAACCAAAATCCATATTGATTCCAAATTTTCACATATTCATCTTCATATAAGGGTGAAATGGTCATATTTGTGCATTTATTAAATTGTGAAAATTTACTTAGAATTTTCTTGTTTTTTGTAGGAAATTTGGTGACTTTTACAAGTGGTTTCATGAAGATATGCATGCACAAAATCAATACAAAGGAATGAAGATGGAAATAATTCAAAGTGAAGATAATGGAGGACCCCACCTACCCACCTACATTGATGTACAAATTAAAGGCTAATGCACATGTTTATGGAGTTAATGGTTTCATGTACATTTAATGGGGGATTAAGACATGTTAATGATTACTTGGCCTCCACACTTCCTAAAGGGCATTTTGGGCATTTCCCAAATTATGGATTAGGGTTTCTAACTTGTATAAATACCCCTTATGATCATTTATTTAATTTAAATAGAATAAATATGGTGGTAAAAATATGCACATTTACGTGCACATCAAAATACGATGTGAAGTATGGATGTCGATTTTCGAGCGGGAAAAATCCCTCTCGTTACATAAACCCAATCAAAAGCCAGGATTCAACAAAGGTGCAATACAAATACATTGCAAAATTGTCGAGTACAAGTTCTCCAACAAAAGAAATCCATAACCAAACCATGCTAGCAAGTGCACCAATGTGTATACATGACAACAGACTCGACAGTGGATTCATGAAACAACTTCAAACTTAAACTCAAATGTGCAACAACAAAATGTTGTCAGACATCAACATCAAGGAAATGTGCAAACAGTATTGAACATAATGAGGATTGGATTCACCAACAACAAAGACTAGAAGAAACTGCATAAGCTAATATACATATATACATGTGTAAGCACACATGTATACATATATACATGCAGTGTACAACATATTCAGTGCAGACTGCACGGTCAAAGTATGAGCAAACAGTTTCAAAGGATGATGCCAGAGAATCACCAGGTTAAATGGAGGCATAGCAAAATCACAAACACACATATATACATGAGTAAACAACATGTATAAATATGCAAAGCCAATATGGGATGTAGTGAAGCAGTAAACAACATGTATACATATGAAGTGGCAATATGAAGTGGTTCAATATGCAAGCAAGGCTGCAACTTCAAGCAAACTACATGGTGCAACAGACCCAAACATACATACATACATAAATACATACATACATACATACATGCATACATACATACATAAATACATACATACATACATACATACATACATACATACATACATATATATATATATATATGCATGTATAGACACATGTGTGTGTGTATACATATATATGCACATGAGTCAAATGGCCAAGACTGAACACAAGAAAGAAGGCAATAGAGAAAGATACACCAGCAAGTTCATAACTGGAGACAAGTGAATGGCAACCAAACAAGGACAACATGCTTTAGACCCAAAGAAATGGCATGTATCAAGACAACAGTGGTGACGCACACATACGTCAAGTGAATGTAGAGACCAACAATGAAACAGAAGCTCAGCAAATGCAAACAGTTCAAGTGTTCAGATTCAAGAGATCAGAGAAAATGAGCATAACCAGACATGAATGCAATGAACATGTCAGCGCAACCTAATCTGTCATCAAGCTCCAAGAAGAAAACATAATGAACACAAATGCAAGACCAAGAACAATGAAGTCTAGACTAAAACATACAATCCAAAATGAGCTAACATAATAAAAACATGTCCAGATCACTTCAAGTCTAATAAGGCAGCTCAACACAAAGTGAACCACAAACTAGATCACATGATGATAGAAGCTCAAACACATAATGGTACATGACAGAAGGACAATGCACAACACCAGACATTCAGGCATTCAGTCACATGGTTCAGGGATGAACATGGGCATGCAACAGAGTCTCGACCAAAACAAAATGTACACACACGTAGACATAAACATTTGCAGTATGGAATGAAGATAGTGAAATAAAGTCAGAGTTTATCAAGTCAAGTTTTATCTCGAGTCCAAAAATCATAGATTCAAAAAAGAGGATTTCAGATGAACACGGCATCAAAGAGTTCGAACAAGTCCAGATAATATTGCAAGTACAATAATCAAGTCAAGTACCGAAATCAGAGACATAAACAGTGAAAAGAACAGAACAAAATCCAAAACAAATGCAAGCCATGGTGATCAAATAAGCATAACAGGAAAATATACGAATTGAAAAAGTTAGAAAACGTCGCTAACATTCAAGTTAAATTGAACGAGCGATCAAAATTAGCATACGAATTCAAATGAAATATTCGAATGATAATTTAGGGATTTAAAACCTATAAATACCATTAAAATCATCGGTACATGATCATTGAGTTCAAGCATATTAACGAGAATAAGTAAGGGAAATCATATACCAGAATAATTCAATTGGAACTCGATCGAGAAGGAGCTGCGAAGGGACATAAGTAACATACGATTCAAGCTTCATTTCTTACAAGCAAGAAGCATTCAAATTCAAGGAGGCTATTTGGATTCATAAATTGTTGAAAGAGGGACAAACGAGGCAACCATTTTTCATAAATCAAAGAATACAGGTTGAAGAAATAAAAAGAGAAAAGGGGAACAAATATTTATCATAGTTTTTTCTTTGGGCCGGCATTAAATTTCTTTTGGGATATATTTTTAAATTAGTTTTTTAGTTGTTTTTATTTTGTAATTTACTTTCAAACTTTTATAAAATTCTAGTCGTGTGACTAGGGGATGAACTGCAGTGGTGTTGTTCGAGAATTCACAATTCAGTGGCCGAGTTGCGGCAGGGTTTTGAGCATAGAGTTAGGTTAGTCGATAGAGGGTGTCACAAGTTTACGTGTGAAGGTAACTGTCTACTTAATTTCTAGTAGAAACCTTGAGGGTAGCACGTAGGCAGGGTTTTGGCGAAGCTGGGTAAATCTGTGTTGTTCTATTTCTGCTTTTATTATTCTGCTATTATCTGTACTATAATTATATGTTTACACATTAATTTTTGTAATCGTTAGTATCAACCTATTCACCCCGCCTCTAGGGTTAAATCAATCCTACATAACTCTTTTTGGAAAGAATTGCTAGTAAACTGGGAGAAGATAAACGGTTTAAGAAATACATTAAAGCAGCCGAAGAAGGAAGAAATTCAAGCTTTGAAATAGATAACCATGGAGTATTGTAGTTAAATGGAAGAATTTGTGTTTCAGATGTTGGAAATCTTAAGCAAGAAGTATTAGCTGAATGCCACATAGCCAAACTTAGCATTGATCCAGGGATTCATAAGATGTACAAGGACATGAAGCGTACATATTGGTGGAGAAGCATGAAGAGGGATATATCTATCTATGTCAGCCGTTGGAAAATTGCCAAAGAATCAAAAGTGACCAACAAAAGACCGTAGGATTACTTCAGCCATTGGAGATTCCATCTTGGAAACGGATCAAATATCCATGGATTTCATTAATGGCTTTCTCCGAACAAGGAAAGGAAATGAACGCATTTGGGTTATCGAAGACCGATTAACCAAAAGTGCATATTTTATTTCGACAAAGCCAACAAGAACTGCAGCACGCCCTGCGGATATATATATGAAGAAGATTGTCCGATTGCATGGAGTTTCGAGCATTATGGTAAGCGATCATGATCCAATCTTCACTAGTCAATTTGGTAAGCACTACAGAGAACTTTGGTAACAAAGATGAGTATAAGCACTTCATATCACCCCCAAACTGATGGAAAGATGGAGAGAGTCAATCGGATTTTAGAAGATCTTTTGAGAGCATGTATTCTAGACTTTGAAGGCTCGTGGGAGAATCATTTACATTTAGTAGAGTTCTCCTACAATAACAGCTATCAAGCTTGTGTCGACATGGTACCGTATAAAGCTCTATATGGTCGCCCATATAAATCGCCAACATGTTGGATAGAATTCGACGGTCGGTTAGTGCTTGGCCCAGAAGTGATACGAGAACCTTCAAAGAAAGTTGATACGATTAGAAAGAAGCTAAAAGAAGCCCAAAGTAGACAAAAGAGTTATGCATACCGAAGGCGTAGAAATCTAGAATTCTCAAATGGAGATTCAATCTTTTTGAAAGTCTCTCCAATAAGTGGAGTAGTAAGATTTGGAAGAGCTAGGAATTTAGCACCTCGATATAGTGGACCTTTTCCAATTCTCGAACGAATCGGCCCATTAGCTTATCGAGTACAATTGTCTAAAAGATTGTCTGGTGTACATAATGTTTTTCACGTATCATATTTATAGAAGCATGCATATGACCCAAAACAAATCATAGAAACAGCTGCTTAGGATGACTTGAAGATAGAACCAAACTTAGCGGTTATTATAAGGCCCGTTCGAATCGTGGATCAAGATGAAAAACGATTAAGAAGAAAGGTCGTAAGGTTGGTCAAAGTTCAATAGAGCGAGGATGCTGATGATGGCACATGGGAAAAAGAAGATAGAATGAGAAAAGCATATCCTGAGTTTAGGATCGATGTATAGACTTTATCTATCATTTGAATGTACTCACCGCCTGTGGTGTAGTCATTTGTTGTATATATTCCGTCTTATTGAATATGTATTTACTTTTCAGCTATTTTCTTTTTATCTAATTTCAAGGATGAAATTCTTTTAAGTATGGAAGAATGTAACAACCCAAAATTGAACAACTTCAAAATATAATATTTAATTTTAAATGTAAAATATAAAAGATTTTATGACTCAAACAGTAATAGATAGGATTTGGAAATAGAAATGTACATAAAAATAGTAATATTTGCTTATATCGACAAAGTAACAAAATCCAGATTTTAGGAAAGTAAATTTAAACGGTTTAATAAATTATTTTAATTTATTTATGAGTGTTTATATTTTTAAATAACACTATACAAATTTATTTTTAAATTTGGTTTACATAAATAAATAGTTTGACTAAAACGTTAAAGTATGACCATATAACATTTTGTCAAAAAATAAACGTTTTGTCGATTTAAAGTTGCCGCAATGTTTTTGCACCTTTATTTTAATATTCATGTATGCTTATATAAATGCAGTAAGTATTAATTAAGTTTCTAGTTACATTTACTTTTATTAAAACACAATTAGGAAATTCTAGAACATAATTAGAAAATTAAATTAATAAAAACAAAACATGTCATATCAAAAAGAAATATCATTATTACTTTACGTTTTCTTACTCCTTAACTGAAAAGGACAAAAAGTAAAGATTTGAATTATGATGTTAAGTGTTGAAAAGTAATATTATTTTAAGAGTAAGTAAAGGGTATTTTGAACTTTAGCAAATATAATATTTTAATCCAAAGTTTTTCCTATAAATGCACACCCACTTTCTCACTTCTTTCCATACTTTTTCTTCTCAAAATTTCAAGCTTCTTCTCACTCTTTTAATAGCTTCCAACCTCAAAAAATAGTACCAAAATTTATTCCAAAAATATACTAAAGAAAGTAATCATCAAATCACCTTAAATATTCACCAAAACTCCTTCTCCTTCCTTCACAACCCATAACCACTCCTTCACCATCAAGCCGAGCCCAAATCTTCCCTAAAACTCATGATTTTAGCATGTTCACCCTCCATAAGTCAAGTCAAGCCACCTAGAAGCCTTAAAACAAGCATTCACAGCACTCGATTGAAGTTAGGAAAGTTATAATCACTTTAAAGTTAGTTCATTTGCAACTAAGGTGAGAACTATAAATTTTTAAGTACAAAATGTTTGTATGATGTTTTGCAAGTTATAATTGTTGTTTGAATGTTAATAATGATGTTTGATAAGTGTTTGAAAAAGAAAGATGTTTGATAAGTGTTTGAAAAAGAAAGCAGCCACATTTAAGTCATTTGCAAAAGTTAGTTTGCAAATATGTACATAAATGACAATCATGTGATATATTAATGAAAAAGTTCTTAAATTGATATGCAAGTTCACATAATAAAGTTAGAATATGTTAAAATGGTTATAAACATTGTTTTGGATGTTTATTGGTTGTATATTGAATATATATATATATATATATTGAAATAAGACATGATATACACGGCATTGATTCACATGGAAAATACTTTCCAAAATAAAATAAAATGTGATATGGAATCATTTATACCTTTTAAAAAAAGTTTGAATATGCTTTAGAAATGATTTATAAGTGTTTAAACTTGTCTCGACAAAATTTGGATATGAATCTCAAAGTACGCCTAAAATTTGAAGCGTGAGGTAACGGTTTTTCGTGTTTTTGCGTCAAATGTTCAAATAAGCATACGAAGTGGAATATAGTTCGAAACTCTTCGAAGTAAGAATTTTCTGTATCCTTATATCTATATCTTTCAAATGAAATAGATAAATCAGATTTCATCTTGTGTATTTTGAAATATGGCAAAATCATTTTTCCAGAAAAATCTAATTTTTGCACTAAATGACCAAAGTTGAAAATTGATAAAATAATCGTTTTAAAAATATGAAATAAACTCTAATTTTTTTAAAATGTTTTAAAAGCAATTTAAGTTGAAAATATGTATTTTTAAATGATATAAAAGTCGTTTGAAAGAATATAGTTTTAAAAACACTATTTGCAACACTTTTTCGCAACGCTTTTCAATAACTATTGAAATAAAGGTTAGAACTAAACAATTCTTTCCTAATTCTTATGTAAACATTTTTAAGTAAATGATAAAGTATTTAAAAGAGATTTGAAAAATTCAATAATATTTCAAATGTGGTTAATCAAATAGTTTAGTGATTTAAAAAGGCAAAATGAGTATGTAGAAACGATTAGTACATTTGTCCCGTCTGTGAGATCTATAAGTGAAAACAAGGTGTGTAACTAAGGTTAGGGATGAAGCAACCAGTGCCTTGAACTTACCTGGCCTTAGTTTTGTCTTTTAGGCGAGGGATGGAACATATCGAAAGGAAAGCCCGGATGCTCAACTTCGATTTTATAGAAATAATCTTCTTATACTCATTGTTAAAATCCAAACAGGGAACTTGTCTTATTCATGGAATTTAAAAGGTGAGCTCACTATTATTCCACCCATAGCACTTGTTGAATACGAAAGTTGATATTGAATAAAAGTAGATTGATTTCTATAATCCTATTTTCTTAAAAGATACTCTTTAAAAATGATTTGAGAAATATTCAAAAAGATGTTTAAATGATTTTGTATTCACTAAAAGAATATTTTCAAAATATATATCTCTCGAAGATATTTTGGTAAAGAAAAAATTAATGAATCGAGAAGAAATCATCTAATAACTTTTTTCATCGATGATTGGATTTCGAAATAACTGGGGTCAGATTTGTGTGATTCCTATTCGAAAACCACTTCGAACCAATTTACGTGTTCAAAGAATAAAGATGTTTGAAGACGTAGATATTGAGACGAATATTAACAAGTGACTACTTGTTGATTAATTGGAGATAAACTTTCGATTCACTATATTGTAGCAGTGGTCTCTTTGTTATGAAAAATCTCTGAACTACAAGGACTTCTCGCCTAGTAATGGTCGAGCAAAGTACCTTCTATTTCGTTCAGTCCCAGAACGACCTTGTACGGACGATTGTCTGACCTTGCATTCTGAACCACAATGAGTGATCTTTACAAATATATATCAGTCCGTGGCGGAGAAGACACGTTCTCTTAGCTTAATACCCTTTCTCGAGACATACGAGCTCAGAAGTTATACGTTTATAGAAATCAGTCATATGAATATGGAATGGCAATGTGGCATTCAAAGTGAAAGAAGATGTGTTATGTGAAAAGGTAATCTTTCCTCGAGCCTCATCAACTAGAAATGAGCGAAACAGGGTTAGATACGGCAAAGCTAAGTGGGTTATTCCCAATTAGGGTATGATCATTGCCTTTTAGATATATTTCTTCCCGTTATGACATTTGGGACATGAATTAATATGGATGTATGCAAAGAGAGCTCTCGAATAAAGGTCGGTAAATACACGAGAATGATTTGTTCGGTACCACCTAGTTACAGAGGTAGGCCGATCTTGTGTTGGTAGATGATCCTTTGTGATGGTCCTCAGTACATTTCTCTAGTGATGTACCTTCAAAAGGTAGTCCCTTCACCTGGTCATTTGTATGAAAATCCATACTCCAATAAGAACTTGCGGTTTTGTTTGTAGAACTTAGAATGCTAGAATTCAATAATGGTAACAATTTTGGCGAAGATTGATATGTTTATTTGAAAATGTTTTCAAAGAATGTCATTAAAAATAATATTCCCAAATTTCACGTAATTAAGAGTTTTGGTTATCATAAGGTAAAAAACCCTTCCATGTTTATGTGCGGTGTGATCTTATAAGATACCTATTTGTTTTCAAAAAATCATACTTTGAGTTCTCACAGCAGTCCCATGGCTGACCAGGAGTTTGTTTTTACCTTTGAACTCTGGGTGCTCTATTTTTTGGGCAGCAAAGTAATCAGGATACCTTAGGAGCATTTTGGAGCATGCTGGGGTACATTTTGGAGAAGTATTTTGGAGGATGAAGCTGAAGTACCTTATGTAGATATCTACCCATTTTCTGCTGTGTTATGTACTATCCAGCATACGTACGGATAGACAGTTATAACTATCCATCTGGATTTGTTTTTGACTATGATTAATTAAAATGTTGAATGCGATGTAAGATTCTATTATTGTGTTATCTTCTTTCTTTATTTTCTTTTACACCCCTGATAATCTGCCACCCCAGCACTTAGATTTACGGCACATGAATACCGTTGATATATTAATGTCGATTTTTGAAGGTCGAGGAGATGGGTCGTCACATCTGACCTAGGTTCTTACGACTGTAATGTAAAGGAGCTCGCGAGCGAGTTATAGACGTGGATTGGTTGCCTGATGATATTTTGGTGGGTGTTCAATGGTGAGTAAGATTTTGAAATTTAGGTAAATTATATGTCAATGATTTTGAATTCAATAATTTTATTATTAAAATAGAATGCATACAGAATTTTATAACTTGCACATGAGGCCTAAAAAATCGTGAAACGAGCCAAGAGTGGTTCACAGATGAAAATCTATGCAATAGAATTAGATTTGAATTTTTCGAAGTCCGCTAGAAATTTAAATTAAATCGAACAATGTTCAATTTAGTTTAAAATCTAGATATTCGGCATATAAAAAATAAGGTGAGTAAATCTCGCTTATTTGGATAATTAGTGTTATTTTAAAAATAGTTGAATTTATTTATTGAACGATTGGATGAACTGATGATTTAATTATCAATTGAATCTTATATAACATATATATGTAGTGTGTGTGTGTATGTATATATGTTAGTAGTTGGATTGATTATTCCCGCCTATTGAACCGGACGAGACCTTATGCGTCCGCATTATAGCAGATGATCCTATATACCGTGATATTGCACTCGTAGTAGGATTGGTATTTTTATGTTGTATTAACATCCGTGTGTGCAGGAAAACAGGTTGGAGGGATCCAACGGGAGTCCTCAAAATGTTGAATTTAATTTCATATGTTGTGATATATGGTTTATGTAGAATAATCTATTATAGATTATTGTAGTGATTGGTATTATTGGATGCTATTATAGCACTGGCCTGAATTTTGATATTTTAAATACCATAAATATATATTTTTAAATTGTAGACTTAAAAGGAATTTTTGGTACAAAAATATTTATATTGGAATAGGGGTTATTTTAGAGAAATTAGATTAGAAAAAATATATTTGATTTTTTGTTATACTTAACTGTTGTGAATTATTTAATGGAGATTTTAAAAGTGAGTTATATAAAATAATTTATAAATGATATTCTGGAAATATAAAAAGGTGTTGAAGTCAATATTAAAAATAGATTGGAAGTTATAAATGTATTTATAAAGGAATGGATTTATAAAAATGGAATTTTATAAACGAGAATATAAAAAGTAAATCTCAAAGGAGTTATAAAATTTATAAACGATGTTTATAAATAAGGGAGAATTTATATTAGAATATGGGAATATGGCGAGAAAAACAGTGGATACTATTTTTGAAAGTGAAAATAGTTAAGGAGATCAGAATAGAAGTGACGTAGTGTGATTCGAGAGGAATTTATAAATTGAATTGGTTATTAGGGTTTTAAAAATATATTTTCTTAATTCTAAGAAGTTAAGTATTTTTTAAAAGTAAAATTTCATTGTTTCTAAAATACTTTGGTAAGTAGATTTTCAAATATTATGTGTTTACTTCAGTAAATTTTAACTTTTAATATATATATATATACACACACAGAGTTTTGAAGTTGTTGAAAATTTTATTATAAATTCTCTCAGATTCGTAAATGGAGCTTATAATTGGATATGATTTTGAGGAGAGGAATTTTATAACGGATTTGGAGGAAATGGAATTTCAAAATATTGAATATAGGAACTTCGAAAATGTACTCTGAATTCTAAAAGAAGTTAAAAATTGTTGAATAGGATTATAAATAAGTATACTGGGTTTTGGAAATAGTAAAAGGTAATTCATTAGTGATTCCGAAGACTTATGAGATAAGTTACAAAATATTCTCTTATGTATTGATATCTGAAAAGATTTTAGAAAATAAGACTTATAATATTTTCCTAAGTACAAAAATGGAAATTTGGAAAGATTTCTTAGTGTTAAGATGGTTTGAAAATATCCTGTTATGGATTAAGTATTCGAAATTGTTTACAAATACTGGAATATGGAAAGGGATTTGAATATATATCTTAGTAAAGTTATTTTGAAATAAATGTTTGAAGAATCATAAAATAAGGCCTAGTGACTGCTTATGGATGTCTTATTGATAGTTAAATAATCGACTATCAAAATTGGCCAATTTCGTTAATCGTTTCGAAGAGATCGTGATCGGATTTAATTATCTGGAAACCACTTCAATCTGGTTTGAACTTTACGAATGCAAACAGTAAAGATGACGAAGATGGTGGTTTGTTTTTTCCATACCCAGGATAACTTGTATGGACGAATGTTATGAGAACAACGTCATTGGAGGACAAAATGAGCATTCTAAGTAAAATTATTCCTTAAAGGTAACGTTTAGCCTCAAGCATCATCAACCAGGAATGACTTAAATAGGGGAGATGCAGCAAGGCTAAGTGGGTCGCACTCAATTAGGGTATGTTATCACTTTTCTAGATATCCTCGAAAATATTTAAACTACAGATATGGTTGTGCATGAGAAAGGTAACGCTCGATTTTTAAGGGTGGGAACACCCAGGGTGATAACGTATTTAGTCTGTCCTGGTTGGGGGTAGACTGGTCTTGTGTAGTAGAGGATCCCGGCGAGGTCCTTGGCACATTTTTCTAAAAGTGTACTGTGATGGGTGGTACCCTAGTGGCCCAATCATTGTATGGGATCCATTTTCCAATATGAGCCTTCACGGTTTTGTTTGTAGAGCCTAGTATGATGGAATTCAATTAATGTAACAATTTCGGCTATTTGAATAAGTATTTGTATTTTAGACACTATTACAATTTCATTGGATTTCTATAAACTGTTTTGGTTATTATAAGGGAAAAACCCATCATGTTTATGTGTGACGCAGTCTTGTGAGGTACCTTTGTTTTTAAAAGGATTTGATAACTTTAATAATTCAAATTGAGCATGTTTTCTCACATTGGTTTTCTAGACTGACTCGAGTGTTATTTTATTATAATGCTCGGGTCAGACCGAGTATTACAGTTTCAGGATTAAAATGCTATGGAGCTCAGGAGACGAGTTGGAGGAGTTCAGACCTATTTCCGTACTTGGTTTATATTTTCGTCGTGTGAGGACAAGTGATTATAACTATTCAGACCGATGTTAATATTTTCGTACTCTGATGATTGTAAATATAAAACAGTTACAGATTCTTTTGTATAAAATCTGTTATTATATATTATATTTTGTTCCGCTGCGATTGTGAGATTCTGTGTTGTATTTTCTATTTTCTTCTATCTCTTTCTTCTTGTTAACCCTAGTTATTCCCTCTTTCGCACATTTTAGATTGAACGGGAGTGAATTATTATCAACTCAAAGGGTACGGAACTATGGGTCGCTACATTTGGTATCCGAGCTGAAGGTTAAGCTAGAACCTTGGCTTTGGTGGGGATTACTCATTAGGGATAGAGTCAGTAGTACTCTAAAATGACATTACAACAAAATGGTATATTTATTGCAAGGAGGGATTTCATTGGAATAAGGATTGCTGTAATTTGCTTATCTATTCGTTGGTTAGAGTTAAACATAGCTCACTATCCACGCTATTACATGTTTCCGCATTACTATAAAAATATTGGCGGTCTCCCTCCCTTTTTCACAAAACTCCTTTTTCACCAGTCCAAGACCTTAACCACAAAAAAAATCTCCCTTTTCAGCGCCCATCAAATCCTAACTTATCGGAATCTGTCTACCTCTATTGTCGCATACCTAGAATCCTACACTCCATAATTTTATCTCTATATCATTTCGAGATTTAAAATTATTCCAGGTATGATAGTCATGTTTTAGTATCAATTGATGTTAATATTACATTAGACATATGCATTATATTAATCGATTTCATCAATTCTTTTAACTAACTGTGTGATTTCTGCCATCTTTTTTGGTGGTTGGGCTATGTAGCTTGATGTTGGTGTGCTTGTGTACCGAAATAGAAAGCTGAAACGAAACTTCGAAAGTTGAGTATTCTATTCTTGAGAGCAAATTAGTTATCTGGAAGATAAACGGATGACATATGATGATACTATAGGTGTGATTAACAAGTCTTGGGAGCAAGTAAGTGGTTGTTAATCTGTTAATCTGTCATCATTATGCTGTCCAATTCTCCTTATTTAGTTGAACAAATATACTTGATTGTTTCAACAGCTAGTCAATAATATGGAAAAACATTGTTAGATTACTCATGGGTGTGAAAATGATAGATATGATATGGAAAGCTCTTAGATGATTAATGGTAGGATTTCCTTCTTTTACAAAGTCAACATATGAGTTTTATGATGTTGTTTTTATATTGTCCTTGTTTTGGTTATTATTCATGGCCAAGATATGTATGCAATGAAAATTGTGACATGGATTCCAAAAACGAAGCCGAATATAAAGGATTGGACGGTACGATTTTTACACAAGTTAATAAATAGATTAAGCCATTTTTACAAACAAATCCCTTATGCTCTTTATGTTGCATAGTTTATTTTATGAATGCCCCTGCTCTTGCTTTCTAATATATTATCTATTTGTTTGTTTAGGTGAATTAGCATCTGCTATTTTTAGAGTTGGATGAAATCAACCCTAAAATAGCATATTAAGATGCAAAAGATGCTGCAGCATTTCATTCTCCAATCCTTTTTCCTATGTTAGGAAGTAAGCCACCGGGCGGAGATAAGTTTAAAGATAAGGAAACTGAATCGAAAGATTTGGAGTCCTCACAAAAAAATATGAAGGTACGTATTTTCAGCTTACAGCAGTTTTCTCCTATATCTTTATTTTTGTGTTCTGATATCCGTTCTTCTAAATAGGATCTTGCATCAAGCAGGCTTGCTAAGATAAGAAACCTACATGAAGGAAGAATAGATATTTAAAGAAACTAGCTGATATAAAGGTGTGGTCAAATAGATTTCCTGTTTTGTTTGCTTTACTTACTCAATTGCTAAGCATTTGAATTTGTCTAAATAGATGTATTTGTATAAACATATTTGCTGAATGCTGTGACTGATCTACATAGCATCATTCCATCTCCAGCTTTCTTGTCACTATGCGAACGACTAGATAAATCCAAAGCGGAAATGTATCTACGCTGGACCTCCATAGAGAAACTAAAGACGATAACTGTTCAAGAAATGATTGTAGCCTCTATAATCTTTATTATTCTTTTGGCATGTGTAGCTTAGTTGGTTGATTCAAGTTCAATTTTATCGTGATAGGTCAAAAAGGATACTATAATCTGGCATGAAAATGAAGTTACTTTAAAAGCTAATTTGGTTGATGTAACGACCCAGAATTTTGAACAATTTAATTTGAAAATATTTAATTAATTTTAAATATTTGAATGATGGTTTGACTTGAATTTCAAATTATCAGAATGAATTTGGCGATTAAATTATAAAATTTAATCTATTGAAAGTTGAATAAAAATTTGGATCTTCAATTTTAAGTTGATTAAAACTATTTCAAAGGCTTGCAAAAAATTCACATTGATAGTATTGAAGACAATCGAAGCTTTGGAATTGAATTTGAAAGTGAATTGTTCAGTTTTGAAATTTTTATCGTTTCAATCGATACTTAAAAATAGCTTTTCGAGGCACAGTCTCGGAATTCGACGAAACCAGTTCCATTGGATCCGTAATATTGAATTATTATCGGATTTCAAATTTCATAGCATTCCGAGTTGTTATGCGAGCGTACAACGTATAAACGCGTTGAAATTAAATCAAACTCAATTTAAATTTAAATTTAAAATTTGGTCAACATCAATACTTTGCCTTCCCCATCAAAACACTGTAGAGGTAAGGCAAGCACGTTAATATCAACGACCTTTTCTCTGCAAAGTCACGAACTTTTGTTCCCTCCGTTCAGTTTAAAATACTCGAACTTGTACAAAGTAATGGTGTATGTCCTCTTCAAAAAAAAACAAAGAAAAATGGCGACCGGTTCGATTCCTTCCCCCCTCGTTCCAAAATCCAAAAAAATTAAAAATCAAAAACCCCTCTTCTCCCAGTTCGTTTGCCTCCTCCCTGTAATCGAAAACGCATTCGTTTAAAAAAAAAAAAACAAATCACCGAAGCCACCAGTTCGAAACCGCGAGGTAAGGCTTGGCGTTGACAAGATCGATTTATGGGTAAAAGGGATGTTCGATGCTGCCAGTTTGTTCGAATGGAATGAGGGAGGCGGCGTAGGGAGGCAAGGCTTCCAAGCAAAACGTCGCGATTTAGGGCAAGAGCCATCGGCGCCTAGGGTTTGTCGCGAAGGGATGAGTCGAACTCGAAGTCGTTGATGTAGACAGATGCGAGAGATAGTGGAGGGCAAGGGCATGCTCAATGGAGGCCGCTCGTCTTTTGGGTGGGTACGTTCTGAGCAGTTAGGGGTCGGCTTTGTCAGGCGATGATGCGTGCTCGATTGGGGGTTATCGGGGCTGCAAGGTGATGGTGGGATTCTCGAGCCAGCTGTGAGGTAGTTTTAATTATTAATATAATTTGTATTCAAAAGATAAAAATATATAAAATTGATATTTATAAATATATATATATACAGTAAAAATATATGTTAACCTGAAAATCGGACGCTAACACCCAGTGTCAATTGAAGTTGGATGAAAGCACCACCCGTGTACACGGGAACTACAAGCAAGTAGAGAAATTACAGAAAAAGCAGAAAAGACAACAGTTTTTATAGTGGTTCGGCTTATAGTAAGCCTACGTCCACTTTAGATCTCTTTATTACTGAATTTGATTAAAACTTTACAACAATCTTCAAATACAACACACTTTAGACCAGTAGATCAAACTTTGATGGATAACAATCTTCCGAATTCATGTTGAATGATGTAGATTTTCTCTTGGAGATCGTCGTAGTGTCCTTGGTGTTTGGAGTACTTGAAGTGTTGAGTGAGTCTTGAATTCTGCAGAGTATCGGCGCTTGAAATGGTCGGCCCCCAAAAGTCCCCTTCATGTTTGAGGTAGGTCGGTATTTATAGGGAATTCTTGTTTGGAATTATTGCCCAAGTTATAAGTCGTGACCGACTTAGGGAAAGTTGTAGGTCGCGCACGACCTAAGGGCCAAGAGTTAGCAGGCAGTGGCATGAGTGAAATGGCACTGAGTCTTTCTTTGTTCATCTGGATACAAGTCTTAACTCGTTCACGAGTTAAGAGGTTCACGGTTTAAAATGAGGCAGCATCTATTTTGAGCTCTGTAGTTTTAGGTCGTGAACGACTTATCCTAGGTCGTAGGTCGGTCATGACTTAAATGCAGTTGCTTCCACTCTTTTTTGTCTTGAGTCACTAGGTCGTCCTGTTTTTAGCTTTTTTTAGGTCGCAGCCTCCTGAGTCGTGACATTTCTCAAGTCGTCCAGGCCTTAACTCGTAAGTCGCCACACACCTTAAGTCGCGATGTTTTCTTAGGTCGCAGATTACTCTTGAACCTTAAGTTAGCATCATTTCAAGACGTTAGGTCGGAACTTTCTTTAACGCCTTAAGTCGACAAGCTTCTCAATCCCCTTAGGTCGGTATCCCTCTTAAGCCTTATGCAGTTAGGTCGGTCTTCCATGCTAAGATGCTAGGTCGGCATCCCTTCGTGCCTTAGGTCGGCAGAACGCTGGGTCGCTAACTGTTTGATGTGCTAGATCGGTGAGTCATGGCCGAGATGGAGTTAACATTTGCCCCTCGAAGTACACGCCTAATGGTTAGGTCTTGTGCTTCGATATCCTTTAACTCGTCCGCCACTAGGTCGGTTGGTCGTATGCGACCCAACAGTTATATCTGCCGCTTCAGTTATCCCTACTGTAAGGTATAAAACATCCATCTCCTTCTTTTTCGTTACTTATTCCCTTGCTCAATTCTACCATTAAAATCCTCCAGAGCTCCCAAAGGCGATTTTACTCCAATCGATCACTAATAACCTTTGCCATTCATCGAGTAAGTCAACTTGCTCCCTCCTCGATCATAGATTACCGTCGATTCATGAATTCTGCCCCTCAAATTTAAACCGTCTTTTTGTACAACACTTCATCACGAATCCTGTTCCACCTATAGTTGACGATCCTTAGTTAGTTTGATTTGGCTTTAGGCTAACGATGAGATGATGCCGATGGGTTACTACTTTAGGCGTATCCAATTTTGAATCGCGTTAAGATTGTAAGGCGTTGGATTCGTGGTGGTTTTGAACCAGTTTATGGGATGATCCGGTAGTATGAACGAGATGAAGGTTTTTTGTTGATGGAATAGCTATAGGGTTAACGTGTTAGGTGGAGTGAGACATCGCCTGGACGTGACCCAGCAATTTTGGGCAATTTATCTTTTGGCCGACCTAAACCTTGAGTCGCTGCCGATCTAGCTCCTGGGGGAAACTTGCCGACCTAACCCTTAAGTCATGGCTGAGCTAGCACTTGGGGAAACTTGCTGGCCTAACGTAATGCGACCGAAGCCTTGAGTCGTTACCAAGTTAGCACTTGAGGAAATTTGTGTTGCTTCGGACGGAAGCCTTTTCTATTTTTCATGGTTAACGACTTAGAGCACTGCCGACTTAAGATACTAACAATTCAAGATTGAAACGACCTAACTTAACTAGCCTCGTAATCCTTAGGTCGTGGACGAATTATCCTGATAACCAATGATTTGATTTAACCCGTAGGAAGAATTTCTTAAGTCGTAGCCAACACTTAAGTCGTCGCCGAGTCAACACTTTAGTCGTCGCCGAGTCAACAATTAAGTTGTCGCAGTTGACAATTTTGCTTGAACCTTGAACTTTAACTTGATTTGCTGAAATAATCTGCCTGAGTGCTGAATTGTTTGGACTTTAACTTGTTAAACTTTATTGCATTTTTTCCACAGGTCACTCTTGCAAGCTAATAACCTGTCTAATACAACATTTACAGAAAATTGGGATGAATATACTGCCACTGACTGCCCACATCAAATGACAGATTAGTTAATAACAATTAATCAACTTGAACAGATTGTGTGAATGAAGTGCTTTAAAACATCGAATTCGGGCAAAGTATCAAGGCAACATTGGAATAATCAATCAAACTTTCCTGTTTGCATTAACACTGTGCTTGATCTTCAAATTAACAAGTCCTGAAATTTGATAGTCGATCAATTGTCGACGAACTTAACTCCAGTTATATTTACTTGTTTATTTTTATTAGTTTTGCACAACACTTCACACTTTTAGGAAACGTGCACCTTCAAATTTGAATATCCAGTTGCTTGTGTAGAATGGCCTCACATCAAGAAGAAGTAACGGAATAGATTGGAGAGGCTCTTCCAATAGCTGCTCCACTGACTACTCCACCGGAAAGAGTCTCAACTTCCTTGGACTACCGGACGTTTAGCTTATTGCGCTCTCAATTTGGCATCGTTGAAACGGATGCTATATTGCCCGGGCCAAATGATTTTACTGATAGACCTCCCCGTGGTTTCGTCGCTGTCAACCGCCAAATGTGCTTGTGCGGTGCTATTCCTCCCTTCAACGAGTTTCTTTAGCAATTTCTACTTCGATTGACCATCTCCCCGTTTCAACTGCACCCCAATGGTTACGCCATTCTAATGGGGTTGTGTGTTTTATTTATGAGAACCCTGGATCGGCTACCGAGTTTCGGAGAAATTTGTTACTTATGTTCCTTTACCAAGACTAAAGATCATCTCTCCATTGTCGTCATAAGGAGTGCTAGGAATCGCAAACTCGTGACTGACCTTTCCGAAAGTGTTCAAGGATTTTTAAATCAGTTTTTCTTTGTTCGCTGCCCCCCAGGGTTTTATGCCATCTGGAGAGTAGAAAGTAAGATTACCTGCTTCTATTTTCCATTCCCAAGCTTTTCGAGTTTTGAGTTGTTAATCGTTAATTTCACTCTTTCCTTTTTCAGCACTTCCTCCCCCCTCTAGAGATCCAGGCCATAAGCAAGTTTTTGAGAGACTGAGTGCCGTGGTCGCGGAAGAGAGAAGTGTAAAATTCTTGTTGAGGGATGAATTTTTGCATCAGTATGGGCTTTTGCACGCTTCTCGTTCTACACATCCTCACAAAATCCCAGACTCCCCGGCTAGAGTGTCGGATGCCCCAGTTTCAACCGACACATCCATACCAAAAGAACCTGCTCCCGAGGCTTTACTAGTGAAGTGCTCCACTTCTGTTGATGTTGCGGGGCCATCTGACAAACTTGCCCCGGTTATTGAGGAAGAAGAGCCTCAGGGATCTCCCCAACGTTCACAGAAATCTGGCGAAGAAGTTGAGAAAACCAGTCCTGTCAAGCAGAGCAGGGACGACACTTTCGAAGGACTGAGCGACCTCTTTGCCACCTCACAAGAGATCTTTAAAGATGATCCTATCACTACCGGGGTTTCTTCTTCAGTAGTTGAAGCGACTTCTATTCTGCAACAGTCTCCGTCAACTCAAGAGTTGACGCTAACTACTACACCCACAACTGCTCCACAATTAAAGAGTGGTTCGTAGTTTGATGCGCGTAGTTTGCACATCACACACACTTAGAATTTTTCGGCACTTTTATGCTTCTGACTCTTTGTACTTTGAAGACTTCTAAAACTTATCTCTTTTCATTTCAGATTCTCCTATGGGACGCAGCGGCTCCTATTATGATGACTTCCAGCGCTACGGGAGGCGTAGCCAATATGATTATAGGCGCTACCTCCCCTCTTATAGAGAATCCGATAAAGAGAGAGCCGCCCGAAAGGCCCAGGAGAGGAGGGCGCAAGAAGAGCGTTCTGAGAGAAAAAAGAGGGAGGAGCGCCACGATTCTTCCCATAAAGGCGATGATTCCCATGAGAGAAAATCCCACGATGACCGGGAAAGAGTCATATGGTTGAGGAACTACGCAAACGTGCCCGACACGGTGAGAAGCATACTTCTACAACTCCCGAAAAGATCACTTCTCCCGTCTCTCTTGACATTCCTTCCGGCTCTCCCGCTCTCGGGAAGACAGACATCCAAACAATAATTAGCAGGCCTAAATTCCAAGTTGGACCGGGCCCAGCCACTTTGCAAAGCCGGTTTCCACAGTGGTGCCTGAAGGGAGTGCAGTTCGATCTTGACTTGGTCCCTATCGACAAGCCTGGCATGCTACGAAATCTCGATGCCGTTAAGCTTGATATTGAAAGGATGTCGAACTGGCAAAAGCTTTTAGACGAGCTTCAATGGGTCAACCGTGCAAATATAGAGGCCATGCTTACTATGGAGAACGATAAAGCCGAATGGCAGAAAGTTCTTGAGCAGCATGATACTGAAATAAGGAGCATCGCTACTTACAATGAAGAGCTTGAAGCGAAAGTTGAGGAACTTAAACAAGAGCTTGCTACTTCTTCTACCACATATACTCAAAAAGAAGAAGTATTTCAGAAGCAAGTTCGCGATGCTCACGCAGCTCAGCGACATGCCGAGGCACAACTTGAAGCTGAGCAGAAAACAACAGGAATGTATCGTGCTGAGGTTACAGAACTACAGGAGAAAGTCAGCTCTCAGGAGGCGGAAATTCAAATGCTTAAGCTTCAACTTTCCAAAGCTGAAAGAGAGCGTGATGAGGCCGTTGCCAGCAAAATTGCAGCTGAAGAATCTCATGAGGCAACGAAGACCAACATCAGCTCAACACTGTTTGACTTTTACCTGCACAGCATCTTGGGGCATGGTAGTCTCGCCTTCCTAGGTCCCAAGTATGAAATTACTTTAGCTGAAGTGTGGGAGGCCGCACTTGATATGCTTGGCGGTAAGGGTGCTGGTTACGCCGAATCAGCTCTTGAGGAGCATTATTTTGATGACGATGCTCGCGCTGCTCTCGCCAGGGGAAGAGAACAGCTTGCGAAATTAAGGGCCGAAATGGCGGTAGGGGAACATTCAGGAAAAACTATCTCAACTGCTCCAGTTCAGCCTTCTCCTTCGGCCTAAATCGACATTATCGGCTCCAGTTCTCATTCTCCATCCCCTACTAAAGTTACCACCGAAATCATAAGCATACAGGGTGGAGATGAAGGTGATGAGAGTGCCGAAGTAAAAGCTTATGAGGTTGATGTCAGGAAACCGACTTCTCCAGGTAATTCTATTGTTAATCTTGTCCAAGTAGACTGCTCATCTGTTTCTTACAAGCTTGATGAGCTTCTTGACTATTTCCTGAACCTTAGCGAGCCTTTATCTCCTCTCTTTACTGACTTTAACTTCTTTTCTTCTGTAGAGAAAGCGTCAAGCATTGTTCAAACTTCCCCTCCTCCAATTGCTCCTCCTTCGGCTCTCCAAGTCACTCCTCCGTCTGCCTCTCAACCCAGGTCACAAGAGGAGCAAATAGAAGCTCTTCGTGGCTTAGATGATCCTATTGCTTCTCAGGAACATGGGGGAGAAGGGCTTGGAGAAGGCAATGAGTCTCCGGAGCGAACCACTTCTGATAACATAAAATTATCTGCTCTTGTTACCCGGGAAGTGAGTCTTCTTCAAGGAGGAGGAGGAAGCGTGTCACTTCCAGGAGGAGAAGGAAAGAAATTCTTGTTTCTGAGGAGGAAGTGAAAGTTGATCCGGCAGTAACCCTTTCTGCTTCATCCCCGACTTTCTCAAGCCGTCCTGAAAAGCTGCCTATTAGGTCAGGTGAAGGCTCTAAGGGTGGTGGCAAGAAGAAGTAAAGGGTCCTGCTTTGGTTTATTTTTAGTTTTTGCTTTTCGCATGTATTGGCCGGAGATTGTGCGGACACCGGCCTCCGCTTTTCATACCTGTACCTGTACAGAATTTTGACAGTGTTAAATAAAATGATTCTTTTTGTTTGTACAAACTTCTGTCTGTATTTGAGAATGCATTTACTATACTTTTTTGTACAAGTTTATTTACATGATATTGCAGCGAGCTTGTGGTATGCTGTTCGAGCGTAATTTTACCAATATAATTATACCATGTTGTATGTAGCTATACCATGTTGCCTCTATACCATAAGCTTGTTGCAATATTTTATATTTTGAGGGGACTTGTACTTTTATTTTATTTTTGGAGAATAATTATTCCATACTTGGAGGAATATTATTTCGTTAAAAATAGAGTACAACCCCCTCCATATAAGTTTTTACGCTTCATCCTTCAAAGATATCACTTTCTCTTTTGTGCATATACACATTTCACCAAGTGAATTCTTCTATGTGGTAAAGCGGGCCTCTGAAGGATACTTTAACTTCTTTTTGAGGAAGATTATTTTCCAGAATAGGTGGATCATTCTTCCTTTGAGAGTTAAAGTATGCCTTTGAAGAGGGCTTCCCTTTTTTTTACGCCACAGTAAAGGGCTTTTTGATTTTTGTTTTTGCACCTCTGAGGAAGGCTTTTTCACGTTTCAACACTTGGAAGTTTTATTGCAATCTCGGTGAAACGTGTGCCTTCGAAGAGTTGTGCCTCCGAGGAGGACTTTTTCACGTTTCAATGCCTGGAAGTTTTATTTCAATCTCGGTGAAACGTGTGCCTCCGAAGAGGTCTTTCTGCTTGATTGTGCCTCCGGAAGGAGGTCTTTTCATTTCTGCCTCTGGGAAGAGGTCTTTCTGTTTTGTTGTGCCTCTGGGAAGAGGTCTTTTTGTTTCTGCCCTTGGGAGAGGCTTTTATTTTTCCCCGTTCGCTGGGAAGCGGGCCTCCGAAGAGGGCTTTTCATTCACGGCAGTGTATCGACCGAAGATGAAATGTGTGCCTCTGAGCTGGGTTACTGCCTGGAAGTTTGGAGTTTCTTTCTCTCGGTTGGACGGATTCACGGGAGTGTATCGACCGATCATTCCGCAACTTTGTATCGAGAAAGATCTTTCTTTTTCTGGTTGGCCCGCTCGAGGTCTTTTAGCATTTCAACTGTGGTGAAATGGGCCTCCGGAAAGGGCTTTTCACGTTTCAACACCTGGAAGTTTTATTTCAATCTCGGTGAAACGTGTGCCTCTGAGTAGGGCTTTTGCCTGGAAGTTTGGAGTTTCTTTCTCTCGGTTGGACGGATTCACGGGAGTGTAATGACCGATCATTCCGCAAATTTGTAACAAGAAAGATCTCTCTTTTTCTGGCTAGGCCCGCTCGAGGTCTTTATCCTCCGAAGAGTTGTGCCTCCGTAGAGGGCTTGTGCCACCGAAGAGGTCTTTTGCTGATCGATGCTTGCTCGCCCATGTCTCTTTTGACATACATTCACGTTGGCGATCCCCGTTGTCTTTTGCAAGTGTCATCACTTTTTAGTTGCCAAAGATTTCCCTTATCCAAAGAAATACACTTCATAGTTAAGCAAGTTGGTGGTGGTAGACACAGGCTATTTAACTGGTTGCTTATTTATTCAAACATTTGCAGTTAGTTAGATATGGTCCACTTCCATCCACATTGCTCACTTTTGTCCGAAGCACTTCTTTTGTAGGATTTGAGTATGGAAATCTTGAATGGTTTAGTGCTTGCTTGCTGAGTGGTGTCGGAGATCAATTGGTCTTGCGATGGGTAAGCTTCATTTTTATAGCCTGCATTATTGAGTCGACATTTTAGTAACACAATTAACGTATTTTATATGTCGAAATAAAACAAAGCAGTTTATAATAGAAGAGAACACAAGATTTATAGTAGTTCGGCCAAAAACTGGGCCTACATCCACTTTATAGCTTTTCATTATCCACTTGCTTTACAATTGTTTTCAATACAAGAATCATATATTTGCAACTCTTTTACAACATTTCAGCAAAGCTTTCAAGTAAAATAAGGACGCAAATGATTGCTGTTCCAAGCTCTTGGGATTGGTTCTCCTTCGACAGTTGTGAGTTTGAATGTGCCGTCAAGAAGCTTCGTGCCTATAACATATGGCCCTTCCCAGTTTGGCCCAAACACACATGTAGTTGTCATGATTCTTTTCAGAACTAGGTCCCCAACTTCAAAGTTGCGCTGACGAACTTTGGAATTGAAGTGTCTGGCTATTCTTTGTTGATGAGCTGCGATTCTAAATCTAGCCTCTTCTCTTCTTTCATCAAGGAGGTCAAGTGCTTCCAATTGCAGCTTTTCATTCTCATCTTGATCAAAATAGATCCTTCTGTGTGAGGGGACTTCAGTTTCCACTGGAATCATTGCTTCTGATCCATACGCCAATGAAAATGGTGTATGCCCAGTTGCAGTTTTGTGGGTGGTTCTGTATGCCCATAGTGCAAGCGGTAACTTGTCAACCCAACCACTTTTCGCTTTTTCCAGCTGCTTTTTGATGGTTGATTTGATGATTTTGTTTACTGCTTCCACTTGCCCGTTTGCCTGCGGATGAGCTACTGCTGAGAAGCTTTTTCGGATTTTGAATCGTTTGCAAAAATCTTGGAATTCCTCGCTTTCAAACTGAGTACCATTGTCTGTGATTATCTTATGAGCCACACCATACCTGCAAATGATATTCCAAAACTTATCATTTTCTTAGAGGTAATAGTGGCCAAGGGTTCGGCCTCAACCTATTTAGTAAAATAATCAACAGCAACGATAGCATATTTAATCCCTAATTTGGCAGTCGGCAAAGGCCCAATGAGATCTATTCCCCAGATGGCAAACGGCCATGGACTGACCATTTGTGTTAGCTCTGTGGAAGGTGCTCTAGGAATTTTAGGGAATCTATGGCATTTATCACACTTTCGGGAATAGTCAGTAGCATCCTGATTAATTTCTGGCCAAAAGTATCCATAACGGAGGATTTTCTTTGCTAAAGTTTGACCACCTGTATGATCCCCACATTCCCCTCCGTGTACTTCAGTTAGAATCGTCTTTGCTTCTTCCTTTGTCACACATCGGAGTAATGGCATTGAAAATCCTCATCTGTACAAACGACCATCTTGAACTATATACCTGGAGGCTTTCCTCATCAGCTTTTGTCGTTCTTTTGAATTTTCTGGCAAAGAACCATTGAGTAGATATTCGAGTATCGAAGTCATCCATGATTCTTGCTCTTGGGATATGTTCATAATCCAATCAACATCCATTTCATCTGTGCTTGGAGCTGACAAGACTTCAACGGGAACTAACCCCAATAGTTGAGCTTCACCAGTACTCGAATACTTTGCGAGAGAATCCGCCTTCATATTTTCTTCTCGGGGAGTATGGTTTATTGAATAACGGTCAAAATCTTGAAGGAGCTCCCAGGCCTTTGACAAATAGGCTGGTAAATTTCCTCCTTTAGCTTGAAATTCCTTCTTGACTCGACAAACAATAAGTTGAGAATCACTGAAGATATGCAATGCCTTGATATTTAGTTCTTTAGCGATCCTTAAACCAGCGATGCGAGCTTCGTATTCAGCTTCATTAATTGTCGAAGGGAATTCTAGTCTCAGTGCATAACATTGTGATCGCCCTTCTGGGGTTTCAAGGACAACCCCTGCTCCGGAATAATAATCATTCCTTGCGCCATCGTCATACAATTTCCATTGGATTGGGATGCTATCAATGACTTCTTCCTCACTATCACCTTTATCCATACATTCTGCGATGAAATCTGCTAAAGCTTGTCCATTGATTGCTTTTCGGGGATGATAAGTGACGTCATACTGGCTGAGTTGGATATTCCATTTCAAAAGACGGCCGGAAGTCTCAGGACGGAATAGGACTTGCTTTAGAGGCTGATCAGTGAGGACTTTGATAGGATGAGCTTGGAAATAAGGCCTCAATTTTCTTGATGCGATCAACAAACAATAGGCGAGCTTTTCTAATCTGGAATAGTTCATCTCTGCCCCAGTGAACCTTTTTCTGATATAATAGACTGGGCGTTGAATCCTTGCATCTTCCCGTACCAACACTGCACTGAGAGCATGAGACGAAATTGCCAAATATATGAAGAGATCTTCACCATTGTCAGGCTTTGAAAGTATCGGGGGCACTTCCATATGACGAATCAACTCATCAAATGCTTTCTGACATTCAGGAGTCCACTTAAAGTTTTTCTTTCCTTTCTTCAGAGCATCAAAGAATGGAGTGCGTTTGTCAGTAGCTTTGGAAATGAACCTACTCAAAGCAGTAACCTTTCCATTGAGACTTTGCAATTCCTTCTTCGTTCTAGGAGCCTTGACCTCTCTCAGGGCAGTGATTTGAGCTGGATTGGCTTCAATGCCCCTAGCGCTCACAATGAAACCCAAAAACTTTCCGGACTCCACTCCAAATGAACATTTCAGGGGATTAAGCTTCATTCTATACTTTCGGAGTACTGCAAACATCTCTGCCAAGTGATCCATGTGGTCCACTACTTTCTTAGACTTTACTAGCATATCATCAACATAAACTTCCATTGTCTTGCCAATCTGTGGTTTAAACATGGCGTTAACAAGCCTCTGCTAAGTCGCCCCTGCATTCTTGAGTCCGAAAGGCATGACCTTGTAGCAGTAGAGTCCAACATCTGTGATGAAGCTTGTATCCTCTTGATCCGGCTCATGCATCATAATCTGGTTATATCCGGAGTATGCATCCATGAAAGATAACAATTCATGTCCCGCTGTCCCATCCACCAACTGATCGATCCTGGGCAGTGGGAAACAGTCTTTGGGGTAGGCTTTATTTAGATCCGAAAAATCAATGCACACTCTCCACTTTCCGTTAGCTTTCTTAACCAGCACAGGATTTGAGACCCAATTTGGATAAGTAGATTCTCTAATGAACCCGTTCTCCATGAGCTGATCCACTTCTTCTTTTAACGCTACCGTTCTCTCAGGACCTTGAGTCCTTCTCTTCTGTTTCACAGGTGTAAATTTTGGATCAATGTTCAGGGTATGCACTGCAATCTCTGGGGATATTCCGCACATATCCGCATGAGTCCAAGCGAATACATCCAAATTAGCCTTCAAAATGAAATCAGAACATTCTGAACTGTCGGATTGAGTTGTGAACCCACATTAAGAACTTTGTTTGGGTCCTTTGGGTCAACAGGTACTGGTACTGTTACCTCTACTGGTACCACTCTATTCTCCCCTGCACTGGCTTTCCTTGGATCCATCTCTCTTCGTGCCCCACTACATTCACCAGTGCAGGGTCCACCCTGTAATTGCTACAAGGTTGGTTCTTTGATGCGGACCGGAGCCGCCGCACCTTTTCCCATCTCTCTTCTTGGATTCTCGCAATTCTGCAAAATAACATTCTCGCCCCGCATATTGGTCTCCCTTAACCACACCAACTCCGTTATCTGTGGGGAATTTTAGAGTCAAGCACCATGGAGCAAGAACAACTTTGAATGCAGTAAGAGTTGGACGTCCCAAAAAGGCGTTGTAAGAAGAGAACTCTTCAACAATTATAAAGGTTTGCTTTCGAGCCACCTTCCTCAGTCCCTTCCCGAGTTCTACAAACAAATCTATGGTCCCAATTGGCTGTTTGGGTTCTCCAGCAAACCCAGCAATCTTAAGTGATGAAGCTTGAACGTCAGCCATTGGAATTTTCATTTGACCAAAGGTCTTCTTGAAGAGGATGTTGCATGAGGCTCCACAATCAACTAGAACTCTTCTCACAGTTGCCGGCCCAATACCAGCGGATATGACCAAAGGATCTATGGTCGGAGCTTCAATACCCAAAGAATCCCTGGCACTGAACACAATATCATCTGTGGAAGTCTTTTGTTGCTTTACAGGCGCATCATTCTCTAAAACAAAAACATTCTCTTCAGCTGGTACATGCTTCAAGGCCCGGGCAAACCTTTCCATCTCGCCCCAGCTTCTGCCTACTGGGTGAGGTCCTCCAGTTATTATATTAATGACAGGCCTTTCCGATTCATGTTCCACGGCCTTCTCACTTGAGCCAGGACGGTGAGCGGGAACTTGCTGTTCTTGAGTTGACGGAGCTGAGGCATTTCTGTTCCTTTTCACATACTGCTGGAGCTTGTTTTCCTTTAAGAGTTGTTCAATTACCTCTTTCAATTGGCGGCATTCGTTGGTATCATGGCCGGGCTGGTTGTGGAACCGGCAGTACTTTCCACTTTTTTCCATCTTAATTGCAACTCTCATTTCAGGTGGTGCTGGATAATTGACATCATCTTTAGTTGCAAAGTAGATGTTTTCAGGGGTATCGGTCAAGGGTGTGAAATTGAAAGAACGACCTTTCTTAGCGTCTCCCTGTTTCTTTCCACCATCGTTTCCCCTTTTCTGAGTGTTTGGTTCCTTCTTGTTCGTAGCAGCACCATTGTTCCCGGCTTGCACTGATACCACCTTAGCTGGTGCTTGGAGGCTCTCCAAGCGCATGAATTCATCCGCTTTCTTATAGAATTTGTCAAGTGAGTTTGGTTCTTTCATTTTCAACCATTTTCCAAATTCGCTTGACTTGTCAATTGCCCTCATCAAGTACGTCAAGACCATGCGTGGCTCAGCATTATCCACCTCAGCTAATGCTATGTTAAAGCGATTCAAGAACGACCTGATAGATTCTCCCGGATTTTTCTCTAGACTTGACAGCGACATTATGTCCTTTGCTTTAGAAGCATACAATCGAAATTGCTCCTTGAATTTCCTGGTCAAATCGGAGAATTGATCGATGGACCTGACCGGCAGCTTTGTAAACCATAATAGAGCCACGCCTTCTAGATAAACCGGGAAGTATCGACATTTAATTTCATCAGACGCCCTGACACCAGTCATGTGCCAGTCGTATTTATACAGAAACTCGTTAGGATCACTCGTCCCCTTGTAAGCCGGAATAGTAGGGGAACGAATTTCCTTGGAAACTCTGCCTTCAAGATCCTTTCAGTAAATGGAGTTTTGCTTGGAGCAAATCCCCACTCTTTCTCATCTTCATCTTTTCGCATACTTTCTTTCATGATTTGTCGAACCATACCAGAAAAATACTCTTCATCATTTAGAGGCTCCGGAGGACACACATCAGCCACTCTCTCTGAACTCTGCCTTGACAATCGTTCACGGAGGGTTGGTTGCGGCCCTGACCCTCCAGCTTGAAGAGGAGTCCTTTCTACAGGGTCTGCGGCTCTTTGAGAAATGTTTCCTTCAACATCCTGAACTCCCGCAGTAGGGTTCCCATCATTATTACTCGGTTTACGGTTTGCCCCCAGCAGATCATTCAACTTACTCAAGATCAGAGCATTCTGGGCATTCTGGGCCTCCAACTGTGCATTCTGAGCATTCGATTGTTGATTCAGCCCCAAAACTACGGCATCCAACTCTGCTCGAGTAACTCCAACAGTTAGAGCTGCTTGACTTGAAGGAGGAGAGGTAGCAATATTTTCTTGAACATTATCGGACCTTGCAGAACTTCGTTTTCTCCCAGGAGCGATTATTTCCAACAAACTTCTGGTTTTAAAAGAAATACTTTCAACAATTCTTTGCGGAGTGATAGTGGAAGTTTCCCGAGTTGGGTTCTCAGTAAAAGCACCAAAAATGTTAACGTGAAAATCGGACGCTAACACCCCGGTGTCAATTGAAGTTGGATGAAAGCACCACCCATGTACACGGGAACTACAAGCAAGTAGAGAAATTACAGAAAAAGCAGAAAAGACAACAATTTTTATAGTGGTTCGGCTTAGAGTAAGCCTACGTCCACTTTAGATCTCTTTATTACTGAATTTGATTAAAACTTTACAACAATCTTCAACTACAACACACTTTAGACCAGTAGATCAAACTTTGATGGATAACAATCTTCCGAATTCATGTTGAATGATGTAGATTTTCTCTTGGAGATCGTCATAGTGTCCTTGGTGTTTGGAGTACTTGAAGTGTTGAGTGAGTCTTGAATTCTGCAGAGTATCGGCGCTTGAAATGGTCGGCCCCCAAAAGTCCCCTTCATGTTTGAGGTAGGTCGGTATTTATAGGGAATTCTTGTTTGGAATTATTGCCCAAGTTATAAGTCGTGACCGACTTAGGGAAAGTTGTAGGTCGCGCACGACCTAAGGGCCAAGAGTTAGCAGGCAGTGGCATGAGTGAAACGGCACTGAGTCTTTCTTTGTTCATCTGGATACAAGTCTTAACTCGTTCACGAGTTAAGAGGTTCACGGTTTAAAATGAGGCAGCATCTATTTTGAGCTCTGTAGTTTTAGGTCGTGAACGACTTATCCTAGGTCGTAGGTCGGTCATGACTTAAATGCAGTTGCTTCCACTCTTTTTTGTCTTGAGTCACTAGGTCGTCCTGTTTTTAGCTTTTTTTAGGTCGCAGCCTCCTGAGTCGTGACATTTCTCAAGTCGTCCAGGCCTTAACTCGTAAGTCGCCACACACCTTAAGTCGCGATGTTTTCTTAGGTCGCAGATTACTCTTGAACCTTAAGTCGGCATCATTTCAAGACGTTAGGTCGGAACTTTTTTTAACGCCTTAAGTCGACAAGCTTCTCAATCCCCTTAGGTCGGTATCCCTCTTAAGCCTTATGCAGTTAGATCGGTCTTCCATGCTAAGATGCTAGGTCGGCATCCCTTCGTGCCTTAGGTCGGCAGAACGCTGGGTCGCTAACTGTTTGATGTGCTAGATCGGCGAGTCATGGCCAAGATGGAGTTAACATTTGCCCCTCGAAGTACACGCCTAATGGTTAGGTCTTGTGCTTCGATATCCTTTAACTCGTCCGCCACTAGGTCGGTTGGTCGTATGCGACCCAATAGTTATATCTGCCGCTTCAGTTATCGCTACTGTAAGGTATAAAACATCCATCTCCTTCTTTTCGTTACTTATTCCCTTGCTCAATTCTACCATTAAAATCCTCCAGAGCTCCCAAAGGCGATTTTACTCCAATCGATCACTAATAACCTTTGCCATTCATCGAGTAAGTCAACTTGCTCCCTCCTCGATCATAGATTACCGTCGATTCATGAATTCTGCCCCTCAAATTTAAACCGTCTTTTTGTACAACACTTCATCACGAATCCTGTTCCACCTATAGTTGACGATCCTTAGTTAGTTTGATTTGGCTTTAGGCTAACGATGAGATGATGCCGATGGGTTACTACTTTAGGCGTAGCCAATTTTGAATCGCGTTAAGATTGTAAGGCGTTGGATTCGTGGTGGTTTTGAACCAGTTTATGGGATGATCCGGTAGTATGAACGAGATGAAGGTTTTTTGTTGATGGAACAGCTATAGGGTTAACGTGTTAGGTGGAGTGAGACATCGCCTGGACGTGACCCAGCAATTTTGGGCAATTTATCTTTTGGCCGACCTAAACCTTGAGTCGCTGCCGATCTAGCTCCTGGAGGAAACTTGCCGACCTAACCCTTAAGTCATGGCTGAGCTAGCACTTGGGGAAACTTGCTGGCCTAACGTAATGCGACCGAAGCCTTGAGTCGTTACCGAGTTAGCACTTGAGGAAATTTGTGTTGCTTCAGACGGAAGCCTTTTCTATTTTTCATGGTTAACGACTTAGAGCACTGCCGACTTAAGATACTAACAATTCAAGATTGAAACGACCTAACTTAACTAGCCTCGTAATCCTTAGGTCGTGGACGAGTTATCCAGATAACCAATGATTTGATTTAACCCGTAGGAAGAATTTCTTAAGTCATTGCCAACACTTAAGTCGTCGCCGAGTCAACACTTTAGTCGTCGCCGAGTAGCCAATTAAGTTGTTGCAGTTGACAATTTTGCTTGAACCTTGAACTTTAACTTGATTTGCTGAAATAATCTGCCTGAGTGCTGAATTGTTTGGACTTTAACTTGTTAAACTTTATTGCATTTTTTCCACAGGTCACTCTTGCAAGCTAATAACCTGTCTAATACAACATTTACAGAAAATTGGGATGAATATACTGCCACTGACTGCCCACAACAAATGACAGATTAGTTAATAACAATTAATCAACTTGAACAGATTGTGTGAACGAAGTGCTTTAAAACAACGAATTCGGGCAAAGTATCAAGGCAACATTGGAATAATCAATCAAACTTTCCTGTTTGCATTAACACTGTGCTTGATCTTCAAATTAACAAGTCCTGAAATTTGATAGTCGATCAATTGTCGACGAACTTAACTCCAGTTATATTTACTTGTTTATTTTTATTAGTTTTGCACAACACTTCACACTTTTAGGAAACGTGCACCTTCAAATTTGAATATCCAGTTGCTTGTGTAGAATGGCCTCACATCAAGAAGAAGTAACGGAACAGATTGGAGAGGCTCTTCCAATAGCTGCTCCACTGACTACTCCACCGGAAAGAGTCTCAACTTCCTTGGACTACCGGACGTTTAGCTTATTGCGCGCTCAATTTGGCATCATTGAAACGGATGCTATATTGCCCGGGCCAAATGATTTTACTGATAGACCTCCCCGTGGTTTCGTCGCTGTCAACCGCCAAATGTGCTTGTGCGGTGCTATTCCTCCCTTCAACGAGTTTCTTTAGCA
This sequence comes from Allium cepa, assembly GCA_030765085.1. Classification (NCBI taxonomy): domain Eukaryota; kingdom Viridiplantae; phylum Streptophyta; class Magnoliopsida; order Asparagales; family Amaryllidaceae; genus Allium; species Allium cepa. Next base: position 594,024,255 of record CM060937.1, read on the forward strand.
ATTTCTACTTCGATTGACTATCTCCCCGTTTCAACTGCACCCCAATGGTTACGCCATTCTAATGGGGTTGTGTGTTTTATTTATGAGAACCCTGGATCGGCTACCGAGTTTCGGAGAAATTTGTTACTTATGTTCCTTTACCAAGACTAAAGATCATCTCTCCATTGTCGTCATAAGGAGTGCTAGGAATCGCAAACTCGTGACTGACCTTTCCGAAAGTGTTCATGGATTTTTAAATCAGTTTTTCTTTGTTCGCTGCCCCCCAGGGTTTTATGCCATCTGGAGAGTAGAAAGTAAGATTACCTGCTTCTATTTTCCATTCCCAAGCTTTTCGAGTTTTGAGTTGTTAATCGTTAATTTCACTCTTTCCTTTTTCAGCACTTCCTCCCCCCTCTAGAGATCCAGGCCATAAGCAAGTTTTTGAGAGACTGAGTGCCGTGGTCGCGGAAGAGAGAAGTGTAAAATTCTTGTTGAGGGATGAATTTTTGCATCAGTATGGGCTTTTGCACGCTTCTCGTTCTACACATCCTCATGAAATCCCAGACTCCCCGGCTAGAGTGTCGGATGCCCCAGTTTCTACCGACACATCCATACCAAAAGAACCTGCTCCCGAGGCTTTACTAGTGAAGTGCTCCACTTCTATTGATGTTGCGGGGCCATCTGAGAAACTTGCCCCGGTTATTGAGGAAGAAGAGCCTCAGGGATCTCCCCAACGTTCACAGAAATCTGGCGAAGAAGTTGAGAAAACCAGTCCTGTCAAGCAGAGCAGGGACGACACTTTCGAAGGACTGAGCGACCTCTTTGCCACCTCACAAGAGATCTTTAAAGATGATCCTATCACTACCGGGGTTTCTTCTTCAGTAGTTGAAGCGACTTCTATTCTGCAACAGACTCCGTCAACTCAAGAGTTGACGCTAACTACTACACCCACAACTACTCCACAATTAAAGAGTGGTTCGTAGTTTGATGCGCGTAGTTTGCACATCACACACACTTAGAATTTTTCGGCACTTTTATGCTTCTGACTCTTTGTACTTTGAAGACTTCTAAAACTTATCTCTTTTCATTTCAGATTCTCCTATGGGACGCAGCGGCTCCTATTATGATGACTTCCAACGCTACGGGAGGCGTAGCCAATATGATTATAGGCGCTACCTCCCCTCTTATAGAGAATCCGATAAAGAGAGAGCCGCCCGAAAGGCCCAGGAGAGGAGGGCGCAAGAAGAGCGTTCTGAGAGAAAAGAGAGGGAGGAGCGCCACGATTCTTCCCATAAAGGCGATGATTCCCATAAGAGAAAATCCCACGATGACCGGGAAAGAGTCATATGGTTGAGGAACCACGCAAACGTGCCCGACACGGTGAGAAGCATACTTCTACAACTCCCGAAAAGATCACTGCTCCCGTCTCGCTTGACATTCCTTCCGGCTCTCCCGCTCTCGGGAAGACAGACATCCAAACAATAATTAGCAGGCCTAAATTCCAATTTGGACTGGGCCCAGCCACTTTGCAAAGCCGGTTTCCACAGTGGTACCTGAAGGGAGTGCGGTTCGATCTTGACTTGGTCCCTATCGACAAGCCTGGCATGCTACGAAATCTCGATGCCGTTAAGCTTGATATTGAAAGGATGTCGAACTGGCAAAAGCTTGTAGACGAGCTTCAAAGGGTCAACCGTGCAAATATAGAGGCCATGCTTACTATGGAGAACGATAAAGCCGAATGGCAGAAAGTTCTTGAGCAGCATGATACTGAAATAAGGAGCATCGCTACTTACAATGAAGAGCTTGAAGCGAAAGTTGAGGAACTTAAACAAGAGCTTGCTACTTCTTCTACCACATATGCTCAAAAAGAAGAAGTATTTCAGAAGCAAGTTCGCGATGCTCACGCAGCTCAGCGACATGCCGAGGCACAACTTGAAGCTGAGCAGAAAACAGCAGGAATGTATCGTGCTGAGGTTACAGAACTACAGGAGAAAGTCAGCTCTCAGGAGGCGGAAATTCAAATGCTTAAGCTTCAACTTTCCAAAGCTGAAAGAGAGCGTGATGAGGCCGTTGCCAGCAAAATTGCAGCTGAAGAATCTCATGAGGCAACGAAGACCAACATCAGCTCAACACTGTTTGACTTTTACCTGCACAACATCTTGGGGCATGGTAGTCTCGCCTTCCTAGGTCCCAAGTATGAAATTACTTTAGCTGAAGTGTGGGAGGCCGCACTTGATATGCTTGTCGGTAAGGGTGCTGGTTACGCCGAATCAGCTCTTGAGGAGCATTATTTTGATGACGATGCTCGCGCTGCTCTCGCCAGGGGAAGAGAACAGCTTGCGAAATTAAGGGCCGAAATGGCGGTAGGGGAACATTCAGGAAAAACTATCTCAACTGCTCCAGTTCAGCCTTCTCCTTCGGCCGAAATCGACATTATCGGCTCCAGTTCTCATTCTCCATTCCCTACTAAAGTTACCACCGAAATCATAAGCATACAGGGTGGAGATGAAGGCGATGAGAGTGCCGAAGTAAAAGCTTATGAGGTTGATGTCAGGAAACCGACTTCTCTAGGTAATTCTACTGTTAATCTTGTCCAAGTAGACTGCTCATCTGTTTCTTACAAGCTTGATGAGCTTCTTGACTATTTCCTGAACCTTAGCGAGCCTTTATCTCCTCTCTTTACTGACTTTAACTTCTTTTCTTCTGTAGAGAAAGCGTCAAGCATTGTTCAAACTTCCCCTCCTCCAATTGCTCCTCCTTCGGCTCTCCAAGTCACTCCTCCGTCTGCCTCTCAACCCGGGTCACAAGAGGAGCAAATAGAAGCACTTCGTGGCTTAGATGATCCTATTGCTTCTCAGGAACATGGGGGAGAAGGGCTTGGAGAAGGCAATGAGTATCCGGAGCGAACCACTTCTGATAACATAAAATTATCTGCTCTTGTTACCCCGGGAAGTGAGTCTTCTTCAAGGAGGAGGAGGAAGCGTGTCACTTCCAGGAGGAGAAGGAAAGAAATTCTTGTTTCTGAGGAGGAAGTGAAAGTTGATCCGGCAGTAACCCTTTCTCCTTCATCCCCGACTTTCTCAAGCCATCCTGAAAAGCTGCCTATTAGGTCAGGTGAAGGCTCTAAGGGTGGTGGCAAGAAGAAGTAAAGGGTCCTGCTTTGGTTTATTTTTAGTTTTTGCTTTTTGCATGTATTGGCCGGAGATTGTGCGGACACCGGCCTCCGCTTTTCATACCTGTACCTGTACAGAATTTTGACAGTGTTAAATAAAATGATTCTTTTTGTTTATACAAACTTCTGTCTGTATTTGAGAATGCATTTACTATACTTTTTTGTACAAGTTTATTTACATGATATTGCAGCGAGCTTGTGGTACGCTGTTCGAGCGTAATTTTACCAATATAATTATACCATGTTGTATGTAGCTATACCATGTTGCCCCTATACCATAAGCTTGTTGCAATATTTTATATTTTGAGGGGACTTGTACTTTTATTTTTTTTGGAGAATAATTATTCCATACTTGGAGGAATATTATTTCGTTAAAAATAGAGTACAACCCCCTCCATATAAGTTTTTATGCTTCATCCTTCGAAGACATCACTTTCTCTTTTGTGCGTATACACATTTCACCAAGTGAATTCTTCTATGTGGTAAAGCGGGCCTCTGAAGGATACTTTAACTTCTTTTTGAGGAAGAGTATTTTCCAGAATAGGTGGATCATTCTTCCTTTGAGAGTTAAAGTATGCCTTTGAAGAGGGATTCCCTTTTTTTTTTACGCCACAGTAAAGGGCTTTTTGATTTTTGTTTTTGCACCTCTAAGGAAGGCTTTTTCACGTTTCAACACTTGGAAGTTTTATTGCAATCTCGGTGAAACGTGTGCCTTCGAAGAGTTGTGCCTCCGAGGAGGGCTTTTTCACGTTTCAACTCCTAGAAGTTTTATTTCAATGTCGGTGAAACGTGTGCCTCCGAAGAGGTCTTTCTGCTTGATTGTGCCTCCGGAAGGAGGTCTTTTCATTTCTGCCTCTGGGAAGAGGTCTTTCTGTTTTGTTGTGCCTCTGGGAAGAGGTCTTTTTGTTTCTGCCCCTTGGGAGAGGCTTTTATTTTTCCCCGTTCGCTGGGAAGCGGGCCAACAAGAACTGTAGCACGCCCTACGGATATATATATGAAGAAGATTGTCCGATTGCATGGAGTTTCGAGCATTATTGTAAGCGATCATGATCCAATCTTCACTAATCAATTTGGTAAGCACTACAGAGAACTTTGGTAACAAAGATGAGTATAAGCACTTCATATCACCCCCAAACTGATGGAAAGATGGAGAGAGTCAATCGGATTTTAGAAGATCTTTTGAGAGCATGTATTCTAGACTTTGAAGGCTCGTGGGAGAATCATTTACATTTAGTAGAGTTCTCCTACAATAACAGCTATCAAGCTTGTGTCGACATGGTACCGTATAAAGCTCTATATGGTCGCCCATATAAATCGCCAACATGTTGGATAGAATTCGATGGTCGGTTAGTGCTTGGCCTAGAAGTGATACGAGTACCTTCAAAGAAAGTTGATACGATTAGAAAGAAGCTAAAAGAAGCCCAAAGTAGACAAAAGAGTTATGCATACCGAAGGCGTAGAAATCTAGAATTCTCAAATGGAGATTCAATCTTTTTGAAAGTCTCTCCAATAAGTGGAGTAGTAAGATTTGGAAGAGCTAGGAATTTAGCACCTCGATATAGTGGACATTTTCCAATTCTCGAACGAATCGGCCCATTAGATTATCGAGTACAATTGTCTAAAAGATTGTCTGGTGTACATAATGTTTTTCACGTATTATATTTATAGAAGCATGCATATGACCCAAAACAAATCATAGAAACAGCTGCTTAGGATGACTTGAAGATAGAACCAAACTTAGCGGTTATTATAAGGCCCGTTCGAATCGTGGATCAAGATGAAAAACGATTAAGAAGAAAGGTCGTAAGGTTGGTCAAAGTTCAATAGAGCGAGGATGCTGATGATGGCACATGGGAAAAAGAAGATAGAATGAGAAAAGCATATCCTGAGTTTAGGATCGATGTATAGACTTTATCTATCATTTGAATGTACTCACCGCCTGTGGTGTAGTCATTTGTTGTATATATTCCGTCTTATTGAATATGTATTTACTTTTCAGCTATTTTCTTTTTATCTAATTTCAAGGATGAAATTCTTTTAAGTATGGAAGAATGTAACAACCCAAAATTGAACAACTTCAAAATATAATATTTAATTTTAAATGTAAAATATAAAAGATTTTATGACTCAAACAGTAATAGATAGGATTTGGAAATAGAAATGTACATAAAAATAGTAATATTTGCTTATATCGACAAAGTAACAAAATCCAGATTTTAGGAAAGTAAATTTAAACGGTTTAATAAATTATTTTAATTTATTTATGAGTGTTTATATTTTTAAATAACACTATACAAATTTATTTTTAAATTTGGTTTACATAAATAAATAGTTTGACTAAAAAGTTAAAGTATGACCATAGAACATTTTGTCAAAAAATAAACGTTTTGTCGATTTAAAGTTGCCGCAATGTTGTTGCACCTTTATTTTAATATTCATGTATGCTTATATAAATGCAGTAAGTATTAATTAAGTTTCTAGTTACATTTACTTTTATTAAAACACAATTAGGAAATTCTAGAACATAATTAGAAAATTAAATTAATAAAAACAAAACATGTCATATCAAAAAGAAATATCATTATTACTTTACATTTTCTTACTCCTTAACTGAAAAGGACAAAAAGTAAAGATTTGAGTTATGATGTTAAGTGTTGAAAAGTAATATTATTTTAAGAGTAAGTAAAGGGTATTTTGAACTTTAGCAAATATAATATTTTAATCCAAAGTTTTTCCTATAAATGCACACCCACTTTCTCACTTCTTTCCATACTTTTTCTTCTCAAAATTTCAAGCTTCTTCTCACTCTTTTAATAGCTTCCAACCTCAAAAAATAGTACCAAAATTTATTCCAAAAATATACTAAAGAAAGTAATCATCAAATCACCTTAAATATTCACCAAAACTCCTTCTCCTTCCTTCACAACCCATAACCACTCCTTCACCATCAAGCCGAGCCCAAATCTTCCCTAAAACTCATGATTTTAGCATGTTCACCCTCCATAAGTCAAGTCAAGCCACCTAGAAGCCTTAAAACAAGCATTCACAGCACTCGATTGAAGTTAGGAAAGTTATAATCACTTTAAAGTTAGTTCATTTGCAACTAAGGTGAGAACTATAAATTTTTAAGTACAAAATGTTTATATGATGTTTTGCAAGTTATAATTGTTGTTTGAATGTTAATAATGATGTTTGATAAGTGTTTGAAAAAGAAAGATGTTTGATAAGTGTTTGAAAAAGAAAGCAGCCACATTTAAGTCATTTGCAAAAGTTAGTTTGCAAATATGTACATAAATGACAATCATGTGATATATTAATGAAAAAGTTCTTAAATTGATTTGCAAGTTCACATAATAAAGTTAGAATATGTTAAAATGGTTATAAACATTGTTTTGGATGTTTATTGGTTGTATATTGAATATATATATATTGAAATAAGACATGATATACACAGCATTGATTCACATGGAAAATACTTTCCAAAATAAAATAAAATGTGATATGGAATCATTTATACCTTTGAAAAAAAGTTTGAGTATGCTTTAGAAATGATTTATAAGTGTTTAAACTTGTCTCGACAAAGTTTGGATATGAATCTCAAAGTACGCCTAAAATTTGAAGCGTGAGGTAACGGTTTTTCGTGTTTTTGCGTCAAATGTTCAAATGAGCATACGAAGTGGAATATAGTTCGAAACTCTTCGAAGTAAGAATTTTCCGTATCCTTATATCTATATCTTTCAAATGAAATAGATAAACCAGATTTCATCTTGTGTATTTTGAAATATGGCAAAATCATTTTTCCAGAAAAATCTAATTTTTGCACTAAATGACCAAAGTTGAAAATTGATAAAATAATCATTTTAAAAATATGAAATAAACTCTAATTTTTTTAAAATGTTTTAAAAGCAATTTAAGTTGAAAATATGTATTTTTAAATGATATAAAATTCGTTTGAAAGAATATAGTTTTAAAAACACTATTTGCAACACTTTTTCGCAACGCTTTTCAATAACTATTGAAATAAAGGTTAGAACTAAACAATTCTTTCCTAATTCTTATGTAAACATTTTTAAGTAAATGATAAAGTATTTTAAAAGAGATTTGAAAAATTCAATAATATTTCAAATGTGGTTAATCAAATAGTTTAGTGATTTAAAAAGGCAAAATGAGTATGTAGAAACGATTAGTACATTTGTCCCGTCTGTGAGATCTATAAGTGAAAACAAGGTGTGTAACTAAGGTTAGGGATGAAGCAACCAGTGCCTTGAACTTACCTGGCCTTAGTTTTCTCTTTTAGGCGAGGGATGGAACATATCGAAAGGAAAGCCCGGATGCTCAACTTCGATTTTATAGAAATAATCTTCTTATACTCATTGTTAAAATCCAAACAGGGAACTTGTCTTATTCATGGAACTTAATTTAAAAGGTGAGCTCACTATTATTCCACCCATAGCACTTGTTGAATACGAAAGTTGATATTGAATAAAAGTAGATTGATTTCTATAATCCTATTTTCTTAAAAGATACTCTTTAAAAATGATTTGAGAAATATTCAAAAAGATGTTTAAATGATTTTGTATTCACTAAAAGAATATTTTCAAAATATATATCTCTCGAAGATATTTTGGTAAAGAAAAAATTAATGAATCGAGAAGAAATCATCTAATAACTTTTTTTATCGATGATTGGATTTCGAAAGAACTGGGGTCAGATTTGTGTGATTCCTATTCGAAAACCACTTCGAACAAATTTACGTGTTCAAAGAATAAAGATGTTTGAAGACGTAGATATTGAGACGAATATTAACAAGTGACTACTTGTTGATTAATTGGAGATAAACTTCCGATTCACTATATTGTAGCAGTGGTCTCTTTGTTATGAAAAATCTCTGAACTACAAGGACTTCTCGCCTAGTAATGGTCGAGCAAAGTACCTTCTATTTCGTTCAGTCCCAGAACGACCTTGTACGGACGATTGTCTGACCTTGCATTCTGAACCACAATGAGTGATCTTTACAAATATATATCAGTCCGTGGCGGAGAAGACACATTCTCTTAGCTTAATACCCTTTCTCGAGACATACGAGCTCAGAAGTTGTACGTTTATAGAAATCAGTCATATGAATATGGAATGGCAATGTGGCATTCAAAGTGAAAGAAGATGTGTTATGTGAAAAGGTAATCTTTCCTCGAGCCTCATCAACTAGAAATGAGCGAAACAGGGTTAGATGCGGCAAAGCTAAGTGGGTTATTCCCAATTAGGGTATGATCATTGCCTTTTAGATATATTTCTTCCCGCTATGACATTTTGGACATGAATTAATATGGATGTATGCAAAGAGAGCTCTCGAATAAAGGTCGGTAAATACACGAGAATGATTTGTTCGGTACCACCTAGTTACAGAGGTAGGCCAATCTTGTGTTGGTAGATGATCCTTTGTGATGGTCCTCAGTACATTTCTCTAGTGATGTACCTTCAAAAGGTAGTCCCTTCACCTGGTCATTTGTATGAAAATCCATACTCCAATAAGAACTTGCGGTTTTGTTTGTAGAACTTAGAATGCTAGAATTCAATAATGGTAACAATTTTGGCGAAGATTGATAAGTTTATTTGAAAATGTTTTCAAAGAATGTCATTAAAAATAATATTCCCAAATTTCACGTAATTAAGAGTTTTGGTTATCATAAGGTAAAAAACCCTTCCATGTTTATGTGCGGTGTGATCTTATAAGATACCTATTTGTTTTCAAAAAATCGTACTTTGAGTTCTCACAGCAGTCCCATGTCTGACCAGGAGTTTGTTTTTACCTTTGAACTCTGGGTGCTCTATTTTTTGGGCAGCAAAGTAATCAGGATACCTTTGGAGCATTTTGGAGCATGCTGGGGTACATTTTGGAGAAGTATTTTGGAGGATGAAGCTGAAGTACCTTATGTAGATATCTACCCATTTTCTGCTGTGTTATGTACTATCCAGCATACGTACGGATAGATAGTTATAACTATCCATCTGGATTTGTTTTTGACTATGATTAATTAAAATGTTGAATGCGATGTAAGATTCTATTATTGTGTTATCTTCTTTCTTTATTTTCCTTTACACCCCTGATAATCTGCCACCCCAGCACTTAGATTTACGGCACATGAATACCGTTGATATATTAATGTTGATTTTTGAAGGTCGAGGAGATGGGTCGTCACATCTGACCTAGGTTCTTACGACTGCAATGTAAAGGAGCTCGCGAGCGAGTTATAGACGTGGATTGGTTGCCTGATGATATTTTGGTGGGTGTTCAATGGTGAGTAAGATTTTGAAATTTAGGTAAATTATATGTCAATGATTTTGAATTCAATAATTTTATTATTAAAATAGAATGCATACAGAATTTTATAACTTGCACATGAGGACTAAAAAATCGTGAAACGAGCCAAGAGTGGTTCACGGATGAAAATCTATGCAATAGAATTAGATTTGAATTTTTCGAAGTCCGCTAGAAATTTAAATTAAATCGAACAATGTTCAATTTAGTTTAAAATCTAGATATTCGGCATATAAAAAATAAGGTGAATAAATCTCGCTTATTTGGATAATTAGTGTTATTTTAAAAATAGTTGAATTTATTTATTGAACGATTGGATGAACTGATGATTTAATTATCAATTGAATGTTATATAACATATATATGTAGTGTGTGTGTGTATGTATATATGTTAGTAGTTGGATTGATTATTCCCGCCTATTGAACCGGACGAGACCTTATGCGTCCACATTATAGCAGATGATCCTATATACCGTGATATTGCACTCGTAGTAGGATTGGTATTTTTATGTTGTATTAACATCCGTGTATGCAGGAAAACAGGTTGGAGGGATCCAACGGGAGTCCTCAAAATGTTGAATTTAATTTCATATGTTGTGATATATGGTTTATGTAGAATAATCTATTATAGATTATTGTAGTGATTGGTATTATTGGATGCTATTATAGCACTGGCCTGAATTTTGATATTTTAAATACCATAAATATATATTTTTAAATTGTAGACTTAAAAGGAATTTTTGGTACAAAAATATTTATATTGGAATAGGGGTTATTTTAGAGAAATTAGATTAGAAAAAATATATTTGATTTTTTGTTATACTTAACTGTTGTGAATTATTTGATGGAGATTTTAAAAATGAGTTATATAAAATAATTTATAAATGATATTCTGGAAATATAAAAAGGTGTTGAAGTCAATATTAAAAATAGATTGGAAGTTATAAATGTATTTATAAAGGAATGGATTTATAAAAATGGAATTTTATAAACGAGAATATAAAAAGTAAATCTCAAAGGAGTTATAAAATTTATAAACGATGTTTATAAATAAGGGAGAATTTATATTAGAATATGGGAATATGGCGAGAAAAACAGTGGATACTATTTTTGAAAGTGAAAATAGTTAAGGAGATCAGAATAGAAGTGATGTAGTGTGATTCGAGAGGAATTTATAAATTGAATTGGTTATTAGGGTTTTAAAAATATATTTGCTTAATTCTAAGAAGTTAAGTATTTTTTAAAAGTAAAATTTCATTGTTTCTGAAATACTTTGGTAAGTAGATTTTCAAATATTATGTGTTTACTTCAGTAAATTTTAGCTTTTAAAATCATCTTTGAAAATTTATTTGTTTATCTAAAAATGAGTTATCAATGTTTATACAAGTGTTTTCGATATTTTAGATAATTGCTTGAACATGTTTTAAAAGTAAATTATTATTCTTTTAAATACTTATTTTATATATATATATATATATATATACACACACATATACACAGAGTTTTGAAGTTGTTGAAAATTTTATTATAAATTCTCTCAGATTCGTAAATGGAGCTTATAATTGGATATGATTTTGAGGAGAGGAATTTTATAACAGATTTGGAGGAAATGGAATTTCAAAATATTGAATATAGGAACTTCGAAAATGTACTCTGAATTCTAAAAGAAGTTAAAAATTGTTGAATAGGATTATAAATAAGTATACTGGGTTTTGGAAATAGTAAAAGGTTATTCATTAGTGATTCCGAAGACTTATGAGATAAGTTACAAAATATTCTCTTATGTATTGATATCTGAAAAGATTTTAGAAAATAAGACTTATAATATTTTCCTAAGTACAAAAATGGAAATTTGGAAAGATTTCTTAGTGTTAAGATGGTTTGAAAATATCCTGTTATGGATTAAGTATTCGAAATTGTTTTCAAATACTGGAATATGGAAAGGGATTTGAATATATATCTTAGTAAAGTTATTTTGAAATAAATGTTTGAAGAATCATAAAATAAGGCCTAGTGACTGCTTATGGATGTCTTATTGATAGTTAAATAATCGACTATCAAAATTGGCCAATTTCGTTAATCGTTTCGAAGAGATCGTGATCGGATTTAATTATCTGGAAACCACTTCAATCTGGTTTGAACTTTACGAATGCAAACAGTAAAGATGACGAAGATGGTGGTTTGTTTTTTCCATACCCAGGATAACTTGTATGGACGAATGTTATGAGAACAACGTCATTGGAGGACAAAATGAGCATTCTAAGTAAAATTATTCCTTAAAGGTAACGTTTAGCCTCAAGCATCATCAACCAGGAATGACTTAAATAGGGGAGATGCAGCAAGGCTAAGTGGGTCGCACTCAATTAGGGTATGTTATCACTTTTCTAGATATCCTCGAAAATATTTAAACTACAGATATGGTTGTGCATGAGAAAGGGAACGCTCGATTTTTAAGGGTGGGAACACCTAGGGTGATAACGTATTTAGTCTGTCCTGGTTAGGGGTAGACTGGTCTTGTGTAGTAGAGGATCCCGGCGAGGTCCTTGGCACATTTTTCTAAAAGTGTACTGTGATGGGTGGTACCCTAGTGGCCCAGTCATTGTATGGGATCCATTTTCCAATATGAGCCTTCACGGTTTTGTTTGTAGAGCCTAGTATGATGGAATTCAATTAATGTAACAATTTCGGCTATTTGAATAAGTATTTGTATTTTAGACACTATTACAATTTCATTGGATTTCTATAAACTGTTTTGGTTATTATAAGGGAAAAACCCATCATGTTTATGTGTGACGCAGTCTTGTGAGGTACCTTTGTTTTTAAAAGGATTTGATAACTTTAATAATTCAAATTGAGCGTGTTTTCTCACATTGGTTTTCTAGACTGACTCGAGTGTTATTTTATTATAATGCTCGGGTCAGACCGAGTATTACAGTTTCAGGATTAAAATGCTATGGAGCTCAGGAGACGAGTTGGAGGAGTTCAGACCTATTTCCGTACTTGGTTTATATTTTCGTCGTGTGAGGACAAGTGATTATAACTATTCGGACCGATGTTAATATTTTCGTACTCTGATGATTGTAAATATAAAACAGTTACGGATTCTTTTGTATAAAATCTGTTATTATATATTATATTTTGTTCCGCTGCGATTGTGAGATTCTGTGTTGTATTTTCTATTTTCTTCTATCTCTTTCTTCTTGTTAACCCTAGTTGTTAACTGCTCTTCATTAGCGACCTAGGACCTAAAGATATGGAGCGACCCAACAACAGGAATGACTTAGCGATTTAAAGATGACTCGACCTAGGAAGGGGGGAGGCGACCTATCAGGCTTTGCGACCTAACAAGAAGCTGCGACCTAAATGAGGCTACGACCTAAGAATGAGTGCGACCTAAAGACTTAAGCACTGTCACGACCTATGATCTATGGAGAGTAGCGACCTAACGGTTCCCAGCGACCTAAGAAAGGCCGCGACCTAATGATTCTCAGCGACCTAAGAAGGACCGCAACCTAATGATTCTCAGCGACCTAAGGAAGGCCGCGACCTAGCGGTTTAAAGACTTCACAACCTAACGACCTAAGGGATCGACTAAGGCTGCAGGAAAACACTCACGACCTAAGTTAGGTCGTTAACGACCTAAACACATAAGTAAAGAGGCCGCCTCTACTATGTCACTGGGCGTTAGGTCGTGTGCGACCTACAACTTGTTGGAAAAAAGATGCGCTTACACATGAAGAAGGAAAGCCGGAGCTCCATAGGTCGAAGACGACCTACGACCTATGATAGGTCGCTCATGACCTAGATACATAGAGGAGAAAGCCACTTATGCCAGGCCGCTAGAAGATAGGTCGTTCACGACCTAGGACTTCTCGTATTCAGCATGCGTACTCTAGTGGAAGATGAAAGAAGAACCAGTACTCTTTAGGTCGAGGGCGACCTACGACCTACTTAGGTCGGGCACGACCTATGGCCCTAATCCAAAGTTGCCTATAAATAGAACCCTAACTCCAACAATGAAAGGGATTTTTGGCACATTCTCTTCATACACCGTTACCTTGCTGCATTGAGAACTTCATCAACACCTAGAGCTTTCAAGATTAGAGGAATTCATCAAAGAGATTCACGAAGAAACCACACATCTTCAACATGAATTTAAGGACTTTAATCAACATTGAAGCTTAAGACTTGTTCCAAATCACTTGTAACTTGAAGTATATTGTACTTGAGAAGAATTGTATCAGCTTGTAACGAGATCATTAATAAAAGTACTTAAAGTGGACGTAGGCTATACCCTTAAGCCGAACCACTATAAAATTGTTGTCGTTTCCTGCTTTTCTACTGTTTTCTGCTTATAATCTGTTCCCGAGCTTTCGGGTGGTGCTTTCACAACTACACTTCACACACCGGGGTGTTAGCGTTCACATTTTAGCGTTAACATTTTTGGTGCTTTCACTGAGAATTGAACTCAGGAAATCTGTCATCATTGCTTCGCAGAGATTTGTAGAAAGAATTTACTTAAAAACCAGAAGTCTATCTGAAATTATGGCTCCTGGAAGGAAAAGTAGATCTGTCAGATCTGGAAACATTCAAGAGGGAACTTCCGCTTCCCCTGTGCCTAATCAACCCACTCCGTCTGCTGGAGTTACGAAAGCGGAGTTGGATGCTGTGATTCTAGGGCTAAACAACCAGATAAACGCCCAAAATGCACAATTAGAGGCTCAAAGTGCCCAAAATGCTCTGATTCTGAATAAGTTGAACGACTTACTTGGGGCAAACAATCAACCGGCTGGTAATGAAAGGAACTATGCTGGCAACGTTCATGATGTTAATGAAAGGAATGCTCCTGAAAGGGCTACTAGTCCCTTTGAGCAGGCAGTACCTAAGGCCGGTGGATCTAGAACTCGGCATGATGAGGAATATCTTTCTGGGATGGTCCGACAGATCATGAAAGAAAGTATGCAAAGGGTTGAAGATGAGAAGGAATGGGGTTTCGCCCCAAGCAAAACTCCGTTTACTGAAAGAATCTTAAAGGCGGAATTTCCAAGGAAGTTTGTCCCTCCGACTATCCCAGCTTATAAGGGGACAAGTGACCCGAATGAATTCTTGTATAAATATGATTGGCACATGACAGGTGCCAGGGCCTCGGACGAAATAAAGTGCCGATATTTCCCTGTATACCTGGAAGGTGTGGCTCTACTATGGTTCACCAAGTTGCCAGTCCGATCTATTGATCAGTTTTCAGACTTGACCAGAAAATTCAAGGAGCAGTTTAGACTATATGCTTCGAAGGCCAAGGACATCGTGTCACTGTCAAGTTTAGAACAGAATCCTGGTGAATCTATCAGATCTTTCTTGAACCGCTTTAATATAGCGCTGGCCGAGGTGGACAATGCTGAACCACGAATGATATTGACTTATCTGATGAGAGCTATTGATAAGTCAAGCGAATTTGGGAAATGGTTAAATATGAAAGAGCCAACCTCTCTCAAAAAGTTCTACAAAAAAGCAGATGAATTCATTCGCTTGGAAAGTCGTCCTTTGCCAGTAAAGACAGTGTTGGAGAAAGCAGAAGACAACACTGTCGCTCCACGCAAGAATGAATCGGTGGGGCAAAAAAGGGAGAATAATAATGGGAAGAAACAGGGTAATCTGAAGAAGCCCCGATCCTTCAAGACATCAGAGTATACTCCATTATCACATACGCCGGAGCACATTTACCTTGCCACTAAAGATTCCGTCGATTTCCCTAAACCTATCCCTTTGAGGACCGGGAAAAAAGCCATACAGAGTGGGAAATTCTGTCGCTTCCACAATCAACCCGGTCATGAAACTGATGAATGCCGTCAGTTGAAAAATCTGATTGAAGAGTTGCTAAGAGAGAACAAACTGCAGCAATTTGTGAAGAAGAATAGCAACAATCCTGCATCGTCAAGTCAGGGGCAACAGGTTCCTGTTCATCAGCCCAGGACGGGTGAGAAAGCTACGGGACATGAATCTGGAAGGCCCGTTATCAATGTCATTACAGGAGGGCCTCACCCAGCTGGCAAGAGCTGGGGTGAGATGGAGAGATATTCCAGGGCTTTGAAATATGCCCCAGCCGAAGAAGATGTCTTTGTTTTAGAAGACACTACGCCCCTGAAACAACAGAAAACTTTCAGCGATGATATTATTTTCAGAGCCAGAGATTCCACAGGTATTGAAGCTCCTACTCTAGATCCCTTGGTCATCTCGGCTGGTATTGGACCGGCCATTGTCAGAAGAGTCCTCATTGACTGCGGAGCATCATGTAATATCCTCTTCAAGAAGACATTTGACCAGATGAAAATCCATATGATCGATGTACAAGCCTCATCACAGAAGATCGCTGGCTTCACTGGGGAGCCAAAGCAACCAATTGGGACCATCGATCTGCTTGTAGAACTTAGGGAAGCAGAAAGGAAAGTGGTCCGCAAGCAAACATTTGTGATTGTCGATGAGTTTTCTGCTTATAATGCTTTTCTTGGCCGTCCAACACTCGCAGCATTCAAAGCTATCCTAGCCCCGTGGTGCCTCACTATTAAATTCCCTACTAACAATGGAGTAGGAGTTATAAAAGGGGATCAAAATGCTGCGCGAGAATGCTATTTGACAGAGCTGCGAGAGTCAAGAAAAAGAGAAATGGGAAAGGATGCGGCAACCCCAGTCCGCATCAAGGAACCAGCCTTGTAGCAATTACGGGGCGGACCCTGCACTGGCGAGCACAGCGGGGCACGGAAAGAAATGGATCCCCGAAAGGCCAGTGCAGGGGAGAATAGAGTAGTGCCGGTGGAAACGACAGTTCCGGTACCTGTTGACCCGAAGGACCCAAATAAGGTGTTGAATGTGGGTTCACAGCTTAATGTGTCAATTCAGAATATCTTGATATCTTTCCTGAAAGCAAATCTGGACGTCTTTGCTTGGACTCATGCCGATATGTGTGGGATATCTCCAGAAGTTGCAGTACACGCTCTGAATATTGACCCAAAGTTTACGCCAGTTAAACAGAAAAGAAGAACTCAAGGTCCAGAAAGGTCAGCAGCATTAAAAGAAGAAGTTGATCGACTCATGGAAAATAACTTCATCAAAGAATCTACATATCCGAATTGGGTTTCAAATCCTGTGCTGGTCAAGAAGGCTAATGGAAAATGGAGAGTGTGCATCGATTTTTCTGATCTAAACAAGGCTTGCCCCAAAGATTGCTTCCCGCTACCCAGGATCGATCAACTGGTAGACGGAACTGCGGGACATGAATTGTTATCTTTCATGGATGCCTACTCCGGTTATAACCAAATCATGATGCACGAGCCGGATCAGGAGGATACAAGCTTTATCACAGATGTTGGACTTTATTGCTACAGAGTTATGCCTTTCGGATTGAAAAATGCAGGGGCAACCTACCAAAGACTTGTTAATGCTATGTTCAAACCGCAATTGGGCAAAACTATGGAAGTCTACGTCGACGACATGTTAGTGAAGTCCAGGAAAGCAGCGGATCACATTGAACACTTAGCAGAAATGTTCGCGGTCCTTCGGAAATACAGAATGAAACTTAACCCTCTGAAATGTACATTTGGGGTCGAGTCCGGAAAGTTCTTAGGTTTCATCGTCAGTGCTAGAGGCATTGAGGCTAGTCCAGCTCAAATTACTGCCTTGAAAGAAGTTAAAGCTCCTAGAACGAAGAAGGAATTGCAGAGTCTCAACGGAAAGGTCACCGCCCTGAGTCGGTTCATTTCCAAAGCCACTGATAAATGCATCCCATTCTTTGACGCCCTGAAGAAAAGAAAGAAGAATTTTGAATGGACTTCCGAATGCCAAAAAGCCTTCGATGAGTTGATCCGTCATATGGAAACGCCTCCAATACTTTCTAGGCCAGGCAATGGTGAGGATCTTCTTATATACTTGGCAGTATCATCTCATGCTCTAAGTGCAGCGCTGATACGGGAAGACAAAAGGATTCAACATCCGGTTTACTATATCAGCAAAAGACTCACTGGGGCAGAGCTGAATTACTCCAAGTTGGAAAAACTCGCCTATTGCCTACTAGTTGCATCAAGGAAACTGAGGCAATATTTCCAAGCTCATCCTATCAAAGTACTCACTGATCAACCTCTAAAGCAAGTCCTATTTCGCCCTGAAACTTCGGGTCGCCTTCTAAAATGGAACATTGAACTCAGTCAATATGACATCACTTATCATCCCCGAAAAGCAATCAATGGACAAGCTTTAGCTGATTTCATTGCAGAATTCACAGAGAAAGATAATGGTGAGGAAGAAGCGATCAATGATTCCCCAATCCAGTGGAAGATGTATGTTGATGGCGCAAGAAATGACTACTGTTCTGGAGCCGGAGTGGTACTTGAAACTCCTGAAGGTCAATCATTATGCTATGCACTAAGACTGGAATTTCCTTCAACAAACAATGAAGCAGAATATGAAGCTCTTATTGCAGGTCTGAAAATCGCTAAAGAGCTAAACATTCGAGCATTACAAATCTTCAGTGATTCTCAGCTTATTGTATGCCAAGTCAAGAAGGAATTTCAAACAAAAGGTGGAAACTTGCCTTCCTACTTGTCAAAAGCTTGGGAACTCCTATGTGAACTCGATCATTATTCAATAAGCCATATTCCCCGGGAAGAGAATACGAAGGCAGATTCCCTCGCAAAGTATTCAAGTTCTGGTGAAGCTCAACTATTGGGATTGGTTCCCGTAGAAGTCCTCTCAGCACCAAGTATAGACGAGATGGATACAGACTGGATTATGAATGTATCTCAAGAGCAAGAGTCGTGGATGACTCCAATATTAAATTACCTACTCAACGGTTCTCTGCCAGAAAATTCAAGAGAGAGACAGAAGCTACTAAGGAAAGCCTCTCGCTATGTAATTCAGGATGGCCGATTGTACAGACGGGGATTCTCAATGCCTTTATTTCGATGTGTATCCAGGGAAGAGTCCAAAACAATCCTAGCTGAGGTACATGGAGGAGAATGTGGTGATCATTCAGGTGGCCAAACATTAGCAAAGAAAATTCTCCGATACGGATATTTTTGGCCAGAAATTAATCGAGATGCTGCAGATTACTCCCGAAAATGTGACAGATGCCAAAGATTTGCCAAAATTCCTAGAGCACCTTCTACCGAACTCACACAGATGGTAAGTCCATGGCCGTTCGCAATTTGGGGAATGGATCTCATTGGGCCGCTACCAACTGCCAAATCAGGAATTAAATATGTTATTGTTGCGGTTGATTACTTTACTAAATGGGCTGAAGCTGAACCATTGGCTACTATCACCTCTAAGAAAATGATAAGTTTTGTAACCAAGAATATCATTTGCAGATACGGTGTGCCTCAGAAAATAATTACGGACAATGGTACTCAGTTTGAAAGCGAAGAATTCCAGGATTTTTGCAAGCGATTCAAAATTCAGAAAAGCTTTTCAGCAGTGGCTCATCCGCAGGCAAACGGGCAAGTGGAAGCAGTAAACAAGATCATCAAATCAACCATCAAGAAGCAACTTGAAAGAGCAAAAGGTGGTTGGGTCGATAAGCTACCACTTGCACTATGGGCATACAGAACTACCCACAAAACTGCGACTGGGCATACTCCTTTTTCATTAGCATACGGATCGGAAGCAATGATCCCGGTTGAAACTGAGGTCCCTTCACACAGAAGAATCCATTTCAATCAAGCAGAAAATGAAAAGCTACAACTTGAAGCGCTAGATCTCCTTGATGAAAAAAGGGATGAGGCTAGTCTCAGAATTGCAGCTCATCAGCAAAGGATAGCCAGACATTTCAATTCCAAAGTTCGTCAACGAAGCTTTGAAATCGGAGATCTAGTCCTGAAAAGAATTATGACAACGACAGGTGTGTTTGGGCCAAATTGGGAAGGACCATATGTCATAGGTCAGAAGCTTCTTGACGGCACATTCAAACTCACTACTGTTGAAGGAGATCAAATTCCAAAGGCATGGAACAGCAATCACTTGCGTCCATACTTTACTTGAAAACTTTGTTGAAATATTGTAAAAAGAATTGTGAATGTATGATTCTTGCAATTGAAAGCAATTGTAAAACTGATGCAAGTGATTAATGAAAGAATATAAAGTGGATGTAGGCCCAAATTCTTGGCCGAACCACTATAAATCTTGTGTTCCTTATTTTTATTACATGTTTGCTTTATTTTCGATATAAAAGTACATAAAATGTATTGCTGAAATGTCGATTTAAATTTTTGCAGACAATGGAAATAAAACTTGCGCATAATAAGACCGAGCGATTCTCACCATCATTCAACAAACAAATTTCAAGTCACAAAGACCCCGAATTCAAATCCTAGATAGGAAATACTTCAATTGAACGGCTAATGATTTCGATAGGAACGAGCCCTTGCTGATAAATTGAGATTGTTTGAACAAACAAACATCCAATTAGGAAGCT
The DNA here is from genome assembly GCA_030765085.1 of Allium cepa. Taxonomy (NCBI): domain Eukaryota; kingdom Viridiplantae; phylum Streptophyta; class Magnoliopsida; order Asparagales; family Amaryllidaceae; genus Allium; species Allium cepa. The sequence goes on from CM060937.1 coordinate 594,044,181, forward strand.
AGTGCCCGTTCTCACGAACTTGCCTGACAATGAAGTACACTTCCTTGGATTAAACAAGCTACTTGCAAGAAAAGGGGAATGAAAACTTGAAAATAGAAAAAAAAGAGGATCGGTGAAAAGGCATAAGCAAGAAGACAAGGAAACAACCAAAATCCATCATCGGCAGCACAAGTCCTCTTCAGAGGCACAACTCTTCGGAGGATAAAAGACCTCTAGTGGGTCATATGCCACAAAAAAGAAAGTTCTCTACTCAACAAAAAAGATTGGAGGAGTCATGACCCTCCAACCATGAGAGAGTAACTTCCAGGCAATGAAAACCCTTTCTGAGGCACATTTCACCAGGAGTTGAAGTGAAATAGCCGCTCTTCGGAATTTCACTTCACCAGAGTTGGAATGCAAACAGAGAAAAAGACCTCTTCAGAGGCACATTTCACCAGGAGTCGGAGTAGTTACTCTTCGGAGTTTCACTTCACCAGATTTGAAATGCAAACAAAATAAAAGCCCTCTTCGGAGGCCCATTTCACCAGGAGTTGAAGTGTAACAGCCGCTCTTCGGAATTTCACTTCACCAGAGTTGAAAAACAAACAAAATAAAGACCTCTTCGGAGGCACAATCAAGAAGAAAGACCTCTTCGGAAGCCCACGTTTCGCCGAGATTGAAATAAAACTTCCAAGTTTTGAAACGTGAAAAGGCTTTCTAAGGCAAAACTCTTTGGTGGTACACGTTTCACCAAGATTGAAATAAAACTTCCGAGTGTTGAAACGTAAAAAATCCCTCCTCAGAGGTACAACTTTCTATATAAAAAAAAAAATCCTCATCAGGGGCATACTTTAACTTCCGAAGAAAGAGTAATTTACCTATTCTGGGGAATAATCTTCCTCGAAATAAAAAAAAAAGAAGAGAGAAAAAGAGAGAGAGGGAGTTAAAGTACCCTTCAGAGGTCCGCTTTACCGCATAAAAGAATTCACTTGGTAAAAAACGTACTTAAGCAAAAGAAAGAAGTGATTTCTTCAAAGGTCAAAGCGCAGAAACTTATACGAAGAGGGTTGTACTTTGCAAAAAATTTCTTTAAAGAATAAAATAATTATTCTTTAGCAAATATGAGTGCAAGTCCCCTCGAAGTATAGAATATTGCAGCAAACTTATGGAATGGGGGCAATATAGTATAATTACACACAATATGGTATAGCCAAACCAGCAAAAGGTAACGCTCAAGTAACATGCCATAAGCTCGCTGCAATATCGTGTAAATAAACTTGTGCAAAAAATAAATAGTAAATGCATTCTCAAATTCAAACAGAAGTTTGTACAAACGAAGAATCATTTTATTCAACTATAATGCAGATACAGGTTTCAAAATAAAAGCGGGGGCCGGTACCCGCACAACTCTCGGCCAGTTCATACAAAAGACAAAAAGCTAAAGTCTTCACTTCTTTTTACTGCCTTTGGACCCTTTACCCGACCGAATGACCAGCTTTTCAGGTCGGCCAGTGGGTATAAGGGAGGAAGGAGAGGTAGGCGCAGCTGGCCCAACTTCTGGCTCCTCTTCAGTGGCAGTGATTATCTTCCCTCTCCTCCTTGATGCTCCTTGCTTCTTTCTCCTCTTTGAGGAAGACTCACTTCCTGGAGTGACAAGTTTAGATAGAGTTATGTCGTCAGAAGGAGTCCGCTCCGGAGATATGTCGCCTCCCTCAGGTCCCTCATCTTTATGCTCTTGCGAAGCAATGGGATCATCCAGGCCATGGAGAGCCTCTATTTGTTCCTCCTGTGATCCAGGCTGCGAAGCAGAAGGAGGAGCCACCTGAAGAGATGGAGGAGGGATTACCGGAGAAGTAGAGATTTGAGCAGTGCTTGATACTTTTTCTACAGAAGAAAAGAGGTTAAAGTCAGTAAAGAGAGGAGATGAAGGTTCACCAATAAAGTCAGTAAAGAGAGGAGATGAAGGCTCATCAAGGTTGAGAAAATAGCCAAGGAGCTCATGAAACTCATGCGAAATAAATGAGTAACCCGCTTGAGCAGAATTGACAGTAGCGAGATTAACAGTGAAGTTACCTGGAGAAGCTGGTTTCCTGATATCGACTTCATAAGCTTGCGCATCAGCGCACTCGTCACCCTCGTCTCCACCTTGTATGCTTGTAATCTCAGTGGCAACTTTGGTGGGAGATGCAAGATGGGAACTGGAACCAATAATGTCGACTTCAGACGAAGAAGGTGGCTGGACTAGAGTAGTTGAAGTGGTTTTTCCCAGCCGGTCCCCTTCCGTCACTTCAGTTCTTAATTTGGCAAGTTGTTCCTTTCCCTTGGCAAGGGCAGCGCGAGCGTCATCATCAAAATAATGCCTTTCCAGGGCTGATTCGTCATAACCAGCACCTTCAGCACCAAGCATCTCAAGGGCGGCCTCCCACACTTCAGCTAAAGTGATTTCATACTTGGGACCAAGAAAAGCGAGGCTTCCACGCCCCAAGACGCTATGCAAGTAGAAGTCGAATAATGTTGAGCCGAAGCTGTTTTTGGTCGCCTCATGAGATTCATCGGCTGCGATTTTGCCGGCGACAGCCTCATCACGCTCCCTTTCAGTTTTGGCAAGCTGAAGCTTAAGCATTTGTATTTCCGCCTCCTGGGAGTTGTTTTTCTTTCGGAGCTCAGCAATATCAGTAGCATAGCCTTCACTGATTCTTTTTTGTACTTCGAGCCTGTCTTCGGCATCCCTTTGGCTAGCGTGAGCGTCTCTCACTTGTTTCAGGAGCACTTCTTCTTTTTGAGAATAGGAAGTGGAGGAAGCAGCAAGCTCATGTTTCAATTCCTCGACTTTTGCTTCAAGCTCCTCATTGTAAGAAGCAATGTTCCTCATTTCGGTGTCGTGTTGCTCAACGACCTTTTGCCATTCGGCCTTATCGTTTTCCATAGTAAGCATGGCCTCTATGTTGGCACGGTTAACTCTTTGAAGCTCATCGACAAGCTTCTGCCAGTTTGACATCCTCTCGATATCAAGTTTGACGGCGTCGAGATTTCGTAGCATGGCAGACTTGTCGATGGGGACCAAGTCTAGGTCGAACCTCACTCCCTTAAGGCACCATTGAGGAAACCGGCTCTGCAGAGTGGCAGGACCCGGTCCAACTTGAAATTTGGGCCTGCTAATTATCGTTTGAATGTCTGATTTCCCAAGAGCGGGAGAGTCAGAAGGAATGTCGAGCGAAGCAGGAGTAGTAACTTTCTCAGGAGTAGTAGAGGCCTGCTTTTCACTGTGACGGGCTCGTTTGCTTAAGTCTTCACCCATGTGACCTTTTCCTCGATCGTCATGAGATTTTCTCTTGTGGGAGTCATCGCCTTTTTGCCAAGAATCATGGCGCTCTTCTCTCTCCCTTCTTTCACGACGCTCTTCTTCATCCCTCCTTTCACGAGCCTTTCGAGCAGCCCTCTCTTCGTCAGACTCTCTATAGGAGGTGAAGTAGCGCCCATAATTATATTGACCACGCCCCCCGTAGCGTTGGAAGTCCTGATAATATGATCCGCCGTGTGTCATTGAAGGATCTGAAATAAGAAAATACAAGCTTTAGAAATCTTTAAAGTATAAGAAGATAAGTGCATAAATGTGCTGGAAAATCCTTAGTTGTGTGTGAAGTGCAAACTACTCGCGTTGGACTAACGAACCACTCCTCAGTTGGGGGGAAGTGATAGGTTTCACTGTCGGTGACAATTCTTGAGATAAAGGAGTTGGAGTTTGTTGGAGGGCAGATGTCGCTTCAAACATCGGGGGTACAGTTTTGCCGCAGGCAGGGTCATCTTTAAAGAGCTCTTGGGAAGTGACAATTATGTCACTTAAATCCCCAAAGACGTCATCACCATCATGCCCAACCTGATTCCCTCCATCAGCTCCTTTGTCGGCACTCTTCCTGGTTTGGGAAGGGGGCTCCTCTTCTTCTTCAATTATGGGGGCAAGCGCGGGTTTTATTGATGGCCCCATGTCATCTCTTGGAACAGAACACTTTATTAGTGAAGTTTTTATAGAAATTTCTCCTTGTATGTGTTCTCCAGTAGAGACCGGGGCATCAGGAATTATCACTGGAGAGTCAGGAACTTCCGTCGGAGCTTCATGAGCTTGAATTGAACGAGAAATATGTAGAAGCCCGAACTGATGAAGAAATTCATCCGTTAATAGAAATTTAACGCTCCTCTCTTCAGCCGGGACAGCGCTCAATCTCTCAAACATCGCCTTATGGCTTAGGTCCCTAGATGGAGGAGGAAGTGCTGTAAAGATAAGAAATGGAATCGGCACTTGGCAATACGAAACATGAAAGACTTAGAGTAAAATTGAAGAATGAAGGAAAAAAGATCTCACTTCCTACTCTCCAGTCAGCGTAAAATTCTGCGGGGCAACGAACGTAGAAGTATTGATTCAGGAAGCCATGTGCACTCTCCGGCAAATCTAAAATAAGCTTGCGGTTCCTCGCACCTCTTACAAGTACAATTGAAGGGTGGTCCTTGTTCTTTGCAAAAGTACACAAGTAACAAATCTCCTCGAAACTCGGAAGACGGTCAAGAGTCCTCCTGAACAAAACGCACAATCCCATCAAAATGGCATAGCCATTGGGATGCAACTGGAAAGGAGAGATCGTCAATCGGAGAAAGGTTTGTCGAAGAAATTCATTAAAAGGAGGAATTGCTCCACTTAAGCACATTTGGCGATTTATGGCAATAAAACCATAAGGCGGTCTATCAGCGAAATCATTTGGTCCAGGAAGTAAAACTTCTGCCTCGGCAATGCCAAATTGAACGCATAATTGATTAAGTGTCCGCTGTTTCAGAAGAGTAGGAGTTCTTTCTGGAGAGTTTTCTAATGGAATAGCAATCGGGAAAGTCCCTTCGGCATATTCTATCATCTCTTCTTGTTCTTGTTGAGACGTCATTCTACATAAGCAACTGGATGATTCAGATGAAAAGGTGCACGTTTCCTAAAAAGCGTGAAGTGTTGTGCAAAAAAAAAAAATAATAATAAAAACAAGAGAAAGTCAAACATAACTGAAATTAAGTTGGTTGACAGTTAGTCGACTATGAGATTTCAAGACTTGTTAATATAAAGCTCAAGTATAGTGTTAATGCAAACGAATCAGCTTTAACTGGATATTTTAAGTTTTGCTTTAGCATTTCACTTGAGTTCATTGGTTCACAACATTTCATTCACACAGTTCATTTAAGTTAATTACTCTTTATCGACTAATCTGTCATTTGATGTGGGCAGTCAATGGCAGTATATTCGTCCCAGTTTTCTGCAAATATTATGTTTAACAGGTTATTAGCATTGGAGATAATCTACGACAAAGTGCAACAGAATTCGAGATCAAACAATTCAATTCGATTCAAACAAGTCTTCACAGATTTTCATAAGTCATAGGTCGTCCAGCGACCTAGCATAGGTCGAAGCCTCCTTAAGTCGCGCTGTGTAAAGTAAAGGATAAAGCGTTTCAATCTCGTCACCGTGTTAACTCGGCCGCGACCTAGAATCTATGTCGCAGGAAAGTTAGGTCGTGCAGGTCCTAACTAAGTATAACTCTCAGCTCATGGAAAGCCCTAGGTCGTTTAGCAACCTAATGTAGGTCAAGACTACTCCTTAGGTCGCAAGGGTTCTTAGATCGCAAATTGTCTTGAATCGCTCACATTCACTAGGTCGCAGACTTCTTCTCCACGCAATACTTCACCGAACCCGATAACCCACTATCCACCACACTTGGATCCACCATCTTATTCGTGAGATTCATCGTCTTTCCATACCACCATACCATTTGAAAACCAACTGAAAATACCTCCGATCTACCATAAATCAAACTCGCTACTGTTCGTTCGTGAGACACTACAACAGCAATAACCACTGACGATCAAAAATCGATCACAACGCGGCTCAAAGAGGAGCACGACGTACAAAATTGATTTGGGGTTCGGAAGTTAGAGCTTGGGATTCGATGATGATCGTGGGGTGGAAAGAAATCGAAGACACTTACGTAATTTGGTAGCAAGGATGAATCGATGAATGAGTAAACTTCAATCTGGAAACCACTTCAATCTGGTTTGAACTTTACGAATGCAAACAGTAAAGATGACGAAGATGGTGGTTTGTTTTTTCCATACCCAGGATAACTTGTATGGACGAATGTTATGAGAACAACGTCATTGGAGGACAAAATGAGCATTCTAAGTAAAATTATTCCTTAAAGGTAACGTTTAGCCTCAAGCATCATCAACCAGGAATGACTTAAATAGGGGAGATGCAGCAAGGCTAAGTGGGTCGCACTCAATTAGGGTATGTTATCACTTTTCTAGATATCCTCGAAAATATTTAAACTACAGATATGGTTGTGCATGAGAAAGGGAACGCTCGATTTTTAAGGGTGGGAACACCTAGGGTGATAACGTATTTAGTCTGTCCTGGTTAGGGGTAGACTGGTCTTGTGTAGTAGAGGATCCCGGCGAGGTCCTTGGCACATTTTTCTAAAAGTGTACTGTGATGGGTGGTACCCTAGTGGCCCAGTCATTGTATGGGATCCATTTTCCAATATGAGCCTTCACGGTTTGTTTGTAGAGCCTAGTATGATGGAATTCAATTAATGTAACAATTTCGGCTATTTGAATAAGTATTTGTATTTTAGACACTATTACAATTTCATTGGATTTCTATAAACTGTTTTGGTTATTATAAGGGAAAAACCCATCATGTTTATGTGTGACGCAGTCTTGTGAGGTACCTTTGTTTTTAAAAGGATTTGATAACTTTAATAATTCAAATTGAGCGTGTTTTCTCACATTGGTTTTCTAGACTGACTCGAGTGTTATTTTATTATAATGCTCGGGTCAGACCGAGTATTACAGTTTCAGGATTAAAATGCTATGGAGCTCAGGAGACGAGTTGGAGGAGTTCAGACCTATTTCCGTACTTGGTTTATATTTTCGTCGTGTGAGGACAAGTGATTATAACTATTCGGACCGATGTTAATATTTTCGTACTCTGATGATTGTAAATATAAAACAGTTACAGATTCTTTTGTATAAAATCTGTTATTATATATTATATTTTGTTCCGCTGCGATTGTGAGATTCTGTGTTGTATTTTCTATTTTCTTCTATCTCTTTCTTCTTGTTAACCCTAGTTGTTAACTGCTCTTCATTAGCGACCTAGGACCTAAAGATATGGAGCGACCCAACAACAGGAATGACTTAGCGATTTAAAGATGACTCGACCTAGGAAGGGGGGAGGCGACCTATCAGGCTTTGCGACCTAACAAGAAGCTGCGACCTAAATGAGGCTACGACCTAAGAATGAGTGCGACCTAAAGACTTAAGCACTGTCACGACCTATGATCTATGGAGAGTAGCGACCTAACGGTTCCCAGCGACCTAAGAAAGGCCGCGACCTAATGATTCTCAGCGACCTAAGAAGGACCGCGACCTAATGATTCTCAGCGACCTAAGGAAGGCCGCGACCTAGCGGTTTAAAGACTTCACAACCTAACGACCTAAGGGATCGACTAAGGCTGCAGGAAAACACTCACGACCTAAGTTAGGTCGTTAACGACCTAAACACATAAGTAAAGAGGCCGCCTCTACTATGTCACTGGGTGTTAGGTCGTGTGCGACCTACAACTTGTTGGAAAAAAGATGCGCTTACACATGAAGAAGGAAAGCCGGAGCTCCATAGGTCGAAGACGACCTACGACCTATGATAGGTCGCTCATGACCTAGATACATAGAGGAGAAAGCCACTTATGCCAGGCCGCTAGAAGATAGGTCGTTCACGACCTAGGACTTGTCGTATTCAGCATGCGTACTCTAGTGGAAGATGAAAGAAGAACCAGTACTCTTTAGGTCGAGGGCGACCTACGACCTACTTAGGTCGGGCACGACCTATGGCCCTAATCCAAAGTTGCCTATAAATAGAACCCTAACTCCAACAATGAAAGGGATTTTTGGCACATTCTCTTCATACACCGTTACCTTGCTGCATTGAGAACTTCATCAACACCTAGAGCTTTCAAGATTAGAGGAATTCATCAAAGAGATTCACGAAGAAACCACACATCTTCAACATGAATTTAAGGACTTTAATCAACAATGAAGCTTAAGACTTGTTCCAAATCACTTGTAACTTGAAGTATATTGTACTTGAGAAGAATTGTATCAGCTTGTAACGAGATCATTAATAAAAGTACTTAAAGTGGACGTAGGCTATACCCTTAAGCCGAACCACTATAAAATTGTTGTCGTTTCCTGCTTTTCTACTGTTTTCTGCTTATAATCTGTTCCCGAGCTTTCGGGTGGTGCTTTCACAACTACACTTCACACACCGGGGTGTTAGCGTTCACATTTTAGCGTTAACACTAGTTATTCCCTCTTTCGCACATTTTAGATTGAACGGGAGTGAATTATTATCAACTCAAAGGGTACGGAACTATGGGTCGCTACATTTGGTATCCGAGCTGAAGGTTAAGCTAGAACCTTGGCTTTGGTGGGGATTACTCATTAGGGATAGAGTCAGTAGTACTCTAAAATGACATTACAACAAAATGGTATATTTATTGCAAGGAGGGATTTCATTGGAATAAGGATTGCTGTAATTTGCTTATCTATTCGTTGGTTAGAGTTAAACATAGCTCACTATCCACGCTATTACATGATTCCGCATTACTATAAAAAAATTGGCGGTCTCCCTCCCTTTTTCACAAAACTCCTTTTTCACCAGTCCAAGACCTTAACCACAAAAAAAAATCTCCCTTTTCAGCGCCCATCAAATCCTAACTTATCGGAATCTATCTACCTCTATTGTCGCATACCTAGAATCCTACACTCCATAATTTTATCTCTATATCATTTCGAGATTTAAAATTATTCCAGGTATGATAGTCATGTTTTAGTATCAATTGATGTTAATATTACATTAGACATATGCATTATATTAATCGATTTCATCAATTCTTTTAACTAACTGTGTGATTTCTCCCATCTTTTTTGGTGGTTGGGCTATGTAGCTTGATGTTGGTGTGCTTGTGTACCGAAATAGAAAGCTGAAACGAAACTTCGAAAGTTGAGTATTCTATTCTTGAGAGCAAATTAGTTATCTGGAAGATAAACGGATGACATATGATGATACTATAGGTGTGATTAACAAGTCTTGGGAGCAAGTAAGTGGTTGTTAATCTGTCATCATTATGCTGTCCAATTCTCCTTATTTGGTTGAACAAATATACTTGATTGTTTCAACAGCTAGTCAATAATATGGAAAAACATTGTTAGATTACTCATGGGTGTGAAAATGATAGATATGATATGGAAAGCTCTTAGATGATTAATGGTAGGATTTCCTTCTTTTACAAAGTCAACATATGAGTTTTATGATGTTGTTTTTATATCATCCTTGTTTTGGTTATTATTCATGGCCAAGATATGTATGCAATGAAAATTGTGACATGGATTCCAAAAACGAAGCCGAATATAAAGGATTGGACGGTACGATTTTTACACAAGTTAATAAATAGATTAAGCCATTTTTACAAACAAATCCCTTATGCTCTTTATGTTGCATAGTTTATTTTATGAATGCCCCTGCTCTTGCTTTCTAATATATTATCTATTTGTTTGTTTAGGTGAATTAGCATCTGCTATTTTTAGAGTTGGATGAAATCAACCCTAAAATAGCATATTAAGATGCAAAAGATGCTGCAGCATTTCATTCTCCAATCCTTTTTCCTATGTTAGGAAGTAAGCCACCGGGCGGAGATAAGTTTAAAGATAAGGAAACTGAATCGAAAGATTTGGAGTCCTCACAAAAAAAATATGAAGGTACATATTTTCAGCTTACAGCAGTTTTCTCCTATATCTTTATTTTTGTGTTCTGATATCCGTTCTTCTAAATAGGATCTTGCATCAAGCAGGCTTGCTAAGATAAGAAACCTACATGAAGGAAGAATAGATATTTAAAGAAACTAGCTGATATAAAGGTGTGGTCAAATAGATTTCCTGTTTTGTTTGCTTTACTTACTCAATTGCTAAGCATTTGAATTTGTCTAAATAGATGTATTTGTATAAACATATTTGCTGAATGCTGTGACTGATCTACATAGCATCATTCCATCTCCAGCTTTCTTGTCACCATGCGAACGACTAGATAAATCCAAAGCGGAAATGTATCTACGCTGGACCTCCATAGAGAAACTACAGACGATAACTGTTCAAGAAATGATTGTAGCCTCTATAATCTTTATTATTCTTTTGGCATGTGTAGCTTAGTTGGTTGATTCAAGTTCAATTTTATCATGATAGGTCAAAAAGGATACTATAATCTGGCATGAAAATGAAGTTACTTTAAAAGCTAATTTGGTTGATGTAACGACCCAGAATTTTGAACAATTTAATTTGAAAATATTTAATTAATTTTAAATATTTGAATGATGGTTTGACTTGAATTTCAAATTATCAGAATGAATTTGGCGATTAAATTATAAAATTTAATCTATTGAAAGTTGAATAAAAATTTGGATCTTCAATTTTAAGCTGATTAAAACTATTTCAAAGGCTTGCAAAAAATTCACATTGATAGTATTGAAGACAATCGAAGCTTTGGAATTGAATTTGAAAGTGAATTGTTCAGTTTTGAAATTTTTATCGTTTCAATCGATACTTAAAAATAGCTTTTCGAGGCACAGTCTCGGAATTCGACGAAACCAGTTCCATTGGATCCGTAATATTGAATTATTATCGGATTTCAAATTTCATAGCATTCCGAGTTGTTATGCGAGCGTACGACGTATAAACGCGTTGAAATTAAATCAAACTCAATTTAAATTTAAAATTAAAATTTGATCAACATCAATACTTTGCCTTCCCCATCAAAACACTGTAGAGGTAAGGCAAGCACGTTAATATCAACGACCTTTTCTCTGCAAAGTCACGACCTTTTGTCCCCTCCGTTCAGTTTAAAATACTCGAACTTGTACAAAGTAATGGCGTATGTCCTCTTCAAAAAAAAACAAAGAAAAATGGCGACCGGTTCGATTCCTTCCCCCCTCGTTCCAAAATCCAAAAAAATTAAAAATCAAAAACCCCTCTTCTCCCAGTTCGTTTGCCTCCTCCCTGTAATCGAAAACGCATTCGTTTAAAAAAAAAACAAATCACCGAAGCCACCAGTTCGAAACCGCGAGGCAAGGCTTGGCGTTGACAAGATCGATTTATGGGTGAAAGGGAAGTTCGATGCTACCAGTTTGTTTGAATGGAATGAGGGAGGCGGCGTAGGGAGGCAAGGCTTCCAAGCAAAACGTCGCGATTTAGGGCAAGAGCCATCGGCGCCTAGGGTTTGTCGCGAAGGGCTGAGTCGAACTCGAAGTCGTTGATGTAGACAGATGCGAGAGATAGTGGAGGGCAAGGGCATGCTCAATGGAGGCAGCTCGTCTTTTGGGTGGGTTCGTTCTGAGCAGTTAGGGGTCGGCTTTGTCAGGCGATGATGCGTGCTCGATTGGGGGTTATCGGGGCTGCAAGGTGATGGTGGGATTCTCGAGCCAGCTGTGAGGTAGTTTTAATTATTAATATAATTTGTATTCAAAAGAAAAAAATATATAAAATTGATATTTATAAATATATATATATATACAGTAAAAATATATGTTAACGTGAAAAACGGACGCTAACACCCAGTGTCAATTGAAGTTGGATGAAAGCACCACCCGTGTACACGGGAACTACAAGCAAGTAGAGAAATTACAGAAAAAGCAGAAAAGACAACAGTTTTTATAGTGGTTCGGCTTAGAGTAAGCCTATGTCCACTTTAGATCTCTTTATTACTGAATTTGATTAAAACTTTACAACAATCTTCAAATACAACACACTTTAGACCAGTAGATCAAACTTTGATGGATAACAATCTTCCGAATTCATGTTGAATGATGTAGATTTTCTCTTGGATATCGTCGTAGTGTCCTTGGTGTTTGGAGTACTTGAAGTGTTGAGTGAGTCTTGAATTCTGCAGAGTATCGGCGCTTGAAATGGTCGGCCCCCAAAAGTCCCCTTCATGTTTGAGGTAGTTCGGTATTTATAGGGAATTCTTGTTTGGAATTATTGCCCAAGTTATAAGTCGTGACCGACTTAGGGAAAGTTGTAGGTCGCGCACGACCTAAGGGCCAAGAGTTAGCAGGCAGTGGCATGAGTGAAACGGCACTGAGTCTTTCTTTGTTCATTTGGATACAAGTCTTAACTCGTTCACGAGTTAAGAGGTTCACGGTTTAAAATGAGGCAGCATCTATTTTGAGCTCTGTAGTTTTAGGTCGTGAACGACTTATCCTAGGTCCTAGGTCGGTCATGACTTAAATGCAGTTGCTTCCACTCTTTTTTGTCTTGAGTCACTAGGTCGTCCTGTTTTTAGCTTTTTTTAGGTCGCAGCCTCCTGAGTCGTGACATTTCTCAAGTCGTCCAGGCCTTAACTCGTAAGTCGCCACACACCTTAAGTCGCGAAGTTTTCTTAGGTCGCAGATTTCTCTTGAACCTTAAGTCAGCATCATTTCAAGACGTTAGGTCGGAACTTTCTTTAAGGCCTTAAGTCGGCATGCTTCTCAAGTCCCTTAGGTCGGTATCCCTCTTAAGCCTTATGCAGTTAGGTCGGTCTTCCATGCTAAGATGCTAGGTCGGCATCCCTTCGTGCCTTAGGTCGGCAGAACGCTGGGTCGCTAATTGTTTGATGTGCTAGATCGGTGAGTCATGGCCGAGATGGAGTTAACAATATACATAAGCAGATTTTAAATTATATATATAGATATATGAGATCTTGGAAATATTGATTTTATTTACTAAGATATTTTGAAAATATAATATAGGAGTTTTTATAATGGTAAAGTTTATGCAGATTTGATTTTTGTGAAATCCATATAGATTATTTTATAAGTGTAACTTCAAAGAAGAATAAATATATATATAGGGATTTAAAAGTTGAAGAATTTAAAGGAATTGGTTTAAAACAAAACCATTGAATAATAAAAAAATTTCAAAAAAAAAACAAAAATTTATTATTCGATTATTTCGAATATTAATAGATTTTATAAATGTTTATATAAGGTCAATATCTGAATGGAATCATGCCAAAATGGAAATGGACTGCAAACGGAAATAAAAGCTAAGGTGAGAACTTCTCACTCAATCGAATCGGTTTCGATTTTAATTTTAAATGGTTAGATTTAAAATTCTTGAATGTATGTTTGAATGATGTTTGTTATCTATTAATTGTTAAAATAGACATTATGCGCCGTTAGTAAGCGGATGTTATTTATTAAAAACATATACCGCGAATATTTCATAAACAGTGAAATTGGTATTATTTATGTACTTGGAATTGATTTCCCGCGGTATATAGCGGATGAGACCCTATTGCGCCGCCTATTAAGCGGATAATATTTTAAATCCCATATGCCGCGATAATTTCGTACTGGAACGGAATTGGTATTGTGCTAACATCTTTGGATGCAGGAAAACAGGTTGGAGGGATCCAACTGGATTCCTCAACAGTATTTATTTGATTATGGATATTTTGATATTCGATTGATTATCATATCGATATATGATGTCGTTGTTGCCGTGATTGGCTATTTGGTGTGTAGCATCATTGGGCCAAATTTTGGAATTTTAAAAGGATTTTCGAAGTGATTTTTGAAAGTATACGTTCATAAAATATTTTTGGAATTGGTTCATTTTAAATAAATAAACCTTATAATTTTAATGTAATAAAAATTATGATTTTTGAGAAATGTAGTTAAAAGTTGATTTTTGAAAATATGAGGTAAATGATTTTATAAAATAGTTTAAATTGCAATTTTTGAATTTATTATAAAAAGTTTAATATATAGGATTTATTAAATTTAATTATTTTATAAATAAAAACGGTGAAATTATGAAGGATTTTAAAGACGTTTTAAAAAAATAATATGAATTGATTTATATAAAAGATTTATAAATTTATATTTATAAATTAAAAATATTGGAATTATAAAACGAGTTTTTATAAGTGTTAGAATGAATTGTGAATGAATTTCATAAATGAATGAAATTTATAGAATTATAAACGGTGAAGTTATAAATGGAATTTTATAAGCAGTAGGTGTAACGACCCAGAATTTTTAGTAATTTAAATTTGAATATTTAATTAATTTTAAATATTAATAAGTGAATTTATAAGTCAAATAAATTTTATTTCGAATAATTGGATTTAATTGGATAATTAAATCGATAATTTAATATGTTAAATTATGGAAATAATTGAAAATTGGGTTAAATATGATTGAAAATGATTTGTAAAATTTTATTTTATCATATTGGAGTTAGAATGATATTTTAGGACTTTTAAAATCGAATTAAAAGTTTATTTGTGAAAATTGAATATTTTAATATTTAATCGACTAGTGAAAATAGCCAATTTTTGAACAGTCTCAGAATTGGACGAGACTAGTTCCACTGGGTCCGTAATAGTTAGTTATTACCGTATTTCAATTTTCGTGTCAATCGGAGCTATCGTTTGATCGTGGCAGCTCGAAACGCATCAAATTATTTTTAATATTAATTTAGCGAGTTAAATAGCCATTTTTCAAAAAGTCTCGGATTTCGACGAAACCAGTTTCATCAGATCCGTAATGTGATATTATTGTAAGGTTTCAAATTTCGTGTCAATTGGATTTACCGTTTGTCCGGTACAAATTAAAACGCCTAGAAAATCGATTAAATCGGTTTAATTTAAATCGAACGTTTATTGCCATAACTCGCACAGATGTCCGAATTAGCTTCCGAAACTTATTCCATTGTGTCCGAAACGCGAGGTAAACCTTAGGAACGTCAGTTTCGGCGCGTAAATCGGAGTTCGGAATTTCCGGATGAATAGTGTTCGTTCAAATTCCTATAAATAGACCAACACCCCTCTCTCTCTAAATTAAAAATAAAATAAAACAAACCCTAAACCTAAACTACAGCCGCCGCCTACTTCCACCAATGGCCGAAAACCATTCCCTTTCACCTCCTAATCTCTCAAAATCCGGCAACATTCATCGAAAATTACCAACTACAAAGTTGAAGAGTATTGTGAGGGCTTTAATTCTGTACGGCTATGATCGAATATGGCGCAGCGTGGAGGGAGAGGCAAAGCCGCGTATGGCTTCAGTTTGGCACGCAATTCAAGGCACCTGGTGAGACCGAGCTTCGTGCTCTTCTTGGTGGTGGTAGCTTGCGTGTGGGGCTTTGAAGTGGAGGTCTTTGATCGAGATATAGGTTGGTGTGGAGGTTGCTAAATTTAACCCTAAGTGTAATGTAATGGGTTTCGGCTTCCTGTAGGAGTTTATGCGTGAAAGATGAAGAAGGAAGGGAGAAGGGGTGTTCGGCCCTAATGAGGAGAAAGCTGATCCAACGGTCCAAATAGAATAGGTTTATAATATAAAATTTATGTTGAAATTATTATATAAAAAATTTGTGTAATGTTCAAATATTCATAACTTTTCCATACGAGGTCGAAAACGCGCGAAACCAGTTGCGTTGGAATCGTATGGACGAGCACTACACGTTGGAATTGGATTGGAGTCGTTTGGAGTTAGTGAGAATTTCGGGTAAAATTAAACGTCCGTTTAATTTTATTCGAAATAAATCGCTAAAACGAAATTAAAATCAAGGTGAGAACTTCTCACTCAATCGAATCAGTTTCGATTTTATTTTAAATAGTTAGATTTAAAATATTTGAATGCATGTTTGAATGATGATTGTTATCTATTGATTGTTAAAATAGACATTATACGCCGTTAGTAAGCGGATGTTATTTATTAAAAACATATACCGCGAATATTACATAAAAAGTGAAATTGGTATTATACATAATAGCAATATATATATATTGGCATATGTATATATTGGAGTTATTGATTTCCCGCATTTGTATAGCGGATGAGACCCTATTGCGCCGTTATTAAGCAGATAATAGTATAAATCCCATATACCGCGATAATTTCGTACTGGAGCGGAATTGGTATTATGCTAATGTTTTCGGATGCAGGAAAACAGGTTGGAGGGATCCAACTGGATTCCTCAACAGTTTTTATTTGATTTCAGATATTTTGATATTTGATGGATTATCATATCGATATATGATATCGTTGCTGTCGTGATTGACTATTTGGTATGTAGCACCATTGAACCAAATTTTGGGATTTTAAAATGATTTTAAAGTGATTTTTGAAAGTATAAGTTATAAAATATTTTTTGAATTGATCCATTATAAATAAATAAACGTTATACTTTTAAAAGTTATATAAAATTATGATTTTTGAGAAATACGGTTAAAGTTGATTTTTGAAAATATGGGGTTAATGATTTTATAAAATAGTTTAATCGGGATTTTTGAATTTATTATAAAAAGTTTAAATATAGGATTTATAAAATTTGATTATTTTATAAATCAAAATGAGGAAATTATAAAGGAGTTTAAAGGCATTTTTAAAATAGTAATATAAATTGATTTATATTAAAAGATTTATAAATTGACATTTATAAATAGAAATATTGAGTTATAAAACGAGTTTTTATAAGTGTTAGAATGAATTGTAAATGAATTTCATAAATGAATGAAATTTATAAAATTATAAACGGTGAAGTTATAAATGGAATTTTATAAGCAGTAGGTTTATAAAATTTATAAAGTTATTAAAAGAATGGTTTTGGATAAATAATTGAATCTTATAAGTTATAAGATTTATAATTATGAAGTTCAAAGGAACGATTTTTGCAAACAAATAAATTATAAGTATTTAACTTATAACGTGAACTTTTGGTTTATAATTGGGTTATGAATTGAATATAGGTTAATAAAGGAATTTATAAACATTGTTTTATAAATTCGTAAACGACTTACCTTGATAAGTAAATTGTTGAAACCTATTAATGGAGTTATATTCACATTTTTGACTGTGAATAATCCTTTAAAATGAAATGTATAAAAGGATGAAATGTGTTAACGTAGTATATTCATGTTTTTGAATAGTGAATAATATGTTAAAGAAAATGTTTAGATTTGATGTCTTAAATAGAAATTAAAACGATCTAATGATGTTTTAAAATGTGTTGAGATTCGAAACCATAGATTTCAACATTTATTGTTGAAATAGACGTTTTCGAGAAATAAAAGAAAATAGTGGACTATAACACTGTTGTTATAGTAAATGATTTCCGAAAGGAAATGCTTTGCATAGTATTGGGATTTATATATCTATTTTAATTTCGAATCCCTATACTAGTGATTTTGGGTTGTCGTAACGATGTTTTACGCAACATTCGTTTTGGCCCAAATAAATATGTTTAAGAGAATGATTTCCTTAAAGAATGAAATATATACTTAATCTCGATTTAAGTATATCGAATATTTTCCAAGTGTTGAAAATAAATAAAATTTGTGAATTACTTATGAATAAGTAAGTATGGAAATGTTTTTTCCAATATAAAGTGAATATTTTGAGAATTTATCTTTTTGAAGATAAATTGAAATGAATAATTGAAATCGTGTATTCATAGATATTTTGAAATATAAATTCACTATGGAATTTATAAAAGGAAGTGGAATTTGTTTAAAAATAAATATTGATTTATTTTGAAGTGTGAAAATTATATATCTTGTAAAGATATGATTTTTGGAAAATAAATAATTTGGAAAATTATTTGGAAACTGGTGATGTGTGCATATCCATTGATAGTTCAATAACCGACTATCAATATTTCCCTTTGAATGGGTATTTGATGTGATTTATTTGAATTTGAATGCCACACTTATTTTTGAATAAGCGCTCACTATTCGGGTTAACCGGGAAAGGACCATGGGGTCGTATAACCCATTCCGGATATGTGATACGTCGTTATGAATTGCATTTGATGACCGGTGTTGAAGACCGGGTATTTGCGAAAGCGATAGGATGACCTATCGATTGTCTCTGCACTGGGTAGCTCCTGGTATAGAGATTCCCTAAGTGATGGGAAATTCGATCGGGATTGTGAATACCCGGATTGCAAGGGCTTCGTGAGAAGTGCCTTCGGTTTTGTTCGAGCCCGGAACAGACTTGTATGGATTGTATGTCTGACATTACAAATTGAGATATAAAGCAGATTTCTTTCAAATATATTTCTGTTGGTGGCGGAGAATTTATTCTTTTAGCTTAACACCCTTCTCTGAGACGTACGAGCTCAAAGGTTATGTAGTTGAAGGTTATCAGCGATATATTCCCAATTTGGTAATGTGACATGCTGAGTGTTGCTGTGAAATGATCATTGTGTTGATTATTTGTGATAGGATCGTTTATTTGATCGTCTATCTTGGTGATCATTTCTATGATCATTTGTTGACCCAAAGCATGGCTTTTGTATAAAGTATGTTTTTGTGGACGTGACTTCGTCGAGCCTCACACCCCGGAATGGTCAAAACAGGAAAGATGCAGCAAGGTTATGAGGGGTAGCGCCCTTTAGGATGTGTGCATTTCCTTCTGGAAAAGGGTGGTATCATGGTATGGAGCCCAGATACTTACTCATGTTGAAAACACTTTATGATTGTGTGAATTGATTGCGAGCGCTCGGTAAAAGGTCCCAAAGGACCGGGGGATGGCATATTCGGTCATTTATTACTCAGTTAGGGGTAACCCGACCTTGTGTTGGTAGAGATTCGGTTTGGTTCTTGGGGATGTCCATCCAGAGGCATTCTCATGTGGCAATGGGAAGTTCCTTGGCCTGATCATTCGTTGGAAATCCAAAGAAACAATACGATCTTGTACGGTATTAGTTGTAGAACCTATCATTCACTTAAGGTGGCGCCCCACTGTTTGGATGGTAGCTATAGTAGGCATACGATAATGGTCGTATGTTGGCTAAGATTTATATTCTACTTTCGAAATGAATTTTTCCTATACTATGCACTAATAATAATATCAAATGTTCTTTTTAAATGCGTATCAAGCATCTTTGACTATCATAAGGAGAAATCTCCTCCGATTCTGCGTTTGCATTGTGTGTGTGTGCGGGAGGCCTTATGGTAGTCTCATTTTTAAAAGCATTGCGAATTGACTTTAAAAATATTCCTCTATTTTTATTTTAAAGATAAATAAACTGTTTTGAGTTCTCACACCAGTCACATGACTGACTCGGAGTTTATTGTTTTCCTTCCTAAACTCTGGGTGCCCACCACTTTCCACACGGGCAGTCAAGAGTTAGGTTTATCAGGATATTCTGGATATTCAGGAGTTGCTGGAGGCAAGATGGATGGCATGGCGTATTACTAGTATATAGTATTTCTTTTTCCGCTGCATTGTTTGTTGTTGTTGTACACTCTGATGATATGATGTAATGTAATGAAATGTATAAAATGTAATAACTGATATAGTTCTTTGTTTAAAGATTATTCATTTATTATTATATGTTGTTCCGCTGTGAATTGTGAGATTCTGTTGTTGTTCTGTTGTTTCTATTCCGTTCTATTTTCTATTTTCTCTTCTCCCTATTTTCTATCTTTTCTGTCTTCTTCTTCTTCTTAAAACCCTAAGTGTTCGGTTTTCCGTCGTTCGATTGCTCGGCAGTCGATAAAGTGAGTATCGATGTTGAATTTTCGAAAGACGAAGAATCGGGTCCTTACAATGTGGTATCAGAGCATATGGTTAAGCGACAACCGTGGTTCTGTTGGGTATTACTCATTAGAGATAGAGTCAGTAGTACTCTAGAATGAGTTTGAGTGTAATAATAGATATGAGAGCGTATTTGTTAATGAATATATAAAATTGTTTTATATTGTGATGATTGGTTTATTGAGTGGCATATGAACTTTCGTCAGCGCCGTCTGCAAAACTGTGCCGAAGGGTTTCTAAACACTTGAATAGAACAATTCGACACAATATTGTTTTAAAATTGGGTAAATGAAATAATTTTACTTGATTATATTTTATATATAAAGAAATAATTTTTCAGAATTATTAAAGAGTATATAAGTTGATTGTTTAGTTGTTTGAATAACCTAAATAAAAGAATAATTGTGTAAGCAAAATGAATTATAAGAATTGAATTATAATTAAAGTGATTTACAATTGAGAAATAAACTTATATATATAAGAAGTGAAACTATATGAATATATTTATGAATATGAGTTGTAAATAAAAATGAATTTAAAGTTAAATGGAATATAACTTAGAAGATGTTGAATGTAGTTGATATGGGTATCAAAGTAAATTAATAAAGTTAAGTAATGGATATGAACTTAGGTTATGTAAATGGAATTCAACTTTTGAATTGAATTGAATTAATGGATTGAATGTAAATCAATTGAATGTGAATTTAGTTGATATGGAATAATGAATATAAGTGTTAATTCATTAAAAACTTATGTTATTTGAAAGTTGAATAATTGAATGAAAATCAATTTAATTAAACCAATTATAAGCAAAGGAATTTGGTTGTAATTAATATACATTGATTGTTATATGGTTGTTAGTTGATTGATTGTATATAATTCATTAAGTGTTAATGAAATTGGAAGTTAAAGTAATTGAAATCCAATTGGAAGTTAAGTGAATCTTAAGTAGATTTGAATTTGATTTGGAAGTGAACCAACTTGAATATGGATTAGTGAATATAAACTAATTGAAAATGAATGTTAGTAAAAACATCCACTGTTAATGAATCAAAAGTGATTAAATTGAAAACCCTATTTCATTGAATATTAATGAAAATATGAATGAATATTTATTGGTTATGGATGTTAGTTGGATGATAGTTGGTTGATGTTTGCATTTGTTGCTTTTACTTCATTTGCTATGTTGGCATATATAGTTATTATGTTGCTATA
Organism: Allium cepa; assembly: GCA_030765085.1. NCBI lineage: Eukaryota > Viridiplantae > Streptophyta > Magnoliopsida > Asparagales > Amaryllidaceae > Allium > Allium cepa. The sequence continues at coordinate 594,065,042 of CM060937.1, forward strand.
TGTTGTATATCGATACTATTTTCATATATGCATGTTCTCATGTTGTTTGTTGAGTGTTTAATAGGTGTGGATTGCGTTTTCTTCGCATTTGGAGCTCGCTTTCGCGCTATATTAGCCGTATATGCTTGCTAATAAAATATAAGGTACATATCTCGGATTAAATACCGTACTTTTATACTTGTTTCCCTTCGGGATGCCTCATTACTTGATGAGATGTATATTTGTGATATATATACTGTCATTTTTTTTTCGGATCGAGCCGCGCAAAGGAGACTATGGCGAATTTTTCCGGAAATTTAAGGCGTTAGAAAAAATTTGAGAAAATTGGAAAATTTTGAAAACTTTAACTTTTATTTGGAATTGAAAGTTAAACAATAGTAATTGTTTTTGAAAAGATAACTAAGTATGATTTGAAAACTTAGTAAGGTTGTTGTAAGAAATTTAACTATGGATTTTGGGAAAGTTAACAAATTCTATAACTTTTCTTACTTGTTAATTTCGAGGACGAAATTCTTTTAAGGGGGGAAGATTGTAACGACCCAGAATGTTTAGTAATTTAAATTTGAATATTTAATTAATTTTAAATATTAATAAGTGAATTTATAAGTCAAATAAATTTTATTTCGAATAATTGGATTTAATTGGATAATTAAATCGATAATTTAATATGTTAAATTATGGGAATAATTGAAAATTGGGTTAAATATGATTGAAAATGATTTGTAAAATTTTATTTTATCACATTGGAGTTAGAATGATATTTTAGAACTTTTAAAATCGAATTAAAAGTTTATTTGTGAAAATTGAATATTTTAATATTTAATCGACTAGTGAAAATAACCAATTTTTGAACAGTCTCAGAATTGGACGAGACCAGTTCCATTGGATCCATAATAGTTAGTTATTACCGGATTTCAATTTTCGTGTCAATCGGAGCTATCGTTTGATCGTGGCAGCTCGAAACGCATCGAATTATTTTTAATATTAATTTAGCGAGTTAAAATAGCCATTTTTCAAAAAGTCTGGGATTTTGACGAAACCAGTTTCATCGGATCTGTAATGTGATATTATTGTAAGGTTTCAAATTTCGTGTCAATTGGATTTACCGTTTGTCCGGTACAAATTAAAACGCCTAGAAAATCGATTAAATCGGTTTAATTTAAATCGAACGTTTATTGCCATAACTCGCACAGATGTCCGAATTAGCTTCCGAAACCTGTTCCATTGTGTCCGGAACGCGGGGTAAACCTTAGGAACGTCAGTTTCGGCGCGTAAATCGGAGTTCGGAATTTCCGGATGAATAGTGTTCTTTCAAATTCCTATAAATAGACCAACACCCCTCTCTCTCTAAATTAAAAAAAAAAATAAAACAAACCCTAAACCTAAACTACAGCCGCCGCCTACTTCCACCAACGGCCGAAAACCATTCCCTTTCTCCTCCTAATCTCTCAAAATCCGGCAACATTCATCGAAAATTACCAACTACAAAGTTGAGGAGTATTGTGTGGGCTTTAATTCTATACGGCTATGATCGAATATGGCGCAGCGTGGAGGGAGAGGCAAGGCCGCGTATGGCTTCAATTTGGCACGCAATTCAAGGCACCTGGTGAGACCGAGCTTCGTGCTCTTCTTGGTGGTGGTAGCTTGCGTGTGGGGCTTTGAAGTGGAGGTCTTTGATCGAGATATAGGTTGGTGTGGAGGTCGCTAAATTTAACCCTAAGTGTAATGTAATGGGTTTCGGCTTCCTGTAGGAGTTTATGCGTGAAAGATGAAGAAGGAAGGGAGAACGGGCGTTCGGCCCTGATGAGGAGAAAGCAGATCCAACGGTCCAAATAGAATAGGTTTATAATATAAAATTTATGTTGAAATTATTATATAAAAAATTTGTGTAATGTTCAAATATTCATAACTTTTTCATACGAGGTCGAAAACGCGCGAAACCAGTTGCGTTGGAATCGTATGGACGAGCACTACGCGATGGAATTGGATTGGAGTCGTTTGGAGTTAGTAAGAATTTCGAGTAAAATTAAACGTCCGTTTAATTTTATTCGAAATAAATCGCTAAAACGAAATTAAAATCAAGGTGAGAACTTCTCACTCAATCGAATCAGTTTCGATTTTATTTTAAATAGTTAGATTTAAAATATTTGAATGCATGTTTGAATGATGATTGTTATCTATTGATTGTTAAAATAGACATTATACGCCGTTAGTAAGCGGATGTTATTTATTAAAAACATATACCGCGAATATTTCATAAACAGTGAAATTGGTATTATACATAATAGCAATATATATATATTGGCATATGTATATATTGGAGTTGTTGATTTCCCGCATTTGTATAGCGGATGAGACCCTATTGCGCCGTTATTAAGCGGATAATAGTATAAATCCCACATACCGCGATAATTTCGTACTGGAGCGGAATTGGTATTGTGCTAATGTTTTTGGATGCGGGAAAACAGGTTGGAGGGATCCAACTGGATTCCTCAACAGTTTTTATTTGATTTCAGATATTTTGATATTTGATGGATTATCATATCGATATATGATATCGTTGCTGTCGTGATTGACTATTTGGTATGTAGCATCATTGAACCAATTTTTGGGATTTTAAAATGATTTTAAAGTGATTTTTGAAATTATAAGTTATAAAATATTTTTTGAATTGATCCATTATAAATAAATAAACGTTATACTTTTAAAAGTTATATAAAATTATGATTTTTGAGAAATACGGTTAAAGTTGATTTTTGAAAATATGGGGTTAATGATTTTATAAAATAGTTTAATCGGGATTTTTGAATTTATTATAAAAAGTTTAAATATAGGATTTATAAAATTTGATTATTTTATAAATCAAAATGAGGAAATTATAAAGGAGTTTAAAGGCATTTTTAAAATAGTAATATAAGTTGATTTATATTAAAAGATTTATAAATTGACATTTATAAATAGAAATATTGAGTTATAAAACGAGTTTTTATAAGTGTTAGAATGAATTGTAAATGAATTTCATAAATGAATGAAATTTATAAAATTATAAACGGTGAAGTTATAAATGGAATTTTATAAGCAGTAGGTTTATAAAATTTATAAAGTTATTAAAAGAATGGTTTTGGATAAATAATTGAATCTTATAAGTTATAAGATTTATAATTATGAAGTTCAAAGGAACGATTTTTGCAAACAAATAAATTATAAGTATTTAACTTATGACGTGAACTTTTGGTTTATAATTGGGTTATGAATTGAATATAGGTTAATAAAGGAATTTATAAACATTGTTTTATAAATTCGTAAACGACTTATCTTGATAAGTAAATTGTTGAAACCTATTAATGGAGTTATATTCACATTTTTGACTGTGAATAATCCTTTAAATTGAAATGTATAAAGGATGAAATGTGTTAACGTAGTATATTCACGTTTTTGAATAGTGAATAATATGTTAAAGAAAATGTTTAGATTTGATGTCTTAAATAGAAATTAAAATGATCTAATGATGTTTTAAAATGTGTTGAGATTCGAAACCATAGATTTCAACATTTATTGTTGAAATAGACGTTTTCGAGAAATAAAAGGAAATAGTGGACTATAACACTGTTGTTATAGTAAATGATTTCCGAAAGGAAATGCTTTGCATAGTATTGGGATTTATATATCTATTTTAATTTCGAATCCCTATACTAGTGATTTTGGGTTGTCGTAACGATGTTTTACGCAACATTCGTTTTGGCCCAAATAAATATGTTTAAGAGAATGATTTCCTTAAAGAATGAAATATATACTTAATCTCGATTTAAGTATATTGAATATTTTCCAAGTGTTGAAAATAAATAAAATTTGTGAATTACTTATGAATAAGTAAGTATGGAAATGTTTTTTTCCAATATAAAGTGAATATTTTGAGAATTTATCTTTTTGAAGATAAATTGAAATGAATAATTGAAATCGTGTGTTCATAGATATTTTGAAATATAAATTCACTATGGAATTTATAAAAGGAAGTGGAATTTGTTTAAAAATAAATATTGATTTATTTTGAAGTGTGAAAATTGTATATCTTGTAAAGATATGATTTTTGGAAAATAAATAATTTGGAAAATTATTTGGAAACTGGTGATGTGTGCATATCCATTGATAGTTCAATAACCGGCTATCAATATTTCCCTTTGAATGGGTATTTGATGTGATTTATTTGAATTTGAATGCCACACTTATTTTTGAATAAGCGCTCACTATTCGGGTTAACCGGGAAAGGACCATGGGGTCGTATAACCCATTCCGGATATGTGATACGTCGTTATGAATTGCATTTGATGACCGGTGTTGAAGACCGGGTATTTGCGAAAGCGATAGGATGACCTATCGATTGTCTCTGCACTGGGTAGCTCCTGGTATAGAGATTCCCTAAGTGATGGGAAATTCGATCGGGATTGTGAATACCCGGATTGCAAGGGCTTCGTGAGAAGTGCCTTCGGTTTTGTTCGAGCCCGGAACAGACTTGTATGGATTGTATGTCTGACATTACAAATTGAGATATAAAGCAAATTTCTTTCAAATATATTTCTGTTGGTGGCGGAGAATTTATTCTTTTAGCTTAACACCCTTCTCTGAGACGTACGAGCTCAGAGGTTATGTAGTTGAAGGTTATCAGTGATATATTCCCAATTTGGTAATGTGACATGCTGAGTGTTGCTGTGAAATGATCATTGTGTTGATTATTTGTGATAGGATCGTTTATTTGATCGTCTATCTTGGTGATCATTTCTATGATCATTTGTTGACCCAAAGCATGGCTTTTGTATAAAGTATGTTTTTGTGGACGTGACTTCGTCAAGCCTCACACCCCGGAATGGTCAAAACAGGAAAGATGCAGCAAGGTTATGAGGGGTAGCGCCCTTTAGGATGTGTGCATTTCCTTCTGGAAAAGGGTGATATCATGGTATGGAGCCCAGATACTTACTCATGTTGAAAACACTTTATGATTGTGTGAATTGATTGCGAGCGCTCGGTAAAAGGTCCCAAAGGACCGGGGGATGGCATATTCGGTCAGTTGTTACTCAGTTAGGGGTAACCCGGCCTTGTGTTGGTAGAGATCCGGTTTGGTTCTCGGGGATGTCCATCCAGAGGCATTCTCATGTGGCAATGGGAAGTTCCTTGGCCTGATCATTCGTTGGAAATCCAAAGAAACAATACGATCTTGTACGGTGTTAGTTGTAGAACCTATCATTCATTTATGATGGCGCCCCACTGTTTGGATGGTAGCTATAGTAGGCATACGATAATGGTCGTATGTTGGCTAAGATTTATATTCTACTTTCGAAATGAATTTTTCCTACACTATGCACTAATAATAATATCAAATGTTCTTTATAAATGCGTATCAAGCATCTTTGACTATCATAAGGAGAAATCTCCTCCGATTCTGCGTTTGCATTGTGTGTGTGTGCGGGAGGCCTTATGGTAGTCTCATTTTTAAAAGCATTGCGAATTGACTTTAAAAATATTCCTCTATTTTTATTTTAAAGATAAATAAACTGTTTTGAGTTCTCACACCAGTCACATGACTGACTCGGAGTTTATTGTTTTCCTTCCTAAACTCTGGGTGCCCACCACTTTCCACACGGGCAGTCAAGAGTTAGGTTTATCAGGATATTCTGGATATTCTGGAGTTGCTGGAGGCAAGATGGATGGCATGGCGTATTACTAGTATATAGTATTTCTTTTTCCGCTGCACTGTTTGTTGTTGTTGTACACTCTGATGATATGATGTAATGTAATGAAATATATAAAATGTAATAACTGATATAGTTCTTTGTTTAAAGATTATTCATTTATTATTATATGTTGTTCCGCTGCGAATTGTGAGATTCTGTTGTTGTTCTGTTGTTTCTATTCCGTTTTATTTTCTATTTTCTCTTCTCCCTATTTTCTATCTTTTCTGCCTTCTTCTTCTTCTTAAAACCCTAAGTGTTCGGTTTTTCGTCGTTCGATTGCTCGGCAGTCGATAAAGTGAGTATCGATGTTGAATTTTCGAAAGACGAAGAATCGGGTCCTTACAATGTGGTATCAGAGCATATGGTTAAGCGACAACCATGGTTCTGTTGGGTATTACTCATTAGAGATAGAGTCAGTAGTACTCTAGAATGAGTTTGAGTGTAATAATAGATATGAGAGCATATTTGTTAATGAATATATGAAATTGTTTTATATTGTGATGATTGGTTTATTGAGTGGCATATGAACTTTCGCCAGCGCGGTCTGCAAAACTATGCCGAAGGGGTTTCTAGACACTTGAATAGAACAATTCGACACAATATTGTTTTAAAATTGGGTAAATGAAATAATTTTACTTGATTATATTTTATATATAAAGAAATAATTTTTCAGAATTATTAAAGAGTATATAAGTTGATTGTTTAGTTGTTTGAATAACCTAAATAAAAGAATAATTGTGTAAGCAAAATGAATTATAATAATTGAATTATAATTAAAGTGATTTACAATTGAGAAATAAACTTATATATATAAGAAGTGAAACTATATGAATATATTTATGAATATGAGTTGTAAATAAAAATGAATTTAAAGTTAAATGGAATATAACTTAGAAGATGTTGAATGTAGTTGATATGGGTATCAAAGTAAATTAATAAAGTTAAGTAATGGATATGAACTTAAGTTATGTAAATGGAATTCAACTTTTGAATTGAATTGAATTAATGGATTGAATGTAAATCAATTGAATGTGAATTTAGTTGATATGGAATAATGAATATAAGTGTTAATTCATTAAAATCTTATGTTATTTGAAAGTTGAATAATTGAATGAAAATCAATTTAATTAAACCAATTATAAGCAAAGGAATTTGGTTGTAATTAATATACATTGATTGTTATATGGTTGTTAGTTGATTGATTGTATATAATTCATTAAGTGTTAATGAAATTGGAAGTTAAAGTAATTGAAATCCAATTGGAAGTTAAGTGAATCTTAAGTAGATTTGAATTTGATTTGGAAGTGAACCAACTTGAATATGGATTAGTGAATATAAACTAATTGAAAATGAATGTTAGTAAAAACATCCACTGTTAATGAATCAAAAGTGATTAAATTGAAAACCCTATTTCATTGAATATTAATGAGAATATGAATGAATATTTATTGGTTATGGATGTTAGTTGGATGATAGTTGGTTGATGTTTGCATTTGTTGCTTTTACTTCATTTGCTATGTTGGCATATATAGTTATTATGTTGCTATATGTTGTATATCGATACTATTTTCATATATGCATGTTCTCATGTTGTTTGTTGAGTGTTTAATAGGTGCGGATTGCGTTTGCTTCGCATTTGGAGCTCGCTTTCGCGCTACATTAGTCGTATATGCTTGCTAATAAAATATAAGGTACATATCTCGGATTAAATACCGTACTTTTATACCTTTTTCCCTTCGGGATGCCTCATTACTTGATGAGATGTATATTTGTGATATATATAGTGTCATTTTTTTTTCGGATCGAGCCGCGCAAAGGAGACTATGGCGAATTTTTCCGAAAATTTAAGGCGTTAGAAACAATTTGAGAAAATTGGAAAATTTTGAAAACTTTAACTTTTATTTGGAATTGAAAGTTAAACAATAGTAATTGTTTTTGAAAAGATAACTAAGTATGATTTGAAAACTTAGTAAGGTTGTTGTAAGAAATTTAACTATGGATTTTGGGAAAGTTAATAAATTCTATAACTTTTCTTACTTGTTAATTTGGAGGACGAAATTCTTTTAAGGGGGGAAGATTGTAACGACCCAGAATTTTTAGTAATTTAAATTTGAATATTTAATTAATTTTAAATATTAATAAGTGAATTTATAAGTCAAATAAATTTTATTTCGAATAATTGGATTTAATTGGATAATTAAATCGATAATTTAATATGTTAAATTATGGAAATAATTGAAAATTGGGTTAAATATGATTGAAAATGATTTGTAAAATTTTATTTTATCATATTGGAGTTAGAATGATATTTTAGAACTTTTAAAATCGAATTAAAAGTTTATTTGTGAAAATTGAATATTTTAATATTTAATCGACTAGTGAAAATAGCCAATTTTTGAACAGTCTCAGAATTGGACGAGACCAGTTCCATTGGATCCGTAATAGTTAGTTATTATCGGATTTCAATTTTCGTGTCAATCGGAGCTATCGTTTGATCGTGGCAGCTCGAAACGCATCGAATTATTTTTAATATTAATTTAGCGAGTTAAAATAGCCATTTTTCAAAAAGTCTCGGATTTCGACGAAACCCGTTTCATCGGATCCGTAATGTGATATTATTGTAAGTTTTCAAATTTCATGTCAATTGGATTTACCGTTTTTCCGGTACAAATTAAAACGCCTAGAAAATCGATTAAATCGGTTTAATTTAAATCGAACGTTTATTGCCATAACTCGCACAGATGTCCGAATTAGCTTCCGAAACCTGTTCCATTGTGTCCGGAACGCGGGGTAAACCTTAGGAACGTCAGTTTCGGCGTGTAAATCGGAGTTTGGAATTTCCGGATGAATAGTGTTCGTTCAAATTCCTATAAATAGACCAACACCCCTCTCTCTCTAAATTAAAAAAAATAAATAAAACAAACCCTAAACCTAAACTACAGCCGCTGCCTACTTCCACCAACGGCCGAAAACCATTCCCTTTCTCCTCCTAATCTCTCAAAATCCGGCAACATTCATCGAAAATTACCAACTACAAAGTTGAAGAGTATTGTGAGGGCTTTAATTCTATACGGCTATGATCGAATATGGCGCAGCGTGGAGGGAGAGGCAAGGCCGCGTATGGCTTCAGTTTGGCACGCAATTCAAGGCACCTGGTGAGACCGAGCTTCGTGCTCTTCTGGGTGGTGGTAGCTTGCGTGTGGGGCTTTGAAGTGGAGGTCTTTGATCGAGATATAGGTTGGTGTGGAGTTTGCTAAATTTAACCCTAAGTGTAATGTAATGGGTTTCGGCTTCCTGTAGGAGTTTATGCGTGAAAGATGAAGAAGGAAGGGAGAAGGGGCGTTCGGCCCTCATGAGGAGAAAGCAGATCCAACGGTCCAAATAGAATAGGTTTATAATATAAAATTTATGTTGAAATTATTATATAAAAAATTTGTGTAATGTTCAAATATTCATAACTTTTTCATACGAGGTCGAAAACGCGCGAAACCAGTTGCGTTGGAATCGTATGGACGAGCACTACGCGATGGAATTGGATTGGAGTCGTTTGGAGTTAGTGAGAATTTCGGATAAAATTAAACGTCCGTTTAATTTTATTCGAAATAAATCGCTAAAACGAAATTAAAATCAAGGTGAGAACTTCTCACTCAATCGAATCAGTTTCGATTTTATTTTAAACAGTTAGATTTAAAATATTTGAATGCATGTTTGAATGATGATTGTTATCTATTGATTGTTAAAATAGACATTATACGCCGTTAGTAAGCGGATGTTATTTATTAAAAACATATACCACGAATATTTCATAAACAGTGAAATTGGTATTATACATAATAGCAATATATATATATTGGCATATGTATATATTGGAGTTATTGATTTCCCGCATTTGTATAGCGGATGAGACCCTATTGTGCCGTTATTAAGCGGATAATAGTATAAATCCCATATACCGCGGTAATTTCGTACTGGAGCGGAATTGGTATTGTGCTAATGTTTTTGGATGCAGGAAAACAGGTTGGAGGGATCCAACTGGATTCCTCAACAGTTTTTATTTGATTTCAGATATTTTGATATTTGATGGATTATCATATCGATATATGATATCGTTGCTGTCGTGATTGACTATTTGGTATGTAGCATCATTGAACCAAATTTTGGGATTTTAAAATGATTTTAAAGTGATTTTTGAAATTATAAGTTATAAATATTTTTTGAATTGATCCATTATAAATAAATAAATGTTATACTTTTAAAAGTTATATAAAATTATGATTTTTGAGAAATACGGTTAAAGTTGATTTATGAAAATATGGGGTTAATGATTTTATAAAATAGTTTAATCGGGATTTTTGAATTTATTATAAAAAGTTTAAATATAGGATTTATAAAATTTGATTATTTTATAAATCAAAATGAGGAAATTATAAAGGAGTTTAAAGGCATTTTTAAAATAGTAATATAAATTGATTTATATTAAAAGATTTATAAATTGACATTTATAAATAGAAATATTGAGTTATAAAACGAGTTTTTATAAGTGTTAGAATGAATTGTAAATGAATTTCATAAATGAATGAAATTTATAAAATTATAAACGGTGAAGTTATAAATGGAATTTTATAAGCAGTAGGTTTATAAAATTTATAAAGTTATTAAAAGAATGGTTTTGGATAAATAATTGAATCTTATAAGTTATAAGATTTATAATTATGAAGTTCAAAGGAACGATTTTTGCAAACAAATAAATTATAAGTATTTAACTTATGACGTGAACTTTTGGGTTCTAATTGGGTTATGAATTGAATATAGGTTAATAAAGGAATTTATAAACATTGTTTTATAAATTCGTAAACGACTTATCTTGATAAGTAAATTGTTGAAACCTATTAATGGAGTTATATTCACATTTTTGACTGTGAATAATCCTTTAAAATGAAATGTACAAAAGGATGAAATGTGTTAAGGTAGTATATTCACGTTTTTGAATAGTGAATAATATGTTAAAGAAAATGTTTAGATTTGATGTCTTAAATAGAAATTAAAACGATCTAATGATGTTTTAAAATGTGTTGAGATTCAAAACCATAGATTTCAACATTTATTGTTGAAATAGACGTTTTCGAGAAATAAAAGGAAATAGTGGACTATAACACTGTTGTTATAGTAAATGATTTCCGAAAGGAAATGCTTTGCATAGTATTGGGATTTATATATCTATTTTAATTTCGAATCCCTATACTAGTGATTTTGGGTTGTCGTAACGACGTTTTACGCAACATTCGTTTTGGCCCAAATAAATATGTTTAAGAGAATGATTTCCTTAAAGAATGAAATATATACTTAATCTCGATTTAAGTATATTGAATATTTTCCAAGTGTTGAAAATAAATAAAATTTGTGAATTACTTATGAATAAGTAAGTATGGAAATGTTTTTTCCAATATAAAGTGAATATTTTGAGAATTTATCTTTTTGAAGATAAATTGAAATGAATAATTGAAATCGTGTATTCATAGATATTTTGAAATATAAATTCACTATGGAATTTATAAAAGGAAGTGGAATTTGTTTAAAAATAAATATTGATTTATTTTGAAGTGTGAAATTATATATCTTGTAAAGATATGATTTTTGGAAAATAAATAATTTGGAAAATTATTTGGAAACTGGTGATGTGTGCATATCCATTGATAGTTCAATAACCGACAATCAATATTTCCCTTTGAATGGGTATTTGATGTGATTTATTTGAATTTGAATGCAACACTTATTTTTGAATAAGCGCTCACTATTCGGGTTAACCGGGAAAGGACCATGAGGTCGTATAACCCATTCCAGATATGTGATACGTCGTTATGAATTGCATTTGATGACCGGTGTTGAAGACCGGGTATTTGCGAAAGCGATAGGATGACCTATCGATTGTCTCTACACTGGGTAGCTCCTGGTATAGAGATTCCCTAAGTGATGGGAAATTCGATCGGGATTGTGAATACCCGGATTGCAAGGGCTTCGTGAGAAGTGCCTTCGGTTTTGTTCAAGCCCGGAACAGGCTTGTATGGATTGTATGTCTGACATTACAAATTGAGATATAAAGCAGATTTCTTTCAAATATATTTCTGTTGGTGGCGGAGAATTTATTCTTTTAGCTTAACACCCTTCTCTGAGACGTACCAGCTCAGAGGTTATGTAGTTGAAGGTTATCAGCGATATATTCCCAATTTGGTAATGTGACATGCTGAGTGTTGCTGTGAAATGATCATTGTGTTGATTATTTGTGATAGGATCGTTTATTTGATCGTCTATCTTGGTGATCATTTCTATGATCATTTGTTGACCCAAAGCATGGCTTTTGTATAAAGTATGTTTTTGTGGACGTGACTTCGTCGAGCCTCACACCCCGGAATGGTCAAAACAGGAAAGATGCAGCAAGGTTATGAGGGGTAGCGCCCTTTAGGATGTGTGCATTTCCTTCTGGAAAAGGGTGGTATCATGGTATGGAGCCCAGATACTTACTCATGTTGAAAACACTTTATGATTGTGTGAATTGATTGCGAGCGCTCGGTAAAAGGTCCCAAAGGACCGGGGGATGGCATATTCGGTCAGTTGTTACTCAGTTAGGGGTAACCCGGCCTTGTGTTGGTAGAGATCCGGTTTGGTTCTCGGGGATGTCCATCCAGAGGCATTCTCATGTGGCAATGGGAAGTTCCTTGGCCTGATCATTCGTTGGAAATCCAAAGAAACAATACGATCTTGTACGGTATTAGTTGTAGAACCTATCATTCACTTATGGTGGCGCCCCACTGTTTGGATGGTAGCTATAGTAGGCATACGATAATGGTCGTATGTTGGCTAAGATTTATATTCTACTTTTGAAATGAATTTTTCCTACACTATGCACTAATAATAATATCAAATGTTCCTTTTAAATGCGTATCAAGCATCTTTGACTATCATAAGGAGAAATCTCCTCCGATTCTGCGTTTGCATTGTGTGTGTGTGCGGGAGGCCTTATGGTAGTCTCATTTTTAAAAGCATTGCGAATAGACTTTAAAAATATTCCTCTATTTTGATTTTAAAGATAAATAAACTGTTTTGAGTTCTCACACCAGTCACATGACTGACTCGGAGTTTATTGTTTTCCTTCCTAAACTCTGGGTGCCCACCACTTTCCACACGGGCAGTCAAGAGTTAGGTTTATCAGGATATTCTGGATATTCTGGAGTTGCTGGAGGCAAGATGGATGGCATGGCGTATTACTAGTATATAGTATTTCTTTTTCCGCTGCACTGTTTGTTGTTGTTGTACACTCTGATGATATGATGTAATGTAATGAAATGTATAAAATGTAATAACTGATATAGTTCTTTGTTTAAAGATTATTCATTTATTATTATATGTTGTTCCGCTTCGAATTGTGAGATTCTGTTGTTGTTCTGTTGTTTCTATTCCGTTCTATTTTCTATTTTCTCTTCTCCCTATTTTCTATCTTTTCTGTCTTCTTCTTCTTCTTAAAACCCTAAGTGTTCGGTTTTCCGTCGTTCGATTGCTCGGCAGTCGATAAAGTGAGTATCGATGTTGAATTTTCGAAAGACGAAGAATCGGGTCCTTACAGTAGGTTTATAAAATTTGTAAGGTTATTAAAAGAATAGATTTTGGATAAATAAATGAATCTTATAAGTTATAAGATTTATAATTTGGGAAGTTAAAATAAACGATTTTGCAAACAAATAAATTATAAGCATTTAACTTATAATATGGATTTTCGGTATATAATTGAGTTATAAATCAAATAGGTTAATAAAGGAGATTTATAAAGGAAGTAGTTACAAAATAAATAGAAATGGAATTTATAAACATTGTTTTATAAATTCGCAACAACTTATTTTGATAAGTAAATTGTTGTAACTTATTAATGGAGTTATAGTCACGTTTTATACAGTGCATAATCCTTTAAAATAAAATGAATAGATAGGATGAAATTGGTTAACAAGGTATATTCACGTTTTTGAAAAGTGAATAATATGTTAAAGAAAATGTTTTGGATGTGATGTTTTAAATAGAATTAAAACGATCTAACGATGTTTTAAATGTATTGAGATTCGAAACCATAGATTTCAACATTCATTGCTGAAATAGACGTTTTCGAGAAATAGAAGGAAATGGTGGACTATAACACTGTTGTTATAGTAAATGATTTCCGAAAGGAAATGTTTTGTATAGTATTGGGATTTATATATCTATTTTAATTTCGAATCCCTATACTAGTGATTTTGGGTTGTCGTAACGATATTTTACGCAACATTTGTTTTGGCCCAAATAAATATGTTTAAGAGAATGATTTCCTTAAAGAATGAAATATGTACTTAATCTCGATTTAAGTATATTGAATATCTTCCAAGTGTTGAAAATAAATGGATTTGAGAATTACTTAATAAGTAAGTATGGAAATGTTTTCCAATATAAAGTGAATATTTTGAGAATTTATCTTTTTGAAGATAAATTGAAAATGAATAAATGAAATCGTATATTCGTAGATATTTTGGAATGTAAATTCACTATGGAATTTATAAAAGAAAGGGGAATTTGTTTAAAAGTAAATATTGATTTTTTTTGAGGTATTGAAATTTTATATCTTGTAAAGATATTTTTGGGAAATAAATAATTTGGAAAATTATTTGGAATCTGGTGATGTTGTGCATATCCATTGATAGTTCAATAACTGACTATCAATATTTACCTTTGAATGGGTATTTGTTGTGGTTTGTTTGAATTTGAATGCCACACTTATTTTTGAATAAGCGCTCACTATTCGGGTTAGCCAGGAAAGGACCTTGGGGTCGTATAACCCATTCTGAATATGTGCTACGTCGTTATGAATTGCATTTGATGACCGGTGTTGAAGACCGGGTATTTGCGAGAGCGATAGGATGACCTGTCGATTGACTCTGCACCGTGTTGCTCCGGTATAGAGTTCTCCATATGTGATGGGGAATCCGATCAGGATTGTGGATATCCAGATTGCAAGGACTTCTTTGTAAGTGCCTTCGGTTCTGTTCGAGCCCGAAACAGACTTGTATGGATTGTATGTCTGACATTACAAATTGAGATATAAAGCTGATTTCTTTCAGATATATTTCTGTTGGTGGCGGAGAATTTATTCTCTTAGCTTAACACCCTTCTCTGAGACGTACGAGCTCAGAGGTTATGTAGTTGAAGGTTATCAGCGATATATTCCCAATTTGGTAATGTGACATGCTAAGTGTTGCTGTGAAATGATCATTGTTTGATCATTTGTGATATGATCATTTGTTTGATCGTTTATCTTTGTGATCATTTCTATGATCATTTGTTGACCCAAAGCACAGCTTTTGTATAAAGCGTAGCTTTGTGGACGAGACTTCGTCGAGCCTCACACCCCGGAATGGTCAAAACAGGAAAGATGCGGCAAGGTTATGAGGGGTAGCTCCCTTTAGGGTATGTGCATTTCCTTCTGGAAAAGGGTGGTACCACGGTATGGAGCCCAGATACTTACTCATGTTGAAACACTTATTATTTGATGTGATGTTGATTACGAGCGCTCGGATAAAGGTCCCAAAGGACCGGGGGATGGCATACTCGTGTCAGTAGTTACCCAGTTAGGGGTAACCCGGCCTTGTGTTGGCAGAGATCCGGTTTGGTTCTCGGGGACGTCCTTCCAGAGGCATTCTCATGTGGCAATGGGAAGTTCCTTGGCCTGACCAAATGTTGGAAATCCAAAGAAACAATACGATCTTGTACGGTTTTAGTTGTATAACCTGCCATGGAATATGGCGGTAACCTGCTATTGAACATGGTAGCTATAGTAGGCATAAGTGCGGAATGCCTATGCTGGCTAAGATTTATATCTTTATTTTCGAAATGAATTTTTTCTACACTATGCACTAGTAATAATATCAAATGTTCTTTTTAATGCGTATCAAGCATCTTTGACTATCATAAGGAGAAATCTCCTCCGATTCTGCGTTTGCATGTGTGTGTGTGCGGGAGGCCTTATGTTAGTCTCATTTTTAAAAGCATTGCGAATTGACTGTAAAAATATTCCTCTATTTTGTTTTCAAAGATAAATAAACTGTTTTGAGTTCTCACACCAGTCACATGACTGACTCGGAGTTTATTGTTTTCCTTCCTAAACTCTGGGTGCCCACCAATTTCCACACGGGCACTCAAGAGTTTAGGTTTATCAGGATATTCTGGAATTCAGGAGTTGCTGGAGGCAAGCTGGATGGCATGGCGTATTACTAGTATATAGTATTTCTTTTCCGCTGTTTGTTGTTGTTTGATGATGTACACTCTGATAATGAAATGTAATGTAATGTAATGTGATGTAAAGTAATAACTGATATAGTTCTTTGTTTAAAGATTATTCATTTATTTATTATATGTTGTTTCGCTGCGATTGTGAGATTCTGATATTGTTCTGTTATTTTCTTTCTGTTATGTTCTATTTTTTCTCTCTTCTTCTACCTTTTTCTTTTTCTTAAACAATGAGAATTCGTATTTCTATTCATGTTGAGTTAATCTATGGAGATTAATGTATATTCAAGGAGTATGGATTTGCAGGTCTTCACAGTTGATGTTTGACAGACACTCTTCTTTCTCAGAATCTCATAGCGCTCATCTGGAACTGGATTTACAAAAATTACAGGAAGGATGGACTGTGATAGAAAGCAAGTTTGAACAAGCTTCGAAAGAGTCAGGTAATTTCCTTCTCTGTTGCTAATTTAAGTTAGTAGTTTTGTTGGATTTTATATTCTTCAACTTATACTTTTTTCATCATGTTATGGGAAAAATAATCAGTGCAACAATACCTTAATTTTTTTCAAAGTACTTAAATGTTTTTGATCTTATATTTAGCAGTAAAAATATTTCATATTATTTCAGACAGAATTTCGAGCAAACATCATACAGTTCAATATTCTATATGCTTATAGCAATCTTTTGCTGTGGAAATTAAGGAAGGAATAAACTGGTTTTGTTTTACAAATATTTTTTGATAACTTAAGCAATCTTTTTCCATGTCAAAATTGATTTCATGTATATTCTTCCATTTGGTGTTTAAGAATCATGGTTATTTATTTGCTGTTTTGTTTTTGAATTTTGCTTTAAAAATCTCGTACCTTTGTCAATGATGCATGTGGATTAGTCTATAATTATTGGTTGGTAAGGGCAGTAACCATGATTTGATCAATGGACTTTTGACAAATATAGCTCTTATTCAAGATTGCTTTAGTTTTACTTATAGGATCCAGTTCTTAAATGTGGCTATCAGTTGCACTATTAGGTAGTTATTGATTTTAAGTTCTTTAACATGTTTCAAACGGAGTAGTTTATATATAAAATCTAGTTTTTAGGCTTCCAATTTCTAAAAGTTGTTCTGATGAAATCCTTATATACGGTAAAGTTTTGATACTTTCACTTTATTTATGATTTTATAACGGTCATTTTTGCCACACTCAAACTCAGTTCGGCTAAATAAAAGTTCTTTTGAAAATGTAACGACCCGCCCTTCTGACCGCCCCTAGTCAGTAATTAAACCAACTTGAAACGTTCAAAATGACGGATTGTTATTCAGTTTATAGAGTTTAAACAGAATCAGCCACAGAAACACAGAATAATTTTATTTCACATAAATGAATTTTTCTTACATATATCAGAGTTTGTACAATGCATTAATTTATACAGCGGAATATTTCTTTTAAGTACAAAAATCCCTGAAAAGATAAAGTGAAGCGTTTTCCCCAACTTTCTCTAACTTTGCTGCCTGAAAATCTTCAAGTTGTAAAATACTCGGTCTGACCCGAGTATTACATTCAAAAGAAAATAATACACGGGTCAGTCTAATTCAAACTCAGCTATTAGTGCATAAAGGCAATAATAATCAAATAAGAACTAGACGACAGTCAAATATAAATTCACCTATCTGATCCTTTAACAAAGAAATCGGATAACGGTAAATATGACACTTAACAGTGTTAAACAATAAATCAGCAAATTCAAATTATCAACGAAGATAGATGAAGGGATTTTCAATGAAGATAATTTAGAAAAAAAAACATCAAAATTTGCCTGAACGGCAAATAACAAAAAAATCATCAAATTTAACCAAATCAAAATGCGATTCCAAATATATTAAATTGAATAAACGAAACAGTTCAAACAATTGAAAAATCAATTGAAACGTTAACTCGAGTAGGGCTGTAGTATACGCACGCGTGTACTGCCTCGCCACTACAGCATGTGAAACATGCAAAAGATAAGGAAATGCACAATGAAAGTTCTCACCCGAGCACAAGGTCAAACCCGAGTTTAAAACTGGATTCAACACAGGTGCAGTAAAAGTGTACAAGCTCAAACAAAAAATCAAGTGAGATAACCAACGCAACAAGACTCGGGTCAGTGACCACTTCAAATGGGTAGACCACAAGGCAAAACCCCTTCATCAAATTCACAAACACAAGCTACCACCCTAATGCTCAAGCAATGCAGGAAAATGAAACAAGTCAGGATGAACAACTTCACACCCAAACTGATCAGACTTCAAACTAGGCAATGGTTCAGAAGAGTAGCGACTTTAGTACAACAGTGCCTTGTATTTATATTTGAAACCAAGGTTTAAAATTTTTAAAACAGTTCTTAAATTTTTTCAGAGTTGTTAACTAACTGTTTTTAACTTACTATATGTTAAATCTTCAGTTTAGGATATAACAACCAATATTGTCTTACACTAAAGCTCAAAAAGATCAGCATATCAGTAGATAATGATTTTTTTTTGTGATATCCCGGAAATTTGAGGCAATATCAATTTAATAATCTGTGATAAAATTTAATTGATTTAATAATATTTTTTAATAATAATTTGAATTGATTTAATAATCTTCTTTTAAATAAACAATTAACTGATAATTTATCTTTTAAAAGCCGATTAAATTGTTTTCTATTTATAATATATATATTTGTATATATTGTAAATAGGTTTTCTTTGTTTTAAGCTTAATAAAATAAAAACATGATTTCTAATTCTAATATTTTTTGGAAAGTTAGGAATTTTAATTTTTTACTTAATATTGAATAAATAATAATATGACTTTAAAATACTCAAGGTACATTTAAATTGTTTAAAAGTATTTTAGCCTAGAGTTTAAATTTAAATAAAAAGTTTTGTTTTATAGCTTGATAAAATAAGTGACTTATATTATAGAGAATAGTTCTTTTATAAATTATTTTAGTTTAATAATAAGTTATATTTAAACTATATCAATATTGTAATATCTTTGAAAATGGGTTTTACTATATATATAGAAGTTGTTATTTTAATATATGTATATTTTTTTGAAGAAGCTATGATTTGTAAAAGTAACATTAAGTCTTTCAAAAATGATAAAATGAAATAATACTTTATAAATCTTAATATAAGTATTTAATTATTTAAGTTTAAAATAAAGTAACCTATAAGTAAAATAAATATAAAAGTAAGAACAAGTGTAAAAGGAAGAAGTATATATATGTATAAAGTACAAATGCCTATTTTACTTGAGAGTAACATAATCAGGCTTGTATACACATGAATATAACCTGTGAAGAAATATACAAAGTAAGAA
Source organism: Allium cepa (assembly GCA_030765085.1). Lineage (NCBI taxonomy): Eukaryota > Viridiplantae > Streptophyta > Magnoliopsida > Asparagales > Amaryllidaceae > Allium > Allium cepa. The sequence continues at coordinate 594,084,411 of CM060937.1, forward strand.
AAAAAAAATAATGATTTTCTGTCTGTAAGTCAAGAATGTAAAACAAAGTATAATAATAAAAAAGCCAAACAAAGCTAAGTAAAAATATCCTTGTGTATGTTCAGCATATAAAATAGTTTGTAAAGCAAGCTAAAACATGCAGGTAAGAGAAATGTCAAAAGAATCTAATTACATCAGAGTATGTAGGAGCATAAGTACTCAAGCATTAAATGCTAGCACAACTTAAATCTGTTCAACTTGCTTAAAAAATCTTTCAGCCCCTAATTAAAAGATTATGCCTGATAAAAACAAAAATATACAGTGTACTTGCATACACTTGACCCAGTTATCACCTTCCCCTCGGAAACTTCTTTATATACATCTTATTTTTTTTTTAGTTCGTTCATAAAAGATATAAAACTTGAAACTAAGAAATAACAACAAACAATTCCATTTATACAAACTCAATAGTATTTACAACTGAAGATAAGCAAGGGAAGATTTAGGAAATGCAGGCAAACCACTTTACAGTTTTTAAGATCTAGATTTTCATGCAAGCATGCTCTGTTCATTCCTTTTACAAGCAAGGTGAGTAACACTTTTAAGAATTTCTTAAGTTTAATCTGTTACAAGCTAACAATTGGATGCTTAAAATATTTATGTGAATCTACATATACCCCTTTCTCTGGCCATTTGCAAAATGAAATACTGCATCTTGTTCTCTGTGAATAACTCATCTTCTTAAATTTAAAAAAATATATAATAATATAAGTTTGTTGTTTATTTATATCTCTGTGAATAGGATATATATGTATATATGATGCTCTGAATATTGAAACTGGAAGTGTTATATCAGTTTATTGATTGCTTAAGATCTCTGTTCAAGTTCCTTAATACAAATGTTTGATTTCAAAACAGTTTCCTCAAGATATATTTAATTGTGTGAGCTTAGTGTTAAGCCAATATAAGTTGTATATTCTAAACTAAATATTTAAACATGTTTTAAGTTAAAACAGTTAGATCATAATCTCTGAAACTGATTTAATTTATATTTTTTTTAGGCATAGGTTGACCTGTGTTTTCTAAAACAAATCTAAAAAAAAAATACAGGTCACTGTAAAACATAGGTTACTATTCCACTGATCAAATTCTTAGTGAAACCTGATCAGTGTGGTTGAGAAGATTGTTCAACCTGGTTTGTTCATTTGTTTGCATCATTGATTGTACCCACTGTTCCACTTAACCAAAGCATTGCTTTCATGTATTGTCTGTGTACTGTGTAGCCACTGATCATATATTTGTGACTGGGTATACTTGTGTGTGGTCTTCATTTACATTGTGTAGTAGTTTGAGCATTGATCTTGTTGTAATGGCTATCTCACATGATTGGTTGAGCTGTCCCAGTTGCCACTCTAACCTGGTAATGCCATTTGAAGTCTGCACTGACCTGAGATGTATATGGGATGGACCACTTAATTTTGTTTAGCATGTCTCTGTTGTCTGGTGTCTGCATTGATTCTACCATTGCCTAAGTTTGATTTGTATTTCATCCCTCTACTATATTCAGTTGGGACTGATTTTCAAGCTTGTTGGGATGTTATGGCCTCTGTCTTGACAAATGCATGACCCTGTTTCACTGCTGTTTCCATGTTTTGTATAGTTGAGATATTGGCATTTTAGGCCTCAGGGTGTACTCGAGTTTTTTGTGCATGAGACTCGAAGCAAGGGCATTATTGACCCGAAGCATATTTGCTCTAGTCTCGGGTTGAATACTTTGGCTACAGGTAGCATAAAACTGCCTGTAGTTTTAAAAATTTAAACTAAAATTAAAAGCAAATTAAACTGCAAGCTAGTTATAATCAGTGTAAAACTAGTGTGATGTTAGATTCAAATGAAAGTTAAATCCAGATTGAAGTTTAAATTCAAATCTTATATTTCTGAATTTATTTTTGAAATGAAATAAATGTTAAAGGTTTGAAGTTAGGTTCAGGCTTAAAACCTGACAGAAACTAAAACATGAAATATTTAAGTTTAAACAAAATGTGAATCTAATTTGAAGTATGAATTCAAATCTAAATTTTTGAATTCAAAACTGAAATGAGATAAAGGATTAAAATTATTTCGATGAGGATTTTCAGGTTTACAACCTGACCATTTTCCAGATTTTAAATTTCAATTTAAAATTTGAAAACTGAAATTTGAACAGAGGTTTAAATTCAAGGTTAAGTATAGATTCAAATGGACTTTGGAATCCTAAGGTTTTAAAATGAATTTGGGCTTGGTAAATCAGTTTTTAATTCAAGTTATTAAAGAAAGTTAAATCAGAAATTTTAAAAAGTTAAATAAATTGTTTAACTTGAATTCGCAAGTTAAAATACAATGTAATCTAAAAGCTAATTCTTAACTAAAGTTAAGAAATTTAAAAGCCTATCTTATATAAGTTTCATTTGAAAATAACAAATGCTATTTCCATTTATTTAAAAGATTATAAATTGATTTTAAATTTAATTAATGTTTTAATAATAATCATTTTGAATCTTAAGTTTCAAAATGAAATTTGAATTTAAAATTGAAATGTAATGTTCTAATGTACTTTAATAATAAAATCATTTATAAAGAAATAGATTATCTATAGATAATTAAGACCTTGAAGTGATTTAATTAGTAAGTTAATTAAAGAATGACTTATTTAATTAATTTGAAATTAATGATTTAGAGTTATAAATTAATTGAGGAAGTAATTATAGAAATGTTATTAATTAATGAGGATAATTAACTAAAGATAATTAATTAATTAATGTATGTCATTGATTAATATAATAAATCAGATTAATAAGATAATCTATTATAAATTTTTAAATGTAATTGCTTGATAAAAGTAATGAAGAAATTAATTACTTATTGTAATTAATTTGATAAAATGATTTATTTAAGTTAATTAATTTAGTTTAATTAAGTTAAGAAATCATTTGAAGGTTTGATATATGTAATCACTTAGTGTATTCAATGGAGCATAATTACTTAAGGAAGTAATTAATATAAATACTGAATGTAATTAGTGAAGAGGATGTGTTAAAGAAGTAATTTGGATAATTACTTTTGTAATTAATCAGAGGATTAATTAATGGAGATAATTAATTATGGAATAATTAATTTATTAATATGAGTAATTAAGAGTAGTTAATTACTGGTTGATATTAATCAAGGTGATTAATAATTGTGTTTAATTAAAGATTAACCACTTAATGTAATTAAATTAAACAAAGTAATTTAATTTAAATATGAATTAGAGATAATTAATTAATGTAATTAATGATGAAAATAAGAATAGTTTAAATTAAGAAATAATAAATAATGTAGTGATTAATTAAGGATAATGTAATTAATTGTAATTAATTATAAATAAAGTAATAAAATGTAAATTACTACAAATGATTTAGGATAATTAATTTGGAAAATTAATTAAAGACTAATTACTTACTGTAATTAGAAGGTGATTAATCAAAGAAGTTAATCAAGATAAATATCTAGAAATTGATTAATTAATTTGTTTAAAATTAAATTAATAGTTGTGTAAGCAAGATTTGTAGATGAAGTAATTAATTTAATTTACTTTAAATTAATTAGAGATAGACATAGTTAATTTAATTCATTTTAAATTAATTATAGATTGTGATTTATAAATCATTGCTTATGGATGAATGATATTGATGTTTCATTTATGATTGTGATCTCAGAGATGAGATGAGTAATATCTATGAGATATGAATGCTTGGTTTAAATATGATAATATTATCTGTTTGGATAATAGTGATTATCTGTTTATGAGATTATCTGTGATTATTTATTGAGATATTGTGAATTATCTATCTGTGTGTATATTGAATTATATTGAATTAAACTGTTAAGACTAAATAGACAACTTGGCCTTAAAAGACACGTTTTGGTTTTCGATGAGACCGGGATCGGGTTTTCCGCATTAGGAACATCCGAAAACCACATCGATTCCAAATTTACGATAGGTCGTGAATCTGAAGTGAAGATGAAGATTCAGAATGCAAGGGTTATCGTCGTTGACTCTGAGGGTGATTCCAAAATGAGTGTAACGAGATAATGCCTTCGGTTTCGTTTGAACCCGGAACGAACTTTTATGGATTGAATGCTTTCAACACATCGTCAGGCGGGCGATGAGCATTCTAAGACATGTATTCTATAAAGGTAATCGTAGCCTCAAGCCTCATCAACCGGGAATGGCTAAAACATGGGAGGTGCAGCAAGGTTAGGTGGGTCATGCCCAAGCAGGACAAGGATATTCCCCTGTCTAGATGTCCCTTTTATTTCGGCTTAGTGGGCAGTAGCGACGGCTATCTGCGGGGTTATCTTGTTCGGGACTGTTCAGTAAGGAATGGTTCCGGCCTTGTGTTGCAGGGGGTCGGGAGTGATCCTCGGTACGTTGATCTAGGCCACGTACTGTGACGGGCGGTACCCCAGTAGCCCTGCCATTGTATGGAATCCACAATCCAATAAGTGCCAACGGTTTTGATTGTATTACCCACTTTTGTGGCTAGTAGCTGGAATTTAATGAATGTAACAATTTCGGCTATTTTCTATTTACTTGAAAACCCTAGACCTATTATAATATCACAGAATTTCCTATCAAATGTTTTGGTTAGCGTAAGGTAAAACCTTTTCCATGTTTATGTGTGGGAAGTCTTACGTGATACCTTTTGTTTTCAAAAGATTTTCAAAGTTAAGCAACTTTAACCTGTTACTCATACCAGACCCATGTCTGACCCGGAGTTTATTTTTGTTTTTCATAAACTCTCGGGTACCCAAATTTTTACGGGTAGCCAAGGGATTCAGGTTAGCTTTGACGAATTCTGGAGGAGCAATGGAGCAGGAGGCTTCAGCGTTGTAGATATACATATAGTTCCGCTGTGTTGATATTTCTGTGTTGATATCTCTGTGTTGACTTGTGTATTGAGTTGTATAACTAGACATGTGTTTATAACTGTCTAGTATGTGATCTATTGTCTGTATAACTCTGATTTATGTTGTATATTATGTAAATATTTATGTGATTATTATAATTTATTCGTTCCGCTGTGAGATTCTGATGTTGTTGTCCTTTCTTCTCTATCTTTTCTATTTTCTCACCCCTTTCTTTCTTCAAGACGAAGCGATTTTCTGGGCATAGAAAGTCGGGTCGTCACATTTTTACTTAGTTTAGTCTTGCTTTAAATTTCAAAATCCATTTTTTTTAAAATTTAGGATTCGAAAATTTATTTGAATTCAAACTTAAACCTTTGATTTAGATACCTGTTTTCCAAACTTGATTTCAACTTTTACATTTTATTTTAGAAATCTGAAACAGTTACAGGTTTCATTTAAATTCAATTCAAAAACCAATTCTTTTACTTATCATTTCTGAGTTATTTAAAAAAAATTCAATTTAAAACATGTTTATCCCAAAACCCGGTTTTTTCAAAGCTAACTTGAATTAATTTTTAATTTTTTTGTTAAAGTTAACATTGACCTGAGACTCAAATTTTGCTTTCAGTTTCCAAAAATAACAGTTCAAGTTTGAACTAGATAGCATCACATAACTAGCAACAGAAAACTTCAGGCCAAATACTTCAAATCCCTGAGCAAATTCTCGAGTTACCCGAGGCTATATGCTAACATCTCAACGAACAAAATATGAAAATAGGCAGTGTAACAGGCACAACATTTAACAAGTTAAATGCCGCAGCATCACAACAGACTCGAAGTCAGTCCCAAAACTAAGTACAGGCAGAGGAAAAAAAAATGCTAGCATGAAGTACAACTCGAACTCAAGTCAATGACAACAACACTACAGGCGCTAGATCAGGGTGACAATAGAGACAAGCTCAAAATGAAGTGAATTGTCGAATGCATAATTGAAATAGTTTTCTACAGTGTAATGAAAACTATCAAATATCAATGCCTGAGCCGAGGAACAAAAATTCAAAACTAAGTCAGATAAATCTCAAGCATCGCCAACAAAAGGATACAACTATATGAACACAGCAGTATGAAGGTGAGGGCACCACAGACATGGAACCACAACACACAACAATTAGAGGTCAATGACGATGCCAACATAAAATGCAACTTAAATCAAACTGTTTCGAAATCAAGTCAGAGCTGTGACAACCAAGGCCAAAACGAAATCAAACATGCCAACAAAACCAAAACATGATCGCAAAAGCATATCAAAACAGTAGATAATAGAAATCGAACCAAGACAAACAAGCATGCATAGTACTTGAACCAATGATCGAACTCATTAACCAAATACAGAGGTCAAGTCACTGTTACAGGACTCAACACAATGCAAGGCTACATGAACCTGAAATTTTCACAGAGAAATGTAAAGCACTCTGAATCACATGCCAGCAAGTAAACAAAGCATGTAAAGGTGTCACGGAGTATGCAACCTGATCAACTAGGTGCAGACAAAATGAAGTCGAGACCAACAGTAATGGCAACAACTCCAACAAGTCATGATTTAAAACCAAAATGCAAAGCAGTGACGAAGATATCACAATATAATTCATAGCTGAGAGACCAAAAGCATAACCAAGTGGAATCAAACAAGGTCGAACAATGGGCAGTAAGGCCAAATCCACAGAGTACAACTCGATATCAAAGCGATGGTGATGGCCAAAGTCATGAAACCCCATACTAAAAAACAAGACCGAAGTTACAGTTCAAAAATCATCAAACTCAGAAATCAAAACCAAGGGTATCAATCATTCAAACAACGAAAATCACAGTTTTAAACAAGCTAAAAATCGAGTAACAAAAATTTTACTAATTTGAATTAGATGCGAGTGATAGAATCACTCACCTTTGCTTGACGCGGCCGCGAACGAGGCGTAGAATCGAACGAGCAAGCCAACGCCTTCGAATTCAATCAAGCCCTAGTTTGGAAAGTAGGAATCGAGCAAGCCCTAATTTGGATCGAAGGACGAAGCCGCCATTTTTTTTTTTCGTTTGATTTTGAAGTGATGAAGGAAGGGGTATCGGGGTACTAAAAATAGAACGAGACATACTTTGCACGATTTTCTTCGTGATTCTCTGCATAGTTAAAGGCGTGTGTAACAGCATTATTTTTGGGATGCTAGTGAAAAGATATCATATTATTTTATTATAGTTTTTCATTTTGAATTCAATTTGTTTTTCTCAACATCAATTTTTTATCAAAGCGTTTATACATCGTATGCTCACAAAACAACTCAAATAAATATGAAATTTGAAATCCGGTAATAATTCAACATTACAGACCCAACGGAACTAGTTTCGTCAAATTCCGAGACTGTGCCTCGGAAGGCTATTTTTAAATTCAATTTAAACGATAAAATTTCAAAACTGTACGAATCACTTTCAAATTCAATTCTGAAGCTTCTGTTATCTTCAGTATTATCAATGTGAATTTTCTAAGCTTTTAAAATATTTTTAATCGGCTTAAAATTGAAGATTCAAATTTTTATTCAACTTTCAATAGATTAAATTCTAAAATTTAATCGCCAAATTCATTCTGATAATTTGAAATTTAAGTCAAACCATCATTCAAATATTTAAAATTAATAAAATATTTTCAATTTAAATTGTTCAAAATTCAGGGTTGTTACAGAAAATATATGTATGCTGTTTTTCAGGTCCAAAGATTGAGAAAAAGTGACCATGAGTTGAGGCTGTTTATAGAAATGTACAAACGTGAATCAACCGATTCCAGATATTGCTATCACATTGTTTTTGAAATATAGTTATTCACCCTTTACGTTTTGATGAAAAATAATAGTTCGATCACAACTCTCATGGATGGGTTACATTTTGTGGTGTTATTGTACTATATGAGATGACAAATGTTTCTGTCAGGAATGTTGGATTGCCTTTGCTCCTTAGTGTGTGTGTGGTTATCACCAAAGTTTTCAGTACAGTTACATACACACACTATAACTGTAAATAGCTAATATATTACGAAAATCCTAGCCTTGGTACCGCCAGTAAGAGCACTACAATTGTGATAACCCGGATTTTGGGACATCTGATGATCGGATAATTAACTGTTTTAATCAATTGAACAGATAAAATTATGATAATAAAATATTCTGGATATCTAAATGAATCTTGAATTTTAAAAGTAAATAAATATTTAATTGGTAAATTTTATCTTTTAAAGTTAATAAAGTATTTTCTATTTATAATGTGTGTGTATATTTGTATATATTGTAAATAGAATATCTTTGATTTGAATTTAATAAATAAAAATCATGTTTTCAAATTCTAATATATTTTGGTAATTTAGAAATCATGATTAAATTTAAAATAAAACTTTTCAATGCTATTAAAAAGTTAATTATATATTTTTAATAAGGTAAATGTTCAATTGTCTAAAGTATATCTTAGCTTTAGTTTAAATTTAAATCAGATTAAATAAAAGGTTTGAAATGTTTTCTTTTTAAATTTTTCTTGAAATCAAGATAGTTGAATATATAAATAAATATGACATAACATATGATTTATTAAAAAAACAAACATAAGTAATTAATGCAATAATGAATTTGAACATTTGTAATTTAGAATATCATGCATGGTAACAAGTGGCAATTTTGTTTTTATTTTATTTTAAAATATAATTAATGTGCAAAAAATCAAGGGTGGAGTTGTATTCATTCTTTGTGAAACCAGACTTTCTTCTCTAAAAAAAATAGAAACCAAACAACAATTTTCAAGCTGAAACCTGATCAAAGCCAAAGAAAAAAAATCAAACTTCCAATAGCAAATCAACTCAACAACGATTAAGTTTTACATCAAATACTTTATCAAACATCAACTTTAACATCAAACAAGGTTTCAAATCAGATAAATGCAAATTCAAAACAACAAGCCAGACCAAATAAAAACAAGAATTTCCAAGCTTTTCAAAACACTCCAGGCTTCTCTGTTTTTGAGTTGAAGAGATGAGTAAACTATTTCAAATTTCGAATTACAACTTGCTGTTATCATGATGAAGTATAAATTTTATAATGGGTTTGTATGTGTAAAAAAAGTATATAGGTATGAATGTGTCTGTGCATGTTTGGAAAGAGGGATATTTACCTCTGTTCATAGTCCAGGTTTTAAAAATTCTGTTCAAAAATCAAATTCTTATTTTCTAGTTCTTGTTAGACTACGAGATCTACGTGAGATTTTTTTGTATGCTCTATATCTGTGTCCTAAGATAATTTTGAGAAGAATTGATTTTAATACATTTGGAAGTTTTAAAATATCTAGAAGAATCTTAAAACATGATAAATTCGAACTGCATAAATTATTGATTCTTCTACATCATCGGATTAGACTTGGAAAACTATGAATTTTAGTACAAATTTCATGATTTTTAAAGTTAAAAATGTTGGGCATTTCCTGGTTGATCGGTTTTGGTACCTCAATCGATTTCTATCGATCGACAAAGCATTTGGGGATCGGGCTTTTTGTCAGTGATGGCTAATGGGTAGATGGTTATAGGAAAAATGGTTTGGGAATTTAACGATCACGGTGGCGACAAGGGTTCGACAAACTAGGGTTTAAGGCAAAGCTTTAGTCGAGCAGGATCGTCGATCGATTTCGATGTCTCAGAGCTGCCGGAGTGGTTCATGAACGGGGGAAATTATGCGTGAGTCTTCGGCGAAGTCACGGTCAAAGAATCGAACTTCCTAGTGGTGGGTGGTGGCGCGACGAAGTAATTTTTGGGTGATCTGTTTCTTCCTGTATGCCTCGTTCTTCTCGTTTTATTTTTACGGTGAAATTGTTGACATTGAGTCGTTGATAGGGTTAAGATGGTCGATGATGACCTGTTGGGGGTAGCGACGATGGTCGGAGGGAGGACGATCATCTGTACATGTGCTCGCATATCAGTTCATGTCTGGTTGTGTTGGTTGCTAAACTTTGATCAAGGAAGAAGAAGAAGGATGGGTCGGGGTGATCAAGTATTGGCTCGGGTTTATGAACGAGATCTTGGGTTTGGGCTCGAGGTGTTGTAATTGCTATTACTGAAGTTAACAAGGTTGAAATTAAACTCTACCGAACTAACAAGTTTATGAAAATTAAGGAAGAAGATGAAGAAACTCGAAGTCTAGATTCGAGCTATTCTCGGGTAGAACCCGAAGTATGTTTAAAATGCAGGAATTTAAAAGGTTTTTACAAAACAAGTTTTAAAATTTAAATTGAATTTAATTTTAAAACTATTATGTAAAATAAATGTTTTTCTTAAAACATTTGATTTAGAAGATTTGAAGTTTATTTAACTTAAATTTGTTAAGTTAAATTGTAAGTTATTTTAAATCTTAAATTTCAATTTAAAGTTTAATTTAAAAGTGGAATGTTTTGAAATGTATTTAAATTTTGTTAATGACAAGTAAGTCATTAGTAAAAATTAAGATTTATCTCAAGAGGTAATTAACATTTAGATAATAAATGACTAATTAGTTAAATAAGGTAATTATGTAACGACCTGTAGATTTTCAACAATTAAAATTGTTAATTTAATAAGATTTTTGAAATTTAATATTGATGAAAAAAGAAAATTGAATTATTAATTATGTTGTGATATAGTAATGAAAATAACTAAGTGGAAACATAACATGGTTAATTAAAGTAAATAATTAATGAATTTGAATGAAATTCCAATTAAATAAAATAATTTAAATGTTATGACTTAGTTATAATGGGAATATGAGTAAAACAAGTGTAATTATTGAATTAATGAAATAATACAGTGTTAATGGTAAGTAATAAACTTTTAAATGTAAGAAAAGTAAATAGGTGACAACTACTATATGTTATTTATTTATTTAGAGTGTTAAATGAAATTGCAACAAATTTCAATTTATGGCAATAATGTTAATTTTATCTATTTGGTAATAATGGATTAATAACGGGAATGAAATGTAAGAATGGTAATGCAAGTTAATAAATAATTAATTAATTCAATGCAATCCCAATTGATTGAAACAATTGCAGGGTTATAATTGATTGTAAATAGGAATATTTTGTAATAAATTTAATATAAGAAAAACAAACGCAAATATTGAACTAATCAATGAAGTAATAATAAAAAATAGTAATTGAATAAAATCAACGTTCTGTATGTAATTGTTTGGAAATGAGAACTTATATAAATATGAATAAGAGTTGGTGGCAATAATTATTATTAGTAATCATTTATTTAGTCCATTTAAATCAAAATTTGTAATTAATTGCAATAAATCTGAATTAAATGTTACGGTAATGTAAATTAGGGTAATAATTGAGAATAACGTAAATTTTATTCAGTGTATTGATAATTAGTTGAATATAACCTTAAGTGTAAATTTAAGGTTACGATAACAATTATTATAAATTACCTAATTAATTGGTCAATGAATTTATTCGAAATCAAGTTCTTTTAAATGTTGAGTAAATGAAGGGTAAACAATAGGAGCTAGGTATAGAGTAATAATGGACTTAGTATAAAGATTGAAACTAATCAAATCAAAGTTATTTGGAATTTATTATAATTAATTGGAACTCAAATTTTAATAAATGAATTTATTATAAATGGAATTTAATTTATTACGCTAATTGAAATGAAGATGGAATGTGCGAATATTAATGTAATAGATTTTGAATCCTATATTTATTTCATCCATTGACAGTAATGAATTGAATAGTAGAATGAAAAATAAATTTAATAGAATTTTTGGAAATTAAAATTAAAATTTCTGAATATAATGAAATTGAAAGTTAACACTAAAATTTATAGATTTATCAACTCTAAATTGAAATATAAATTTGTTTAAATTAGCGTAAATGATTAAGAAAATTGAAAGGGTTAAAATTGGTCAATTATAGAATTGAAATTTAAGATTTGATTTAATTAATTTAGTTATAAATTTATTTAATTAATGGAAATAGCCATTTTGGCCAATGACTCGGATTTTGATGAAACAAGTTTCATCGTATCTGTAACGGTGAATAATTGTAGGATTTCAAGTTTCGTAGCGGTCGGACTTGTCGTTTGATCGTACGGACTCGAAACGCCTTGAAATCAATGAAATCGAAATCAATTGAAATCAATTTGAAAAAAATGGATTTTTGGCATAACTTCTTCATGTGATGGAATTTGCACTTGAAACATGTTCCGTCGCGTTTAAAATATTTAAAAACATCTATTTTGATATATGGTTTGACCTAATTTCATTCCGGAGTCAGAACGGGCTTTTTTGGGCATTTTATCGTTCAACGTGTATATCCAATCGATCCGATCCATTGTATTTCAACCCTACCTATAAATGCCCTTCTATAAACCCTAGCCTTTCTATTTCTCATTTGTCTATACGTACAATTCAGATGTTCCTCCTCCTCAATGGCAGACAAAACAAAAATTCCCAATTACAATTCTAAATCAAATCCAAAGCCAAAAATTCCAACTCCACAAACAATATCAAATTATATATCATCGGAAAGCTCTTGAAGAGTGCAATCCAGATCCACTGTCTATTTTTCGATTGGAGTTTCTATGCATTCGGAATCAGTGGAAATATTCACGGCCGTTCATCGCGCGTCGATGAACGTTGTCGGATCGTCGAATCATTTCTAGGTATTTAGAGTGGACGATGGGGAGTGCATCAGTGGTGCTCATTCGTCGAATCAACAGTTGGATGGGTGGCAAAAATTCGATTTGATCATCAATTTTCATTCGGCGGCTGCATTTCTGGAGCGCATGTGGCGCACTATGGGGTGGTTCGCAGCCGGCGTCGTGATCAATGGAGGTGCGCCTCCGGTCTGTGTGCGGCGGCGTGTGGCCTTGCTTGTGATGGCAGCCACGAGTACCTGTGCGTGCGCGTTCTCTCTATGGTTTATGAATGGGTTTGTACAGGAAGCTGTAGAAGGAGATGACGTGGCAATGCGATAGGTTTATTTTATTTGTTATAATTTAATTTTTATTTAAACTTGTTTTAACTCGAATAAGTTTTGCGTACAAGGTCTGTTTCACGCGCCGTTTTCTACGCTAGTTTCGTTTTGGGATTCCGGACATTTTGGCGCTTGTTTGGATGAATTCTGAGACTGTTCACATTTTGGATTTAAATTGGATTTAAATTCAATTTAAATTCGAAAGGTGAGTGTTTTAACCCGCTCACAATTTCTAAAATTTCTTATATGTGTTAAATTAATTTTTGATATGATTAGAAATTTATTTATTGCTGTTTGATATATTTTTATCATCATTCTAGTTAAATTGAATTTATTGAATTAAATTGATATTCAAAATTTATTATTGCATATAAACTGCCAGTTAAATTAATTTATTATTGAATATAAACAACCAGTAATTACTTGTTATTTATTTTCTGTTCTATATTGATGTTATTGTTTAAATTGGATGATGATTATGATAAATGGTTGATGATTGATATTGGTTGAATGGATGGTGTATTTTATATTGTTATAGACTGCTAGTTGTTTTGCATTTTATTTCATTCGGGATTACGGTTTGAAATGATATATAACCGTATTTTTATTTTAAATTGCAGAATGAAATGATAAATATCTGTATCACTTGACCATAGGATAGAAAATTTTATACAGACACCGTAGTCTATATATTAAAATATTTTGAAATGATTTCTTTGGCTTTGTAAAGAAATATATGATTTTATGAGATATTGATTTGGATACTTTATAAATGTTATTTCATATATAGTTAAATTCTTGGTTTTAAGCTATGAATAAAATTGTTTGAAGTATAAAATAAGTTAATAATAAAGTTTGATTTTATTAAAATCTAATATGGATAAGTATTTACTTAAATTAAATTTTTAATATAGAGTTTATACTGATTTTTATAAATCAAGGTTGAGAAGATAGTTTTGAAATTGATTTGAGATTTTATTTAATTAAGAATTATATTTAATAAGAATCCATTTGGAACTTATTGGAATTTAGATTTTAAAAGATTATGGTTTTATCACTTAATTCGGGGTTAAGGTGATTTAAGTGAATATATCAAGTCTAAGTAAATTGAGGAATATTCAATTATTGAAATTCAAAGTTTTATTTAAAGGAAATTGGATTTATTTAGCAAATATTTCAAAACTAAATAATAGTAAAGTGAATTTGGTGTACATATATAGGAGTTATGAAAATTGGTTTTGAAATACTGAATATTTAAGCCTTGAAATATATTAAATTTGAAACGGTTTAGTTGGTGGATTAATCTTTTTTCAAATCGGTATAATTTGGAATGATCTATTTCGAAATCGAATCGAATTGAAATTTATGATTTGGGGATTTGGTTAAATTTAAAATTTAGAAATTCGAGTTGTTTTGGAATTGATTTGTGAAATTTAAGAAGCTAGTTTATTTTATAAATTATTTTAATATCTAAACCATGTACGGGGTGGAAGTTATGTTTCAAAGCTATAAATTTCAAAGTATTACGTTTTGGAAGTGTTATAGTTTTAAGTCTTTGGTTTTGAAATTTTATTTATTTGAAATACTATTATTTTAAATTGATATCATATTGATTTGATTTTAAAACAAAAATGATATCGTATTTATATGGCTTTGAAAATGATAATATATTCTGGTTTTAAAAGTACAAATTATTTTGAAATGACCGCAGTATTATAATGACGTTTGGTTGTTAAAGAGACTGGGATCGGAAGTTATCATACTCTCTGCCAACTCCGAAAACCACTTTAACAACCGTGTACGCGGTGGAGATTCCGAAATGAAGTAGGATGGCGGCGGCGTTTCCTCTAAGGTAAATACGCGGACCTGACTCCCATGAGTTGGCATAAGGTGGCTAAAACAGAAGCAATTGACGGGTTAAGAAGGTAGCACCTTTTATTGGACACATCCCTTCGATATTATACTCTGACTTTGGATTGATTCGGTGGCCACTTTTGATTTTTGATTTGGGGGTGTGGCTCGAGGTGGGCGGTAGTAGCTGCTATGCGTTACCACCGGCCCGGAAGCGTAATTGATATATCTACCCTGGCATTACCTAGTTGTGCCGTGTCACCTACCATAGCGTGCCTTGTACGAGTTTGGTTTTCTCCCGTAGCCCGTGGAGTATTTAGGGTAGTCTTCCGATGTGGAGATGTACTGGTACTGGATGGACTACTGGGACTATTACGTGTTAAGGTGGAAAATGTAAAGCCTTAACTCTATTTAAAAAGTAAGTTTATTTTACTATAGACATTATTATTATAGCGAAATATTACTACATAGTAAATAGTTTAACGAATCCTTAGGAGATGTGAATCCAGAGTATCTCTTAAGTTACTTGTAACAACCCGCATATTTTTCGATTTTTATATTTAAATATTTTATTTAAATATTTTATCGATACTCGGAATTTAGTCCGAAAAGCTACATTTTGCATATGGTCGAATTAGGACTCGGGACCACTCCCATTGAGTTTAAAATGCCGTTTGCGACCTTTTTGAGTATAAGCTTCGATATGTTTGGAGAAAGTTGATTTTTGCTACTTTTCACTTTGGGTTTGGGTTTGGGTTCAGCCCTATGTTTGGACTTATACTCAAAACCGAGCCACTCTTCCCCATTCACCCTCATTTCCTTCCTCTTTTCAGTTCTAAGGCAATAATGGTGGGAGAGATTGGAAATTAAAACTCCAAAACCCTAGTTTTCTCTTGCAAATCAACTCTTGCTCCAAACTAATAGAAGAACCCATTGGTAAGCTTCTCTTCTTCTTCTCCAACTTATTCTCTTACCAATTTCAGAAATTCCTAAACCTAATTTTGGGAATGTTCTTGTTTTGAGCATAGATTCAAGCTCATTTGGGTTGTGTTGAAGAGAGGTTGATTCTCCATTTGATTTCAAGCTTCTTCTTGTTTGATTTTGTAAAAAGGTGAGATTTTTATCTCACATCTATGCTTATATTTGTCTTCGATTGTTAGGTATGAATTCCTAACATTTATTCGTGTGCATTTGCTTTTGGTTTGGATTGATCTGGTGAATATTCCAATTTTTAGTGTTTTGGGTTCAATCCTTTAAAAATCATAACTTTGATGTTTGAACATGTGTTTGGTGATGCATCGAGGAGCATATAGGGCCGGGTAGTTGATTAGCATAATCCCTTAGTGCCGTTGCTCGAGAAAATGCAATTTGGTGGAGGTTGGACCTCAATTGGATGGACTGGGAGGGGACTGGCAACAGGTCCGGTCGACCGAGCACTGCAGCCGGCCGACCGACCTGCTGCCAAGTGCATAAGCACTCCCCTGTTTAAAGGTTCGGTCGACCGAGTACAGTGTTCGGCCGACCGACCTGTTTCCCGAGGAACTCTGAGAACAGGGTCCGATCGACCGAGCTCTATAGCCGGCCGACCGACCTGCTGCATTTTTGCCTATTCCGCCTAGTTGTTTGAATTTCCAACTTTAATCGATTCGTGTTGTTTCCTATGTGTTGTTATCATTTGTTATTAGTTTGATGACTCCTTTTTAGGGATTTTTGAATATCCATTTTGATGGATTCTTTATCGGTTTCGTTGGATTTTTATTCACATCTTCGTATGTGAATTTTAGTGATTGATTGTTCCTACAATCTTCTTTGTGTTTTGTCACTTTAAAAATATAAAGGTTTTCTATACTAATAGTAAATATCAAAACTCTTTCCTCAAACGATTTCAATACTATTTTAATACCAAATTCGTTTATAAAACCGTTTTCCAATCTATTAGTATATATAAACCTTTACCTCACTCGTATGAGAAATCTAATTAAACGACTTAGTAAAACAAGTGGTATGAAACGCTTGCGTTCACTTTGTCGGTTAATTCTTGGACTTGTTTGATTGAATCCCTTGTGACAATTTTATAGTGAAGATCTACAGTTTGTTCGTAAATATTTAAGTTAAGCAAGTGGTTATGGGACATGAAGCTAAACTCATATATTTACTAGCTTAGTGTAATTGGCACTTCTCGTTGATCATGACGATCATCTTTGTGATTTAGACTAGCAATGTGCGATGTCTTTTTGTCTGCGAGGGAGACTAAACCCCATTTTGTGGAGTTTCGACTCAATTTGGTGGGGTAGCAACCCATGGTCTTCGGGCCGTTTGTGGAGCTTCGGCTCAATTTGTGATGGTTAGCAACCATGGAATTAGCGTTCCGTTTGTGATACACGTGTTGGCGAGCTTTATGCTTCCGTTTGTGATAGGCCTCCCCCCTTTGTGATTTCTGGATTTCTTGAGATGATTTCTAGAATTCGTGTTTCACCAATTTTCGTGATTTCCATCGATAAGCTATATCGATATTTGTGTATTGGTGAATTTGTGCGTCATTGACTTTTGTGATTTCTGGATTTCTTGAGATGATTTCTAGAATTTGTGTTTCACCAATTTCCGTGATTTCCATCGATAAGCTATATCGATATTTGTGTATTGGTGAATTTGTGTGTCATTGACTTTTGTGATTGGCATTGATATAATATGTCATTTATTGTGGTTTGGTGAACGAAATGAGGAGTATGACATTTCTTTGTTTCTTGTCTAGATTTGGTGATATTGATTAATCTCTCGTTGATTTTCAATTACTTATATATATCACAGCTTGGCATTCTGATTATTATGTGTTCAGTCATATCTCTTATTCTATATCGTTTCATCTGATATTTATAGTTAGACTGATCCGTTTATTATTTTCTTTTTAAATAATATTCGGGTCAGACCGAGATGTTACAGGTGCTTCTGCTTGACTTCTCTCCAGGGATCCATTACTCTGACCTTTTGCTTACTACTTAGATTAGTAGTTTTTGTTGTATACTCTTGAGATATTGACTCATAGATGTATTCTTTTGTATAGCACGTGTTGCTATTCTTGTGTATTATTTTGGATTTTTTGACCACTACTCTGATATACACTTCCATGTGTTAATTATAATTTCATATCTTCTTCAGCCTTTGTGATATGAATTATCTGTGACTGATTTATGTTATGTTTATTTCTGTATTTGTTTCCGAAGATATTATAGCCACTGTGTAGTAGCTTTGAGTTTGTGTCGGTATGTCAGATTTCCTCTTGATAAGTATTGCATGTTATACTATCTGACATATCGAAGCTCGCACAAAGCAATTACACGGATGGTCGCTCCTCAACAGCCTTATTCTCCGTGCTAGTCGACAACATTCACCGTAATGTTCTTGGCTAGCGTGGGTATAGAGGTGGGGCGTCACAGCTTGGCATCAGAGCCAAACTTCGGAACAATATGGAATATTATAACAAGGATCATCGTCCTAAGTCCATCTTAGGAGTCGTGCTTTAGGCTTTTATTCGGGTCTACGTACCGTACTATCCTATTTTCTTTTATGATTCCTTGTTTTGTCTATCAAGATTGCTTGATATTCAATTTGGTGAATAACCTTTTTCTTCTTCTTCTTTCTTTCTAAAGGAAGAGAAATGTCTAGACCAGGCCGTCCCAGAGCTGGACCATCTGGTGTTCCACCCCAAGATGGAGTTTTTATGACTGCTCAACAGCTTCTTGATTTATTGACAAATGCTCAAGCAGCTGGAGCTAACCCGAAACCTACTCACCCAAAGTCGGGATTTGCACGCTTGTGTAGCGATTACACTAATTTGGGTGGGGAGCCATTCAAAGGTTCCGAAACTATTATTGAAGTACAGGCTTGGCTAAGGTCATGCGATCGAATCTTTTCTCGCATGAATCTTATTGACCTTCACCGAGTTCAGGTGGCCTCTTGTATGCTCCGAGAAAGAGCATTGGACTGGTACGAGCTTCTTATTTCTGAGATTAATGAAGCGGATCTCACCTGGGAGCAATTCCGGGAACGCTTCGAATTGAAATTCGTACCAGAAGCTGAGAAAGTGACATTGGCTCGGCGATTTATAGACCTTGTTCAAGGTGAGTCCTCCGTGACTGATTGCGTCGCCTCCTTCGAGTCGCTTTCCAAATATGGGGTTGAATATATCAACACCCCTTTAAAGAAGAACCAGAGGTTCGTCTATGGCTTAAACAAAAATCTCAAGAAGCCATTACTTCTAAAATTAGAAGTTTCTTTTGACCAACTCGTTGATATCGCTCTTCGTCTTGAAGAGGCGGATAGGGAGAATGATGTTGAAGTGGTCGGTTCCAAACCAAACTTCAACAACAAGAAGAGGCCAAACAAATCCAAAGGCCCCTATCCTAATAAGAAAGGGAAGCAAGCAACCTCTGTGGCAAAGACTTCTTCCTTTGGTCGTGGGGAATGCTATAATTGTGGTTCGAAGGACCATTACGCGAACACGTGTCCAAAATCTCTCTCTTGTCGCTACTGCAAAGTTCCCGGTCATGTTATATCTTCATGCCCCAAGCTTTAGGGCAGGAAGGAGGGAAAGTTAAATGTTGCTCAAGCCCCTGGCAACACATCTCGTGGCCAAGGTATTTCTCATTCTATTCTGGATGGAATTATTTTATTTCGTGATCATCCTATTTGAGTTCTTTTTGATACGGGTGCGTCCCATTATTTTATATCAAAAGAACTTGTTGATACTTTTTCCTTGGATGTTTTGTGTTTAATGACTACTTTGAGAATTGCGAATCCGGTTGGTGGATCCGCGACAATCAGTTTATTGTGTAAAGATGTCGAGATTATTTTGTGTGATTTTTCTTTCCGAGCCGATTTGCATGTCATGCAATATTTAGGCTTTGGAATGATTTTGGGAATGGATTGGCTTAACCGTTATGAAGCTCATATCCTATGTACTGAGTGGACTATTCATCTTCGACATCCTCAATCTGTTAAGCAGATTTCTATTAATCTTAAAGATTCAGATTCCAGTTTGGTTGCATCTTTATATTCTTTAAATCCTCGTGATGACGATGATGACGATGAGGGTGATATTATTTCTCTTATTCCCGTCGTTCGTGAATTTTTCGACTTATTCAAGCCCGTTTTAGGATTACCACCTAAGCGAGCAATTGAGTTCAGAATTAATCTTATTCCTGGAGCTCAACCTATCACTCGCCCTCCTTATCGTATGTCTAATAAAGAAAATGAGGAGATGCACAAATAATTATCTGAATTGGAGACGAATCAATTTATTTGCTCTAGTTCCTCTTCTTGGGGAGCTTCGGCTATTTTGTGAAGAAATCCGATGGTACACTTAGGCTTTGCGTTGACTACCGCAAGCTTAATGATCTTACTATCAAAAATAAATATCCTTTACCTCGGATTGATGATCTATTCGATCAACTTTGTGGTGCTAGAGTCTTTTCACAATTAGACTTAGCTACTGGATTTCATCAGCTTCGTATTGCAGAGGATAGCATTCCTTTGACATCGTTCCGTACTCGTTATGGATCTTATAAATGGCTTGTTATGCCATTTGGTCTAACGAATGCTCCGGCTTATTTCGTTGACCTTATGAATCGAGTTTTCAAAGATTTTCTCGACCGGTTTGTCCTCATCTTTATTAATGATATTCTTGTGTATTCAAAAACCGAGAAGGAGCATGAGAAGCATCTTCGGATTGTGTTGGAAACTCTTAGGAGTAATCGTTTGAAAGCAAAATTTTCTAAATGCCATTTTTGGCAATCTCGTGTGAAGTTTCTCGGTCATATTATTTCCGAATCCGGAATTTCCGTGGATCCTTTAAAGACTGAAGCAATTCAAGATTGGAAGAGACCGGAGAGTGTGACAGAGATTCGTAGTTTTCTTGGATTGGCGGGTTATTACCGTCGTTTTATCAAAGACTTTTCTAAGATTGTCGTGCCTCTCACTAGCTTAACGAAGAAAGGTGTTGAATACATTTGGTCGGACAAATGTGAAACGTCTTTTCAGAAATTAAAAGAACTTCTTTCTGATGCTTCTATTCTTGTTATTCTCGAGGGGAATCAGGATTTCATTGTTTATACCGATGCCAGTCGCGTTCGTTTGGGTGCCGTTCTTATGCAAAAAGAACGTGTTATTGCTTATGCTTCAAGGCAATTAAAGCCTGCTGAGACTAGATATGCCACTCATGATTTAGAGCTCGCGGCTATTGTTTTCGCCCTTCGTACTTGGCGTCATTATCTTTTAGGAGAGAAATTTGTTCTTTATACCGATCATAAGTCCTTGAAGTATTTATTCTCTCAAAAGGAACTTAATTTGCGTCAACAGCGTTGGCTTGAATTTCTTGCACCATATGATCTTGATATTCTTTATACTCCCGGTAAGGGTAATCGTGTCGCCGATGCTCTTAACCGTAAACAACAAGCTGTTGTTTCTATGATGATATCCGAATGGAACGATCTCGAGATCTTATCCACTTGTGAGATTCGAGACCGCGTATCCGATTTATGCTCATCATTTGTTTTATGTAGCCTTGAGGCTCATCCTTCTCTTTTTGACCGCATACTTGAAGCTCAAAGGCTAGATCCCGAATTGGCTCTTCTTGGCCAAAATATTAAGGGTAAGATTGATATTGAAAGTTTGAAATACTTTGATATTGATTTTCGTGGCGGCATTCGAAAATTTGGTAGACTTATCGTACCAAATATTGGCGATCTTCGTAAAGATATTTTAGAAGATTCCCATCATTCTAAATTCACCATTCATCCCGGTAGTAGTAAAATGTACGCAGATATGAAGCGACTTTATTATTGGGAGGGAATGAAACTTGACATCGCTAACTTCGTTAAGCGTTGCATGACTTGCCAACTCGTTAAGGCCGAACATCAAAGGCCCGGTGGGTTATTGCAACCTTTAGAAATTCCAATTTGGAAGTGGGACAATATTTTCATGGATTTTATAGATGGCCTTCCCCGTTCTCGATCGGGTCATGATAGCTTATGGGTGATCGTTGATAGACTTACTAAATCCGCCCATTTTATTCCCGTTCGGTCTAACCGAACCGTTCCTCTTTTGGCCAAGCTCTTTATCAAAGAGATTGTTAAATTGCATGGAGTTCCTACTTCTATTGTTAGCGATCGTGATCCATTGTTTACTAGTGGATTTTGGAAGAGTCTTCAAAAAGCTTTGGGAACGAAGCTCAATTTTAGCACCGCTTATCATCCCCAATCCGATGGACAAACTGAGCGTGTGAATCAAACTCTTGAAGATCTTCTTCGTGCGTGTGTGCTTGATTTTGGGGGAAGTTGGGAAGATCATATTTCACTTGTTGAATTTTCCTATAATAACAGCTTCCAATCTAGTATTGGTATGGCACCTTTCGAGACACTCTATGGAAGGCCATGCCGATCTTCTTCTTATTGGCTTGAGGCCGGTGAGAAGCTGGTTTTAGGTCCAGATTTTATTCGGGATTCCACAGAGAAATTGACGTTATTCGACATAGAATGAAAGAAGCCCAGAGTAGTCAAAAATCCTATGCCGATAACCGAAGAAGGAAGTTAGAATTTTCTGTGGGAGATCTTGTGTTCATTCGTGTTTCATCTATGAAAGGTGTTGTACGTTTCAGTCGATCGGGAAAATTAGCGCCTCGATATATTGGGCCATTTCCTATCAGTGAACGTATTGGTTCCATGGCTTATCGCCTTTTATTACCGGCTCAATTTTCTGCTATCCATGACGTGCTTCAGTTTCTCAACTTCGGAAATGTCTTCGAGATTCCGATTCTATTCTTGAGCCCGGTGTTGTGGAAGAGATTGAAGTTTCGCCTAATTTGACTTATGAGCAACAACCTATTCGTATCATTGCTTCGGAGGTCAAACGACTTCGAAATAAAGATGTTCCGCTTGTTAAAGTTCAATGGTCTTCAAATCCTAAGGGTTGTTCTTGGGAATCTAGAGATTACATCAAGCGAACACATCCGGACTTACTTTCTCATTCTCTTTGAGGTGAACTTCTTATTTCATATTTCTTTTGTGTTGAATATGCTTTTATGGTTGTTACTACATATCTTCTTCTTAAATATTGCGAGGACGCAATTTCTTTAAGGAGGGGAGTCTGTAACAACCCGCATATTTGTCGATTTTTATATTTAAATATTTTATCGATACTCGAAATTTAGTCCGAAAAGCTACTTTTTGCATACGGTCGAATTAGGACTCGGGACCACTCCTATTGAGTTTAAAATGCCGTTTGCGACCTTTTTGAGTATAAGCTTCGATATGTTTGGAGAAAGTTGATTTTTGCTACTTCTCACTTTGGGTTTGGGTTTGGGTTCAGCCCTATGTTTGGACTTATACTCAAAACCGAGCCACTCTTCCCCATTCACCCTCATTTCCTTCCTCTTTTCAGTTCTAAGGCAATAATGGTGGGAGAGATTGGAAATTAAAACTCCAAAACCCTAGTTTTCTCTTGCAAATCAACTCTTGCTCCAAACTAATAGAAGAACCCATTGGTAAGCTTCTCTCCTTCTCCAACTTATTCTCTTACCAATTTCAGAAATTCCTAAACTTAATTTTGGGAATGTTCTTGTTTTGAGCATAGATTCAAGCTCATTTGGGTTGTGTTGAAGAGAGGTTGATTCTCCATTTGCTTTCAAGCTTCTTCTTGTTTGATTTTGTAAAAAGGTGAGATTTTTATCTCACATCTATGCTTATATTTATCTTCGATTGTTAGGTATGAATTCCTAACATTTATTCGTGTGCATTTGCTTTTGGTTTGGATTGATTTGGTCAATATTCCAATTTTTAGTGTTTTGGGTTCAATCCTTTAAAAATCATAACTTTGATGTTTGAACATGTGTTTGGTGATGCATCGAGGAGCATATAGGGCCGGGTAGTTGATTAGCATAATCCCTTAGTGCCGTTGCTCGAGAAAATGCAATTTGGTGGAGGTTGGACCTCAATTGGATGGACTGGGAGGGGACTGGCAACAGGTCCGGTCGACCGAGCACTGCAGCCGGCCGACCGACCTGCTGCCAAGTGCATAAGCACTCCCCTATTTAAAGGTACGGTCGACCGAGTATAGTGTTTGGCCAACCGACCTGTTTCCCGAGGAACTCTGAGAACAGGGTCCAGTCGACCGAGCTCTGTAGTCGGCCGACCGACCTGCTGCATTTTTGCCTATTCCGCCTTGTTGTTTGAATTTACAACTTTAATCGATTCGTGTTGTTTCCTATGTGTTGTTATCATTTGTTATGACTTTGATGACTCCTTTTTAGGGATTTTTGAATATCCATTTTGATGGATTCTTTATCGGTTTCGTTGGATTTTTATTCACATCTTCGTATGTGAATTTTAGTGATTGATTGTTCCTACAATCTTCTTTGTGTTTTGTCACTTTAAAATATAAAGGTTTCCTATACTAATAGTAAATATCAAAACTCTTTCCTCAAACGATTTCAATACTATTTTAATACCAAATTCGTTTATAAAACCGTTTTCCAATCTATTAGTATATATAAACCTTTACCTCACTCGTATGAGAAATCTAATTAAACGACTTAGTAAAACAAGTGGTATGAAACGCTTGCGTTCACTTTGTCGGTTAATTCTTGGACTTGTTCGATTGAATCCCTTGTGACAATTTTATAGTGGAGATCTACAGTTTGTTCGTAAATATTTAAGTTAAGCAAGTGGTTATGGGACATGAAGCTAAACTAATATATTTACTAGCTTAGTGTAATTGACACTTCTCGTTGATCATGACGATCATCTTTGTGATTTAGACTAGCAATGTGCGATGTCTCTTTGTCTGCGAGGGAGACTAAACCCCGTTTTGTGGAGTTTCGACTCAATTTGGTGGGGTAGCAACCCATGGTCTTCGGGCCGTTTGTGGAGCTTCGGCTCAATTTGTGATGGTTAGCAACCATGGAATTAGCGTTCCGTTTGTGATACACGTGTTGGCGAGCTTTATGCTCCTGTTTGTGATAGGCCTTCCCCCCTTTGTGATTTCTGGATTTCTTGAGATGATTTCTAGAATTTGTGTTTCACCAATTTTCGTGATTTCCATCGATAAGCTATATCGATATTTGTGTATTGGTGAATTTGTGCGTCATTGACTTTTGTGATTTCTGGATTTCTTGAGATGATTTCTAGAATTTGTGTTTCACCAATTTCTGTGATTTCCATCGATAAGCTATATCGATATTTGTGTATTGGTGAATTTGTGTGTCATTGACTTTTGTGATTGGCATTGATATAATATGTCATTTATTGTGGTTTGGTGAACGAAATGAGGAGTATGACATTTCTTTGTTTCTTGTCTAGATTTGGTGATATTGATTAATCTCTCGTTGATTTTCAATTACTTATATATATCACAGCTTGGCATTGTGATTACTATGTGTTCAGTCATATCTCTTATTCTATATCGTTTCATCTGATATTTATAGTTAGACTGATCCGTTTATTATTTTCTTTTTAAATAATACTCGGATCAGACCGAGATGTTACAGGTGCTTCTGCTTGACTTCTCTCCAGGGATCCATTACTCTGACCTTTTGCTTACTACTTAGATTAGTAGTTTTTGTTGTATACTCTTGAGATATTGACTTATAGATGTATTCTTTTGTATAGCACGTGTTGCTATTCTTGTGTATTATTGTGGATCTTTTTGACCACTACTCTGATATACACTTCCATGTGTTAATCATAATTTCATATCTTCTTCCGCCTTTGTGATATGAATTATCTGTGACCGATTTATGTTATGTTTATTTCTGTATTTGTTTCTGAAGATATTATAGCCACTGTGTAGTAGCTGTGAGTTTGTGTCGGTATGTCGGATTACCTCTTGATAAAGTATTGCATGTTATAATATCTGACATATCGATGCTCGCACAAAGCAATTACACGGATGGTCGCTCCTCAACAGCCTTATTCTCTGTGCTAGTCGACAGCATTCACCGTAATGTTCTTGGCTAGCGTGGGTATAGAGGTGGGGCGTCACATTACTGCACTCACGTTTGACAATGGATAGGAGATGTCAAATCCCATAAACATCTCTGATGCCATTCCATTCATATTATTTACCGTTGATTTAACTTACATAAGATCTTTTAGTTCTGACTCGAGTGTTTTGTCTTTTCAATTCACTCGGGTCAGCCTGAGCATTTCAGGAATTGAAGGCTTTATTTCTGGAGGACGAAGACGAAGATTTTATTATTACTATTATTTACTATAGTGTTCCATTGCACCACATTGTTTCGCTGCACTGTTATTATCCTTTGGTATGTGTGACTCTGATATATATTGCATAAGAAAATCAAATGTTTTGTAAAACAGCTTCATGAACTGTATATTCGATTATTCTATTTTATCGTTCCACTGCAAGATTCTGTTTTGTGTTTTTTCTTTTTCTGCTTCTTCTTATTTACCACATAACAATCCACCCTTCTGTATGGTTTATGTCTGACGTGTGTGGTTTATCGTCGATTTAAATTGTAGAAAAAGGTGGGACGTTACATCTGGTATCAAAGCTTTGGTTTAGCGATAAACCTTAGCTTTGTAGGGTCTGACTCTTTATTAATAGGATAGTAATACCCTATGGGGAGTCACTGAGTGTATATATATGAGAGAGCGTATTTGTTAGTGTTATAAAAAGGTTTTATTATTGTGTTAATTTGTTCCGTTTTGTATTTATAAATTCTGGTTGGTGCATAGGACGCTATGACATCAATAGGGATTTCTAAACACTTAAAAGGACAGACCGACACAATATTTGTTTTTAATATAGGTGAATGAAATAATTTTTCGTATTATATTTTCTATATATAAAATAAATTTTATAAATAAGATATATATTTGGTTGCGATATATTAGTTGTTAGATAGTAAAATTTATAAATAATAGTTGAAATGAGATTGAAAATAAAATAAATGAAGAACTGGAAATTTAGAGCTTAAGTTGCGGGGTTTTTGAAAATTTCTTTCAAATGACTTAGAATATAATAATAATAATACTGTTTGAAGTATTTTCTGATATAAATATTTCAATATAATTTGAAAGAAATGTTTTAAAAGAAATTTTGGAAAGAAATAAGTTTTGTACTCCCCTCTCTGTCATTGGAAAATAATTTTGGTGATGAGTGCATGCATCATTGACATTCATTTTCGAGTTTCTAAGTGGGAATGCCACTGTAGTAGTTTTACTATAGGTTTATTTTGATAAAAAAATATAAATTTTAAATTGTTTTAAATATAATTGGATATCATTTGTAATTATATAGATTTATCTGTTATTTTAAAATGATTTGAAATTTAACCCGGTATTTTGTTGTTAAGTTTCCATTGATTAATAGTTTCAGTTATTGTAGTGAAATGGAATGTAACTAATTAATAGTTGGAGCATTTAATTAAAATAAGAGATTTAATGCAAGGTTATGAATGAACTTAAAGGAAATTTGAAATTTTAACCTATGAAACAAAGAATATTATTATTGAACATTAAATTAATTGAAATAAATAAAACAAACTTGTGCAACTTTCTATTTTTAAAAGCATATATATAACTTACCAACTATAAAAAGTTAATATGCTAAAAGAAAATGTAATGGAAAATTTTACAAGTAAAACTTGAAGTAATGGAAATATTTAATGAAATTCTTTTACAAATAAGAATTTGATGTTGTAATTGTGTGAACTTAAGTTATAATTGAAATGTTGCTGTAATAAAGGTAATAGGAAGTAAGTATTGTAAGTACAAGATTATAAACTTAAGTAAATAAATCAATATGCAAAGTAACTGATTTGCACAAGAATACTATGAATAAATAAATAAATGAAGTTATGCAATATGAAATGAAGAAAAAAAATGAATTTTATGTAAGTATAAGTGCAAATAAGTGAAATAAACACTGAATAAATGGATGAAAATAAATGAAACTGTAAGAAATAAAATGTAAATTAAAACGATAAATTGTTATATGAATGGAATTAGAAAGAATGAACTTAATTCATTGTTTGGATATTGTTGTTTGTTTGGTTTATGGTTGTTTGGGCAAGGATACTTTAAAATTGTTTAGATGAATAAATGACCTATTTAGTTTAATCTAAGACTGTTGAGTAAATGATGCACTAACTAGTTTATTTTCCATTCTGTATGATTTAAAGTTTCAAACCTGAACAACTAATTGTCTGTTTGCTGTGGATACATGGATGGTTGATTTTATTAGCTTCATATGATGGTTGTATGCCTTGTTGCAAGTGATTGTTGTTTGAATTGATTTCTTTGTTTATGGTTGAAACAACTTCAAATATTCATTTTATATAATTGTTAATCCTTTTGGATTATATAAGTGAAATGCATGTTATGGAAGCAATTGTACTGCTTTTGGTTTCATAATTAAGCGTTAATTGCCCAACAAATAGGTACGTTTTCGGATTGCGGTTTATAGCGTTATTATATTGTTTTTCCCGTGTTGAGATATATATTGTTTTGGAAAATATATGTATATATTGTTATATTTGATATTATATTTTCTTCCGAGCCTCTCCGTACAAAGGAGACTCTACCGAAATCTTCCGTAAATTTTGGACTTTGAAAATATTTTGATAATGCTTTCCAAACTTTATTAATTTAAGTATAAAAAGATTTAATGGTTATTAATTGGTATATTTTATTTAAATTAATTAATTTTGTAAATTTATTTGTTTATAAATTTAGTATTTTAAGTAGGATATATTGATTTCTTAATTCTTCTTTTCCCTTCTTTTTCCTTTTCGGGGACGAAAATTTTTGAGTGGGGGAGAGTGTAACGACCCGTAGATTTTCAATAATTGAAATTGTCAATTTAATAAGATTTTTGAAATTTCATATCGACGAAAATAAAAAAAATGTGAATTGTTAATTAAGTTGTGATATAGTAATGAAAATAACTAAGAAACATAACAGGGTTAATTAAGGTTAATAATTAATGAATTTGAATGAAATTCCAATTAAATAAAATAATTTAAATGTTATGACATAATTATAATGGGAATATGAGTAAAACAAGCGTAATTATTGAATTAATGAAATAATACAGTGTTTGGTAAGTAATAAACTTTTAAATGTAAGAAAAGTAAATAGGTGACAACTAATATATGTTATTTATTTATTTAGAGTGTTAAATGAAATTGGTAATCAAATTTCAATTTAAGGCAATAATGTTGATTTTATCTATTCGGTAATAATGGATTAATAACAGGAATGAAATGTAAGAATGATAATGCAAGTTAATAAATAAATAATTAATTCAATGCAATCCCAACTGATTGATACAATTGCAGGGTTATAATTGATTGTAAATAGGAATATTCAGTAATAAATTTAATATAAGAAAAACAAATGCAAATATTGAATTAATCAATGAAGTAATAATAATAAATAGTAATTGAATAAAATCAACGTTCTGCATGTAATTGTTTGGACATGAGAACCCATATAAATATGATTAAGAGTTGGCGGCAACAATTATTATAAGTAATCTATAATTTAATCCATTTAAATCAAAATTTGTAATCAATTGCAATAAATCTGAATTAAATGTTATGTTAATGTAAGTTAAGGTAATAATTGGGGATAACATAAATTTTATTCAGTGTTATGATAATTAGTTGAATATAACATAAACTTAAGTATAAATTTAAGGTTACGATAACAATTATTATAAATTACCTAATTAATTGGTCAATGAATTTATTGGAAATCAAGTTCATTTAAATGTTAAGTAAATGAAGGGTAAACAATAGGAACTAGTTATAGAGTAATAATGGATTAGTATAAAGATTGAAACTAATCAAATCAAAGTTATTTGGAATTTATTATAATTAATTGGAACTCAAATTTAATAAATGAATTTATTATAAATGGAATTTAATTTATTACCCTAATTGAAATGAAGATGAAATGTGAGAATATTAATGTAATAGATTTTGAATCCAATATTTATTTCATCCATTGGCAATAATGAATTGAATAGTAGAATGAAAAACAAATTTAATAGAATTTTTGAAAATTAAAATTATAATTTCTGAATATAATGAAATTGAAAGTTAATACTAAAATTTATAGATTTATCAACTCTAAATTGACATATAAATTTGTTTAAATTAGTGTAAATGATTAAATTGAAAGGGTTAAAATTGGTCAATTATAGAATTGAAATTTAAGATTTGATTTAATTAATTAATTATAAATTTAATTAATGTTAAAATAGCCATTTTGGCCACTGATTCGGATTTCGACTTAACCAGTTTCATCGGATCCGTAAAGGTGAATTATTGTAGGATTTCAAATTTCGTAGCGATCGGACCTGTCCATCGTAAGGACTCGAAACGCCTTGAAATCAATGGAATTGAAATCAATTGAAATCAATTTGAAAATAAATGATTTTTAGCATAACTTCTTCATATGATTGAATTTGGACATGAAACCTGTTCCATTGCGTTTAAAATATTTAAAAACATCTATTTTGATATATGGTTTGACCAAATTTCGTTCTGGAGTCAGAACTGGCTTTTTTGGGCCATTTTATCATTCATCGCGTATATCCAATCGATTCGATCCATTCTATTTCAACCCTACCTATAAATACACTGTTATAAACCCTAGCCTTTATATTTCTCATTTGTTTGTACGTACAATTCAGATGTTCCTCCTCCTCAATGGTAGACAAAACAAAAATTTCCAATTACAATTCCAAATCAAATCTAAAGCCAAAAATTCCAACCCACAAACAATATCAAATTATATATCGTCGGAAAGCTCTTGAAGAGCGCAATCCAGATCCACTATTTATTTTTCGATCGGAGTTTCTGTGAATCCGGAATCAGTGGAAACATTCACGGCCGTTTATCGTGCGTCGATGAACGTTGTAGGATTGTCAAATCATTTCTGGGTATTGTAGAGTGGACGATGGGGAGCACATCAGTGGTGTTCGTTCGTCGAATCAACGGTTGGATGGAGGGCAAAAATTAGATTTGATCATCAATTTTTGTTCGGCGGCTGCATTTCTGGAGCGCGCATGCCACGCGTGGGGGGCGGTTCGCGAGCATGCGTCGTGATCAGTGGAGGCGTGCCTCCGGTCAGTGTGCGGCGGGGTGTGGCCTTGCGCGTGGTGGCGGCTACGAGTACCTATGCGTGCACGTTCTCTCTAGGGTTTGGGAATGCGATTGTACATGAAGCTGTAGAAGGAGATGACATGGCAATGGGGTAGGTTTATTTTATTTTGTTTTAATTTAATTTTGATTTCAACTCGTTTTAACTCGAATAACTTTTGCGTACGAGGTCCATTTCGAGCGCGGTTTTCTCCGCTGGGTTCGTATTGGGATTCCTGACATTTTGGAGCTATTTTGGACGAATTCTGAGACTGTTCAAATTTTAGGTTTAAATTGGATTTAAATTCAATTTAAATTCGAAAGGTGAGTGTTTTAACCCACTCACAATTTATAAAGTTTATTATGTGTGTTAAATTAATTTTTGATGCGAGTAGAAATTTATTTATTGCTGTTTGATATGTTTTTATCATCATTCCAGTTAAATTGAATTTATTGAATTAAACTGATATTCAATTTATTATTGCATATAAACTGCCAGTTAAATTAATTTATTATTGAATATAAACCGCCAGTAGTTACTTATTATTTATTTTCTGTTCTATAATAATGTTATTGTTTAAAATGGATGATGATTGTGACAAATGGTTGATGATTGATATTGGGTGAATGGATGCTGTATTTTATATTGTTGTAGACTGCTAGTTGTTTTGCATTTATTTCATTCGGGCTGACGGTTTGAAATGATATACAACCGTATTTTTATTTTAAACTGCGGATTGAAATGATAAATATCCGTATCACTTGACCATAGGATAGAAATTTTATACAGACACCGCGGTCTATATATAAAAACATTTTGAAATGATTTCTATGGCTTTGTAAAGAAATATATGATTTTATGAGATATTGATTTGGATATTTTATAAATGTTATTTTTTGTATAGTTAAATTCTTGGTTTTAAGCTATGAATAAAATTATTTAAAGTATAAAATAAGTTAATAATAAAGTTTGATTTTATTAAAATATAATATGGATAAGTATTTACTTAAATTATATTTTTAATATAGAGTTTACATTGATTTTTATAAATCAAGGTTAAGAAGATAGTTTTGAAATTGATTTGAGATTTTATGTAATTAAGAATTATATTTAATAAGAATACGTTTGGAATTTATTGGAATTTAGGTTTTAAAAGAATATGGTTTTATCACTTAATTCGGAGTTAAGGTGATTTAAATGAATATATCAAGTCTAAATAAATTGAGAAATATTCAATTATTGAGATTCAAAGTTTTATTTAAAGGATACTGGATTTATTTAGCAAATATTTCAAAATTAAATAATTGTAAAGTGAATTTGGTATATATATAGGAATTATAAAATTTAGTTTTGAAATACTGAATATTTAAGCCTTGAAATATATTGAATTTGAAATGGTTTAGTTTGTGGATTAAATCTGTTTTGAAATCGTTATAATTTGGAATGGTCTATTTGGAAACCGAATTGAATTGAAATTTATGATTTGGGGATTTGGTTAAATTTAAAATTTAGAAATTTGGGTTGTTTTGGAATTGATTTGTGAAATTTAAGAAGCTAGTTTATTTTATAAATTATTTTAATATTTAAACCATGTAAGGGGTGGAAGTTATGTTTTAAAGTTATAAATTTAAAAGTACTACGTTTTGGAAGTGTTATAGTTTTATGTCTTTGGTTTTGAAATTTTATAACTTTGAAATACTATGATTTTAAATTGATATCATATTGATTTGGTTTTAAAACGAAAATGATATCATATTTATATGGTTTTGAAATTGATAATATATTTTGATTTTAAAAGTAAAAATTATTTTGAAATGACCGCGGTGTTATAATAACGTTTGGTTGTTAAAGAGACCGGGATCGGAAGTTGTCATACTCTCTACCAACTCCAAAAACCACTTTAACAACCGTATACGCGGTGGAGATTCCAGAATGAAGTAGTATGGTGGCGGCGTTTCCTTTGAAGTAAATACATGGACCCGACTCCCGTGAGTTGGCATAAGGTGGCTAAAACAGGAGCGATTGACGGCTAAGTAGGTAGCATCTTTTATCGGACACATCCCTTCAATATTATACTTTTATTATGGATTGATTCGGTGGCCACTTTTGATTTTTGATTTGGAGGTGTGGCTCGAGGTGGGAGGTAGTAGCTGCTACGCGTTACCACTGGCCCAAAAGCATAATTGGTATATCTACCCTGGCATTGCCTAGTTGTGCTGTGTCACCTACCATAGCGCGCCTTGTACGAGTTTGGTTTTCTCCCATAGCCGGTGGAGTATTATGGGTAGTCTCCCGATCTGGATATGCGCTCATACTGGATGGACTATTGGGACTATTACGTGTTAAGGTGGAAAATGTAAAGCCTTAACTCTATTTAAAAGTAAGTTTATTTTACTATAGACATTATTACAATAGTGAAATATTACTACATAGTAAATAGTTTAACGGATCCTTAGGAGATGTGAATCCCAAGTATCTCTTAAGTTACTGCACTCACGTTTTACACTGCATAGGAGATGTCAAATCCCGTAAATATCTCTGACACCATTCCACTCATATTATTTACCGTTGATTTAACTTACATAAGATCTTTTAGTTCTGAATCGAGTGTGTGAGGACCCGCAAATCCGTACTCCTTGAATATACACTAATCTCCATAGATTAACTCAAGATGAACAGAAATACGAATTCTCAATGTTTAAGAAAAAGAAAAAAAGACAGAAGAAGAGATAAGAAGATAGAAAATAGAACGGAATAGAAAACAACAGAACAATAACAGAATCTCACAATCGCAGCGGAACAACATATAATAATAAATGAATAATCTTTAAACAAAGAACTATATCAGTTATTGCATTACATTACATTTTCATTTCATTACATCGAGTGTACGACAACAAACAACATCAAACAGCGTAAAAGAAATACTATATAAACTAGTAATACGCCATGCCATCCATCTTGCCTCCAGCAACTCCTGAATTCTAGAATATCCTGATAAACCTTAACTCTTGACTGCCCGTGTGGAAATTGGTGGGCACCCAAAGATTAGGAAGGAAAACAATAAACTCAAAGTCAGTCAAGTGACTGGTGTGAGAACTCAAAACAGTTTATTTATCTTTGAAAACAAAATAGAGGAATATTTTTAAAGTCAATTCGCAGTACTTTTAAAAATGAGACTACCATAAGGCCTCCCGCACACACACACAATGCAAACGCAGAATCGGAGGAGATTTCTCCTTATGATAGCCAAAGATGCTTGATACGCATTAAAAAGAACATTTGATATTATTACTAGAGCATAGTGTATAAAACAATTTCGAAAGTAGAATATAAATCTGTAACAGCCCTAGTTTTTAGATATTTATTTTATTATTAATTATTTAATTTTAAAAATGTATTTATATAAATTGTGTTTAACAATATAGTTAATTATTTAATTTGAAGATATATTTTATAAAATTGTATATGTCAATAAAATTTAATATTAACTGTAAAAAATTTAAGCTATGTTTAAACTGTAAAATTTCGCGTTTAAAAGACGCGTCAAATTTTAGGGTATAAAGCAACGTAATAAAACGTGTGTTTTTAAAATGTTATTTTACAGAAATTTTTGATATTTTTGACTGCGTCTGTTTAACGTAGTGTAAAAATCGTGTTTCCAAATATTTTTGGAGAGAAACATCAGTTAGTGATTTTATACCAAACATTATTTTATTATTCGTTAACTGACCGATTGATAAAATAAATTGTATTACATACGTTCATCCCTACATCAGTGCAAAATCAACCCCTGTGTACAAATCTTTTTGTTACCGTTCACATCTAAGAAAATCAACTCTCCCTCTTTTAAATTTCCGTTTCAGTTTTGATTTTTAAGTAACGTTCAAATCCCTCTCTGATATTTTTCCTTTGCACTTATATCAGCCATCAAACTTAAATCACGCATACATTAAATCCAGTTGTGTAACTGCCTAAATCTTATATCACACTGTTTAGTTTGCAACAAATGGGATATTAAAAGTTTGCATGTCTAAAGATAAATCAACGTATGCCTTAAACCAAGCTTTTGCGTTACAGCCAAGACATATTATTGGAAGCAAATTCCAACCTTTCCCATTTTCTGCTTGCAAATGGCTCTACCTTAAATCACGCATATAACACATTTACCTTCCTATAAACTAATAGCTCTCTCTCCCTTTGACCGTGCAACAGTTTAAAACATTCAAGTGCAAGGTTAGAAATTGTTAATTATTTGAAACGGTTAACATTTACCATTCTTATGTGACATGCTAAATCAAGGGTTTCCTTAATCACGTAATATACTCATTTACACTTGCCTCCGCATGTCAGTTTTCTTTCATAAATTAATTCTTAAGTCTGGCCATTTCATTTATTTTAATCAAACTAAATAAGGGATTTAAAGCATGCTGAAATCACGCATTCATATTTACATATTTTTAAACTTTATATGTGGTGTAACTCTCGGTCCCTCCCTTTATTTCATTCCTTTTGTAACTGATGTCATAAACCACTGATTGCTCTTCCTCTGATCTTGCCACAGATCATATTTTTCCAATTTTGCAACGTCCAAATACATTTGTAAACATATTTAATACAAATCAAAATTTATTTAAAAATAAATGAATCATCACACACGTATTCATATTTACACAGTTAAAAATAAAACTGATACTTAAGAAAACAAATAAAACTGAGACGAATCAAATGCATGGTCCAAATATTTGTCAGTATAAAAATCAAGTTTTCTACTAGAAACGTTCGAACCTCTTACCTATTTTTAAAGAATAACTGATGCACTCCTTCCTTTCAGCCATGTAACTCACTGACTTTTGCATTCACACATATTTTCATACAAAGATTTAAACCACTATTTATCAACAAATCAAGGCTTGCAATTCTGGCATCTCGCATAAATTATAACTATTGATTTATCTCCTCCACTGATGTAGCTCATCAGTTACATTCAAACCACTATATATCTATCCCATTCCTTAAATCACGTAAGTAAAAGAAACTGATGCCTCAAAAATTAAGTTTTACTATATAACGTTCGAACTATGCACCTATTCATAGCCTATATACATATCAAAAGTACAATCACACATGAAAAAGCTCTTTAAAAACTGATGCGTTATCTACACTTATGATCCCCATGGAACTTCACAAACATCATCTATATTTACACCAGCTCTTTTTCCCTTCCACTATTCGCTCTGCCTTGCCTCCTTCTTGAGCCCGAGATCTATCAGGTAATAGCATTTTTTCCTTTCGTCCAGATTTGCTTCTTCTTCATTTTCTGATTTTCTTCATCACCTTGCTCGGCCTCCCCATGTTGTACGAGTTATGTCCATAATTATTGTGTGTAGATCTGTGACTTGTTGTCTAGGCTAGGAAGTTTGGCAAGTCTGCATATGATTATGATATAGATGTTATTAGTTTTAAGTTTTAAACTGGTAGGAACAGACAGTAATTGCGATTTGTTTTAAATTGATAACCACTAATACTTTCATAACTTTGTTCTTTTTAAATTGATAATAACAGATACTATTTGGGTTGTTTTAAAATTGTCAAGAACAGATACTACTTGGTTTTGTTTTAATTCTAATAAGAACAGATACTATTTGATTTTTTTTTTTTTTGTTTAAACTGTTAAGAACAAATGATATCAATTTTTGATTTAAACTGATAAGAACAGCTGCACCAAGTTTTTGTTTTTAAATTGATAAGTTGGTAAGTGCAGATGCTACTAAAATATTTTGTTTAACTAAGTAGTTGAAGTGCATAATTGTTCTTGTAATAAAGATATGTACTGAGTATTGCATGCCTCATGTTGCTCCAGTCTTCATTTCCATTTTGTTTGCCTATTTGTATTGCATTTTCTTGGCATTGACTTGTATTCAGTCACATTGCACTGTCCATGCATGATGATCCTCACTTTGCACTTTGAATTGTTGTATGCATTTGAGTTCACCCTCATTCGAATTGTTGCAGTCTTGTACAGGTATTAATAGCTTGTCCCTTATAACCTGGTTGCATTATTGATCCATTTTTTTTTTTTTTGACAGTCTGCATTAGTTGGTTTATTTGAGTTGGGTATTTTCACTTGAATTGGTCTTGTGGCAGTTTGCATGTCAAGTTGCACACTACTGTCTTATATTACTTTGATAAAATGTGAAATGTTACATGTTGCTTCGTACCATGCTTTAGTTGTCTGCATCCCATATCTCTGCTCTTACAATATGAACAGACCCTTGAAACCATATGTTATCTTGTTGTTTGAATCATAGCTTGATGTTATATATGTATGTAGATAGTGTGTCTGCTTGTCTGCATTGAGGTTGTATTCATATATACCTGCTACTGTTGCATTATTTGCTTCACTTGAGTTTTGTAACTGTAGCCTATTGGGTTCATTTTGAAACTTTGTATTTTCAAAATTTTTGATATGTTCAGTCTTCATATCCATTCCAGTTTACATTATCTAATATGTTTCAGTTTCATATCTATATTGCATCCATAATGTTGCACTTTGGTCTGGTCATTGTTTTCCTGGGTGTTGAAGTCTTCATCTCCATTTTATGTACTGTTAGTACTTCATCCCTGTTGTGCATGTCTGCATATTTAGTAATACATGCCTGCATATTTAGTTAGTATCAGCCTGGGTAGAAATGGGGAACAACTAGGTTTTAAAAAAAAAAAAAAAAAAAGAAAAAAAAAAAAGAGAGAAAAAAAAAAAAAAGAAAAAAAAAAAATCTGATGGTGAAGCTGAATTCTAGAAGTAAATATGAGTTAGAAGATAGTTGGGCAACACAAACATGGGCATCTGTAAGTATTCGGATAACAGAGAAATAGGGATAAGTGTTCACCAGTTTTGCATATGACCCGTAGATTTGACATATTTAACTCGAAGCAATATAGGTGCTGACTCGAAGCAACGACTTGCTTGGCCCGAAGCAGTTGAGTTTTTCTCAGGGTAAAAATTTTGGACACAGGGAAGTGTTATGTTCTATTCATGGCGTGAGTTTGCATGGGATACGAGTGTGCACATGTACAAAGTATAGAGTAGGAAAACTTCACCTTCTGTCAGTCAGCCTTTAGAAATTTTGTCGTAGTTTAGTGTTACCCGGTTCTCGTTTAGGGTATGTTTTGGTCACGGTACACGGTGGAGTGGTCGAGCAAAGCAAACAAACCCCGTTCTATTCTCATTTTCTTTGATCGTAAATTTTTAAGTCACGTATTCCATAATTGAAATTTTGTTCTAGATTTGAATCTACGTCAGAAGAATTTGATCGTTATTCTCTGTCGTGCTTTATCGGTGAATCGTCGTTTTGTATTCAAATTTTCTGCAACTTTCAGGTGAGTTTTTCTCACCAGACATATGTACATATATTGTGTAAATTATCGCAAGTGTATGTGTAAACATTCTATTTAGATATTATCTGTCTGTAGTATGATGTAGAATGATGAACCCATTTAAATTGACATCTCATCAGTTATTTATCTGTTATATTATTTCTGCAGTTATATTATTAATTGTTATTTACTGCTTAAATCACCACTGCAAGTTCCCTGTTAAAGTTGGATTGTTATGGGCTGAAATAATGATTATTGTTAAACTAGTCTGTTAACTGCTTAACTGATAACTTGGGATTGCGGGTTTGAAATGATAGAACCCGGGGTTTTGTAAATTACGGGTTGAAATGATATAAATCCGTATCACTTGACCTAGGCTAGAGAACTATATACAGGCCCGTGGTTCTTATAATATTTTCTGAAATATTTAAAAAAATTATTTTGGAAGTTAAATATTTGATTTAATATCTTTAAAGGATTTTATTTTAATTTTTGAATGAGTTATAAATGTTAATAAATAAATAGATAAATAAGTTATATTTGGAAATATTTATTTAGTTAATCAATCTGCTACAGCATTTTTAGAAATGCGGTCTTTTTGAAATTGGACTAGTTTTACCCGTAACTTTAGGTAGCATTTCCTAAGTGCTACAGAATCTAGAATTGATTGTTTTAAAACTCATGGAATTTGAGAAATTTTATTTTATGTTAAGTTTTGGAAAATCTTAAGATATGATATTTATAACTGGATTTTCCTTAATAAATTTAAGATGAATATTCTAGTATTGAGTGAATTTTGAAGATATTAAATGACTAACATTGGGAGTTTATTTATGGAATTTATGGGAATATTCAAGACTAAATAATAAAACATTGATTTGTTGAAAGAATAAAATCCAAACTTAGTTTTGAATAGGAAATACTCCAATTGGGTATATATATATATATAGGAATTGTAACGGATTTGGGGACATAAAGTGATATTTAAATTATGGTTTAAACTTTAAATAAAGAAATATATTTGTAAAACTATATAAATTATCTTCTTAACAAAGTAACCATAAAGTTAAACCATTTATTCTATATACCGTTGAATATCCAAACCATTTGTGTGTTGGGAGTTATGGTTTAAAGTAAAAATTCCAAATATTATGTTTTGAAGATATATTTCAAATATTTGGCTTCCAGATATTATAAATTTTAAGCAGTATGGTTTTTGGAAAGAATTATATTTGAATATAACGATATCATATTGTTTTGGGTTTTAAAATGATATCGTATTTATAGTTTTGAAATGGAAATGTTTATTTTGGTTTTAAAGTATAAAATTGTTTTTAAATGACCACGGGTTATAATAACGATGGGTTGGCAAAGAGACCGGGATCGGATATGGACATACTCTCTGTCGATACCGAAAACCACTTTGACCAACCGTGTACGCGGTGGAGATTCCAGAATGAAGTAGGTCGGTAGTGGCGTTTCCTGTAAGGTAAATACGTGGACCCGACTCCCGTGAGTTGGCATAAGGTGGCTAAAACAGGAGCAATTCCAGGCCAATGAGGTCATTCCTCTGATCGGACGCTCCTCTTCGATATTATACTATGATTTTGGATTGATTCGGTGGCCACCTCTATATTTTGATTTTGGGGAGTTAGTCCGAGGTGGGCGGTAACTGCGGCTACGCGTTTCCACCAGCCTGGATAGCAATTGGTATATCTACCCTGGCATTGCCTAGTTGTGCCGTGTCATCTACCATACCGAGCCTTGTACGAGTTTAGATTTCTCCCGTAGCCCGTGTGGTATCCTCTAGTTGCTTCCCGATCAGGAGGAGCTATGATATTGGATGGACTACTGGGACTATTACGTGTTAAGGGCTATATGGGTAACCCCTTAATGCTAAGAAAAAAGTATGTTTATTTTATAAATAGACACTATTATAATAGCGCAATATACTACATAGTAAATAGTTTAACGGATCCTTAGAGGATGGGCGGTCCCAAGCATCCTTTAAGTTACTTGCTCTATATTACAGTACACTTGAATTAGCTTATATTATATAAGTATGTATGTCCTGACTCGAGTGTTATGTTTTATTTTACGCTCGGGTCAGCCTGAGTTGCAGCTTCAATTTCTTCTCCGTAGCTAGGACACTCAGTAGATCATTCGCGCTGCTGGAAGTTGTTTCAGCCTTTATCTTTTCTGGAATTCAAGACTTTGAAGACTCTATCTCTATTTATGTCTTAAAATTTGTATTGAGGATTATAGACAATGTAAGTTCTGTTTTGTTGAAGTTATATCAGTGGCTTCATGAACCACTAAATTTTTAATTTCCGCTGCGAGATTCTGATATCTGTGTATGTGATTCTGTGATCTATTTATTGTATATTCTGAGTTTTGCCAAATTTATTCTACAACGCAGTATTTTGAACAATTCAAGTCCGACAATGTGCGGATGCGAATGGTTGAAAATATTGGGACGTTACATTTGGTATCAGAGCTTTGGTTCTAGGCAAAACTTAGAATATATGGTAAATTGGATTTACAGAATCACCTTCATTAGAGATTGAACCATTCTCTTTTCGAGTTCTGGGACGTCCCCTACGGTTCCAAAGTTCATTCGTGTCCCTCACTTTTCATCTTCCTTAAATTCTGGAGTATTCCATAACTCCACTTCGAATGATCTTCATAGTAAATTTGCGGTCTCGCCATCATTCTAATAAAGGGGTGAAACTCCTTTACAATTAGCATTTATTCACCGGAGATTTATATTTATCATTGGTTTATATGCTAGTATCTTTGGTTATTCCGAACTCTACCTCTTCGGATCAAATGTAGATTTACCCCAACCACATCGATCCGATTCTTTAAGTCACGGTTGACCCGGTCAAGGTTGTCCGCGATTATATAGACTTACCCAGTTTCCTTATTCTGATTTTTAATCACCGGATTTTCTGATTTCAACTCATCTTGAATTCTATTTGATTTGAGTTCATCAAAAATTTGAATCACTATCCTTGACTTGAAAGTTTTATTTCTGTATTTGAAAATAAAATCTAATATATATATAAGTATAATTTTCAGAACTCTATAATTAATTTGACTAGTTGTCAAGAGATAATAGTTTTGATTTTATATATGAGTTTGTAAGCCATGTGTTTTGTCATATATAAATAATTGAACTATAAAACAATGGTTACAAATAGAAATGAAGTTAAAACTAGAACTTGAGAATTAAACTTCCGATGATTTCAAACCTTGTATTTAAAGTTTAAAAGGATATAATAAGTATTTTCGAATAGAAATTTGTTTCCGAAATTTTTTAAAATCTAGTGCTTTTCTCTTTGTCGCTGGAAAATAATTTCGGTGATGACTGCAGCATCATCGACTTTCATTTTCGAGTTTCGAAGTGAAGGGACCACCCTGTAGTCTGGCTACAGTGTACCTTGAGATTTTTGATTTGAATTTCTAAAGTATGACTTAATATATATAATTTATATTTGATTTGACATATTATGTATATATATTTATTTATCTCTAAATGGTTTGAAGAAGAATCAGAAATTTAATTCTTAAGTTTTATCTTGAGGAATAATTTAATAAAAATAAATTTGAATAAGAAATTCCAACAGGAAATAATTGAATTTGAAAGTTTAGTTGTATAATACTCAATTCCATTCAATATAACTTACCTTGAGTTTCAAAAGTTAACAATGTAATTGGATAATATACATTATAAAAAGGGGATTTTATAATTAAAATTTAGGTGGTTATAATAAATGTTATACACTAAAATTTTAGTTGTAAAAGATAAATAGAGGTAGATATAGAAAAAGGAATTTAAGAAATTTATTCAAAGGAACCTAATAATCAAAGTTGATTTAACATGGAACCTTAAATCTAACTAAGAAATTCTAATTAAAGTTATTCCCTAAGTGAATAATTATGATTTAAATAGTTAGGACATATTCTAATATTGCTAAATTTGATAATTGAGATTTTGGGTTTCGGATAAAAATTTTTATTGAAGGAATATCTTATTTTTTAAAATAGGTATTTCAAATAAAGTGGTTAGGATATTTGTTAAGAATTTAGAGTTAAGAAAATAATAAACTGATTAGGAATACTATCATATCTACTATAACATATTATCAGTGCTGCTATTCTAAAAATATAATGTTTGAAAATTTATAATTGAATAAATGAAGATTATTTTAAAAGGGTTATGATTTTAGTAGTATGATTTCCAAATGATAATATCTATAAATCGTAATGATTTTCAAAATATTATGATCTCAAATTTATTATCTTATTTTGTTTTGAACTATCTTTAAATGTCCTTGGTTTCCTTATCTGCTACGGATTGGGATGCTATCGCTTATACCAGTCTATTTAGAAATCTTTCTATAATCTTTGAGATCTTTGTTACTCATCGGGACCTGAGCACCGCTGAGCACCCATAGACTGACAGTCAAACTGAAGGGGTAAAACCAATTCTA
Source organism: Allium cepa (assembly GCA_030765085.1). NCBI lineage: Eukaryota > Viridiplantae > Streptophyta > Magnoliopsida > Asparagales > Amaryllidaceae > Allium > Allium cepa. The sequence goes on from CM060937.1 coordinate 594,127,237, forward strand.
GAGAACCTTCTTCGTGCTTCAAATCCGGAACTATCCGTTTAAGATTCTTGTCTATCTAGCTTATCTTCTTTGTTTCTCTTCTTTCGTTCCTTTTCGAGGACGAAAAGTTCTTAAGTGGGGGAGAGTGTAACAGCCCTAGTTTTTAGATATTTATTTTATTATTAATTATTTAATTTTAAAAATGTATTTATATAAATTGTGTTTAACAATATAGTTAATTATTTAATTTGAAGATATATTTTATAAAATTGTATATGTCAATAAAATTTAATATTAACTGTAAAAAATTTAAGCTATGTTTAAACTGTAAAATTTCGCGTTTAAAAGACGCGTCAAATTTTAGGGTATAAAGCAACGTAATAAAACGTGTGTTTTTAAAATGTTATTTTACAGAAATTTTTGATATTTTTGACTGCGTCTGTTTAACGTAGTGTAAAAATCGTGTTTCCAAATATTTTTGGAGAGAAACATCAGTTAGTGATTTTATACCAAACATTATTTTATTATTCGTTAACTGACCGATTGATAAAATAAATTGTATTACATACGTTCATCCCTACATCAGTGCAAAATCAACCCCTGTGTACAAATCTTTTTGTTACCGTTCACATCTAAGAAAATCAACTCTCCCTCTTTTAAATTTCCGTTTCAGTTTTGATTTTTAAGTAACGTTCAAATCCCTCTCTGATATTTTTCCTTTGCACTTATATCAGCCATCAAACTTAAATCACGCATACATTAAATCCAGTTGTGTAACTGCCTAAATCTTATATCACACTGTTTAGTTTGCAACAAATGGGATATTAAAAGTTTGCATGTCTAAAGATAAATCAACGTATGCCTTAAACCAAGCTTTTGCGTTACAGCCAAGACATATTATTGGAAGCAAATTCCAACCTTTCCCATTTTCTGCTTGCAAATGGCTCTACCTTAAATCACGCATATAACACATTTACCTTCCTATAAACTAATAGCTCTCTCTCCCTTTGACCGTGCAACAGTTTAAAACATTCAAGTGCAAGGTTAGAAATTGTTAATTATTTGAAACGGTTAACATTTACCATTCTTATGTGACATGCTAAATCAAGGGTTTCCTTAATCACGTAATATACTCATTTACACTTGCCTCCGCATGTCAGTTTTCTTTCATAAATTAATTCTTAAGTCTGGCCATTTCATTTATTTTAATCAAACTAAATAAGGGATTTAAAGCATGCTGAAATCACGCATTCATATTTACATATTTTTAAACTTTATATGTGGTGTAACTCTCGGTCCCTCCCTTTATTTCATTCCTTTTGTAACTGATGTCATAAACCACTGATTGCTCTTCCTCTGATCTTGCCACAGATCATATTTTTCCAATTTTGCAACGTCCAAATACATTTGTAAACATATTTAATACAAATCAAAATTTATTTAAAAATAAATGAATCATCACACACGTATTCATATTTACACAGTTAAAAATAAAACTGATACTTAAGAAAACAAATAAAACTGAGACGAATCAAATGCATGGTCCAAATATTTGTCAGTATAAAAATCAAGTTTTCTACTAGAAACGTTCGAACCTCTTACCTATTTTTAAAGAATAACTGATGCACTCCTTCCTTTCAGCCATGTAACTCACTGACTTTTGCATTCACACATATTTTCATACAAAGATTTAAACCACTATTTATCAACAAATCAAGGCTTGCAATTCTGGCATCTCGCATAAATTATAACTATTGATTTATCTCCTCCACTGATGTAGCTCATCAGTTACATTCAAACCACTATATATCTATCCCATTCCTTAAATCACGTAAGTAAAAGAAACTGATGCCTCAAAAATTAAGTTTTACTATATAACGTTCGAACTATGCACCTATTCATAGCCTATATACATATCAAAAGTACAATCACACATGAAAAAGCTCTTTAAAAACTGATGCGTTATCTACACTTATGATCCCCATGGAACTTCACAAACATCATCTATATTTACACCAGCTCTTTTTCCCTTCCACTATTCGCTCTGCCTTGCCTCCTTCTTGAGCCCGAGATCTATCAGGTAATAGCATTTTTTCCTTTCGTCCAGATTTGCTTCTTCTTCATTTTCTGATTTTCTTCATCACCTTGCTCGGCCTCCCCATGTTGTACGAGTTATGTCCATAATTATTGTGTGTAGATCTGTGACTTGTTGTCTAGGCTAGGAAGTTTGGCAAGTCTGCATATGATTATGATATAGATGTTATTAGTTTTAAGTTTTAAACTGGTAGGAACAGACAGTAATTGCGATTTGTTTTAAATTGATAACCACTAATACTTTCATAACTTTGTTCTTTTTAAATTGATAATAACAGATACTATTTGGGTTGTTTTAAAATTGTCAAGAACAGATACTACTTGGTTTTGTTTTAATTCTAATAAGAACAGATACTATTTGATTTTTTTTTTTTTTTGTTTAAACTGTTAAGAACAAATGATATCAATTTTTGATTTAAACTGATAAGAACAGCTGCACCAAGTTTTTGTTTTTAAATTGATAAGTTGGTAAGTGCAGATGCTACTAAAATATTTTGTTTAACTAAGTAGTTGAAGTGCATAATTGTTCTTGTAATAAAGATATGTACTGAGTATTGCATGCCTCATGTTGCTCCAGTCTTCATTTCCATTTTGTTTGCCTATTTGTATTGCATTTTCTTGGCATTGACTTGTATTCAGTCACATTGCACTGTCCATGCATGATGATCCTCACTTTGCACTTTGAATTGTTGTATGCATTTGAGTTCACCCTCATTCGAATTGTTGCAGTCTTGTACAGGTATTAATAGCTTGTCCCTTATAACCTGGTTGCATTATTGATCCATTTTTTTTTTTTTTTGACAGTCTGCATTAGTTGGTTTATTTGAGTTGGGTATTTTCACTTGAATTGGTCTTGTGGCAGTTTGCATGTCAAGTTGCACACTACTGTCTTATATTACTTTGATAAAATGTGAAATGTTACATGTTGCTTCGTACCATGCTTTAGTTGTCTGCATCCCATATCTCTGCTCTTACAATATGAACAGACCCTTGAAACCATATGTTATCTTGTTGTTTGAATCATAGCTTGATGTTATATATGTATGTAGATAGTGTGTCTGCTTGTCTGCATTGAGGTTGTATTCATATATACCTGCTACTGTTGCATTATTTGCTTCACTTGAGTTTTGTAACTGTAGCCTATTGGGTTCATTTTGAAACTTTGTATTTTCAAAATTTTTGATATGTTCAGTCTTCATATCCATTCCAGTTTACATTATCTAATATGTTTCAGTTTCATATCTATATTGCATCCATAATGTTGCACTTTGGTCTGGTCATTGTTTTCCTGGGTGTTGAAGTCTTCATCTCCATTTTATGTACTGTTAGTACTTCATCCCTGTTGTGCATGTCTGCATATTTAGTAATACATGCCTGCATATTTAGTTAGTATCAGCCTGGGTAGAAATGGGGAACAACTAGGTTTTAAAAAAAAAAAAAAAAAAAAGAAAAAAAAAAAAAGAGAGAAAAAAAAAAAAAGAAAAAAAAAAATCTGATGGTGAAGCTGAATTCTAGAAGTAAATATGAGTTAGAAGATAGTTGGGCAACACAAACATGGGCATCTGTAAGTATTCGGATAACAGAGAAATAGGGATAAGTGTTCACCAGTTTTGCATATGACCCGTAGATTTGACATATTTAACTCGAAGCAATATAGGTGCTGACTCGAAGCAACGACTTGCTTGGCCCGAAGCAGTTGAGTTTTTCTCAGGGTAAAAATTTTGGACACAGGGAAGTGTTATGTTCTATTCATGGCGTGAGTTTGCATGGGATACGAGTGTGCACATGTACAAAGTATAGAGTAGGAAAACTTCACCTTCTGTCAGTCAGCCTTTAGAAATTTTGTCGTAGTTTAGTGTTACCCGGTTCTCGTTTAGGGTATGTTTTGGTCACGGTACACGGTGGAGTGGTCGAGCAAAGCAAACAAACCCCGTTCTATTCTCATTTTCTTTGATCGTAAATTTTTAAGTCACGTATTCCATAATTGAAATTTTGTTCTAGATTTGAATCTACGTCAGAAGAATTTGATCGTTATTCTCTGTCGTGCTTTATCGGTGAATCGTCGTTTTGTATTCAAATTTTCTGCAACTTTCAGGTGAGTTTTTCTCACCAGACATATGTACATATATTGTGTAAATTATCGCAAGTGTATGTGTAAACATTCTATTTAGATATTATCTGTCTGTAGTATGATGTAGAATGATGAACCCATTTAAATTGACATCTCATCAGTTATTTATCTGTTATATTATTTCTGCAGTTATATTATTAATTGTTATTTACTGCTTAAATCACCACTGCAAGTTCCCTGTTAAAGTTGGATTGTTATGGGCTGAAATAATGATTATTGTTAAACTAGTCTGTTAACTGCTTAACTGATAACTTGGGATTGCGGGTTTGAAATGATAGAACCCGGGGTTTTGTAAATTACGGGTTGAAATGATATAAATCCGTATCACTTGACCTAGGCTAGAGAACTATATACAGGCCCGTGGTTCTTATAATATTTTCTGAAATATTTAAAAAAATTATTTTGGAAGTTAAATATTTGATTTAATATCTTTAAAGGATTTTATTTTAATTTTTGAATGAGTTATAAATGTTAATAAATAAATAGATAAATAAGTTATATTTGGAAATATTTATTTAGTTAATCAATCTGCTACAGCATTTTTAGAAATGCGGTCTTTTTGAAATTGGACTAGTTTTACCCGTAACTTTAGGTAGCATTTCCTAAGTGCTACAGAATCTAGAATTGATTGTTTTAAAACTCATGGAATTTGAGAAATTTTATTTTATGTTAAGTTTTGGAAAATCTTAAGATATGATATTTATAACTGGATTTTCCTTAATAAATTTAAGATGAATATTCTAGTATTGAGTGAATTTTGAAGATATTAAATGACTAACATTGGGAGTTTATTTATGGAATTTATGGGAATATTCAAGACTAAATAATAAAACATTGATTTGTTGAAAGAATAAAATCCAAACTTAGTTTTGAATAGGAAATACTCCAATTGGGTATATATATATATATATAGGAATTGTAACGGATTTGGGGACATAAAGTGATATTTAAATTATGGTTTAAACTTTAAATAAAGAAATATATTTGTAAAACTATATAAATTATCTTCTTCACAAAGTAACCATAAAGTTAAACCATTTATTCTATATACCGTTGAATATCCAAACCATTTGTGTGTTGGGAGTTATGGTTTAAAGTAAAAATTCCAAATATTATGTTTTGAAGATATATTTCAAATATTTGGCTTCCAGATATTATAAATTTTAAGCAGTATGGTTTTTGGAAAGAATTATATTTGAATATAACGATATCATATTGTTTTGGGTTTTAAAATGATATCGTATTTATAGTTTTGAAATGGAAATGTTTATTTTGGTTTTAAAGTATAAAATTGTTTTTAAATGACCACGGGTTATAATAACGATGGGTTGGCAAAGAGACCGGGATCGGATATGGACATACTCTCTGTCGATACCGAAAACCACTTTGACCAACCGTGTACGCGGTGGAGATTCCAGAATGAAGTAGGTCGGTAGTGGCGTTTCCTGTAAGGTAAATACGTGGACCCGACTCCCGTGAGTTGGCATAAGGTGGCTAAAACAGGAGCAATTCCAGGCCAATGAGGTCATTCCTCTGATCGGACGCTCCTCTTCGATATTATACTATGATTTTGGATTGATTCGGTGGCCACCTCTATATTTTGATTTTGGGGAGTTAGTCCGAGGTGGGCGGTAACTGCGGCTACGCGTTTCCACCAGCCTGGATAGCAATTGGTATATCTACCCTGGCATTGCCTAGTTGTGCCGTGTCATCTACCATACCGAGCCTTGTACGAGTTTAGATTTCTCCCGTAGCCCGTGTGGTATCCTCTAGTTGCTTCCCGATCAGGAGGAGCTATGATATTGGATGGACTACTGGGACTATTACGTGTTAAGGGCTATATGGGTAACCCCTTAATGCTAAGAAAAAAGTATGTTTATTTTATAAATAGACACTATTATAATAGCGCAATATACTACATAGTAAATAGTTTAACGGATCCTTAGAGGATGGGCGGTCCCAAGCATCCTTTAAGTTACTTGCTCTATATTACAGTACACTTGAATTAGCTTATATTATATAAGTATGTATGTCCTGACTCGAGTGTTATGTTTTATTTTACGCTCGGGTCAGCCTGAGTTGCAGCTTCAATTTCTTCTCCGTAGCTAGGACACTCAGTAGATCATTCGCGCTGCTGGAAGTTGTTTCAGCCTTTATCTTTTCTGGAATTCAAGACTTTGAAGACTCTATCTCTATTTATGTCTTAAAATTTGTATTGAGGATTATAGACAATGTAAGTTCTGTTTTGTTGAAGTTATATCAGTGGCTTCATGAACCACTAAATTTTTAATTTCCGCTGCGAGATTCTGATATCTGTGTATGTGATTCTGTGATCTATTTATTGTATATTCTGAGTTTTGCCAAATTTATTCTACAACGCAGTATTTTGAACAATTCAAGTCCGACAATGTGCGGATGCGAATGGTTGAAAATATTGGGACGTTACAAAATCTTAGCCAACATACGACCATTATCGTATGCCTACTATAGCTACTATGTTCAATAGCAGGTTACCGCCACATTCCATAGCAGGTTATACAACTAAAACCGTACAAGGATCGTATTGTTTCTTTGGATTTCCAACGAATGGTCAGGCCAAGGAACTTCCCATTGCCACATGAGAACGCCTCTGGAAGAACGTCCCCGAGAACCAAACCGGATCTCTGCCAACACAAGGCCGGGTTACCCCTAACTGGGTAACAACTGACACGAGTATGCCATCCCCCGGTCCTTTGGGACCTTTAACCGAGCGCTCGTAATCAACATCACACCATAATAATAAGTGTTTCAACATGAGTAAGTATCTGGGCTCCATACCATGATACCACCCTTTTCCAGAAGGAAATGAACATACCCTAAAGGGAGCTGCCCCTCATAACCTTACCGCATCTTTCCTGTTTTGACCATTCCGGGGTGTGAGGTCCGACGAAGTCTCGTCCACAAAGCCACGCTTTATACAAAGTCATGCTTTGGGTCAACAAATGATCACAGAAATGATCACCAAGATAAATGATCAAATAAATGATCCTATCACAAATGATCAACACAATGATCATTTCACAGCAACACTCAGCATGTCACATTACCAAATTGGGAATATATCGCTAATAACCTTCAACGACATTACCTCTGAGCTCGTACGTCTCAGAGAATGGTGTTAAGCTAAGAGAATAAATTCTCCGCCACCAACAGAAATATATTTGAAAGAAATCAGCTTTACATCTCAATTTGTAATGTCATACACACAATCCATACAAGTCTGTTCCGGGCTCGAACAGAACCGAAGGCACTTACAAAGAAGTCCTTGCAATCCGGATATCCACAATCCTGATCGGATTCCCCATCACATATGGAGAACTCTATACCGGAGCAACTCGGTGCAGAGTCAATCGACAGGTCATCCTATCGCTCTCGCAAATACCCGTTCTTCAACATTGGTCTTCAATGCTATCCATTACGTCGTATCACTATTCGGAATGGGTAATCCGAATAACGAGCGCAATAATTTAAAAATAAGTGTGGCATTCAAATCCAAGCAAATCACAACAAATACCTTTCAAAGGTAAATATTGATATTCGGTTATTGAACTATCAATGGATATGCACAACATCACCAGATTCCATATAATTTTCCAAATTATTTATTTCCCAAAATATCTTTACAAGATATATGTTTTCAATACTTCAAAAATAAATCAATATTTATTTTTAAACGAATTCCACTTTCTTTTATAAATTCCATAGTGAATTTTCATTCCAAAATATCCATGCATATACGATTTCAATTATTCATTTCAATTTATCTTCAAAAAGATAAATTCTCAAAACGTTTCATTTCACATTGGAAAAACATTTCCATACTTATTTATTCATAAGTAATTATCAAATTTTATTTATTTTCAACCTTTGAAAAGTATTCAATATACTTAAATCGAAATTAAGCATATATTTCATTCTTTAAGGAAATCATTCTCTTAAACATATTTATTTGGGCCAAAACGAATGTTGCGTAAAACATCATTACGACAACCCAAAATCACTAGTATAGGGATTCAAAATTAAAATAGATATATAAATCCCAATACTATGCAAAACATTTCCTTGCGGAAATCATTTACTATAACAACAGTGTTATAGTCTACCATTTCCTTCTATTTCTCGAAAACGTCTATTTCAATAATAAATGTTGAAATCTATAGTTTCGAATCTCAACACGTTTAAAACATCGTTAGATCGTTTTAATTCTATTTAAAACATCACATCCAAAACAATTTCTTTAACACATTATTCACTATTCAAAAACGTGAATCTACTACGTTAACAATTTCATCTTTTCTATACGTTTCATTCTAAAGGATTATTCACTGTCTAAAACATGAATATAACTCCTTTAATAAGTTGCAACAATCTACTTATCAAAATAAGTCGTTTGCGAATTTATAAAACAACGTTTATAAATTCCTTTATTAACCTATTCAATTCATAACTCAATTATAAACCAAAAGTTCATATTATAAGTTAAATATTTACAATTTATTTGTTTGCACAATCGTTGCTTTAATAACTTTACAAATTTTATAAACCTACTGCTTATAAAATTCCATTTATAACTTCACCGTTTATAATTCTATAAATTTCATTCATTTATGAAATTCATTCACAATTCATTCTAACACTTATAAAAACTCCTTTTATAATTCAAATATTTTAATTTATAAATATCAATTTATAAATCTCTTATATAAATCAATTTATATTATTATTATTTCAAAACGTCTTAACTCCTTTATAATTTCATCATTTTCTTTGATTTATAAAATAATCAAATTTTATAAATCCTATATTTAAACTTTTATAATAAATTCAAAAATCCCGATTTAAACTATTTTATAAAATCATTAGCCTCATATTTTCAAAAATCAACCTTTAACTATATTTCTCAAAAATCAAAATTTTTATAACATTAAAATTTAAAACATTTATTTATTTAAAATGGATCAATTCCAAAAATATTTTATAAACGTATACTTTCAAAAATCACTTTAAAATCCTTTTAAAATTCCAAATTTGGTCCAATGATGCTACATACCAAATAGTCAATCACGACAACAACGATATCGCATATCGATATGATAATCAACGAATATCAAACTATCCATAATCAAACAAATACTGTTGAGGAATCCAGTTGGATCCCTCCAACCTATTTTCCTGCATCCAAAGATGTTAGCACAATACCAATTTCATTCCAATACGAAATTATCGCGGTATATGGGATTTAAAATATTATCCGCTTAATAGACGGCGCAATAGGGTCTCATCCGCTATACAATGCGGGAAATCAATAACTACAATATATACATATGCCAATATATATATATTGCTATTATATATAATACCAATTTCACTGTTTATGAAATATTCGCGGTATATGTTTTTAATAAATAACATCCACTTACTAACGGCGCATAATGTCTATTTTAACAATCAATAGATAACAATCATCATTCAAACATGCATTCAAATATTTTAAATATAACTATTTAAAATAAAATCGAAACCGATTCGATTGAGTGAGAAGTTCTCACCTTGATTTCAATTTCGTTTTAGCGATTTATTTCGAATAAAATTAAACGGACGTTTAATTTTACCCGAAATTTTCACTAACTCCAAACGACTCCAATCAAATTCCATAGCGTAGTGCTCGTCCATACAATTCCAAAGCAACTGGTTTCGCGCGTTTTCGACCTCGTATGAAAAAGATATGCATTTCCAAAGTTTCACGAATTTATAGATACATATTTACAACATAAATATAATTTATTTAACCCAAATCTATTCTTGGCCGTAGGATCTCACCCAGCAACATCATGACCGCACCTTTGCTTCTTCTCCCACACGCAACTCACATTTGCTCCCAGTAAACAAAACACGCAACAACCCATTAGCTCCAAACTAGGGTTCCTTTTTGCAATCACCACACTCGACGATAATTCGATCAGGCACCTCCATTTTGAAGAGCATAGCACGAGCAACCATCGGCCCAAACCCTATGTAACTCGGTCAAGCCCCTTGCACGAAAAACGAGGCCGACCGTGCTCCCCTTCGGCCATGATTTCTCCCTCCACGTCGTTCCGATGATCATCATCACCGTATGGATTTAAAGCCCTTCCAATGTTCTTCGATTTGCTAGTTGAAAGTTTTCGATGATATTGAGTGGATTGAAAGAAATTAGAGGAGAAAGGTAGGAAGATTTCGGCCTTCGGTTTCTATGGTGGCGGCTGCTGTTAGGTTTAGGGTTTTATTTTTATTTTTTTTAATTTGTGTGAAGAGAGGGGGCTATTTATAGAAGTTTGAACGACACAATTCATTCCAGAATTTCCAAACTCCGATTTACGCGCGGTGACCGACGTTTCTAGGGTTTAACCCGCGTTCCGGACACAATGGAACATGTTTCGGAAGCTAATTCGGTCATCTGTGCGAGTTATGGCAATAAACGTTCGATTTAAAATTAAACCGATTAAACGATTTTCTAGGCGTTTTAGCTTGTACCGGACAAATGATAAAACCGATTGACACGCAATTTGAAACCATACAATAATATCATATTACGGATCCGATGAAACTGGTTTCGTCGAAATCCAAGACTGTTTGAAAAATGGCTATTTTAACTCGCCAAATAAATATTAAAACAATTTCGATGCGTTTCGAGCTGCTACGATCAAACGATAACTCCGTTTGCTGCGAAATTTGAAATCCAGTAATAACTAACTATTATGGATCCAATGAAACTGGTCTCATCCAATTCTGAGACTGTTCGAAAATTGGCTAATTTCACTAGTCGATTAAATATTAAAATATTCAATTTTCACAAATTAACTTTTAATTCGATTTTAAAGGTTCTAAACTATCATTCTAACTTCAATATGATAAAATAAAATTTCCCAAATCATTTTCAATCATATTTAACCCGATTTTCAATTATTTCCATAATTTAACATATTAAATTATCGATTTAATTATTCAATTAAATCCAATTATTCGAAATAAAATTCATTCGACTAATAAATTTCACTTATTAATATTTAAAATTAATTAAATATTCAAATTTAAATTAATAAAAATTCTGGGTCATTACATACTTCCCCCCTTAAAAGAATTTCGTCCTCGAAATTAACAAGTAAGAAAAGTTACTGAATTTATTAACTTTCCCAAAATCCATAGTTAAACTTCTTACAAAACTTTACTAAGTTTTCAAATCATACTTAGTTATCTTTTCAAAAACAACTACTATTGTTTAAGTTTCAATTCCAAAATCAAAGTTAAAGTTTTCAAAATTTTCCAATTTTCTCAAATTTTTTCTAACGCCTTAAATTTTCGAAAAAATTCGCCAGAGTCTCCTTTGCGCGGCTCGATCCGAAAAAAATGACAGTATATATATCACAAATATACATCTCATCAAGTAATGAGGCATCCCGTAGGGAAAAAAGTGTAAAAGTACGGTATGTAATCCGAGATATGTACCTTATATTTTATTAGCGAGCATATACGGCTAATATAGCGCGAAAGCGAGCTCCAAATGCGAAGCAAACGCGATCCGCACCTACTAAACACTCAACAAACAACATGAGAACATGCATATACGAAAATTGTATCAATATACAACATATAGCATCATAATAACTATATATGCCAACATAGCAAATGCAACAAAAGCAATATATTCCACCATCAACCAACTAACATTCAATTCGACTAACATCCATAACCAAATTAATATTCATTCATATTCTCATTAATATACAATGAATTGGGTTTTCAATTTAATCACATTTGATTCATTAACAGTGGATGTTTTTACAAACATCCAATTAGTTTATATTCACTAATTCATATTCAAGTTGGTTCACTTCCAATTCAAATTCAATTCTATTTAAGATTCACTTAACTTCCAATTGAATTTCAATTACTTTAGCTTCCAATTTCATTAATACTTAATGAATTATATACAATCAACTAACAATCATATAACAACCAATGTATATTAATTACAACCAAATTCCTTTTCTTCTAACTAGTTTAGTTAAATTTGATTTTCATTCAATTATTCAACTTCCAATAACATTATATTTTAATGAATTAACACTTACATTCATTATTTCATACTAATTATTTACATTCAATTGATTAACATTTAATCCATTCATTCAATTCAATTACTAAAGTTGAATTTCATTTATATAACTTAAGTTCACATTTATCACTTAACTTTATTAATTTACTTTGATACCAATATGAACTTCATTCAACATCTCTTTAGTTATACTTCATTTTATAAACATCACTTGGTTTTTACTTAACTTAAATTCTCACTTATAAATCAATTCAGATTCCAATTCTAAAGTAAATTTCCATTTAACTTTAAATTCATTTTTTTATTTACAACTCATATTGATAAATATATTCATATAGTTTCACTTCTTATATATATATAAGTTTATTTCACAATTGTAAATCACTTTAATTATAATTCAATTCTTATAATTCATTTTACTTATACAATTATTCTTAAATTTAGATTATTTAAACAACTTATTCAACAACCAAACAATCAACTTATATCCACTTTAATAATTCTGAAAAATTATTCCTTTATATATAAAAATATAATCAAGGAAAAATTATTTCATTTACCCAATTTAAAAAAATATTATGTCGAATTGTTCTATTCAAATGTTTATAAACCCCTTCGGCATAGTTGTCGAGACCGTGCTGACGAAGGTTCATATGCCACTCAATAAACCAATCATCACAATATAAAACAATTTTATATATTCACTAACAAATACGCTCTCATAGCTATTATTACATTCAAACTCATTCTACAGCACTACTGACTCTATCTCTAATGAGTAATACCCAACAGAGCCATGGTTGTCGCTTAACCATATGCTTTGATACCACCTGTGAGGACCCGCAAATCCATACTCCTTGAATATACACTAATCTCCATAAATTAACTCAAGATGAACAGAAATACGAATTCTCAATGTTTAAGAAAAAGAAAAAAAGACAGAAGAAGAGATAAGAAGATGGAAAATAGAACGGCATAGAAAACAACAGAACAATAACAGAATCTCACAATCGCAGCGGAACAACATATAATAATAAATGAATAATCTTTAAACAAAGAACTATATCAGTTATTACATTAAATTACATTTTCATTTCATTACATCAGAGTGTACGACAACAAACAACATCAAACAGCGGAAAAGAAATACTATATAAACTAGTAATACGCCATGCCATCCATCTTGCCTCCAGCAACTCCTGAATTCTAGAATATCCTGATAAACCTTAACTCTTGACTGCCCGTGTAGAAATTGGTGGGCACCCAGAGTTTAGGAAGGAAAACAATAAACTACGAGTCAGTCATGTGACTGGTGTAAGAACTCAAAACAGTTTATTTATCTTTGAAAACAAAATAGAGGAATATTTTTAAAGTCAATTCGCAATGCTTTTAAAAATGCGACTACCATAAGGCCTCCCGCACACACACACAATGCAAACGCAGAATCGGAGGAGATTTCTCCTTACATAGTCAAAGATGCTTGATACGCATTAAAAAGAACATTTGATATTATTACTAGTGCATAGTGTATAAAACAATTTCGAAAGTAGAATATAAATCTTAGCCAACATACGACCATTATCGTATGCCTACTATAGCTACTATGTTCAATAGCAGGTTACCGCCACATTCCATAGCAGGTTATACAACTAAAACCGTACAAGTATCGTATTGTTTCTTTGGCTTTCCAACGAATGATCAGGCCAAGGAACTTCCCATTGCCACATGAGAACGCCTCTGGAAGGACGTCCCCGAGAACCAAACCGGATATCTGCCAACACAAGGCCGGGTTACCCCTAACTGGGTAACAACTGACACGAGTATGCCATCCCCTGGTCCTTTGGGACCTTTAACCGAGCGCTCGTAATCAACATCACACCATAATAATAAGTGCTTCAACATGAGTAAGTATCTGGGCTCCATACCATGATACCACCCTTTTACAGAAGGAAATGCACATACCCTAAAGGGAGCTACCCCTCATAACCTTGCCGCATCTTTCCTGTTTTGACCATTCCGGGGTGTGAGGTCCGACGAAGTCTCGTCCACAAAGCCACGCTTTATACAAAGTCATGCTTTGGGTCAAAAAATGATCATAGAAATGATCACCAAGATAAATGATCAAATAAATGATCCTATCACAAATGATCAACACAATGATCATTTCACAACAACACTCAGCATGTCACATTACCAAATTCGGAATATATCGCTAATAACCTTCAACTACATAACCTCAGAGCTCGTACGTCTCAGAGAAGGGTGTTAAGCTAAGAGAATAAATTCTCCGCCACCAACAGAAATATATTTGAAAGAAATCAGCTTTACATCTCAATTTGTAATGTCAGACACACAATCCATACAAGTCTGTTCCGGGCTCGAACAGAACCGAATGCACTTACAAAGAAGTCCTAATATCCGGATATCCACAATCCTGATCGGATTCCCCATCACATATGGAGAACTCTATACCGGAGCAACTCGGTGCAGAGTCAATCGAGAGGTCATCCTATCGCTCTCGCAAATAACCGGTCTTCAACACCGGTCTTCAATGCTATCCATTACGTCGTATCACTATTTGGAATGGGTAATCCGAATAACGAGCGCAATAATTTAAAAATAAGTGTGGCATTCAAATCCAAGCAAATCACAACAAATACCTTTCAAAGGTAAATATTGATAGTCGATTATTGAACTATCAATGGATATGCACAACATCACCAGATTCCAAATAATTTTCCAAATTATTTATTTCCCAAAATATCTTTACAAGATATATGTTTTCAATACTTCAAAAAAAGATCAATATTTATTTTTAAACGAATTCCACTTTCTTTTATAAATTCCATAGTGAATTTTCATTCCAAAATATCCATGCATATACGATTTCAATTATTCATTTCAATTTATCTTCAAACAAAAAGATAAATTCTCAAAACATTTCATTTCACATTGGAAAAACATTTCCATACTTATTTATTCATAAGTAATTCACAAATTTTATTTATTTTCAACCTTTGGAAAATATTCAATATACTTAAATCGAAATTAAGCATATATTTCATTCTTTAAGGAAATCATTCTCTTAAACATATTTATTTGGGCCAAAACGGATGTTACGTAAAACATCGTTACGACAACCCAAATCAGTAGTATAGGGATTCGAAATTAAAATAGATATATAAATCCCAATACTATGCAAAACATTTCCTTTCGGAAATCATTTACTATAACAACAGTGTTATAGTCCACCATTTCCTTCTATTTCTCGAAAACGTCTATTTCAACAATAAATGTTGAAATCCATAGTTTCGAATCTCAACACATTTAAAACATCGTTAGATCGTTTTAATTCTATTTAAAACATCACATCCAAAACAATTTCTTTAACATATTATTCACTATTCAAAAACGTGAATATACTACGTTAACAATTTCATCTTTTCTATACGTTTCATTTTAAAGGATTATTCACTGTCAAAAACGTGAATATAACTCCATTAATAAGTTACAACAATCTACTTATCAAAATAAGTTGTTTGCGAATTTATAAAACAACGTTTATAAATTCCTTTATTAACCTATTCAATTCATAACTCAATTGTAAACCAAAAGTTCATATTATAAGTTAAATATTTACAGTTTATTTGTTTGCAAAATCGCTGCTTTAATAACTTTACAAATTTTATAAACCTACCTCTTATAAAATTCCATTTATAACTTCACCATTTATAATTCTATAAATTTCATTCATTTATGAAATTCATTCACAATTCATTCTAACACTTATAAAAACTCCTTTTATAATTCAAATATTTTAATTTATAAATATCAATTTATAAATCTCTTATATAAATCAATTTATATTATTATTTCAAAATGTCTTAACTCATTTATAATTTCATCATTTTCTTTGATTTATAAAATAATCAAATTTTATAAATCCTATATTTAAACTTTTATAATAAATTCAAAAACCTCGATTTAAACTATTTTATAAAATCATTAGCCTCATATTTTCAAAAATCAACCTTTAACTATATTTCTCAAAAATCAAAATTTTTATAACATTAAAATTTATAACGTTTATTTATTTAAAATGGATCAATTCCAAAAATATTTTATAAACGTATACTTTCAAAAATCACTTTAAAATCCTTTTAAATTCCAAATTTGGTCCAATGATGCTACATACCAAATAGTCAATCACGACAACAACGATATCATATATCGATATGATAATCAACGAATATCAAAATATCCATAATCAAACAAATACTGTTGAGGAATCCAGTTGGATCCCTCCAACCTATTTTCCTGCATCCAAAGATGTTAGCACAATACCAATTTCGTTCCAGTACGAAATTATCGCGGTATATGGGATTTAAAATATTATCCGCTTAATAGACGGCGCAATAGGGTCTCATCCGCTATACAATGTGGGAAATCAATAACTGCAATATATACATATGCCAATATATATATTGCTATTATATATAATACCAATTTCACTGTCTGTGAAATATTCGCGGTATATGTTTTTAATAAATAACATCCGCTTACTAACGGCGCATAATGTCTATTTTAACAATCAATAGATAACAATCATCATTCAAACATGCATTCAAATATTTTAAATATAACTATTTAAAATAAAATCGAAACCGATTCGATTGAGTGAGAAGTTCTCACCTTGATTTCAATTTCGTTTTAGCGATTTATTTCGAATAAAATTAAACGGACGTTTAATTTTACCCAAAATTTTCACTAACTCCAAACAACTCCAATCAAATGCCATAGCGTAGTGCTCGTCCATACGATTCCAACGCAACTAGTTTCGCGTGTTTTCGACCTCGTATGAAAAAGATATGCATTTTCAAAGTTTCACGAATTTATAGATACATATTTACAACATAAATATAATTTATTTAACCCAAATCTATTCTTGGCCGTAGGATCTCACCCAGCAACATCATGACCACACCTTTGCTTCTTCTCCCACGCGCAACTCACGTTTTCTGTAACGTTTGCGGATTTTCGTTGCCGAAAAACCGAAATGTTATGGGTTTTAAAAAGAATTTAAGAAAAAGAAAAAGAAAGAAGAAGAGACAGAAGAAATAAGAAGGTAGAAAATGGAGAGAGAGAAAAGAAAATAGAAAATAGAAAATTTTAAAATAGAAGAAAAAGAGAATACAGAACATAGAACGGAACAGAAAACAACAGAACAACAGAATCTCACAATTCGCAGCGGAACAACATATAATAATAAATGAATAATCTTTAAACAAAGAACTATATCAGTTATTACATTTTATACATTTCATTTCATCATATCATCAGAGTATACAACAACAACAAACAGTGCAGCGGAAAAAGAAATACTATATAAGTAATATGCCATGCCATCCAGCTTGCCTCCAGCAACTCCAGAATATCCAGAATATCCTGATAAACCCAACTCTTGACTGCCCGTGTGGAAATTGGTGGGCACCCAGAGTTTAGGAAGGAAAACAATAAACTCCAAGTCAGTCATGTGACTGGTGTGAGAACTCAAAACAGTTTATTTACTTTAAAATCAAAATAGAAGAATATTTTAAATTCAATTCGCAATGCTTTTAAAAATGAGACTACCATAAGGCCTCCCGCACACACACACATGCAAACGCAGAATCGGAGGAGATTTCTCCTTATGATAGTCAAAGATGCTTGATACGCATTTAAAATAACATTTGATATTATTACTAGTGCATAGTGTAGGGGAAAAATTCATTTTGAAAGTAGAATATAAATCTTAGCCAACATACGACCATTATCGTATGCCTACTATAGCTACCATCCAAACAGTGTTGCGACACCATAAGTGAATGGCAGGTTCTACAACTAATACCGTACCAGTTTCGTATTGGGAATTGGATTTCCAACGAATGATCAGGCCAAGGAACTTCCCATTGCCACATGAGAATGCCTCTGGATGGACATCCCCGAGAACCAAACCGGATCTCTACCAACACAAGGCGGGTTACCCCTAACTGAGTAACAACTGACCGAATATGCCATCCCCCGGTCCTTTGGGACCTTTCACCGAGCGCTCGTAATCAATTCACACAATCATAACAAAGTGTTTTCAACATGAGTAAGTATCTGGGCTCCATACCATGATACCAACCTTTTCCAGAAGGAAATGGACACATCCTAAAGGGCGCTACCCCTCATAACCTTGCTGCTTCTTTCCTGTTTTGACCATTCACGGGGTGTGAGGCTCGACGAAGTCACGTCCACAAAAACATACTTTATACAAAAGCCATGCTTTGGGTCAACAAATGATCAACACAATGATCACAAGGATAGACGATCAAATAAACGATCCTATCACAAATAATCAACACAATGATCATTTTAGCATCACTCAGCATGTCACATCACCAATTTGGGAATATATCGCTGATAACATTCAACTACATAACCTCTGAGCTCGTACGTCTCTGAGAAGGGTGTTAAGCTAAAAGAATAAATTCTCCGCCACCAACAGAAATATATTTGAAAGAAATCAGCTTTATATCTCAACTTGTAATGTCAAACATACAATCCATACAAGTCTGTTCCGGGCTCGAACAAAACCGAAGGCACTTACAAAGAAGTCCTTGCAATCCGGATATTCACAATCCTGATCAGATTCACCATCACATATGGAGAACTCAATACCGTAGCTACTCGGTGCAGAGTCAATCGACAGGGCATCCTATCGCTTTTGCAAATACCGGGTCTTCAACACCGATCTTCAATGCAATTCACAACGACGTATCACATATTCGGAATGGGTTATACGACCCCATGGTCCTTTCCCGGTTAACCCGAATAGTGAGCGCTTATTCAAAAATAAGTGTAGCATTCACATTCAACAAATCACATCAATTACCCATTCAAAGGGAAATATTGATAGTCGGTTATTGAACTATCAATTGATATGCACACATCACCAGATTCCAAATAATTTTCCAAATTATTTATTTTCCAAAATAGCTTTACAAGATATAAAATTTCAACACTTCAAAAATAAATCAATATTTATTTTTAAGCAGATTCCGCTTTCTTTTATAAATTCCTTAATGAATTTATATTTCAAAATATCATGCATATACGATTTCAACTATCCATTTTCAATTTATCTTAAAAAAAGATAAATTCTAAATATTCACTTCATATTGGAAAACATTTCCATACTTATTATTCATAAGTAATTCACAAATCTTTTTATTTTCGACCTTGGAAAATATTCAATATACTTAAATCGAATTAAGTATATAATTCATTCTTTAAGGAAATCATTCTCTTAAACATTTTTATTTGGGCCAAAACGAATGTCACGTAAAACATCGTTACGACAACCCAAAATCACTAGTATAGGGATTCGAAATTAAAATAGATATATATAAAAAGCCCAATACTATACAAAAACATTTCCTTTCGGAAACCATTTACTATAACAACAGTGTTATAGTCCACCATTTCCTTTTATTTCTCGAAAACGTCTATTTCAACAATAAATGTTGAAATCTATGGTTTCGAATCTCAACATATTTTAAAACATCGTTAGATCGTTTTAATTCTATTTAAAACATCACATTCTAAATAATTTCTTTAACATCTTATTCACTATCAAAAACGTGAATATACTACGTTAACAATTTCATTCTTTTATTCATTTTAATTCAAAGGATTATTCACTATTCAAAAATGTGAATATAACTCCATTAAATAAGTTATGACAATTAACTTATCAAAATAAGTTGTTTGCGGATTTATAAAACAACGTTTATAAATTCCATTTCTATTTATTTATAAAAACTTCCTTTTTATAAATTCCTTTATTAACCTATTCCAGTTTATAACTAAATTATAAACTAAACGTTCATATTATAAGTTAATTACTTATAAAACGATTATTTTACAAAATCGTTCCTTTAGAGACTTTCCAATTTATAAATCTTATAACTTATAAGATCCATTTATCTAACCAATCTATTCTTCAAATAATTTCACCAAATTTATAAATCTTACTATTTATAAATTTCTTTTATAACTTCACAGTTTATAATTCTATAAATTTCATTCATTTATGAATTTCATTTTCACTTCATTCAAACACTTATAAAAACTCGTTTTATAAGTCAATATTTCAATTTATAAATATCCGTTTATAAATCTCTTAATATAAATCAATTTATATTATTCTTTTAAAACGTCTTTAATTTCCTTTATAGTTTCACCATTTTGATTTATAAAATAATCAAATTTTATAAATCCTATTTTTAAACTTTTATAATATATTCAAAAATCCAATTTAAACTATTTTATAAAATCAATAGCATCATATTCTCAAAAATCAGTTTTTAACTATTTTTCTCAAAAATCATAATTTTTATAATATTAAAAATTATAACGTTTATTTATTTGAAATAGATCAAATTCCTAACATAAAGTATATTTTCAAAAATCACTTTATATATCATTTTAAAATTCCAAAACTTGGTCCAATGATGCTACATACCAAATAGTCAATCACGATAACAACGACATCATATATCAATATGATAATCCATCAAATATCAAAATATCTGAAATCGAATAAAAACTGTTGAGGAATCCAGTTGGATCCCTCCAACCTGTTTTCCTGCATCCACAAACATTAGCACAATACCAATTTCGCTCCAGTACGAAATTATCGCGGTACATGTTTTTATTAAATATTATCCGCTTAATAACGGCGTAATAGGGTCTCATCCGCTAAAAATACGGGAAATCAATCAACTGCAATATATACATATGCCAATATATATATATTGATATTATATATAATACCAATTTCACTGTTTATGAAACATTCGCGGTATATGTTTTTAATAAATAACTTCCGCTTACTAACGGCGTATAATGTCTATTTTAACAATCAATAGATATCAATCAACATTCAAACATGCATTCAAATATTTTAAATCTAACTATTTAAAATAAAATCGAAACTGATTCGATTGAGTGAGAAGTTCTCACCTTGGTTTTAATTTCCGTTTTAGCGATTTATTTCGAATAAATTTTACCCAAAATTCTCACTAACTCCAAATGACTCCAAACCAACTCCATCGCGTAGTGCTCGTCCATACGATTCCAACGCAACTTTGTTTGCATTTTTTCGACCTCGTATGAAAAAGTTATGAATTTTTGAAGTTTGTACACGATTTTTATAACTAAAATCACAACATTAATTTATAATTAAAACCTACACTAAACCATAGCCACTGGATCAAGCTTCTTTGCATCAAAGCCGCAAGCTCCTTCTCTCCTCTTCCCAATCACGTACGCAACCTACAGGTATCCATACGCGCAACCAAACCCATTACTCAAATACTAGGGTTTAAATTTTCATCGCGATCACTCGACGAAATCACATCAAACCACCGCCATCTCGAAGCCCTTCGCGAGAGCTATCTCCACCATCCACCACCTGTAGTTCGGCCCCCCCCCCATGAGCATGGAATTTCGTGCGTGAGCTGTAGAGAACGGCCCCCCATAGCTCCCTCTCCGTTGCACCAAAACCCATCATCACCGTATGGATTTCAAGATCTCATCGTGCTCTATAACTTTCGTGTTGAAAGTTTCTTCTAATTGTTTGTAGATTGAAAGAGATTAAGGGGGAAAGCTTGTGAATTTCTGGCCATTGGTGTTAGTATATGGCGGCTAGGGTTAGGTTTTAGTATATATTTTTTTTTAAATTTATGAAGGTTGTGGGTATATTTATAGAAGAAAATCGAACACTATTCATCCGGAAATTCCGCACTCCGATTTACGCGCCGAAACTGACGTTCCTAGGGTTTATCCTGCGTTCCGGACACAATGGAATAGGTTTCGAAAGCTAATTCGGACATCTGTGCGAGTTATGGCTGTAAACGCTCAATTTAAATTAAACCGATTTAAATCGATTTCTAGGCGTTTTAATTTGTAACGGACAAACGGTAAATCCAATTGACTTGAAATTTGAAACCTTACAATAATATCACATTACGGATCCGATGAAACTAGTTTCGTCGAAATCCGAGACTTTTTGAAAAATGGCTATTTTGACTCGCCAAATTTAAATTAAAAACAAATCGATGCGTTTCGAGCTGCCACGATCAAACGATAGCTTCGATTGACACGAAATTTGAAATCCGATAATAACTAACTATTACGGATCCAATGGAACTGGTTTCGTTCAATTCTGAGACTGTTCAAAAATTGGCTATTTTCACTAGTCGATTAAATATTAAAATATTCAATTTTCACAAATTAACTTTTAATTCAACTTTAAAAGTTCTAAAATATCATTCTAACTTCCATATGATAAAATAAAATTTTACAAATTATTTTCAATCATATTTAACTCAATTTTCAATTATTTCCATAATTTAACATATTAAATTATTGATTTAATAATTCAATTAAATCTAATAAATCAAAATAAAATTTATTCGACTTATAAATTCACTTATTAATATTTAAAATTAATTAAATATTCAAATATTAATTAATAAAATTTCTGGGTCGTTACAATCTTTCCCACTTAAAAGAATTTCGTCCTCGAAATTAACAAGTAAGAAAAGTTACAGAATCTATTAATTTTCCCAAAATTCATAGTTAAACTTCTTACAAATCTTTACTAAGTTTTCAAATCATACTTAGTTATCTTTTCAAAAACAATTACTATTGTTTAACTTTTAATTCCAAAATCAAAGTTAAAGTTTTCAAAAAATTTCCAATTTTCTTAAATTTTTTCTAACGCCTTAAATTTTCGGAAAAATTCGCCATAGTCTCCTTTGCGCGGCTCGATCCGAAAAAAAATGACAGTATATATATCACAAATATACATCTCATCAAGTAATGAGACATCCCGCAGGGAAAAAAATGTAAAAGTACGGTATGTAATCCGAGATATGTACCTTATATTTTATTAGCGAGCATATACGGCTAATATAGCGCGAAAGCGAGCTCCAAATGCGAAGCAAACGCGATCCGCACCTACTAAACACTCAACAAACAACATGAGAACCATGTATATAGAGAATAGTATCAATATATAACATATAGCAACATAATAACTATATATGCTAACATAGAAAATGTAGTAAAAGCAACAAATGCAACCATCAACCAACTATCATTCATAACCAATAAATATTCATTCATATTCTCATTAATATTCAATGAATTGGTTCTTCAATTTAATCACATTTGATTCATTAACAGTGGATGTTCTTACTAACATTCATTTTCAATTAGTTTATATTCACTAATTCATATTCGAGTTGGTTCACTTTCACATCAAATTCAATTCCATTCAAATTTATTTACCTTTAATTTGAATTCAATTATATAGCTTTCAATTTCATTAATCCAATTTCATTAACACTTAATGAATTATATACAATCAATCAACAATCAACTAACAACCAATGTTTAATCAATACAACCAAATTTATTCACTTTCATTAACATTAGATTTCAATGAATTAACACTTATATTCATTATTTCATATCAATTATTCACATTCAATTGATTAATATTCAATTCATTAATTCAATTCAATTACTACAGTTGAATTTCATTTATATAACTCAAGTTTATATTCATTTAATCCACTTGATTATTTACAACTCATATTCATAAATATATCCATATCTCATATATATATAAGTTTATTCACAATTGTAATTCACATTAATTATAATTCAATTCTTATAATTCTTTTACTTATACAATTATTCTTTTATTTAGATTATTCAAACACCTAACAATCAACTTATATACACTTTAATAATTCTGAAAATTATTTCTTTATATATAAAATATATAATCAAGGTAAAATTATTTCATTTACCCAATTTTAAAACAATATCGTGTCGGTTTATCTTGTTTAAGAGTTTAGAAACCCCTTTCTACGATAGTTAGCTAGACTACATCGACCGAAATCTATAAACAATCAACCGATAAGTCAACACAATACAAAACAATTTTTATTCACTAACAAATACGCTCATAGCTATTATTACACTCAAACTCATTCTAGAGTACTGTTGACTCTATCTCTAATGAGTAATACCCAACAGAACCATGGTTGTCGCTTAACCATACGCTCTGATACCAAATGTAACGTTTGCGGATTTTCGTTGCCGAAAAACCGAAATGTTATGGGTTTTAAAAAGAATTTAAGAAAAAGAAAAAGAAAGAAGAAGAGACAGAAGAAATAAGAAGGTAGAAAATGGAGAGAGAGAAAAGAAAATAGAAAATAGAAAATTTTAAAATAGAAGAAAAAGAGAATAGAGAACATAGAACGGAACAGAAAACAACAGAACAACAGAATCTCACAATTCGCAGCGGAACAGCATATAATAATAAATGAATAATCTTTAAACAAAGAACTATATCAGTTATTACATTTTATACATTTCATTTCATCATACATCAGAGTATACAACAACAACAAACAGTGCAGCGGAAAAAGAAATACTATATAAGTAATATGCCATGCCATCCAGCTTGCCTCCAACAACTCCAGAATATCCAGAATATCCTGATGAACCTAACTCTTGACTGCCCGTGTGGAAATTGGTGGGCACCCAGAGTTTAGGAAGGAAAACAATAAACTCCAAGTCAGTCATGTGACTGGTGTGAGAACTCAAAACAGTTTATTTACTTTAAAATCAAAATAGAAGAATATTTTAAATTCAATTCGCAATGCTTTTAAAAATGAGACTACCATAAGGCCTCCCGCACACACACACATGCAAACGCAGAATCGGAGGAGATTTCTCCTTATGATAGTCAAAGATGCTTGATACGCATTTAAAATAACATTTGATATTATTACTAGTGCATAGTGTAGGGGAAAAATTCATTTTGAAAGTAGAATATAAATCTTAGCCAACATACGACCATTATCGTATGCCTACTACAGCTACCATCCAAATAGTGTTGCGACACCATAAGTGAATGGCAGGTTCTACAACTAATACCGTACCAGTTTCGTATTGGGAATTAGATTTCCAACGAATGATCAGGCCAAGGAACTTCCCATTGCCACATGAGAATGCCTCTGGATGGACATCCCCGAGAACCAAACCGGATCTCTACCAACACAAGGCCGGGTTACCCCTAACTAAGTAACAACTGACCGAATATGCCATCCCCCGGTCCTTTGGGACCTTTCACCGAGCGCTCGTAATCAATTCACACAATCATAACAAAGTTTTTTCAACATGAGTAAGTATCTGGGCTCCATACCATGATACCACCCTTTTCCAGAAGGAAATGGACACATCCTAAAGGGCGCTACCCCTCATAACCTTGCTGCTTCTTTCCTGTTTTGACCATTCACGGGGTGTGAGGCTCGACGAAGTCAGGTCCACAAAAACATACTTTATACAAAAGCCATGCTTTGGGTCAACAAATGATCAACACAATGATCACAAGGATAGACGATCAAATAAACGATCCTATCACAAATAATCAACACAATGATCATTTCAGCATCACTCAGCATGTCACATCACCAATTTGGGAATATATCGCTGATAACATTCAACTACATAACCTCTGAGCTCGTACGTCTCTGAGAAGGGTGTTAAGCTAAAAGAATAAATTCTCCGCCACCAACAGAAATATATTTGAAAGAAATCAGCTTTATATCTCAACTTGTAATGTCAGACATACAATCCATACAAGTCTGTTCCGGGCTCGAACAAAACCGAAGGCACTTACAAAGAAGTCCTTGCAATCCGGATATTCACAATCCTGATCAGATTCACCATCACATATGGAGAACTCAATACCGTAGCTACTCGGTGCAGAGTCAATCGACAGGTCATCCTATCGCTTTTGCAAATACCGGGTCTTCAACACCGATCTTCAATGCAATTCACAACGACGTATCACATATTCGGAATGGGTTATACGACCCCATGGTCCTTTCCCGGTTAACCCGAATAGTGAGCGCTTATTCAAAAATAAGTGTAGCATTCACATTCAACAAATCACATCAATTACCCATTCAAAGGGAAATATTGATAGTCGGTTATTGAACTATCAATTGATATGCACACATCACCAGATTCCAAATAATTTTCCAAATTATTTATTTTCCAAAATAGCTTTACAAGATATAAAATTTCAACACTTCAAAAATAAATCAATATTTATTTTTAAGCAGATTCCGCTTTCTTTTATAAATTCCTTAATGAATTTATATTTCAAAATATCATGCATATACGATTTCAACTATCCATTTTCAATTTATCTTAAAAAAAGATAAATTCTAAATATTCACTTCATATTGGAAAACATTTCCATACTTATTATTCATAAGTAATTCACAAATCTTTTTATTTTCGACCTTGGAAAATATTCAATATACTTAAATCGAATTAAGTATATAATTCATTCTTTAAGGAAATCATTCTCTTAAACATTTTTATTTGGGCCAAAACGAATGTCACGTAAAACATCGTTACGACAACCCAAAATCACTAGTATAGGGATTCGAAATTAAAATAGATATATATATAAATCCCAATACTATACAAAAACATTTCCTTTCGGAAACCATTTACTATAACAACAGTGTTATAGTCCACCATTTCCTTTTATTTCTCGAAAACGTCTATTTCAACAATAAATGTTGAAATCTATGGTTTCGAATCTCAACATATTTTAAAACATCGTTAGATCGTTTTAATTCTATTTAAAACATCACATTCTAAATAATTTCTTTAACATCTTATTCACTATCAAAAACGTGAATATACTACGTTAACAATTTCATTCTTTTATTCATTTTAATTCAAAGGATTATTCACTATTCAAAAATGTGAATATAACTCCATTAAATAAGTTATGACAATTAACTTATCAAAATAAGTTGTTTGCGGATTTATAAAACAACGTTTATAAATTCCATTTCTATTTATTTATAAAAACTTCCTTTTTATAAATTCCTTTATTAACCTATTCCAGTTTATAACTAAATTATAAACTAAACGTTCATATTATAAGTTAATTACTTATAAAACGATTATTTTACAAAATCGTTCCTTTAGAGACTTTCCAATTTATAAATCTTATAACTTATAAGATCCATTTATCTAACCAATCTATTCTTCAAATAATTTCACCAAATTTATAAATCTTACTATTTATAAATTTCTTTTATAACTTCACAGTTTATAATTCTATAAATTTCATTCATTTATGAATTTCATTTTCACTTCATTCAAACACTTATAAAAACTCGTTTTATAAGTCAATATTTCAATTTATAAATATCCGTTTATAAATCTCTTAATATAAATCAATTTATATTATTCTTTTAAAACGTCTTTAATTTCCTTTATAGTTTCACCATTTTGATTTATAAAATAATCAAATTTTATAAATCCTATTTTTAAACTTTTATAATATATTCAAAAATCCAATTTAAACTATTTTATAAAATCAATAGCATCATATTCTCAAAAATCAGTTTTTAACTATTTTTCTCAAAAATCATAATTTTTATAACATTAAAAATTACAACGTTTATTTATTTGAAATAGATCAAATTCCTAACATAAAGTATATTTTCAAAAATCACTTTATAAATCATTTTAAGAATCCAAAACTTGGTCCAATGATGCTACATACCAAATAGTCAATCACGATAACAACGACATCATATATCAATATGATAATCCATCAAATATCAAAATATCTGAAATCAAATAAAAACTGTTAAGGAATCCAGTTGGATCCCTCCAACCTGTTTTCTTGCATCCACAAACATTAGCACAATACCAATTTCGCTCCTGTACGAAATTATCGCGGTACATGTTTTTATTAAATATTATCCGCTTAATAACGGCGTAATAGGGTCTCATCCGCTAAAAATACGGGAAATCAATCAACTGCAATATATACATATGCCAATATATATATATTGATATTATATATAATACCAATTTCACTGTTTATGAAACTTTCGCGGTATATGTTTTTAATAAATAACTTCCGCTTACTAACGGCGTATAATGTCTATTTTAACAATCAATAGATATCAATCAACATTCAAACATGCATTCAAATATTTTAAATCTAACTATTTAAAATAAAATCGAAACTGATTCGATTGAGTGAGAAGTTCTCACCTTGGTTTTAATTTCCGTTTTAGCGATTTATTTCGAATAAAATTAAACGGACGTTTAATTTTACCCAAAATTCTCACTAACTCCAAACGACTCCAAACCAACTCCATCGCGTAGTGCTCATCCATACGATTCCAACGCAACTGGGTTTGCATTTTTTCGACCTCGTATGAAAAAGTTATGAATTTTTGAAGTTTGTACACGATTTTTATAACTAAAATCACAACATTAATTTATAATTAAAACCTACACTAAACCATAGCCACTGGATCAAGCTTCTTTGCATCACAGCCGCAAGCTCCTTCTCTCCTCTTCCCAATCACGTACGCAACCTACAGGTATCCATACGCGCAACCAAACCCATTACTCAAATACTAGGGTTTAAATTTTCATCGCGATCACTCGACGAAATCACATCAAACCACCGCCATCTCGAAGCCCTTCGCGAGAGCTATCTCCACCATCCACCACCTGTAGTTTGGCCCCCCCATGAGCATGGAATTTCGTGCGTGAGCTGTAGAGAACGGCCCCCCATAGCTCCCTCTCCGTTGCACCAAAACCCATCATCACCGTATGGATTTCAAGATCTCATCGTGCTCTATAACTTTCGTGTTGAAAGTTTCTTCTAATTGTTTGTAGATTGAAAGAGATTAAGGGGGAAAGCTTGTGAATTTCTGGCCATTGGTGTTAGTATATGGCAGCTAGGGTTAGGTTTTAGTATTTTTTTTTTAATTTATGAAGGTTGTGGGTATATTTATAGAAGAAAATCGAACACTATTCATCCGGAAATTCCGAACTCCGATTTACGCGCCGAAACTGACGTTCCTAGGGTTTATCCCGCGTTCCGGACACAATGGAATAGGTTTCGAAAGCTAATTCGGACATCTATGCGAGTTATGGCTGTAAATGCTCAATTTAAATTAAACCGATTTAAATCGATTTCTAGGCGTTTTAATTTGTAACGGACAAACGGTAAATCCAATTGACTTGAAATTTGAAACCTTACAATAATATCACATTACGGATCCGATGAAACTGGTTTTGTCGAAATCCGAGACTTTTTGAAAAATGGCTATTTTGACTCGCCAAATTTAAATTCAAAACAAATCGATGCGTTTCGAGCTGCCACGATCAAACGATAGCTCCGATTGACACGAAATTTGAAATCCGGTAATAACTAACTTTACGGATCCAATGGAACTGGTTTCGTTCAATTCTGAGACTGTTCAAAAATTGGCTATTTTCACTAGTCGATTAAATATTAAAATATTCAATTTTCACAAATTAACTTTTAATTCAATTTTAAAAGTTCTAAAATATTATTCTAACTTCCATATGATAAAATAAAATTTTACAAATCATTTTCAGTCATATTTAACTCAATTTTCAATTATTTCCATAATTTAACATATTAAATTATTGATTTAATAATTCAATTAAATCTAATATATCGAAATAAAATTTATTCGACTTATAAATTCACTTATTAATATTTAAAATTAATTAAATATTCAAATATTAATTAATAAAATTTCTGGGTCGTTACATTTTCTCCCAGTAAATAAAACACGCAACAACCCATTAGCTCCAAACTTGGGTTCCTTTTTGCAATCACCACACTTGACGATAATTCGATCAGGCACCTCCATTTTGAAGAGCATAGCACGAGAAACCATCGGCCCAAACCCTATGCAACTCGATCAAGCCCCTTGCACGAAAAACGAGGCCGACCGTGCTCCCCTTCGGCCATGATTTCGCCCTCCACGTCGCTCCGATGATCATCATCACTGTATGGATTTAAAGCCCTTCCAATGTTGTTCGATTTGCTAGTTGAAAGTTTTCGATGATATTGAGTGGATTGAAAGAAATTAGAGGAGAAAGGTAGGAAGATTTCGGCCTTCGGTTTCTATGGTGGCGGCTGCTGTTAGGTTTAGGGTTTTTTTTTTTAATTTGTGTGAAGAGAGGGGGCTATTTATAGAAGTTTGAACGACACTATTCATTCCGGAATTTCCAAACTCCGATTTACGCGCGATGACCGACGTTTCTAGGGTTTACCCCGCGTTCTGGACACAATGGAATAGGTTTCGGAAGCTAATTCGGTCATCTGTGCGAGTTATGGCAATAAACGTTCGATTTAAAATTAACCCGATTAAACGATTTTCTAGGCGTTTTAGCTTGTACCGGACAAACGATAAATCCGAATGACACGAAATTTGAAACCATACAATAATTTCACATTACGAATCCGATGAAACTGGTTTCGTCGAAATCCGAGACTGTTTGAAAAATGGATATTTTAACTCGCCAAATAAATATTAAAACAATTTCGATGCGTTTCGAGCTGCAACGATCAAACGATAACTCCGTTTGCTACGAAATTTGAAATCCAATAATAACTAACTATTACGGATCCAATGAAATTGGTGTCGTCCAATTCTGGGACTGTTCGAAAATTGGCTAATTTCACTAGTCGATTAAATATTAAAATATTCAGTTTTCACAAATTAACTTTTAATTCGATTTTAAATGTTCTAAAATATCATTCTAACTTCACTATGACAAAATAAAATTTCCTAAATCATTATCAATCATATTTAACCCGATTTTCAATTATTTCCATAATTTAACATATTAAATTATCGATTTAATTATTCAATTAAATCCAATTATTCGAAATAAAATTTATTCGACTAATAAATATCACTTATTAATATTTAAAATTAATTAAATATTCAAATTTAAATTAATAAAAATTCTGGGTCGTTATAGAGTGTTTTGTCTTTTCAATTCGCTCAGGTCAGCCTGAGCATTTCAGGAATTGAAGGCCTTATTTTTGGAGGACGAAGACAAATATTTTATTATTACTATTATTTACTATAGTGTTCCACTGCATCACATTGTTCCGCTGCATTGTTATTATCATTTGGTATCTGTAACTTTGATATTTATTGTATAAGAAAAATCAAATGTTTTGTAAAACAGCTTCATGAACTGTATATCTGATTATTATATTTTATCGTTCCGCTGCAAGATTCTATTTTGTGTTTTTTTCTTTCTCTGCTTCTTCTTATTTACCCCATAACAATCCGTCCTTTTGTATGGTTTAAATCTGACGTGCGTGGTTTATCATCGATTTAAAGCGTACAAAAAGGTGGGACGTTACAAATTAAGAGTAATTAATTAGTTTAATTTAATAATGTTTAAGATTTATTAATTGATAGTTGGAGGTTAGTTAATTAAGTAATTAAGTTGTAATTAGTGACTAATTAATTACTTAGTGGAAGTAATAAAGGATTAATTACTTAGTATAATTAATTAAGGATTGATTGATTAAGGGAACTAATCAATGATTAGTTAAATAATGAGTATGATTAATTAAGGGTAATTGATCAATGAAGTGAATATGAGATAACTAATTCGAGTGATTAATCAAGAATCAATGTAATTGGTACGGATGGGTAAAGGATAATTAATTTGGGTAATTAATTGAGAGTTCATTACTTATTATAATTAAAGAATGATTAATCAAGGATGATTAATCAAGATGAATAATTAAGGGATGATTAATTAATTGAACAAAATTAGTTAATGTTAAATAAGCAAGAGTTATAAAGTAATTAATTTAATTCGTTGATAGATAATTAAATCAATTAGAAATGGTATGACTAATTTATCTTGCTTATGGATGACTAAATGATATTTGAATGCCTTGGATTATTTGTTATCCATGGTATGCGATCGTGATGCTATGTGATATTAAACGTTTCTGTAATATAATATGTTGGATTGAATAGTGATAATGTGGTTATCTATGATGAAATGCTATGTAAAGTAACATTCAGTGTTTAAAGGTAAATTGTAATCACTTGAATAATTTGGATAAGATGACACTGGATTCGAAGAGATCGGAGTTGGGTATTAGTTAATACCTGAAACCACTTCGATTCTTTATAGATTGATATGTGGAATCAATAGGCGGGAATGGAATGATTTAAGTGAATTGGACCATTTAATATAAGCTTTGGTACTTAGAAATGGATGTGTAAAATAAGTGATGTCTATAACAAATTGTGAGATTGTAAATTGATAAGAGTTACCACGGGTTTTAAGTTATGCTTGGGTCAGACCGAGTATTACAGATTTTCAAGGACGTTCTGGAGCTCAAGAGGAGAGTTGGATGGCAGGAACGTATAGAGTGTATTTCGCTATGTTATATTGTAGTATATCTAGGACAAATTATTTAAACTGTCCTATGTTTGGGTAATTGTTGTAACTCTGATGTACAATGTAATTGATTGATACAGCTTTCTTTGTGTAAAGAATATTATTTGACATTATATTTTATCCGCTAAGAATTTGAGATTCTGAGTTTGGTTTTTTGTTTCTTCTTCTTTTTTCTCTTTCTTCTTTTCTAACTATCTCGAATTTTCGGGATCGAAATTTCCAGGTCGTTACATTTGGTATCAGAGCGAGGTTAAGCGAGAACCTTGGCTCTGATGAGCTTACTCATTAAGGAGGGTCAATGGTACCCTAGAATGAGTTGAGCGTGTATATACATACATACATACATACATACATACATACATATATATATATATATATATATATATATAAGAGAGCGTATTTGTTATTTTCTTTTATAAAGGTTTTAAAATGGTTTCAAAAGTAAATGAATCTTATATAAGTTTATTAAGCAACAGATCTTCTATTATATTAAGGAAATTGGTTGTATTAATTGAATTAAAAGTAATAATAATAATTAAGTGGTAATAGAAATATAACCAAATTTAAATTGAATAAAGACAAGTTTGAAATAGATTCAAGCTGGAATTAAAATCTTGAATTTATAAAAATAAGAATAAGATAAAAAGGATTTGGTATCCAGATATGATAATTTAGGGTATTATCATAAATAGTTATTGTGCTTAATAGTGATATGTGCATTAATAAGTAAGAAAAATGAAATGTTTTAGGGAAGTAAAACATTTAGGTAAGTATGACTTATTAATCGGAATTAAAGGTTATCCAAATTTGAAATTTTAAAACTGGGTCCAGAATTTGAAAATTGTTTCGATGTGATAAAGAAATAATAAATAATTTTATTTAATATATTTGAATAAAGGTGAAACGACCCGACTTCCTATCTCCAGGAAGACGCATCGCTAATGAAGAAAGAAAGGGATAGAAGAAGGAAAGAAAGAGAAAGAAGAAAGACAACAACATCTGAGAACTCACCGTGGAACGAATGAAATATAATATATCACATAAAACATTACATAGTATCATATTACATTAGAGTACACAACTTAAAACAACACGTATTAGACAGTTATAAATATCTGTCTAACTATACAACTCAAGTACATAAGAAATAGATACCATACAAACACAACGGAACCATAACTATATCTACACGCAGAAGCCTCCTGCTCCATATCGCCTCCAGAATTCGTCAAGCAAACCTGAATCACTTGACTACTCATACATAATATGAGTACCCAAGAGTTTAATAAAACAGAAAATAAACACTCGGGTCAAACAGGGGACAGGTGTGAGTAAACGGTTTAAAGTTGCTTAACTTTAGAAAACCTTTGAAAAGAAAAGGTATCACGTTAGACTTCCCACACATAAACATGGAAAAGTTTTTACCATACTCTAATCAAACATTTGATAGAAAATCCAGTGATATTATAGTAGTGTCTAGGGTTTTCAAGTAAATATGAAATAGCCGAAATTGTTACATTTAATAAATTCCAGCTACTAGCCACAAAAGTAGGTAATACAAACAAAACCGTATGGTCCCGTAGGAAGAATGGGTTTCCATCAATGGCAGGAATACTGGGGTACCGCCCGTCACAGTACGTGGCCTAGATCAACGTCCCGAGGAGCAACCCTAACTCCCCTGCAACACAAGGTCGGGACCGTTCCTTACTGAACAGTCCCGAACAAGACAACCCCGGCAGTTGTCTGGAATCAACCGCCCCACACAGCTGAAATAAAGAGGGACTTCTAGACAGGGGAAAATCTTGCCCTGAAATGGGCGCTACCCACCTAGCCTTGCTGTACCTTCCCTGTTTTAGCCATTCCCGGTTGATGAGGCTTGAGGCTACGATTACCTTATAGAACACATCTATCTTAGAATGCTCATCGTCCACCTGATGATGTTCTGAAAGCATTCAATCCATACAAGTTCGTTCCTGGTTCGAACGAAACCGAAGGCACTATCTCGTTGCACTCATTTTAGAATCACCCTCAGAATCAACGACCATAGCCCTTGCACTCTAAATCACCATCTCGAACCTATAAGCACTATTCCGTAAAACTCATCACGGAATCACCCACAGAGTTATACTGACGTATAGTCCTTACACCTCGAGTCTTCACAAAGCCCTACTGGATTCATGACCTAACGTTTAATTGGAATCGATGTGGTTTTCGGATTCCAAATATGGAAACCCGATCCCGGTCTTACCGAAACCAAACGCCATTTTAATGTCCAAGTTGTACTTAAGGGTTTAAACAATTAACTTATATTCAGGATGATATAAACAGATAGATGAATCACATTATCACAATAGATAATTCATAACAAATATTCATCTCACAATGCATATCACTTATCAGAGATATCCAAAACATCCGGTATCAACCAAACACCCAATATCAATCACTTAATTGATCATCCAATATAAATCACCAAATATCAAGTAATCATCCAATAGCAGAATTGATTAACTCCAAATCAATTGGATTAACCTTAAATCCTTATTCATTTATTTATCCCAAATAAATAAATTAATCATTCTCAATGATCTTCCTTAATTAATCTTCCTTGATTAATCATCTTTTAATTACATTCAAGTAATTATCCCTAACCATATTCAGTAACTAACCTTTAATTACTATCATTAATTACAATAATTAATAATCATTTATTCACTTCCATTAATTAATCAATTATAATTAATTACATTAAACCTCAATTAATTACAATTAATTAATCACACTTAGATTAATCACTTTATTAATCAATCTTGATTAATAACATAATGATCCTTATTGATTGATAATTCCTTAAATTAATTAAATAATTAACTTGTAATTAATCATCTTATTAATCATAAACAGTAATTAATAACTTATAATTACTTATCTAAATTAATTAACTTCTTAGTTAATTATATTAACCCTTGATTAATTAATCTAATTTAATTAATCTTTAATTACTTCATTAAGTAATTATTAATCAATTTAAATTTACAATTAATCCTTAATTAATTACTTTATTAATTAATTAAATTGTAATTAAATACCCTTAGTAATAAATTTTAAATTAATCACATTTATTAATTAATTAATCACACTAATTAATTAACTAAATTAATTAAGTAATTAACCCTTAATTACTTACACAAGTAATTATCTTCTAATTACTTTTATTAATAAATCTTGATTTCCCTCTTAATTAATTATTTAACAAATAATCAATTCCATCATTAAACAATCCTTAATACTTTAATTAATTAATTGATTTCTCCATAATTAATCAACTTCATACAATTATATTAGTCAATCCTTAGATTAATAACATCATGTGATTATTCATTAATCACTTCAACTTAATTAATCACTTCAACTTAATTACTCCCATGAGTAATTTTATTTAATTACTTCCATAAGCAAATTATTCCTTTACTTAATTACATTCAAAAATTAACCATTATTTACATCACTAAGTAATTACACTTAATTATTCATAATTAAGTGATTATTTAAAACCAAATCATAATTATCTAATTATTTAAAATTAATTAAACAATTAATTAATTAACTTATTATATTTCAAAATCCTTAATTAACTAAGAAAAACATTATTCTTAATTAAACTTATTTATTAACAAATCATATTTAAATTAAGTATTCTCAGATTCATATCAAAATAATTTAACACTATATATCTTTATAAATAAGTTATTTGAAATTGATCAAATTTTAACAATTCAAAAACAAATTATTCAATTTGGCTTATAAATCATAACTTAAACTTTATTTGAAAATATAGCATTTAGAAACAAATTTCAAGATTTAAAACACATTAATTATCTAAGTTAAACTTATTTATTCAAAATAAAATTTGAAACTTTAGTTTTAAAATCATTACTTAAAAATTTACTTAAAACTTTGATTAAATAATTAAATTCAAAACACTCTTATAAATTGAAATTCATTATTTAATTAAATTAATTACTTCCAAAATAAGTTATCTTAACAATATTAAATTTAAAAATTGAATTCCATTATCACTTTTTAAACGTTTGATTTACATCAATTTTAAAACTTCAAGTTTTTAACTTGAATTTTGTTTACTTTATAAACTTGTTTTATAACTTAATATTAGATTTCATTTGTTCAAAATCAAGTTTCATTGCAACTTGAACTAGGTTTATTTCAAACAAGATTTATCTGCACTTACAAAATACAGAACCAATCAATAAACTCGAGTCGATTCCCCAAAATACACGAGTCAGCCCCCGATGACGAACTATGCTACCCCTGTTTCGAGTCACCCCCGAATACAGCGCGAGTGTTTCCCGAGAAAAAAACTCATCTTCCCCAAACATGATTTTCCAGTGTACACGAATTTGCACGGTGCACGTGCCCAATAATTTCCGGCCGCCCACGTTCATCGGTACCACCAACGATGGTCACTCCTTCACACGCGAGCACGTTAACGCACCTAGAACCAACGATTGACATTCGAATCGAAATTCGAACCTTCGAACCAAAAAGTTTCAAATAACAGCAGCTGCCACAATCCAAAAATCCACCCACGGCCGATCACCACGTCGCCGCTTCACCTTGCCGACCCGACCATCGAGACACCACGACCAAGCACACCAACTTCCCCAGATGCGCACAACTTCGGTTCCATATCCAAGCCGTAAATCCTATTACAGTCAAACCGAAATTAAACAAGGTAAAAATCCTAAATTGATCGAATTCAAACGAATCCATCATAGGAAAAATTATTCAACATTTTTCCCTTCATCTACACTTCAAACGCTAGCCTCGATCTAATTTCAACTCAAATCATTAAGTAGTTCATCGGTAAATCACAAAAAAAACCCCAAGCGAACAAACCCCAAATTCTCAACGAATACTCAACTTAAAATCATAAATTACATATCAAAATTCATGATTTTCTACCAAGATTACATGCATGTAATTCAATTCAGAATTTAGAAATTTTTAACCAATATCTTAGTTTCACTGTAAATCTTTTATTTATACTTATCTGTTACTTTAAAAATTATGAAACTAATTTTAAAATTACTATCAAACTTTAACTTACATTTTTCATTTATTTAACAAATTCAATTAAGTTATAGATTTGGAAGATTTTGGACTTAAAGATGATGGATCAAATTCTGCTTGAACAACAGAATCTAAATTCACATTTATAGGCACTAAGTACTTATAATAATCATGCATTCACATAAACAAGTATACAATTATCAAAGCAAGAATTCATTTGCATGCATCATTATTTAACCATAAATTAAACCATACCTGTTTTTAAAATGATTACTCACCAATAATTTATGCA
Source organism: Allium cepa (assembly GCA_030765085.1). Taxonomy (NCBI): domain Eukaryota; kingdom Viridiplantae; phylum Streptophyta; class Magnoliopsida; order Asparagales; family Amaryllidaceae; genus Allium; species Allium cepa. Next base: position 594,165,385 of record CM060937.1, read on the forward strand.
GAGCAGTTTTTTTCTTTGCTTTGCATATTTGAAGTTCATTTTGCAAATTCCATTGATGTTGCAGGTTGAAGCTTTTAATTGAATACAGATTTGGATTTGCAATTGAACATCACTTTGAAATGCAGGTGATCAATTTTGCAGATTTAAGAAAGATTTTCGATTGAGTTAAGAAGAAGAAACAAAGGAAATAAAATGTTTGTGAAGACTAATCTTCTTCCTAAAATATTTATTGAAAATAAAAAATGAGAATAGCGCCACATATCTTCAAGAATTCACATTTGTCATCTTAATTGTTTAATTGCTTTACAAGTGTTTATGAGAGGATTAACATGTTTACACATCTTTTGAATATTTTTAATTAATTTTTCATTTAATTTAAATGTAATATAACTTACTTTCTTAAGTTACTAAATAAATAAATATTTACATAAGTATATAAATTTACTTTTTAAAATAAAATTATTCTAAAACTAATAAATACAAATATATTCTCACTGATTTAAAAATCTAAAACATTTATATCTATACATTTACAATCATTTAAAATTTAAGCATTATAAAAGAAAACAAAACCTTGTTTAAGTCCTTTATAAACTATCATATTTAAAATAAACAACAATCTTTATTTGAAAACAAATGAATTAATCTTTAAATTAACTTTTGAAAAATATAAATTAAACAAAGCTTTAAATTACAATTATAAATTGTCAATTGATTAAATTAAATTTCAAAACAATATCAAATTATAACATATACATACATATATATTACAATTTGAGAAAAAACAATCTTTATTTAAAACAAAAGATATTCTATACATAATATATATCAAATATATATTATAAATAGAATAAAATCTCATTTGCTTTGAAAAATAAATTCTTATCAATAATTACTAGATCAAAAATTTATTAACCCTTAAAAGTTTAAATTTTCCAATTTAAAATAAAATATAAAGAAAAATTATCAAACTAATTTAATTATTAATACAGATTATTAAGTTGTTATTGCCCAAAATTCCGGGTCATTACAAAAGGGTCCTATTTCAAACAAGATTTGTTTGAAAAATTTAAAGGAATTTGTTTTGAATTGATAACCAAGGATGGCTAAAAGTTAAGGTAATTTGGTGAGTAAAGGGAATAAATGTGGAATAAGCTTTAATGTTGAGTTTTGAATTTCCCTTGGAAGGTGATGTGAAACCCTAAGTGATATAAGTCTTTGAACTTATAAGTAAGAAAGAATATTGATAGAAATTTGAAATGTGAAGTGGGAAGATTATTAATGAGAAGTTCAAATTTGAAATGGATGTTCAAATTGAATTATGTTGGCGGGAGTAAATTGAATTGAATTTAACTTAGTAAAGGTTAAATAAGTTAATAAGCAATCTGAATTGGAAATTTCTAGATGAAATTGAAATTTAACTTGGGAAGTTAAATGGTTGTTTTGAATTGAAAATTTGTGTGATCTCAAAATGGGTTTGAATTCTAGAAATTGGAAATGGATGGATGTTTTAAAAATAAATTGGATTATATCATCCCGTTGATATTAATAATCTTCAAACTGTGAATTCGATCTGTTTAATGGATTGTGGTAATATAACCATCATTGAGATAGAAGAGAAATTAAAGTTTAATTTGAAATTAAGAATATCGAATTACTTTGATTTTAAGATTTGAGTATTAAGAATAGAATTTGTAAATTAAAATTGTTTAAAAACCGGTTTTAAGGATGGAAGATAAAATTGGGTAATAAATTGAATTTTAAAGATAAAATTTCAAAGGTTTGGTTTCAAAATTGAAATTGGGTGACAAATTGAATTTCAAGATTTAGTTGTTTAAAAAGAATTTGAATTATTATTTTGAACTTTGAAATAGGTGAAAAATGGAATTTGGATTCAGAATTAATGGTTTAAAGATATAAGTTGATTTGATCAACATTTGAAAATTTAACTCGAATTTATATAATTCTAGATGGTTTAAATTTGAAATTTGAATTGAATTAGTTCAAATTGAATTTGGTTTGAATTGATTGGAATTGTGTTTGAAGATGGATAAATTTAAAAATTCAAATGGAAAATTTGAATTGGATTAATTGAAATGAAATTGAAGTTGAATGAGTTCAAATTCAAATGGGAATTAGGATTAATTCAAATTAGAATTGAAAATTTGGTTCAATTTGAAATTTATTTGAATCAATTGAAATTGTGATTAAAGTTGAATAAGTAAATTCAAATGGAATTTGATTTGAATTTAGGAAAGAGTTGAGGATTAATTCAACTTGAATTGGATTTAAATCAATTTCAATGGAAATTGAAATTATTTAAATTGGAATTGAGTCGATTTAAATGGCAATAGAAATTTAAATTGAATTGATTGGAAGTGGAGGTTGGCAATTGAATAGTTTGACTCTGGACTATTTTCAAAATAAATTGTTTTAGTATAAACCTATTTTTCCAAACTACTTACTATACAAATTTTCTTTTTAAACCTAAACCTATCTTATACTTGTTTTACAATTATTTTTGGAACTATTTAACAATTTTTCGATTGTTTTATAAACTAACTACTATTTTTTCAGCTATTTCACAAATTAATTACTATTTTACAACTATTTAAATTTTCTATAATTATTTAACAATCTTATAGCTATCTTACAATAACTTAACTATTTTACATCTATTTTACAAACTAGTAATTATTTTTCAACTACTTATTTATTTTGAACTTTTCAAGCTATTTTCTAAATATAAGCTGGTCAGAGTGCAAACTGTTTACGATTAAATATCCATTTGAGATAAGAATTGAAGTGTTAATCAAAAGGGATATTGGAAGAAAATGTGAACAAGTGAATAGGAATTAAAGGAAATGTGAATAGAAAGGAGAATTGATTTGGCTAATAATCAATAAAGATAAATACGTAGGATGTATGTATATTATTTTATTCGCATAGTGATTCCAGATTCGAGCACAGAATTTTTAGATAGTTATATCAATCCGAGTTGGGATTTTTCACTCAATTTTCGACGACGAACCTGGATATGGATTGTTGATTGGTTTTGTATATTCTCTATCACAGTTATGACTATGCAAGGAGAATGACGGTTTTTGATCAAGAAACCAGATCTGAGTCTGTACTACAAAGTCGGGTAGACGATACTAGTTCGGAAGTGAAATTGTGTGATCGAGTGAGCGATCAGATTGGTATGGCATACGAATTATATGTGTACATCGTACGGGTTTGAATAAAATTGATACTGGGAATTGATGGATAAGAAATGTGAAATGATTTTGAAATGAAATGTATATTTTGTGAGGTATATGATAAAATAAAGGGGTAATTGGATATTTCTCTAATAGAAATTTATTGTATGAAAGTAAGTGATATGGTAAGTAGTTTTTAAAGAGTAATCAAATTTGAATATTTGATTTGGCATAAACAAAGTTATGTATCTTTGTTATATATATGATAAACTCCCCTTGATGAATCTAGCCAGAAATAAAAGGGTTTTTTGAAAATATTTGAAGTATAAAAAGGGAATTTATACAAGTTTGAGAGATCTAAAGTTTTTAAAATTATATATATTTATATATATAAAGGATCTTATGAGGATTTTGGAAAAAGGTTTTTGGAACCTATGGACTTTGGAAAGGCTTTTGATTTTTGGGTAAAATCAATATTGGAATTTGGGAAGCCTAGTTTGAGAATGATCGATTTTGGAATAATCGATTTTGAGAAAAAGGGATTTATATGGGATTCATACTAGGTTTATGATTTGGAAGATACTATATGTGTATAGTATAAAGTGTTTGGAATATGGCTTTGGAGAAAAAGGCGCTCCCTTGAAATGAACTTCTCAGGAGCACCATAGGTTAGTACTGCCTTGAGCCTCAAAGGGGGAGGTTCTAAACTTCATCCTATGAGGACTCCGGACAAAAATAGTTCCTGGGGATTTTGTGCAGTGCATAGCGAAAGTCAAGGGTGCTGATGCCTAAAGAGGCATTTGGGTTATGTTGTGACGACAATATAACTCGATGTCACTGCGATCTACTGCAGACCATAGCAAAAGTTGTGTGTGCCGCTGAGAGCCAATAGTCTACGTTTGATTTTATATCGGTAGATTGCAACCTATGGTAACATAGAGAAAGTCGTGTGTGCTGCTGAGAGCCAATAGTCTGCGTTTGATTTTATATCGGTAGACTGCGACCTATGTGGGAGTGGAGAAGTTTCATTTTTGGCAGCGAAAATCGAGGGCGTTGATGCGTACAATTACATGGACTTTTCCTGCGATAGCAACGTAACCCTGGAATGTAACTGATCTGCTGTGGGTTCCATGGCGTAATCGAGGGGCGCGGAGTGCCTACAGTTACATGGAATTTTGCTGCGGTGGCAACGTAACCCAGGATGTAACTACGATCATGGATAGGGTGATGATTTCCAGAGCATTCTCACCAAAGATATTTCCTCTATTTTCAAAAATGTTTTCTATATTTTAAATAAAATTATTTTCCAAGTATTTTCACTAGGTGTTGAAAATTGGTCTGCTAAGTACTATAGATTTTCAGTCTTATGCCTAATCAACGTATGACCGAATTTCTATGAGAACGAGGACGGACTTATTGAAACATCGAGTTATAAAAAGTACTTTTATAAAAACTAATTTGGCAGTATTATATAGATTGTGAAAGTGTGTTAAAAATGATCAAAGAATAATTTATATGATTTTAAATTGTTGAATAAAATTATGGCTTCGTTCCTTTTTGAAGACGAAAAGATTCCAAAGAGGTAGGAACGTGATAACCCGGATTTTGGGACATCTGATGATTGGATAATTAACTATTTTAATCAATTGAACAGATAAAATTATGATAATAAAAGATATTTGGATATGTAAATGAATCTTGAATTTTAAAAGTAAATAAATATTTAATTGGTAAATTTTATCTTTTAAAGTTAATAAAGTATTTTCTATTTATAATGCATGTATATATTTGTATATATTGTAAATAGAATATCTTTGATTTGAATTTAATAAATAAAAATCACGTTTTCAAATTTTAATATATTTTGGTAATTTAGAAATCATGATTAAATTTAAAAAAAAACTTTTCAATGCTATTTAAAAAGTTAATTATATAGTTTTAAAAATTTAAGGTAAATGTTTAATTGTTTAAAGTATATCTTAGCTTTAGTTTAAATTTAAATCAGATTAAATAAAAGGTTTGAAATGATTTCTTTTTAAATTTTTCTTGAAATCAAGATAGTTGTATATATAAACAAATATGACATAACATATGATTTATTTAACAAACAAACATAAGTAATTAATGCAATAATGAATTTAATCATTTGTAATTTAGGATATCATGCATGGCAACAAGTGGCAATCTTGTTTTTATTTTATTTTAAAGATATAATTAATGTGTAGAAAATCAAGGTTAGAGTTGTATTCATTTTTTGCGAAATCAGACTTTCTTCTCTAAAAAATAGAAACCAAACAACAATTTTCAAGCTGGAACCCGATCAAAGCCAAAGCGAAAAAAATCAAATCAAATTTCTAGTAGCAAATCAACTCAAACAAAGATTAAGTTTTACATCAAATACTAGATCAAACATCAGCTTCAACATCAAACAAGGTTTCAAATCAGATAAATGCAAATTCAAAATAGCAAGCCAGATCAAATCAAAACAAGAATTTCCAAGCTTTTAAAAACACTTCAGGCTTTTGAAGAGGTGAGTAAACTATTTCAAATTTCGAATTACAGCTTGCTGTTATCATGATGAAGTGTAAATTTTATAACGGATTTGTATGTATACAAAAATATATAGGTATGAATGTGTCTGTGCATGTTTAGAAAGAGGGATATTTACCTTTGTTCATAGTCCAGGTTTTAAAAATTATGTTCAAAAATCAAATTCTTCTTTTCTAGTTCTTGTTAGATTTCGAGATCTACATGAGATTTGTTTGTATGCTCTAGGTCTGTGTCCTAAAAATAATTTTGAGAAGAATTTTTTTAATACATATGGAAGTTTTAAAATATATAAAAGAACCTTAAAACATGATAAATTCGAACTACATAAATTATTGATTCTTCTACATCATCAGATTCGACTTGGAAAACTAGGAATTTTAGTATAAATTTCATGATTTTTGAAGTTAAAAATGTTGGGCATTTCATAGTTGATCGGTTTTGGTACCTTAGTCGATTTCTGTCGATTGACAAAGCATTTGGGGATCGGGCTTGTTGTCAGTGATGGCTAGTGGGTAGATGGTTGTAGGAAAAATGGTTTGGGAATTTAACAATCACCGTGGCGGCAAGGGTTCGACAAACTAGTGTTTAATGCAAAGCTTTAGTCGAGGGGGATCATCTATCAATTTCGTTGTCTCGAAGACGCCAGAGTGGTTCGTGAATGGCGTAAATTGTGCATGATTCTTTGGCGAAGTTACGGTCAAAGAGTCGAACATCCTAGTGGTGGATGGTGGCGTGACGAAGTAATTTTCGGGTGCTCTGTTTCTTCCTTTATGCCTCGTTCTTCTCGTTTTATTTTTACAGTGAAATTGTTGATGCTGAGTAGTTGATAGGGTTAAGATGGCCGAAGATGACCTGCTGGGGGTAGCGATGATGGTCAGAGGGAAGACGATCATTTATGCATGTGCACGTATATCAGTTCGTGTCTGGTTGTGTCGGTTGCTAAACTTTGATCAGGGAAGAAGAAGGATGGGTCGGGGTGATCAAGTATTGGCTCGGGTTTATAAACGAGATCTTGGGTTTGGGCTCGAGGTGTTTTAATTGATTTTACTGCAGTTAACAAGGTTGAAATTAAAAACTACTGAACTAAGAAGTTTATGAAAATTAAGGAAGAAGATGAAGATACTCGAAGTCTAGACTCGAGCTATTCTCGGTTAGAACCCGAAGTAGGTTAAAATGCAGGAATTTAAAAGGTTTTTATAAAACAAGTATTAAAATTTAAATTGAATTTAATTTTAAAACTATTATGTAAAGTAAATTTTTTTCTTAAAACATTTAATTTAGAAGATTTGAAGTTTATTTAACTCAAATTTGTTAAGTTAAATTGTAAGTTATTTTAAATCTCAAATTTCAATTTAAATTTAACTTTTAAAGTGGAATGTTTTGAAATGTATTTTAATTTTGTTAATGATAATTAAGACATTAATAAAAATAAGATTTATCTTAAGAGATAATTAACATTTAGATAATAAATGACTAATTACTTAAATAAGGTAATTAAGAGTAATCAATTAATTTAATTTAATAATGTTTAAGATTTATTAATTGATAGTTAGAGTTTAGTTAATTAAGTAATAAATTGTAATTAGTGACTAATTAATTGCTTAATGGAAGTAATTAAGGATTAATTATTTAGTATAATTAATTAACGATTGATTGATTAAGGAAACTAATCAATGATTAGTTAAGTAATGAGTATGATTAATTAAGGGATAATTGATCAATGAAGTGAACATGAGATAATTATTTTGAGTGATTAATCAAGAATCAATGTAATTGGTATGGATGGGTAAAGGATAATTAATTTGTGTAATTAGTTGTGACTTAATTACTTATTATAATTAAAGAATGATTAATCAAGGATGATTAATCATGATGAATAATTAAGGGATGATTAATTAATTGAATTAAAATTAAATAATGTTAAATAAGCAAGATTTATAAAGTAATTAATTTAATTCATTGATAGATAATTAAATTAATTAGAAATGGTATGACTAATTTAACTTGCTTATGGACGACTGAATGATATTTGAATGCCGTGGATTATTTGTTATCCCTGTTATTTGATCATGATGTTATGTGATATGAAATGTTTCTGTAATATAATATGTTGGGTTGAACAGTGATAATGTGGTTATCTATGTTGAAATGTTGTGTAAAGTAACATTTAGTGTTTAAAAGTAAATTATATTCACTTGAATAATTTGGATTAAGATGACATTGGATTCGAAGAGACCGGAGTCAGGTATTAGTTAATACCCGAAACCACTTCGATTCTTTATAGATTGATATGTGAAATCAGTAGGCTGGAATGGAATGATTTAAGTGAATTGGACCATTTAATCTAAGTTTTGGTACTTAGAAATGGATGTGTAAAATAAGTGATGTCTATAACAAATTGTGAATTCGTAAATTGATACGAGTTACCCCAGGATTTAAGTAAATCTTATGCACTAGTTTTCTTGTTAGATGGGTTAACTCATGCTGGTTTTCATCCTGACCCGGGTGTTACTTCGATCTAATGCTCGGGTTAGACCCGAGTATTATAGATTTTCAGGTAAGGACGTTCTGGAGCTCAAGAGGCGAGCTGGATGGCAGGAACGTATAGAGTGTATTTCGTTGTGTTATATTGTAGTATATCTGGGACAAGTTATTTAAACTGTCCTATGTTTGTGTAAATGTTGTAACTCTGATGTATAAAAGTGTAATTGATTGATACAGCTTTCTTTGTGTAAAGAATATTATTTGATATTATAATTTATCCACTGCGAATGTGAGATTCTGAGTTTGGATTTCTGTTTCTTCTTCTTCTTTCTCTTTCTTCTTTTCTAACTATTTGGAATTTTCGGGATCTAAATTTCCGGGTCATTTCAAAAATAGTCATGGAAACAAAATGAAGTAGAATCAACATTATTAGGCTAGAATAGCATGGACTATCTTTGAAATATGGGAGCTGGGCTAACAGCAAAACCAGAGATAAAAATCACCCTAATGCACTTCTTTCGGTTCGGAATCAGTAATTATATTTATCCTAAAAATAGTTTTGTGTTCAATATTATTAGTAAAACAGTAAAGGCAAAAAAAACAGATGAATTAAGTGCAAAATAGAAAAATCGTAAAAAACAAATCATTTAATCTGAAAATAACAAAATCATACAATTTTCATATTGATTAAAACATAATTGGATTGTAACAATGAATATATTTTTTCTCCTCCAAAAGAATGAAATTATGTCAGTGCAATATTCAAAGTATAAACAACGGTGAATAATATTAAATGTTGGATCACGTATGATCTGCAACTTTCAATATTATTTCCTTGGATTTGATAATCTGGTATGCTAAATTGCCAACTTTGATTATTTTGCTAGATTGACATAAAGCAAGGGGTGAAATGATACATGCTTCATATATCAATATAATTTTCTTAGATTTGGATGCCAATTTCCCTTCCTATCCAATCTTGAGATCAGCAATATTTTGCTGGCTGCAATGTTTATTTTTACTAAGTAATGGATTACAAAAAGAAACATGTGTGTTTTTCACTATCAATGTGATATTAAGTGGGTAACTTGAAGAAACTTATAGGCTGTATTGGGTTTAGAGTTGTTTTATATACAAATAAGCTAACTGTGGATTGGTATAACTCTCAGTGTTCACTTTTGTCAAACTTACTTTATGTATTTATATTTATCTAGTGTTTTTTATTAAGACTTCCACTGATGTGAGAACTGAGTACATTACTTGCTGATCACGGCTCATGTGTTACTCAAACCATCCCTTTTGGTGTAATTTTGCTTACATTACAAACACTAAATTAATCCCCGAAATGAATATTTTGAATTTATATTCATTAATCTATAGTGAATTCCGTGTAAAAATAGTTTTATGTATCCAAGCTCGGTAAGGATTTTGTCCAAGCTCGGTAAGCGCTAAGCAGCAAAAAGTATAAAGAAACGATGAACATGAAAATCATGCAAAGAAAATGCTTTTTTTGGCATGGTTCAGATCACAATTCAATGGTGCAATAGTAAACAAGCACACTTTTTGCATTGCTTAACAGTAGAATTAACTATATCATGTGTGCATATACTATTTAATATAGTATGTAGGATTGTTTGTGACTGATTCTATAAAATCTATTGTTTATGCAGGAACGAAAACGAGAAGCTTTTGATTTTTTTATTTTTTTCCCATAGCTGGCTTATCCCCCCTTCGATTGAATTGTAGTCATTTAATTTAATAAAAGTCAGCTTTATATTTGATTTACTTGACCACTTGGTACATCTTTAAGGAAAGTAAACTGCATGCAACTTGTTTGGTGTGATAAGTCATGCTGCTATTTGCACTGAATATTACAAGATCCTACCGGGTATTTATTTTGAGTTTACTTGATGCTTTGTTTTTGCAGATCAAATCTTTGGTAGCAGTCACCAAAACCCATTAACTTAAAGGATTCAATATATTCATGGAATGACGTAGTATTGAGATGTAAGTGTATAATTCCTTACTATTTTTAATTGATGAATGCATATTTTTGCATATTTTATTCTATCAATCAGAATTATTTTTACCAGGTTTATAACTGTTGAACTTGCAACTTCATCCGAAGCAACGGCACTTGAAGTAGCAGCATATGAATAAGTGGTTAGTTTCATTTTCATTACATTTTATTTCGACTAATAGCAATTTAATTATTTCCTCTGGAATTTGTTTTTCCTGTTGCCTCCTTTTGTTGTTTGAGTTGTTACATGTACATTTATGACCTGAAGTTATGTAATTATTTTATTAACTATAAATTTAAACTCGGCTATTTTGTTAACTAAATGGAATAGCGATTATTGATTAGAAGACTAGAGGTTTGGAAGTTGATAAATGTACTTATATGCATGCTTCTTCTACTCTATATATTCTATGTATTATCCCTAGCACTTTTAAGCTATGTTTAGTAAATTTATGGATGGGTAACTTTATATTTTTCAAGTTCTTGTGTTGACATGAGTATTGGGCATCACCATTTTTGGTATTTTTTTGTGAGCAGTCTTATCGTCTACTTGAACTATGATGTATGTTAAAAAAGTATAAATTTTGTTTCTTAAATGTTCTTTATTTTTTTTCTTTATTTCCCTTTCTCTAAAATATTCAAAGTTATAATTCCCTATCTTAGTGTTAATAATTTGTGTCAAATATTTGTTAGACCCAGTCTAGTGTTTTATATTTGTTTAACATGATTCAGACACTGATGAAGTGCTGCTTGTCAATACTCATGTTGTAGATATAGAAACACATGGAGAAGTTTAGAGTGCAGCTATCCCAGTGATTTATTGTACATGAGAGAGTACAACATGTTCATAAGTGTGTTTTTTCACTTCTGTTAGATTGCACATTATAATAGTTTAACATATAGGTTGTTGTTAGATATAGAAACTATGTAAATAAGCAATGATTCGAGTAATAGGTTGTTTGTTCAAGGGTATAATAGCTTGTGAATTCTTTCGGCTACAAATATTGTTAGAATCGCTATGCATATAGGTCATTGGCAGTAAGTGGAATTAATTATTGAATGTTATGTGCAGTTGTGCGATAAAACCAATATAATTAAATTTCGATACATAATAAACTGTAAACAAACGTAGTTTGAAATAACGAAATAGAATTACATGTTCAAACTTATTAGCCGTAGAAGAAGTAGAGTGAACAAAAAATAAGAAGGGAAAATAGGAAAAATATTCTTGAAATTAAGCTTAACATAGTACATACCGAAATAAATGTTCGTGTTGACGAATAAGAATTAAAAGTGTACAACCAAATTTAACTTACTTTAAGATTGGTAATGGTCATAGTTTAGAGTAAAGACATTGTGTTTGGTGAAAATAAAGTTAACTAAGTTTTATAAAAATTAACTAAATTTATAGAAAACTAACCTAATTTATAAAAGTCAACTACTTTTTGTAATCGTTAACTGCATTGTATAAAAATTAAATAAGTTTACAAAATAACTACGTTTATAAAAATTAATTAATTTTTATAAAATTTATTAGTTTTATAAAAATAACTAAGTTAATAAAAATTAACAAATTTTTGTAGAAGTTAACCAACTTTTATAAACATTTGACTAAATTAACTAAGTTTGTAAAATTTAATCGAGTTTTATAAAAATTAAATAAGCTTATAAAAATTAACTATCTTTTATAAAAATTTAACTAAATTACTAAAGAATTTATAAAGTTTCATAAATATTAAACCAAGTTTCTAAAATTAGCCAAGTTTATTTTCTTAATTAAGTTTATAAAAATTAACTAAGTTTTATAGAAATTTAACTAAGTTGAATTTTTATTAAATTAACCAACTTCACAAAAATCAACTAATTTGTACAAAAAAGAACTATGTTATGCAAGTTTTATAAAAATTGAACAACCAAGTTAACTAATTTTATAAAGAAATAACTAAGTTTATAAAAAATAATTAAGTTTTATAAAATCTTAACCAAGTCGACTAAATGTTTGTAAAAATTGACTAAATTTATAAAATTTAACTAGGTTTATTAAGTTTATAAAAATTAACAAAATTTACCAAATTTATATAAGTTAAATAATTTTCTAAAATAAATTAAGTTTTAAACAACTTAAATGAATTCATAAGAATTAAAAATATAACAGTTAACCAAGTTTTATAGTAATTAAACAAATTTCCAAATATTGACAAAATTTCATAAATATTAAATATATTTTATAAATTTAATGAATTTAAATAAATTTTATAAAAATTAAGCAAATTTTTTAAAAAATTACCTAATTTATAAGTATTAACTACTTTTTATACAAGTTAACTATATTTTATAAAAATTTAATAAGTTTATCAAAATAATTAAGTTTATAAAAATTAATTAAGTTAAAGTAAGTTTATTGTAAACTTGCTGGTTTAAATGGCAGTCAAAGATAATGCCTGCACGAGATTGTATTGTTTGAATTATTTTGTTGGAAATCAAAGTTTTCACCTAAATGATGAGACCTGTACTAGAATTGATTGAACCTTTACTATGATAAACATTCTAGCCTTTCAAATTTGTATTTACTGCATTTATGATTTATACGAACTTACTTTACAGGTAGATGGATGTCTTTAATGCAAAAAAGTAGAAACATGCTGCAACAAGTTATCGATTCAAAGTTATTTTGGATGTCAGAACTACATTTTGGTTTGTATGTATTACTACTTTGGTTACTAACTACTACTTCTTCATTGTTTATAAAATATTATGGACGTATTATATACGTTTTGTTGTAAGAATATTGTGTTTGTTGATTGTGTAATGTTACATGTAGATTATGAGATACGTAACTAATATAACGAAATGTTTGAATAATGTACAATGTGTTGATTTTAGTTGAGTTATATATTTGTTATATAAATTGTCATTGATGCGTATGGAAATGGAATCCATCGGTGGGGAAAGGCAGATACTCTAAGCGATAGCGTTTTAAAAACGTTGTGTTAACTTTCAACAGCATTTACGGAGTGCTATAGAAAAGAGTTCATAATAGAGAAAAAACGCTAGAGAAGAATTCACGGCATCAATTAAACGCTATGAAAAGTTATCTTAGCAAAGTAAGACCTCTATTAAATCCATTTGATAATAAAGGTCGAATGCTATGAAAAGTGTTTCAGCTCATTAGCAAAAATACCATAAATAGTATTAACGACATCTATAAAATGCTATTAGAAACATACTTTTTAAGTGTTTTCACTATTGCTGTGGTATGTTCAGTACCTATAATTGCATGTCGTTATACAGTGTAGTTAAAAACGCTGTTAAAACCTTTTACAGCGTTTTTTGAACGTTGTTAAAGGTCCAATTTGTTGTAGTGTGAGTTGAGTGTAATAATAGATATAAGCGCGTATTTGTTAGTGAATATAAATGGTTTTGTATGGTGTTGATTTATCTATTGAGTGCCACATAAATTCTAGTCGAATAGTGGGATGCCACTAAATCGATAGGAGTTTCTTAACACTTAAACACGGTAAACTAACATAATATGGTTTTAAAGCGGGTAAATGAAATAATTTTATCCAAACTATATTTTGGTATAAAAGAGAAATAATTTTGTAGAAATTATTATAGTGGTGTGTTTGGTTGTTATTATATAATTAAAATAAGATTATAAAATTGGAAATAGTTTTATATAACCAAAGGGAGATTATATAAGTATGAGTTATGTAAATGAGTTAAGAACTACAAATGGGTTCAAACGAGAATTTGGAAATTTTAAATCTGGGAGATTTTTAGACGTATTTCCAAGGTGTTTGAAGATAAACAATAGTATTATTATTTTGGAGATATTTTTGAGTAGGAAACGGGTTTTAAATGGATTTTGGAAGGATATAGCAATGAACTCACTTCAGTCGCTAGAGAATAATCCTGGTGATGATCATGCAGCGTCATCAGTATTCATTTTTGAGTTCCTATGTGACGGATTGCTGCGAATTGATTTGATTTGTCGAGCAAACAAGTTTTGTTTAAAAAATCCTGAAGAAATTATTTTGGATAAAATCAGGCGGACTTTGAAAAATCCAAAGAAATGGTTTGTTAAACTCAAAAGGCTGTATATTTGATTTCAAAGTGATTTGAATATATACCGAGTGTTTAAAAATTCTGAAATCCTTATTTAAATGTTTTAGGAAATACAAAAAATAAGTTATGAACTTATAAATGGTGAATGTTTTTAAAGAAAAATATGGAAATTGAATTTTGGAAATAAATATTAGCTTGACTATGTTAAAATGAATAAAATTTAATTTGAGTTAAGTTAAATAAAATTTGGTTCGGAATGGCATCATTTGGGATTGAGATATTAAATAAATGAAATTCAACTTAAGTTAAGTTGAAGGAATTTAATTTTAGAAATTTAATTGATTGTGATTGGAATGGAATAAATTAGTGAAGTGGGCTAAATAAATGAGTTAAATTGCGATGTGAATTAATTGGATGAAAGGAAACTGGATGTGTATAAATGAAGGGAACTAATAATATGATTTGAAATAAATATTATAGTTGAATGAATTGAATATATTGGAAGATATCAAATATAAAGTTAAGTTGTGAAGTGGATATATGACTATGAGTTATAAAAATTGAATTTCCAATAAAAAGGTAAATTGGATTTATTCAGTAGAGTATCAGTAGTATTTGTTCCGAAGGCAGATGGATCTTGCAATTATGTGTTAATTATAGAGGTTCGAATAAGTTGACAAAAAAGAACATGTACCCATTACCTTGTATAGAAACCTAGTTCGTTTAGCTCATTTGGGCCACGATATTTTCATAGTTGGAATTAGCCTTAGGTTTTCATCATCTTTGAGCATCTAAGGAGAGTGTGCCTCTTACGGCTTTTAGGACACAAGAAGGGTTCTTTGTTTGCATTGTGTGACATTTGGCTGACCAATGCACCTACCTATTTTGGGTCTTATAAACACAATGTTCAAGCATCAGTTGAACATATTTATACTTATATTCATAAACAATATCCTAGTTTACACTTGGACAAAAGGAAGAACATAAGACTCACTTAAATATGTGTGATAACTCGGATTTTCGGGCATTAGATTATTGGATAGTTATCTGATTTAACTATTGAAAATACTGATTTATAAATTGAACAAATAAATCTGATAGTAAAAATGTATATCTAGATAAATATTTATTTGATTATCTCCTAATATAATTACAAATTATTCTTTTAAAAAAAATTGTTTATATATATAAATATAAACAGATTTTAAATAGAATTATTATTTACAAATTGAATTTGTGTTTGTTTAATAAATAAATAAATAAATATATATATATATATATATATTTGAGTTTATTTTAGTTGGATTTTAAATTGAATTTGAATTGGAAATTCAAAAGATAAATATCTTAAAAAAATTTGGATTTAATTCTTTTATTATATATGATTTTATTTAGAATATAATTGGTTTTATATTATTTTCTTCAAAAGATTTTATTTATATAAATTAAGAAAAAGCTAGTGTGTGTGTGTTTGTGTGTATAATTATTTATAAGTGTTTAAATTGGGTTTTTATTTCATTTACCTTTATGTAATGCATAGATAAATAAAAGAAAGTTTAAATATAAAGATATGAATAAATATAAACTAAATTATAGATATTGTATAAATATACATAAAACATATTAATACAACATAAATGACAAATGTAAGCTAATAATAATATGTTTAACAAGTGTAAATTAATTATATCATGTAAATGACAAGTGTTAAATTTCTAAACAAGTGTCACCAATTTATTTTATTTTTCTTTTATTTTTATAGAAATCATAATTAAAGCAACAAATACATCTATACTCTCTCTCATTTTCTTTTCTAACTTCAGTTTCAAAACCCGAAAGAAAAAAATAAGTCAAAAACCTAAAACAACTAAAACCAAAAAATATACAACCAGGAAATTTACAACTATTTCAAATCTCACCCTGAATCATTAAGAAAATCAAAGAAAATTCATCTCAAACTTAAGCAAGGATCATCTCAAAAACAATAATCAGTTCAAAGTCCAAATAGTTTCAGAAAGATCAAGTTCAGAAACAAGTTTCCAGTTTTCCAAATTCAAACAAATCTAGGCTCTCTGTTTCTTCATAAGCAGGTGAGTAAACTTGTATCTTAAAATTTTAATCTGTCTATATGTGTGATTGCACAGGATAATCCTAGAAATTATGATTAGTAGCATGTTTTGCATATTTGTTTCGAGATGATTGTATATATGAATGTAAATATGGATCTGCATGTCTTTGTATATACTTATTATCTCTGTTCTTAGTTACAAATAAAAACTAAATCAAAGAAAATCAACGCCTCCCTATATAAATACTTTTATGTTATGATCTTTGAAGGAAATTTGTTCGCAATTGTCAGATTTGATTTTTAAAAATAGTTTCAAATATACACATGAAGTAATTATGTCAAAAATTAAAGTGTAAGTGATAAATCGATTTAAATCAAAAATCAAAGTTGATAAATTTCAAGTTTAACTTATATGATCTGAATCAATTTTGGAAACAGTGATTTTTAAGAGTAAAATAAGGATTTTTAAACATGTATTGATTGAGTAATTTGGGGTCGAACGAGAATTGAGATTTCACCGATTTCTGGCGATTGGCGAACCTGGGTGTTCGAGGATGTACCTGAAGGAGGCTAGAAGGGAGAAGGTCATGGGAAAAATGGTTGGAGTGTCCAACGATCATCGCGGCGGCGATACAGGGGCGTTGTAGGGTTTAGTGTTCTGATGGGATAGTCGATGTTCTCGTGATACTTGCGGTGACGAGGTGACATCGGAGTTGATTGGTCATAGGGGAAATGATGTAGGGGTCAACGGCCAGGCTGTGGACAAGGAGACGTGACTTGATTGGAGTTAGGCGCGGCGAGGATTTTTGGGTGACTAGGTTGAGTTCTAGCCTTAACTGAAGTGTTCGATTTCGATAGATTGATATTTTCAGACTTCTGGATGGCAGGAACTGATGACGATGATGTCGTCGATGTGATGGTGGCGACGATGATGACCAGAAGGTCGTCGTTGATCTGTGCACATGCACGTAGCTGTGCGGTGTATTGTTGGTTGCTATCGAGATGAAGGAGATATGTCTCGGGGAGGAAGAGTTATGGCTCGGGTGGGTCTTCTCGATATTCTTGTGAGTGTTGTTCTAGGTTTAAAATTTAAACTTAACTAAGTTTAGAAGAGAAAGAAAAAAAGCAAGGTGTTTTCTCAATTCAAGATCCGAGTACTATATGGGTTGGAACCGAAGTTTAATTTAAATAGTTTTTAAGTTAAGTATAAACAAGTTTAAAAATTAAACGAATTTAGTTTAAAACTACTATATGATAAATGTTTTAAAATATTTGATTAAGAAGTTATATGATTTGTTAACTTAAGTTTGTTAAATACTTAAGTTATTTTAAACTTAAATTAAATGATTTAATTAAGTAAGTTAATCTGAAAGATAAATGTTTTAAATATGATTATGGTAATTAAGTAATTAAATAAGGCTAAATGGTTTATTTTAAGGTTAATTAAGACCTTGGATGATTAAGGATTAATTGATTTAATAAAGTAATTAAAGAGAAATTAATTTAATTAATTAATGATTAAAGGGTAATTAATTAATTAATTATGATTTAACTAATTAGAGATTAGTTAATTCATAATTAAGGATAAATTAATTAAGTAATTAGAGATTAACTGCTTAATTGATAATTGCTTAATGTAAGTATTTAAGAATCAATTATTAAGGGTTAATTAATTTAATTAGCAATTAAAGGTTAAATAAATAATTAATCAAGGTTAATTAATTGAGGATAATTAACCAATGGGATAATTACTTGATGAAAGTAATTTAAGGGTAATTACATAATGGAAGTAATTAAGGATTAATTACTTAGTGTAATTAATTAAAGGCTTGATTAACTTAGGAAATTAATTAAGGTTTAGTTAATTAATGAGTGTGATTAATTAAAGGATAATTAATTAATGTAAGTGATTATAGGATAATTAATTTGAGTAACTAATTAAGGATAAATGTAATTAATGTGAATGAGTGAAGATTAATTAATTTGTGTAAGTAATTAAAGACTAATTACTTTGTGTAATTAAAGATGATAATTAAAGGACAATTAATTATTTTATTTGTAATTAATTTATGTTAAGTACGTAGGATTTAAAGGTAACTAAAGTAATTAATTTATATTATTTAAATTAATTAGAAATGGTGTGACTAATTAATCTTGCTTATGGATGATCGGATATTATGGAATTCCTTGAATTGGTTGATACCTCTGATATAAAAAATTTTATGATATGATATGTTGGGTTGTGTAGTGATAATGTGGTTATCTATCGATGATGAATTGCTGTGTAGAAGTGACATCTTGTATTTAAAATTTGAATTGTATTCATTTGAATAACTTGGTTTAAGATGACATGGGATTCGAAGAGACCGGGGTCGGGTATCAGTAAATAACCGAAACCACTTCGATTTAAAATCCTCTGTAATTCCTTATAAATTTGATATGTGTAATTAATAGGCTGGAATGAAATAATTTAAGTGAAGTAAGGGTACTTAGAGGGAGATTTATGAAATAAATGTTGACTATAACAAGTTAAGAACTCGTAGTGAGTTATCCCGGGTTTTAAATAAGTAACGCATTTGTATTTCATGTTAGATGGGTTTACTCACGCTAGTTTCCAGGCTGACCTGGGTGTTACTTTGATGCAATGCTCGGGTCAGACCGAGTATTATAGATTTTAAGGTAAGGACGTTCTAGAGCTCAAGAGGCGAGCTGAATGGCAGGAACGTATGGAGTTTTCCGTTGTAATAGAGTTGTATTGTTAGTAGCCACGGCATGTTGTATAACTGTCCAATTTATTTGTAATGGTTGTATCTCTATAACTCTGACGAAATGTATGTAATCTAGCAATTATAGTTTTCTTTGTAAATGCTATTATTTGTTATTATATTTAATCCGCTGCGAAATGCGAGATTTTGTGATTTGTTTTCTATTCTTCTTCTACCTTCTTTCTTCTTCTCTCTAACAATCTGCGATTTTCTGAGTCGAAAATTTCGCGTCGTTACATTATGGTGTTGGAGGCATTGAGACGACACCAGTTGAATTCAAAATTTGCTAAATTCCAATTTTGTAGGAAAGAAGTGTGTTTCTTAGGACATAATTTGAGCATGGGATCTCAACTGACCCTAGTAAGGTAGCAATCATATTAGTTGGATATTAAAGGAATTTCATTTTGGACTTCTCTAAGAAAGCTACATTGTTGACACAACTAATTAAGAAGAATAGACCATTCGTGTAGGATGCAAGGAGTAAAGGTAGTTTTACTTTATTGAAGGATCTATTAACCAATGAATATGTCTTAGTCATTCCCTATGGAAGGGAGGAATTTATTGTTTATACTGATGCATGTGATACTAGCCTCGGTGGTTTATTGATGTAGAATGGAAAAGTTATTGCTTACGCAAGTAGACAACTAAAACCATAGAAGAATAATTACCCAACACATGATTTGGAGTTGACCACGATTGTGTTTGCTCTAAAACTCTAGGGGCACAACTTGTTAGGAGAAATATTTTAGTTGTATAATGATTACAAGTCTTTTAAATATCTTTTAACTCTAAAGGATCTTAACCCTAAACATCAAAGTTGGTTGGAGTTATTAGCTTCATACAATGTTGACCTACTCCTGTAGGGAAATATAGTGGCAGATCCATTTAGCATGTGACATGCTTTGTTGGGTTCTATGTTAATAAAGTGGCCGGTGTGGGAATTCATTACCGGTTTTTTAATTTTCAACTAAGATGCAAGCTTAAACTCCATATGTCTGCATTCTTATTGGTTTGACCCAAAAACTAGCCATGATATTTGAGCCTTAGAAGGCGGGGTAGATTAAAAACATATGAGGCAATACCCTATATAGTATTGGATGGCTACCTGAGGACAATATGCTATTTGTCCCACATATAGCCGGACTTCACGATGAAGTCCTAGGATATTTTCATCACTCTCTATTAACCATACACCTTAGAGGGAATAAATTGTATAATGATGCTAAGCATGCATTTTATTAGGAAGGCATGAAGAGAGATATACCAGAGTTTATTACCAAATGTCAGACTTGCCAGCGCATTAAAGTTTAGAAAAAGAAGCCTGATGGTCTTTTTCTTCCATTACAGATTCCAGAGTGGAAGTGGAAGTAGATATCGACGGACTTCATCGATGGATTGCCTAGGATCCAAAGGTGAAATAAGTGTATATGTGTTATAGTAATCCGTTTAAGGAAAAGTGCTCATTTCTTTCCTTTGAGGACAATAAAAACCACTGTAGAGTTGGTAAAATTGTAGTTGAAGGGGATGGTATGACTATGATGTATTCCCAAGAATATCTTAATTTATAGAGATCCCTTATTCGTTAGTGAGTTCAAGTAGAGCTTGTAATGAATGTTTAGTATAGAGCTTAACTTGAGTAACACTTACAGTACCTGGTCAAATAGTGACGGTAAACTACTTACTTAAGGATCTACTACAAGCATGAATTCTCAATTATGATGGCTCATGGTAGGATCGTCTAGTTTTAATACAATTCATATACAATAACATTTAGTAGGTCTGTATAAGGATGGCATCTTTCGGAGCCTTATATGAACAACAATGTTGATCGCCCTCTTGTTGGTGGGAACTCATGCAAGGGCCTGATATAATATG
Source organism: Allium cepa (assembly GCA_030765085.1). Taxonomy (NCBI): domain Eukaryota; kingdom Viridiplantae; phylum Streptophyta; class Magnoliopsida; order Asparagales; family Amaryllidaceae; genus Allium; species Allium cepa. The sequence continues at coordinate 594,186,415 of CM060937.1, forward strand.
GAAGACTAGGGAGAAGATTAACCTCATCCATAAGAGAATGAAAGTGGCTCGAGACCATCAATAGAGTTATGCTGATAGGAGACACATAGATTTACATTTCTCTATCAAAGATTTGGTATTCGCTAAAGTCTCACCATTACAGAATGTGATTAGATTTGATAGGTTAGGAAAATTGTCATAACGATTTATTAGACCATTTTTGATAATGGAGGGGGATCATAAAGCTAGTGTATAAAATCGACCCCACTGAGAAGATGGTTGTTGTGCATAATGTTTTCAATGTATTACATTTGTGTAAGTGTTTACATGATTCCAGTGTTATCATCGAACCTAATAAACTTGATGAAGTAAAAGATGAGCAATAAATAGCTTGACCATGAAAACGTATTTGTATAGTTAGGCATAGTTCGAAGCAGGGTAGAGGACGAGGTGCCAGACTATTTTGGGTTCAGTGAAGCAATAGTGCGGGTGAAAGTAGTTGGGAGTGGCAAGATTCTATAAGATCTTCTATCCATAATTTTTCATTGGTACATTTTACTAGTTATGTTTGGTTGCATGCTTTTATATACTAGTTATATTCTAGATACTCGGTTTCTATGATTGTTATGCATGTTAATATTAGTTACTCAGTTGTGCTTTACGCATGTTCGTTGATTATTATGTTTTATAGGTTAGTATGGTTACATTTTTCCAAAGTGGAATTTCAAGGACCAAATTACTATTATTATTTGGAGGGAGGGGAGAATATAATGAACCAGAAATTTAAACCTGGAAATTAAAGTAGTTAATTTAATAATTGATATGTTAATTAAATAACAAAGGGTAAAAATGGAATTTTTTCTAATTCACTATTAAGGCCTGAAAATATCACGATAGCATAGAGTAGATTTTTAGGGTTGAAACATATTGTAGAATCGCTACTTTTGAATTAAGAAAAGAGATTTATGACCATAATAAGAATTTAATAAAACAAGACATATATTTTATAACATCCTCCAATTTTGAGACCCGAAAATAGACACTAATGATGTTGCAGTCATCATTAGTGCTGTTTTTTGATGACCAAATGAGACTTGTTTTTATATCATTAACATCCAGAGAATAAGAATTTAAAACGTTTCGTAAAATATTTTTAATTCATTTATTACATGTTCATTTCATAACCCAACAATTACACCGTTCAAATAGAATAAAATAAATACAAAAGATAATTCCAAGAGCGAATTATCGTGATGCCCTCTTGAATGATCTACGTTATAACTATTGATGGCTATAAAACCCGTCTATGCACACAACACAAGAAGTTATACTACACCGTAGAATATAGTAATATCTAATATAAGCTTGCCTCATGCGCATCTCCGGAAGCTTTATTCGTTTAAACATGAAAATCTACTCTCGAACTACTTAAATAAGTACCTATGAGTTTAGAGAGAAATCCCAAACTTTGGATCAAACAAAAAATCTTGGATGAATAATATTAGTCTACCCCAACCAAAATAGATACTTGATGAGACCGAGATGCTGATCAGAATGGGTTATTATCCACACTACTATCCTATAATAAAATTTTCAAACTAAACATTAGTTACACCCAAATTTTCAAAGTTTAAATAAGAATGAGGCTATGAAGAGTTCAAAGTGACAAGCTATTAAAGGTGAAAAAGGAAAAGCTGATGCACGCTAAGGAATAAAGCTATCACATATTGTAATAAAGAGCCATTGAGTGCAAAGCAATGATGATATATCACGTAGAAAAGACGATGATGTCACATCCTAAAAAGTAATGCTACCACATACTATAATAAAGAGCCATTAAATGCTAAGTAATAAAGGGCTATCACATGCTAAAGGAAAACTATCACATGCTAAGGAGTAAAGTAATCGAGTGCTAAGTAATGAAGCGCTATCACATGTTAAAGGCAAAGTGATGCAGCTCAGAACAGAGAAGAAATGCAACTAAAAACTCTACCAGAGATGAGTCGTATACGACTCATGGAAAGGTTAAGTCGTTCATGACTTAAGGGGAAACTATAGGTCGTCTACGACCTATGGGGTCTCGTAAAGGGGAGCTACGAATTAATGAAGCAGAGCTAAGTCGTCCATGACTTAAGGGAAAGGAGCTGCGACTTAACTCCAATGGTTTGCGACCTAACGAAGTGATTTTAAGTCGTTTGCGACTTAACGAGAAGGATGCAAAGAAGCTACGACTTAGTGGGAACCTGAGTCATTCGAGTCTGATGAGTCGTACACGAGTTAAGAGCAACGGCATGAGTCGTTCACGACTTAACAGAGCAGAAGTTGAAGGCCTAGGTCGTCCCCGACCTAGCTGGAGAACAGAGAAGGATGTTAACGAGTTACGAGTTACGACCCAAGAGCTTGAGTCGTTGGGAGTCTTGAGTCGTAAGCCTGGATGTTTAATTTTCTATGAGTTGTGGAAGGTTGAGTCGTTTACTTCTTATGTCGTAAGTCATATACGACCTAAGTGTTGTGTTGTAATTACTTTGAGTCGTATGTCGTGAACTTTGTGTTGTAAATATTAGGTCGTAAGTCAATGAGTCGTAAGTCGCGTCCCGTGTATGTTGATAAGTCGTGTGCGACCTGGGTTGTGTTGTACCATGTATTATAAGTCGTGAGTCGTAGCGTTTTAGGTCGCTATGGTTTAAGTCGAGTACTGTTTGAGAGGCAGGGTGTCTGTTAGGTCGGCAACGACCTAGGATGAGTCGTAAGTCGTACACGACTTAAGGGACTGTGTTGTGAAACTCTATAAATACGCGTGAGTTGTACATTTGAAGTAGTTGATTTCTGAATAAAATTTCTTGTTGATTGCTGTGTGCTTTCTTCTAAAATTGGTAGTTGAGTGTAATCTCCTATCTCCTCTTTCGGTTAATCGAGTGCGCTCGATTCAACGATCGTAGAAGCCGGTTCACGGTATCTAGTGCGCTAGATCAACGTACGAAGAATCGTAGATCTTTGAACACGGTATAGTGCGCTATCAACGTGTATGAGATAGCTAGAATTCGGTATCTTCGGATCAACGAATTTGGGCATTTTGGTATTCATCAATCCACCGATTGCTACTTTCACCGATTGAAGTTTATTTTGATTAATCCGCTACGTCAGTTTTTTTGTATCAGAGCTTGACTTAGCAAATCATAGCTAAGACGAGTCTTGGAGCCTAGGAGTTTGAAGTTGGAGTTCATCGTGTTCATCTTGAAGTTGCAACGAGTTTGAAGATTTTGATCCATTTCATTTTGGATCAAACTTGGAGAAGTGTTTGAAGTATTAAGGCCGAGCTAGTGATTGGAGCCGTGCCGTGTTGTTGTTTGAATTGAAGGGTTGGAGTAGGTGGCCGAACCAAGTGGAGTGTTAAGCCGTGCTTTGTTGAGTTGAAACCGACCTATCCTTGAGTCGTTGCTTGTTGCCGAGCCGAGTCAAGTGATAGTTGAGCCAAGTTGAATTGAGCCGTGACTTGTTTGACTTATATTGAAGTATTTGAAGTTTTTGAGAAGTTTCAATCATGCCGCCAAGAAGAGCTAATCGTCATCAAAATGTTGAAGCGTTGTATAGAAGAGAAGAAGCCGAGCTTATGGAACAACGAATTAATGAGAAATTTGATGAAGGCATTGGAATGTTAGAGAAGTTGATGAATGATTGGAATCAAACTCAAAGGAGGAGATCACCAATCTCGAACCATGGAGTAAACCGAGTTTCGCCATCGGTTACGGAAGCGAGGAGGGTATCACCGCATTCTTTTAGAGATAGAAGGGAAACATCAATTTCATCACGAAGAGATCATCATGACTATGGACATGAAGAGAGAAGAAGTCAACATGAATTTTACAATGAGGCATATAGAGATGAAGAGAGACATAGTCGAAGAAGCATGCATGAACGAAGGGATGATAATGGTCGAGATCGATGTAGGCGTACTTTTGATTTTGATGAAGAGGGTGATAGAGCTAGCATTCATTATCGAGATAGAGACCAAGTTCGAAATTCTTATCGGGATGTAGAGGAAGATCGTCGATGGGAGTCGGGTATGAAGATGGAAATTCCAGAGTTTAAGGGTGGAATGGTAGCAGAAGAATTTCTTGATTGGTTGTCTAATGTTGAAGAGATCTTTGATTTCAAGGAGGTTCCGGAGAATCGTCAAGTGAAGTTCGTTGCTACTAGGTTGAGGGGGAGAGCTTTGGCGTGGTGGCAGCAAACTAAACTTACAAGGGAGAGAATGGGAAAGTCAAAGATTGAATCATGGGAGAAGATGAAGAAGTTGATGCGAACTACATTTTTGCCTTACAACTATCAATCACTTATGTACCAGAGGTTGCAGAATCTGAGGCAAGGGACGAAGTCTGTTAGTGATTATGCTGATGAATTTTACCAACTCATTGCCAGGAATGATATTATGGAAATGGAAGAACATCTAACTGCTAGATTCATTGGGGGATTGAGAATGCAGATCCAGGATAAGGATAATATGTTTGATCCTAGATCAGTTGCAGAGGCACATCAGAAAGCGTTGGCTTGGGAGAAGCAAGGAAGGCATGGAGGTGGTGTGTTTACTAATTCCAATAATCAAGCGAAGGGTGTTAGTGGAAGTTCTAATGTTCCTAAACCTGTTACAAGACCAGTGGTGAAGGAGGCTGAGAAGGCGAAGGTTAGCAGTGGTTTCAAATGTTACAATTGCCAGGAGTTGGGTCATAAAAGCAATGAATGTCCGAAGCCAAAGAAGAGAACCATGGTTGCAGAAGTTGAGGAGGATGATGGTGAGGAGGCAGAATGTTCAAATACACCTTATGTCGAGGAGGAAGAAGAATTATCTGGAGATAAAGGTTGTAATCTTATGATGAGGAGGTCATGTCTTACGCCAAAGCAAGAAGAGGATTCTAGTTGGTTGAGAAGCAATATTTTTCAGTCGACATGCACTATTTTGGGAAAAGTTTGCAAGTTTGTTATTGATGCTGGAAGCTGTGACAATATTATCTCTACAGAAGCAGTAAGGAAGTTGAACTTGAAAACTGAGAAGCATCCTAAACCGTACAAGCTAGCATGGTTGAGGAAGGGTGGTGAAGTGAAGGTGTGTCGAAGGGCTTGTGTTAATTTTTCTATTGGGAAGAAGTACAAAGACGAAATTTGGTGTGACGTTGTAGACATGGATGTGTGTCATCTGTTGTTGGGCAGACCGTGGCAGTTTGATAGGGCAGTGCAACATGATGGTCGTGCTAATAACTATAGTTTCATGTTCGAGGGTACTAAAATCACTTTGGTTCCCAAGAAGCAGCAACAGAAGGAGAGCAAGCTAGAGGAGATCGAAGAACTGAAAACTTTGCTATCTTTGAAGGAGTTTGTTAAGGAAGTTGAAGATGAGCATGAAGTCTATTTGTTGATTGGAAGAGAGAGTCATGAAGAGGTTGAAATTCCAGAAGAAGCAAAGCCAGTTTTGAAAGAATTTGAAGATGTATTTTCAGAAGAGTTGCCGAAGGAGTTACCGCCACTGAGGGACATTCAACATAAAATTGATCTTGTTCCGGGAGCAGTTTTACCACATCGACCACATTATCGAATGAGTCCGAAGGAACATGAGGAGTTACGAAGGCAAGTAGAGGAGTTGTTGGAACAGGGACGTGTTCAGGAAAGCTTGAGTCCTTGTGCCGTACTAGCCTTGTTGGTGCCGAAGAAGGATGGAACATGGAGAATGTGTACCGATAGTAGAGCTTTGAACAAGATTACCGTTCGCTACAGATTTCCTATGCCGAGGTTGGATGACTTGCTAGATCAGTTGAGTGGGGCTACTATCTTTTCGAAGATTGATTTGAAGAGTGGTTATCATCAGATTCGAACTAGACTGGGAGACGAATGGAAGACCGCATTCAAGACGAGGGAAGGTTTATATGAATGGCTGGTTATGCCGTTTGGTCTATCGAATGCACCGAGTACATTTATGAGGGTGATGAATCAAATTTTCAGACCATACATTGGAAAGTTTGTTGTAGTTTACTTTGATGATATTTTGATTTATAGTACGAGTACAGAGGAGCATGTAGAGCATTTGAGAAAGGTGTTAATTATTCTTCGTGAGGAACAATTTTATGCAGCTACGAAGAAATGTGTGTTCATGACTCGAAGTGTTTTATTCTTGGGATATGTTGTATCTGAGAAGGGAATCCAGGTGGACCAGAGTAAAGTTGAAGCTATTAGAAATTGGCCACAGCCGAGAACTATCACTGAAGTTAGAAGTTTTCATGGATTGGCATCATTCTACCGAAGGTTTATTCCACACTTCAGTAGCGTGATGGCACCGGTTACTGATTGTATGAAAGGGAAGCAGTTTTCTTGGTCGGAGGAAGCGGGGGTTGCTTTCGAACGAATCAAAGAACTTTTGACGACAACGCCAATTCTTGTATTACCAGATTTTCAGTTGTTGTTTGAGCTACACACTGATGCATCAAGGGTTGGAATTGGAGGAGTGTTGAGTCAGTGTGGAAGACCTATTGCATATTTCAGTGAGAAGTTATCAGGGGCAAAGCTGAGATATAGTACATACGATGTTGAGTTTTACTCCGTTGTGCAAGCTGTTAAACATTGGAGGCATTATCTATTTCAGAAAGAGTTTGTTCTTTACACTGATCATGAGGCGTTGAAGCATTTGCAGGGGCAGGATAAGATTTCAGCGAGACATGCATCATGGATTGCATATTTACAGCAATTTACCTTTGTTGTTAAGCACAAATCTGGGGTGACGAATCGTGTGGCTGATGCTTTGAGTAGAAGGAACCATTTGTTGACTACAATGAAAGTTGAGGTGACAGGGTTTGAATTATTACCATAATTGTTTGAGGAGAATCCTTACTTTGCAAAGTTTGTCGAGAAAGTTAAGGATGGGAGTACTGGTGAATTTATGTTGGTTGATGGATTCTTGTTTAAAGGAAATCAGTTATGTATTCCAGAGAGCAGTTTGAGATTGAAGATTATCCAAGAGTTGCACGAGGAAGGACATGTGAGCCGTGATCGTACGTTGCATTTGATTTCTCAATCTTACTTTTGGCCGTCGATGAGGAAAGAGGTTGAAAGGTTTGTAGAAAGATGTCATATATGTCAGGTTTCGAAGGGAACTGCGACTAATGCAGGATTGTATATGCCGTTACCTGTACCATCTAAACCATGGGTTGATATTAGCATGGATTTCGTTTTGGGATTGCCGAGAACTCAAAGGGGGAATGATTCTATATTTGTTGTGGTGGACAGATTTTCGAAGATGGCACATTTTATTGCCTGCAAGAAGACAGCGGATGCAGTTCGAGTAGCACAATTATTCTTTAAGGAGGTGTATCGATTGCATGGGTTACCAGAATCTATTGTTTCTGATCGGGATACTAGATTTTTGAGCCATTTTTGGTTAAGTTTGTGGAAGATGGTGGGAACGAAGTTGAAATTTAGCAGCGCTTATCATCCGCAAACAGATGGACAGACAGAAGTTGTTAACAGATCGTTGGGAAATTTGTTATGATGTCTTGTACAGGACAATCTGAAGAGTTGGGACATGAAGTTATGCCAAGCAGAGTTTGTTCATAATCATGCAATGAATCGTAGTACAGGTTTCAGTCCGTTTCAGATTGTATATTCAAATTTACCCAGGGGACCATTGGATTTAGCAGTAGTGCCACAACCGAAGGGGACGGTTAAACGAGCTGTAGACTTTGTTGATGGGTTGATGGAATATCATAGAATCGTTCAGGAACGATTGGAAAAGTCAAATGAGAAATATAAGAAATTTTCAAATTTGAAACGACGAAATGTTGAATTTATCGAAGGTGATTTGGTGTATGCTGTGTTAACGAAGGATCGTTTTCCAGTGGGCAGTTATAACAAGTTGAAAGCTAGAAAATTTGGTCCTGTCGAAGTTGTGAAACGAATTAATGAAAATGCTTATAAGTTGAAGCTGTCGGAGGATGTATACACTTCTGATGTATTCAATGTTAAGCATCTTGTGCCATATTATGGAAATGGACAATCTGATGTGGAAGAACTTACAAATTCGAGGACGAATTTTTCTCAACCAGGGGAGGATGATGCAGCTCATAACAGAGAAGAAATGCAACTAAAAACTCTACCAGAGATGAGTCGTATATGACTCATGGAAAGGTTAAGTCGTTCACGACTTAAGGGGGAAACTATAGGTCGTCTACGACCTATGGGGTCTCATAAAGGGGAGCTACGAATTAATGAAGCAGAGCTAAGTCGTCCACGACTTAAGGGAAAGGAGCTGCGACTTAACTCCAATGGTTTGCGACCTAACGAAGTGATTTTAAGTCGTTTGCGACTTAACGAGAAGGATGCAAAGAAGCTACGACTTAGTGGGAACCTGAGTCGTTCGAGTCTGATGAGTCGTACATGAGTTAAGAGCAACGGCATGAGTCGTTCACGACTTAACAGAGCAGAAGTTGAAGGCCTAGGTCGTCCCCGACCTAGCAGGAGAACAGAGAAGGATGTTAACGAGTTACGAGTTACGACCTAAGAGCTTGAGTCGTTGGGAGTCTTGAGTCGTAAGCCTGGATGTGTAATTTTCTATGAGTTGTGGAAGGTTGAGTCGTTTACTTCTTATGTCGTAAGTCGTATACGACCTAAGTGTTGTGTTGTAATTACTTTGAGTCGTATGTCGTGAACTTTGTGTTGTAAATATTAGGTCGTAAGTCAATGAGTCGTAAGTCGTGTCCCGTGTATGTTGATAAGTCGTGTGCGACCTGGGTTGTGTTGTACCATGTATTATAAGTCGTGAGTCGTAGCGTTTTAGGTCGCTATGGTTTAAGTCGAGTACTGTTTGAGAGGCAGGGTGTCTGTTAGGTCGACAACGACCTAGGATGTGTCGTAAGTCGTATATGACTTAAGGGACTGTGTTGTGAAACTCTATAAATACGCGTGAGTTGTACATTTGAAGTAGTTGATTTTTGAATAAAATTTCTTGTTGACTGCTGTATGCTTTCTTCTAAAATTGGTAGTTGAGTGTAATCTCCTATCTCCTCTTTCGGTTAATCGAGTGCCCTCGATTCAACGATCGTAGAAGCCAGTTCACGGTATCTAGTGCGCTAGATCAACGTACAAAGAATTGTAGATCTTTGAACACGGTATAGTGCGCTATCAACGTGTTTGAGATAGCTAGAATTCGGTATCTTCGGATCAACGAATTTGGGCATTTTGGTATTCATCAATCCACCGATTGCTACTTTCACCGATTGAAGTTTATTTTGATTAATCCGCTGCGTCACAAAGCTATCACATGCTAAGTAGTAAAGCGACTAAGTGCAAAGTAATGAAGAGTTAACACATGCTAAAAGCCACGCTATAGAGGTTCAAGGAAAAGGAATCTATCACATGATTATTTTAATGTTATCAAGGACCAGAAAATAACAAGCTCTCGCATACTAGTAATGAAGCTGTCGAGTGACAAGTGTTGGTGAGCTAGCGCATGCCCATGGTATCATTTTCAACTATTAAAAATCTTTTGATATCACATGAATAAAAATCAAGCATAAAAGTATTCGATTCTCCACATGGAAGATCTTGATTTTGCCATATCATCGCAAAGGAAGAAAAACCAAGATGTCATATATCATCTCAAAATGTGCTACATCAGTAAAGTCTCAGTTTATGATTGGTTGATGGCATGTTTCAGCAATCTAGGGGCGCAAATTTTCTATAAATAGGAATGTACCCCTATAAAGAAAGGTGATAATAAATTATACTTCTTCATTTTCATTTTTCTCAAGCATAAATTAAGCACTTGACTTCATGACTTTAATGCCCGTTTAGGTCAAATCTAAATGAGGATTTTGTGACTAAGTAATTGTACGATTTCCTATTTGCATATTTGAAAATTTGAGGACATAATGACAAGCATAGTTTCCTAAGAGTCCAAGCTATTTCCCAAGTACCATTAACTTGGTTGATTAAGCATATAAGTTAGGACCATATTTTGGTCTAACATTTTTTGTGCTTTCACTGAGACTGAACTAAGGGACAATTCCATCTATTTCAATGACATTCATCATGACTATTTCCCAACAAGGATCTTTAGAATCATACTTAATTCATTCAACTTTTGATCGGTATACTCCATAATTTAGTAAAGAATTAGTATATAGTCTAGAAACTTAGCCCTTCAAACCCTGGTGGGAATAAAGAAAGTCGCCCAATATGTCCTGGAAAAATGGTGCATAAATCTCTTTCACATAGGATAGAAGCCTATTTTTCATTTCGTGATAGAATTGAATAAGAAAAGATGATTTCTTTGCACAAATAAGAAAAAACATTCAATCTTAAGCTAGAGGAACTTTATTAGAAACATTAATGAACCTTAATTATGACCGATTTGCTTGGAAGTGGAGAAGTGTTGTTAATACATCGTTAAAAGAAAAGGGAAAATACACAACACTTCAAAAAGGAAATAGGAAACTAGTAAAGAAGAGGTCCTAATCGTAAGAAAAGATATAGAAAAGAGCTGGGAAGTTACACTTCTAAGAAAACCATAGGTAAACTAGCTAGTCCTCTTTGTTTCTGGTAAGAAGAAGTTTACTTCCTCACTAAAAAAAGACAGAATTATTAGCCCCTAGGAAGAACATAAAGAGGTAAGAAAGATGTGGAGGAGTAAATATTGTTATCACCATAAGGCAAATGGGCATTAAACTAATGAATGTAGAGCACTGGCTAGAATTATCGAATATTATGTGAGAAGTTGAGAATTATGGGAATTTTTGTAATTTGATCTATCAAGGAGTTAAAAGGAATACAGGTAACGCACCGAATTCTGACACTATATATAGCATTACAACTTCAAATGGCAAGATATGACATTTAAAGATAAAATTTTAAAGGAAATAAATGGAAATGTAATAGAGATCTAATTTAATCATTTGGTTTTGCTTTCACGACTGGCTAAATCACCCATCCGAGGATTGATGGTCAATTTAAGCCTATGGTCACGCTTTTAAGTTTGGCCAAAACACCCCTTCAAGTAATGATGGTTGATTTAAGCCTTTGGTCCCACTTCTAAGCCAAGCCAAAGCACCTATCCAATAAGCAATTGTCGATTTATGACTTTAGTACCACTACCATGCCTGGCCAAAGCACACATCCATGTGATGGTCGATTTAAGCCTTTTGTGCCTTTTCTACACCCGATTAAACACACATCAATCTGAGTTCGCTTTCACATATAGCCAGAGTAACTATTCAAAGCATGATGAATGACCAAAATTCCAAGTCTCGCTTCCAAGGTTGGCTGAAGCTACCATATGAACATCAATGGTCAATGTAACCCGCCAAAGAATGATTGATCAAAGAAAATAATGAAAGATATGCAAAAAGGCTAAAAATAATTCAAAAAATCATGTCGAAAAGCACTATAGGTAATCAACATGCCATAAAGTAGGTGCGCAAATATAATGGTATTTTTGTTGTAACATATTTACATTTGAAAGAAATAAATTTTAATACTATAGATTTTACATAGTGATGGTTATGTAAATGTGATTTCATCAAAATTAAAGAACAAGCTTCACAAGCGCAAATTTATGGTTCGGGGGGGGGGGGGGGGGGGTGTGAAATTGGATAATGCTGGTACACTAATTCTTTTCCTTTCCCTCAAAAGCCAAAGTACAAGAGTGAATCTTACTCGAGGAACTGACGCTTTTTTACAAAATGGGAGGCCTACCTACGTCTTTAAGAACACCAAAATACCCGTATAAAAAGAAATGTCAACGTCTTTGATAACTAGTAGCAATGACCTTTTTAATTGATGGTCTCTTTCGAGAAGTACAAATGGAAAATAAAGCTTCAAATAAAAAGTAACAATTATTTCAATTAGACGGTCCACTAATGAGTCTAGTTAAGAAATCCTAAAAGTAAAAATTTACATTAATTTTAGTTGAACTTTAAGTTTTTCTACCTCCTTCGTTCAAGTTTCCACCGCGGAGGAATGGTTAGTGATGTACTGAATTGCCACGAAAAGGTATTTCTTTAACTTTTCTTCTTACGATATAAAATATCAAGTGCATCTATTTAGTCGATTTGGGTAGTTATAGCTCGCTAGAAAGTTTTACTAGCCACTCTTAGTTCAGAAATCTAATGAAACTAAATTATGTTAGTTTCCAAGTTTTCCACCTTCAAAATAAGCACATTCTTCTCTTGCTCTAAACTTTATATAGGAAGTCGAAGGTTGGAGAACTCATTAATAAACTTCTTGTTCCATTATTCTCTTAAATTTCGATTACATTTAACCTTGAAAGATCAATTCAATGTACTGAAATCCCCTGAATCGTCATCCAAAATAGGAAGGTCCAACTTTGGAAAAAAGAGTCTACCACTGCATTCAAACGATCATGGGATGAAGAAGATATTTGTAAAGAAATTTTCTTAAAGGAACGAGCTTGAGTTGGTATAGGAAGTCTTCTTTCTCCTTCTGTCAGAATAAGTTCAAAAGATTGACAATCATCTTTGGACTTCATTAAATCAACTTCCAAATCATATTTTCATTGATTTATTTCAATGATCCTTGAGTCATATTCATACTGTTGAGGGTGAACGCTTGAATTAAATTTTGTTCTACTAATTCCTGGATCTCCATATCCCTAACAAATATTTCCTTTTCAGGCTTAGATCTCATTTGGGTTTTAGAATTCTTAAAGTAGATTTTGATCGCCTGCATTTGTCATACCACTTATTTGGTTAACCACCATCTATAAATGGTAACCCAAGAATAAAATAAGAAGAACAATCCTCAGTGTCTGAGACTAGCTTAGGTGGAATATTATTGAGGTGTTGACTAATGTTGAGATCACCAAGTGATAAAGATAATTCTTCGTCCTAAACTAAAACATAAGATAACTATTAAACAGAATGCTTAATAAATTGAGGTAACAAAGTTAATTTTTAAATAATAATATGTGGTTACAAGCAATGTCATTACATTTGACTATTACTAGACAAAAGATGCTTTTCCACTATTCCTTATTTGAAAGAGTATCCTTGATGTTATTATAAGAAAAAGGCAAAATAAGAAAAAATAGCTATAATGGGAACTTCAATGCTAACGAAAGTATTAATGAGTGGGAAACATTGGTAATCACATAATTTGAAAGGAGGGAAAATTCACCATATAGAATTTTGCATAGTCGGTTCAAGTCTCATGAAAGTATCGATCTTTTTGATCTTTTGAAAAAATAAAGTCCAGATTAGGTAAGACAATGAAAATCATGATGAACGCATTATTTTGCTAGGTAAGACTTTTCAATAGAAGAAGAGCTTTACCTTAAAATTCTTTTTAGCTTAACAAATTTACTTAAAACATATTTTGTAAAGCGAGACAAACTAGAAATAGGTAAAGACTCAAAAACCTACATACCATGGATAAAGTAAAAGATGAAACTGAAATCATAGAATTTGCAAAGCAGAAATCATAGACTATATTAATAAGAGCCTTATAATCAAAGATTAAAAATTATAGGGGTTCATATGGGATATATCCCTTGTAATTTTCAAAAATGAACATATCCTTAATATATTTGACCCTTTTTGGAGGAAGTGTATCCACCAACAAAGGAGCAATATTAACTTTAGGCAAGTTTCAACATTCTCTAGGATGATGATCCGACCCATTCTCATAAAGGTATTTTAATGGAATTACCTAATTCAACCTCCATAGTCACATCCGAAGAAGGGAAAGTCCATCATAGGAAATCTGATATAAACTAAGTAAGGACAATCCATGAGTCTGTGTATATCTTCAACGAGCATCAAAAAGAGAGTGGCAGGTTCATCTATTCCATTCCAGAAGTTCGATTTGTGGAAATGAGGCTTTCAAAGCAAACGTTGGTTCTTAATGTTTCTTAGAGACTTAAGATGTTTTAGAAGTCTCATATGCTTATCGTTAGACTCGCTTGGATCCTTTCAAAGTCTCTCTCCCTCTGTCGATATTTAAGATTTCATTCCTATTTGATCCAACTGTATCTTAAATTAAATTCCATGTTTCCTTCTCGTCTACTATGTAAGTTTTTATGATTCTATAAAATAAATTCAAATAAATAAGGATGGCTCGAAAGTTAAATTATCTGAGGTGAAGCCAAAGAAGGTTTCGACATTGAAGACAGAGCATTCATGATCCAAGAAGATGATTGTTCAAATTTACCTAAGTTGGTTGTGGCAGGAGCACTAGATGGACCATTGGGAGGCGGAGCATCTTCAACTCTTGGTTTTACATTGGTAAAAGAAATATTGGCAGTATATTTTGACTCATGAGCAGTATTTTGTTACCCTAAACTACTATCCCCTTGGTTATCATCTCCATCTTTTCTTGACTAGTCACTCTAGACATTACCGTAGACTCCACCTTCATTTTCGTCATCACTGCCCTCGCTGTCTTTATTGTTAGTTTCATCTTCTACGTTTTCTCTTACTTCATCATCAACCAAAGAGGAACCGTCAGTATTTAAATACTCTTCTGATCAACTTCAAACTCAGACAGATTTTCGAGAATCTGGTCAAACATTATGTCAAATTTTCCCTTATAATCAATTCTTATTGAATAAGTTAAAGGAAAAGCCAAAACTTGACGTCGATCAATGTTATCCTTATAAATCATGAACAAGGCCTCCTCGGCACAACTACCAAGAAAGCAAAACTTATTGAAGAAACGAAGAGTCTTGATTTTGACGGTCTTCGAAGAAGTGTACTTATCCAATAAAGAATTCTTTATTGCCGCACTTTCTCAATGTCAGTAACCCAAGCCGAGACTTGTCTTGTCTCATCTCTAGCTAATGCAAGGTCTTTTTCCATTACCTTCATTTTCTCCTCCATTGATTTCAACATGCCCTTTCCCACATTAAGGAGAGTTATGGTTTGCAAATCCTTGATAGAAATTTAGTTTTGTAGCTTACAATTCTGCTCCTGAAGGGACGATATTTACAGAGTTATGCTAGATGACAATCGTTGCATCAAGAATTTTTTTTTCCAACCTGAAGTATAAAAATTATTTTGGGAAAATATACAGAACCTTATAAATCAAATAAAAAATAACAATATACTAGGATAAGTTGATGGATTATGAGTGAAAGTTGGTTTAAAGGAAAAGAAGTAGGTGAATCTGAAGTACCCAAAAAAGAAATTAAGGGAGAAAAAAGAGCTGATAATAGCAAGTCCTCAAAGTTGGACGAGGGGCCTATACTAACATTAAAAGAGGAAAATCAATCCCCAATAACTTGTATAGACATGCTAAAAACTTCCAAAGAGAAGTCTTCATCATATTGATTTCAAGTCTCCCTAATGGAGGGGCATTAGCAGCTGTGTTGATAGTATCTTTGAAAACCAAAACATGAGCAAAATATGTAGATGAATTGCCATCCTTAAGTCCTTTGGGTGAAGAAGACCGAAGAGGAACTTCTTGATTATTAGAGGCTTTGGGCTACTTTTCAATCTGGCAATATGGAAAACATTACTAATTGTAGTAGTAGTAGATGAAATAGGTAATTAGAAACTGGAATATGTTTAAGTTCAGAGAAAGGGTTCGCTGGGTCTTTTGTTAAAGAAGCTGAACTTGTTAGACTAACATCTACACAAATGAAATAAAATGTAAGAAAATGAGATTCTTGTAAAAAAATGAAATAAAATGTGTAATAAACCTAGGGAATAACAAGGCTATCGAAAAATGCACGTTGAATTAGGATGTTAAGAGAAAAGGATTCTAGATTTTCAACCATGATGGATCTATTGTCATGTCTAGCTTTCTTGACCATTTAAACTCTCCCAAGACCCGGTGAAATGGTTGAATAAAAGCAACGTTTTTAGTTTATCTCAAGTAAGGACCCTCAATCGACTTTTGAAGTGTTAAGTAACTTTCCTAAATTTAGGAATTTTTGAATTACATTAGGGTCACCAAATCCAACCTCCTTAAACTAAATTTGAAGACAATGGACGTAACTATATGAGTTAAGAGTAAGCTAAATGGATGCAATCGCTGGAAAAGAAAACTTTCATAATTAAGTCATTAAAAGGATGGTAGCAAGAGTGTCATATATAAATGGGTGTGAAAGCAAAAAATCCTTCCAAGGGCATGAATTCTATCCAAGGATTAGGAACCTTGGTTTCAATTGCAATAATGCTAAAATGTTGTTGGATAGTGTTGATTTTCTCTTAAGAAGTGTTAACCCAAAAAATGGACCAACATCCTGGATTATGATGTGAAAGCCCGGGCCATGTTAGAACAGAGCAAATATAATAGAAAATAACAGCAAAGCAAAAGAGATACAAAGGTTTTTATAGTGGTTTGGCTGTTAATAAGTCTATGTCCACTTTATAGCTTTGATTATTGGTTTGATCTTGATAGGATAAGGTTACAGGGAGATTGAAAGAGAATTAGTCACAAGTAGATTCTATGTCGTAGAATTGCCTATAGGAACTGCCTTGGTGATTATGGAGTAGAGAGTTGAAGAAATGACAGGGCTTCCACCTTGTAATGGCAAAAACCAGATTCCTTCTTGGTTTCTCTTTGCTTTGTATTTGTAGTGATAACGGTCATATTGGATCAATAGACCACTACTAAAGCAGTCCAGAGACTAGCCCAAGATAGCATAATAAATGTCGTGACTACATGAGCTAAGGCCTAGATTGGAGGCTGAACTAAGCCATTCGATTCGGTATTGATTATAATCCTTAGCCTTAGGACGGACGAATCCTTTTGTGTCAATTTTCATGGTTCATCTAAATGTCCTCTATGTAATTTAGTAGATTGTTAATGAGTATTGAACTTCCTTCTTTCCCGACTTGGACTATCCTGCAGTTTGGACCATTACATCTTCAGTCTTAATGATAGGATCTCTAAAAATATACGAAATTTCACGAATATGATTAGGAGGACTAGAGGATCACTTACCAAGAATATGGATATGCCAAGGTTGGGCATTTAGATTCGGTACCGAGTTAAGGTCCTTAATTTGGGGATGCATTTACATGATTGGCCCAATCATTGGTGAAACTTTCCTAAGTCCTTCTTTTGCTTTTTCTAAGTGCTCTTGCTAAATTTCAAGTCATTCTGATTCTGCCTCGATATTCTTCTTAACTTGAGATGAGATAAGGTTTTTAATTCGAGGGTGAATCTAATTGGTGGGGCCAAACCACTCCAAACCTTTTCTAAGTCCTACTCTATGTTTTTCTATGTGTACATGTCAAGTTTAAAGCCGTTTTGACCTAAGACTTAAATTTGAAGTTGATCTAAGGCCTTAATTTGGGGGGTTGATCTAAGGCCTTAATTCGGAAATGAGTTGAGGAATTAGCTAATTTTTTAGCTAAATTTCCTAAGCTCAATTCTCTAGTCCTTCTAAGTATCTGTGCCAAGTTTCAAGTCGTTCTGTCTTTGTACCTACGTTCCAACACCCATTGACTTCTGCATAGTTATAAACATTGTTAACGATTGCCCCCCCAGAGTGCACTTTCATTGAAACAAAGCGTGCTCTAAAACTAGACAAATTTCAGATTACTATCTTGTGAATTTCAATCAATCGCTTGGATGTCATCTTGAGATGTTGCTTTCACTTGGTTGATTGTCAATTAAATATTTGTTTTGGTTTTAATTAGAATTCCAATTATCTACACATGCAATGCTATCTACACCCCAAAGATTACGTAGCACTTTAGTTTGGTATAGAAACTCCTTATGATGATTCCAGGATTATGGCAATTTCAAAGAGGGACGGTCAAATTTTGGATTGTACTCGACTGGTGGTGAAGCTAAGTTTTGCTTCGAACGAAGACACGTCATTCTAAAGCAAAGTCTTGCTCTCCATCTTCAATTATCTCTTGTCGAGGACTTGGTTTAAGTTCCTATCGCCATTTGAATTCTAAGGCGATGATTTATTCCAAAGTTGGATATAGTGCATGACTCCATCATATTGCTTTTTCTGTTTTGTACTTCTAGTGATCCCAAAAGGAAAAGCTTCCTAGGTCGCTCCAGACAGCGGCTGCATTATCGATTTCTCATAGATAACCAGTATGTCCCGAGAAAGATAATCTTAAAGTATGACGTTACTCTATTTTTGCCATAAGCAAGCTATATACATATGATGGTCTGCTCATGGTACTTGGAACACTAGACTTACTTTGCATAGATAATACTCTACGCTTGCCCCAGTAAATGCTCAGAACCCAATCAATCAACATACATCGACCTCCCTTGGATTCCGGACGTTGGTCACAAGGGATATTATTCAAAGTATAACATACCTGACAGTGTTGAACGCAAAGTATTATTGTTCATAATGACTTTTTTGTCATCCTGTCTTTAGTCTGACGATGGAACCTCCACTCCTCTGGAAGCTAGATCCTTCGACGCTTAGGCTTCGGCTTTTATTCTTATCATGTCAGGATGATCGATTACAACTGAATTTTAAGACACGTTTGCTCTTGTAGAGATGTTTCGAACTTTTCCCCTTCTCTCACTTCATGGCCTTATGAGACTTGGATGAAGAGGGAGGGACAAACACGGAATCCCCAAAGCTTGTCGGTCTTCCTTTATTAATTATGTTTATGTGGAGTGGCTTTAGCTGTCTTGCAACTTTTTGCTTGTAAATAATACTCCTGCAGTCATTTTGACATATTCTATTGCTTAGCTCTTTTCAAAACTGTGGTGTAGCTTGGCTTAGCCAATTCCATGGCCATTCCTATTAAGGCTAGGTCGAGTTCTTTTCGACCTAGTGTTGGTGTATATTCCCCAGTCCACAAGGCTGATCACCTTGAATACTAAGTCCATACATTTTTCGAGGATTTGGTTTTCTAAGCAGTACGTTTGACTGATCACAACAATATTCGCATTGCAGTTCTTATCTCTGGGAACAACTGACTTTGCTATTTAATTTCAAGCACTGATTTTTCAATTCTTTTAGTTCCTTAACTACAGTCGGAACCTTTCGAGTTGACATCATCGGCCCATGTCATTATGGTTGTATGTATAGGAAAGATGCTTCACTGCCCTTTTTTCATAGTAAATACTTCTAGGTCCAGTGTTGAGATTCCAATCATGCATCAGTTTCTATCTATGGAAACTTCTGCATGAAAGACTTAACTCAGTTGATTTATCCTTGATGTTCTGAATCTTCGAGTAATGAAAGAATTCGTAAACACTAAGACCTTTATTTCTTTTAATGGAAACTTGTTGCCAAAATGCTTTATTTTGAGAAATAAAATAATTACCTAACCAACTCCGAAGTTATTCGTATTTGGACTTGGCAAGGTTCGCTTCGACGGATTATTTATGCGCATGTTCCTATTCACAGGAGATAGACTACCTCTTGCGAATGCGTGTATTCGGGTGTTTTTCAAAGATGGAAAGGTGTAGGGGCAAATTATTCAATTGCCCCCAGTCTGGCTCTCGATCATACTCTTGTGTTGAGGAAGTCCAATGATTTAATTTTCAATTTTCCATGATTTTCCTCGCTTTCCCTAAGCAGTGCATGCCTTGCTTTCACTGTTAATGTTATCATGGAAGTCCTATTTATATGTAACTTCTAATCTCCAAGAACTGGCAACTTAGCGGCTTAGTTCCAAGCAACCTTCTCCCGGAGTTGCTATCTCCGGGCTGCATCAAAATTCTTTCTAGGTTGAATACTGCACGTTCAATTGTGCCTTAGCTTTTAGCTATGGAAACAAGCACACGAGTGGCTCGATCCTTAAAATTTCCCTTCTACCTCGCCTTATCTTCGAGCAGCGGCTGATTCCTATAATCAAGAGCCAAACCTTTTGCATGGTCATTGAATGGTTATGCCTACCCATTGTTTCCTATCTTCGGGCAATAATAGTTTTCTAAAGACGAGGGTAGAAACTTAATCAAGCACCAACTTCTATCTCTAGTGGCTAGTGCATCGATGGTTTACTACTGTGAGTATTTCTCGTCATCCCTACAGTTTTCACGGCATTGCTATGGCAACACAGGTACTTAGAAAATAAAAGGTTTCCTGGCATTGCTGGGGCAACACCGGTACTTCGAAAATAGAAAGTTTCCCGCCATTGCCGAGGCAACACTAGTACTTGGGAAATCCCCGAGTGTCCGAGCGTTTCCATCTCTTAACTTTGCTTATAACAATTAAGCGATCCCTTTCATGTTATAGGACCGTTGCTTTACTAATTCCATGGTTATTCTTATTTGTGTAGGGTCGAATTTCCTCCGATCGATTTTTGTTGCAATCTGACTTCCACTTACATCACCCGTTATTCCAAAGTGCTAAACTCCATATACATATAAAAAATTAGATATTTTGAGGTGAGTCTTTGCACTACACCCACTACGACTACACTCTTCCTATCTTGATCATGGATTGGTAGAGTTCGGTAGTGCTTGTCTTGATTTATGACAATTAACCTAGGTTGTTCCACACCATATGTAATTTGTTGGGCCATTGACGTTGTTGGGGATATCCCCCTTATTTGTTGGTTCAAATATTTGGGAATCGACGATTTAGTTGCTCGATTTTGAATGCTCTTTCCTGCAATTGTCAGCCTTCTGACAATAGCAGGTTTCCACACACAGGAGTTGAGGTGGTTGAATAATCTCTGCATGGCTGATTATTCCAAGCGTGGTTTAAATCCGAACCGTGATGAATCTATGATGGTTGGGGGTTATTCTTCATGACATCGCTAGTCCCTGGGTGGTGTTGGATTCCTAAAAGACAAGTTATTTCCTCTAGACTTTGGCAGTATTCGGGCTATGCTAGATTTTCGCAAGTTGGGGTTTGAAAACTCATTTGAGCACCTTGTGTCTATGGAAATTGGTGCATCAAAAATTTGATTCTAGAAATGCCTTCCGTCATCATCTATCTTTAGGCGATGATAAGTTCTTCTTATTATAGCCTATTTCTGGGTGATACCGAATTCCAAGGAGTTCAATTCTCTTATCAAAATAACGGATTGGATTTCTTAATGTTTCCGAGGCAACATTAGTGCTTAGGAGGCATGACCAATTTTCCTTTCAATTCCATAGTTATTAGACATGCTTCATTACTCACACTGTTTTAACTGACAGAATACTCCGCTCCGCATAATAAAATTATGGTGTATCTTGATTTAGCCGACTCCATTACTGATTTCTGTTCAAGCTCGGTAGAGCTCATCATGAGCACGTGTAAGTGTATGTCCGCCTACTCCACAGGGCTGCTTACTCCAAGCACTAAATTTAATTGGATTGAATCTCTTGGTAAAGAATCAAGTACTCTAGGAGATTAGCTCGGTTGCCCCCTAATGTCCTTGGATGACTTACTTATGAAAATAGAAAATTAGAGATTGATCGTTCTAGGCCAACCGTTTGGTTTCCCCCAGTCAGGGTTGCATGGTGGGCCCCTATCTTTGGGAATCTGTGGTTTTGAGTATCCTATTTTGACTGTGATTGACTACTTCCAAGCTCGATATTGAGTATCTATCTACACGTTAGTCTCTGTCTCTAGAGACACATGGATAGCTCAATCCCTTGGATTTTCTTTCCACATTGCCGGTATCTAGGTGATGTTAGTTTTGGGAGGTGGATATTCTTTTATCAATCCTATATCTGATAAATTTCCTGATGTTATCGGAGCAACGTTGGTGCTTAGGAGAATTTAACAACATATTGATGTTATCAGGGTAAAATTGATGACTTGAAGTGTACTCAAACACATCTCCATTGGTTCAAGCAATGAAGGAATAAGTGCTTACTTTGGATGCGGTTCCATCGATCTAAGAAGTGAAGGAATGGAGCACACCTAAATGCAGTTCCATCGGTTCAAGTGACGAAAGAATAGATGCTTACTTGGACGTGGTTACATCGATCCATGAAGCAAAGAAATAGAGTGTACTTGAATGTAGTTCCATTGGTTTAAGTGATGAAAGAATAGATGCTTAATTGGACACGGTTCGGTCTAAGAGGCAAAGAAATGGAGCGCACTTGAACACGGTTCCATTGGTCAAGTGGCAAAAAATGGATGCTACTTGGACGTAGTTCCTTCGGTCAAAGAAGTGAGGAAATGGAGTGAACTTGAACGCAGTTCCACGGTTCTAGTGGCAAAAGAATAGATGCTTACTTGGATGCAGTTCCATCAGCCCAAGAAGCGAGGAAGTGGAGCACACTTGAATGCAGTTGCATCGATTCAAGTAGCGAAAGGATGGATGCTTATTTGGATGCGGTTCAGTCGGTCCAAGAAGCAAGGCGCGGCTTATGGCTGTGCGTGAGAGCTTGGGACTTCTGGATGCTGATGGGGTAACATTAATTCTCAAAAGGAATGGATTGATTTTCTCCGTCGGTTTGGTGGTTTGAGCCGATTTGCTTCCTTTGACTTTTTGGTTTGCTTACATGAACACGGTCCGTTGGTTTAAGTAGCAAGGAGCGGCTTATGGATGCGCACGAGAGCTTAGGCCTTCTTGACACTACCGGGGCATAGTCAGTTCTCAAAATGCATGGATCGATTTTCCCATTGATCCAATGGTTTGATCCGATTTGCTTCAGTTGAGTCATATGGTTGTTTACATAAATAAGGCTCCATTAGTTCAAGAAGCGAGTTGCGGCTTATGGATGGGTGCGAGAGTTTTCTTGCAAGAGATTGATTCCATTGGCTTAAGTAGTGCTTTAATGATTCTTTAGGTCTCTATGACAGGCTAGATAGAGACATCACGTCCTTGGGTCGTGCAATACGGAGTCTACACTATTCTAGAATCTCATTTCTAGTTCGTGAAAGGTTGAGGTAGATCTTTGTGGGGGTCTAGTAAAATATAAAAAAGAAACAACTTTTAAGAAGATAAGGAAACATCTGTAGGGGACAACATCTGTTGCCCTAGCTCTCTCCATATGCCAGCTGTACTTGTATAAGTTGTTCAAGGTCTGTTGCTCCACTATAAGATGGCATAGTGGGCACATTGGACTTCTTGGGATACTCTTCCTCTAAAATGTTCTCATTAAATGAAGTTCAGCTTGGTGCCAAACCCTAATTTTAGTCTTTCTTGCCTTTACTTTCTTCCATCAAGTGTTTGAACATGTCCAAAATGAATGCCTCACTACTCCGGTAGTCCACGGGTTGACTATCGGGGGCCATATGAAGCGTTTGACTCTGCAAACGACCTTAGTTTGCCAACTGAAGCCTTGATTGTCCATTCTCAAGGCGAACCATTCCTGTAGAATTCCGTTATAACGCGGTTAGCCTTATAACGGTAGTTTGAACTTCCTTCCGACGTTTTTCCTTGCCTATGTCGGCATTCCATTCCAATCCTTTGTTGTCAAGTTGCAGGCCATGTTCAAAATCAGAAGGAAGCATTGCAATATTCACTTGTGAAGCATTTGCTCCAAGATCTAGGTTCACAACAGATTGTGCTCTAGAAGATGAAGTACTTTCATTTTCTTCAATAACAATTACAGTAGCTCCACTAAACATCTCCTTTTGCATTTTCTTGCCATCCTGCCATTGCAAGCCTGAGATAGAGGAATTCTCTTGCTCCGTAGCGGCGGCAGTTTCAGACCTAGTTCTTGGAGCGGTTGGTGGTTGTAGTGCTAGCAAAGCATCGATCTTGTCCATAAGAGCTTTTGGGCTATCGACTATCTTCTAATTAAGCACATTGACTATCTGGTTAAGTTCTCCTTTGGCCACCACCACTTGTTGCTTAGAGAATCCTAGAGCTACATTATCAATAATTTTTTCAATCTGAATGTTAGGGGTTTGCTTCATTACTGCCAACCATTTCTCCTATTGATCTTTCAAAAGCACTTTTCTTTTTAATTGCCATTGGTCTTCGGTAGCAGGATTTCAAATTTTTCCAAAGTAGGTTTTGTGCATATTACTTTTGGACCTATCCAATCCAAAGTTGAGAGCTAGAACTAAGCTTGGATTTGTTGGTTCTCAGTGAAAGCATCAAAATGTTAACCCAACAAATGGATAAACACCCGAGAGTATGATGTGAAAGCACCAGCCATGTTAGAACAAAGAAAATATAATAGAAAGTAGCACAAACGTAAAAGAGACATAAAGTTTTTTTTATAGTGGTTCATCTGTTAATTAAGCCTACATCTACATTATAGCTTTGATTATTGGTTTGATTTTGATAGGATAAGATGACAAGGATATTGAAAGAGAATTAGTCACAAGTACAAATGTTAGACAAATTCTAAGTCTAAGAATTGCATATGTTAACTACCTTAGTGGCATGGAGTAGAGAGAGTTGAAGAAATGACAAGGCTTTCGCGTAGTAATAAAAAAATCCAGATCTCCTCTTACTTATTCATTGCTTTTTATTTATAGTGGTAGCAGTCATATTGGATTAGAAGTCTGCTACCAGCGAAGTCTAGGGACTGGCCCAAGATAACATAAAAAGTGTCATGATAACATGAGCTAAGGCCTAAATTTGGGGCCAAATTAAGAAATTAGATTCAGTACGAATCTAATCCTTAGCCTTAGGATGGCTAAATCCCATTATGTTGAGTTTCATGCTTCGTCTAGATGTCCTTCATGCAATTTGGTAGATTTTGATGAGTATTGAACTTTCTTCTTTCCTGACTGGGACTATCCTGCAATTTGCACCGTCACATCTTCATTCTTGATGATTAACTCTTTAGAAATCTATAAAAATTCACGAATGTGCATAGGAGGACTAGAAGATCACTTGCAAAGGGTATGGATATGCCAAGGCTGGGCATTTAGATTCTGTACCGAATTAAGGCCCTTAATTCAAGGATGAATTTTGGTGCATGGCCTAATCATAGTGAAACTTTCCCCAATCCTTTTGCCTTTTCAAAGTGCTCTTGCTAATTTTCAGGTCATTCAAATTCTGTCTCGATGTTTTCCTTAATTTAGGATTAGTTAAGGTCTTTATTTCGGAGGTGAATCTAATTGGTCAAGCCAACCACTCAAAACCTTTTCTAAGTCCTTTCTTGTGTTTTTCTAAGTGTACATGTCAAGTTTCAAGCCATTTTGACCTAAGACCTTAACTTAAGTTTATCCAAGGCCTTAATTTAGGAGGGATGAGTTAATGCCTTAATTTCGGTGGTGAATTAAGAACTTAGCCCATTTTCAACGAAATTTCCGAGCAGAATTCTCTAGTCCTTCTAAGTATCTTTTCAAAGTTTCTAGTCGTTCCATCGTCATACGGACGTTCTAACTCCCATTGACTTTTGCTTCATTATAAACCGAGTTAACAAGAAATGATATACTATTGACAATTGAAATAAACTTTTCTTCGGATGATCATGGATCTCTCTTGCTTTTAGGAGAACTTATGGAATCTTTAGGAGCTTCCTTTTTAATTCCTAGCATGATTCCTACAAGAATAGAAAAGTAAGGCGTAAATGTATAAATCAGTATTGTGCTATCAAATTTCAAAATTATGTTATCTGCCACTCACTAGGTAACAAGGTTTACACCACTGAAAAATCTTCGAGTAACAAGTATTAAACTGCCAAAAGTTAAGAATTTAAAGTTATCGTTGAGCTATCGAGGGTGTAAAATTGTAAAGCTATCAAGTATTAATACTTGCGACCTATCAAGTGTTAAGCTTTATTTCGAACAAATTTTCCATTTTCATCTGCTTAATTTTTGAAAACCCATTGTTTTCCAGTTACAGATTGATCGTTTGGTCTCGGTATAGGTTCCTATACATCATTTCTTTCAAATTGATTAAATTCTTCCTATGTCGAAATAATCCAAAAATCATCTTTTGATGCTTCTTTATAATTTGAGCTTCGAAATTAGATATAAATGCATCAAACTCTTCAAGGTTTTGGTAAAATCATAACAAATTCTCCAACATATTGTAATAATACTAGTGCTATAAACTTATCACTAAATCCTATTTATCATTCACATACAAAACACATTGATATTCATCACCATTTCTTAAGAGAATGTTGAAAAGGATCTATATCACTTGAATTTATAAATAACGAAAATCAAATTGCAGATATTTTTACCAAACCATTGAGCGAACTAACTTTTATAAAACTAAGACGAGACCTAGGAATTTGTTCTTATAAAAATTGCTTACAAATAATTTTATCCTTACAAAAAATAGCTAACTTCTATTAAATTTTATCAAAATTTCACCGCCATAACAAATCAACTTCAAAAAATAGTAAACAATTTTTAAATAAAGAAATTCTTCTGCAAACTAAATACAAATTGTACCGGCCTGCCTTTTTGGATTGTTCAAATCGAAAAACAACCACACATGTCAGACTCAAACCATTCAAAAGGGAGGATTGTTATAGGGCAAGTAAGAAAAGAAAAGAAAAGAAATAAAATCAAAACACAGAATCTCACAGTGGAATGACAAAAATATAATAATCAAATAAAAAATTCATGAAGCTGTTTTACAAATAACATTTGATTGCACTTTTTACAGCACAAATCAAAGTTATACATACAATAGAAAATAAATAAATTTGCAGTGGAACAACATGATGCAGTGGAATACATATATAAACGGTAGGCTAATCTTCATCTTCATCCTCCAAATGAAATGGTCTTCAATACACTAAAAAGCTCAAACTGACCTAAGTATAATGAAAAGACAGAACATTCGAGTGGGAACTAAAAGATCTTATGTAAGTTAAATCAATGTTACATAAATATGAGTGTCATGGCTTCATAGATGTTTACGGGGTTTTATATCTCCTATCCTATGTCTAACATGCGTGCAATAACTTAAGAGATGTTCAGGATTCCATCTCCCAAGGATCCAGTAAACTAACTACATACAAAGTGCAATACGCTATTATAATATGTCTACAGTAAAGTAAAGTATTAAAATAGCATTAAGGAATAACCCATATCCCCCTTAACACGTTTTTATATAATTCCTGTAGTCTATACAAATACTATAAGCCCCACCAAACCTATAACGCCCCACCTCGAGACCCACATTAACAAAGAGCATCACTGGGTAGTATTGCCAACTAATGTAGAGAATATGGCTGGTTAGGAGCGACCATCTATAGCTTTGTCTTGAACATCTATTGAATACGTCGATTTTGTGATCTATAATTTTTTCTTTCTCAAGTAGATCGACATACTCTATAAATGCTTGATACATAACTATATTGGCTAACGGATCTATGAGAACAAAATATAACAACAGAATATATTATACATCTCAGAACAGCTACAAACATGTATATGTATATATACACTGATACATCCCAATACAATACATAGTGATATATCATAAGCGGTTCGAAGACCGCACTATGTACAACGAGTCAAAAACAATATACATAACAGAGTCAAACAAAAAGACTACGACACAAAAGGTGATGATCTGGTATCCAAGCGGAAGCCTCAAAGATGAGCTAAGTCCAAAAGCATGTATCTAAACTGAGACAACTCGGTCTGATCCTAGAATAAAATACACGGGCCAGTCTAGCTAAAACATCAGTTTAGTAACGATAAATGATAATATGATGCATAAATTAAAGGGTAGGATATCCTCTCGAATGAGAAGAAACAATAATAAGGGCATGTCACTACTTCAAATAAGTTAATTACACTAAGTGTATGCCCTCGAAATAGGTAGACTCACCAAATAACACTGAGTATAATAAACGCCTCATATCATCGATGAAATCCCAAAAGCCACTAAAATGGTTTCTATGAACCATATCTCCAAAATAGGAGAATCCCAAATCTCAAACTCAAAATTGACCATAAATGGCAATCACAAAAATATTCTCTATACAGGGAACTCTCAAACACAAAATATGCCAAAAATGTCAATCTCATAAATCTCCAAATAAAAGAGTACAAATCTCAAATAAATGCTAAGTGTTGGCATACCCAAATCTCAAATATAGAACTCGATAAGATGTTCAATTTCGAAAGATGCAATCACCCTTATATACCTTGAACGGCTCAAATGGCCAATGATATAAAACGGCAATACACTTGGAAAATCATAAAGAAATTAATGAAATTATCTCAAAGATATAGAACGTGCTTATGGCCGAAGCCCGCCAAGTACCGTTCTCTTAAAATGAGGCGCCACGTCGCAATGATAAACGTACCAAAGGATAACATCCCGAAGGATAAATATGTTGCAATGACAAACGTTCTGAAGGAAAAATACGTCGCAATAACAAATATCCCGAAGGACAAATAACCAGAAGGTCCAATACTGGAAAATACGTCGCAATGACAAATGTTTCACGGACTCTCAAATAGGAACCCGAAAAGTGTTAACATGCGTCTCATACCACATGTTCTCACTCAACGGTTTACTAACCACTAGCCAATGCCATACTAGAAAGCAGTAAAATATTTACCTCATTTCATCGGCAAACACGACCCGGATGTCAAGAAGATAAAACAGACAAGTCAGGAATTAACCGAAAAGATAGACGCACGTGTTCCATACCACATGTTTTACTGAATTGTTTAATTCTCCTTCTTATTCGCTCAAATAGTGCAAAAACATGAATTTTTGTATAGAAAATAATTTATTATAGAAAACAAGCTTTTAAAACAATTTTTCGAAATCGTTTTAGGGAAATGACTTTTGAAATTCTCTTATTATAGAGAATAAATAATTTTAATAGCTTTAAAATAATTACTAATACCGTAAAAATATTTATTTCGAAAGCTATATTATGAAAAAATCTTCTGAAAACGGTTTAGAAAGCACGTGTGAAGAAAAAATAAAAAAAATCAACAAAAATTCAATAAAATTATTCATAAAATCGTCATACGAAAATCTCCTAAAAACTCAGCAATTTGAAATGTAGATAAGTGGTAATATTGCTCTTCCATCTTAGGATCAAGCCGATCAAAAACAACATCGAAAGAAATTAATGCAAAATAATTTAGAAATTTTTCGTTGGAGCAAAACATGCTCCGAATCAAACTTCCAGGGAAATTTTCAACTTGTTACAGAGGTCTAAAAGCCTTGAAATTTTGCAGGCATAATGTTCAATAATTCTTATTTTAATAAAAAGAAGAACATATAAAATCGGATAAGAAACAAGAGAGATATAGTATCACAAAGTTGGACTCACTGCCAGATTTAACTGTCAACAGCTAGACCAAAACAAGCTCCAAGTCAAAGTTTGATAGCACGTTCCTATAGGCTACAGAAGTCGTGATGGACTAAAATTAGACAAGTATAAAGTTAAATGACTATACTTTACACTGGAAAAAGAATCAAACAATTTGGACAAGATACGAGGATGTTATGATGTCTTAAATTTGAACCCAAGCAATGATATCACTGTACAAAAATATAGAGCAAAATATGCTCCGAATCAAAGTTCGGCAATAGATTTCTGTAAGATATAGAGGTCAAAGTGATTTGAAGTTTGGCATGCATAAAGTATAACACTAATACTCTAGACTGAAACAAGAATTACCAGATCCGGACCAAAATTGAGAGAGATACGAGGACTTAAAGATGGACTCATAATTGATTTCTGTAATAATACACTTCAGGCAATAAAACATTGCCCGAATCCAACTTTGAGAAACAGTTTCGATATGCTACATGGATCAGAATGGCTCCAAACTTGACCTGCAAAAATTAGAACAATATATCTATGAATTGGAAAAATATTCATTAAATTTCGACATGAAATGGCAAAGATATGACATTTCAAACATGGAGTCGAACTATGTTGGATTCAGCCCAGGTCTGAAATCTGACATGATTTGAACAGCCTAGTAAACTTGGAATGGGTTGAAAATTTATGCACATGAACTACAATATGCAAGCTACTAACAAAAAAAAGAATCATGCGTTTTCATTAAGATATGAGGGAGATACGTGTCTTCAAACATTGACCCAGACGCTGTTGTACGCACTGTGTGTTAGCTGAAACAAATTTCAGCTACAGCAAATCAATATAAACCTTAAATTCAATTAACCATAATAAAAGATCATAGATAAGTGTTTAAACTATATTGTATGAGTGTAACAACTCACCTTAGCTTGATTTTGAACAATTAAAACTTGCAAGCAAGGATTTTAATGGCCATGAAAAGCTTTAAAACGTGTAGAAACTTTGAAAACCACATGTAGCAAAAGAGAAAAAAATTATAGACTAATCTATCTAAAATAGAAAATTGAGAAGATGATTTGATTTTTGCTTTCTGATTACCTGAATTAGCTTTGATTTGCAAGCTTTTTCTCTATTAATTTCAGCAAATTTGGAGCAAATTTTTTATTTGTGGAAAAGGTGGCCATTTTCTTTTTACTGTATGTTGCATTTAGGAAGATGAAGAAAGAATGAAGAGGAGGAGTATGTATATTTTTCTCCATCCTTCCAGAAAATGAATTTGGGCTTAGACCCAAAACCCAAAATGCACATATTTTATAATTTAGTGAAAAAGACCAAGTTATTACATGTTTTTACTTCTATTCACCATGTTTCCACAGTTCTATTCATATTTAACAAAAAAAAAATTATACAACAATTGGTTATGTCAAAAAATGTTCTCACAGCATAGTAAAAATTATTTTAGCTACAAAAAATTTATTTCTATTATTAATTCTTTATTTTTAATTGACTATATAAATTTACGACTTTTATTAGAAAAAAATATATTTTTAACATAAAATGTTATACAAAAATTGTTTTCTTGTAAAAACTAATATAAATAACAATTTTTCATCAATTTTATGATCAAAACTTATATTTAAACCATATTTCATCTTTTTATTTATAAAATACACAATTAAAAATCAAATACTTCCTTTAATTCTCGACATGACTTTCCATATCTCACTATGGAAAGAGCCAAACCGATAATAGATTGACACAATGGAGGTAAGAAAACTAAATAAGAGGTAAGTGATTTCCTTAATACAACCAACCCAAATGACCGCGTAAATGCAAGTCACAAAATAATTGTACAAAGCAGGATAAACTCAAAGAGAGGATATTTATACTCCTATTGGACTAAACAAATATTTCAAGGGTTTTAAAATCCATTTTCTTCATAATAAAATTCTAAAATCTCAACATTTTGAAAATTTTCAAAACCCCTTAAAAATCAAATTCAATTTCCAAACTCTTCATTTAAAGTGAATAAAAAGTTTCACTCTTAAATTCTACCAAAATATATTTCAGTTTGAAATATGTATATTCATACTGAATATCAATTCAATTACATTCACTAAATAGGTATAATTCACATGATCACAAAAAAAATGAAAATTTTAATTTCAAACCCGCTGTAAGGAAAACAAATTTTGACATAGCAAAAAAAATAGAGAACTCTTATAAAATAAAAGTAGTTCTTCTAAGTCTAAGATTTCCAACTATATAAAGATCATCAAAATCGGATTCATGGTTTGAAAGTTATGCAAAATTTACTTTTGGCTCAAATTTTAGAAACTTATAAGATAGAAATGTTTATTCACTTTCAAACCTATTTTGGACAGAATAAAAAGCCAAATCTTCCAATATGGTAAAAAAAATTATAGCTTTCCGAAAGCTCTTTAATTTAAAAAAGTTTATACTCGTTCGGAGTTATAAATCTCAAGTTATTGTTGTTTTAGCACAGCACTTTTAGAAACCTAATTTCAACTTTCAAATCAATTATTAATTTGAAATTTTCCCCAACCATCTTAATTTCAAACTACATTTTCAAACAAGCTTTTTACAAAAACATTCGTAAAATAATCTTCTTTTTCCTCGGAAAGCTAAGACACACCAAAATTATGATCAATGCTATATAATTAACATAAAAGAAACAATTCATTAATTAGAAATTTTTCCATTACTTTCCAAAACCTAACATCAAAGCAATTAACAAAGAAACCCATTTCGAAAGAGATATCTAATCTATTTCATTATCAAGAAATGATTGTTGATTATCCTTAAAATAAATTTTAGGACACACACACACACACATATATATATATATATATATATATATGTATGTATATGTATATGTATATAAAGTTTAAAAGTTATTCTCACCATTAAAATAATTATACTACATAAATGATTCATTTATCAAGACAATTCAAACTCACATTTCCACTTTGGCATAAAAATTAAATTTCCAACTAATTATCAACATAAAACTAATTAAAGTTAATAATTAATTCAAACTTGTTGCCAAAAGAATTTCACAAATTTACAACAACAAATTTTAATATAACCAAAATTCAAAATAAAACTAGCTCACAAACTCATGC
Organism: Allium cepa; assembly: GCA_030765085.1. Lineage (NCBI taxonomy): Eukaryota > Viridiplantae > Streptophyta > Magnoliopsida > Asparagales > Amaryllidaceae > Allium > Allium cepa. The sequence goes on from CM060937.1 coordinate 594,218,586, forward strand.
TAATAGTCTAAAATTAGTATATACGATTTCATAATTTTCAAATAATACAAAGTTATTGCCTGGCTATTGATTTATAGCAAATGACCCCATCAATTGGCTGTAGAGTTGATCTAATGATCAAAACTGCCTCGCCACTCATCCAACACTCACGGGTTTAATGGTTTCATTACACATTCAAAATAAAATTTAATTCTCAAACTACATTAATTAGTTCCAAACTTTACTTATAAAAACTTAATTTACCATGTCTGGTTGTCTAATCATAGCGTTTAGGAAATTCCTATCGATAAGGTTGATCAGGCGCATCGATCAGAATTCTTAAAGCACTTGATGGATAATCCAACCAAAAAAAACATTTTTTATAAGAAGAAACGCTTCATATATAATTTATAAAATATTATTTGCTCATCTAAGTAAACAAAAATCCAATTACACTTAAAAACATATCTTTTATTTGAAAATTTTGAAAGTTCAAATTGTTGCTTACCCTCAAAATTAAAGAACACAAGAAGAACTCATAGAGATATTCCTAGAATACTCGATTCACAAGATTGACGAATAAGCTGGAGTGTTCACCAAACCGAACGGTATAATGAGCCACACCCAAGAACTATATGAGTGTGGAATGTAGTAAGAGGGATGTTATCCTGCGTAACTCGTAGCTGATGAAAATTGGTGCAAGGTCAAACTGAGGAAAGACCCTAACACCACTCAAAAGATCAATATGAGATCAATGAGATACAAGGGTAAGGGTAAGATATTTTCTCGGATGAGGAGAAATAACACTAACAACGTATCATTACTTCGAGTGAAGTAATATCACAAGGTATATCAACAAATGACTATCATAAGAGGATATATCGAAAGAAGCAAGAACAACAATATCAATTAAATTTAACTAATCGCCTCGTTTCCTTAATGGACATCCTCGTTGGAGGATAACCGAAAGGATAAGAACCAAGAATGGGGCTAACATAAAGCTCGATTGCCCGATTGGGTAGCAAATCCGAAACAGACTCTGATATATCTACAAAATCAAAAACAACATGAATTCGAGACACATCATCATCACCTTGAAACTCAAGAACTAATAAAGATACTTCGGAATTACCATCAATATTCCAAAGAACAAGAGGCAACAAATCAGCTGAATTAGGATGCCTAAAATATAAGATCGTTACAGAACATAGGATTGGCTTCCCAAAATCATTCCAAACTCAAGATAGTAAATAGCATGCAAATTCGCATGAAAAGAAAACTACTACGAACAACCTCAAAATTCTCATACATCATGCCAACTATTTTGGATCCCCTTAGTATGATTTTCTATCCTCAAATAAATAAGAAGATAAGAAACATCCAATGGTATCAACAAGTTCCTTCAATATGAATGTGTGTCAAGCACCCGTATCGAAGAGAACTAGAATAAATAATCACGATAAGGATTATTCATAGGATGAGATATCAATAATTCAATTATGGAATACTGCGGAATAAAATATATTTCTAGATATATTTATAACTTTTATCTACCATAAAGGACATAAATAGGTCAAGGACACGATGATTGGGTAATTTGTAACACTTGTATTACACTTTGATGTACCGTAATATATGATATGTTCTGTGTTTATCATATTTTTTTCGAACTCTGCTCTGTTACCAAGCTGTGACGCCCCACCTCGAGACCCGCATTAACAAAGAGCGTTATTGGGTAATATTGTCTACTAATGAGGAGATTAGGGCTGGTTAGGAGCTATCATCTATTGCTTTGTCTTAAACTTCTACTGAATGCATCGATTTTGTGCTCTATAATTTTCTCTTTCTCAAGTGGATCAACATATTCAATAAATGCTTAATACAAGACTATAGTAGCTAACAGATCTATTATAATAAAATATAACAACAGAATGCATAATGCATCACAGAACAACAACAAATAGACATATATATACACACATATACATTGATACATCCCAATACAATACATAGTGATACATCATAAGTGGTTTGAAGGCCACACTATATACAACGAGTCAAAAACAATACACATATCTAAGTCAAACAAAAAGACTACGATACAAAAGGTGATAATCAGGTATCCAAGCGGAAGCATCAAAGACGAGCTATGTCCAAAAGCAGGTATCTAACCTGAGACAACTGGGTCTGACCCGAGTATAAAATACACCGATCAGTCAAGCTAAAACATCAATTTAGTAAGGACAAATGATAATATGGTGCATAAGGTAAAGGATAGGGTATCCTCTCGAATGAGAAGAAATAATAATAAGTGCATACCACTACTTCGAATAAGGTAATTACACTAAGTGTATGCCCTCGAAATAGGTAGACTCACCAAATAACACTAAGTATAATAAACGCCTCATATCATCGGTGAAATCCCAAAAGCCACTAAAATGGTTTCTATGAACCATATCCCCAAAATAAGAGAATCTCAAATCTCAAACTCAAAACTCGCCATAAATGGCAATCACGAATTGTTCTCTAAATAGAGAGTCTCAAAACAGAAAATATGTGTAACACCCCACCCCGAGACCCACCTTAATAAAGAGAATTAACAAGTAATTCCGTCTACTAAAGCGGAGAATAGGGCTGGTTAAGGGATACCATCTATAACTTTGTCTTAAACATCTACTGAATACGTCGATAAATGCAATATAATTTTTTTTCTATCTCAATGGATCGACATACACAGTAAATGCTTAATCCAAAACTATAGACGGCTAACGGATCTATCAGAACAAAATACAATAACTAAATGTAAAGCACATCACAGAACAGTAATCAACATCATATATATATACTGATACATGTTTAGTACAATACAATATGAATACAGATAAAGGTGGTACTCGACCACATCATACACATTGAATCAAATATAAATACATCAGGGTATGCGGAAGAACAAAAATTTCTCAAGAGAAAGGAGAGCTAATATCCAACATCAACTTCAAGCTAAGACCAATATATGATACCTGAAACAACTCGGTCTGACCCGAGTATAAATACACGGTTCTGTCTAGCTACACAAATCAGTCAATATCGGTAATATGAAGCAGAATAGACATGAAGATACTTCTTCTCGAAGGATAAGAATGAATCGATAAACCCATAAGCTCAACACTTAAGTAACAAACACTACTTAAGTGAACAAATACCTCAAAAGAGGTAATTCAAACTCAATACTCAAATCAAACACATGTGCCTCATATCATCAGCGACATCCCAAAATGTCTACATGGTTTCCATGAACCAAATTTCCTCAAAAGGAGAAACATCAATACAAACTCTCGCCAAAATGGAAAACATAAAACATTCTCAAATAGGATGATCAAAAACTCAATTATAGATGAATCTCCAAATTCAGTTATACCTCATCTCATCGGTGTAAATGTATATAAGTCTTAATCTCAACTCGCCAAAATGGAAAAACACAGTATATCGTATAAAATCCCGAAATATCAAAACTCATAACTTGAGGAACTCGATAAGAGTTCAAAACATCATAATTGAAATCACCATATATATAACATCTCATATAGCAAAAGGCTATCGATGTAATAAAACATCTTAAAAAGGTGAAATCACAATAAAACAGAAAACTCAGAAAATCCAGATAGGCCAAATCCCCGATTATAATGCGGAAGCAATGCTGCACGTGCTAAACTCAGATGGCCGAAGCCTTAGACAAGGTCGCTAACACCTCCCAAAGCAGTTCGTCCTCATGACAAGGTCGCTGACACCTCTTCAAGCCATTTTGTCAGTCCTAACAAGGTCGCTAACACCTCCCAAAGCAGTTTGTCCTCATGACAAGGTCGCTGACACCTCTCCAAGCAGTTCTGTCAGCCCTAACAAGGTCGCTAACACCTCCCAAAACAGTTCGTCCTCATGACAAGGTCGCTGACACCTCTCCAAGCAGTTCTGTTAGGTAAACATCATGAATGTGTCACAAACTTACGGATAGGAACCCGAAAAGTGTTAACGTGTGTCCCATACCACACATTCGCACTTAGCGGCTTACTAGCCGTTAGTCGATGCCACACTAGAAACATCATAAAACTCAGAAATTTATATCTCGCCTAGTCTCCTTGACGAGTTACAAAGAGCCACCATACTTGTCTCATCTCATCGACAAGCATTAAATGGCATCGTAACTTGACTCATCTCATCGAAAAGTGAAAACATCATGATGGTTTCTCATAAACCATAAATCTCGAAATATGAAATTATAAACTCAAGACTTGCCTTATATCATTGGCAAGTAAATAAGACATCGTGATGGATCTCATCGATCATACTCCTATATAGGAGATCTCAAACCATAATGTTTGCCAAATATTGGCCATCTTAAATAATTTCCAATAAATAAGAATTATAAAAATAAAATATGCCATAAAATGGCAAAACATCTCAGAATCATTAATCTCAAATAGCTTCGATCGTACAAGTCCGGAATTAACCGAAATGGTAAACGCACATGTCCCATACCACGTGTTTTACTAAATCGTTTAATTCTCTTTCTCATACATTCGAATAGTGCAAAAGTGTGTGTTTTATATTTAGAATAATTTACTAGAGAAAACAAGCTTTTAAAACTTTTTCACGAAAAGATTAATAAAACCCATATTTGAAATTCTTTTATTACAGAGAATAAATAGGTTTTATTTATTTATTTATTTATTAGAAAAATAATTTTTAAATACTATATCATAATAATTTTAAATGTCCGTTTATTTCTAAAATTACTTCAAAAATGTTTTAGTGAAAACCATACTCGAAAACAATGAAAAACAAGAAAGTTAACTCAAGACCGATAACTTGAGTTCAATAAGAATTCAATTCAAATTTAACTAAAAATCAATTCGAATTCTATTTAAAATTTGAATTTTAAATTCTCCAAATATAGCTAGCCTATTGATAGGCATCATAGCTCTCAAAGCTCTCAAAAATATCATCAAAACCGAAAGAGAATAAGAGTAAAAATGAGCTAATACTATTCTAAGGTCAATGTTTGTTGTTGTCATCGTGTTCTCAGGACAGCAACTTATAACCATAATTTCGACCAAGCAAACCTTAAAATTACAGAAAACACAATGAACAAAACTTGTAGTACATGAATTAAGCTTTCCGAAACATCTAAGATTATTAAAATCGGATCAATAACGAAGAAGTTATGGTAAATTTAGTTTCAGCCTTAAGCACAGAGCAAATATTGATTTTGCTCTCGGGATTACAGTATAAAAATTCGATTTTGTCATAGCTAACCTCAAAATAACAGAAAACTCAACATACTAAAGTTATAGTATATAAAATAAGCTTTCCGAAACATCTAAAGTTATCAAAATCGGATCAAAAACGAAGAAGTTATGGCTAATTTAGTTTCAGCCATAAGCACAGAGCAAATATTGATTTTGCTCTCGGGATTACAGTATAAAAATTCGATTTTGTCATAGTTAACCTCAAAATAACAGAAAACTCATCAAATGAAAGTTGTTTTGTATGAAATTAGCTTTCAGGAAAGGCCAAGATTATCAAAATCGGATCTGTGGTTCAAAAGTTATGGCTGTTTTTCTAACAAATTCAAACTCGGTCTGGTTTGTTAAAGACAGAATCAGGCTTCTGTCTTTAAACTCATTTCAGGTCAAGTAAATGGAGGAATTTCAAACAGTGACCAAAAGATAAATTTCATCTCATTGAATCTATTTTTTAACCTAAAAAGAATGAGCCATTTCGGATAGTTGTGCACTAATATATCGCTGTTTTACTACAGCGATTTTCATATAAAATTTTCAGCAAGCAATAATTGGATTTATTTAACACATACAATCAATTCACAATCAAATTGAAAGCAATTCAATCAACAACCTTCTAATTCAATCCAAATAACAACTAGAAAATCACACATATGAATTAGAGATAGCAAGTATGAGTTGTAAATAACTCACCTTTTAGCTTCCTATAGCTTGCTAATCTAATCCAAAGCCTTGTTACAACCTTGCAATCTCTTTGCTAACCTCTAATACACCTAAATGCTCAAAAACCTAAATCCAACCAGCAGCACTTAAATTAAAAATAAAACGAAAACCATAATTTTATAAGTCTAGAAAGTAGAGAAGATTACCTAGCTTTGTTTTCTACAAGTATTGACCAAAAGCCCTTTGATTTCTAGCTTTGATTTGAGGATTTAAGAACTAGGTTTTTACTTAGCTTTGAGAACATATTTTTGTTTCTATTTCTCCACTAGACTATGAACGTAAGATAAAACAAAGAAGAAGTAATACTTTTCTTAAATGGGCTAAATGGGTTTGAGCATGGATCCTAAGGCAAAGTGTTGCTAATTAATTTCTTAAGACAAGTGTTGCTATTTCATTCTTATTCCATTTATTTACACTAATCAATATTTTACAAAATCACAAGTTATTTCTCCAATTTAACAAGATCAAATTAACAACTTAAATACTCTCATTTATAATAACACTAAGATATTATAAAATTTTAGATATAACTTCTGAAATAAAATAATTCTCATTATTTTTAATAAGAAATCCAAATACTAACACTTAACTGAATTTACAACATTTCGAAAGATACCGTAGGATTTATTAAGATAAACAAATCAATTATTTACAAAAATAGGTTTAGATTCATAATTAAATTTACAATTATAATTTTTCAATTTAAACTACAAATCACAATATAAACATTTTACTCTAATCACCAAATTTAACATAATTGATTTTATAGTATTCCAATTTAACTTGATATTCTTTATTTAAGAAATAAAAATTATTCCTTAAACAGATCTAACCAAATATTCTTAAAATATGTTTTAATTACTCAATTAGATTTCACAAATCATAAATTAAAATTAATCATTCCTAACAAAATTTAATTATTTAGTGAATTTACACCAGGGTTGTTACAGATTCCCCCCTTACAAAAATTGCGTCCCTGCAATTTTCTAGAAAAAGAACCATAAACAACTCAAAAATTTCAATCGACAAAGGATAAAAGACAAGCTCGAAACTCAAATCATTCATACTCTTAACATAGAATGGTAGAGAGAAACAAGGAAAAACTCACTTGGTTAATCCAATGGCTCAACAAATGCTAAAATAGTGATTAGTAAACCATCGAATTTTCCAAGTAACCCGAAAGAATTACGAAGATATCCCGTCTTCGATCAAAACTCAATAAGATGCCCAACAATTAATCAATCGAAAATGATTGATTTCACAAAACTCTACGAATAGAGTCGGGATCAAACTTACTTAAATCTGAACTCTAAGCAGTAAAGAAGAACATCAATAAGATTTTCCGCATAAATATACGGAAAGAACATCCTCACAACAGGGTAGACACAATAGACAAGATAGATAAATCACAAGTTGGCTTCTCAGAAGGCCACCAAACTCGAATGACTGCAAAAAATGCAAGTCGTTAATATTAGCTCAAAGATTGAATATACTCAAGAACAAGGATATAAGCTCAAATTATCTTTTAATCCAAGATATTTATAATTTTAAATCTCAACATCTTTTAAATTTTAAAATATCAATTTTCAACATTTGAGAATTTCTCAAACTCTTTACTATATTACTTAGTAAGTAATTTAAAACTCAAAGTTAAATTCAAATTTCTTCTCTTACTTCAAAACTAATTTCCAAAGAATTTCGTAAATCCATAATAATTTTCCTCAAAATAAATTAAGGGTTTAAATTCTCTTTACTCTTATATTAAACCACTTAAATAGTTATTAAAACAATCTTCAAATTCTTTTATTATACTCTTCCCTTAAAACGTTCAATGTATATAATATAAATTCTAAAATCTCAAAATATACTTCCAATAAAGCACGGCTCTAAAATAATCTCATTTATATTCTGATCTTTATAATCTAAAATAAATAAATGGCATTGCCTCGCCATTGAGTCTCTAATAAATAAATATATTTGTTGGCTGCAGAGTTGACCGAACGATCAAAACTACCTCGTCACTCTATTACTCGTCTCTAAAATCAATGGCTGCAATTACCATTCAAAAATATATTTAATATTTAATCTCAAAATATTATTTTCAAAATATTAATCTTTAAAACATAATTCATCGTGTCTTCTTGTCTCATCATAGCATTTAGGAGATTCCTATCGATAACGTTGATCAGGCGTATCGACCAGAACTCTTAACTACTCGATGGATAACCCAACACTCTCAAATTATTTCTATGAAAGAATACTACTCATATAAATATATTCTCAAAACATTCTTTGATTTTTTTTTAAAATATCTCAAAACTCCAATTTCTGTTTTTAAAACTCATATTTATATAGCTTCAAAACTCAACCCAAAGAAATTAAGAGAATGCATCGAGATATTCCTAGAATACTCAATTCATAAAATCAACAACAGGAGATGGAGTGTTCGTCACCTCCTACAAGATGATGAGCCACTCTCGAAAATCATCAAGATACAGCCAAGCAAGATATTTTTCTCGAAGGAGATGAAGCACACAAACAACAAATCATTACTTCAAACAAAGTAATGTTACAAAGGATAACATCGATTGAGTATCCGAAAAGGGTAACTCAAAAAAATTGAATGATAAACTCAATCAAGCTTGAAAAATCTAGAAACTTACCTCATTCCTTAGTGGATGTCCTCGTGGAAGGATAGCCAAAGGCTAAAAGCCAGAAATAAGGTTAATTCAACACTCGATTGCCCGATTGGATATCAAACCCAAACAGACTCATCAATACTCAACAAATTCTCCTTGATTGGAATTCGAGATATACCATCGACATCTTGATACTCAAGAGTGAATTTAGAAACTTTGAAATCATCATTAACATTCCAAAGTGATAGAAATAACAAACCAATAAAAATAGGAAACCTAAATATACAATAGGATCATATAAAACTAAGAATTGAACTTAATATCAATAAGTCAATCCATCTCAAATCCAATGCCTCTCAAGATTGTGAGTAATAAACAAATACTCACAAAAGCGACATCGAATAGAAATCTTAGAATGCTCACAACGAGCCAATCATTGTGGATCCCCTCAATACGATCCACAACTCTCTAACAAACACAACAAGAATACTCAAAGGAATCAATAAGCTTCATTGATACGAGCTCACTCGCATCGACAAAAATAAGAATAGAATAATCCCAAATAAGATTATTCATAAGATAAGATAACATCCAACTCAATTATCGAATACTATGGAATATAATATATATTCCTAGACATATTCCATTTCGACATATCCCAATACTCGAAAAAGAATTAAAGCACGATTCGAAAACAAGCTCGAATAAAGGACAATGATTCACTCGTATTATACTTCGACGTATCGTGATATAAGTACTGTTCTATGTTTATTCTACTTTGTTCTGACCACAGCTCTGGTACCATGCTGTAACACCCCACCCCGAGACCCACCTTAATAAAGAGAATTAACAAGTAATTCCGTCTACTAAAGCGGAGAATAGGGCTGGTTAAAGGCTACCATCTATAACTTTGTCTTAAACATCTACTGAATACGTCGATAAATGCAATATAATTTTTTTCTATCTCAATGGATCGACATACACAGTAAATGCTTAATCCAAAACTATAGGCGGCTAACGGATCTATCAGAACAAAATACAATAACTAAATGTAAAGCACATCACAGAACAGTAATCAACATCATATATATATACTGATACATGTTTAGTACAATACAATTTGAATACAGATAAAGGTGGTACTCAACCACATCATACACATTGAATCGAATATAAATACATCAGGGTATGCAGAAGAACAAAAATTTCTCAAGAGAAAGGAGAGCTAATATCCAACATCAACTTCAAGCTAAGACCAATATATGATACCTGAAACAACTCGGTCTGACCCGAGTATAAATACATGGGTCAGTCTAGCTACACAAATCAGTCAATATCGGTAATATGAAGCAGAATAGACATGAAGATACTTCTTCTCGAAGGATAAGAATGACTCGATAAACCCATAAGCTCAACACTTAAGTAACAAACACTACTTAAGTGAACAAATACCTCGAAAGAGGTAATTCAAACTCAATACTCAAATCAAACACATGTGCCTCATGTCATCAGCGACATCCTAAAATGTCTACATGGTTTCCATGAACCAAATTTCCTCAAAAGGAGAAACATCAATACAAACTCTCGCCAAAATGGAAAACATAAAACATTCTCAAATAGGATGATCAAAAACTCAATTATAGATGAATCTCCAAATTCATTTATACCTCATCTCATCGGTGTAAATGTATATAAGTCTTAATCTCAACTCGCCAAAATGGAAAAACACAGTATATCGTATAAAATCCCGAAATATCAAAACTCATAACTTGAGGAACTCGATAAGAGTTCAAAACATCATAATTGAAATCACCATATATATAACATCTCATATAGCAAAAGGCTATCGATGTAATAAAACATCTTAAAAAGGTGAAATCACAATAAAACAGAAAACTCAGAAAATCCAGATAGGCCAAATCCTCGATTATAATGCGGGAGCAATGCTGCACGTGCTAAACTCAGATGGCCGAAGCCTTAGACAAGGTCGCTAACACCTCCCAAAGCAGTTCGTCCGCATGACAAGGTCGTTGACACCTCTTCAAGCCATTTTGTCAGTCCTAACAAGGTCGCTAACACCTCCCAAAGCAGTTCGTCCTCATGACAAGGTCGCTGACACCTCTCCAAGCAGTTCTGTCAGCCCTAACAAGGTCGCTAACACCTCCCAAAATAGTTCGTCCTCATGACAAGGTCGCTGACACCTCTCCAAGCAGTTCTGTTAGGTAAACATCATGAATGTGTCACAAACTTACGGATAGGAACCCGAAAAGTGTTAACGTGTGTCCCATACCACACATTCGCACTTAGCGGTTTACTAGCCGTTAGTCGATGCCACACTAGAAACATCATAAAACTCAGAAATTTATATCTCGCCTAGTCTCCTTGACGAGTGACAAAGAGCCACCATACTTGTCTCATCTCATCGACAAGCATTAAATGGCATCGTAACTTGTCTCATCTCATCGACAAGTGAAAACATCATGATGGTTTCTCATAAACCATAAATCTCGAAATATGAAATTATAAACTCAAGACTTGCCTTATATCATTGGCAAGTAAATAAGACATCGTGATGGATCTCATCGATCATACTCCTATATAGGAGAACTCAAACCAAAATGTTTGCCAAATATTGGCCATCTTAAATAATTTCCAATAAACAGGAATTATAAAAATAAAATATGCCATAAAATGGCAAAACATCTCAGAATCATTAATCTCAAATAGCTTCGATCGTACAAGTCCGGAATTAACCGAAATGGTAAACGCACATGTCCCATACCACGTGTTTTACTAAATCGTTTAATTCTCTTTCTCATACATTCGAATAGTGCAAAAGTGTGTGTTTTATATTTAGAATAATTTACTAGAGAAAACAAGCTTTTAAAACTTTTTCACGAAAAGATTAATAAAACCCATATTTGAAATTCTTTTATTACAGGGAATAAATAGGTTTTATTTATTTATTTATTTATTAGAAAAATAATTTTTAAATACTATATCATAATAATTTTAAATGTCCGTTTATTTCTAAAATTACTTCAAAAATGTTTTAGTGAAAACCATACTCGAAAACAATGAAAAACAAGAAAGTTAACTCAAGACCGATAACTTGAGTTCAATAAGAATTCAATTCAAATTTAACTAAAAATCAATTCGAATTCTATTTAAAATTTGAATTTTAAATTCTCCAAATATAGCTAGCCTATTGATAGGCATCATAGCTCTCAAAGCTCTCAAAAACATCATCAAAACCGAAAGAGAATAAGAGTAAAAATGAGCTAATACTATTCTAAGGTCAATGTTTGTTGTTGTCATCGTGTTCTCAGGACAGCAACTTATAACCATAATTTCGACCAAGTAAACCTTAAAATTACAGAAAACACAATGAACAAAACTTGTAGTACATGAATTAAGCTTTCCGAAACATCTAAGATTATTAAAATCGGATCAATAATGAAGAAGTTATGGTAAATTTAGTTTCAGCCTTAAGCACAGAGCAAATATTGATTTTGCTCTCGGGATTACAGTATAAAAATTCGATTTTGTCATAGCTAACCTCAAAATAACAGAAAACTCAACATACTAAAGTTATAGTATATAAAATAAGCTTTCCGAAACATCTAAAGTTATCAAAATCGGATCAAAAACGAAGAAGTTATGGCTAATTTAGTTTCAGCCATAAGCACAGAGCAAATATTGATTTTGCTCTCGGGATTACAGTATAAAAATTCGATTTTGTCATAGTTAACCTCAAAATAACAGAAAACTCATCAAATGAAAGTTGTTGTGTATGAAATTAGCTTTCAGGAAAGGCCAAGATTATCAAAATCGGATCTGTGGTTCAAAAGTTATGGCTGTTTTTCTAACAAATTCAAACTCAGCCTGGTTTGTTAAAGACAGAATCAGGCTTCTGCCTTTAAACTCATTTCAGGTCAAGTAAATGGAGGAATTTCGAACAGTGACCAAAAGATAAATTGCATCTCATTGAATCTATTTTCTAACCTAAAAAGAATGAGCCATTTCGGATAGTTGTACACCAATATATCGCTATTTTACTACAGCGATTTTCATATAAAATTTTCAGCAAGCAATAATTGGATTTATTTAACACATACAATCAATTCACAATCAAATTGAAAGCAATTCAATCAACAACCTTCTAATTCAATCCAAATAACAACAAAAAAATCACATATATGAATTAGAGATAGCAAGTGTGAGTTGTAAATAACTCACCTTTTAGCTTCCTATAGCTTGCTAATCTAATCCAAAGCCTTGTTACAACCTTGCAATCTCCTTGCTAACCTCTAATACACCTAAATGCTCAAAAACCTAAATCCAACCAGCAGCACTTAAATTAAAAATAAAACGAAAACCATAATTTTATAAGTCTAGAAGGTAGAGAAGATTACCTAGCTTTGTTTTCTACAAGTATTGACCAAAAGCCCTTTGATTTCTAGCTTTGATTTGAGGATTTAAGAACTAGGTTTTTACTTAGCTTTGAGAACATATTTTTGTTTCTATTTCTCCACTAGACTATGAACGTAAGATAAAACAAAGAAGAAGTAATACTTTTCTTAAATGGGCTAAATGGGCTTGAGCATGGATCCTAAGGCAAAGTGTTGCTAATTAATTTCTTAAGACAAGTGTTGCTATTTCATTCTTATTCCATTTATTTACACTAATCAATATTTTACAAAATCACAAGTTATTTCTCAAATTTAACAAGATCAAATTAACAACTTAAATACTCTCATTTATAATAACACTAAGATATTATAAAATTTTAGATATAACTTCTGAAATAAAATAATTCTCATTATTTTTAATAAGAAATCCAAATACTAACACTTAACTGAATTTACAACATTTCGAAAGATACCGTAGGATTTATTAAGATAAACAAATCAATTATTTACAAAAATAGGTTTAGATTCATAATTAAATTTACAATTATAATTTTTCAATTTAAACTACAAATCACAATATAAACATTTTACTCTAATCACCAAATTTAACATAATTGATTTAATAATATTCCAATTTAACTTGATATTCTTTATTTAAGAAATAAAAATTATTCCTTAAATAGATCTAACCAAATATTCTTAAAATATGTTTTAATTACTCAATTAAATTTCACAAATCATAAATTAAAATTAATCATTCCTAACAAAATTTAATTATTTAGTGAATTTACACCAGGGTTGTTACAATATGCCAAAATGGAAATCTCATATATCTCCAAATAGGAGAGTATAAGTCTCAAATAAACGCCAAGTGTTGGCAAATCCAAATCTCAAATGTAGAACTCAATAATGAGTTTAATTTCCAAAGATGTAATTGCCATATGTAATATCTCGAAAGACTCAAATGGCCAATAATGTAAAAAGGCGATATAGTGGGAAAATCACAAAGAAATCAGTGAAATCGTCTCAAAGATATAACATGTACTTATGGCCGAAGTTCACTAAGTACCGTTCTCTTAAAATAAGGCGCCACATCGCTATGACAAATGTCCCAAAGGACAACATACCCAAGGACTAATACGTCCCAATGACAAACATCTCGAAGAACAACATACCGAAGGACAAATGACCCGAAGGTCCAGTACTGGCAAATACGTCGCAATAACAAATGGGTAACAAACTCTCAGATAAGATCCTGAAAAGTATTAACGTGCGTCCCATACCATACATTCGCACTCAATGTTTTACTAACCGCTAGCCAATGCCATACTAGAAAGCAGTAAAATGTTTACTTCATTTCATCGGCAAATACGACCTGAAGGTCAAAACGATCAAATGGACAAGTCGAGAATCACTCGAAAAGATAAATGCACGTGTTCCATACCACATGTTTTACCAAACCATTTAATTACCCTCATCATTCACTTGAATAGTGCAAAAACATATAACAAGCTTTTAAAAAAATGTCGAAATCGTTTTGGGAAAATGACTTTTGAAATTCTCTTGCTATAAAGCACAAATAATTTTAATAGCTTCAAATAATTATAAATATTCTATATATTTATTTCGAATGCTATCTTATAAAAAATATTTTGAAAATGGTTTAGAAAGCACGTGCAAAGAAACATCAAAAAATTCAATAAAATTATTCATAAAATGGTCATACGAAAATCTCGTAAAAACTCTATAATTTGAAATACGGATAAGTAATATTGGCTGTTCCGTCTTAGGAACAAGCCGATCAAAAACATCGAAAGAAATCCATGTAAAAAAATTTAGAAATTTTCCACTGGAGCAAAACATGCTCCGAATCAAAGTTCTAGGCAAATTTTCATCTAGTTACAACGGTCTAAAAGCCTTGAAATTTTGCAGGCATAGAGTTCAATAGCTCTACATTTAATAAATAATAGAATGGATACAATCGAATAAGAAATAAGAGAGATGTAGTGTCACAAAGTTGAACTCACAACCAGATTTCACTATCAACAGCTGGCACAGAACATGCTCTAATTCAAAGTTTGACAACACGTTTCTATAGGCTAGAGAAGTCGTAATTACCTAAAATTTAACATGCATAAAGTTCAAAAACTATGCATTAAAATGGAAAAATAAACACGCAATTTGGACATGGTATGAGGAAGTTATGATGTCTCAAAGTTGAACTCAGGCAATGATTTCACTGTAAAAAAATCTGGAGCAAAATATGCTCCGAATCAAAGTTCGTCAGGAGATTTCTATAACAGATTTCAGTATTAATACACTTCCAGGTAATAAAACAGTGCCTGCACCCAACTTTGAGAAAGAGCTTCGATATGCTACATGGATCAGAATGGCTCCAATCTTGACATGTAAAAATTAGAACAATATATCTAAGAAATGGAAAAAGATTCACTGAATTTCGACATGAAATGGCAAAGATATAAAATTTCAAACATGGACTCAAGCCATGTTGGATTCTACTCAGGTCTGAAATCTTCTCCGAGTTCAATTTTCAGACATGATTTGAACAGCCTAATGACCTCGAAATGGTCTGAAAATTTATGCAAATGAACTAAAGTATGCAAGCTAGTAACAAAAAAAGAATCATGCAATTTCATTAAGAAACGAAGGTGATACGTGTCTTCAAAAATTGACCCAGACACTATTTTACCCACTGTATGTTAGCTGAAACAAATTTCAGCTAAAGCAAATCAATTTAAACGTTAATTCAATCAAACACAATAAAAGAGCATTGATAAGTGTTTAAACTAGATTGTGTGAGTGTAACAACTCACTTGGCTTGATTTTGAGCAATTAAAACTTGCAAGGGAGGATTTTTGTGGCCATGAGAAACTCTAGAACCAGGAAAAAGCTTAGAAAACCACATGCAACAAAAGAGAATAAATTATAGACTAATCTATCTCAAAAAAGAATTAAGAAGATGATTTGATTTTTGGTTTTTGATTACATGAATTAACTTTGATTTGCAAGCTTTTTCTCTATTAATTTCAGCAAATTTGGAGCATAAGTTTTATTCATTTAAAAGGAGGTCGTTTTCTTTTTACTTTATGTTGTATTTGAGAAGATGAAGAATGTATGAGGGGAGGACTACATACAGTTTTCTCCATCCTTCAAAAAAATGAATATGGGCTTAGAACCAAAACCCAAAATGCATATGTTTTATAATTTAGTGAAAAATGACTAAGTTATTACATGTTTTTACTTCTGTTCACCATATTTCCAAAGATATATTCACATTTAACCAAACAAACATTTGATTATGTTAACAAAAATATTTTCACAACATAATAAAATTATTTTAGCTAAAATTATTTATTTCTATTATTAATTCTTCATTTTTTATTAGTTATTTCAGTTTACACCTTTTATTAGACAAAACGCTACTTTTAACATAAAAATTTATACAAAAATTGTTTTCTTATAAAAACAAATATAACAAACCATTTTTCATCAATTTTATGATCAAAACTTTTTTTTGAACCATATTTCATCTTTTTATTTATAATATACATATTTGAAAATCAAATACTTCCTTTAAAAAATTATTATAAGAAGCGTTTGACAATAATTACAAGAATTATTGCATTTTCACTTAATAAAAATCATATTACACTCACTATTAATCCAAACAAACAAAAATAAAGTTTTTAAAACTTCATTTCATATTTTATTTTCAAAATCCATTGTTTATTCCAAATAAACAATTTAAATCTCTAATTTATTTTTAATTCACTATAATAAAATATAACCACCGTTATAATTTAATACTTACAGGTAGTCACCAAAACCAGGGTTGTTTCAAAACTAGTGGGATACTCAAGGAGCACTCCATAGGTACGGTACAAAACAAACTCATAGTGAGCTCGATAGGGCATGTGAAAAGGCATGCGAGACAATGCTAGGGTATGATTTTACCATTTGCACTCCTGGACTGGTGGTAACGCATAGCAGCTACTACTGCCCACCTCGAAACACACTCCGAAAATCAAATCGAGGGGTGGCCACCAAATCAATCATAATTGAATAAATATGGTAATGAAGAAATGTGTCCGGTCGGAAGAGCGACCTCACTTGGTCTAGTATAGCTCCTATTTTAGTCAGATCAAGCTGACTCGAGGGAGTCAAGGCTACGTTTATATCTCATACAGAATCGTTTACCAAACCTTCCTATTTCGTTTTGGATTCTCCACCACGTACAGAGTTTTTAAAGTAGTTTCGGTATTGGTATAGATTATGACAATATCTGATCCCGGTCTCTTTAACAACCAAACTCTTATATCACATCGGTTGGTTCTTTTACATTTCCTAAACGATTCATAATTGAGATCAAAATATCATATTCACATCAAAATCATATCACTTTCGAAAATCATATTTACTTTCGAAATCATTATTCACTTTCGAAATAATAGCCACAAAGTAGGTTAAAATCATATTTACTCAAAATATACCATTCCACTAGAATATATTATTTCAGATTCAAACATAGGTTATAACATCGTTTAACCATATTCGCCTTAAAATCAAGGATTTAAATATAAACAATTCAACCTTGCGTAGTTTGAAATTGCAAAAATAGTTTGGATAGTTATAAATAGTTTAAAATATTTTAAAATATAGCTTAATAGTTAAAATAGTTTAAATAGTGGGTTGTCCTTGGATTAAGCAAGGTCAAATTCTGAGAAGATGTCCATCTCATCAAGAAATTGAACAATCTGGGGTTAACTACAACGCTAAAGTTAAAAGCATGATTCTTGGTTCAAGCATTATTCTTCCAAGTATCTCAAACCAAAGAACTCAATCTATATGGAATCAAGTGGGTGAAGTTAAAATTTACAACGTTAGTGAAGACAAGATACATTGGGGAGAGACTGGCAAGAAGTTTAAAATAGGTGACATTTACAACTACTTTGCCAAAGGTGATGAAAGCTTGAAGTTTAAGTGGTAAAGAAGAATATGGAATAGTGACAATAGTGTTAAGGATAACATGCTGATGTGGAAAGTAATAAATAGAGCATTGCTTACAAAGGCTAAGCTTGTTTGTAGAGGCATGGAAATGGACATTCAGTGTACATTCTACAATCTCTTGCCTGAAACGGTTGAACACCTTTTCTTTGAATGTGATGAAATTAATGTTTTATGGTGTAGTTCCATGAGTATTCTCGGTAGGAATGATGTAGGCACCAACAATGATCATGAATGGAATTAGATATACAAATTAACAGGCCGGAAGGAAGCCAAAAGGAGAGTGATGAATTATGTGCTTAAGAAGTTTCTAAGGTAGTGTGGAGGAAGGGGAACTCTAGAGTCTTTCGTCCTGAAAAAAACCAAGACTAGAGAGCAATTAAAAAAGAATCTTATGCATTGAGTTAGGGAAGGAGTAAAGTTAATGAAGTTCACATTTGATCCTGGCATCATGTCCTCTTTGGTCTATACCCTATAGAGTTTTTAATTTTTAATTTTTGTTTTTTTATTATGTTTGCCTTCTTAGTGATTGTAGCACCTTGTTTTTATGTCCTCTTTGCATGTTCAAGCTTGTTGGCATATGTCTTTTGTTTATCTGTTTTCTTTGGTGCTTCAATAAAAATGGTAGGGGTCCATTCAAATCCGTCGGCCTTGACAAAAAAAATTTAACTAGTTTAATAGTTTAAGATAGTTTTAATATAGTTTAAAATAGGTTAAAGTAGTTTAAAATAGTATAATAGTTTGAAATAGATTTATTATAGTTTAAATATAAAATGGTTTGATTATTGGAAATGGCTTAAATAGTAAATAGTTCGAAAATCTAAATAAATATGAATTTTAAAATACTAGAATTTTAAACAGTTTATATTAAAATAATTTGTTTTAAAAATAGTATCAAATTAAACTACTTCTTCCATTTTAACAAATCTGAACCATATACAGATTTGAAATCAACAAAACTCAATTTCAATCTTATAATTTAAATTCTCATTAAAACCATTTCAATATATATCGATTTCAAATCCATGTTTGAATTGTAAAATTAAATAACTTCAAATTCCATAAATTTTGAAGTTTAAATATTCAAACGTTTACAATTACTCAATTTTGATATTCATTCATATTTATAAATTCAACTTTAAAATTTCAGTTTAAATGCTTTAAAAAATTCTGTTAAACTGATTCCAATTTCAATGCTTAAAGCTTGGATTTGAAAATAATTCAGTTAATATAAATCAAATTTTATTTCATTTAAATAATACCATTTAACTGGATTCAAAAATTTAGGATTCAAAATTATTTAATTTGACAAATCCGGCATTCGTGTACAATCTTCTACCCTATGGTCTAGTGATATGGATATCTATCATTTCAATCCGTAATAAATTTAAATTTACGGGTATATATCATTTCAACCCGCAATCCCGAGTAAGATTCAAAATCCATAAAAATCACTCGAGTTTACCATTTCAACCCATAACGATTTTTCCCTAATTTTTAAGACCGTTTGGGTACGTATCATTTCAACCAATAATGATTTCTAAGGATAAACTAAGGGAACGAGCAATGTAATAACAACATATGAATAAACACACATCCAATCGTCTAAATATCAACAATTAAACATCCATCACCATCATCATTCAAATCAAAAACTAAATCACAACAAACAAACTGGTTATAAATATCAAGTATTAACTAGCAATTAATTTCAATATTAATTTAAATGACAATTCGATTCAGCAAAATTTAGATTTAACTGGAATAACAATTTAAATATACCAAATAGCAATTAATCAATTTATAATCACATCATAAATTTAATTTAACTAACATAAGATAGTTTAGTAGTCATGGATGGGTTAAAACACTCACTTTCGATTTATCGTCGAATTAAAATCCAAATAAAGGCCCAAATTTGAACATTTTTAGAGTTCGACCAAACCAGTTCCATAATGTTCGGAGTTTCGATATGATCCCAACGGAGCAAACCATGCATGAATCCGAGCTTGGATGAAAAAGATATGATAATTA
This sequence comes from Allium cepa, assembly GCA_030765085.1. NCBI lineage: Eukaryota > Viridiplantae > Streptophyta > Magnoliopsida > Asparagales > Amaryllidaceae > Allium > Allium cepa. Next base: position 594,238,695 of record CM060937.1, read on the forward strand.
GAAGGTTTAATTTTAAACATTATAATTGATTAAATAAAAGAAGAACAGAACATATTACCATCACGTGCTCTCTGAAACCCTCGCGAACAAACATAAAAAACCCTCGTTTGAGAACCTGAGCAAAGACGCCACCAAAATCCACGAAAACACGCCTTCGACCATAAGCTTCCCTCCCTTCCCCCCAAACAATCTAACCCCCGCGACCAATGCCGTGCTAGGCGCACACCTCTCGAAGGTTGTGTGAGATCCCTTGATCAAAGACGAACAACCGGTGCCTATAAAGAATTACTAAATATTTTTGAGTTTATGTTAATTTAGACAACGATGTATGCAATATACAGACACAGATATGATCATAGACAAGCACGGATGCAATAATAAAATAAAAGCAGTAAAGGAAAGAACACACCGGATTTTATACTGGTTCGGAGTTACCCTACATCCAGTCCCGCAACACAAGTACGGATTTCCTTTCAAAAGCAACTGTACAATTACACCCTCGGTTTCAAGGCTACGAGGTACACCCTACATAATTTCTTTCCTTTGGGTAGAGATACTTGATTTCCGGGGCACAAGTTTGCCCAATTGATTTACCAAGGCTACAATCACACCTTTTCTCTCTTGATTGATTTCCATTGCTACAACCACACCTTTTCTTGCTTAATAGATTACAGAGAAGTCTATAACGCTAAATAGCACTGAGAATCTTATAAAGATAGTGATAGAGAATCAAACTAGAAGTAATCAAGTTTAATTCAATGTTGATTTCGGCAGAGTAATGGTAAGAATATGTATAAGAAACGTGGAAGAAGAAGAGGAGTGAAAAACCAGAAAATCTGATATAAAATTCGTTGAAACTAACCCCTATTTATAGAAGAACAACAACCATGTCCACTCGTGAAGAGTTATGACGAATAAACACTTCTTTTGAAATTTGAATTCTGAAACCAACTGACACCATGTCGACATGGATACCCTAGGCATGTCGACATCCCAAAGGAATTTTTGGTGATTTTGTTTTCTTTGAAAATAACCTTTATCTTATATTAAAACTATTTTAAACTTTTCAAATATATTTGACTATAGTTAAAATTCATAAGTAAATATAGAGAATAATATATATAGATTTTAACTATAATTTTATATTTAAATCTAAGTATAAATATTTAAAAGTTAAATATATAGTTTAAAAAGATAGTTTAAAATCAGGAGTAATTTGACTTTGAAATTAAAGATAATTTTGAGGCTAAAATTATTTAAAATCAGGATGGAGTGTTTTGATATTTTTAAACGGAAAGCTTTGAAATCATTTTGAAAACAAGATAATTTTATCAAATCATTTGAATTAAAATTAGTGGATACAAAACAATGTTCCACTAGATTTTCGTAGGTTCCATCCTACTTAGGGTTCCGTCCCCTTAACAGGCTTGAAGTGAATTCCATTCCACGAATAAATTGGATTTTAAGATGCCGTTGCTTTTCTACGTGTTTTAACAAAAATTCCTAATAAAAGTACTTATGCTTGTAATCTTTAACTCTTGATAATCTTGATACTCATGTGTCATCTATCTCAATATCTTGAATCTCTATACTGTACAGTCATCATTCTTGGTACCTGCATGATGAAATCCTGCATATACATATATATCTAAACTTATAATGTTAGTATTTATATTTTGTAATCTATTCTAAGGTTGTTGTCATCAAAACCATCATCTCACGGACTAACAATCTCCCCCTTTTTGATGATGACAACCTTTGTTTATAAAATATTACTTCTATCCTAATAAGTCCCCCTAAAACTAATAACTCACCCTTAATTTATGACTAACTACCCTATTTTATATTTCTCCTCCTTGTCATCAACAAGAAAAACTCACTCCCCCTCATTCTTGGGCTTCAGTACCTGCATTGATAAACTATACAACGGAATATATAATATATAGATTAAAAAATAATTATACTTATTAACATGATAACTAATCAAAGACTATATACATTTCAATGTTTATATATATATATATATATACGTTTTATACAACAAACTTCAAACCAATATCAAGAAATCAATCCACACAGAGTATCAGTCCAGACTAAATCAATCAAACAAATCAAATAAAGTAATGAAATCAAACGTTACGAGGAACATCCACCCATCCTTCTCCAAATATAGGATCTGCTTTAATTGCATCCCAATTTTCATTATCATTGGTGAGAGAGACAGGAGGATGCGCTTCGTTATCATCCTTGTGCAGAGAAGAGATCAGCCATCGTATCGCATCGAAGTGCCTTTCTTGTTCCTTGATCATCTGCATTTAAATTAATTCTAAGTGACGCTGGTTACCTAGAATAAACAAGAGATTATTCTTGAACGAATTAAGGGTTTCTTCAAGATTTTCGGATAGATTGTGAATAGGATTAGCCATAGTTGAATTTGTGAAATAAATGAAGGATATAGAAGATAGGAAATAGTTTTTAGTAAAGAATTCTGGAAGAAACATGTATTTATAGGTGTAGAAATTCGTTTGAAATGAATAGACATTTGATAGTTATTCAAATTTCAAATTCAAAATCAATTGTCTTTTCTGACCAGTACATGTCGACATGGTCATATAGGGGATGTCGACATGGGTTAATGAAAACTTATGACTAATTTGATTTTGTGAATAATTGTATGTGTGTATATATATATATGTAATATACTAACATTTATTCTGGAGATAAGATAAGATAGATAACAGAAAGGAAATTTCATTCATTGCATACTACGATAATACAACGATTAAGCACACAACGAACTACATGAACATTCGAAATAAAGCAAACTAAAACAAATACAGCAAGATACGAAAAGATAAAACAAGTTAGAGGATTACGATGATGATGAAGATAGTCCAAGTTTCTTGCTGACTTTGGAAATGAACTTGTTCATTTTGGATGAAATTTTATCCAACTTCTTACTAATGTATCTTTGAAGAATTCGTTGATTCTCAACAATCATCTTTTGGTTTTTGAGAAGGGTTTTGGTGGATGGATTAGGAGGATAGTCAATGCTTTCCAAAGAGGTTTCACCTTCTTCTTCTTCTTCTTCAATTTCCATTTCATCCCCTTCTTCTTCCTCTTCCTCTTCTTCCATTTCCTTGTGAGCCAAACGCTCTTCATTTGGCAAGGGTCTCATAAGGTTGAAAAACAAAAGGAATTTTCATAAGCGAAATGTTGGAATGTTTAAAAAAATTTCTAGAAACAAATTCTTCGCCTTTGAAATCCACTCCAAAATAATTAAAAATTAGAGTGAGATAAATTCCATGGTATAAAGTATTCTCACCCATTTCAATATTTCTAGGACGAAGTTCATCCAAATAACTTGCACCCAATTTATGTCATAATTTCCAAAATAGCAACAAGAGCTTTGCAAACTTTTGAAGAAGGATTGTTAAAATTGCCCCGATCGTGGGGCCAAAGTATGTTGCAAAAGAAGATTGAAAATTCTTGCCTTTGGTTAAAAATTTCGATTTTTGAATTCAAAATTATCAATCCCTTCGAAAATGTGATGAAATATCTCACGATCATTTTCATCGATTTTAAAATTAGAAAGATCCATTCCCGTACACTTGCAATTGAGAATGGTACCCAAAAGATCACAATTCGAAACAATTCCAGTGCCTTTGACACTACTTCAAATTTCATCCTTATTTCAATGATAAAATCCACGGTTTAAATTAGCATAGAAAATTTTGGCAAGATTGGATAGCAAACAAAATCATTTTGAGTAGCATCAATAAGACTAAGAACTCCATTGTTTGCAAAAAGAGAATCAAGTTCATAAGAAGCTTCAAAAATAGCAAACTTTTCAGGATGGACTTTGGCATAATTAGCATAATTGATGTATGCTTTTATTGCCTTCGGATCATTGAATAATTGCTCTTTGATTTTTCTGGAAATTCTCATGGTGGAGGGGTTGCTTGAAGAAGCCAATAAAGTAGAGAGTAGAGAGCTTGAAGTTATGAAGAGAAAGTTTGAATTTGAAAATGAGAGTGAAAAGATATGATAAAAGATAGTGAATAAGTTGATTCTCAAAGGACATATTCTCTGATCAAAAGGTAGCTTCTCAGAGAATTGAATGAAGTGAAAAGGTGGAGGGAAATTCAAACATTTGAATTCAAATTTTGAAATTCAAATTCAGGTACCCATGTCGGCATCATGGTAGGACCATGTCGACACGTGCTTTTGAATTTTCATGAATTGATTTTTCCTAAGTTCTCTAATATATATAAATATTATTATTATTTTTAATGCCTATATATACATCTGAATAATTATTAAACTTCAAGTATATTTCAGAAAATATTATTGTACTATTAAATAATAATAATAATAATAATAATAATAATAATAATAATAATAAAATAATGAAATAATAATAAAAAATAGAAAATAAATTTTGAAATTCAAACAACACACCAATTCAAAATCAACCAATCAAACAATCATGCAACTAATTCTAAGCAAGCAATTTCAACCAATTGTATTGTAAACGTGTACCTTTTTCTGAGTCCGTTTCTTTGAATTCGTCGGAGTCATGAATAGCTGTGAAACACAAATTCGAATTATCTGTCTTCTGATCATCATTACTTGAGAACGAGTCTGAGTCATCTAAAGTAGCAGTAAATGCATGCTTTCGTTTCTTTGCTGGTCAGTGTTCATAGGAGGATTTTGCCTATCTGGATACGGACAGTCTCTTTTGAAATGGCCCGGTTTATCACACTTGTAACATTTGTCATTTTTAGCACTACATTCTGATTTTCAAAATTCTTTTAGTTGTTTCTCTTGAAATTATTCATCTTTCTGTATTTCAGAAATTCCCTAAAATTTCTGGTCATAAAGGCTATCTCTTCATCATTATCGTTGTTTGAGTCTGATCCATCGGTCAATGCAATGAATGCCATTGATTTCTTTTTGGATGCTTTACTTTCTTTACTCCCGATCATTTGAACTTCATACGACATTAGATTTCCAATTAATTCTTGTATCTTTAAAGTACTGATGTCATTTGCCTCTTCGATCGCAAGTGTCTTTTGATCCCATTCTGGAGTTAGAGAATTTAAAATCTTTCTGACTTGATCTTCTTTAGAAAATTCCTTTCCCAAAGATATTAGAGAATGCACAATATCCTGAAATTTGCTATACATATCAGAAATAGACTCATTAGGATTCATTTTAAATAATTGAAACTGATTTGTGAGCAAGGAAGTATTGGTCTGTTTAACTTTACTTGTTCCTTCGTGAGTAACTTGCGAAGTTTTCCAGATTTCATATGCAGACTTACAAACTGACACTCTATTCAATTCATTTCTATCTAATAAACAAAACAGAATATTCATTGCCTTAGAATTATTTTGTACAACAGTCTTTTGCTCAGCAGTCCACTGTGAAAAATTAGTTGTGGGTTCAGAATATTCAGATTGTGTGATATTCCAAGTGTCTAATCCTATAGATTGTAAATATATTTTCATCCTACATGCCCAATATGCATAGTTACTGTCATTAAAAAGTGGTGGTATGACAGTAGACTGGCCCTCTACAAATGAACTAGTGACAGGGATACTAGTGTTAGTAACAGTACCAGTGTTGGTAGCCATTTTGAAAACTTTTCAAAAATCAGATTATGAAACTTTGAAAATCTTGCTCTGATACCAATTGTGAGAAATGTGGATTACGGATCTTAAGGCTAGGATTAACACTAGAGGGGGGTGAATAGTGTTAATAAAGAATTACTAAATCTTTTTAAGTTTATGTTAATTTAGACGCCGATGTATGCAATATACAGACACATATATGATCACAGAAACCAATACAGATGCAATAATAAAATAAAAGCAGTAAAGGAAATAACACACCGAACTTTATACTGGTTCGCAGTTACCCTACATCCAGTCCCGTAACGCAAGTGCAGATTTTCTTTCAAAAGCAATTGTACAGTTACACCCTCGGTTTCAAGGCTACGAGGTACACCCTCCAGAATTTCTATCCTTTGGGTAGAGATACTTGATTACCGGGCCACAAGTTTTCCCAATTGATTTACCAAGCCTACAATCACACCTTTTCTCTCTTGATTGATTTCCAAGGCTACAATCACACCTTTTCTTGCTTAATAGATTACAAAGAAGTCTATAACTCTGAATAGCACTGAGAACCCTGTAGAGATAGTGATAGAGAATCAAACTAGAAGTAATCGAGTTTGATTCAATGTTGATTTCGCAGAGTAATGGTTAGAATATGTATTAAGAAATGTGAAAGAAGAAGAGGAGTGAAAAACCAGAAAATCTGATATAAAATTCGTTGAAACTAACCCCTGTTTATAGAAGAACAACAGCCATGTCCACTCGTGAAGAGTTATGACGAATAGACACTTCTTTTGAAATTTGAATTTTGAAACCAACTGACACCATGTCGACATGGTTACCCTACGCATGTCGACATCCCAAAGCAATTTTTGGTGATTTGATTTCCTTTGAAAATAACCTTTATCTTATATTAAAACTATTTTAAACTTTACGAATATACTTGACTATAGTTAAAATTCAAAAGTAAATATAGAGAATAATATATATATTTTAACTATAATTTTATATTTAAATCTAAGTATAAATATTTAAAAGTTAAATATATAATTTAAAAAGACAGTTTAAAATCAGGAGTAATTTGACTTTGAAATCAAAGATAATTTTGAGGCTAAAATTAAGGATAGAGAGTTTTGATGTTTTTAAAAGAAAAGTTTTGATATCATTTTCAAAACAAGATAATTTTTTAAAATCATTTTAATTAAAATTAGTGGATACAAAACAATGTTCCACTAGATTTTCGTAGGTTCCATCCTACTTAGCGTTCCATCCCTTTAACAGGCTCGAAGTGGATTCCATTCCACGAATAAATTGGATTTTAAGATGCCAGTGCTTTTCTACGAGTTTTAACAAAAATTCCTAATAAAAATACTTACGCTTCAAATCTTGAACTCTTGATAATCTTGATACTCATGAGTCTTCTATCTCAATATCTTGAATCTCTATACTGTACAGTCTTCATTCTTGGTACCTGCATGATGAAATCCTGCATATACATATATATATATATATACACTTATAATGTTAGTATTTATATTTTATAATCTATTCTAAGGTTGTTGTCATCTAAACCATCATCTCACGGACTAACATACTCGTCGAGAGCTTTCCAACAATAGAATTCAATATAGGTTGGAGAGTTTGAATTTCAATTTGACACTGAAATTGGATTTAGGGTTTTGGATTTGCAGCAATTGGGAAGGAGGGAGAAGTAGATAGATTGAATAGACAAATACATACAAAAATAAGAAAATAAAGGTTACTAGGGTTAGAAACAAAATCTATTTATATGGACAGATCCAGATAAGAATGGATAACATATCCAATTGGTACGAAATGACATAACGACCCAAAAAGTCTGTTCCCCTTCCGAAACGAAAGTGGGTCATCCAATATAACAATATAGATGTTTTCGATATTTTAAACTCAGTGGAACAAGTTTCAAGTCCCAATTCCATTGTATACAGTAGTTTTCTTTTACAATCAGCTTATTTTAAATTGAATTCATTAAATTAATTTCTACACGTTTCGAGCCTGCATGATCAAGCGACAAGTCTGATCGCTACGAAACTTGAAATCCTACAGTAATTCACTGTTACGGATCCAATGAAACTGGCTTTATTGAAATCCGAATAGTCGCCAAAATGCTATTTTTCCGTTAATTAATAAATTATTATTAAATTAATTTATCACCTTTTATATTTAAATTTAACAGTTAACAATTTTTATAATTTTTGATCACCTAAAAATTTATAGTCTTTTAAAACAAATTTCCATGTCCAATTCAAAATTTAGATACTACACTAACTACAACGTCCAATTTCAATTAATTATAAATAATTCACCATTAAATACAACATTTAATTTATTTCCTTATTTACAGAATAACCAGAGTAACTTTACAATTACCTCACTTAGTTCAAATTATACAAAATAGTTATCAATTACATTAAATCACATTATTAAATTATATTCTAATTGTTTTTCCTGTTAATTATTAAATTACATTCTAATTGTTTTTTTTGTTAATTATTAAATTACATTCTAATTGTTTTTCTTTTTAACAAATCATAAATCTTTAAATTGGCACAATATTAAATCCTAAAATCTTATTAAATTAAATATTTTTAATTATTGGAAAAATACGGGTCGTTACATACTTCCTCGCTCAAAACTTTTCGTCCTCGAAAAGGAAAAGAAGGAAGAATTAAGGAGTTGATATGTTTTATTCAAAGCATTCAATTTATAACAAATTATTTTACGTAATTAAATATTTTAAATAAAATATACCAATTAATAAACAATTAAATCTTCGTATTCAAATTAAATAAAATTTTAAATTATTTCTCTTTTACCAAAAAATTCTAAATCTAAAATTCATAGAAAATTCCGACAGAGTTTCCTTTGTACGGAGAGGTCCGGAAAAATAATATCAATAATTACAATATATATATCGCATTTCCAAAAAAATAAATATCCCAAACCATGGGAAAACAATAAAATAACGTTATAAAACCGTAATCCGAAAAAGTACATATTTATCGGGAAAACAACTTTTTTATGAAACTAAAAGCAGTAGCTATTGCTTCCATAAACCTGCATTATTTCACTTAAATAATCCAAAGAAATTAATAATTATGCAAAAAGAGTAGTATTTAAGTTGTTTCAATTAGCAACAAAAGCAAATCAACACAAAACAGGTGCAACCAAAACAGTACAACCATTACATGCAACAAATAATCGATCATACATGTTTCCTGGAGATTTGACAGGGCAACCTAGTACTCGGCCCCCCCATCGTTCGGCTAAGCTAGTTTGTTCGGTAGCATATTACAACCGGCATCCAAGAAGCATTCAGCACAAAGGAACGTTTGGCATCTAAAGAGCGCTCGGCGCTAGACAACGCTCGGCCAAAGATATCGTTCGACCAGTGGCATCGTTTGGTCAAGCTACCGTTTGATAAAAATACATCGTTTGGCATACTATACCATTTGGCGTCCACACCTTGCTCCACATACCATTCCTTCCGGCACAAATCTTGTCTGGCGATCACCTGCCGATCGTCATTCAAGGTCACTCGGTTCAAATGGATGTTCGGCATTCAGAGTGTCCGGCCCCTGCCTCGTTCGGCCTAACCATCGCTCGGCTGAGTCACTGATTCGACTTCTAGTATCGTTCAGCACAAGTGCTCCCTACGGCGTTCAATGTGTTCGGCCTCATCTCGTTCGGCCCAAGGAGATTGTTCGGCAAAGAGGGGTACGTTCGGCATTGGGACGTTCGGCATTTGATCGTTTGGCCTCTCTGGTTCGGCGCACAGAAACCACTCCATTTGGGCCAAGATATTCAGTTACCAGGCCCACCGGGGAAATCCAACCCACCTTCATCTATAAATAGAGGGGCAGGGGCACATAAAAAAGAGAGATTTTTTAGAGAACACTGGGGAGACTCTGCCATTTTCAAGACTCATTTTAGGCTTATTTCTTTGTATCTTGCAACTGTATTCAAGTATTTAGATGCGGATTGTATCTGTAATCAAGTATCAATGAAAAGAATAAAGATAAACTTCAAAGTGGACGTAGGCTACTACGCCGAACCACTGTAAATTTGGTGTTCTTATTCTGCACTTAAATTTACATTCTGTTCTCTGTTTTAATTTACTTTCGTCATTTTTCTCTCTACACAATCTTTCTAAGGGTGTTAGTGACCAGTTTTGGTGCTAACATTTTGGTGCTTTCACTGTGAATTGAATTCTCAGGCTGTTAAGATCTGCTTTGTAGCCACTGGATTGCATAAATCCCCTAAGGAGATCCAAAATCACTGACAAGGCATCTGTTGATTCTACTCAGAGTTATAGCCAATAACTCTACCATGGGGAGACCATGAACCAGATCGGCCTCTCATAATGCAGATGTCCATGAAACTGCTAGCGTACAACAAGTTGGACCTGGAAATCAGCAAACAACCAGAGGTGCAGGGCCCTCCACCCAAATCCAAGCGGAAGTTGTTTCTCGAATGGAGTTCAATGATTTGATAAGAGAACTCAAGGAAAGTAGAAGGAAGCTTGCTGAACAGATTCAATCCAACACTAACCTTATGACTCAGCTCGCTCAACAGCAGTGCCATAATGCTTGAGGTAACCCTGCCCCTTATTCTGAATCTGATAGCTCAAACTCAACTGACGAACCTCCTAGGCATAGACGCCGTAAGGATGAAGGTGCACAAGCGGGCGTTGGGAATCAATCCTTCGAAGAGACCAGACACCCGAATCTCCAAGAGCCAAATCAGGTGGGACATCAACCCGCAAGGTCCCATGGAATGAAACCCAACCTTCCATCCACCATACAAACTCCGGACTTAACACCTATGGTCAGACAGTTAATGAGAGAAAACCAAGGCTTGACTAATGAAGATTGGGGAGTGACCAGAAGCCATACCCCCTTTACGGATGGTATCCTACGGGCTGAGTACCCCAAGAAGTTCAATATGCCGACTATCCCAGCCTACGAGAGGAAGACTGATCCCAGGCAACATGTGATGAGGTATGGATGGATGATGGATTTCTGCAAGAGCCAATGATGCGACCAAGTGTAGGTGCTTCCCAATCACTTTGTCTGGTATTGCATTCATGTGGTTTACTTGACTCCCACCTCGATCTATATCCAGCTTTGACGAATTAGCAATGAAATTCATAGAATAATTCAAGATACACACCACTCGCCCAAAGGACGTGATGTCCTTGTCAAGTGTAATACAAGCTCCGGAAGAGTCATTAAAAGCATACTTGCAAAGGTTTCATATTGCTGCTACCGAGGTGAGCAATCCTAATGACCACGCGATTTTGATGGCAGTAATGCATGGAGTGGATCCGGATTCTGAGTTTGGAGATTAGTTGGCGGAAAAGCCCCCAGCTACGCTGGAGCGTTTTTTTCGAAAGCTCATCAGTTCATAAGAAGGGAGGAAGCTCGGTGGACGAGGCGAGACAAGGCACCAAGGCCTGTTCAAGAGTCTGTGAAAGTAAATCGCCGTGAAACGAACCGGAGATAATTCTGAAAAAGCTCAAGTTAACATCCAGAACAAGCCTGGGCAGTCTAAGGATCCAGAGGTGGAAATCCCAGAAAGAAAAAAGAAAAAGGAAGATGGAAATCAAGGATCCCAACCTACAATGAATACACCCAGTTGAACGCATCTCTTGAAAACATCTATCTATCAACTTGCAACACTTTCCAATATAGAAAGCCACGACCAAAGGAATCGACGAAGGAACAGAAGCGGACCGGGAAGTATTTCCGTTTTCACGAATCTTATGGGCACAACACGGAGGAGTGCAGACACCTCCATGATGCTATAGAAAAGATGATTAGACAGAAAAAGCTGTATGAATTTTTCAAAGACCCACCGGACGGGGGGCAAGAAACATCGGACCCTGGATGGGGGCCGGCCCCACACCAACCAGAACAACCTACTCGAACTATGGGCAGATTGGTTATTAACATGATTACTGGCGGACCTCATCCTACGAATAAGAATTGGCAGAAGATTGAGCGATATGCTAACTCTTTAAGACATGCAGAGTATGAATGTTGTTCAAATGTGCAGGATGTCACTCCTGTAAAGCAGCAGCGCACGATGAATGATGATATTGTATTCAGGAGCCGAGATGCGGACAAGTTGAAGGCCCCTACCGTCGACCCGATGGTCATATCTGCGACAATCGGGCCAGCATACTTGAAGAGAATTCTAATTGATTGCAGAAGCTCCGTTAACATCATCTTCATGAAGGCATATGACCAAATGAAACTGGAAGCTAAGAATTTGAAACCATCCAATGCCAAAATCCATGGATTTAACGGCGCAGCAACGGTTGCAGTGGGATATGTGGAGTTACCAGTTGAACTGGGGCAGGGGCGACCGTAGGAGGGTGCGAATCCTACCATTCATAGTGTTGGATGTTGACTCTCCCTATAACGTATTTCTAGGACGTCCAGCCTTGGCAGAATTTAGGGCAGCATTGGCCCCTTGGTGTATGATATTAAAATTTCCTACAAACAGCGGTGTTGGAGTGGTGCGCGGTGATTAGGCGACCGGACGTGCCTGTTATGTGGCTGAGCTGAGAGAGGCTCAGCGTTGAGAGAAAGGAAAGGTTGCAGACCGCTCTGTCCGCAGCCGAAATGCTAATAATTAACAAGTAGCGCCTGAGCCTTGGCTCGGGCAACATTCTCGGATCTATAGGGACATAGATCCGAGCGATGATGATGGGGAACACAGGGATACCCATGCAGCACCGGCTGAACTCACAATTGACATCCCAACTAGCCGGAGCGACCCATCACGAGTTCTTAAAATTGGGTCGCAACTCGATCTTTTGGCTGCTAAGAACCTTATTGATTTCCTCTAAGCGAATCTTGATGTTTTCGCCTGGACACATTCTGATATGTGTGGGATTTCTCCTACGATCGCGAGTCATATGTTGAACATAGAACATAGACCCCAAACATGTACCTGTGAAACGAAAAAGGAGAGGCATGGACCCGGAGAGGTCTACAGCTCTCAAAGAGGAGGTGGACAAACTCAAAGCCAACGGGTTCGTCCACGATGCCCTCTGCCCTGAATGGGTATCTACCCCGGTGCTAGTGATGAAAGAAAATGGAAAATGGGGGACCTGTGTAGATTATTTTGATCTAAACAAATCATGCCCTGAGGATAGTTTCCCGTTGCCTAGGATTGACCAGCTGGTCGACTCAACTGCCGGACATAAGTTATTATCATTTATGGATGCGTACTCTGGATATAATCAAATCCCAATGCACCTCCCGGACTAAGAACACATCAGTTTTGTCACGAACATGGGATTGCATTGCTATGTAGTAATGTCATTTGGATTAAAGAACGCAGGAGCGACTTATCAACGCCTGGTGAATCAAATGTTCAAAGATCAGATTGGTAAAACAATGGAAGTCTATGTGGATGACATGCTCGTGAAGTCACGGCAGTCAACCGACCACATCCGAGACTTAGCGAAGGTGTTTCACATACTCAGGCATTATGGAATGAAGATCAATCCGTTGAAGTGTTCATTCGACGTAGCATCGGGAAAGTTTCTGGGATTCATTGTTAATGCCCGGGGAATCTAGGCTAACCCAGAGAAGATCCAGGCTATCCGAGATATACATGTACCCAGAATCATAAAGTAGGTGCAAAGCCTGAATGGAAAAGTGGATGCGCTAAGTCGATACATATCCAAAGCTACAGACAAGCGTATTCCCTTCTTCGACATTATAAAGAAGGGAAAGAGAAACTTCGAATGGACATCCGAATGTGAGGAAGCATTTCGGGCTCTGGTAAAACAATTAGAAAGTCCCCCTGTACTGTCGAAGCCAATAGACCATGAAATATTGTATGTATACTTGGCGGTATCCTAGCATGCTATCGGTACAGCCTAGGTTCGCGAGGAAGACCGGATCCAAAAGCCAGTTTACTATGTCGGTAAACGCTTGACAGGGGCGGAAAGACATTATCCAAAGATTGAGAAACTAGCATATTGCTTGGTGATTGCATCACACAAGCTTCGCCCCTACTTTCAGGCACACTCAATCGGTGTTTACACTGACCAACCCTTGCGGCAGGTACTCCAACGACGGAAACTTCCGAAAGGATGCTGAAATGGAATATTGAGTTAAGTCGGTTCGATATTACCTACCTGCCGCGAAGGGCCATACAAGGAAAAGCACTAGCTGACTTCATTGCTGAATTCACTGAGCCAGATGAACCGAGCGGCCACATCGACGTACCTCCCGTTCGATGGAAGATGTACATCGATGGTGCATCTAACGACCGTCGCGCGGGGTCTGGCGTAAACTTTTTGACTCCGGAAGACCGATCAATTTGCTATGCTTTGAAGCTGGAGTTTGCAGCGACAAATAAAGAAGCCGAGTATGAAGCATTGATTGCTAGCCTGAGACTTATTAACGAACTGGGAGTAAAGTCAATTAAAATCTTTATGACTCGCAACTGGTAGTATATCAAGTGCGGGGAGACTATCAAGCGATGGGATAGAGACTAGCTCCATATCTTGCTCGTGTTCAAGAGCTGCTAGCGAATTTGGAATATTACGACATCTTGCATGTCCCACACGAACAAAATAGAGAAGCACATTCATTGGCAAAATTCGCGAGCACTGGCGATGCACAGCAAATGGGATTGTTCCCTGTTGAGACCCTCCATGCTTCGAGTATAGAGATGATGAAGATAGATCTCGTATTAGAAACCAAACCTGAGAAGGAATCATGGTTGACCCCGATTAGACAATACTTGCTACAAGGGGATTTTCCTGAAAAGGGGAACGAAAGACGCCAAGTTCTTCGTAAGGCTTCGCGTTATGTAATACATGATGGGACAATGTATCGGACGGGATTCTCGACCCCCTTACTCTGGTGCGTGGCCCATAATGAGATAAAACTAGTATTAAAGAAAGTCCATGAGGGAGAGTGCGGTGATCACACTGGGGGCAAACGTTAGCAAAGAAAATCCTCCGTTACGGATACTATTGGCCGACAGTCAATCGGGATGCTGCAGACTATGTGAGAAAATGTGACAAATGCCAGATATACGCAAAAGTCCCGAGAGCTCCGCCAACGGAACTCACGCAAATGGTTAGTCCCTGGCCGTTTGCGATGTGGGGGATCGACCTAGTTGGCTCTTTACCCTTAGCCAAAGGTGGAGCGAAATATGCAATAGTTGCAGTCGACTATTTTACCAAATGGGCAGAAGCAGAGCCTCTGGCCACGATAACCGCCAAGAAGGTTATTAATTTCGTCGTACGAAATATCATATGCCGTTTTGGCCTTCCACGGGCCATCGTCACGGACAATAGAACTCAATTCGAGAGCAAGGAGTTCAAAGAATTTTGCCAGAAATATGGCATTGAGAAGAAGTTTGCAGCAGTTTCTCACCCAAAGGCGAATTGACAGGTAGAAGCCGTAACAAAATAATCAAGTCCATATTGAAAAAACGTATGGAAAAGGCTAGAGGCAGGTGGGTGGATGAACTTCCCAACAGCACTTTGGGCCTACAGGACCACCCACAAAACCGCGACTGGCCACACTCCATTTGCGTTGGCATATGGCACGGAAGCTGTCATACCTGTGGAACCTAAGTTCCCATCACATAGGGTAACTTATTATGACCCCGGGTAGAACCAGAATCTCTTATTGGAATCGTTGGACCTAACTGATGAAAAACGTGAAGAGGCCAATTTGAGAGCGGCTGCATACAGACATAGAGTCGCTAAATATTATAATGAGAAGGTCCGACCAATAACTTTTAGTATGGGAGACCTCATTTTGAAATGAGTTTTCTTGATCCCGTCTCATATGAATCCCGCATGGGAAGGTCCATATGTCATCGAACGAAAGGTTGGAGAAGGAACTTTCAAGCTGGCGACCGTCGATGGTGCGGCACTCCCCCGAGCATGGAACAGCGAGCACTTGCGGCATTATTATACTTAGTCTATTTCTATCATGTATTAGTTGCACTCATTTCAGTATGCTTTTATTTCTAAATCTTGGCATGTAGTAAGACAATTTAGCTTGCTTTCATTAGTAAAGGCTTGAAGCCATCTTTTCCATGAATTACTAATGTCTCTACAAATGATGATCCTGTGATGGGGAAATAAAATTATGTTATTCCGGCTAATGTGCGAATGCAAACGGACATTTAAAATCTCCAAGTCCTCGGAGTACGGACTGGAGTACTCTAAGTCCCCGGAGGGCGGACTCAAGTGTAAACGATTTAAAACTCCAAGTCCACAGAGTGCGGACTGGAGTACTCTAAGTCCCCGGAGTGCGCACTCAAGTATAAATGATTTAAAATCTCCTTGTCCCCGGAGTGCGGACTGGAGTACTCTATGTCCCCGAAGCACGGACTCGAGTATAAACGATTTAAAATCTCCAAGTCCCCGGAGTGCGGACTGGAGTACTCTAAGTCCCCGGAGCGCGGACTCGAGTAGAAACGATTTAAAATCTCCAAGTTCCCGGAGTGCCGACTGGAGTACTCAAAGTCCCCAGAGCATGGACTCGAGTACAAACGATTTAAAATCTCCAAGTCCCTGGAGTGCGGACTGGAGTACTCAAAGTCCCCGGAGCGCGGACTCGCGTACAAACGATTTAAAATCTCCAAGTCCTCGGAGTGCGGACTGGAGTACTCTAAGCCACCGGAGCGCGAACTCGAGTATAAACAATTTAAAATCTCCAAGTCCCCACAGTGCGGACTGGAGTACTCTAAGTCCCCGGAGCGTGGACTCGAGTATGAACGGCTTAAAATTTCCAAGTCCCCAGAGTGCGTACTGGAGTATTCTATGTCCCCGGAGCGCAGCCTTTAGTATAAACGATTTAACTGACCAGGTCCGCTGAAGACGGGCCAGATATAAATGACTTGAAGACATCGAGCCTTCAGCGTGCGTACTAGAAAATGTACTAAGTACTTGGGGCGTGGAAGAAAAAACAAATGGTTCTCAAAGAATTTACGAGCTATATGAAGATGAACAAAGAGGTCTGTTATATCCACAATAGCTAGGATTTGAATCACAATCGCAAAGAAAATTGAACGACAAGAGCCATGGAAAGGCAGGAAAACTAAGTTTTATTCATCAAAGATAAGTTTCCATTACAACTCCTTTGTAGCTAGGAATCAAAAGTTTATTAGTTTATTTACACAAACAAAGAAAACAAAAGTACTTGTCTAATCTAAACTAACCCTCGTTGAACGAGAGTAATGATTACTTCTTATGCTTCTTCGCTTTCTTCAGCTCCGTTGTTTTCTCAGACGATCCCTCTCCTCCGCATTTACCCTTGGTACCCTTTGTTGATGGAGGAGTGACAGCCGGAGAAGTGTGAGGGACATCCACGGTTTAGACCTGCCAGGGAGAATGATCTTCAACGGTTTGGTCAAGGGATCGTCTGGATCCACAGTTTAAGGCTCGACCTTGAACTTGGTCGTCTCTTCCTTCTCCTTCTAAAGCCTCTCCTTCAAGCTCAACCCGGATGTGTGCTTAGAGGCGCCTGTGATTTCCACTTCGTAACCCCTAGAGGAGGAATCAGACTCACCTTCGTCAAGCGCCCCGATCACCTGGGCATCAGGACCAGGAGCCTCACCTACGTGAGAGGCCTCACTTGTTTCCTTCCCCACCTCCTTGGCGACATCGCTCCTCGAAGTAGGTTCAGGATCGGAACGACCTGCACAAAATCACGAAAAGCAAGTATTAGAATGCGGCAGCTTTCAGGAAAACACTTGGGATGTGAAAGCAAAAGAATTGCCTACCAGATTCTGGCTGGTTTCCAGTCGTCATGGGGGTCTCACCCTCTGGGATGGGAGACAAAACATGAACGCCCAGGCCTGGAGCTTACAGGTCATAGCCAATGTGATGTTCAAAAGGATCAAGTATCAGCCGACTGGCTGTCTAGGTAGGCGCATGAACTAGAGGCACGGCCCCGGATGGACTGGTAATAATTTCTTTCCCTTTCTTTGAGGGGATACTTTGCAATAGATAGCTTTGGCTGCCGACAAGTTTGAAGGCTCATTTACCTTGAGGTATTCTTTTATCAACGCCCTCTCATCAATCTCTTTGGTGTCGTGCTCGGCCTTCCTAATTTCAACCAGAGCCTCCCATGCCTCGACTAAAGATTCAAGGTAGCCCTCGCCCAAAAAATTCAAGTCTCGATGCATGAGAACACAGGCGTTGAATTTAGCAATTAGCAGGTCAAATATGCTCTTGATCTCTTCCCTGCCCTTTTCTCTAGCTGCCTCGAGATACGAATCGATACCTACGGACGCTATCTTCTTGCCCTCTTCTCAGGCTTCACTCTTTATCGCCTCAACTAGGGAAAGCTCGGCCTCAATTTTTTCTTTTATGATTCGTGTAGCAACGATTTCTTCACAGTCGTTGTGACTCCTCTTGAGCGGCCGTTTTCTCCTCTCTTTCCCTGCAGAGCTGCTCTTCAAGCTCTTTGACTCGGAGGCTGAGTGCATCCATTTCCTTTTGAACTGAATCTTTCTCTAAAGCCAAAGCACCACATCGTTGAATCGCCTCGTCAAGTTCTTTTTTATGAGTTGATCCCAGACGAGTAACGGCCTCAGCAGTTGGCACTCTGACGAGCGACCTCAAGCTCAGACTTATAAGTGGCCATTTCTTCGTCCCGAACTTTAATAATATCCTTATCGTGGATAGCCTCAAGCTTCAGGCGATTGATTTCATGTTGGTGCTCCATGGAAACTTCAGAAAGTTTTTCGGCTAGATGAACAAACGCGTCATGTTGAACATAGACGTCATTCGTACAGGCAAGGGCACTCTGCTTAGCATGTCCAGGAATAGGATGAATAGCCGGGAGGAATTTCAGGCCATCGAAGCAGATCTTTCAGAATTTATCTTTAAGCTCGGCCAGCCTCTCCGGCACTGACGGGTCCGTTGCAGGAGAAGAAGGAGACGGCTTTGAAAGTTCACCCCTCCTATAGGAATCTCGGGACTGACGAGTGGAAGAAGAATCAGAGTGTTGGTCCCGGGGAGTATCAGGTTGCGACCTCTTATGGCTGCGCTTGTCTCTACTCTGCTCCGCATGAGAAGATGCGTCCTGGTGGTATTTTGGCTGATAATAAGTTTTCTTCCGAGACGACGAGTCCCGAGAATGATAGTCTTTATCGCCGTCAACATCCCTATCTCGACGCCTTCCGAAACCCGAGTCCCATTAGGAATGATGAAGAACTGACGAGCCGCGAAGGCGATCGAATCCATGTGAACGCCGCATACCACCTGTACAGAATTCAAATAACATCGAATTAGCAAAGAGTAGTGTGATGAAAAAAATCTAAGCGAAAATTGGAGTGCAAGTGTTCGTGTGTGTCCTAGTGTTTCCCCCTAACGGACCAGTCGCTTTGCTAATAGGAATTTTCTCTCCCTGACTCTGGG
This sequence comes from Allium cepa, assembly GCA_030765085.1. NCBI lineage: Eukaryota > Viridiplantae > Streptophyta > Magnoliopsida > Asparagales > Amaryllidaceae > Allium > Allium cepa. The sequence goes on from CM060937.1 coordinate 594,257,772, forward strand.
TCGGAGCACCCGCGTCGCCTTTGATGGGCGAATGAAGTTTGAATGCCTCTGGATCGTCAAAGTCGTAATTGAGCAGATTATTCGGAATAGAGAGGTTCGATAAGCCCTTAAAGAACTTTCTACGTGCTGCGAAGAAGCCTCTTTCTCTATCGGGATAAGCGTAACCTTCGAAGTCCCACCAACCTTCTCCTTTTGGATTTTGTACGTCGATCCCTTTTTCCTCTTTGAAGGAGAAGATGACGTTTCGATATCATGCATTTCAACTATAAGATCTTGGGCTGGACCCAAATTCTCACCTTGTGCTTCGGGTGTTTCACCCTCCTTGATTTCCCCCTCTTCTTGTACCTTAGGGGGGTGGCACGCTGACGACTCAGACAATTTTTTCCCTTTGCCAGAGACTGGCCTGGGTACAGTAACACCTTCGGGAAGACTTACCCGGCGACCTTCTGCTAACAACCCGAACATCGATAGTGACTCATTTGAGATAAGAGTTCGGATGTCTCGTTCTTCGGCGGGAAGAGCTCTAATAGCTTCAACGCCTTAGAATACTCGCGGCCGTCGGGACGTGGATTGATGCCTGAGAAGATGAAACAAGATTTAGAATAGGAATAGCTTCGGCCAAAACATGAGTATCGTTCCAAGAAAAAAACTTACTTCCTTTGACCCATCTCCTCGCGAAACCAGGGGGCAACGCACATAGAACCATTCCTATTTGTACAGGGAAAACTTGCTCCACGCCCCGGTTAAAATTTGGCATTTGTGATGCGGTTCGAGGAACACAAAGGATGGGCTATCTCTCCGCTTCTTGATCATATAAATATATCTGATGTCGCCGGGAGTGGGAGGCCTAGAGAAGACGGTCATGAAGAGTAGGTAAGTGCCATAGATGAAGGCATGACCGTTTGGGTGCAACTACGACGGGGCGATGTCGATGTATTGCAGCACGTCCTGAAGAAACAAATTGAACGGTGGCACACTTCCAACCCAACACATGAATTTATTGCATGTTGTGTATCCAACTGGGGGAAAGTGTGGCCGGTCATGCCCCGACGGAACCAGCACGTCGTCGAAAGGTATTCCACGAATGGAGCATATTTGCCGGAGCACAACTTCATTGATTTTTGAAGCCTGTGAATCGACAGGATTGTCCAAGAAGATCGATGCCTCCAGGGCTTCGGGGGCTAAGTTATGTGCAGGGGAGGTTGATGGATTTGAGACGTCTGCGACCTCCTATCGAGAGGATGGCCCTGGTCTGTCAGAAATCGTGGTGGAGCTGGATTTTTTTGACATCTTCAATAAATAGTGAATTTGGCTAAGCACCTGTGTGAGCTATACTTGAAAAATGTTCGACGTTAGGATTAACAACACAAATATTTCCCCCCAAGTGGTGTGTGAACTAGTGAAATCAATCATGTGTAAGCATTAAAAAATTAAGTCACACGGTACTGATATAAAACTAAGTTGCGAATCATTGACTTTGAAGACTGTCATCGCTGACCGTCTCCAAAAGACTGTCTTACGGTGATTACGGTTTCGAATTCAGAATGTATTAGAAGAAGTTATCCGGTTACGTCGATTTAAGTCCAGGTTTATGTCTACTGAAGCTAGGAAGTTCTTTTTTCGGATCAGTTCTTTATGCAGGTATGCTGGAGTCCTTGTCCTTGTTTTGTAATATGAGTAGGCAAGGTAATTTAAGTGTTCGGCTTAAGCTAGAAGATGGTTCGGGATTCAACATGGCTCGGCCTAAAGGTTGTTCGGCCAAATTATAGTCTGGCCAAACTATCGCTCGGCCTAAATAGTGAGCGGTCAAACTATCGTTTGGCCAAATCATTGTCCGGCCTAAGTCCGTCCGGCCAAACCTCAATCGGCCCAGGTATTGTTCGAACGAAATATTGTTCGGCATAACTGTCGTTCGGCCTCCCCTCCATTCCCTGTTTCCTTTCAAATTTGACCCACTTCAATTTTGTTCGGCAAGGGGAGATCGTGCCGAACCGCAGCCCAGTCAACCTATAGGCCCGAGCGATAAGTCCACTCTCGTGCCACCGTATGACTACTGGGCATCGAAAGATCATGCCAAACCACAACAATACACCTTCCGCCCTTATCTTCTCCGGTCCATCCACCTCGAAACCACCTAAGAGCATGCTCGTACTAAGTTACAATCCTAGATCACGACCGAGCCACAGTTCGTCACCCATATTCACAATCTCCCTACTTTTCTATGGCCTATGCACGATGTGTTTAAGTAATATCTAATGTCTCCTAAATCAAGAAGGATCAGAGGCTTCTTACCGAAGATGGTGGAGGGAACTTGGGGACCAGTGAATTTTGGGATTGAAGATTGTTTAAACTTGTTTAAAGGAAGATGTGGTGGATTCCAGAGAAGTAAATTGCGAATTCTCGAAAAATAACGGTAGTAAAAGTGAAAAAGAGGAGGAAGAAGGAGGAGGCCAGGTTTTATAGGGAGAAGAAGAAGTTGAAGAGACTGTGACCGGTGGAACCGGTCAAGGCTGCACCATCCGGTTTCGGCATGCGAAGTCGTTCGGTCTAACTTAGAACGTTCGGCCATCGGCTATACTGTTCGGCACATGCCACCTCGACGAGTACTCACGAGAAAAAAACCTCCAGGAGTAATGGGCCCAGATTCGAAGCGAAACAAAACGGACTCATAGTTCAAAGCGCATCACGTTCAGTCACGCAATACACTTTGGGGGGAAAGTGTTTCCTAGAGATTTAACCGGGCAACCTAGTACTTGGCCCTCCCATCGTTCGGCTAAGCTGCTTCGTTCGGCAGCCCATTACGACCGGCATCCAAGAAGCATTCAGCACAAAGGAACGTTCCGCATCTAAAGAGCGCTCGGCGTTAGACAGCGCTTGGCCAAAGATATCATTCGACCAAAGGATTCATTCGGTCAGGCTATTGTTCGGTCAAAAGACATTGTTCGACATACTATACCGTTCGTCGTCTACACCTTGTTCGACATGTCATTCTTTCCGGCACAAATCTTGTTCAACGATCACCTGCCGATCGTCATTCAAGGTCGCTCGGTTCAAATGGATGTTCGGCATTCAGAGTGTCCGGCCTCACCTCGTTCGGCCTAACCATCGCTCGGCTGAGTCACTGATTCGGCTTCTAGTATCATTCGGCACAAGTGCTCCCTACGGCATTCAATGTGTTCGGCCTCATCTCGTTCGGTCAAAGGAGATTGTTGGGCAAAGAGTGGTACGTTCGGCAGTGGGACGTTCGACATTTGATCGTTCGGCCTCTCTGGTTCGGCGCACAGAAACCACTCCATTTGGGCCAGGATATTCAACTACCAGGCCCACCGTGGAAATCCAACCCACCTTCGCCAATAAATAGAGGGGCATGGGCACAGGAAAAAGGGAGATTTTTTAGAGAACACCAGGGAGACCCTACCATTTTCAAGACTCATTCCAGGCTTATTTCTTTGTATCTTGCAACTATATTCAAGTACTTAGAAGCAGATTGTATCTGTAATCAAGTATCAATGAAAAGAATAAAGATAAACTTCAAAGTGGACGTAGGCTACTACGCCGAACCACTATAAATTTGGTATTCTTACTTTCTGCACTTAAATTTACATTCTGTTCTCTGTTTTAATTTACTTTCTCCATTAATCTCTCTACACAATCTTTCTAAGGGTGTTAGTGACCAATTTTGGTGCTAACAATACATCCAAAGAAACCAATATTGATGGTGTGTTCCGGTTTAGAAACTTTGAATTGTACAAGGACGATAAACAAATTATCAAGTATACCCTATGCTCAACAGCCTTAGATAATTACTTAATAGATTATTCATACAACTTCAAACAAGTCAAAATTTCATTTTCCAAACTTCCCATCAGCCAAACAACACAGAATTAAATATTATTTAAGTTCATTCAATCAGTTTTCTTTTTCTTACATTCATTCATACAATTTTTTTTCTTCATTCATTAACTTACATATGTTATTTACATTATATAAAATCATCATTGAATACATTGTTAAAGTATACATGCATTTCGTTTATTTCAATTTATTCATACAAGGTTATCTCTTATCACTTTGCATTTATTTATTCACATTTATTATTTACTTATATAAGTTGATTTCATTTAATATTATTCATTAGTGAATGAATTCATACTTAAGTTTTCTACCTTTTAATTCACATTCATTGTTTATATAGCTTGATTTCAAATCAATATTAATATTCATTAATGAATCAATTCATACTTAATTTTAAATTCATAATTTATATTCATCCCTTCTTATATAGTATCATTGAATATTAAACCCATTCCTTTATAAAGTCAATTTATGAATCATTTCAGTCATTTCTTAAGTTTGTAAACATTTTCTTAGATATTATTCACTTTTACTATTTAATCTAATTATTAGCGGTTCAAAACATTAACTTATGTTTATAACATTCATTTTATATCTAAATTCTTTTTTATATAAATAATTCTATTTGAACACTTTCATTACTTAAATTTTACTCGTATAATATTCTATTACATATCCATTTAACACTTCAACTTTTAACACTTTGGTAAGTTATATATATATATATAGAATGTATTTAAACATTATACAAATTATCTTATTGAATTTAATTAACAAAATGTTCAATAGTTTAAATCTTTTAAATTCTCATTATCTTTTAAATTTAAAGTTACAAATTTCCAATTTCTTACGTATTTCATTAATCACTTAGCATCCAATTTCTTATATCATTTTGGAAGTTTCCAATTATTAAATAGTTAAGGTTTATTCATTATAATAGTTAAAATTTCTATTTTACAGAAACTTAAGAACTAAATGTCGGGTTCATTTTCAATCATTTTAAAACAATAATATATACATATATATATATATATATATTCATGTCCTTTATATATCCAATCATATTTAGAATTTTAAAATTAAGATTTGTTTATTAAAAAATATGTAGTAAAACTACTACAGTGGCTTCCTACTTTGAAACTCAAAAAAGAATGTCGATGATGCATGCACTCATCACCGAAAATATTTTCCAGTGATAGAGAAGGGAGTGCAGAACTTATTTCATTATAAAAATTCTTTTTAAAACTGTCTTCTAAATCACATTGAAAATATGTCTAACCAAAAATACTTCCAAATTGTACAAATATTTTATTCCAAAATATTTTGAAAACAAATTTCAAAACCCAGAACTTGAGTTGTCAAAATTTCAGTTCTTATTTGCTTTACTTGTAAATCCTATTTTACTATTCAATATTTATAAATTTCACTACCTAACAACAAACATATCAAATACAATGTATCCATTTATCAATTTTTTTATTTTATATACAAAATATAATACTAGGTAAATTATTTCATTTACCTATACTTCAAAATAATATCGTATCGGTTTTCCCTATCAAGTGTTTAGAAATTCTTATCGATGTCATAACGTCCTATGTACCTACAATAATTTATAAATACTAAACAAAACAAATTAACATAATATAAAAACATTTTATAACACTAAAAAGTACGCTCTCTCATATGCACACTCAAACAACTCATTATAGGGTATTGCTACCCTATCTCTAACGAGTCGAACCCCACAAAGATAAGGTTATCACTAAACCTAGCCCTTGTACCAAATGCAATGGCCCGCCATTTTGGATGGTTCAAATCGAAAAATAACTACACATGTCAGACTCAAATCATTCAAAAGGGAGGATTGTTATAGGGTAAGTAAGAAAAGAAGAGAAAAGAAAGAAAAACAAAACACAGATTATCACAGTGGAATAAAAAATATAATAATCAAATAAACATTTCGTGAAGCTGTTTTACAAATAACATTTGATTACACTTTCACAACACAAATCAGAGTTATACATAAAACAGAAAATGAATAAATTTGCAACGGAACAACATGATGCAGTGGAATACATATATAAATAGTAGGCTAATCTCGGTCTTCATCCTTCAAATAAAATGGTCTTCAATACATTAAAATGTTTAGACTGGCCCGAGCGTAATTAAAAGACAGAACACTCGGGTCAAAACTAAAAGATCTTATGTAAGTTAAATCAACATTAAATAAATATGAATTTAATGGCTTAAGAGATGTTTACGTGGTTTTATATCTCCTATCCTGTGTCTAATGTGCGTGCAATAACTTAAGAGATGTTCAGGATTCCATCTCCCAAGGATCCATTAAACTGTCTACATACATAGTACAATACGCTATTATAATATGTCTACAGTAAAGTAAAGTATTAACATAGCATTAAGATGTTACTCATATCCCCCTTAGCATATTTTTATATAATTCCCATAGTCTATACAGATACTATAAGCCCCACCAATCCGGTGGGATACTCAGGAGTACTCCATAGGTACGGTACAAACCAAACTCGTAGTGGGTTCGATAAGGCATGTGACAAGGCATGCGAGGCAATGCCAAGGTAGGATTCTATTATTTGCACTCCCAGACTGGTGGTAACGCGTAGCAGCTACTACTGCCCATCTCGGAACACACTCCCCAAATCAAATCGAGGGTTGCTTACGAAATCAATCACAATGTAATAAATATGGTATCGAAGAAATGTGTCTGATCGGAGGAGCGACCTCACTTGGCCTGATATAGTTCATGTTTTAGTCACATCAAGCCGACTCAAAGAAGTCAAGGCTATGTTAATACGTCATATAGAATCGTTCGCAAAACCATCCTACTTCTTTCTAGATTCTCCACCATGTGCACCATTGTTAAAGTGGTTTTGGTACTGGCAGAGAGTATAACAATATCCGATCTTGGTCTCTTTAAAAACCAAATGTTTATTTCACACCTGTTGGTTCTTCTACGTTTCCAAAATGATTCATAATTGATATCAAAATATCATATTCACATCAAAATCATTTCACTTTCAAAAATCATATTCACTTTCAAAATTATTATTCACTTTCAAAATCGTAGCCACAAAATAGGTTAAACCATCATATCGAAATATCATATTCAGTTCAAAATATTCCCCATTTCAAAATCATCATATTTACTCAAAATATGCCATTTCACCAGAATATATCATTTCAAATTCCAGCGTACGTTACAACATCATTTAACCCTGTTTTCCTTTAAAACAAGGATAAAAATATAAACAATTCAACCTTGCACAGTTTGAAAATTTTGAAAATAATTTGGATTATCATAAATAGTTTAATAGTTTAAAATAGTTTAAATAATTTAAAATAGTTTAAATAGTTTAAAATATAGCTTAATAGTTAAAACAGTTTAATAGTTTAAAATAGATTTAATGTAGTTTAAAATAGTTTTACTATATAGGTTAAAGTAGCTTAAAATAGTTTAATAGTATCAAATTGATTTAACATATTTTAAATATAAAATGGTTCGATTATTGGAAATGGTTTATATAGTAAATAGTTTGAAAATCCAAATAAATTTGAATTTTAAAATACTAGATTTTTAAACAGTTTATATTAAAATAATTTATTTTGAAAATAGTACAAAATTAAACTATTTCTTCCATTTTAAAAAATCTGAACCATATACAGATTTCAAATCAACAAAACTCAATTTCAATCTTTTAAATCAAATTCTCATTAAAACCGTTTCAATCAATATCGACTTAAAATCCACGTTTGAAGTAAAATTTAAACCACTTCAATTTCCATACATTTCAAAGTTAAAATATTCATACGTTTACAATAACTCAATTTTGATAGATTTCGTTTATATTCAAAATTTCAACTTTAAAATTTCAATTTAAATTCTTTAAACAATTCCGTTAAACAAATTCCAACTTCAACATTAAGCTTGGATTTGAAAATAATTCAGTTTGTATAAAAAAAAAAATTAATTTAAAAAATATCATTTAACTAGGTTTAAAAATTTAGGATTCAAAATCATTTATTTAACCAATCTGGTGTCCATATATAATTCTCTACCCAATGATCAAGTGATACAGATATCTATCATTTCAATCCGCAATAAATTTAAATTTATGGATATATATTATTTCAACTCGCAATCCCGAGTAAGATCCAAAATCCATAAAAATCGCTCGACTTTCTCATTTCAACCCATAATGATTTTTTCCTATTCTATAAAACCGTTCATGTATGTATAATTTCAATCCATAGTGATTTCTAGCGTTAAAATAAGGGAACTAGTAGTGTGATAACAACATATGAAGAAACACACATCCAATCATCCAAATATCAACAATTAAACATCCATCATCATAATCATTTAAATAAACCAATAAATCACAACAGACAAACTGGTTATCAATATTAGGGATTAACTGGCAATTAATTTCAGTATTAATTTAAATAACAATTCAATTCAGTAAAATTTAGATTTAACTGGAATGATAATTTAAATATACCAAACAGCAATCAATTTATTTCTAATCACGTCATAAATTTAGTTTAACTAATATAAGATAGTTTGGTAGCCGTGAGTGGGTTAAAACACTCACCTTCGATTTACTGTTGAATTAAAATCCAAATAAAGGCCTAAATTTGAACGGTTCTAGAATTCGACCAAACCAGTTCCATAATGTTCGAGATTTCGATACGATCCCAATGGAACAAGCCACACGTGAGTTCGAGCTCGGATGTAAAAGTTATGATAATCGAAACGTTTAAATTTTAAAAATAGTAATTGATTAAATAAAAAAAGAACAAAAGAAGTTACCATCACGTGCTCCTTAAACCCTCACATACAGACATGAACAAACCCTCGTTCGAACAACTGAGCAAAGCCGCCACCAAAATCCACGAACGCACGCTTATGAACGCACGCCCTCCACGATCTGACCTCCACGACCAACGCCGTCATGGCGCACACCTCCATGAGGTTGCGCAAGCTCCCCAGACCAAAGACAAACGGCTGCCCCATATATGCTTTAAACCCTAATCGAACTATTGACGACGATTAGACCATCAATCGACCAAACGAACGGCTATGATGAACTTCCCAAGCCAACCTCAACACGACGGCATCCTTGAATCATAGCATCTCGCCGTTAATCAACCACCAAAATCGATGGACGAGAATGTTTTGGTCATTTCTGGACAAACCAAAAACATTTACAAAAATGAACAGCTGATCTTGATTGCGCTCGTTGAGAGCATTCCAATGACATAATTCGATATAGTTTGGAGAGTTTGAATTTCAATTTGAATTTGAAATTGGGTTTATGGTTTTGGATTTATAGCCATTGGGAAGGAGGGAAAATCAGATATACTGAATAGACAGATATGTAAAGAAATAAGAAAATAGTGGCTGCTAGGGTTAGAAACATAATCTATTTATATGGATAGATTTGGATAAGAATGAATAACACATCGAATTGGTTCGAAATGACAATAACGACCCGAAAAGTCCGTTCCTCTTTTAAAACAAAAGTGGGTCATCCAATATATCAAAATAATTGTTTTCAATATTTTTAAACTCATTGGAACAAGTTTTAAGTACCAATTCCATTGTATACAGAAGTTAGCTTTAATATCAGCATATTTTAAATTGAATTCGTTAAATTGATTTCTATGCGTTTTGAACCCGCACGATCAAACGACATGTCCGGTCGCTACGAAACTTGAAATCCTACAATAAATCACTGTTACGGATTCGGTAAATCTTGTTTTGTCGAAATCCGAGACAGTGGCCAAAATGATTATTTTCACATTGGTTAAATAAATTATTATTAAATTGATTTATCACCTTTTACATTTAAATTTATTAGTTAACAATTTTTATCGTTTTTGATTAGTTAGACATTTTTAATCTATTAAAACGAATTTCCATGTCCAATTCAATATTTAGATACTGCACTAAGTACCGCGTTGAATTTCAATTAAGTACAAATAATTCACCATTAAATAAAAAATTTAATTTATTTCCTTATTTACAGTTTATAACCAGATTAATTTTACAAGTACCTCACTTAATTGAAATTACATTAAAATAGTTATCAATTACATTAAATCACATTGTTAAATTACATTCTAATTAACGAATCATAAATCTTTAATTTCTCACAATATTAGGTCTTAAATTCTTATTAAACTCAATATTTTTAATTATCGAAAAAATACGGGTAGTTACACAAATATTTTTACCAACCTCCGTTTGCAAACCACTTCTATTCAACATATCTTCTGACCACGACTCCACTTATTCAACTATCGACTTTAGCTCATCTTCATCATATAGCACATGATATCACTAACAAAAATCACACCTCCATCAATTTTATCAGCCTCTCTAAAAATTATTGCATCACCTACATATCACATTGGCTTTTCTCCTAAGGAAAAGAAAGCCAAACGGTCAATTGATCAAGAATCGGCATTTCTCAATAACAAAGTTGATGAAATATATCACTATCAACAAGAAATGGTGGAAGTTCAACGAGAAATGTATTATGAGCAACGACATCAAGGATCTCTTCTTAACTTTCTCCAAAAATGCACTATAGCAATTTATGGACATTCACCAATAAAAAATTGCATATAAAAATCTCCTCGTTTAAAAGAAACTCCTATAAAAGCTTATAACATTATTCCACGAAATTTATGCAAGCCAAAACCATGAAACCAAGACTGAATTGATACTCCAGATTGTCTAAGTTGGTCTCCATTATGGTTGTTGATTGAAGAAACAAAGGTTAAGCTAAATTCATGGGATTTACAACTAAATAGAAAGTCAGATCCCTCTAACAAAAACTAAGATTATGATAGCATTTCATATAAAACATTTACTTCATATTGTAATTATACACATATACAGATATATATGTATGTGTATATATTGTTGTATGAATTTTTTAATAAAAGTTAAATATATTTTTTATTTAAAAGCAACTATATTCCGTAAACACATGCTAAAAACGTCTATGGACAAAATGACAGACGTTTGTCACTGATTTCAAGAAAAAAATTCCTAAAATGAAAGATGTTTGTGATAACGCCACAGACCACTATGATAACCCTACAGACGTCTATCATTGTTTAAGGGATAATTTTTATTGAAACCACAAACATCTATGATAATCCCACAAACATCTATCATCAGCCTCGGTCTCTATCTACAGCAGCTTTATATATTCATATGTAACCCCCTTTCAACTATTTACCAAACTATCTTCGAACCTAACTAAAACCCTAATTTCTAAAACTCTAATTGCTTGAAAATGGCTCCCAAGGAAAAAGTTTCCGTTAGCAAAAGTTCGAAGAAAGATCAATCTTCGTCCTCTCAAACCCTTTTGTCATCGATGCCTACATTCAAGAGAGGCTTCGAAATAGCACGGTTGCAAATATGAGATTTGAAGAGCTAAAACAAAAAAGGCTTCATTTTGGTCCATTCTATAGGTTGTGCAAGTTTGGAGAATATGGAATTCAAGAACACACTGTCGCCTTCGGCTGTTGAGATTTAATCAATTCGGACGAAAACAAGGTACAAATTGATCAGTTAGCTATCATTCTTTTTTATGCTAACTTGTGTAGTAATTATATTTACACGCCTAAGAATGACGACGGTTGTTTATGGACAACTATTTACGGTCGCGTTTTGAAAATTAGGGCAAACATAATTGGTCGCATACTAGATTGTTCCTCTAGTGAGCTCAATTGAGAAGAAATTTCCCACGTGATGAAATAACACATAAAATTTGGGAGGATAGAATGCCACAGTGGAAATCCATTTATTTACACCCGAAATCTAGGTTATTAAATCATATGATAATTAATACGGTGATTCCCCATTTAGGATATCACAGACAAATATAAGAAAATGATCGCAAAGCCCTCTATGCTATATTTGATGGGATACAAGTAAATTGGGCTAAGTTTATTCATGACGAAATTAAAGGCTTTTAGTCTCTCATAATTATATATGCACCATATATTATGTTTCTTTTACATGGTCTGCGGGTATCTTCTTATATTTCTTATTTTGAAGAAATATGTCGAAAAACAAATGTATTCGGGTCCTCAACCTCCTTCTACTCCTCTACAAACTCATTCAGCTCGTCCTTCATAATAAACTGGCTCCTCTAGTCATAACAAAATTAAAATGTATAGGATCTTATATAATGCAACTTATATACTAACGTAAGAGTATGTACTAATAACTATACTAAGTAGAGTAAATTAATAGAGTATGAATATGGTAGATAACAAAAGCAAGCACACCAGATATTTTATACTGGTTTGGACATCCCATCCAACATCTAGTTTCGAAGCTACCTTTTGATAGTTTCTTTGACCAAATAATTCTCACTTGGCTCGGAGAAATGTGTTAATACAAAAGTAATCCTCTGACAATCGTGGTATCCAAATAACACAGATTTTGACAGATATTGCAATTCTTCTTGTGATATCCTTTGAGTATGTGAATGTGAATACTTTGAGTTGTAAGAAGTGGTCTAATCAAAAAGGTATTTTGATTATGATAGATTGAGACTATGTAAGATAGAGATGCACAAATTTGTAAATTGAAAGTTAACAAGAAATCAAGAGAATAGATTGATTTCAATTCCTAACCTTCTAAGTACTTATAAGTTTAAAGAGATGCAGATGAAAAGTTATTACTGTTAAGAAAACTCTATTTGTTTTAAAGGCTGCAACCGTTGAAGAAGATATGTTATTATTCAATATGAAATGAAACATCCTTTTAGATTAGAGCAATTTCCATATGATAGATCAGCTGCCATATGACAGATGCCTGTGGATTTTTCATAGATATATGTGGCTTCAAGGAAGAATTTCCCAAAACTATTTACAAATGTTTATGGATTTTGCACAGAAGTTTGTCGATGGCATTTTGAGATTTTTTTTTTGATACCAACTTTAAGTATATGAATTTTTGCGCATATACATATATACTCAAGGGACATTACAATGTTTTCCTAAGACTCTTAATACACTAGTACAACCTTATTAATCATAGCATGGTCCATAAATCTTTGTCTGTCTTCGATCCCAATATCTTCGACCATGATGATCTCTTGTAGTATATACATGTAATCTTGATAAGATATATAGTATATGTGATAGTATAGTTGTTTTCATTGAAACCAAAGAATGGAAGTACTAACATTCTCCCCCTTTTTGATGATGACAACTATTCAATCCTTAGTTATGATAAAAATAACTCCCTTTAATTTTGTCTCCGCTTATGTATATGCATATATTTCTCCCCATTTATCATTATCAAAACAAAGAAAATAAATCATGCACACATAAAATAGATATATAAACATAGACATGTCAAATAAAATTAGAACATAAGATAAGTTAAGGAGAACAAACACGAGGGTTAACAAGAGATATAAGTATCACAAAACAAAAAAAAAGGTTAAATAACATAATTCAAAAAGAAGGAAAAGAGCAAATAAAAGAAGCTAGTTATACTGGTTTGAAGAATATGACAATCCACCATAACTTTCATAATACTCCATTATGCGGATGAATCTTGTTCCTATTCGGTTGGCCATTGAGTTTGGTCATTATATTCTTCATTTTCTTGAATTGAGTGTCCTCGGGAGGCCATGTGGTGTTGATGGTGTTATTAGTGAGGTCCGGATAAGGATATATCATCATTATCTTCTTCCTCCTCTTTAGGTTGTTCTTGCTCAATATTTTTGCCTTTTTCTTGAGAAGCTCCTTTATGAGAGGTAGGGGCACGATAGATTGGTGCTTATGTTCGAGGAGGTGGTATTGGTGATGGAGAAGATGACGATTTACAAGATGATCGGCAGTGTACTTTTCTCATCACTTTTCCTAAAGTAGAGATGACCTTTTCAAAAGTATTTTCCATCTTAGTCATCCTTGTTGAAAAAGATTTTTCCGAACCGGTCATTTTATTATTCAAAGCCCACTAGTTTACCGTAATTAATTTTTGATTTCTAAGCATTAAATCACGGATTGATTCATTTAGCGTTGGTTCAATGTGAGCTTCTTGAATTTCCGAATAGGAATAGTATTCGGTAATATGACTAAGGGAGCCAGGTTGATGTGAAGGATGAGCTGAATGAGTTGTTGAGGAGCAGGAGGAGGTTGAGGATGCGGATAAGATTGCTATTACGGTTGCATGGTCCATTGTGCCAGCAATACGATCGGTGGTGGTCTTTTGGGAAGGTGCATTAAAGAATTTTTTTTATACCGCTCTCTTTGACATGGATTTCTTCAAAATGTGAAATCTAAGAAGGTACCCCAATACCATGTAAGAGACGCATAATATATGGTGCATATATAATTATGCGAGACCAAGAGCTTTTACTTTCATCATGAATAAACTTAGCTCAATTTACTTGTATTCCACAAAATATAGCATAGAGGGCTTTGTGATCATTTTCGTATATTTGTTCATGATTTCCTAAGTGGGGAATTATCGTATTGATTATCATACAATTTAATAACCTGGTTTTTAGGCATAAATAAATGGATTCCACTTTGGCATTCAATCCTCCAAAATTTGATGTCCTATTTCATCACGTGGAAAATTTCTGTAGTCGAGAATTCTTCGAAATTGACTTTAGTAGAGGACTAATCTAGTATACAAGAAATTGTGTTTACGCTAATCTTAAAAATAAGATCATAAACATTCATCCATAACCCACCATCGTCATTCTCAGGCATCCAAATATCATTACAACATTAGTTGGCGTAAAAAAGAAGGATGGCCAATTGATCAATTTGTACCTCGTTTTCTTCAAAATTGATTAAATCTCGACAGCCGCAGGGGATGGTGAGTTCTTGAATTCTATATGCTCCAAACTTGCAACGAATATGGAATGGATCAAAATGAAGCATTTTTGTTTTAGTTCTTCAAATCTCTTGTTTACAATAGTGCTCTTTCAAAGCCACTCTTGAATGTGGGCATCAGCGACAAGGTGGGTTTGAGAGGATGAATATTTACCTTTCTTCGATCTTTGCTAACAGGAATTTTTGCCTTAGGATCCATTTTTAGGCAATTAGAGTTTTGGAAATTAGGGTTTTAGTTTAGATTTTTAAATAATTTGGTAAATAGATGAAAGGGGGTAAAATATGAATATATAAGGCTGTTGCAAATAGAACCCGACGCTAATAATAGATGTTTGTGGGGTTAACACAGATGTCTGTGGTTTTAGGAAAAAATTTCCCAAAACCAGTGATCGAAGTTTGTGGGGTTATCACAGAAGTCTATGGTAGGAAATTCTTTCCTGAACCCAGGGACAGACGTCTGTGGTTTTGTCCATAGATATTTGTGGCCTGTGTTTGTAGAATATAGTTGCTTTTAAATAAAAAATGTTTAAATTTTATTTAAAAAATATTCATACAACAATATACACACACATATATATATTACAATATCAAGTAAATATTTTAGTTGAAATGCTATTACAAGTTTAGTTTTTGTTAGAGGGGTTCGACATTCTAATTTGTTGTAAAACTCTTGAATTCGGCTCAACCATTGTTTCTTCAACCAACGGCCTTAGTGGAGACCAACTTAGACGAGCTAGAGTATCAATCCAGTCTTGGTTTGATGGTCCTGGATTGCATAAATTTCTTGGAGTAATGTTATAAGCTTTTACATGAGTTTCTTCTAAATGACGAGATTTTCGTATGCAATTTTTTGTTGATGAATGTCCACAAATTGCTAGAATGCATTTTTCGGGAAAGTTAACATGAGAACTTGATGTCGTTGCTCATAATAGATTTCTCACTACACACCCATCATTTCTTGTCGATAGTGATATATATCATCAACCTTGTTCTTGAGTGATGTCGATTATACATCAATTGACCATTTGGCTTTCTGTTTCTTAGGAGAAAAGGAGGTGTGATACGTAGGTGATGCAATAATGTTTAAAGAGGCCGATTGAATTGATGGAGTTGTGGATTTTGTTTGTGATATGTAGGTACTATTCGATGAAGGTGAGCTAAAGTCGACAGTCGAATAAGTGGAGTCGTGACCGGAAGACATGTTGAATAGAAGTGGTTTGCAAATGGAGGTTGGTAAAAAAAATTGTATTTAGTTTGTAGAAGAATTTCTTTATATAAAAATTGCTTACTATTTTCGGAAGTTTATTTATTATGGTGGTGAAATTTTAACAACAGAAATTTAAGTGAAGTTAGCTAGTTTTTATAGGGATAAAATAATTTGTAAGCAATTTTATTAAATTATTTTGTGCATCTTATTTGAGTTATATAAATTATATATATATATATATATATATATTAGTTTACTAATTCATTGTAAGAACAAATTACTAGGTCACATCTTAATTTTATAAAAGTTAGTTCGCTTGGTGGTTTGGTAAAAATATCTGCAATTTGAATTTCGGTATTTACAGATTCAAGTGATATAATTCCTTTTTCAACATTATCACTTAAGAAATGGTGACAAATATCAATATGTTTTGTTCAAGAATGATTAATAGGATTTGTGATGAATTCGTAGCACTAGTATATCATAATACATAGGAGAATTTGTAATGATTTTGCCGAAATCTTGAAGAGTGTGTTGCATATTTATTACTTGTGCACAGACTAAGGCTACTGATATATACTCGACTTCAATATTGAGAAAAGACATAATTTTTCTTTTTGCTAAACCATGAAACCAGATATTGACCAATGAAATGACATGTACCACTCGTACTTTTTCTATCTATCTTGCAACCGCTAAAATCTGCATCACTATATGATACGAGTTCGAAACAGCTGCCATTAGGGTAGAACAGTCTGTATTCTTTGGTGTGGGTTAAGTGTCATAGAATTATTTTAACTGCTCAATGATGTGGCTCCATAGGTTGTGCTTGAAATCTTGCGCATAATCATGTGCTCATCATAATATCCGGTCTACTAGCCATTAAGTATAACAGAGATCCTATCATACTTCGATATAATTTTTGATCGAAATCTTTTCCATTTTCATCTTTATCTAAATGTATAATATTACTCATCGAAGTTAGTTTACTTGAGATACCTTCCATTCCAAGCATTTCAATAAATCTCGATGGTGTTTTTCTTGATTTATTAAAATTCCATTTTCCAATTGCCTTATTTGCAAACCAAAAAATAGTTCAATTCACCCATATGTGACATTTCAAACTATTTATCATAATGTTAGAAAATTTACCACATAATTTTTCACTGGTTCATCCAAAGATAATGTCATCAACAAATATTTGTTTAACTAATATGTAATTGTTTTATCGTTTTATAATAAAGTATAATATATTTTATTAATTAGAAAATCGGTATTTTGTAAATAAGTTTTTAGTCTTTCATACCAAGCATAAGGTGCTTGTTTTGATCGATATAGAGGCTTTTTAAGTTTAAATACATGATCGAGATACTTCTCATGAACAAATAGCGGGGATTGTTCAAAATAAATCTTTTTTATAAAGTCGTTTAGAAAAGCACTTTTTACATCCATTTGACTTTTATTTATTTATGATGACAAGCGAAAGCAAGTGATGTTCATATTGCTTCAAGACATTCTACTGGAGCAAATGTCACTTTATAATCAATCCCTTTTTCTGGATTATATCCCTGAGTTATTAATCTTGCTTTATTTTGAACAATGTTTCCATTTTCGTCCGCTTTATTTTTAAAAACCCATTTTGTTTCAATTATAGATTGATCGTTTGGTCTCGTACAAGTTCCCATACGTCATTTCTTTTAAATTGATTAAGTTCTTGTTGCATTGCAATAATCCAAAAATCATTTTTTGGTGCTTCTTTATAATTTTTAGGTTCAAAATTTGATATAAATGCAACTTGAATCATTTGATTTAACTGTTTTCTGATTGATACTTTTGTATTTTAACCACCGATAATATTATTAATCGGATGGCCTTTTAATATCCTAGTTTATCACATTATCATTATTGCTATTGATATTATTATTATTATTATTATTATTATTACTATTATTATTATTATTCTCATGTATATGTATATTAGTTTTATTTATAACTCTTCTTCATCATCATTTTTATTGTTTTTAATGTTTTCGTCAAATGAAGCATAAAGACTTTCCTCTATAGCGTTTGTTCGTTTATTAAAGATACTATATGTTTTACCTCGATCTCAATAACTAACAAAAATTCCTTCATTGCCTTTAGAATCGAATTTTCCTAGATAGTTTTTTGTCTTTAAAATAAAAAATTTTGATCTAAATACTCGAAAATACGATACTTTAGGTTTCTTTTTGAAAAATATTTCATAGCATGTGTTTTAAGTCATTGGTCTAATTTTTAAGTTCATCGAATTTGTAATCCATTTAGAATTTTTTTTAAACATTTCAAAAGTGTCACTTTTATGTCTTAAAAGTAATGTCCAAGTATATCTTGACAAATAATTAACAATTACAAACATATTTGTTATGCTTTATTGAACGTACTTGAGTCGGTCCGAATAAATCTAGATAAAGTAGTTTGAGAGATTACTTTATGGAGATTTCCTTTATAGATTTAAAAGAGCTTTTCTTTAATTTACCAAATTGGCAAGCGTCGCACAGGTTTTTAACCTTGTAGTTGATTTTTGGCAATCTTCTAACTAATTCTTTTTTAGCTAGTGTGTGGATATTTTTAAAATTTATGTGACAAAAACGTTTATGCCATAAGCATGGATCATCATGATTTACAACTAAGCATGAATTAGTGTCTATTTTGGCATTGATGTTTAAAACATATATGTTTAGATTTCTAAATCCTTCAAAAATTAGATCTTTATGTTGGTCAAAGAAATTACATTTGTTTTTCTCGAAATCGATTTTCAATCCTTCATCACATAATTGATTTATATTTAATAAGTTATGTTTCAAATTTTCTTTAAAAAAACATTAGTAATAATAGGAGAATTAGAAATACCAATATTGATGACTTCTCCAATGCCGATAAGAGAATAGATTGATTTCAGTTCTCAATCTTTGAAGTATTTATAGGTTTAAAGAGATGCAAATGAAGAGTTGTTACTGTTAAACAAACTTTATTTATTTTAATGGCTGCAACCGTTGAACTAGAGATACTATTATTCAATATGAAATGAAACATCCTTTCAGATTAAAGTAGTTTGCATATGACAGACAACTGTTGGATTTTCCATAGACATATGTGGTTTCAGGAAAGAATTTCCCGAAACTATTCATAGAGGCCGGTGGATTTTCAGAATGCTAGAACCTAGAATTTTGATGTTTTGATTATGATAACTATATAGGTAAGTATTATATGAACAAGCCAAACTTGCAGGAGAAAATATTTTTATTTTAGTCTAGAAATAGTCTAACAATTTGCAGGCCAGATTCCAAATTGAAGCTTCAACAAAATGTTAGGTTTAAGGTCTGAGTTTAGTAGTAAATTCATGTTAAAATCTCTCCAAAGTGGTACATGCACACACCCACAATAGATTGATTAGCAAAGTTTTTCAAAACATTGTTCATATGCAAAAAAATACAAAATTCAGCCGGCTGAACGTTGTGCATGTGCAAAAATTACTTTGAACATTCAGACGATTGGCCTTGAAAATTCAGCCGACTGAATTATATCATTTTTGCACTTTTTTCTTACTGTTTTAATTTAAATCGATTTAGCTAGCTAAATTGCTCCATTCGAATGGCTGAATCTTCATAACGACTATTTTTTGGAAAGACACTTCAATTCATTGAATAGAAAAACACTTGATTAAAGAATTGCTTCCATATCTCTTCATGGCTATCTTTCAAGAACGTTTACAACTCTTCAGTCTCTATATATAGCCAAGAATTACATTGTTTTAATCACTAATACTAATTTTAATTCTCATTGTTGTTTTCTAATCTATCTTGCTATTTGAACTCCAAGCATTTAATACTTCATCCTGATCACTTTTTAATTCAATCATACTTCATTATTTATTTAATAAACTTCGTATCTTCATGAATTACGCGATACACCACGAAGGAGAAGATTATAGGAAGGGTGTACTCTAAAAGGTTTATTAATGCTATTAAAAGAGAAAATTCAGTCAAGATAGTTCTCCGTATTATTGAAGTCCTGTTCGGTTGCTCAGGCGGTTGAAGTCCTATTCTATTGCTTAGGCAGTTGAAGTCTTATTTGGTTGCTCAGTTGGTTGAAGTCCTATTCTGTTGCGTAGGCAGTTAAAGTTCTGTTGAGTTACTCAGGCTATGTAATACCTATTCCTCCAGGTTGAGTGAGGGTTGATAGTTAAATTCCAAAAAAAGTTTAGAACTGAACATAGAACAGGAAGTTCGAACCAGTATAAAAATATCAGGTGTCATTTACTTTATTATTTTACTTTTATATTTATATTCCACACAAGTAAATAGTTTAGTTAATATTTCATATTGCACGATCCTTAGTCACTTTCACTTGGTATCAGAGCTTGAAATTCTATCTATCGTCACAACATCATAGATTAATGGCCAGAAAAAGATCCAATCGAAATACAACAAGCAAAATCCATGTCAAAGCCACCAATAAGGACTAAAAAAAGGTACTTTTTAATTTACAAATTTCAGTAAATGATAATAATGAATTAGTTAGTATAAGCGATAAGATCTTAAAGCTTAATTTTAATATTTTAAAAAAGATGAAATCTGTTGAACTTGAAAATGAGAAATTATAAAATGGGAAACTAAATTTAGAAAATCAAGTTGATTTTTTAAAAATAATTTTATAACTCTTAAAGAATTTCTAAATGAACAAAACGCCTTATTTGAAAAAGAGAAAGAAAAATTTTCGAAAGAAATTTTTGATTTGTAAAGACAAAACGATTTATTATAATCCTCTTTAAATAATTTAGAATCTCCAAATTTTCTTCTCAAAAACGATAAGTGTAAGTTAAAAAATTAGCATTCTAAATTGAATGAGAAAATTAATATTTTGAAAAATAATAATACTTCATTTGAAAATAACAATTGCGACTTTAAAACTAAATTTGAAAAACGTAAGAATGAATTCATGAAATTTAATAAAAAGTCAAAATGATTTAAGCATGATTTTATCCTGTTTTAGACCTTTTCATGACAAAAGTAATTTAGGATATAATAAAACATATTGTAGAAATAACACTAGATGCACTTTCATGTATAGTAAAAATGTTAGTGCTAGTATTAGATTTCGAGTGAAGTCTAAATCCCTTTTTTTAAGAAATTCAAGTATCGTGATGAGCAATAATATTTATAATATCTCTACAAGTAAAAAATCATTGACAGGAAATTTGAATAAAAATTATCTAACTATTTGGGTTCTTGTTAACTAGAGAAAAAAGAAAAATATATTGGTAATTATTTTGATATAATAGTTAATAATGAAAATTATATTTATAAAGGTTCAACCACACCCAATGGGTACGGCTTCCCAAGATCTAACTCCCGGAACCTAACATAGGAAGTGGGTACCAGAATATATATTTGTTTTATTTAGGTACACCACATCTGAAGGGGGAGATATATTCCAAATTTTCTGATAATTATGGGAATGAAGCCACAAACGTGATGTTCAATTTTTCAATGTATTTCGAGAAAAAAGGAAAGGATAGATTTTGGAATTTAAAATGATGTTCCATACATTTGATAGATTTACATGCTTATAATGAAATATGGACTTTAGCAAATACGTTAAAATCTAATTTATATTCTCCATAATTAATATTGAGTTTATCTTGCTATTTACAAAACATTGTATTCCCTCATTCTTTTTGATAATAACAAACGGGGACAAATTCATATGCATATTGATAGAGCAAGACGTTATACTTAAGGGGTGGTATTTATGATACTTTCTTTGATCATTAGAATCATTTCCTCTGTGAAGTATTTATGTGAAATGTTTTTATGTTTTGTCATGTCTATGTGTTTATATGTCTGCCTATTTTATTACTCATTTTTTTTTTCTTTTTTAACAAGGACAAAGGGGAAGAATAAGACTAATAGGGGAAGTATCCAGTCAGGTGGAGAAAATTACTTTATATATTTAAAAACTTACGTAGTCGTCATCATCAAAAGGGGAGAATGTTAGAACCTAGAATTTTGATGTTTTGATTTTGACAACCAAAATAGTAAATATTATATGAAAAAGCCAAACTTGCAGGAGCAAATACTGTTTTTACTCGAGAAATAGTCTAACAATTTGCAAACCAGATTCCATATTGAAGCTTTAGCAAAGTGTTAATTTAAGGTCTGAGTTTAGTAGTAAATTCATGTTAAAATCTCTCCAAAGTGGTATATGCATGCACACACAATAGATTGATTAGTAAAGTTTTTCAAAACATTGTTCATATGCCAGAAAAGGAAAAATTTAACCAGCTGAATAGCTTGATTCAAACGGCTGAATGTTGTGCATGTGCATAAATTTCTTTGAAGGATGATCTTGCAAATTCAGTTGGCTGAATTTTATCATTTTTGCATTATTTTCTTTCTGTTTCGATTTTAAATCGATTATGCTGGCTGAATTGCTCCATTTAGATGGTTGAATCTTCATAACGGCTATATTTTGAAAAGACGTTATAATTCAATGAATAGAAACTCCTCATGATTCAAGAGTTTGTTTCATATCTCTTTATGACTATCTTTCATGAACGGTTACAACTCTTCAATCTCTATAAATAGCCATGAATTCCATTGTTTTAATAACTAATACTAATACTAATACTAATTATAATTTGCATTCTTATTTTCTAATCTATCTTTCTATTTGAACTCTAAGCTTTCAATACTTCATTCTAATCACCTTTTCATTCAAGCATACTACATTAGTGATTTAATAAACTTCCTATTTTCATGCATTATACAATATACCTCAAAGGAGAACTTTATAGGAAGGGTGTACTTCGAAAGACTTATTCGTGCTATTAAAAGAGCACATTTGGTCAAGATAATTCTCTGTAATATTAAAGTCCTATTAGGTTGCTCAAGCGGTTGAAATCCTATTCTATTGCTTAGGCGATTGAAATCTTGCTCGGTAGCTCAGGCGATGTAATAACTGTTCCTCCTGGTTAATTGAGGGTTGATAGTTAAATTCCAAAAGGAGTCTGGGACTAGATGTAGAATGGGAAGTTTGAACTACTATAAAAGTCTCTTAGGTCATTTACTTTATTATTTCACTTTTATATTTGTATTCCACACAAGTAATAGTTTAGTTAATATTCCATATTGCATGATCCCTGGTCACTTTCATCATAGCCATCTATTGATGGAATTTTCAAAATATAAAAGTTTTTTGATGCCAATTTAAGTATATGAATGTAACAACCCGCATATTTAACGATTTTATATTTAAATGTTTAATTTAAATATAGCATCGTTAGTCGGATTTTGGGTCCGAAATGTTACTTTTTGCAAACGGCCAAATTGGGACTCGAAACCATTTCCATTGATTCCAAAATGGCGTTTGCAATATTTTTGAGTGTAAGATTTGATATATTTAGAGTAAGTCGAATTTTGCTTTTTGCTAAGTGGGCTTTTGGGTTTGGGTTTCACCCAAACTGTTCTATAAACCAACTCATCCCTTCACCTCCTTCCATTCACTTATTCATTTCATAAAAGCTTAGGTAAAAACTGAAATGGGGCAAGAGAAAGGAAATTAGAAACTCCTATCCCTAAATCCATTTGCAAACTCCAAATTCTTGCTCCAAAATCAAAGAGAATCCATTGGTAAGTTCTTCTTCATCTTCTCCAACTCTTCTCCTCTTCAATTTCAGAAAATTTCCTAAACCTAAATTGGGAAATATGTGTTTTATTCTTAGATTGAAGCTTGTTGAGTTGAAGTAGTGTTTGGTTGGTCTTCTCCTTGATATTGAGCTTCATCCTCTTTGTTTTTGGGTAAAAGGTGAGTTTTGAACTCACATCTACTTCTTTTTGATATCATTGATGTTAGGAATGAATTCCTAATACTTGTTCATGTGCATTTGCTTTCGATTTGGATTGCTTTGGTGAAATTGCCAAATTATGATTTTTGAAGCCAAATCTATGTAAAACCTTTTATGGTTGGTGTTTATGTTGCTCGGAGTGTTTTGGGGGTGTTGTTAAGGTTGGGTAGTCGTTTGACGTAAGCCCATAATCAACATGCACCCGATCGCTTTCGATTTGTTTGGCCATAGTTGGCCTAGGTTCAGGATTTGCCTGACCATCAGGTTTCAGACGTTTGAAATGCCTATTTCAGACGTCTGAATATTGTTCTGGGAAGAAATTCCACTCCCAGATTCAGACGTCTGAATTTATATTCCAGATGTCTGAATTGGCTAAATTTCGACCAGAAATGAAATAGGCAAAATATTGCCCATTTCAGACGTCTGGATGTTAGGGTTCAGACGTCTGAATTCTGTCTTGGAAAACAAATTGATTTCCAGATTCAGACGTCTGAATCCCTTCTTTCAGACGTCTGAATATGCTGTTTTTGGCCAATTTGCCTTGTTCGTTTAATTTTCCAAATTTAATCGATGCATATTGATTCCAATTAGTTGTTTATGCATATTCGACGTTGATAATTTCTTTTTGAATTCATTCACGGGTTTTTATAAATGATTTCTTCAAATCGTATTAAAAGTTCACTTCTTCGATTTATAAATTCTATTTAAACCACACGTACAATTTCGCACTTCGAGCGAAGTGGAAGGGTGGTTAAATGGTTGGGCAAAACACGGACCATGAATCTTGCGTTTATCCTTTCGATTAATTCCCGACCTATTCAATTGATCGTTTTAACTTTCAGGTTTGGTTTACCGATGATATGAGGTGAACTTTGTACTGCTTTGAGTGTGAAAGTGGCTGACGGATAGTAAACCGTTTAGTGCGAACGAGTGGTAATGGGACATACATTAACACTTCTCGGATTCCTTTTCGAGAGTTGTGACACATTCCGCCAGTTAGTGGTGTCCAGTACTGGGTCTCTGACCTCCACCACTACGGTTTGTTGCCTTCGGGTATGTGCCTCGGGTTTGTTGCCCTTTAGTATCACTTTCGATGTTGGTCGTTATAAGCCGCATGTGTGATATTGGGTTGCCCTTTAGTATCGCTTCCGATGTTGGTCGTTATGAGCCGCATGGATGATATTGGGTTTGGAGTCTTCGGGCTCAAGGATCCTTGTTTGTACAGTACTGAGCTCGAGCAATTTTTCTGATGTTCATTCATATGTATATTCCCTAGGTATCGCCCTTCGGTGTTGGTCTATTTGAGCCGCATGATATGTAGCGTTTACCTTGTGGAACTTGTATACCTTATTGGTATTTGTTATTGCCTTTTGGCTTGTTTTGGGATATTCGTATCCTTTGTTTCTATATGTTGCCAATGATATGAGGCTTGTTATCATATGATTCATCTTTTGTTAGATGATTGTGTTATCTCTTTTAGAGATATTTGCTATACCTTGTAACCTTGCAGGTTTATTGTTGTTCAGTTTATCTAACTGATTTGTTTAGCTAGACTGACCCGTGTATTTTTACTCGGGTCAGACCGAGATGTTTCAGGTTAGGTGCTTTGGACTTAGCCTATTTTGCTTCCGCATGGACCACTGCGCTAGCTTCTTTTTGTCATAGCTTTTTGTGTAGTCCTATTTTGTAGTAACTCTGATATGTATTCTTTTGACTTGTCTGTATATGGTGGTTTGCTATACCACTTGACATGTATTATTTTATAATTCTGTTATGTATCTGTATATGTGTATATGATGATTTACTGTTCTGTGATGTATATTACATTTGAGTTATTATATTCTGTTCTGATAGATCCAACCACCTATGGTTTTGTTTTAAGTATTCATTGGGTATGTCGACCTGGTTGGTATGTTTATTGTCGATGTATTCAATAGATAGTTAGGGCAAGGCTATAGATGGTCGCTCCTAACCAGCCTTATTCTCCGTGTTAGTTGACGGCATTACCGTGTAGTGTCCTTGGCTAGCGTGGGTATAGAGGTGGGGCCTCACAGCGTGGTATCAGAGCTAAGTTCAAAACAAAATATGATAAACACAGAATAGATGCACATATTATGGTACATCAAAGTGTATAAGTGATACAAATCTTTGAATCATTGTGTCTCTTTATTCCATCAAGGTTAGATAGAGTTTGCGAATATGTCTAGGAATACATTTTATTCCGTAGTATTCCATATTGCAATATCTACCCTATGAATAATCTTGTTCTTATCTTACCTTCAGCGTATGGCTGGAAGAGGCAGGGGACGACGTTCGGGTGTTGGGCAATCCAGTGGCTCACATCCGAATGGTGTTTATATGTCTGCTGATCAGTTTTTGGAATTGTTTAGGAGCACTCAGCCTCCAGTTCCTCCTTGAGTGTCTCCACCTCGCAAGTCTGCCTTTGCACGTCAGTGTAGTGATTTTTCTCATCTTGGAGGGAAGCCGTTTAAGGGCTCCGAGTCCGTTCTTGAAGTCCAAGCTTGGCTTCGCACGTGCGAGCGTATCTTCTCTCGCATGGATCTTTCTGACCATGATAGATTTCTTGTGACTTCTAGTTTATTACAAGAGCATGCTCTTGATTGGTATGAGCTTCTTGTAGCCGAGATTGATGAGTCTACTCTTTCTTGGAATCAGTTTCGGGAGCGATTTGAACTCAAGTTCGTTCCTGAATCTGAAAATGTTTTATTGACCCGTCGCTTCCTTGAGTTGAAGCAAGGGAAATCTTCTATTTCTCAGTATGTCGCATCGTTCGAGGCTTTATCTCAGTATGGTCTTGAATTTATCAGTACTTCTTATAAGAAGAATTTGAAGTTTGTTTCTGGTCTTAAGAAATATCTTAAGAAGTCTTTGTTGCTCCAGCTTAAACTTTCTTTTGAGGAGTTGGTTGATTCGGCACTTCATCTCGAGACCGTCGAGAAGGAGTGTGATAGTGATGTTGATGTTGAGGTTTCCAAGAACCCCAATAGGAGGCCATTTTCAATTCAGAAGAAGCCTTTTCCTTCTAAGAAAAAGAAGACCGGTGGTCCTAGCTCTCAGCCTCAGTCTTCCGGAACACCTTTAGTTCTAAAGTGTTTCAATTGTGGTTCTCCTGATTATATTATTCGAGCTTGTCCTAAGCCTCTCTTTTGCCGTTATTGCAAGAAGGAAGGTCATCATGTTTCATCTTGCCCTACTGTTCCGGCTGGTGCCATGTCTAGTAGGCTCTATGCTGCTAAGGCTTCTGAAGGTCCTTCTCAGCCCAAAGGTATATCTTCATCTATTTTGGAAGGTTCTATTTTATTTCACGACCATAGTATACGAGTTCTTTTCGATACGGGTGCATCACATTCTTTCGTATCGAAAAAGCTCGTTGATGATTTATCTTTGGATGTTTCTTGTTTGATTACTTCTTTAAGGATTGCGAATCCAATTGGGGGATCCGCAACCCTTAGTTTGCTTTGTGATGATGTTGAGATTATTTTATGTGACTTTTCTTTCCGTGCGAATCCGCACGTTATTTCTTGTCTGGGATTCGATATGATTTTGGGTATGGACTGGCTAGTGAGATATGATGCCAAGATTATTTGCTCGAAGAGGATTGTATATCTTCGACATCCGGATTCGCCTACTCAGCTATCTCTTATTCTTCGGGATGTGGATAATTCCGAAATGGCTTTGTATTCTCTTGACTCGCGAGATGATGATGATATATCTCGTATTCCGGTTGCTTGTGACTTTTCTGATGTTTTTGAGCCTGTATCGGGTTTGCCACCCAAACGGGCAATTAAGTTCCGCATTGATCTCATTCCAGGCACGCAGCCAGTTAGTCGTCCTCCCACGAGGATGTCTACAAAGGAAAATGAGGAACTCAAGAAGCGGCTTTTGGAGCTTGAGTCCAAGCAGTTGATTCAGTCCAGTTTTTCTCCGTGGGGATCCGCGGTCGTCTTCGTGAAGAAGTCTGATGGAACTCTTAGGCTTTGCATTAATTATCGCAAGCTTAACGAGTTAACCATCAGAACTAGGTATCCATTGCCTAGGATCGATGACATGTTCGATCTATTGAGTGGTGCAAAGGTCTTTTCTTAGCTCGACCTTGCCACGGGTTTTCATCAGTTACGAGTCGCGGAGGATAGCATACCTCTTACAGATTTCCGCACTTGATATGGTTCTTTTGAGTGGCTCGTTATGCCGTTCGGTTTGACGAACGCTCCTGCTTTCTTTGTCGATCTCATGAATCGAGTATTCCGGGAATATCTCGATAAGTTCGTCCTTGTGTAAATTGATGATATCCTTATTTATTCTAAGTCTGAAGCTGAGCATGCTAATCACTTGAGAATTGTCTTGAGTACTCTCCGTCGTCATCAGCTTAGAGCCAAATTCTCCAAATGCCACTTTTGGGAGAATAAGGTTAAGTTCTTAGGCCATGTTGTATCTTCCGATGGCATTTCTGTCGATCCCTCAAAGATCGAAGCCATCCAGAATTGGAAGAGGCCTGAAAATGTTCATGAGATTCGTAGTTTCCTTGGATTGGCGGGTTATTACCGTTGGTTCATTAAGAACTTTTCCCGCGTTGTGCTTCCTCTCACTTGCCTTACTCGGAAAGGCATTCGTTTTGATTGGTCCGACAAGTGTGAAGCTTCCTTTCTGACATTGAAGGAACTTCTCACTAATGCTCCTATCCTTGTGGTTCCCGAAGGGAATCATGACCTTGTTGTCTACACCGATGCTTGTAGTAGTGGTCTCGGTGTTGTTCTTATGAAGAAGGATCGGGTAGTTGCTTATGCTTCTAGGCAACTGCGTCCGAATGAAGTTCGCTATGCCACTCATGACCTTGAGCTTGCCGCCATTGTCTTTGCCTTGAAGATTTGGCGACATTATTTATTGGGCGAGCGCTTCATTCTCTATACCGATCATAAATCTTTGAAGTATTTGTTCACTCAGAAGGAACTCAATATGAGACAACATCGTTGGCTCGAGTTTCTTGCTTCTTATGACTTTGATATCCAGTATACCCCTGGTAAGGGTAATCGTGTTGCAGATGCGCTTAGTCGCAAACATTCGGCTGTTATTTCTATGATGTTTGCCGAATGGGATGTTCTTGAGACTCTATCTTTTTGTGAAATTCGTGATCGAGGTTCATCTTTTGATTCTCCTATTCTATTATTTAGTTTGGGAGCTCGACCTATTTTATTGGATCGTATTGCCGATGGTCAACGGCGTGATCCTGAGTTGTTGCATCTTATTCAGCTTAGTGAGTCTGGATCTTGTGATGAGGCGTTGCAAGATTTCAGCATTGATTCTCATGGGTGTCTTCGTAAGAAGAACCGTCTTTTTGTGCCTTCTGATCTTGCACTTAGGCATGAAATTCTTGATGACTGTCACCGTTCTAAGTATACCATTCATCCCGGTAGTAGCAAGATGTATGTCGATATGCGTCGTCTTTATTA
This sequence comes from Allium cepa, assembly GCA_030765085.1. Lineage (NCBI taxonomy): Eukaryota > Viridiplantae > Streptophyta > Magnoliopsida > Asparagales > Amaryllidaceae > Allium > Allium cepa. Next base: position 594,287,110 of record CM060937.1, read on the forward strand.
TTGGGAAGGCATGAAGCGCGATGTTGCGAGTTATGTGAGCAATTGCATAACTTGTCAGCGTTTTAAAGCCGAGCATCAGCGTCCTTCGGGTCTTCTTCAGCCTCTTGAGATTCCATTGTGGAAATAGGATCAGATTTCTATGGATTTCATAGACGGCCTACCTCGTTCGAGGTCTGGCCATTCTAGCATTTGGGTTATTTTTGATCGCCTCACCAAGTCTGCTCATTTTGTCCCTATTAAGTCTAATAGGACTGCTTCGATTTTGGCTAAGTTATATGTCAAGGAAATCGTGAGACTTCACGGTGTTACTAGTTCTATTGTGAGTGATCGTGATCCTTTATTCACGAGTCATTTTTGGAAGAGTCTTCAGCAAGCTTTGGGAACAAAGCTTAATTTTTCTACAGCTTATCATCCACAGTCTGACGGGTAGACTGAACGGGTGAATCGTATCTTAGAAGATCTTCTCCGTATTTGTATTTTTGATTTCGGTGGTAGTTGGGAGGATCATCTACCTCTTGTAGAGTTCTCCTACAACAATAGTTTTCAGTCTATTATCGGTATGGCTCCTTTCGAAGCCTTATACGGAAGGCCATGTCGATCACCTTCATGTTGGTTGGAATCTGGAGAGAAGCTTATTCTTGGTCCAAATTTTGTTCGTCATTCTTCTGAGAAGATTGATCTTATTCGATTGAGAATGAAAGAGGCACAGAGTCGTCAGAAATCCTACGCGGACAACTGTAGGAAGCCTCTCGAGTTCTCGATCGGCGATCTTTTTTTTATTCGTGTTTCTCCTTTGAAGGGGGTTATGCGTTTCAGTGCGACTGGGAAATTAGCTCCTCGCTTTATAGGACCATTTTCTATTACTGAACGTATCGACCCTGTGGCTTATAGAGTTTCACTTCCAGCTCATTTATCTGGCATTCATGACGTGTTTCACGTCTCGCAACTTTGAAAGTGTCTTCGGGAGTCGGATTCTGTTATTACTTCTCCTGATTTGCAAGAGCTTGAGATCTCACCGGACTTATCTATTGTACAGCAACCTATTCGCGTGCTTGACACGGAGGTGCGACACCTTCGGAACAAGGACGTGCCACTCGTTAAAATTCAATGGTCCGCTAATCCCAATGACTGTACTTGGGAAACCAGAGAGTATATCGAGCGATCTTATCCGGGTTCTCTATCTTCGCTTGTCGATGGTGAGATTATCTTTTCGTTTCTAACTTGTTTCCTTCTCTTTTGAATGTTGTATATATGTAGTTGTTACAAATACCGTCTCTAGGAATTGCGGGGACGCAATTTTGTAAGGAGGGGAGATCTGTAACAACCCGCATATTTAACGATTTTATATTTAAATGTTTAATTTAAATATAGCATCGTTAGTCGGATTTTGGGTCCGAAATGTTACTTTTTGCAAACGGCCGAATTGGGACTCGAAACCATTTCCATTGATTCCAAAATGGCGTTTGCGATCTTTTTGAGTGTAAGCTTTGATATATTTAGAGTAAGTCGAATTTTGCTTTTTGCTAAGTGGGCTTTTGGTTTTGGGTTTCACCCAAACTGTTCTATAAACCAACTCAGCCCTTCTCTCCTTCCATTCACTTATTCATTTCATAAAAGCTTAGGCAAAAACTGAAATGGGGGAAGAGAAAGGAAATTAGAAACTCCTAGCCCTAAATCCATTTGCAAACTCCAAATTCTTGCTCCAAAATCAAAGAGAATCCATTGGTAAGTTCTTCTTCATCTTCTCCAACTCTTCTCCTCTTCAATTTCAGAAAATTTCCTAAACCTAAATTGGGAAATATGTGTTTTATTCTTAGATTGAAGCTTGTTGAGTTGAAGTAGTGTTTGATTGGTCTTCTCCTTGATATTTAGCTTCATCTTCTTTGTTTTTGGGTAAAAGGTGAGTTTTGAACTCACATCTACTTCTTTTTGACATCACTGATGTTAGGAATGAATTCCTAATACTTGTTCATGTGCATTTGCTTTCGATTTGGATTGCTTTGGTGAAATTGCCAAATTATGATTTTTGAAGCCAAATCTATGTAAAACCTTTTATGGTTGGTGTTTATGTTATTCGGAGTGTTTTGGGGGTGTTGTTAAGGTTTGGTAGTTGTTTGACGTAAGCCCATAATCAACACGCACCCGATCGCTTTCGATTTGTTTGGCCATAGTTGGCCTAGGTTCAGGATTTGCCTGACCATCAGGTTTAAGACGTCTGAAATGCCTATTTCAGACGTCTGAATATTGTTTTGGGAAGAAATTCCACTCCCAGATTCAGACGTCCGAATTTATATTCCAGACATCTGAATTGGCTAAATTTCGACCAGAAAGGAAATAGGCAAAATATTGCCGATTTCAGACGTCTGGATGTTAGGGTTCAGACGTCTGAATTCTGTCTTGGAAAATAAATTGATTTCCAGATTCAGACGTCTGAATCCCTTCTTTCAGACGTCTAAATATGTTGTTTTTGGCCAATTTGCCTTGTTTGTTTAATTTTCCAAATTTAATCGATGTATATTGATAACAATTAGTTGTTTATGCATATTCGACCTTGATAATTTCTTTTTGAATCCATTCACGGGTTTTTATAAATGATTTCTTCAAATCGTATTAAAAGTTCGCTTCTCCGATTTATAAATTCTATTTAAACCACACGTACAATTTCGCACTTTGAGCGAAGTGGAAGGGTGATTAAATGGTTGGGCAAAACACGGACCATGAATCTGTGCGTTTATCCTTCCGATTAATTCCCGACCTATTCAATTGATCGTTTTAACCTTCGGGTTTGGTTTACCGATGATATGAGGTGAACTTTCTACTGCTTTGAGTGTGAAAGTGGCTGACGGATAGTAAACCGTTTAGTGCGAACGAATGGTTATGGGACATACGTTAACACTTCTCGGATTCCTTTTCGAGAGTTGTGACGCATTCCGCCAGTTAGTGGTGTCCAGTACTGGGTCTCTGACCTTCACCACTACGGTTTGTTGCCTTCGGGTATGTGCCTTCGGGTTTGTGCCTTCGGGTTTGTTGCCCTTTAGTATCGCTTCCAATGTTGGTCGTTATGAGCCGCATGGGTGATATTGGGTTGCCCTTTAGTATCGCTTCCGATGTTGGTCGTTATGAGCCGCATGGGTGATATTGGGTTTGGAGTCTTCGGGCTCATGGATCCTTGTTTGTACAGTACTGACCTCGAGCAATTTTTCTGATGTTTATTCATATGTATATTTCCTAGGTATCGCCCTTCGGTGTTGGGCTTTTTGAGCCGCATGATATGTAGCGTTTACCTTGTGGAACTTGTATACCTTACTGGTATTTGTTATTGCCTTTTGGCTTGTTTTGGGATATTCGTATCCTTTGTTTCTATATGTTGCCGATGATATGAGGCTTGTTATTATATGATTCATCTTTTGTTAGATGATTGTGTTATCTCTTTTAGAGATATTTGCTATACCTTGTAACCTTGCAGGTTTATTGTTGTTCAGTTTATCTAACTGATTTGTTTAGCTAGACTGACCCGTGTATTTTTACTCGGGTCAAACCGAGATGTTTCAGGTTAGGTGCTTTGGACTTAGCCTATTTTGCTTCCGCATGGACTACTCCACTAGCTTCTTTTTGTCATAGCTTTTTGTGTAGTCCTATTTTGTAGTAGCTCTGATATGTATTCTTTTGACTTGTCTGTATATGGTGGTTTGCTATACCACTTGACATGTATTATTTTATAACTCCGTTATGTATCTGTATATGTGTATATGATGATTTACTGTTCTGTGATGTATATTACATTTGAGTTATTATATTCAGTTCTGATAGATCCAACCACCTATGATTTTGTTTTAAGTATTCATTGGGTATGTCGACCTGGTTGGTATGTTTATTGTCGATGTATTCAATAGATAGTTAGGGCAAGGCTATAGATGGTCGCTCCTAACCAGCCTTATTCTCCGTGTTGGTTGACGGCATTACCGTGTAGTGTCCTTGGCTAGCGTGGGTATAGAGGTGGGGCCTCACAATGAATTTGTGTGAGCATACATATACTCAAGGAGACCTAATAATGTTTTTCTAGGACTCTTAATACACCGGTATATATAATGTATATGAATTCATATACAAGAGGCCTAACAATGTATATTTGTATTCATATACAAGAAACCTAACAACGTATATGAATTTGTCTTCGAGTCTCGATATATTCGAGCATGATGATCTCTTGTAGTTTGCACCTGCAATCTTGAAAAGATATATAATATATGTGATTGTATAGTTGTTGCCATTGAAACCATAGAACGAAGCTTCTAATAGCGACCTATCTTGTTTTAAGTTATCAAGGGTGTAAGAGTGTGAAGCTATCGAGTGTTAAGCTATCGAGGGTGTAAGAGTGTAATGCTTAAAAAGTTACAAACTATCGGAAGTTAAGCTATCAAGTGGGTAAGGGTGGAAAGCTATCGAGCAATTAGGAATTTAGTGCCCATCGAACGTTAAAATTTAAGCCTTTAGGTGTTAAAAGAAACAGCTGTCATGCATCTTGAAAGGGTTAAGGGTCAATAAACCCATGAAAATATAATCAAATAAATTCATGCCAATTAAAGATCAAACATATTTTTTTTAAATAGTCCATATTCTTCGATGTAACATCAACTAAAGTCTGAATTCCCCAAGCATGTTATATCAAAGTGTGAAACAGGAATTTATAATAGAATAAAATTATTACCTCAAGAAATTAAATCTAAAAAACCATGAATTTTTTTGAGCGATTTAAAGCTTTATTTCAATTGTGAAAAAAAGGTCAAAAGTAAGAGGAAGAAGAAGATGGTTGTTTATAGGAAAAGAAGAATGAATAATGACCTATTATTAACAATAAGATATTCTATAACTAAGATGCTAAACTAGGGAATGCAAAAAGTTTGTAAATAGACAAAGAAAAAGCATGTTTTGTTTTACTTAAGTATAAAATGCTTTTTATAAAGGGGATAAATGTTGCATACGAATTTTCAAAGTTTACATACGAATAAGGGTATCAAGAGTTCAAAATTCACTAGCCATCGAAGGTTAAAAAGGAAAAGCAATTGCATACTATCGAATTTAGTTATCACTTCCTATTATGAAGATCTATGGTGCTGAGCAATGAAGAGCCATCGCATGCTAAAGGCAAAGTTATCACATGCTAAGGAATAAAGCTATCGCATGCCATGATGAAGATTTATGAGTGCTAAGTAATGAAGAACTACCGCATGCCAAGTAAAGCTGTCGAGTGCTAAGAAATGTAGGGCTAACGCATGCAAAATGCAAAGCTATCACATGCTAAGGTGTAAAGAGATCGAGTGCTAAGTAATGAAGAGCTATCACAAGCTAAAGACAAAGCTATCGAGGTTCACGGAAAAGGAAGCTATTACATGAATATTTAAATGCTATTGAGGACCATAAAATAACAAGCTATCACATACTAGCAATGAAGCTGTTGAATGAAAAGTTTTAGCGAGCTATCGCATGCTTATGATAGCACTATCGAGTGTTAAAAAATTGCCGATATCGCATGATTAAAAATCAAGCATATTTTTTTTAATTTTCCATATGGTAGCTCTTGATTGTGCCGAAAAATAGATGTGCCACATATCATCTCAAAGTGCACAAAGTTGGCAAAGATCTCAACCGTCCATGATTGGTTGATGGCATGTGCTAGCATTCCAAGGGCGTAAATTTTCTACAAATAGACATATACACCCTACTAAGAAGGGGAGAATTCCGAATTGTACTTCTATAATGACCGCCCTTTTCGACCCTCAAATATCAATGGTAGTACATCCAAGGTATTCATATGTCAAGCACCCAAGTGATGAAAAAACGGATTGTTGGGTTGAAAGAAAAAAAGAAAAGATGAGGAAGAAGAAAGAGGAGAACCAAAACATCAGATATCAGAATGAAACGATGACATATAATATCAAAAGATAATACATGATGTTACTCTAATATACATAGCATTCAAAGTTACTAATCTATGTACTTTCATCAGCCTAGACAATTATAGCAGTCTGTACTTTTATTGGCTTATATATATACATAAATAATGAAACAAAAATAAATACTATGATAGATAATCATCCGGCTTCTTTCCAAGATCTCCAATGAACATCAGCAAAAACCTAATTTCTACGGACTGCGCGAAAAAGCACCCATAGAGATAAGGGAAAAAAAATAAACCATAGGTCTGAAAAAAGAGTGGTGTGAGAAACTCAAGAAATATGCATGGCATATAACAACACCTTTTGAGACCAACCAAATCACCAGGTCTGGTTTTTTCCTCAAAAGAGCTAACCATCTAATAGTTAAATATTCGGTATAATAGATACTATCTAGGGCGTAGAATATAAGTATGAAAATAGATATGGTGCATGTACACTACAATAATAATGGTTACACAATCAAAACCTCTAAGGCACGCTCGCTATGTTATGTAGCATTTCCGTGTGACGCCCTCGATACAATGAGGCAGATCTCCTGCACAACGATCAGAGATATCCTACCGAAGCAGCGTGCATCTCTAGTCAATGTGCCATAGAATATACAAAGCTGGCCCCCATAACTTAAGGCCGAGTGCTTTTCTCCCGCATGCATATCTATTAGTATCTCTAGAATGCAGTCTTGTGCTCCCTCCTGGGCTCGCTAAGCCCCGTGGTTATGCATCCTATCTCTGGTTTCTATCATTACCGATGGTGAAGTCACGTTCACATCTTATCAAACGAGTCTTTATCACTCAAACAAAACTTGAATCCATAAACTGATTCTAGTATCTCGAATTGATCACGGACCTCCTCCAAAGCATAGAACACGAATATGGTTTTGAAGTGGTTTAGTTTCGAGTCATCTCATATAAGTACACTCCCTTGCTTACTAAGCACTCCAAAACTAATAAATAGATTTTCGATTGACTCAACTCCAGTTCTTTTAGAAATAAACAGACAATATATAAGGTTGGAGATCCTCTCCTATTAGGATGGATATCCTTATAATTTGCCCTAGAAGGCAATACGAGTTTATACTAGGATATAGCATCATCTTGTTTTCCTTCTAGATATTTCCTAATGTAATATTTGATCAATTTCAATAACAATGAGAATGATCGCACAAAGAAACTATGTCCTATATACTTAACTTAAGCAAGTAAACACACAAGCACTATCAATTCATACAAAGCACGATTAAGTCACCAAAATGGCTTTTAACCCTTTTTGGGTTAATCTATCTTTTATTAATTAAAAACCCTTTTCATTAGTTAAACTCCTTTTTATGTAATAAACTCCTTTATTATTTAAAACTCCTTTGTTAATTAAAAATCGTTATGTACTTTTGTCCGCATGCACGTATGTGTATATCTATATATTGAATTTTTCTTTATAAAAGATATATATATTTGTGTCCTATTACTTCACTATTTATTTATACTCTTTTCAATACTTCAAAAGTATTCATATAATTATCTCAACGATACAGATAAATTCAAAAATTATTAACACGGTTTACTTACATTAAACTGTAATCAAAGAGACAAAAAGACAATTTTTACTTAAACATTGTTATTATAAACCCCTTTTCTCCGCTATATTTTAAACCATACTTTTTCTATCTTTATTCAAAAGGATCCCATACCTTTTATTATCATTAAAATTACTTAATGACCTAAGTATACATATAATCATTTAACAATATTTTTCCACTTTAAATATAATTGAAGTGTCTAAAAAATGAATTTTACTAAAACAATCTTTACAACAAACTGCTAAATTCTTTACATTTAGTCATTTTATTTAGACTCTCTTTTAAAGATCTTATTATATTTATAAGTGTCAAAGATAAGTGTTAAAAGATAAGTGTTATGTAAAAATTGTCACAACAAACCCAAAATAATTTATAATTTAAAAATTATCTTTAAAACCCTCTTTTAAGATGTAATTATATTTATGAGGGATAAAGACAACGTTTTCTAAACATTATCACAACAAACCTAAAGCAACTTATTTATAATTTATGATAACCCGGATTTTGGAGTATGTGATAATTGTTAATTAACGGGGTTAATTAATAGAAATACTGATTTATAGATTTAACAAATAAATCTGATAATAAATAGTTATACCTGGATTGTAATTCAAATTTAAATTTGAATTTCAGTTTGAATTTGAAACTTGAATTTAAGATTTACGTAAATGCCTTAGTAAATAATTTGGATCTTAAAATAATATTATAGGTAATTTATTTAATGTATAATTGGTTTAAAATATTTTTTATAAAAAAACTGATAATTGGGAAATATAATATAATAAAATAAAAAACTATATGAAACATAAGTTAAGAAGTGTTAAATTATATGATTTGAAAACTCTAAATAGATAAGTATTTATTAATAAAAAAAGTATGATAGTTAAATGAGGTTTAAATAAAGGAGTTTATTTTTATTTGTATTAAGGATATCAACATAGATTAATAAAAACAAATATTTAGTAGTTCAAATCATAATAGCCTAAAATAAGATTTAACAAGGGTTTAAATACATTTTTATATACTTGAAATTTTTGTACTTTGTATATATATATAAAGAAATGTTTTAAAAAAATATTTATTAATATAAATACATGCAAGATACAAGAGACATTTAAATATAAGTTTAAAACACTCGTAAATATCTCATTTTTCATACCAACACTTGTAAGAAAATGATTATATGTATTGACAAATAGAAGCTTAGTTTTACCAATGGCATTCTCTTTTTATTTGAAATTAGGTAAAATGTAATATAAAAAAAAGAAAAAAAAGCCAGACTATTTTCTTCAAAACCAAAAACCACAAAAAATGGGTTTCAACCTGAAGTAAAATTAAAGTAGATCTAAGGCAAGCTTAAATCAAAAAGATTTCCAGTTTTAAATCAAGTGGCTATTCCAAAAGTGCAAGAATCAGATTCATCTCAACTTATAAATACAAACGTTCAAGTTCAGTTTAAAATGAAAAACGGAGAGTCAACTAGAACTCAAAGCAACTCTACAACTCAAAATCAAATCTAGGTTTCAGAAAAAAACAAAAGCAAGAATTTCAGATCAAAAAGAAAAAGAAAAATAGCCTGTCTCTGTTCAGCAAAACCAGATGAGCAAGCATTTAAACCCATATGTTATTCCGGATTACTTGTGATAAAAGTTTGATACAAGTTGTGACATATGATTTTATGACTGCAAATTGTGTGTTGTATGTTATATGTATATAGATGACTGTATATAAGTTATAAACCTGGAACAAAAATCAATGCTTTTAAGCCTGAAAACATTTTAAACCTGAAAAAAAAGCAAATGCAAGTTAAAACCCAAAATCATTATAAATCAAAAGAAAGATAAATCAAAGGTCTAGAAGCAAGAAACTTAAAATTTGTTCTCTGTTCTCAGGAGACAGATGAGCAAATCAAACTTCTAAAGCCTAAAACTAGTTGTATAAATTCAATGCATGTGATGAATATTTGTAGGAAATTAGTAAATAACGTTAGCATGAGAATATAGATGTGAATGTTTGAATATAAGTATGATATGCCTGTGTGAAGCTATGAATATGCATGTATATAAGTCTCTGTTTATGTTCACATGCTCAAACTCACAAGGAAAAAGATTTATATCTTCCCATCCAATCGAATACAAGTTATGATCTCTAGAAAAAATATGTTTGTATTAGTTTAATATCATTTTTAAAAATATATTTAGGTATGTTTACCGAATAAATATTTCAAAAATTTAATATTATAGTGAAATCTTTTTAAAATAGAAAAATTTATGAACACTATTTTGAGTTTGGATTGTATAAACTAATTCACATGTGTAAATGATGAATTATGATACGAAAACATGATTTCTAGTGTTGGGCATGTCGAGAGTCCTCGAGTTAAAGGTTTTGTTTAAAATGTCGAATTCTGGCGATCGACGATGGTTTTTTGTGTCAAGTTGATCATGGGGGAAGCTGGCATGATGGGAACCTCGGGAAAATTGTGTGATGAATTTTCTGATCACCAAGGCGGCGGCGTGGTGTAGAATTAGTTTTAAGGAGGCTTTGAGGTCATGGTCAAAAAGTTGATTGCTATTTGGTCATCGGAGCACCGGAGGAGGCCGGTTGTAGTGGAATCGAGGCAGAGGATCGCAGTGAGGCTTCAGACGAAGAATGGCGTTCTCTGGTGGTCTGCTTCGCCTGAATGAGGTGAGTTTTGGTCGGAGTATTTGTTCCAGGGGACTCTAATGGGTTCTTAATTTGGTTTGGGTGCTCTATTACAAATGCTGAGTAGTTCAAGGGATTGTGGACGTCGTTGTTGACTTGGCGATGATGGTCATGAGCACCGGAGTGTCGTCGGCGGTAGGTGCACGTGCACCAGTTGGTCTATGCACATGAGATGTGGTTTGGGAATGACGAAATTTTACTCGGGTTGATGCTTGGGTAGGAAGAGGATGGGCCTGGGTCATTTATCGAGCTGCACGCATGAGCAATTGAGTATAACAGATTTTAAATTTTAAACAATTTTTGGTTAAAACAAATTCTTTTGCAAATATTAATCCAAGATTCGAATTTGATTAAAAAGATTTTTTAATTATTAATCTAACTTAAAGATTTTAGGATAATAAGTGGATAACGAATTTATTTCAAAAAATTTAAGATTTGAATGATAATTAATTGATAATTTATTAACAAAGGTAATTTAGAAGGATAATTTACCCAATGTAATTCAAAATTAAATATTTAATTTCTTAAAGATTCAATTCATGTGATTAATTAAAGGAAAATTAATCAAGGTCATTAATTCATTTATGTGATAAATTAAAGATTACTTCAAGTAATTAATTTAAAGATAATTACTTAATTTAAAGGTAATTATTTAATGATTAAGGATTGATTGATTTATTAATTAAGAATTTATTAATTAATGATTAAGGTTTGTAATTAATTAATGTTGATTAACCAGGATTAGTGATTTATTCATAAGTAATTAAAGTTAATTAAGCAGGATTAAAGATAATTAATTTAATTTATAATGGTGATTAAATTAAATTAATTAAAAATTGTTTGGTTCTTTATCTTGCCTATATATGATAACTTGAATTGAATAACTTAGTTTGTTTGAATATCTCTGATATTGAGATTGTGATGTATTGTGATATGATATGATGGGTTGAACTGTGATATTATAAGTTTCCTATCGATAATTGATTTGTTGTGAGAATTTGTGAACCTGTATTTAGAATTGATTTGTATCTTCTTAAACAAGCCGGGTTTAAGATGACATTGATTTCGAAGAGACTAGGGGCGGGTATCAGCAATACCCGAAACCACTTCGAGTTGTAATTCTTAGTTCATTACAAATTTGATGTGTAGAATCAAACAGGCTGGAAAAAAGGGTTAAGGATCATGGATATTTAAAACTAAGTAGTTCTAAATAAGTGTTTGACCTAAATAAGGTTAGAACTCGTAGAAAAGTACTAGTTACCCTGGTAATCCATTTAAGTTTTATAACTTAAGAATTTCATTGTTAGATGGGTTTACTCACGCTGGTTTCGAGCCTGACCCGGGTGTTACTTTGATGTAATGCTCGGGCCAGACCGAGTATTATAGATTTTTAGGTAAGGACGTTCTGGAGCTCAAGAGGCGAGCTGGATGGTAGGAACGTACAGAGTGTTTCCGCTGTGATATATTGTTGTATATCTGGGACATGTGATATTAACTATCCATAGATTGTGTAAATGTTGTAACTCTGATGTATTAATGTAAATTAACTGATACAGTTTTATTTTGTAAACTGTTATTTTATGTGATATTATATTTTGATCCACTGCGAAATGTCAGTTTTCTGTGTCTTGTTTCTATTTCTTCTTCTTTCTCTTTTCTTCTCTTTCTAACTATCTGGAATTTTCTAGATCAAAATTTCCGGGTCATTGCATTTGGTATCAGAGCAGAAGGTTAAGCGGGAACCTTGGCTCTGATGGGTTTACTCATTAGCCAGGGTCAATGGTACCCTAGAACCAGTTGAGTGTGTGTGTGTGTGTGTGTGTGTATAAGAGCATACTTGTTAATTTCTTATATAAAGGTTTTAAAATAGTTTCAAATTGAATCTTATATAAGTTTATTAAGTAATAGTTTTTTTCCTATTATACTAAGGAAATTGGTTGTTGTATTAGTTGAATTAAAAGTAATAATAAGAATTAAGTTGTAATAGAAATACAACCAAATTGAAATTGAATAAAGACAATTTTGAAATGGATTCAAACTGAAATTTAAATCTTGAATTTGTAGAAGTGTTTCTAGAATTAGATAATTTAAATCTAAGTCCAGAAATTTAGGAATTTGTTCCAAGTGTTTGAAAGAAATAATAAATAGTATTATTTGAATAAAAGAGCTTGATACAAACAAGAGTTATTTGAAAAATTTATAGAAATTTGTTTTGAATTAAAAACCAAAGGTGGTTTAAAATTTAAGGATAACTTGGTGTGTGAAGGAAATAATATATATATATATATATATATATATATATATATGAGGAATATACATAATATCAAAGATGGTTTGAGATAAACTCTAAATGTTGAGTTTTAAATTTGGAACGAGATGTGATACCCAAAGTGGTAAGTTTTGAAACTTATAAGTGGGAAGATTATTAATGTAAAGTTTAGAATTTGCAATGGGAATTCAAATTGGGTAAGGTTGGCTGGATTAAGTAAATTGAATTTAACTTTGGGAAAGTTAAATAATTTAACAAGCAACCTGAATTGGAAATTTCAAGATGAAATTGGGATTTAACTTGAAAAGTTAAATGGTTAATTTGAAATGGGAGTTGTGTGATCTCAAAATGGGTTTGAAATCTGGAAATTGGATATGGATGGATGTTTTAAAATAATTTGAATGATACTATCCTGTTGTTATTAATAATCTTTAAGCTGAAATTGGATTTGCTTAAATGAATGAAAAAATGGGGTGTGGTAATATATCCGTTATTAAGATAAAATGGAATCATTTTGGACTTAAGATTTGAATGTTTAAGATAATACTTCAAAGGTTTGGTTTCAAAATTGAAGTTTGGTGATAAATTGAATTTCAAAGATTTAGTTGTTTAAAAAGGATTTGAATCATTATTTGAACTTTGAAATAGGTTAAAAATGGAATTTGGATTCAGAATTAAATGGTTTAAAGATATAAGTTGATTTTGATTTAGAGGATTAAATCAACATTTAAAAATTTAACTCGAATTTATATTATTCGAGATGGCTTAAGTTGAGATTTAAATTTGCATTAGTTCAAATTGAAATTGACTTAAATAATTTGGATTTGGGATTAAAGTTGAAAAGTTTTAAATTCAAATGGAATTTGATTTGAATTTGGAAAGAATCAAGGATAATTCAACTTGAGTTGGGATTAAATTCACATTGGAGTTGAAATAAATTGAAAATTGAAATTGGTTCAATTTTCAATTTATTTGAATTAATTGGAATTATGATTGAGATGGATAAGTCTAAAAATTCAAATAGAAAATTGAAATTGGATAAATTGAAATGAAATTGAAGTTGAATGAGTTAAAATTCAAATAAGAAGTTGATTTGAATTTGGGATGAGAATGGAAGTTAACTTAATTTGAATTAAAATTGAAAGTTAATTGGAAATTGGCAATTGAAGGGAATGGAGATTGGGAATTGAACAGTTTGGCTCTGGACTATTTTCAAAATAATTTTTTTTAATACAAATCTTTTTTTTCCCCAAGCGATTTATTATATATACAACCTTTCTAATTAAACTCAAAACTATCTTATACTTATTTTATAACTACTTTTGGAAATATTTACCAATTTTATAACTGTTTTATAAATTAATTACTATTTTTCAACTATTTTACAAATTAATTACTATTTTACAACTATTTTGCCATTATTTAAAAATTTTATAACTATTTGACTATTTTTCAACTATCTTACAATTACTTAACTATTTTACAGCTATTTTACAAACTAATAATTATTTTTCAACTACTTATCTATTTTTAACCTTCAAATTATATTCTAATTTTAAGCTGGTCAAAGTGCAAACTGTTTATGATTATTTACCAATAGAGATAAGGATTAAAGAGATAATCCAAATGGAATTGAAACAATTGTGAATATATGGATAGAAATTAAAGTGAATGTTAACATAAAGGAGAAATTGATATGGCTAATAGCCAATAAGGATAAATACGTAGGATGTACGTATATTATTCTATTCGCATAATGATTTGATCCGGATTCGAGTACAGAATTTCGAGGTAGTACATCGATCCGAGTTACGATTTTTCACTCGATTTTCGACGGCAAACCTGGATATGGATTGTTGATTGGTTCTGGATATTCACTATCATAGTTATGATATTGCAAGGAGAATGACGGTTTCTAATCAAGAAACAAGATCTGAGTCCGCACTAGAAAGTCGGGTGGACGATACTAGTTCGGATGTGAAATTGTGTGATGTAGTGAGCGATCAGATTGATATAGCATACGGATGATATGTGAACATCATATAGGTTTGAATGAAATTGATACTGGGAATTTATGGATAAGAATGTGGAATGGTTTTTCAAATGAATGGTATATTTTGTGAAATATATGATAAAATAAAATGAAAATTGGATATTCCCATGATAGTAATTTACTTTATGAAAGTAAGTAATATGTTAAGTGACTTTATAGAGTAATCAAATTTGAATATTTGATTTGGAATAAACAATGTTATATATCCTTGTTATATAAGATAAATCTCCCCTTGTTGCATCTAGCCAGAATAAAAAGTTTTTGAAAATATTTGAAGTATTAAAGGGATTTATACAAGTTTGAAATGATCCAAAGATTTTTCTAGGTTATATATATATATATATATATATATATATATAAATAGGATCATATGAGAATGATTTTTGGAAAAGGTTTGGAACCTTTGTATTTGGAAAGGCTTTTGATGTTTGGGTAAAATCAATATTGGATTTGGAAAAGGCTAATTTGAGAATTATTGATTTTAGGATAATCGATTTTGAGAAAGGAGATTTATATGAGATTCATACTAGGTGTATGATTTGGAAGACACTATATGTGTATAGTATAAAGTGTTTTGAAATTGGCTCTAGCGAAAAAGGCGCTCCCTTGAAATGAACTTCATAGGAGTATGGAGTACCACAGGGTGGTACTGCCTTGAACCCTAAGGAGGGGTTCTAAAATTGATCATGTGAGGAGTTCGGACAAACTAGTTCCTGAGGATTATGTGTAGTGTGTAGCGTAAGTCGAGGGCGTTGATGCCTACAGAGGCATTTGGGTTATGCTATGACGACAACGTAACTAGATGTCACTACGATCTACTATAGACAATAGCGAAAGTCATGTGTGCTGCTGAGAGCCAACAGTCTATGTTTGATTTTATATCGGTAGACTACGACCTATGGTGACATAGAAAAAGTCGTGTGTGCTACTGAGAGCCAACAGTCTACGTTTGATTTTAATTCGGTAGACTGCGACGTATGTGGGAGTGGTGAAGTTTCATTTGACAGCGAAAATTGAGGGCGCTGAGGCCTACAGTTACATAGACTTTTGCTACGACGGCAACATAACCCTGGATGTAACTGCGATCTGTAACGGGTTCCATAGCGTAATCGAGGGGCGCAGAGGCCTACAGTTATCTATGGATTTTGCTAGGATGGCCTCATAACCATCGGGTTAACTGCGACCATGGATGGGGGTGATGATTTTCCGAGCATTCTCACCAAAATATGTTTCCTCCATTTTCATAATGTTTTCAATATTTTGAATAAAATTATTTTTCAACTATTTTCACTGGGTGTTGAAAATGGGTCAACTAAGTACTTATAGATTTTCAGTCCTACGCCTGATCAACGTGTGACCGAATTTCTATGAGAACAAGGATGGACTGGTTGAAACATCGAGTTATAAAATGATATTTTTATGAAACTACAGATTTTAAAGTATTTGTAAGTTTTGAAATAAAAAAAAGTTTATAGTTAAAAATGTTTAAAGGATAATTTTAAATTCTGGCTTTTCGAGGACGAAAAGATTCAAAAGGGAAGGAATATAATAACCCGGATTTCGGAGTATCACTTAATTGTTAATTAACGGCGTTAATTAATAGAAATGCCGATTTATATATTTAACAAATAAATCTGATAATAAATAGTTATACCTGGATTGTAATTCAAATTTTAATTTGAATTTGAGTTTGAATTTGAGTCTTGAATTTAAGATTTAGGTAAATGCCTTAGTAAGTAATTTGGATTTTAATATACATATAGGTAATTTATTTAATGTATAACTGGTTTAAAACATTTTCTGTAAAAATTGTATATAATTATAATTGGGAAATATAATATAATAAAAAAACTACATAAAACATAAGTTAACAAGTGTTAAATTATATGATTTAAAAACTCTAAAAAGATAAGTATTTATTAATAAAAAAAGTATGATAGTTAAATAAGATTTAAATAAAGGAGTTAATTTTGATTTGTATTAAGGTGATGCAGCTAAGGCCAGAGAAGAAATTGTGCAATCTTTAATTCCTGAAAGCATGAGTTTGTGGTGTAGTTTGATGAGTCGTCCACGACTCAATGAAAGCTTGAGTCGTTTCCGACCTAAGGAGTTACAGGGGGAAGTGATAACCATAGGTCGAATGGAGGAGGTATCGGACTTGAGTCGTTCACGAGTCAATGGAAGCATGAGTCGCTTCCGAGCTAACTGGATATCAGAAGGAGACTGTGCCGAGTCAACGAGTTACGACTCATGATGAGTCGCCCTAATTGAGTCGTTCAGGAGTTATCCCGCAATGTGTCCGTGTAGTGTATTTTCTTGAGTTGGTTACTCCATAGGTCGTGAGTCTACATGAAGTTGAGTCGGTAGAAGGATGTGTGTTTGTAGTTTCTGAGTCGTAAGTCGTTCACGACCTATGATGAGTCATTGTATCTTGAGTCAGTTAGGTCGGTAACGACCTTGCCTAAGTCGTTTGCATTTTTGTTTGTTGTAAAGGGGATGAGTCGCTTCATGTTAAGTCGGTGCCGACTTAAGAGTTGTCTCGGTTATGCGTATATATGAGTCGTTGTATCTTTGAGACGTCTGTATATATTGGTGTTAGGTCGTTGTTGACATATATTGAGTCGCATGGTGTTTGAGTCGCTGCCGAGTCAATATGAGTCGTAAGTCTTGTGATGAGTCGGTCAGGTCTTGAGTCGTACGCGACTTATGGGCTATGTTGTAAACTTCTATAAATAGGGAGTGAGTTGTAACTTTTTGTGTGGTTGATTTTGAAATAAAATTTCTTGTTGATTGCTTTGTGCTTTCTTCTCCAATTGGTAGTTGAGTGTAATCTCCTATCTCCACTTACGTCATTCGAGTGCGCTCGAATCCACGTTTGTTGAAGCCGATTCACGGTATCTAGTGCGCTAGATCAACGTACGAAGAATCGTAGATCTTCTTTCTCGTCATCGTGCGCGATCAACGAGACGAAGATAGCTAGAATCTGGTATCTTTGGATCAACGGATTTGGGCCTTGCAGTATTCTCAACTCACCGATTGCTACATTCCATCGATTGAAGTTTGTTTCGATTAATCCGCTGCGTCAGTTTTGGTATCAGAGCCATACTTAGCCAATCATAGCTAAGTTGATTCTTGGAGCCAAGTATTTGAAGTTGAAGTTTGAAGTTGTGTTCGTTGTGTTCATCTTGAAGTTGCAACAAGTTCGAAGATTTTGATCCAACTCATTTTGGATCTAGATTTGGAGAAGTGTTTGAATTTGAAGTTAGGCCGTTTATACTTGTGAAGTAGCCGAGCCTAGTGAAAGATCTTGAAGCTTGAGCGTGGCTTATTGTTGTTGTGTTGAAGTTTTCTTTGTGTTCAATTTGTTGAAGTTTGTGAGTTTGAATCATGCCGCCAAGGAGAGCTAACCGCCATCAAAATGTTGAAGCTTTATATCGGAGAGAAGAGGCCGATCAAATGGAACAACGTATGCATGAGAAGATTGATGAAGGCATTGGTAGGTTGTAGAAGCTTATGATTGATATGAATCAAAGTAGAAGAAGAAATTCACCTGAATCCATCCGTGGGGGTAGTAGAGTGTCTCACATTCAGAACGGGAGAGGAGAGAAAGTCAAGAGCCTGGGAGTGTTGATAATCGAAGTAGGAGGAATGTTGATGATCATGATAGACAGGATGTTGGTAGTAGGAGTGGTGGTAGAGATGCTGGAGGGCGTGAAAGACAACGTTATGCATCAGACTTTGATGAAGAGTTTGACGGTGATAGGGGAAGTATTCATTTCAGAGAACGAGATCAGAGACAACGTCAGTATCGGGTTATTGATGATGATCGACGTTGGGAATCGGGAATGAAGATGGAGATTCCGGAGTTTAAAGGTGGGATGGTAGCTGAAGAATTCTTAGATTGGTTATCTAATGTGGAGGAAATCTTTGATTTCAAGGAGGTTCCGGAGAATCGAAGGGTGAAGTTAGTTGCTACAAGGCTGAGGGGAAGAGCTTTGGCATGGTGGCGGCAAACTAAACTTACTCGTGAACGAATGGGGAAGTCAAAAATAGAATCTTGGGAGAAGATGAAGAAATTGATGAGAGCTACATTTTTTCCATACAACTATCAATCGCTTATGTACCAGAGATTGCAGAATCTAAGGCAGGGGACGAAATCAGTAAATGACTATGTAGATGAATTTTACCAACTCATTGCCAGGAACGATATAATGGAGACAGAAGAACAGCTGACTGCTAGGTTTGTTGGAGGGTTGAGAATGCAGATCCAGGATATGGTTAATATGTTCGATCCCAGATCTGTAGCGGAGGCACATCAAAAGGCGTTAGCTTGGGAAAAGCAAGGAAGGCGTGGAGGTGGTGTGTTTACCAATTCTAACAATCAAGTGAAGGGAGTCGGTGGAAGTTCTAATGTTCCTAAGATTGTTGCCAAACCAGCTGTGAAGGAAGGTGAGAAGGCGAAGGTTAGCAGTGGGTTCAAATGTTACAACTGCCAGGAGATGGGTCATAAAAGCAAGAATGTTCGAAGCCGAAGAAGAGAGCTATGATAGTTGAAGCTGAGGATGAGGAGGAAGAAGCTGAATGTTCTAATTCACCTTATGTTGAGGAGGAAGAAGAATTGTCTGGAGATGAAGGTTGTAATCTTATGATGAGGAGGTCATGTCTTACACCAAAGCAAGAGGAGGATTGTAGTTGGTTGAGAAGCAATATTTTTCAGTCGACATGCACTATTCTGGGAAAGTTTGCAAGTTCGTTATTGATGCTGGAAGTTGCGATAATATTATTTCTACCGAGGCTGTGAAGAAGTTGAACTTGAAAACTGAGAAACATCCTAAACCGTACAAGCTAGCATGGTTAAGGAAGGGTGGTGAAGTGAAGGTGTGTCGAAGGGCTTGTGTTAATTTTTCTATTGGGAAGAAGTACAAAGATGAAATTTGGTGTGACGTTGTAGACATGGACGTATGTCATCTGTTGTTGGGCAGACCGTGGCAGTTTGATAGATCAGTTCAACATGATGGTCGTGCCAATAGTTACAGTTTCATGTTCGAGGGTACTAAAATCACTTTGGTTCCCAAGAAGCAACAACAGAAGGAGAGCAAGCTAAAGGAGATTGAAGAATTGAAAACTCTGTTGACTTTGAAGGTGTTTGTTAAAGAAGTTGAAGAGGAGCCTGAAGTTTATTTGTTGATTGGGCGAGAGAGCAGTGAAGAGGTTGAAATTCCTGAAGAAGCAAAGCCAGTTTTGAAAGAGTTTGAAGATGTATTTCCAGAGGAGTTGCCTAAGGAGTTACCACCATTGAGAGACATTCAACATCAAATTGATCTTGTTCCGGGAGCAGTTTTACCACATCGACCACATTACTGAATGAGTCCGAAGGAACATGAAGAGTTACGAAGACAGGTGGAAGAGTTGTTAGAACAGGGACGTGTTCAGGAAAGTTTGAGTCCTTGTGCTGTACCAGCTTTATTGGTGCCGAAAAAGGATGGAACATGGAGAATGTGTACGGATAGTAGAGCTCTGAACAAGATTACTGTTCGCTACAGATTTCCTATGCCGAGGTTGGATGACTTGCTGGATCAGTTAAGTGGGGCTACTATATTTTCGAAGATTGATTTGAAGAGTGGTTATCACCAGATTCGAATTAGACCTAGAGACGAGTGGAAGACAGCTTTCAAGACGAGAGAGGGGTTATACGAATGGTTGGTTATGCCATTTGGTTTATCAAATGCACCTAGTACATTCATGCGGGTGATGAATCAAATCTTTAGACCATTCATTGGGAAGTTTGTGGTAGTTTATTTCGATGATATTCTGATATATAGCAGGAGTATGGAGGAGCATGTTCTACATTTGAGGGAAGTGTTGATTATTCTTCGTGAGGAACAATTTTATGCTGCTACAAAGAAGTGTGTGTTTATGACGAGGAGTGTTTTATTTCTGGGGTATGTTGTTTCGGAGGAAGGAATTCAAGTTGACAAGAATAATGTTGAAGCAGTCAGGAATTGGCCACAGCCGAGGACAATTACAGAGGTGAGAAGTTTTCATGGACTAGCGTCATTCTATCGGAGGTTTATTCCACACTTTAGTAGTGTGATGGCTCCAGTTACTGATTGCATGAAGGGGAAACAGTTTGTATGGTCAAAGGAAGCGGGGGTTGCTTTTGAAAAGATTAAGTCACTATTAACGACAGCACCAATTCTTGTTTTACCGAATTTTCAGTTGTTGTTTGAATTGCATACTGATGCTTCGAAAGTTGGTATTGGAGGAGTTCTGAGTCAGAATGGGAAGCCAGTTGCTTATTTCAGTGAGAAGTTGTCAGGGGCAAAGATGAGATACAGTACATATGACGTTGAATTCTATGCTGTTGTGCAAGCGATTAAACATTTGAGACATTATCTATTTCAGAAGGAGTTTGTTCTGTACACTGATCATGAGGCGTTGAAGCATTTGCAGGGGCAGGACAAGATTTCTGCGAGACATGCATCATGGATTGCCTATTTGCAACAATTTACTTTCGTTGTTAAACATAAGTCGGGAGTGACGAATCGGGTAGCTGATGCTTTGAGTAGGAGGAGTCATCTATTAACGACAATGAAAGTTGAAGTGACGGGTTTTGAGCTATTGCCAGAGCTAATTGAAGAAGATCCTTATTTTAAGAAATTTGTTGAACAAGTTAAGGAAGGGAATGCTGATGAATTCATATTGGTGGATGGTTTTCTGTTTAAAGGAAATCGTTTATGCATTCCGGATTGTAGCTTGAGATTGAAAATTATCAGGGAGTTGCATGAGGAAGGACATGTGGGCCGTGATCGTACTTTACAGTTAATTTCACAGTCTTACTTTTGGCCGTCAATGAGGAAAGAGTGGGAAGGTTTGTGGAGCGATGTCATATTTGCCAAGTTTCGAAAGGAACTGCGACCAATGCTGGATTATATATGCCGTTACCTGTACCAGTTAAACCATGGGTTGATGTGAGTATGGACTTTGTATTGGGATTGCCGAGAACGCAGCGTGGTAACGATTCTATATATGTAGTGGTTGACAGATTTTCTAAAATGGCACATTTTATTGCTTGCAAGAAGACGGCGGATGCTGTTCGTGTTGCTCAGTCATATTTTAAAGAAATCTATCGTCTACATGGGTTGCCAGAATCTATTGTCTCAGACAGGGATACCAGATTTTTAAGTCATTTTTGGCTCAGTTTGTGGAAGATGGTGGGAACAAAGTTGAACTTTAGCAGCGCTTATCATCCGCAAACCGATGGGCAGACAGAAGTGGTTAACAGATCATTGGGAAATTTGTTACGGTGTTTAGTGAAAGATAATCTGAAGAGTTGGGATATGAAGTTGTGCCAGGCAGAGTTTGCTCATAACCATGTAGTGAATCGTAGTACGGGATTCAGTCCATTTCAGATTGTATATTCCAATTTACCCAGGGGACCGTTGGATTTAGCAGTGATACCATAAGCGAAGGGGAGTGTTAAACGGGCTGTTGATTTTGTTGAAGAATTAACCGAATGTCATAAGATCGTTCAGGAACGATTGGTGAAGACAAACGAGAAGTATAAGCGAACTGCTGATTTGAAGCGACGGAGTATTGAATTTAAGGAAGATGATTTGGTTTATGTTGTATTGACGAAGGATCGTTTTCCGGTGGGTGCTTATAACAAGTTGAAGGCGCGGAAAATTGGTCCAATTGAAATTGTGAAGAAAATTAACGAAAATGCTTATAAGTTGAAGCTGCCAGAAGATGTTTACACATCTGACGTGTTCAATGTTAAACATCTTGTTCCATATTACGGAGGTAAACAATCAGATGAAGAAGAATGTACAAATTCGAGGACGAATTTTTCTCAACCGGGGGAGGATGATGCAGCTAAGGCCAGAGAAGAAATTGTGCAATCTTTAATTCCTGAAAGCATGAGTTTGTGGTGTAGTTTGATGAGTCGTCCACGACTCAATGAAAGCTTGAGTCGTTTCCGATCTAAGGAGTTACAGGGGGAGGTGATAACCATAGGTCGAATGGAGGAGGTATCGGACTTGAGTCGTTCACGAGTCAATGGAAGCATGAGTCGCTTCCGAGCTAACTGGATATCAGAAGGAGACTGTGCCGAGTCAACGAGTTACGACTCATGATGAGTCTCCCTAATTGAGTCGTTCAGGAGTTATGCCGCAATGTGTCTGTGTAGTGTATTTTCTTGAGTCGGTTACTCCATAAGTCGTGAGTCGGCATGAAGTTGAGTCGGTAGAAGGATGTGTGTTTGTAGTTTCTGAGTCGTAAGTCGTTCACGACCTATGATGAGTCATTGTATCTTGAGTCAGTTAGGTCGGTAACGACCTTGCCTAAGTCGTTTGCATTTTTGTTTGTTGTAAAGGGGATGAGTCACTTCATGTTAAGTCGGTGCCGACTTAAGAGTTGTCTCGGTTATGCGTATATATGAGTCGTTGTATCTTTGAGACGTCTGTATATATTGGTGTTAGGTCGTTGTTGACATATATTGAGTCGCATGGTGTTTGAGTCGATGCCGAGTCAATATGAGTCGTAAGTCTTGTGATGAGTCGGTCAGGTCTTGAGTCGTACGCGACTTATGGGCTGTGTTGTAAACTTCTATAAATAGGGAGTGAGTTGTAACATTTTGTGTGGTTGATTTTGAAATAAAATTTCTTGTTGATTGCTTTGTGCTTTCTTCTCCAATTGGTAGTCGAGTGTAATCTCTTATCTCCACTTACGTCATTCGAGTGCGCTCGAATCCACGTTTGTTGAAGCCGATTCACGGTATCTAGTGCGCTAGATCAACGTACGAAGAATCGTAGATCTTCTTTCTCGGCATCGTGCGCGATCAACGAGACGAAGATAGCTATAATCCGGTATCTTTGGATCAACGGATTTGGGCCTTGCAGTATTCTCAACTCACCGATTGCTACATTCCATCGATTGAAGTTTGTTTCGATTAATCCGCTGCGTCATAAGGATATCAATATAGATTAATAAAAACAAATATTTAGTAGTTCAAATCGTAATAGCCTAAAATAAGATTTAACAAGGGTTTAAATACATTTTTATATACTTGAAATTTTTGTACTTTTTATATATATAAAGAAAAGTTAAAAAATAGATTTATTAATATCAATACATACAAGACACAAAAGACATTTAAATATAAGTTTAAAACACTTGTAAATATCTCATTTTTGCATACCAACACTTGTAAGAAAATGATTATATGTATTGAAAAATGTAAGATTAGTTTTACAAATGGCATTCTCTTTTAATTTGAAATTAGGTAGTGTAATAAAAAAAAAAGAAGAAAAAAGCCAGACTATTTTTTTCAAAACCTGAAACCATAAAAAAAAAGGGTTTCAACCTGATGTAAAATTAAAGCAGATCTAAGGCAAGTTTAAAATCAAAAGATTTCCAATTTTAAATCAAGTGGCTATTCCAAAAGCAAGAATCAGATTCATCTCAACTCAGCAATACAAAGGTTCCTGTTCAGTTTAAAATGAAAAACAGTGAGTCAACTAGAAATCAAAGCAACTCTACAACTCACAACCAAATCCAGGTTTCAGATGAAAAAACAAAAGCAAGATTTTCAGATCAAAAAGAAAAAGAAAAATAGCCTGTCTCTGTTCAACAAAACCAGGTGAGCAAGCATTTAAATCCATATATTACTCTGGATTGCTTGTGATAAAAATTTGATATAAGTTGTGACATATGTTTTTGTGACTGTGAATTGTGTATTGTATGTTATGTGTATATAGATAACTGCATACAAGTTATAAATCTGCAACAAAAATCAAAGCTTTTAAGCCTGAAAACATTTTAAACCTGAAAAAAGCAAATGCAAGTTAAAACCTGAAATCAGTATGAATAAAAAAGAATAAATCAAAGGTCTGGAAGCAAGAAACTTAAAATTTGTTCTCTGTTCTTAGGAGACAGATGAGTGAATCAAACTTCTAAAGCCTAAAACTGGTTGTATAAATTCAATGCATGTGATGAATCTTTATAGGAAGTTAGTAAATAATGTTAGCATGAGAATATAGAAGTGAATGTTTGGATGTAAATATGATATGCCTGTGTGAAGCTATGAATATGCACGCACATAAGTCTCTGTTTATGTTCACAGGCTCAAACTCACTAGGAAAAAGATTTATATCTTCCCATCCAATCGACTGCAAGTTATGATCTCTAGAAAAGATATGTTTGTATCAGTGTAATATCATTTTTAAAAATAGATTTAGGCGTGTTTACCGATTAAATATTTCAAAATTTTGATATTACTGTGAAATCTTTTTAAAATAGAAAAATTTATGAACATTATTTTGAGTTTGGATTGTATAAACTGATTCGCGTGTGTAAATGATGAATCATGATATGAAACCATGATTTCTAGTGTTGGGCATGTCGAGAGTCCTCGAGTTGAACGGATTTGTTTAAAATGTCAAATTCTGGTGATCGACGATGGTTTTGGGTGTCTTGTTGATCATAGGGGAAGATGGCATGATGGAAACCTCGGAAAAATTTGTGATGAATTTTCTGATCACCAAGGCGGCGACATGGTTTCGAATTAGGGTTTAAGGAGGTTTTGAGGTCGTGGTCGAAAATTTGATTGCTGCTTGGTTATCGGAGCACCGGAGGAGGTCGGTTGTAGTGGAATCGAGGCAGAGGATTGTAGCGAGGCTTTAGACGAAGAATGGCATTCTCTGGTGGTCAGCGTCACCTGAACGAGGCGAGTTTTGGCCGAAGTATTTGTTCCAAGGGACTATAATGGGTTCGAATTTGGTTTCAGTGCTCTATTGGAAATGCTGAGTAGTTCAGGGGATTGTGGACATCGTAGTTGACTTGGCGATGATGGTCGTGGGCACCGAAGTGTCGTTGGCGGTAGGTGCATGTGCGCCAGTTGGTCTTTGCACACAAAATGTGGTTTGGGAAAGAAGAAGTTTTACTTGGGTTGATGCTTGGGTAGGAAGAGGATGGGCTCGGGCCATTTATCGAGCTGCACGCGTGAGCATTTGAGCATAGCAGATTTTAAATTTTGAACAATTTTTGGTTAAAACAAATTCTTTTGCAAATATTAATCCAAGATTTGAATTTGATTAAAAAGTTTTTTTATTAATCTAACTTAAAGATTTTAAGATAATAAATGGATAATGAATTTATTTCAAAAATTTTACGATTTTAATTAATTGATAATTTATTAATAAAGGTAATTTAGAAGGATAAATTACCCAATGTAATTCAAGAATTAAATATTTAATTTCTTAAAGATTCAATTCATGTGACTAATTAAAGAAAAATTAATCAAGGTGATTAATTCATTTATGTGATAAATTAAAGATTACTTCAGGTAATTAATTTAAAGATAATTACTTAATTTAAAGGTAATTATTTAATGATTAAGGATTGATTTATTTTTTAATTAAGAATTTATTAATTAATGATTAAAGATTAATTAATGATTAAGGTTTGTAATTAACTAATGTTGATTAACCAGGATTAGTGATTTATTCATAAGTAATTAAAGTTAATTAAGCACGATTAAATATAATTAATTTAATTTATAATGGTGATTAAATTAAATTAATTAAGAATTTTTTGGTTCTTTATCTTCCTATAGATGATAACTTGAATTGAATACCATAGTTTGTTTGAATATCTCTTATATTGAGATTGTGATGTATTGTGATATGATATGATGGGTTGAACTGTGATATTATAAGTTTCCTATCGATAATTGATTTGTTGTGAGAATTTGTGAACCTGTATTTAGAATTGATTTGTATCTACTTAAACAAGTTAGGTTTAAGATGACATTGATTTTGAAGAGACCGGGGGGAGGGGGGGTATCGGCAATACCCGAAACCAGTTCGATTTGTAATTCTTAGTTCATTATAAATTTGATGTATAGAATGAAACAGGCTGGAACAAAGGGTTGAGGATCATGGATAATTAAAACTGAGTAGTTGAAAATAAGTGTTTGACCTAAATAAGACTAGAACTCGTAGAAAAGTATGAGTTATCCTGGTAATCCATTTAAGTTTTATAACTTAGAATTTCATTGTTAGATGGGTTTGGTCACGCTGATTTCCAGCCTGACCTGGGTGTTGCTTTGATGTAATGCTCGGGTCAGACCGAGTATTACAGATTTTCAGGTTAGGACTTTCTGGAGCTCAGAATGCGAGCTGGATAGAAGGAACGTATGGAGTGCTTCCGCTGTGATATATTGTTGTATATCTGGGACATGTGATAATAGCTGTCTAGAGTTTGTGTAAATGTTGTAATTCTAATGCATTAATGTAAATTAACTGATACAGTTTTGTTTTGTAAATTGTTATTTTATGTGATATTATATTTTGATTCGCTGCAAAATGTGAGTTTCTGTGTCTTGTTTCTATTTCTTCATCTTTCTCTTTTCTTCTTTTCCTAACTATCTGGAATTTTCTGGATCGAAATTTCCAGGTCGTTACATAATTATCCTTAAAGTACTCCTTATTAAAGTCCCTACTTATAATCCTAATTATAATTAATAAGTGTTAAAAAATGTTATTAAACCTTTTTTACTACAACCCAAAACCATTTACTTATCTTATTTGGTTAGGTTCAAAAGTTGATTAATCAGCTACCTAGCTCCAAAAATGATAGCTTATAGAAATCATGGTTTATATACTTAATAAGTTTTCGACATTCAAACTTAGCTATTCCTCGATCAAGAGGGAAGCCGGTAGGTTGGAGCACTATTTTTCATCCCTACTCGAACATCAATCTTAACACTCACAAATAGAGAAGTCTACCTCGCTCAGCTTTTAGTGTTAAGCATAATATTACTATCATTCCATATACAAATTAATTGCACGTTCATTGTTACATAATATAACTTCTCATCCCTTCTTCCAAAATAATAGTCTTTTGAAATACTTGTAAATAAGATAGAAGTGTTTTTAAAATATGGCGTGTGTGTGTATAATAGTTTAGTCAAAATTTGCTATATTTAACAGAATTTAAAATGAACTTAAAGAAAAAAGTGAAATAAAATTCTTTATACTATAATAAATTAATAAAATAGTTATATAAAGTCATAAATATATAAAATACGTTTGAAAATAATTATAATTAAGTAATAAATTGTTATATAAAATATTACCTTGAAAATAATTAATTAACAATGATTTAAAACCTTTTTCAGAATAAACAAGATATATATATATATATATATATATATATATATATATATATACACACACACACACATCTATGTATGCATGTATAATAAGGCCAATACCATTGTCCTAATAGTTAGATGCTTCGAGTTTGGTGCGTAAGGTCACAAGTTCGTAATTTGTGTAGCATGATTTGAATATATATTGACATTAAGTATGATATAGACTACCTAAGACTTGTGGTACTAGTATGTACTTCCACCTAAGTACCCAAATTTGAATATATATAATAAGAAAACCTTCACTTTAGAATTTCAAAAAAATTCTTTTAGGAATATTTAAACTTAAATTTCTTTTAAAATACTTATATACCTTTTACAAAACTCCTTTGAAAGGATTTCTTAAAAAATCTAAATGAAACAAAATTTTAAACTTTATTGAAAATAAGGATTTCCAAAGGTCATCCATAGCGACCATTGCTATACGAACCTTAACTTTTACAACATTGTTTTATAAATTAAATAGCTTTTCAACTCAATTTCTTATATATTTTATACTAATATAAGTGTGGAAAGCAAATAAAACATCTCATTCAAAATTCACTCATAAAAGATAAGATAGAAGGCAGCGGATTCAAAGTACATTTATAGTGTCTATCATCATATGATCAATTCCAAATTTAATTCAAATTCAACTTCAATTTTTCGCTTATACATGTGATAACACGGATTTTTGGATATCGGTCAATTGAATAATTAGGTGATTGTAAATTTTTGGGATACTGATCTTATTTGGATAACCAATAAAATTTGATAATTAAATATCTCTATATATATATGTGGATTTGAAAACTGTAATAATAATAAAATTTAAAATGATGACTCTTAGCAAATTGTTAAATATATTAATAGATATGTGTACACTTTATAATATTGAAATTTTAAGTATATACATACATAAGTATATAGGCGTGTGTGTGTATATATATATATTTCTTTTGAAATTAGTGAGTTATAAAATATAATTTGTTCAAGAATATAAACATAAATTAATAAAGCATTTGTAATTAAGGCAAAATTTTATATTTAATGAAGGTTAAGACACTTGCAAGCATAAGAAAATTTATATAAAAATGTATTAGGACATTATACGTATATAAAACAAGATTGGACATTTGTAAAATGATTTAAGGATGTAAGTACATTTGTAATTCAATAAAAAAAATAATACAAGTGGCCAATTTCTTTTGAAGATAAAATAACAAATATGATGTTGTAAAAGAAAACCTGGTGGTTTAGTTTTTAAACTTCTCTATTTTTCTTTCTTCTTCTAAACCTGGAATAAAAAAAATTAAAGGGAAATCGATACAGCATTAGTTTTTTTTTTAAAATTCAACAAAGTTCAAGCAGTAGATCGACTTCAACTGAATCAAACTGCTTCAACTTGAGATCATGCAAGGAATCAATCCAACTAAGATTCAACTCAACAACAAGCTAAGCAATTTTTCAGATTTGAATCAAATTAAAATTCAAAATCCCAGATTCTGAAACCTGGTCACTGTTTCATTTTGGTGAGTAAGCCTTTCTTTGAAAACAGTTTTTTTAATCTATGATTAAACTTTGATTCTTGTGAAAGATTTGTGTTGTGATGATGTATATATGTTTATATAAATTTGGCTATGAATGCATGTTTGCATCTGGGTAAGCGGAGCCCTTGTATATTCATATCTCTGTTTTGTTTGAATATAACTGGTTCTAAATTTTTTTAAATTTTTTTATCTTTCCAACAAATTAGTTTCAAAACAAGATATCTGAAGGAAAAAAGATCTTAACAGGGTTCTGTAAACTGTAAAAATGGTTTTAAGATTTTAAATGTAGTAAATATTTCAAAAATAAAGGAATATAGTTATGAGATGAAAATAAGTCGAAAATTTATGAACTAAAATTCATATTTAAATTTAATAATCAGTTTCATGATATCAAATGATGAATTTTAGGGTTCAAATCATGATTTTTAATGCTGTATTTATCGAGTTATGCTAAGTTAATTGATTTTGGAAATACCATCGATTTCCGATGATTGATGTGTTGAGGTTCGATAAGTTTTGGGTTGATGGTAGCTTTAAGGGTGATGATCGTTGGAAAAATGGGTGGTGAATTTTCTGGTGATCGAGTCGTCTGGACGGGGGCGAACTAGGATTTGAGGGTACTTTTTGTCAGGTGTGTTGTCGATATGATCTCGGCAGCTATGGTTCATCAGATTCGATAGCGAGGGTCGTGATCGCGACAGGGTGGCGTGGAGCAGCTCTGAAAGGAAGGCCATGGGTTCTAGTGGTCATAATCGGCGGCAGCGGGAGAATTTGTTGGCGGTGATATGGTCCAGTTTTGCGTCGACCTTCAAGTTTTTGATTTGTTCTCGAATTTTGGATTTTGAGTTGGCGTGTTGCCTGACGGGGTCTACGGTGGTTTGTTGAACATCAGAAAGTTGATCAGAGAGGGGAGGAGTTCTCGTGCATGTCCACGGTGCACCTCTGATATCTGATGAAGATTGGAATACGTGAAGAGGCTGGATACTCGGGGAGGTCTAGTGAGTGTGGCGTGGTCGACTCGAATCAGTGGATGACGCAAATGCACCGTGCGTGATCCGAGAAAAATCGAGTTTGTCTCGGTAACTTGGTTTTGTAACTGTTTCAATTGTAGAAGAATTGTTGCCAGGCTTTAAAGAAATAAAATCAAAAGTTTTGTAAAGAATCAACTATTGAAATTTTTAAACAAGGCAAGTCATGTTTTTAAGTTATAAAAATAATTGTTTTCAAAGATGTAATTTATTAAAGGGGAATTACTTCATGAAGCAATTGGTGGATAATTACCTAATGAAAGTAATTAAGTGTTAATTACTTAGTGTAGTTAATTTGGTTAATTAATTAATATGATTAATTAATGAATGTGATTAATTTAAGATTAATTACCAAATGTAATTAATTAAAAGTGTGATTAATTAATAAAGTAGTTAATAATTACTTAATAAAGTAATTAAGAATTTAATTACTTGTATTGAAGGAGATTAATTGATGGTTAAGGTTTATTAATTAATAGTTAAAGAATAATTAATCCATAATTAAAGATTAATCAATTGGTTTATAGGGTAATTAAGGAATGAATTACCCAATTGTAATTAATGAGATGAATGTGATTAAATTAACTTGTTAATTAAAAGATAGTCACTTGGAAATTGATTAGGTATAATTACTTAATGAGATTGATAAGAGTAATTACCTAGTGAAGTAATTGATGGATAAATTATTGGATATAACTAATATAAGAGAAATTACTTAGTGGAAAGTAATTAAAAGTTAATTACATAGGAGTAGTAATTAAGGATTAATTACTTGATGAAATTAATTAAGGATTAATATAATTAATTAAGGAGTCAACTAATTAAGATAAGTAATTACAAGATGGTTAATTACTATTTATGATTGATTAAGGCTGATTAATGGAAGTAATTAATTAAGGATCATTAATTAATGTACTTAATTAATATAATTAATAAAAGTAATTAAAGATTAATTACTGTAAATGGTTAAGGATAATTAATTTGTGTAATTAATTAAAGGATAATTACTTTATGTAATTAAAGATAATTAATCAAGGATGATTAATTAAGATGGATAAATAAAAGATGATTAGTTAATTTATTGTAATTAATTAATGATTAAGTAACGGCAATCTAAATGATCAAAAGATTAGTGATTAATTTAATTATAGGTAAATTAAATTAATTTTTGGAAATGATCCATCTTGCTTATGAATGATTAAATGATAATTTAATGCCTTGAATTGATTTATATCTCTGATATGAAATGTTTTATGATATGATATGTTGGGTGGACAATGATAATGTGGTTATCTATCGATGATGAATTGCTGTGTAAGAAATGACATCCTATATTTGAAGCTGAATCGTATTTTACTTGAATAACTTAGGTTAAGATGACTTTGGATTCGAAGAGACATGAGTCGGGAATTAGTAGATACCCGAAACCACTTCGAGTCTGTATAGATTTGATATTTGAAATCAATTGACTGGAATGGAATGATATAGGTGAACAGGACCATTTTATTCTAAGTTTGGCACTTAGAAATTGATGTGTGAAATAAGTGATATCTATAACAAATTGTGAAGTTGTAAATTGATACAAGTTACCCCAGGTTATATAAGTAGTATGCTTTTGTATTCCATGTTAGATGGGTTTGCTCACGCTGGTTTCCAGCCTGACCCGAGTGTTAGTTTGATGTAATGCTCGGGTCAGACCAAGTATTACAGATTTTTAGGTAAGGACATTTTGGAGGCTAGGAGGCGAGCTTGATGGCAGGAACGTATGGAGTGTTTACACTGTGATATATTGTTGTATATCTAGGACATGTTGTTTTAAACTGTCCAGTGTTGTGTATTGGCTGTAACTCTGATATATTAAAATGTAATTGACTTATAGCATTCTTTACGTAAAGAATATTTATTTGATATTATATTTTATCCATTGTGAATGTGAGATTCTGTGACCTGCTTTCTGTTTCTTCTTCTATCTCATTTCTTCTTTTCCTTAACAATCTGGAATTTTCGGAATCGAAAATTACGAGTTGTTACAATATATATAATAGTGCTTCATTTCAAATCACACCACAAAGATGCATAGAAAATCATATATGCAACATTTATACATGAGGACAATATACAAAACAAGAGTAAAATATACAACATCAAAGTGCTTCTATAGTGACTATCACTATACGAAACTTTCATTTCAAGTCTAAATCATGTCCATCGCCTACTAATACTTATTTGTTTTGTTTCAAGTCTATGCATTAAGTCATAACAAGTCATACGTAATTATTTACATATGTCCTATCTTTCCAAAGCAGGAAACAACAATTATCACAATATAAATTCAAGCAACATTTACATACTTCAAACGACAACACAAGCGTCATTATAATATTTTGATGGTGAGAAAACTCACCCATAACCAAGCAAACAACCAAGCGTACACTTCTGCTAAGAAACCATCTTCCAATCCCAACCATGCAACCACCAAAACCAACCACTCTTGCCATTTGCTCTCAGCCATAGGCTAAATTTGCCTTCCATTCCATGTCCTTGGCCTAGAATGGGCTTGTGTTCTTCAATTCTTCTATTTTGAGATGCTAATAAGTGTTATAATGATTTCGTAAGGATCATATTTGAGTTTGGTTTTGATTTGGAGAAGGGTTTAATTTATTTTGAGCAAGTTAGATAGGAGAATGAGAGACGAAGACATTGGTTTACCTTAGCGAATTAGGAGCCAAATAATGATGATTATGGACATGTATTTATAGACTTGGGCAAGTGGGAATGTCCCCCAATACCCCTCCTAGATCAACCTAAAAGGAAGCTTCCTCCTACCTTCTTCTCCTTTGAAAATGCCATGAAACAAGACTTAACACAAGCCTTGAATCCCCCCACCATCCATGACTTAAACCATGCCTTAAATTAAGGGCTTTTGTCCCCTTAATTAAACTCTTTCAACTTAATTAATTTTCTTAGGATGTTAGGTGATTTAGTACTTGTAAATATCTTCATATGTTAATATACAAGTGTAAAAGAGTTGGAACAACTTTTATTGAATAAAAAGTCATTTATCGATTTTACTTCAAATGGTGTACTTCTATAAATAAAATTTTAAAATAAGTTTTGCTTCATTATTTATTAATTAAAAGGGGCTAATAAAGTTATAAAATCATATTTATTCACATTAAATCATAGATACAAATATTTAAATAATTTAGATATATAAATATGAAGCGTTCAAAATTTCGGGTCATTAAAACTTCTTTATTTTTGGTTTTCTCAATCAAGAACTTGATGTTGGGACTTTATTAGTCGTTTAGGTAAAATTTGACTTAGGAAATTGTGATTAAGTACTTATACAATTACCTATTTGCATATTTGACTATTTGAGGACATAAAGGCTAGCATACTTGCCCAAGACTCCAACATCTTTCCCAAGT
The DNA here is from genome assembly GCA_030765085.1 of Allium cepa. Classification (NCBI taxonomy): domain Eukaryota; kingdom Viridiplantae; phylum Streptophyta; class Magnoliopsida; order Asparagales; family Amaryllidaceae; genus Allium; species Allium cepa. The sequence continues at coordinate 594,320,869 of CM060937.1, forward strand.
ACCACTAACTTTGTTGATTATGCTTACAAATTAGGATCAAATTTTGGCCTAACAACATTCATTGAATATGACAAGGCAGACCAAGCGCATTATGCTCTCCTCAACCATCTATAACCAAAATGGTTAGAACATAACATAAACATCATACATGGTGGGTCAAATTTTGGGTCAAATTTGTTTAGGCCAATATTCAATTGGGTTTAAGCGTTACATTCCCCACATTTATCCTTCCCATTATAGGTCACTACATCAATATTGTTTTCCTGGTGTTATTATAAACGTATTAGTTCTCACGAGCCAACCAAAAAACCTGTAAGCCTGACTTGTGCCAAAAACTAGATAATCCAAAGACTTCCATTCCCATAAAAGTATTAACATTCTCTTTTGATAAAACAAAAATAACAGCTTCCATTCCAACGAGGATACCAAGATACCCCTATGTTAGTAGAAAATAAATATTAGTGTCCCTAGTAAATCCTCGAATGCATACACAATTTTTTTGCCTCGATGCTGGAAAAGCCTATGCATTAAAATCATCGATATTAATAATCAATGGGCTTAATTAGCTACTACGCGAGGTGCTACCCTGATGCTAGTTCAAAGAACTTAAATCTTGTTATTTAAATATCGAACAACTCTTTTTTTGATTCATTATAGGGATCCTAGCACAATTTGATCTTCCTGTTATTTTGGATGTAATTATACTCACACAGGAGTTTAGTCTCACTATACCTACTAAAGAAAAAACCATATATGGTTATCAAATCCTAATTCCTAATGTCATGATATTTAGTGATCATATATGAGTGAGCACGTTGCCAATGTTTTTTGTAAATAAGTTAATCGATCAAAGCATATAACTTAACATACAAATTTTACATTAGTTATACAAATATGTCCTCACGGTAGCTACTTACACATAACTATATATAAACAAGCATGCATTTAGTCTCCTATAAATCAATTATTTTTGGGCCAAATTTCCCTTTTTCCCACTCTTGAAAATCAAATTCAATAAGTGGAAACTTCTTACTTGAAGTTATCAAAAACATCAACTTTAATATTAAGGAAAGCCCGTCCCATTTAGTTATAATATGTTATCGAATATTTTCAACATGGCTATCATGCATCAAAATGAAGCTATCACACACGTAGCTATTGTTCCTCTAATGTGAGCAATCACATGTCAAAACTATTGAATCATAATGTTATTGCATGTCTGAAGCTATTCCATATCTAAAGCTATTGCATGTCCAAAGCTATTGCATGTTCATAGTTATCACATGTTTAAAGTGCTAATTGCCATGTAGTTATCGCTTTTTTATAGTGCCATCGACCATATAACTGTCATATGTTTAAAATGTGTCAACGCATATTTATATCATATGCTATCACATCTCAAGATCATATGCTATCGTACATCTAAAAATGAGCTATCGTAAGTATAGCTACCATTGGTTTAAAATGAGCAAATGCAGTCCTAGATGGAAGTTCTACATTTATCGTTAAAACTAATTTGCTTCCCTTTAAAGTAATTACTTTTCACTAAATCTTTCCATCTATTAAATTTCCATTCATAAATCGATATAAGCTGTCATGCCCAAATATTAGCTTTTCCCCGGACTTTAACCAACACGAAGGAGATCGGAATGGCCTTCAATAGAGCTCAAAAATAATACTATAAATAAATAAAAGTTTGATACAAATCGGATAAGAAACATGACAGATATGAACACAAAAGAAGAAACTTAAAAATGATTTCATCGTGAACTTCTAAACAACAGAATTTGCTACCTATTAAATTTCCATTCATAAATCTATATTTTCACGAAATTATTTTTAGAAAATTTCAGAAAAGTCATGTTCCTTTCATAAAACTTTAGTTAATACCCTGATTAATTAATTAAATGCCTAATTTAATTAAAATTTCCTTTTATCAAATAAATCATATCTATTTGAAATTATATAGGAAAATTCCATAAAAATTTTCAAAAATCAAAATTTCCATATTTTTTCATATATAAAATTTTCTGTATAAATATTTTATTTTAAATAATGAAAACCTAAAATTAAACCTTTTCTCAACTTAGAAAATTCATAGAAAATTAACATTAATATAGAAATTATGAAATAAAAAATCTATCTCCAAACTAATGTTATCCAAAACATGTCTAAATTTCAAAGAATTCGGAGGTTATTAACTTCGCTTCCAAATCTGAAAAACTTCCTTAAAATTTCCTTAAATCAGATATGATTTTTGTAATTCATTCAAAATAAATATCTTAATCGAATTCAAGTTATATCATCATACCATATTATAAACCATCATAGATTCACACTAATCCAAGAATGAAAGCAAAAAAGCAAGCAGGAAGTTAATATTATTCAGCGTGATTAGTCGAGTACTGAGAGAATTAGATTAAGCTTCATTCTTCAAATTTTATCTTCTTATTCTTAAGGGAGACAATTAATGAAGGTTTTCTTAATTTTCTTTTCATTTGTTTATTAGGATAATGTAAATTAATATTAGGAAGTGGGTGATAATGTTCGGAAATTAGCCTTAACCATCCTTCCTTACCCTTCCCATATTGAATTAATTAAATTCTTTTAACTTATTTCCTTATATATAATCACCACTCGATTTTAAATTCAAAATTTGAAACTAATTAATATTGCAAATCCCCACACTTATTGCACTCTCCCATATTAGCATTTAATTAAATTTCCATAATAATATGTATTAAAAATAAGGGTATTACATTTTCAGTAATGAACTAATCCTGCTCGACCCACTTAAACTAATTTTGACCAGCCATAATTTACTGCGGAAATTATTTTTCAATAAACAATTGCATCTCTAAATTTCTCATATCCATTAACCTAACTTCTCCACAAAGAATCCACCTCTAGGTTAAGATAAAAAATTTAAAATCAAGATAAAAATCATATTAATTCAAACCAAGTCATGAGCAACATATAAATATAAGCAAATCATGTTTTTGGAGAGATTTATTTTAGGAAGTTTGGAACCAGATCATGGTTGGATGTGTTTGGGTTTTCCTATTAACTGAAAGGAAGGACTTGGAGAGTAGAAGACTATCTAAATTTGTATTATGGTTGATACGTGTGTATATGCTTATTAATATGAATTTTCATGGGGATACTACTAGAATCAAGGTTTTAAATCTCCTTTATCACCCAACATGTCAGCCCAAGATTTTATTTGAAATTCAAGATTTGATGGATTGGTTAGTTATCAGAGTTTTAAATTTTCTTCACTTCAGCCAAGATATCAGCCCGAGATTTTCTCCAAAATCCATGATTTGAAATCTTGACTAGAATTACACCCTAGATGGATTATACGTCGATCATCTATCAGACCATAATTAGTTATTAACTAAAACTCTTAAATATGCATTTTGATTCAATAAATATGCAGTGTAGTCAAAATTGATAAACCCCTATCCTTACAAATGCCAACAACTAAACAAATGCAGTATATGCAGCGGACAATAGAATATGTCCATACGTAGATGAAGATCTACAACTCCCCTTTGGAAACCCCAAGCGTCTTCAACTAAACCTGAAACTACTCGGATCTGACCTAAGTATTGAAAATACCCGGATCATGCTTGATAAACCAGCATGAGATACTCAATTTAAAAATTGACGCCAGTTAAAAACCTTTGAAAAGGAGGGCATCTCATAAGACCATGTCCACACATAAATACGAATGGTTTTTTATCTTATGATAACCAAAATACTTTATATCTAAACATTTGATATTATTCATTAATGAAAATGGTTTGAAATCACTTTTCAAATTCATATATACATAATGAAAGTGTCACATCCGGACTAAGTCTATGGTAATATGTGCGGGACTAAGTCAATAGCATATACCTCGACGAAATATATGATACTAAAGGGGTAGCTAAATTTTTTTCAAAGCATTACAACTATTTCTGGAATACAACCAAAACCGCAAAGCTTGTATTGGAATTGGATTTCCAACATGATAAGGAACTAGTGGCCGTTTCCTTTGATCCACGCATAGCAAACATAGTTCATGCGGTTCCTTTACCGATTTTCTCAAGCAAACCACTTGGAACTGCACTTGCTACACTACCAATATTCGGTAGCCGTATCGCTTCTCACAAGAAAACCACTATATTAAATAAATTCCTTGAGGATCCAAATTCCACTAGACTCCTCTATACTTATACAACCGATAACCTGAAATATATGTCCTCAAAAAACATATTTACCTGTATCATCTCTGGAATGTGAGGCTCGTGAGGCTACTCTCATTTAACAAAGCCACGCTTTCCTTTTCACAAAGACACTGTTTATTCTTCCATAAAGCACATTCCACTTAGAATACCACATTGTCATTTCTTAATCACACAACCGATTTCTACCAATGTATAACTCCTGAGCTCGTACGTCTCAGGAAAGGATGTAAAGCTAAGAGAAATTGCCTTATCTGCCATCAAGAAAATAGAACGTTGATAGAGATCAATTAACATGATCAGAAATGCACTATCAGACATTCGCCCATACAAGTTCTTACAGGGACTGAAGGAAACCAAAGGCACTTCTCCTACTACCATTAGCGGGGAGTAGTCCCTGTAGTCCGAAGATTTCAAAACATGAAAGGAACACTGCAATAATAAATGTCTCTACATTGGCAGCTACCTAGAGAATATCAACAAACAGTCCTTTTGCTATGAAGATATCCAATCTTTAATATAAGGAGGATTTCATAATGCAGACACCACTACTATATAAATATAATATGGGGTGAACCCCACGGACTCGTGACCGCAATCCCTACATTATGAAGATCTCTGTTCTTCAATAATCATTATCTTCAACATGTCTTCACTTTCGAATGTATACATTGGTTGAAAGTGGTTTTTGGACATGAGTTACTCAAATCTGACCTCGTTTCGAATGTAGAGCCTCGATAAAAAGATTTTAAGTCCATATGTGATTATCAATCATCAATCAATTTAATTCATCTTTGTATTCATTCATATATATGTATTAGAGATACAATCACTGTATCGTTGCTTTATCTTTTTTAGAGTGTATGGAAACATTAAGCCTCATTTATCAAATCATTTCGTTAATTTTAAAACCTTTTTAATCTTAGAATAATTTTAAATCATTTCACCTTTTATTTAGAAAAACTTTTCCAAATCATTTCTATGCAATCTAAGTTATTCACATTTGGAAAATTATATCTTTATACTTTGGGAAATTTTGTTCCGAGTAAATCAAATTTACTATCCCATCTATCGAGCCAGTCCGGATAGCCAGGGAGAGCAGGAATCTAGTTTTTCAAACTCAAGCCTAGACAATGTCTCTTGAACGCCCATAAAGTGATCAAGTTATTCTATTGACTCTAAATCATCTTTAAAATAATTTATTAATATTTTGAAACCATTTACAAAAGATTTGAAAAAGAACAATTCTGTTTAAAACTATATTTCAGAATTATAAAAATATGCCCGGAAAGTGCTTTTTAAGCTATATTGATTAAAACAACTTTTTATCATTTGAAAATTCATTTTTATAACTCAAATCACTTTTAAAACATTTTAAAAGATCAATATAATTTATTTCATATTTTCAAACATTTAAAAATAATTATTTAAAACGTTTGCACTTTGGCCACCGAACTGCCAAAGCATAATTTTCTTGAAAATTTGATTTTTTTTTCATATTTCAAAATCGACTAAATGAAATCTTGATCCTTTTCTTATTTGAAAACTATAGTCATAAGAGTTTCGAAAATTCTTATTGCAAAGAAATTCAACTCCGATTTCATCCTATGGAAGGATTTAACTTTTACGGTGTGAAATCGCGATCTTCCATTACGCGACGCGCCTATTTTTGAATCCAATTTCACTATTTGCCAAAACTTCTTCAAATTGAATTTTAACATTTATAAACCATTTTCAAACATTCAAACCAATATTTTCCATCTTAAGTCTTATTTTCACTTTTAAATTACTTCGTAATATTGTATTATTATAATATTCATTTTCAACCTTTTTTATATTCTCAAAAGCATTAAGAGGCTAAATAACTCCATACACATATTATATGAATTCATTTTCTATTATTTAACCATTTTTATTATGATTTTTCATAATTTATCACAACCAAGTTATCAACCATATCAACATCCATATAATCAACCATATAACCAACCAAGTTATCAAACATTCATAAAAATCATTAAGAGAATAAATGGTTATATTATCATACTTAAAAATAGTTATAAATATTATTTATTATTAAATAAATATTGGTTGCTCACATTTAACCAACTCAAGCTTTGCATTAACATTCAAATCACCTGTAACGAACGATATTTTTCGTTCACGAATGCCGACATCAATACGTCTACTGTATCAACTGCCGAGCAATCGAAAGTCGAAAAACCGTACCGTTAGGGTTTAAGAAAAAGAAAAAGTAGAAGAAGATAGAAAAAGAGAAAACAGAACAGAAAGAAATAACAGAACAACATCGGAATCTCACAATTCGCAGCGGAACAACATATAATAGATAAATGAATAATCTTTAAACAAAGAACTATATTGGTTATTACATTACATCTTATTACATTATATTTCATCATCAGAGTGTACAACAACGACAACAAACAGCGGAAAATAAATATTATATACTAGTAATACGCCATGCCATCCAGCTTGCCTCCAGCAACTCCTGAATTCCAGAATATCCAGAAAACCTGACTCTTGACTACCCGTGTGAAAATTGGTGGGCACCCAGAGTTTAGGAAGGAAAACAATAAACTCCGAGTAAGTCATGTGACTGGTGTGAGAACTAAAACAGTTTATTTTTCTTTAAAATCACAATAGAGGAATATTTTTAAAGTCAATTCGCAATGCTTTTAAAAAATGAGACTACCATAAGGCCTCCCGCACACACACACAAAGCAAACGCAGAATCGGAGGAGATTTCTCCTTATGGTAGTCAAAGATGCTTGATACGCATTAAAAAGAAACATTTGATATTATCACTAGTGCATAGTGCATTCGAAAGTAAAGATATAAATCTTAGCCAACATACGACCATTATCGTATGCCGACTATAGCTACCATCTAAACATTGGGGCGCCATCATAAGTAAATGGCAGGTTCTACAACTAAAACCGTACAAGTCTCGTATTGTTTCTTTGGATTTCCAACAAATGGTCAGGCCAAGGAACTTCCCATTGCCACATGGAAACGCCTCTGGAATGACGTCCCGAGAACCAAGAGTCTCTGCCAACACAAGGCCGGGTTACCCCTAACTGGGTAACTACTGACACGAATATGTCATCCCCCGATCGTAACCGATCTATCCGAGGATCCTCGATTTCCAACAACCACAGAATTTACAGCAACAACATAGGTTAAATATCTGGGCTCCATACCATGATAACACCTCTATCCGGAAGGAATGACATACACTAAAGGGGTGCTACCCCTTAATAACCTTGCTGCATCCTTCCTGTTTTGACCATTTCCGGGGTGTGAGGTCCGACGAAGTCTCGTCCACAAAGCCACGCTTTATACAAAAGCCGTGCTTTGGGTCAACAAATGATCATAGGATTGATCCCAAGATAAATGATCAAATAAATGATCCTATCACAAATGATCAAACAATGATCATTTCACAGCAACACTCAGCATGCCACACTACCAAATTGGGAGTATATCACTAATAATCTTCAACTACATAACCTCTGAGCTCGTACGTCTCAGAGAAGGGTGTTAAGCTAAGAGAATAAAATCTCCGCCACCAACAGAAATATATTTGAACGAAATCAGCTTTATATATCAATTGTAATGTCAGACATACAATCCATACAAGTCTGTTCCGGGCTCGAACAGAACCGAAGGCACTTCCAAAGAAGTCCTTGCAATCCGGATATTCACTAATCACGATCGGACTTCCCTTCACTAAGGGTGATAAAACCTCTATATCGGAGATCAGCCGATGTAGAGTAACTCGACGGTAATCCTTCCGTTTTCACAAATATCCGGTCTTCACCACCGGTCATCAAATGCAATCCATAACGATGTATCACATACTCGGAATGGGTTATACAACCCCAAGGTCCTTTCCCGGCTAACCCGGATAGTGAGCGCTTATTCAAAAGTAAGTGTGGCATTCAAATTCAAGCAAATCACAACAAATACCTATTTAAAGGTAAATATTGATAGTCGGATTATTTAACTATCAATAGGCGTGCTCAACATCACCAAATTCCAAATAATTTCCCAAATTATTTACTTTCCAAAATATCTTTACTAGATATATAATTTCCACACTTTAACCATTTGAAAACAAATTTTCAAATTATTTTTCAATCCTTTATCAATTTTGAAAACAAATATCAATCATTTCCTTACTCGGAAAAACTTTCATTTCAAAATTGTTCATTTAAACCAATTAAATAAATCCTTACCGATTTACTTTATGTTTACGTTCCTAATCCGTAAATTTATTCCCATACTTTAAAAATAATTCAGCGTTTATTTTTAAAAAATTTCCCTTTTATATAAATTCCATAGTGAATTTACATTCCAAAATATTTATGAATATACGATTTCAAATCGATTTCTGATATTCATTTTCAATTTATCTTTTAAAAGAATACATTCTCAAAACATTCAGTTCATATTGGAAAACATTTCCATACTTATTAAACATTACGACCCAAAATCACTAGTATAGGGATTCGAAATTAAAATAGATATATAAATCCCAATACTATACAAAACATTTCCTTCCGGAAATCATTTACTATAACAACAGTGTTACTGTCCACCATTTCCTTCTATTTCTCGAAAACATCTATTTCAACAATGAATGTTGAAATCTATATATTCGATACTTAATGCATTTTAAAACGTCTTTAAAATCATTAACTTCATTTCATAATGTTCCTTCCCCAAAAACATATCCATTTCATTTAATAATATATTCACTGTCCAAAATCGTGAATATACTTCGTTAACCAATTTCAACATTTCTACATATTTAATTAAAGGATTATCCATTGTCCAAAATCGTGAATAAAATTCCTTTCATATATTCTTATATCCAACTTATCAAATTCAATTGATTTCGGATTTATAAACAACGTTTATAAACTCCATTTATATTTTTATAAAAATCCTTTTTATATCTCATTTTATATGCCAAAATCCGATTTATAAGTTGATTACTTATAAATCTTATATTTTACAAAATCTATCCATTTTATATATTCATATTTCATAAATTTATAAATCTCAATTCACTTATGAAATCCATTTTTTATTTCACTTTATTACTTATAAAAATTCGTTTTATAATTCTAGTATTTTTAATTTATAATATCAATTTTATAAATCTTTTATATAAACCCTTTATAATAATTCAAAATTCCCAATTAAACCATTTTATAAATTAATCGCTATTTATTTCAAAAATCTTAATTTGGTTATATTTTACAAAAAACATAACTTTTATAACATTAAACTTATAACGTTGATTTATTTAAAATAAATCAATTCAAAATTTTAATAAAACATATACTTTCAAAAATCACTTTAAAAATTCCTTTAAAAACCAAAATCATTATTTTAAAACTTCAAAAATGGATCTGATGATGCAACAGCACCAAATAGTCAATCACGACATCCAAATATCATATATCGATATGATAATCAACAAATATCAAAATATCTGTAAATAAATCAATACAGTTGAGGAATCCAGTTGGATCCCTCCAACCTGTTACCCTGCATCCAAAGACATTAGCACAATACCAATTCCGCTCCAGTACGGAATTATCGCTGTATATGGGATTTTATAAAATATTATCCGCTTAATAGAAGACGCAATAGGGTCTCATCCGCTATATACTGCGGGAAATCAATTCCAAGTACATATATAATACCAATTTCACTATACTGTGAAATATTCGCGGTATATGTTTTTAATGAATAACCTCCGCTTACTAACGGCGCATAATGTCTATTTTAACAATCAATAGATAACAATCATCATTCAAACATACAATCAACAATTTTAAATCTAACTATTTAAAATTATAAATCGAAACAATTCGATTGAGTGAGAAGTTCTCACCTTGATTTCAATTTCGTTTTAGTGATTTATTTCGAATAAAACTAAACGCGCGTTTAATTTTACCCGAAATTCTCACTAACTCCAAACGACTCCAATCCAATTCCATAGCGTAGTTCTCGTCCATACGATTCCAACGCAACTGGTTTCGCGCGTTTTCGACCTCGTATGAAAGAGTTATCACAGTTTAAAGATCGTACAAATTATAAATATAATTAAATTACAATTTTTCCTTTTAAATTTTAAACCTATCAATATTGGCCATTAGATCTCCATCACCCTGCATCCTCCTTCTCTACCCAGATACGCGCATGACATTAGGGTTTAGAAACCCATGGAACACACACACAATCTTGAACGACGCAGCCCCCTACGTCGACGAAAACACGATCATTTCGCCACCATTCGAAACGCCATCTCCAGAGCCACCCACGCCGGCCGACCGCACCTCCCTAGTGCCCCCATCTCCTCGAAAAACATGACCAAAGCCGGCCACTTCAAACCCAAATTCGCGACAATCCAAAGCTCCATTTCCCATCATAGCCGTTGAAAACAAGGATCTCGACGTGCTTAACATTTTTCCGGTTGAAAGATTCTAGAAATAATTTATGGATTGGAAGATAATTGGGGAAGAAGATTGGTGATTTTCGGCCATTGGTTATGATGGTGGCGGCTGTGTATAACTAGGGTTAGGTTTCTCAAAAATGAAAGGGATGGGTTGCTTTTATAGAAATTTTCAACGAAAACACTATTCATTTCGGTTTTCCGGACTCCGATTTACGCACAGTGACTGGCGTTTCTGGGGTTTACCCTGCGTTTCGGACACAATGGAATAGGTTTCGGAAGCTAATTCGATCATCTGTGCGAGTTATGGCAATAAACGTTCAATTTAAAATTAAACCGATTAAACGATTTTCTAGGCGTTTTAGCTTGCACCGGACAAACGGTAAATCCAATTGACTTGAAATTTGAAACCATACAATAATATCACATTACGGATCCGATGAAACTGGTTTCGTCGAAATCCGAGACTGTTTGAGAAATGACTATTTTAACTCGCCAAATTAATATTAAAAACAATTTCGATGCGTTTCGAGCTGCCACGATCAAACGAAAACTCCGATTGCTACGAAAATTGAAATCCGATAATAACAAACTATTACGGATCCAATGGAAATTGTTTCGTCCAATTCTGAGACTGTTCGAAAAATGGCTAATTTCACTAGTCGATTAAATATTAAAATATTCAATTTTCACAAATGAACTCTAAATTCAATTTTAAAAGTTCTATAACATTTTTCTAACTCCAACATGATAAAATAAAATTTTACGAATCATTTTTAATCATATTTAACCTAATTTTCAATTATTTCTGTAATTTCCAACTATTAAATTATCGATTTAATTATTCAATTAAATCTAATTATTCGAAATAAAATTTATTCGACTTATAAATTTCACTTATTAATATTTAAAATTAATTAAATATTCAAATTTTAATTAATTAAAATTCTGGGTCGTTACATCAGCACAACATTTGATCTAAATCATTACTAAACTTCACTAATACATCACTAAACTACTCCACTTCTCTTTCAAGTGCTCAACCACCCCCAAAAATGCTCCCTCACGGCCCTTGCCTCCATCACCTCCATTGCTTTTGGACATAGCACTTCCCTCTACCATGCTCTCAGCCAAGCCTTTTCCTTCACCATGCTCTCGGCCTAGGGTGGATCTAATGGTGGCAGCGGGTGTATGAAGCGTAGAGAAGGTGTTTGTACTAATTTTGGAGAGGAGTTTCTGTAGTATATATTTACATATATATTAGTATTTATTTTTCTATATTTTTCTCCATTATTTTATTAAGAGGGAAACCATTGAAAATCTTCAGAAAGAAGAGGAAGAAGATGAAGAAATGAATGAATGAAAAAGTGAAAGGTTACATGTATTTATTGCCTCAATTTCCCTAACACTTAAGCATTGTTATTTTACTCTTTTACCCCTCCCATCACACCATTACACATGGCCCAAGGTTACACATGGCCCAAGGTTATGCCATGTGCTTCCATAAATTCTTCTCTCTTTACTTAAGAGCCAAGGGATGTATTTGGATGGAAAATGTAACAACCCACAATTTTAATAAATATTTTTAATTCAATTTATTTGAAACTTCGATTTATAATCATTTAAAATTTGAAAATTTGGAATTTTCCAGTGTATTTTTGGATTTTGTTTATAATTATTTTTCCAAATATAATAAATTTAATATTTTTTGAAAATTTTATATTTTGGTTAACTATGGTCAAACTTTGACTTTCAGTTGAAATTTTTAAAATTGAATTTTTAATTTCTAATTTTTTTCTTTAAACTATGCTTGATTCTGATATTCGTTCTGCTTTTCGTTTTATAAAATTATGTTTTATACTTTTTAAAATCCAATAAATTTCAGAGTTTTACACGCGATTATTTTCAGTATTTTTATTGTTCATTTTTCTATTCAATATTTTCTATTTCCTTTCTATTTTTATTTTGTTTGGGCTTTGATCTTTTTGTTTGATTTTATTTGGATTTTGGACTTGTTTGCTAATGGGCTTGGAAATTTCAAAAGGCACAAGTTTTTTTTCATGAATATGAAGTAATGCCTTTTCTAATTCCTAGCCGTTCCTTACTATTTCTTAGTCGTACACAAAAACTTCTCACCTCCTTCTCATTCACGTATAAAACATTTCTCAACTCTTTCTCATTTTATTTCCTGTAGCAATTTTTACAGTAAGTGTCTTTCTCTTTCTCCTCTCTATTCTCTTTTCTTTTGTTATTTCTCTTTTACATGCTCGGCCATCTCATGCTCCTAGCCAACCACATCTCCTCTTCTTCACCACCTATGACTGGCCTCTATCACCATCTCATCTCCACCATCCCATGCCGTGAACTGTAGATCCAAACTTATCACCTAAATGCTCCACAAACCCTAGCCGAGCCTCTACATCATCACCTTCCTCTTCAATAGCCTCGGCCACCACCCAATTCCACCTCCTTTGCCTTATTTTGCCATGACCACACCCAATCCAAGCTGTGACTAGATCTGATCCAAGCCATGAACCTAATGGCCAAACCACAGTAGCATAGGGCCGAGCCACTTTAGCATAGGGCCGAACCCAAATATCAACTTGCCTTGCCTTTTTGCCTTCCACAAGCCATCTCTTCAATAAAACCAAGCCTAGCCGTGCCTTTTGCTTGCCATGGCCGAGCTATGTGCCTCTAAACCAATCATTGTCGAGCCATTTTAATGTTGGTCTAGCCATTTTTGATGGTGGTCAAGCCTACTTTTTTGGTTAAGCAAAATTTTACTTCATTTTGTTTTGTTTTGATTCAATCGTTATGTGTTGAATTATGTACTTATGTACATTCATATTTATTTGTTTACAAGATTTGAATCTTGGCTCTCCTTCTACTCGAATTTGATTTGTGCTTCATCATGCTTTTCTTAGTTTGGTTGTGTGTCTTGAATTGTTATCTCCGGCTTTAGAAGGTGAGTTATCACTCTCAACATTCGTACTTATACAATTGTGAAACAATAACATGTGGATTGTGGTAGTACAAATGCTATGTTTATATTAATTCATATATGCCTTTGATATGATATTTCATGATGTTATAACCTGATTATATGCATGTTACATCACCCGATATGAAATGCTAGTTATCTTGTTTATTTTATTTACTGTTTCTCACACTGCAAGTTCCCTGTTAGTATAGAATCACTATGTTGAAATAATACATACCGAAATGGACTTTAGAATAGGGAAAAATCATTATGAGCTTAAATGATAGGCTCAAGCGATTTTTTATTTTATTTGACTTGGAATTACGGGTATGAAATGATAGAACTCGAATTTTTTGTAAATTACGGATTGAAATGATATATATCCGTATCACTTGACCTAGGTTAGAAAATATTATACAGACCCACGGTTAAGTTTTAAACAATAGTTTTCTAAAAGTTATTAAATATTTTGAATCTTTAAATATATGAAATTTTAATTTGAAAATTGATTTAATGCTTTTAAATATAATGATATATTGGAATTTTATAAGTAAATAATTGGTTTAAACTAAATTATGGATTTTATCTACGATAAATAACTTAATAATTTAAATTTGATTTAATATGGAATTTTGATTCTAACATAATAATAATAGATTTTATTTATGAAATAGATATATTTTGTATAAATAAAACTATGATAAGACTGAAATAGTATGTTTTAAACATGTTATAGTAGCATTCATAGCATTTTAAAATGCTATGCTACTTTAAGTTATGTTTTGAAAGTGCTACTATTTTCAAATTGTAATGTTTTCCAAAGTGTTATTATATAGGAATAACATTTTCAAAGTGTTACATCATTACATTTTGAAAATGCTATAATAAGCGTATGGTTTTGAAAGTGTTATGATTTTAAATTTTTACATTTTTAAAAGTGCTACAACTATATATATGGATTTGGAAATATTACCAATTTTGAAATGGAAATTATTTGGATAGTGTAATAGCATTTAATTTTAAATGGTTTTGGAATAGATTTGTTTTAAAATAAATATCCATCGGTTATAATAATGTTTTGTTGTTAAAGAGACCGGGATCGGAAGTTTTCATACTCTCTGCCAACTCTGAAAACCACTTTAACAACGTGTACGTGGTAGAGATTCCAGAATGAAGTAGGATGGTGGCGATGTTCTATTGAGGTATATACGTGGACCCGACTCCCGTGAGATGGCATAAGGTGGCTAAAACAGGAGCAATGATGGGCTAACGAGGAAGCTCCTCTTATCGGACACATTTTCTTCGTATTCCATTCTATTACTTTGTGATTGATTGGTGTGCACCTTTGATTTTTGGTGTGTGGCTCGAGGTGGGCGTTAGTGGCTGCTACACGTTACCACTGGTTAGAAAGTGCAATTGGTATATCTACCCTGGCATTACCTTGTTATGCCGTGTCACCTGCCCTAGCGTGCCTTATACGATTTTGTTTGTACCATACCTATAGAGTACCCTCTGACGACGCCTTGCACGGGAGAGATTATGGTACTGTATAGACCATGGGAATATATAAAATGTGTTAAGGTGAAAAATGTAAAGCCTTAATGCAATTTTAAATTATATTGTACTTTACTTTAAGCATTATTATAATAGCGTATATTACTACATAATAAATAGTTTAACGGATCCTTAAAGGATGGGCAGTCCTAAGCATCCTTTGAGTTACATGTGCATTTTATTAAAGTTCACTTGAGTTGGTTTACATTGTACAATTATGTATGTACTGACTCAAGTGTTTTGTGTTTTTGCTTTGCGCTCGGGTCAGCCTGAGTATGTCAGCTTTGGATTCACCTTCTAGAGCTAGGATTTGCTAGAGCGTATCTATCTATCTAGTTATTATCTGTTTCCATTCAGTATCTTCTACTTATGTATTAGTGGATATTTATGTATTGGGATTTCTGTTGGATTTACTTTTCAGACGCCGGTATAATGTACTAGTTTTGGGACTATGTTTGAGACTGTGTTTGTAGTAGCTTTATGAACTACTATGCTATTATTATTCCCGCCGCGAGTAATTCTGATATTTCTATGTCTGTGATTTTGTGATTGGTTTTATTTGCTCCAAATTATATTATAATCTATTGTTTTGAATTATTCAAGTTCGACATGTTCGGTTTTATAGTCGATTTGAATGGTCCAAAATAGTGGGTCTTTACATTTGGTATCAAAGCTTTGGTTTTAGGAAAACCTTAGCCCGTGGAGCAAAAACTCATTAGAGATAGGGTAGAAATGCCCTAGAATGATTGAAATCAATCTTAGAATCATTTCTTTGTTAGAGAACATATTTTAAAGTATAAAATTATTTTCAAATGATTTTTAAAGGATTTTCAAAACTATTTTGATATAAAATTTTCTTGTTTTGAAATCAAATTTTTCTGAACTTCATCCTTTCCTTATTCCACCTTGTTAGTAATTTCTTTGTTTACGATATTCAATCCTAGTTGAATCTAATCTTATCTTATCTTATCTAATCTTGTTTTTGTTTCTCAATTACCTCTGTCCTAAAATTCATTCTTGATTTTTTTTCAGGATATGTCATAGTAATGTTAGAGGTAGGGGTCGTGGTGTTGCCCCAGTTCCTGAGCCTACTGCACCAGTTAGGCTCACTACTCTCTGTAAGTACACTGAGCTTGGTGGAACCAAGTTTACCGGATCAGAGATCATTATTGAGGCTCAGTAGTGGTTGAAGGGATTGGAGAGGATTTTCTCCGGTCTTGAGATCGTTGATGCTTAGAAACGTCAGTTGGCAGCTTAGCAGTTGAAGGGAGCATCCTTGGATTGGTGGGAGACTGTTACAGCTCACACTACTGAGGCTGAGATTTTTTATTTATATATAAAACATGATAATTAATATTTAAATTTCTATATTTGAATATTTAAAATTAATTAAATGTTCCATTTTCAAAGTGGTATAATTACAGGTCGTTACATACTTCCCCCTTAAAAGAATTTCGTGTCCGAAATTAAACCAAAACCCAAAACCCAATAATACTTGTTCAAAAAAATCTTTAAATCAATTCGGTATGATACAAAAAGATCATCCATATGCGATATCTGATTCGATCTACTATTCGAATCCATTACTTTACTTCCAAACTAGTATTGATCCCCCAATCGCCTAATGCAGACTCTGATTAGGCTCTTTGATCAGAAACCTTCATTTCCCTTACATAGCTCTCAATTATGATAGAAAATTCAAGTACTCAATCATAAACACTCATCAATGTTCATCGTCAAGAATCGGGTGATAATTCCTTTGTTGGACTGGTGAGAACACCTTAAAGTTCTGTACTTGAATCTTGGATCAAAATCGTGTGACGAAACAATTTACATACCTCATATGTACTTATTAACATTCAAAAATCTGTATCAAAAATTTCATAAACTTTTATCTTTTATTTAAAAATGCTTCTTTATATACGATCACTCTAATTGTTTATTTTCAAATATTTTTATTAAAGGAATACATTTCATCCCAAAGGAATCGTTTCAATTTTTAACATAATTTACCTTTTATTTTCCAAAAATACAATCAACTTCTCCCATTATAATATATTCCTTTTTAACCAATATTGATATTAACTTATCAAATAATAATTCAAAATTATCCTTTTAACTTAAGGAAAATTATATGGATGGAGTAACTCCCATATTTATACTAAAGAACTGGGCACTACTAACAGTATCTTATATCCCCTTGATAAGAAGGGTAGTACTTAAGAGAAGTGTTTATCATCTGAACATATCTCTTGCCCATTTTTAGTTATTTTCGAGCCACTCAAACTAGCTATCATTTGAGACATTCCTACTTTTCAAATTTCTTATTTGAAATTTCTTTTAAAAAATCCATTGGAGATTATTTTATTTCTAAAACCCATTTTATAAATCCCTTTCATAAAATCATATCAACTTACTTCTATTAACCATATTTAAATTTTCAAAATTCTTTTCCCAAAATACCAGAATTCTCAAAATTTATATAACATATCTTTCATATCCATCTTTTTCAAAATTGTTTTATTTGTGTAAAATACATTCTTATACTACATGCTTAATTTATTATCATATATAAATTTATTAACGTTAACCCAATATTATTATCAAACATATTATAGTCCAATTGTGAAACTTAATTCAAAGATGTTCGTTCAATAAACAATTAGTTATAACTGAATATTATTATTCCCTTAACCATAAATTGACACACCCAAATATCTATATCTTTCAAAAGATATTCCTTTATACTTAAAATATAATCCCTTTAAAATTTTAAAATATTAGGATAAGAGTTTTTAAAATTCCTTTTATTTATCATATATTTTGGAAACAGAATATATCAACCTTAAAAAAAATTCTTTTCTTCTTTTCCTTTGCTTTCCTTTTATCCTTTTCCTTTATTTTCCTATCCTTGCATAAAACTACATAATGTCCTTCTTTACCGCATTTGTAACCGAAGATGTCGTAATAAGATCCTAGTTTTAATTTCTGTTCTCCCTCTTTTTATGCACGTATTCTTCGTGCTTACTTTGGATTAGCCTAATACTCATCACAAGGCATAAAATAAAACGTCCTGACCTAAATTATATTATAAGTTATTTTCAAAAGTTTCATACCATTAATTTCTTGACTTATAATCCTTTTATCCAAATAACTTGGTTTAACTTGTTCAGCTTTGAACTTGCCTTGATTGTACAATGATAAAAAGAATAATTTACCAAGTGTTTGATACCTTCACCAAAGCCAACACATGATCGATACTTAGAACATTATGTTAGTTCCTGAGATGATGGTTTTGATGACAACAGTCTTATGATTTCTTATAAGATATAAAAACTAATATTCCTGTCTATATATATATATATATATATATATATATATATATATATATATATGCAGGGTACATATATGCAAGTACTGAGAATGAAGACTGTATAGTATAGAGATTCAAGACTTACAAATTCAATATCGAAGAAATCAAGACTGAAGACTCATGAGTATCAAGAGTTCAAGATACCAAGATAAGTAATAGAGTCTATATTTACGCTAAAACTTCATAATAGCACTAAAATCTTTATTCGGATTTTTATTGTCGAATGAAATCCACTTCTCGCGTTACTAGTAGGATGGAACCCACGACCTGTTTAGTCGGATGGAAACCACGACCTTCTCTATAGAATGGAATCCATGAAATATTCTAAATAATCTTTTTAACTATTTTTCCAAAAACTATCTTTTTAAAACCATCTCTATCAATATAAATATTTTAGCCTTAATTCAAGAACTATTCTTATTATCTTTTAATATTTTGATCTCAAAATCATCTCTTGTTTTTTAAACTATCACTTAATTTTAATATTTAGCTTTAAATCTAAAAAATATATTTTGAAGAAGTCTATACTTAGTTTTAACGTTACATTTATATTATAGATTATATATTTTAAGATCACTTTCTAAAACTCTTTTATAAGTTTAAACTATATTCAAAATGGTTTACAAAGTTTAGAAATTATTTTGACAATTTTTAGAATAGAAATCATTCTAAAGAAAATTCAATTTTCAAAAATAATATAGGCATGTCGACTCCCTATACCTCCCATGTCGACATGGTAGCCGTAGATTTCAAATTTCAAATTTTTAAAAGAAATGTTTATTTGTCATAACCTTTCGCAGATGGACATGAACGTTGTTCTCCTATATATACCAGATGTTTTCAACAAATTTGAAGTTGGTTTTTGTTCATTTCCTCACTCCTTCTTCTCCACTCAAATATTTTCTTACATTTCAAATGCTTTAACAAAACTTTGCCAAAATCCTAAGTGAATCAAACTCGACCATCTCTAGTTTGATCCTCTATCACCCGCACTCAAAGATCTCAGTGCTATTTAGAGTTATATATCATTTGTAATCAAAGATCGAAAGATCGAAGTGATCGAGTCTCCCTCTATCAAACAGTGATTGAAAACGTTGTGATTATGGCAGTAAATCAATCGGGTAATCTTGTAGCCATGTTAAATCAAGAGTGTTTGCCCTGGACTCAGAGATAGGAGGGTGTATCTCATAGCCTTGAAATTGAGGTTGTAATATCGATATTATATTTGAAAAGAAATCTACACAAGAAATTGTATAGGGCTGGATGTAGGGTAACTCTAAACCAGTATAAAATTCTGGGGTGTTCTTTAATTTACTGCTTTTATTTACTATTTGCAACTGTATCTGGTTCTGTGATTGTCTTTGTGTTTGTGAACTGCATCTGTTTGTGCTTAGTTTGAAAAGATTACAAAAATTCCATAAAATCCATTAAACATTATTCACACCCCTCCTCTAGTTTAAATCCAGCCTTAAGATCCGTAATCCGCATTTCCAACATTTGGTATTAGAGCATTGTTTTTCAAAGTTTTCATAATCTAATTTTTGAAAAGATTTCAAATGGCTGTCAACATCGGTAACATCACTATTATCACTAGTTTATTTGTAGAGGGTTGGTCTGCTGCCAGACCACCACTTTTTAATGGCTGTAACTATGCATATTAGGCATGTAGGATGAAAATTTATTTACAATCAATAGGATTAGAAACTAGGAATATCACATAAACTAAGTACATTGAACCCACAACTGATTTTACACAGTGGACAGTTGAGCAAAAGACTATTGCACAATACAATTTCAAAGCCATGAATATTCTATTCTGTTCACTTGATAGGAATGAGTTTAACGGAGTGTCCGTCTACAAGTCTGCATATGACATCTAGAAAACTTTGCAAGTTACTCATGAAGGAACAACCATGTTAAATAGGAAAAAATGCATATCTTGACCAATCAGTTTCAATTATTCAAGATGAATCCAAATGAGTCCATTTCAGACATGTACAGTAGGTTTCAAGACATTATGCACTCACTAATTGCATTAGGAAAGAACTTTTCCAAAGAAGATCAAGTTAGAAAATTCTGAATTCACTCACTCCAGAATGGGATCAGAAGACTCTAACAATTGAAGAGGCTAATGTTATTACTATTCTGAAAATTAAAGAATTGATTCGGAATTTGATGTCGTTTAAAGTACAAATGCAAGAGAGAAGAGAAAGCAAGGCCTTAGAAAAGAAGTTAATAGTGTTCAATGAAATAACAGATGGTTCAGACTCAAACAGTGATGACAATGAAGAAATACCCTTGATGACAAGGAATTTTAGAAAGTTTCCGAAATATAGAAAGATGAACAATTACAAGAGAAACAATCACAATAATTTTTGAAATAGTAATGGGACTCAAAACAACTTCAGATGCTACAATTGTGATGAACCAGGCCACTTAAAAATAGATTGTCTGCATCTGTATAAACAGAAATTTTCTTCAAGTAATGATTCGTCAAAGAAAAGAAAGAGAGCATATACTTCTACCCTAGACGATTCAGACTCATCCTCTAGTAATGAATATCAAGAGATGGAAAATTCAAACATGTTCTTTAAAAGTATTCATGAGTCTGATGATCTTGGAAATATGGAGCTTAAAATATGTGTGCATTTAAATTATATTGATTGAAATTGCTTGTTTGAATATTGGTTGTTTGCTTGTTTTGAAATTGCATGTTTTGAAATTGCTTGTTGTTTTCAAAATTTGATTTTCAAAATAATATTATTTTAATAATATTTAATATCAAAATATAAATATTAAAGTATTATCATATTCAATATTATTTTAGATAAAATATAAATTAGATTATAGGATGTATAGATATAGGTATTAAACAAAGTAGGGAAAATAAGTCTTATGATTTAGGGGACCCATATCGACATGACCCTATCCCCCATGTTGACATCCTTGCTAGAATTTTGATGTTCAAATTTGAATTAAAAACTTTGAATTTCCCTCCACCTTTTCGCCAATTCCAAAGATCTAAAAAGGTATCTGTTGACAAGAGAAAATGGCTCTTAGATATTTATTTATCTTCTTAACTTTATCCTATCTTTTCACTTTCATTTCAAAATTCAAACTCTCTTTCAAACTCTCAAGCTCTCTACTTTTTTGAAAATGGCTTCCTCAAGCACTTATTCTACCATAAGACTGTCCAAGGCCAACAAAGAGCTCCTCTACAATGATCCAGAAGCAATCAAAGCTTACATTGGCTATGTAAACTTTGGAAAGGTCCATATGGGAAAATTTGCTACCTTTAGTTATTTTCCTTCATATGAGGTCAATATTTTTCTCGAAGAGAATCAAATTCTTAGCTTAATTGATGATTCTCAAAATGTTTTGTTTATTACCCAAATCTTCTCAAAATGTTTTATGCAAATTTAAATCGTGGTTTTTATGAAGGAAATGATGGGGAAGTGTGGAGCAGCATCAAAGGAACGCGTATTGATTTAAATGGTGAGATTTTAGGTAACATTCTTGGTTCTAAGAGTATGGGAATGGATCTTTCGGATTTTAAAGTTGATAAACATGATCGTGAGACATTTCATCACATTTTTGAAGGGGATGATAACTTTGAGTTTATAAACTGAAATTTTCGTCCTATAACTAGAATTGTAAACCTTCTTTTGCAACATACCATGATTCCAAAATCGGGAAATTCCAATCACCCGACCTTAAAAGTTTTTAAAGCTCGTTTTTCTGTTTTTGGGCAATATCACATTAATTGGATGCAAGTGATTTTGGATGAAATTCATCCAATTTGTTTACTTTAGGTGAAAACACTTTATACCATGGAATTTACCTCACTTGGATTTTCAACTACTTTGGTATGGATTATAAGGGAGAGGAGTTCATTTCTAGAAAAGTGTTTAACCATGATAACATCTCTCGCATTAGAATTTCGCTTGTGTTTCAACCATATGAAACACTTGTCGAAAAGGATGTGAGATTGGCTCATAAAGAGAGAGAAGATGAAGACAAGGAGGAGGAAGAAAGGGCGGAGATGGAAATTGAAGAAGAAGGAGAGGAGGAGGAAGAGACTTCATTGGAAAGCATCTAATACCCTATCATTCCTACCAATCCGTCCAACAAAATTCTTCTCAGGAACCAAAAGATTATCATGGAAAACCAGTGGATTCTCAAAAGATCCATTAGTAAAAAGTTGGATAAGATTTTCACCAAAATAAACAAGTTCTTTGGTAAGGTGAGTCGAAAGCTTGGATTATCATCATCTTGATCATCCTCTAACTAATACTAGTTTCATTTCACGTTGTATTAATTTGTGTTTGTAATTACTTAGCATTTCAAACCATTCAAATCGACAATCACCAACTCATGTCAGACTTGAATTGCTCAAAACAATAGATTGTTAATTTATATTTGGCAAAACACAGCATATACGGTAAATAAATCAATCATAGAATCACAGATACAGAGTAATAAAATAATAAGCAGTAGAATAGGTAAATAGTAATTTATGAAGCTACTACAATAAACAACAGAGTCTAAAACAAAATACAACAGATATCCAATACATAGAAGCGTCAATAAAAGAGAAAACCAACAAGTCTATACAAAACTACTGGAACAGCTGGAATAACTAAAGCTGAATAGATAAAGATGGATCTTCAAGCAAAGCTCCAAAGGTGAGTATCAAATGCTGTGGCACTCAGTCTGACCCGAGCATAAAGAAAAACACAAAATACGGGAGTCAGGATTAACATTCTTATAACAGTAAATCAACTCAAATGAAATATAACATAACCTAAAGGATATTTGGGATCATAATCCTCTAAGAATCCGTCAAACTATCTACTATGTAGTAATATACGATAACATAATATGTCTATTAGTAAAGTAAACTATTAAAATAACATTAAGGCATTACAATATCCGCTTAACACATTTTATATATTCCTGTAGTCTATATAGCACTGTAAGCTCCACCAAACCGGTGGTTTCCCAGAGGGCACTCTATTGGTACTGTATAAAACAAACTCATAGAAGGCATGATAAGGCATGTAACAAGGCACGTAAGGCAATGCCAAGGTAAGATTCTACCATTTGCACTCCCAGACTGGTGGAAATGCATAGCAGCTACTACCGCCCACCTCGAGACACACTCCTAAATCAAAGGTGCACCCATTCGAATCACAAAAGCAATAAATGGTATCGAAGAAATGTGCCCGATATGGGGAGCGACCCTACTTGGTCCGATATAGCTCATGTTTTAGCCACATCAAGCTAACTCGTGGGAGTCAGGGCTGCGTTAATACCTCATATAGAATCGTCGCTAAACCATCCTACCTCGTTTGGAATCTGCACCACGTACACAATTGTTAAAGTGGTTTTCGCTAATGGCAGAGAGTATGACAATATCTGATCCCGGTCTCATTGACAACTAAACGCTTATTTCACACCGTGGTCATTTTTATTTCAAACAGTTCATATTTGATATCGAAGTATCATATTCATTTCAAAACCATATCACTTTCAAAATCATATCTGCTTCAAAATCATAACCACAAAACAGTTTAAACTATCATATCAAAATATTCGCATTTAAATTCATTAAATATAAATCAAAAAAGTTCTAACTTTAAACTGTTTGAATATTTAAAGAAGTTTACAAAATAATAATAGTTTATATATTAAAATATTTATAAAATAAAAATAGTGTGTGTATATATATATATATTTAAAAATAGGTTATAGATTAGAATAGTTTTATATATTGAAAATAGTTTACATATATATATATATATAACTAGTTTCAAATTAGAACTGTTCTTCCAATTTTACAACCCGCTCAGATCAACTTTAGTTCTACAACTCAATTTAAATCAATCTCAGTTCAACAATTTCAAATAAAAAGCTTAGCGGTTCAATAAAATTCTCATTAAAATCATCTTTAATTTATCTCGATTTCAAATCCAGGTTTTGACTACAATTTTAAAAAATTTCCAAATTCAATAGATTTCAAAGTCCAAATATTCAAACCATTAACAATAACTCGATTTGGTAAATGTCATTTATATTTCATGTTCAACTTTAATTTTATCTAAATTTAAAAACATTCACTTAATCATTTTAATACATTTTAATAAAATCTCAAATTACTAATTTAAATCAAAATTAAATATCTAACTTCAATTAAATTTAATTTGAAATTGTTCAGTTAATCATATTTTTATAAATATTTAAACAATATCTCAAAATTCAAATTTAAAGTTCAATAAAAAAATTATTTAAATTTGAAACATTTATTAAATCACCTTTATCAAATATCAAGTTTTTAATTATAAAATCATATTTTTAAAAATCTCAAAAATCAATAAGTTCAAATAAATTCTTATTTATATCCAATTCTTAAATAAATAATATTTCAAATCAATTTTAACTTAGTTTTCCAACCATACTTTACTAAAGTTATTACAAAATCTATTTTTAAAATATTAATGAAATTTTATATAAATACTTAAACATATTATATATATGTATATATGTACTATTTAAATTAAATTTTATTGAATTAAATCTTGTTATCAAATTTTATTTCATATATTTCAAAATAATAAAATTATAAGTAAAATCTTAAAATTTTCATTTTTTCAATACTTAACTTATAAATTTAAAATTTCCAAAACATATATTCTTAAAAATCAAAATTTTACACATATATAAAAATAATTTTTTTTTTAATCAGTATTTGTTAAACTAATATATTTCCTTTCAAAACTTTGGAAATCACTTTTAAAATATAGAGCAACGATGTCCATATATAATTTTCTATCCTATGGTCAAGTGATACAGATATTTATCATTTCAATCTGCAATTTAAATATTTACTGGTTTATATCATTTCAACCCTCAATCTGAAAATTCAAAATCAATGAAAATCGTTTGGGTTTATCATTTCAACCTATAACGATTTTCCCCTGATCTATAAGATCGTTCGGGCATGTACCATTTCAACCCATAGGGAATTCTAAACTAATAGGGAACTTGCAGAGTGAGAACGATAAAATAACAATAATATAATAACATAGCATATCAATATTGAGCATATATCACAGTTTACAATTTCAACATATAATTAACAGTTCATGGTGTCATATGTCATTGGTGAACAATTTAAATATTAACATATCATATTCAACACTTAAATAACTCGCAATTGAAATTTAACAACATATTTCAAATGTCATTTCACGTTAAATCAACTTATTAAATATAGGAATGTTAATAGTGAGTGATTGCTCACCTTTCAAGGCTAGAGAAACAACGAGAATATGTCCGATGACTACATGAATACTGATATGGACACGCATCACAACAATCAAGGCTAGACAGTGACATGCTTGATTATTGCTGCTATAATTTTCGGACAACGGCTAAAATAGCAAAGCCAGAAGAACTTCCTCACCATTTTTTAGAGAATGAGAGCATTACTGCTTGGCAAAATGAAATTGCTACGATTAAGCTCAAAACAGCGGCAAAAAAAAACAACTTGGATTCGAGAATCAATTATATATAATATATCTCCCCTTCTTATTTAAAAACAGAGAAGGCCAGACTAGGGGCTGTAGAGGAAAATAAAATACATATTTATGTGGAAAAAATATACAAATACATGTAGGCTAATATGCAGCCACTATATATGTAACTATATATATATATATACACACACACTATATATAAAATTACAACTAAATGTACAATCGTATGCTACTATATATGCAGGCACTATAAATAAAATACAAGTATATTTACGTATGCTATATATATATGCAACCATTTATACACACACACACACACATATATATATATATATATATATATATATATTTATATATAAGCTACCCAAAATAATGCAACAGAGAAGCAAGATTATATGGCTGCCGTGTAACTCCTGGCAAAGCCAAAATCATGCTAACAAAGAAGCATTGTTATGAAAACAATTACATGACATTGAAATATATATATATATATGTGTGTGAGTGTGTGTGTGTGTGCCTATTTGTGTATAGGCTATGCGGAGAGGAAGAGGGATCAATAGGCGATGAACTGACATGGGTTGGTCGGCCTGCAGGTGGCGAGGAGGGCTGTGAAAGATGGCCAAAGGGGAGACATGCATTTTTGTCCAAATGCAAACATATTTGTTTATACAAAACTTAAAACACTATTTATATATTTACCAAAAAAGGCTAGCACAGTGGTGGAAGCGGATATGTGGTGTGTGCCAGCGGCTATGGTCGGAGGCGGGTTGTAGTCGGAGGCGGAGGAGATGAGATGATGAAGCTGGGCTGTCGCAACATGGAGGAGAAAGGGGAATGAAGGTTGCGGAGGGTAGGAGATGTTGCGGATCTCAGGCGAGAGAGGGAGGAGGCAGAGCTGTGTGGGAGAGAGGGCACTCGAAAATGTGACGTGATGAGTGGGAGGGTGGAAGCGAGTGTTGCCAAACACATGAAAGGAACAAAAATAAATATATGTTCTAATCTTTTTTTTCTACAGAAGGAAGCGAAAACGAAGGCAATGGAGAGGCGGATGGTGGTAGGCGCCAGATCAGGTGGAGTAAGGCATGGAAAGGGCAGCTTGGAGGAAGAAATAATGGCGGTCGAAGGTTGGTTTCGAATGTGACGGGCCTGCATGAAGAAATGGGTTCATAGGCAAAGAAAGAAGAAAAAGAAAGCCATATGCAACTTCATATATATTAAAACTTATATTACATTATTCTTCAAATGAAACCAGAGTGGAGGAAATAAACCAGAGGATATAAATTTGAAGTGATGGAATGAAAAAAGCCAACAGTTGTATTGTAGGAATTATAAAAAGGCTAGTGGCTATTGGTATTACATGGTGAAGAAATGAAAGGTCACAGAAACCCAAAAGGCCCAAATATGGAATCGATATGGCAAATTGTTTGGTCGATTTCGTCGTGTACCAGACGCCGAAACAAAAAATTAAATATACTACGAAGATTAGCACGATGAGACGATTAGATTGGTACACAGATATCAACGATACGACTATCCTATCAAAACTTGATATTTGCTGCCAGACTGCTGCTAAAACGTCGAGAATAATATAAACAAAGGTAGATCAGTCCAAATTTGGTGAAACAAAATACTATAACTCACTTAAAAAATAGTTTACATTTTTATTATATAAAGTACATAGATTTTGAAAACATTTTATTTTCATCAAATTTAACAGATTTTAAATTGAAATTGAAAATTTACGCAACAAACTAACTTTCATACTGACAAGTGAAATTATGTTATTTTCTATGTCTAAATAGACGCATTCCAAATATCAAATTTTAATTGCAAAATTTAATTTTTTAAATTTCAAGAAAAATTCATTAAATTACATTATAAAATCGTTAAAATTTACGGGTCGTTATAGTCTTCCCCGCTCAAAACTTTTCATCCCCAAAAAGGATCGAGACAGGGGAATAGAAGTAACGCGTAGGAAAGATAGATTTGAAATACATAGTAGATACAATAATTAAATTAAAACCATATAAATTTCATTTTTATTTTTTATTTACATTTGCATATTATTCAATTACATGCTCACATTAGCATTCAAACCTTTCCAGGTAAGTTTATTAATGTTTCCAAATGTAATTGGGCATAATACCAAATTACCTTATGTCATCAACTGTTTTCCCGTATCCTTTGAATAGACATTAAACCACACATGTCCAACCCAAATTACACGAAAAGATGAAACATGAAGGGTAATAAAGCAAAATAGATAGAACAGAATCTCACACGAATGGATTAACATATAATATTGGACAAATATCTTTATAGTGGAAAACTTTTAAAATACATATATCAGAGTCTAATCTAAATTCGGCTTGGACAGTTATAAACATCCGCCCTTACAATTGCTGACAAATATCAAACAAAGACAGACAAAGAACGGGGGATAATAGAATATGTCCATACATAGATAAACATCTTCAGCTTTCCTCTGGAAACTACAACTGTCTTCGACTAAGCCTGAAACTACTCGGATCTGACCCGAGTATTGAAAATGCTCGGATCAGGCTTGATAAACGAGCATGAGAAAAACTCAATAATAAATGACAGTGTCATATATCAGCCTTTAAATAAAATCGTTTGAAAATAAAGAGTATCTCATAAGACCACGCCTACATATAAACACGGATGGGTTTTTTACCTTATTATAACCAAAACATTTTAAATATCACACCATTTGGTATTATCTCTAAAGACATCTCTTTGAAAACATTTGCAAATAAACTTATCAACCTTAGCCGAAATACTTACCCATATAGCATTTCGAGGCTATTCATTATGCCAATACAAACAAAACTGCAGGTTCTTATTGGAGAATGGATTTCTATATAAATGACCAGGTGAAGGGTCTACCTTCTGATAGGTACACATCTAGATGGATTTCCCGAGGCACAGAACATCTACCCTCTACCAACACAAGACCGGCCTATCTCGGTAACTAGATGGTACCGAATATGTCATCCCTCGGTCGTTATCGAGCTTTAACTGAGCTCTCGTTTTCCATACACCACATTAATTTACATCCCGAACGTCATAGCAGGAAGAAATGTATTTAGAAGAGGATGATCATACCCTAATTGAGAATGACCCACTTAGACTTGCTGCATCTTACCCTGTTTCGATCATTTTCGGTTGATGAGGCTTGAGGCTACGATTACCTTTTCACATAACACATCTTCTTGTTGAATATGCTAGTATATGATTTTTGTTTAATGATAACAAACATATATATTCATTAAATGTATTTTTTACTGTACTATTTTATTTTAACATAATTAAATAAATATTTGCTAAATAAAATAAATAACACAGAACTTAAATTCAAATAGATATTTTATTCAAACAAATATTTTTTTACAATTTGGAATAGTACAAATTTGAGCCCTCACATATATACACAATTTTTAATTACAACACAACTTTAAGTACATTTCAATTTACATAACTTTCCTCGCTACATATTCACTCAACACTCGTATTTGATCTTCAACTAGGTTCCAATTTGTATCCCGCATCTGAGTTATCTGCAAAATAAACACTAATGCAGTAAAATTGAAAATGAAATATTTTGTAGCATAACATAAAATGTGTATTTTGAAAATGTTATCTGCCTCAGTTATTTGGTTATTCGTCATCATTTAATTTTGAATTCATTTTACACGAACAACTCATGACATGCACAGCCTATCACTGTACATGCCACAAGGCCATACAATCGAATGGTTAGGCCATCAAATGACTCGAAGCAACCATACTCAAGAAAATGTGCAAGAATCAAATGGTTAGGCCATCAAATGAACAAGACCAGGATAGTAAATAATGCAAAATGAATAGAGCTTGCATGTACATCAACATCACCATATATACATACACACACATATGTATACACGCATGTATACAAAAATATATGCAGTGGATAACATTTCAGTTCACAAATGAACATATAAAGACCTGCAAATTGAATACAATGACCAAAGGCAGCAAAGAAAGGTACACAAGTGAATGGCAACCACCCATGGGCAACATGCAACAAAAATGAAGTGCACAACATACATAGACGCATGTGTTAACACACACACACACACACACACACACATATATATATATTTGTGTGTGTGTATTTGTGTGTGTGTATGCATGTAGGTATGTACATATGTATGTATGTAGTGATAACTAGTACAACAAGGCTAGACGGTCCAACCAAGTTCAACAGCAGTTTCTAGGAGGAAGCGACATATATGCAATGATGAACAAGATTGCAATACCAAAATTCAATCACACATATAAATATACATACATAAATGTATAAATGTATGGAGACAATCAACAAAAACTAGCTGTATATATGAAGTAAAATCAAAACAGAAGCAGGTTTACAAAAATCAGGATATCCGTTTTTTTTAAACCAAAGTCAAGTTTAAATGCCGAAGAATCAAAGTCGTGGTAACCAAGACAAAAATCGAACAAGTCAGTGCCGAAATCAAAATAATATCACAAAAAAGTGGCTAAAGTCAAACCCGAAAAAAATGCATGGAGCAAGTTCAAATTCATGAAGCTTTGATAATCAAGCAAACGAAAATATACGAATCGGAAAAGTCAGAAAACATCACCTGCATTCAAGTTAAATCGAACGTCCGAGCTAAAGTAACTAAAGAATTCAAACAATATTATAAGAATGATAATTAAGGGAATCGATCCCTATAAAAACCCAAGTCATCATCGGCATTTAAGGTTATTAGAGTTTAAGAAAAATCACAGAGGCAAGTTTTAATTTAAATCCCAAGTCAACAACTAGAATCAAGGCAAAACAATAGAGCATTTGAATGACATAATTTACATACCAGATTCATTGATTCGAACTCAATCCTGGGAGCAGCCGCAAGCATAATCAAAGCAAAACTACAGAGCAAATCATAGCCAATGAGTTATTTGATGAAGGAACTAGAGGCAAAGTGTACTTCAATTCAAACATCAATTTTCAAGCGGTGGCCTCAGATTTCACAAAGCCCTAATTTTTTGAAAGAGGAACGAACAAGCAAAGATGCGACATTATTCATAAAGCAAAGAATACGGGCCGATAATAAAAAAGAGAAAGGGGATACTTTTTTATCACTTAACTTATTTTTTGTCCTACATCTTTAATTGCTTTTGGGCTTATATTTTTAAACTAAGGTTTTTTGTTTTAAGTTGTTTTTAATTTACTTTCAAACTTTTGTAAAATTAGTCGTGTGACTAGGGGACGAACCACGGTAGTGTAGTTCGAGAATTCACAACTCAACGGCTAAGTTATGGCAAGGTTTTGAGCATAGAGCTAGGTTAGTCGATAGCAGGTGTCGTGAGTTTATGTGTGTAAGCGTCTGACTATTAATTTCCAGTAGAAACCTTGGGGGTAGCACGTAGGCAGGGTTTTGCCGAAGCTGTGTAAATCTGTGTTCTATTTCTGTTTTTAATATTCTGCTATTATTTGTGCTGCTATTATTCTGCTATTATAAGTGTTGCAATTATTTATATATTTCCACATTAATTTTTATAATTATTAGTATCACCTATTCACTCCCTCTTGGGTGAAATCGATCCTACAAGTGGTATCAGAGCTAGGAACAAAGGTCAAATTTTGTTTTAAAAATTTGATTTTTCAAAAGAAAATTACTGTATTAAAATTTTGACTTTTTAAATGGCTTCATTTAATAATTCTTTTACTGAGGGTCGGTCCATAGTAAGACCACCAATGGTCAATGGTGAATATGCTTATTAGAAAAATAGAATGAAATTTTTTCTAAAAACCATTGATGCTTGGAATATTGTTAAGATAGGTTATAGGACCCCAACTACAATGGTACATAATCAAAAAATAGATAAACGATGGATCAATGGAAATAAACTATAGAATGCCAATGCTAAAGCTATGAATTCTATTATATGTTCATTGGATCAAATTGAATTTAATTGTGTCTCACATTGTCTAACTATGCAAAAAATCTGGTACACACTTGAAGTGACTCATGAAGGAACATCTCAAGTCGAGGAATCTCGCTTTGCTATGCTTAGTAGTGAATACGAGAACTTTATAATGGCCAAGGATGAAAATGTCAAAGAGATGTATGGATGACTTTCCAATCTCGTATACAAATCAAAAGCTCTTGGAAAATCATATACAGAATTGGAAATAGTCCGAAAAATCCTCAGAGTCCTTCCACGAAATTTTTAAGAGAAAGTTATAGCCATTTAAGAATCAAAAGATCTAAAACAAATCAAAGTCAAAGAACTCATCGGAGATCTCACCGCTTACGAGCTAGAAATCAAATTCAAGTAAGAACGCGAACGAGGTGATACACCAAAGATATTAATAACTCTTAAAGGAGCAATGGAAAGTGATGATGATGATGCAGCAACTGAGCTGGCACTACTAATAAAGAGATTCAAAAAGTGGAACTGCAAATATGGAAATCCAGCTTTAAATCAAAATTTGAAAAGTGATGATGATGATGCAGCAACTGAGCTGGCACTACTAATCGGCTGCTAGTCATTATTTAGTTTTGAATTCATCTTACACGAACAACCTGTGACATGCACAGGGTATCACCGTACATTCCACATGGCCGTGGACACTGACATGTACTTGATAAAACTGCAGGGACAGGTGAGCGCAAGGTCAAACTCGAGCTAAAGCAAGGTTCAACTCAAGTGCAATACAAATAAAGTCACGATATGAGCACATTTTCAAACCTGAGCCAAAGATAGGTTCAACTCAAGTGTAATACAAATAAAGCCATGATATGAGTATAAGGTCAAACCCGAGCCAAAGCTAGGTTCAACTCAGGCGCAATACAAAAAAAAATTTGGAATGGTCAAGTTTTAATGATTAGAACAATTCTAAACCAAAAATAATACAACTCAATGCAAAACAGCCACTAGTGAAACAGAGGCTCGAACCATGCATATGGTCAGGCAATGTTGAAGACACAATGCTACATTGGCGAAATTAATATACAGAGAATCAAGTGCAGACTCCACATGTACAAAACTGAGGTGATCATGAGACCAAATTTCGATTCAAACAATAATCCAAAACCAGACCATGCTAACAAGTGCACAAATGTGTACACATAAGAACGGACTCGACAATGGAGTCAAAAAACAGCTAACATTCAAAATGACAACAAAACAAACTATCACAACAACTGCACTCTTGTATACACATATATATACATGCAGTGTCACCAACAAATCATACAAAAGCTTACAGTCGAAGTAACAAAGCCTGGACATCAAATAGCAACAAAACTACAAGTCCAGTTACGACATGGAACACAAGTGACTCAAAGCAAATAAAGAAAATACATAAAATAGAACCATAGTCAGAAAAAGGTTCGCCAGGCTCATAAGGAACAAGAATAGGATGAAGTGGTACGAGTAATGCCAGACTCACATAGACCACGGACAATAATTATACACATATATACATACATATATGTATGTATGTATATACAAATTTGTATTTGCATAGTTACTAACAGTAGAAACAAGTTCACATGCAAGCATTGAGGAATGGAAACTTACACAAGAACATGACTTCAAAATAAACAGTATAAATTCCAGTGTACACAAGCAAGCTACAAAAGGTACCAGGACCAGTAAATAGTGAAGTGAAACAAGACCAGACCCAAATCAACAATGAACTATAGTCAAAGCAACCAGACTCAGGAAAATGTGCAACAACAAAATGGTTAGACCATCAAAAGAATAAGATCAGGGCAGTGAATAATACAAAATTAATGGAGCTTGCATATACATCAACATCAACTTAAATACACACACACATGTATACACGTGTATACATACATATATGCAGTGCATAGCATTTCAGTTCACAAATGAACATAACCAGACTTTGCAATATGAATACAATGACCAAAGGCAGCAGAGAGAGGTACACAAGTGAATGAAAACCACCAAAGGACAACATGCAACAAAAATGAAATGCACAGCATACATAAATGCATATGTGAACATTTACATACATACATATATATGTGTGTGTGTGTATGTAGTGGTAACTAGTATAGCAAGGCTAGGCAGTCTAACCAAGTTCAACGGCAGTTTTTAAGAGGAAACAACATATATGTAGTGATGAACAAGACTGCAATACCAAAGTACAAACACACACACATATATACATACATACATACATACATATATATATATATATATATATATATATATATATATATATATATATATGGAGCCAATCAACCAAAGCTAGCAGTATACATGAAGTAAAATCAAAACAGAAGCAGGTTTTACAAAAATCAGGGTAGTGGTTTTATTTTCAAACCAAAGTCAGCTTTAAATACCAAAGAATCAAAGACGTGGTAACCAACGCAAAGGTCGAACAAGTCAGTGCCGAAATCAAAATAATATCACAAATTCAAAGTGGTCGAAGTCAAACCAGAAAAGAAATGCACGGAGCAAGTTCAAAATCGTGAATCCGTGATAATCAAGCAAACGAAAATATACGAATTGAAAAAGTCCGAAAACATCATCAACATTCAAGTTAAATCAAATGGCCGAGCTAAAGTAACTGAAGAATTCAAACAATATTATACGAACGATAATTAAGGGAATCAATCCATATAAAAAACCAAGTAACCATCAGCATTTAGGGTTATTCGAGATTAAGAAAAATCATAGAGGAAAGTTTTAATTTAAATCCCAAATCAACAACTCGAATCAAGTTCGAATAAAGGCAAAACAATAGAGCATTTAAACAACATAATTTACAAAATAGATTCATTGATTCAAACTCAATCCTAGGAGTAGCCGCAAGCATAATCAAAGAAAAACTACAAAAAAAATCATAGCCAACGAATCATTGGACGATGGAACCAGAGGCAATGTTTACTTCAATTCGAACATCAATTTTCAAGTGGCGGCCTCAGATATCACAAAGCCCTAATTTTCTTAAAGAGGAATGAAAGTGCAAAGAGGAAGAGATTTGTAACGATCCAGAATTTTTAATAATTAAAATATGAGTATTTAATTAATTTTAAATATTAAAAAGTGAATTTATAAGTCAAATAAATTTTTATTTGAATTATTGGATTTAATTGAATAATTTAAATCGACAATTTAATATGTTAAATTATGGAAATAATTGAAAATCGAGTTAAATATGATTGAAAATGATTTGTAAAATTTTATTTTATCATATTGAAGTTAGAATGATATTTTAGAACTTTTAAAATCGAATTAAAAGTTAATTTGTGAAAATTGAATATTTTAATATTAAAATCGCCTAGTGAAAATAGTCAATTTTTGAACAGTCTCAGAATTGAACGAAACCAGTTCCATTGGATCCATAATGGTTAGTTATTACCGGATTTCAATTTTCGTGTCAATCGGAGCTATCGTTTGATCGTGGCAGCTCGAAACGCATCGAATTATTTTTAATTTAAATTTGGCGAGTCAAAATAGACATTTTTCAAAAAGTCTCGGATTTCGACGAAACTAGTTTCATCGGATCCGTAATGTGATATTATTGTAAGGTTTCAAATTTCAAGTCAATTGGATTTACCGTTTGTCCGGTACGAATTAAAACGCCTAGAAAATCGCTTAAATCGGTTTAATTCAAATTGAGCGTTTATAGCCATAACTCGAACAGATGTCCGAATTAGCTTTCGAAACCTGTTCCATTGTGTCCAGAACGCGGGATAAACCCTAGGTACGTCAGTTTCGACGCCTAAATCGGAGTTCGGAATTTCCGGATGAATAGTGTCGTTCAAAACTCTATAAATACACACCCACACCCTTCATAAATTAAAAAAAAATATCAAAACCCTAATTTTTTAACCCTAGCCGCCACTTATACAACCAAGGGCCAGAATTTGTCAAAATTCATTCATTAATCTCTCTCAATCCGTAAGGAATTAGCCAAAGTGCTCAACACGAAAGTCGTAGAGCTCGACGAGAGCTTCGATTCCATACGGTGATGATCGGAAATGGTGCAACGTAGAGGGAGATATGGGGGGCCGATTCCTTCAGGTTGTGCACGCAATTCCATGCAAATGCGGGGGCCGAACTCAAGGGGGAGGCAGGCGTGGGTAGAGGGGGTGTTGTGCTTCGAGATGGCGGTGGTTTGATCGAGTTTCATCGAGTTTTGGAGTTGCAAATTGAAACCCTAGTGATTGAGGAGTGGGTTCTTTTGTTCGTGCGCGACCTGTAGAAGATGAAGAAGGAGGGGAGTTGCGTTCAAGGGTCTTGATGTGCTGGATGGAGATCTAACGGCCAATGATGGATGTGGGTTTTAATTTTTTAATTTATGTTGTAATAGTTATAAATTAAATCGTGTAAACTTCAAAAATGCATATCTTTTTCATACGAGGTCGAAAACGCGCGAAACCAGTTGCGTTGGAATCGTATGGACGAGCACTACGCGATGGAGTTGGTTTGGAGTCGTTTGGAGTTAGTGAGAATTTTGGGTAAAATTAAACGTCCGTTTAAATTTATTCGAAATATATCGCTAAAACGGAATTTAAATCAAGGTGAGAACTTCTCGCTCAATCGAATAAGTTTCGATTTTATTTTAAATAGTTAGATTTAAAATATTTGAATGCATGTTTGAATGATTGATATCTATTGATTGTTAAAATAGACATTATACGCCGTTAGTAAGCGGATGTTATTTATTAAAAACATATACCGCGAATATTTCATAAACAGTGAAATTGGTATTATATATAATATCAATATATATATATTGGCATATGTATATATTGCAGTTGTTGATTTCCCGTATTTTTTAGCGGATGAGACCCTATTACGCCGTTATTAAGCGGATAATATTTAATAAGAACATATACCGCGATAATTTCGTACTGGAGCGAAATTGGTATTGTGCTAATGTTTTTGGATGCAGGAAACAGGTTGGAGGGATCCAACTGGATTCCTCAACAGTTTTTATTTGATTTTCAGATATTTTGATATTTGATGGATTATCATATCGATATATGATATCGTTGTTTGTCGTGATTGACTATTTGGTGTGTAGCATCATTGGACCCAGATTTTGGGATTTTAAAATAATTTTAAAGTGATTTTTGAGAATATACTATATTTTGGAATTAATCCATTATGAATAAATAACGATATAATTTTTAATGTTATAAAAATTATGGTTTTTGTGAAATATAGTTAAAAGCTGATTTTTGAGAAATGTGAATTAATGATTTTTATAAAATAGTTTAAATTGGATTTTCGAACATATTATAAAAGTTTAAATATAGGATTTATAAAATTTGATTATTTTATAAATCAAGAGAATGGTGAAATTATAAAGGAATTTAAAGACGTTTTAGAGGAATAATATAAATTGATTTATATTAAGAGATTTATAAATAGATATTTATAAATTGAAATATTGACATTATAAAACGAGTTTTTATAAGTGTTTGAATGAAGTAAAAATGAATTTCATTAATGAATGAAATTTATAGGATTATAAACAGTGAAGTTATAAATGAAATTTTATAAACAGTAGGTTTACAAAATTTATAAACTTATTGAAAGAATGGAGTTTTGATAAATAAACGAATCTTATAAGTTATAAGATTTATAATTATGAAGTTCAAAGGAACGATTTTAGTAAACGAATAAATTATAAGTATTTAACTTATAATATGAACGTTTAGTTTATAATTTAGTTATAAACTGGAATAGGTTAGTAAAAGGATTTATAAAAAAGGAAGTTTTTATAAATAAATAGAAATGGAATTTATAAACGTTGTTTTATAAATCCGCAAACAACTTATTTTGATAAGTTAATTGTCATAACTTATTTAATGGAGTTATATTCACATTTTTGAATAGTGAATAATCCTTTGAATTGAAATGAATAAAAGGATGAAATTTGTTAACGAAGTTTATTCACGTTTTTGAATAGTGAATAACACGTTAAAGAAATTGTTTTAGATTTGGTGTTTTAAACAGAATTAAAACGATCTAACGATGTTTTAAAAGATGTTGAGATTCGAAACCATAGATTTCAACATTTGTTGTTGAAATAGACGTTTTCGAGAAATAAAAGGAAATGATGGACCATAACACTGTTGTTATAGTAAATAATTTCCGAAAGGAAATGTTTTGAATAGTATTGGGATTTATATATCTATTTAATTTCGAATCCCTATACTAGTGATTTTGGGTTGTCGTAACGATGTTTTACGCAACATTCGTTTTAGCCCAAATAAATATGTTTAAGAGAATGATTTACTTAAAGAATGAAATATATACTTAATTCGATTTAAGTATATTAAATATTTTCCAAAGTTGAAAATAAAAAGATTTGTGAATTACTTATGAATAAATAAGTATGGAAATGTTTTCCAATATGAAGTGAATAATTAAAATTTATCTTTTTGAAGATAAATTGAAATGAATAATTGAAATCGTATATGCATGAATATTTTGGAATATAAATTCATTATGGAATTTATATGTGAAAGTAGAATTTGTTTGAAAATAAATATTGATTTATTTTTGAAGTGTGAAAATTATATATCTTGTAAGGATATTTTGGAAAGTAAATAATTTGGAAAATTATTTGGAATCTGGTGATGTGTGCATATCAATTGATAGTTCAATAACCGACTATCAATATTTCCCTTTGAATGGGTATTTGATGTGATTTAATTGAATTAGAATGTCACACTTATTTTTGAATAAGTGCTCACTATTCGGGTTAACCGGGAAAGGACCATGGGGTCGTATAACCCATTCCTAATATGTGATACGTCGTTGTGAATTGCATTGAAGATCGGTGTTGAAGACCCGGTATTTGCAAAAGCGATAGGATGACCTGTCGATTGACTCTGCACCGAGTAGCTACGGTATTGAGTCCTCCATATGTGATGGTGAATCCGATCAGGATTGTGAATATCCGGATTGCAAGGACTTCTTTGTAAGTGCCTTCGGTTTTGTTCGAGCCCGGAACAGACTTGTATGGATTGTGTGTCTGACGTTACAAATTGAGATATAAAGCAGATTTCTTTCAAATATATTTCTGTTGGTGGCGGAGAATTTATTCTTTTATCTTAACACCCTTCTCTGAGACGTACGTGCTCAGAGGTTATATAGTTGAAGTTATCAGCGATATATTCCCAATTTGGTAATGTGACATGCTGAGTGATGCTGAAATGATCATTGTGTTGATTGTTTGTGATAGGATCGTTTATTTGATCGTCTATCCTTGTGATCATTGTGTTGATCATTTGTTGACCCAAAGCATGGCTTTTGTATAAAGTATGTTTTTGTGGACGTGACTTCGTCGAGCCTCACACCCCATGAATGGTCAAAACAGGAAAGAAGCAGCAAGGTTATGAGGGGTAGCGCCCTTTAGGATGTGTCCATTTCCTTCTGGAAAAGGGTGGTATCATGGTATGGAGCCCAGATACTTACTCATGTTGAAAACACTTTGTTATGATTGTGTGAATTGATTACGAGCGCTCGGTGAAAAGG
This sequence comes from Allium cepa, assembly GCA_030765085.1. Lineage (NCBI taxonomy): Eukaryota > Viridiplantae > Streptophyta > Magnoliopsida > Asparagales > Amaryllidaceae > Allium > Allium cepa. The sequence goes on from CM060937.1 coordinate 594,360,602, forward strand.
TCCCAAAGGACCGGGGGATGGCATATTCGGTCAGTTGTTACTCAGTTAGGGGTAACCCGGCCTTGTGTTGGTAGAGATCCGGTTTGGTTCTCGGGGATGTCCATCCAGAGGCATTCTCATGTGGCAATGGGAAGTTCCTTGGCCTGATCATTCGTTGGAAATCCAATTCCCAATACGAAACTTGTACGGTATTAGTTGTAGAACCTGCCATTCACTTATGGTGGTCACCACTGTTTGGATGGTAGCTATAGTAGGCATAGTTCGAAATGTCTATGTTGGCTAAGATTTATATTCTACTTTCAAAATGAATTTTTTTCCCTACACTATGCACTAATAATAATATGAAATGTTCTTTTAAATGCGTATCAAGCATCTTTGACTATCATAAGGAGAAATCTCCTCCGATTCTGCGTTTGCATTGTGTGTGTGTGCGGGAGGCCTTATGGTAGTCTCATTTTTAAAAGCATTGCGAATTGACTTAAAAATATTCCTCTATTTTGATTTTAAAAATAAATAAACTGTTTTGAATTCTCACACCAGTCACATGACTGACTTGGAGTTTATTGTTTTCCTTCCTAAACTCTGGGTGCCCACCAATTTCTACACGGGCAGTCAAGAGTTAAGGTTTATCAGGATATTCTGGATATTCTGGAGTAGGCTGGAGGCAAGCTGGATGGCATGGCGTATTACTAGTTATATAGCATTTCTTTTTCCGTTGCACTGTTTGTTGTTGTTTGTTGTTGTATACTCTGATGATATGATGTAATGTAATGAAATGTAATGTAATAACTGATATAGTTCTTTGTTTAAAGATTATTCATTTATTATTATATATTGTTCCGCTGCGAATTGTGAGATTCTGATGTTGTCCTGTTGTTTTCTATTCCGTTCTATTCTCCATTTTTCTATATTTTCAAATTTTCTATTCTCTTTTCCTTCTATTTTAAAATGATCTATTTTCTTTCTGTGCCGTTCTATTTTTCTATTTTCTTCTACCTTTTTCTACCTCTTTCTTTTCTTAAATTCTTTTTAAAACCCATAACTATTCGGTTTTTCGGCAACGAAAATCCGCAACTGTTACATTTGGTATCAGAGCTGATGGTTAAGCGACAACCATGGTTCTGTTGGGTATTACTCATTAGAGATAGAGTCACCAGTACTCTAGAATGAGTTTGAGTGTAATAATAGCTATGAGAGCGTATTTGTTAGTGAATATAAAATTGTTTTATATTGTGATGATTGGTTTGTTGAGTGGTATATGAACCTTCGTCAGCGTGGTCTCGACAACTATGCCGAAGGGGTTTCTAAACACTTGAATAGAACAATTCGGCACAATATTGTTTTAATTTGGGTAAATGAAATAATTTTACTTGATTATATTTTTATATATAAAGGAATGATTTTTTTGGAATTATTAAAATGTATATAAGTTGATTGTTTAGTTGTTTGAATAATCTAAATAAAAGAATAATTGTATAAACAAAAGAATTATAAGAATTGAATTATAATTAAGGTGATTTACAATTGAGAAATAAACTTATATATATAAGAAGTGAAACTATATGAATATATTTGTGAATATGAGTTGTAAATAAAAATGAATTTAAAGTTAAATGGAAGTATAACTTAATTGATGTTGAATGAAGTTGATATTAGTATCAAAGTAAAATAATAAAGTGAAGTGATAAATGTGAACTTGAGTTATATAAATGAAATTCAACTTTTATAATTGAATTGAATTAATAAATTGAATGTAAATCAATTGAATGTGAATAAATTGGAATGAAATAATGAATATAAGTGTTAATTCATTAAAATCTAATGTTATTAGAAAGTTGAATAATTGAATGAAAATCAATTAAATTAAACCAATTGATAAGCAAAGGAATTTGGTTGTAATTATATATACATTGGTTGTTATATGATTGTTAGTTGATTGTATATAATTCATTAAGTATTAATGAAAGTGAATTAGTGAAATTTAAAGCTATGTAAATTGAATTCAAATTAGAAGCAAATAAATTTGAATGGAACTGAATTTGATTTGGAGGTGAACCAGCTTGAATATGAATTAGTTGAAAATGAATGCTAGTAAATCCAATGTTAATGAATCTAATGTGATTAAATTGAAAACCTATTTCATTGAATATAAATGAGAATATGAATGAATATATATTGGTTATGAATGCTAGTTGGTTGATGGTTGAATATATTGTTTTTACTACATTTGCTATGTGACATATAGAGTTGTTATGGAGATATATGTTGTATATTGAGATTATTTACATGTATGCATGATTCTCATGTTGTTTGTTGAGTGATTAGTAGGTGCGGATCGCGTTTGCTTCGCATTTGGAGCTCGCTTTTGCGCTATATTAGCCGTATATGCTCGCTAATAAAATATAAGGTACATATCTCGGATTACATACCGTACTTTTACACTTTTTTCCCTTCGGGATGCCTCATTACTTGATGAGATGTATATTTGTGATATATATACTGTCATTTTTTTTTCGGATCGAGCCGCGCAAAGGAGACTATGGCGAATTTTTCCGAAAATTTAAGGCGTTAGAAAAATTTTGAGAAAATTTGGAAAATTTTGAAAACTTTAAACTTGGATTTGAAGTTGAAAGTTAAACAATAAGTAATTGTTTTTGAAAAGATAACTAAGTATGATTTGAAAACTTAGTAAATATTTGTAAGAAGTTTAACTATGAATTTTGGGAAAATTAATAGATTCTGTAACTTTTCTTACTTGTTAATTTCGAGGACGAAATTCTTTTAAGGGGGGAAGATTGTAACGACCCAGAATTTTTAATAATTAAAATATGAGTATTTAATTAATTTTAAATATTAAAAAGTGAATCTATAAGTCAAATAAATTTTTATTTGAATTATTGGATTTAATTGAATAATTTAAATCGACAATTTAATATGTTAAATTATGGAAATAATTGAAAATCGAGTTAAATATGATTGAAAATGATTTGTAAAATTTTATTTTATCATATTGAAGTTAGAATGATATTTTAGAACTTTTAAAATCGAATTAAAAGTTAATTTGTGAGAATTGAATATTTTAATATTAAAATCGACTAGTGAAAATAGTCAATTTTTGAACAGTCTCAGAATTTAACGAAACCAGTTCCATTGGATCCGTAATAGTTAGTTATTATCGGATTTCAATTTTCGTGTCAATCGGAGCTATCGTTTGATCGTGGCAGCTCGAAACGCATCGAATTATTTTTAATTTAAATTTGCGAGTCAAAATAGCCATTTTTCAAAAAGTCTCGGATTTCGACGAAACTAGTTTCATCGGATCCGTAATGTGATATTATTGTAAGGTTTCAAATTTCAAGTCAATTGGATTTACCGTTTGTCCGGTACGAATTAAAACGCCTAGAAAATCGCTTAAATCGGTTTAATTCAAATTGAGCGTTTATAGCCATAACTCGCACAGATGTCCGAATTAACTTCCGAAACCTATTCCATTGTGTCCGGAACGCGGGATAAACCCTAGGTACGTCAGTTTCGGCGCCTAAATCGGAGTTCGGAATTTCCGGATGAATAGTGTCGTTCAAAACTCTATAAATACACACCCACACCCTTCATAAATTAAAAAAAAATATCAAAACCCTAATTTTTTAACCCTAGCCGCCACTTATACAACCAAGGGCCAGAATTTGTCAAAATTCATTCATTAATCTCTCTCAATCCGTAAGGAATTAGCCAAAGTGCTCAACACGAAAGTCGTAGAGCTCGACGAGAGCTTCGATTCCATACGGTGATGATCGGAAATGGTGCAACGTAGAGGGAGATATGGGGGGCCGATTGCTTCAGGTTGTGCATGCAATTCCATGCAAATGGGGGGGCCGAACTCAAGGGGGAGGCAGGCGTGGGTAGAGGGGGTGTTGTGCTTCGAGATGGCGGTGGTTTGATCGAGTTTCATCGAGTTTTGGAGTTGCAAATTGAAACCCTAGTGATTGAGGAGTGGGTTCTTTTGTTCGTGCGCGACCTGTAGAAGATGAAGAAGGAGGGGAGTTGCGTTCAAGGGTCTTGATGTGCTGGATGGAGATCTAACGGCCAATGATGGATGTGGGTTTTAATTTTTTAATTTATGTTGGAATAGTTATAAATTAAATCGTGTAAACTTCAAAAATGCATATCTTTTTCATACGAGGTCGAAAACGCGCGAAACCAGTTGCGTTGCAATCGTATGGACGAGAACTACGCGATGGAGTTGGTTTGGAGTCGTTTGGAGTTAGTGAGAATTTTGGGTAAAATTAAACGTCCGTTTATTTTTATTCGAAATAAATCGCTAAAACGGAATTTAAATCAAGGTGAGAACTTCTCACTCAATCGAATAAGTTTCGATTTTATTTTAAATAGTTAGATTTAAAATATTTGAATGCATGTTTGAATGATTGATATCTATTGATTGTTAAAATAGACATTATACGCCGTTAGTAAGCGGATGTTATTTATTAAAAACATATACCGCGAATATTTCATAAACAGTGAAATTGGTATTATATATAATATCAATATGTATATATTGGCATATGTATATATTGCAGTTGTTGATTTCCCGTATTTTTTAGCGGATGAGACCCTATTACGCCGTTATTAAGCGGATAATATTTAATAAGAACATATACCGCGATAATTTCGTACTGGAGCGAAATTGGTATTGTGCTAATGTTTTTGGATGCAGGAAACATGTTGGAGGGATCCAACTGGATTCCTCAACAGTTTTTATTTGATTTTCAGATATTTTGATATTTGATGGATTATCATATCGATATATGATATCGTTGTTTGTCGTGATTGACTATTTGGTGTGCAGCATCATTGGACCCAGATTTTGGGATTTTAAAATAATTTTAAAGTGATTTTTGAGAATATACTATATTTTGGAATTAATCCATTATGAATAAATAACGATATAATTTTTAATGTTATAAAAATTATGGTTTTTGTGAAATATAGTTAAAAGCTGATTTTTGAGAAATGTGAATTAATGATTTTTATAAAATAGTTTAAGTTGGATTTTTGAACATATTATAAAAGTTTGAATATAGGATTTATAAAATTTGATTATTTTATAAATCAAGAGAATGGTGAAATTATAAAGGAATTTAAAGACGTTTTAGAAGAATAATATAAATTGATTTATATTAAGAGATTTATAAATAGATATTTATAAATTGAAATATTGACATTATAAAACGAGTTTTTATAAGTGTTTGAATGAAGTAAAAATGAATTTCATTAATGAATGAAATTTATAGGATTATAAACAGTGAAGTTATAAATGAAATTTTATAAACAGTAGGTTTATAAAATTTATAAAGTTATTGAAAGAATGGAGTTTTGATAAATAAACGAATCTTATAAGTTATAAGATTTATAATTATGAAGTTCAAAGGAACGATTTTAGTAAACGAATAAATTATAAGTATTTAACTTATAATATGAACGTTTAGTTTATAATTTAGTTATAAACTGGAATAGGTTAGTAAAAGGATTTATAAAAAAGGAAGTTTTTATAAATAAATAGAAATGGAATTTATAAACGTTGTTTTATAAATCCGCAAACAACTTATTTTGATAAGTTAATTGTCATAACTTATTTAATGGAGTTATATTCACATTTTTGAATAGTGAATAATCCTTTGAATTGAAATGAATAAAAGGATGAAATTTGTTAACGAAGTTTATTCACGTTTTTGAATAGTGAATAACACGTTAAAGAAATTGTTTTAGATTTGGTGTTTTAAACAGAATTAAAACGATCTAACGATGTTTTAAAAGATGTTGAGATTCGAAACCATAGATTTCAACATTTATTGTTGAAATAGACGTTTTCGAGAAATAAAAGGAAATGATGGACCATAACACTGTTGTTATAGTAAATAATTTCCGAAAGGAAATGTTTTGAATAGTATTGGGATTTATATATCTATTTAATTTCGAATCCCTATACTAGTGATTTTGGGTTGTCGTAACGATGTTTTACGCAACATTCGTTTTAGCCCAAATAAATATGTTTAAGAGAATGATTTCCTTAAAGAATGAAATATATACTTAATTCGATTTAAGTATATTAAATATTTTCCAAAGTTGAAAATAAAAAGATTTGTGAATTACTTATGAATAAATAAGTATGGAAATGTTTTCCAATATGAAGTGAATAATTAAAATTTATCTTTTTGAAGATAAATTGAAATGAATAATTGAAATCGTATATGCATGAATATTTTGGAATATAAATTCATTATGGAATTTATATGTGAAAGTAGAATTTGTTTGAAAATAAATATTGATTTATTTTTGAAGTGTGAAAATTATATATCTTGTAAAGATATTTTGGAAAGTAAATAATTTGGAAAATTATTTGGAATCTGGTGATGTGTGCATACCAATTGATAGTTCAATAACCGACTATCAATATTTCCCTTTAAATGGGTATTTGATGTGATTTAATTGAATTAGAATGTCACACTTATTTTTGAATAAGCGCTCACTATTCGGGTTAACCGGGAAAGGACCATGGGGTCGTATAACCCATTCCGAATATGTGATACGTCGTTGTGAATTGCATTGAAGATCGGTGTTGAAGACCCGGTATTTGCAAAAGCGATAGGATGACCTGTCGATTGACTCTGCACCGAGTAGCTACGGTATTGAGTCCTCCATATGTGATGGTGAATCCGATCAGGATTGTGAATATCCGGATTGCAAGGACTTCTTTGTAAGTGCCTTCGGTTTTGTTCGAGCCCGGAACAGACTTGTATGGATTGTGTGTCTGACGTTACAAATTGAGATATAAAGCAGATTTCTTTCAAATATATTTCTGTTGGTGGCGGAGAATTTATTCTTTTAGCTTAACACCCTTCTCTGAGACGTACGTGCTCAGAGGTTATATAGTTGAAGTTATCAGCGATATATTCCCAATTTGGTAATGTGACATGCTGAGTGATGCTGAAATGATCATTATGTTGATTATTTGTGATAGGATCGTTTATTTGATCGTCTATCCTTGTGATCATTGTGTTGATCATTTGTTGACCCAAAGCATGGCTTTTGTATAAAGTATGTTTTTGTGGACGTGACTTCGTCGAGCCTCACACCCCATGAATGGTCAAAACAGGAAAGAAGCAGCAAGGTTATGAGGGGTAGCGCCTTTTAGGATGTGTCCATTTCCTTCTGGAAAAGGGTGGTATCATGGTATGGAGCCCAGATACTTACTCATGTTGAAAACACTTTGTTATGATTGTGTGAATTGATTACGAGCGCTCGGTGAAAAGGTCCCAAAGGACCGGGGGATGGCATATTCGGTCAGTTGTTACTCAGTTAGGGGTAACCCGGCCTTGTGTTGGTAGAGATCCGGTTTGGTTCTCGGGGATGTCCATCCAGAGGCATTCTCATGTGGCAATGGGAAGTTCCTTGGCCTGATCATTCGTTGGAAATCCAATTCCCAATACGAAACTTGTACGGTATTAGTTGTAGAACCTGCCATTCACTTATGGTGGTCACCACTGTTTGGATGGTAGCTATAGTAGGCATAGTTCGAAATGTCTATGTTGGCTAAGATTTATATTCTACTTTCAAAATGAATTTTTTTCCCTACACTATGCACTAATAATAATATGAAATGTTCTTTTAAATGCGTATCAAGCATCTTTGACTATCATAAGGAGAAATCTCCTCCGATTCTGCGTTTGCATTGTGTGTGTGTGCGGGAGGCCTTATGGTAGTCTCATTTTTAAAAGCATTGCGAATTGACTTAAAAATATTCCTCTATTTTGATTTTAAAAATAAATAAACTGTTTTGAATTCTCACACCAGTCACATGACTGACTTGGAGTTTATTGTTTTCCTTCCTAAACTCTGGGTGCCCACCAATTTCTACACGGGCAGTCAAGAGTTAAGGTTTATCAGGATATTCTGGATATTCTGGAGTAGGCTGGAGGCAAGCTGGATGGCATGGCGTATTACTAGTTATATAGCATTTCTTTTTCCGTTGCACTGTTTGTTGTTGTTTGTTGTTGTATACTCTGATGATATGATGTAATGTAATGAAATGTAATGTAATAACTGATATAGTTCTTTGTTTAAAGATTATTCATTTATTATTATATATTGTTCCGCTGCGAATTGTGAGATTCTGATGTTGTCCTGTTGTTTTCTATTCCGTTCTATTCTCCATTTTTCTATATTTTCAAATTTTCTATTCTCTTTTCCTTCTATTTTAAAATGATCTATTTTCTTTCTGTGCCGTTCTATTTTTCTATTTTCTTCTACCTTTTTCTACCTCTTTCTTTTCTTAAATTCTTTTTAAAACCCATAACTATTCGGTTTTTCGGCAACGAAAATCCGCAACTGTTACAAGATTATTCACAAAGTAATGGATACGGGCCGATAATAAAAAAAGAGAAGAGGGATACCTTTTACCACTTTACTTATTTTTTGGGCCGACTTCTTTAATTTCTTTTGGGCTTATATTTTTAAACTAGGGTTTTGCATTTTAAGTCTGTTTAATTCACTTTCAAACTTTTGTAAAATTCTAGTCGTGTGATTAGAGGACGAACTACAGTTGTGTAGTTCGAGAATTCACAACTCAGTAGCTGAGTTATGGCAGGGTTTTGAGTGTAGAGTTTGTAGGATCTAGATTAACCCTAGAGGGGGGGTGAATAGGGTTATAGCAAATTTTTGCGAATTAAACACAGAAGCAAACTGCAGAAATAAATATGCTGAAAAATAAATCACACACAGAATTTACCCAGCTTCGGCAACCCCTGCCTACTGCTGCATTCCCAGATTTCTGTTAGAATTAAACAGTTTCCCGCTTACAAACACACTAACAGACTTGCAAACCCTGCTACCGCCTATAGAGTTTTGCAAACTTGCAAACCCTGCTAACTGGACTAACTCTAACTAGACAATCTGACAACACCTAAACCCTAGGTGATAATTTATCATGTTTTGTTTTGAAAAGAACATACAAATAAAGCAAATTATAAAAGCAAGCACTAAATTTAAAACAATTTAAATTATCTTGCCTTTATAATAAAAATAAAAATACCCTAACCCAAAACAAACAAAAGATATGCGATCACTTCCCTTTATCTTATTTCACCCGGTCCATTTTCTTTTGTTTGTAAAAAAATGGCGGCCCTCTGTTTATTCGATCTGAATTAGGGCTTCTGTTTCTTCCTCGAATTTGGGGCTTCGGCTTCTTTCTGATGTCTGATTAAGCTCTTGCTTGTCCTCTGATGATTGATGCTTGTTGCTAGCTCGTTCTCTGTTGATCGAGTTTGTTGATGGTTCGGTATGTAATTTCTTTTGTTGCTTGTTTGATTGCTTGCTTTTTAACTCGATTGTTCTGTGTTCTATGATGATTTCTTGGGGTTTATTTATAGGGTTGAAACCCTAATAACCACTGTCAGATTTGATTTCTTCACGTCGTTGATTATTTTCCTGAATTTGTTCTGGATTTGGAGTATTCCTTTCTTGATTCAATTTCGAATAATTGCTGACCATATTTGTATTCGAATTAATTGATTCGAAGATATCTTCCTTTATTTGTTGTCTCGGCCCCTATTTGAATTAATACTGACCATATTTAGTCGAGAAGTTTGATGCAGAGATTTCTTTCCAAAATTTGATTTCTTTGACTTAATTAAAAATACGAATTTGATCTTTAACTTTGGCTTGATTTCTGCACTGACTTGTACTTGCCACTGTCCTGTGTTTCCTACTGCACATTCACCTGTTTACTATATATGTGCATACATACATATGTATGTGTGTATGCATATATTCTTGGGTTTGTACTTTCATTGTGACTTGATTTTGCTATGGGATTAAATCAGAACTTCATTTGATCTGCATGTAGTTGTGATCTGATTCTTGATAGCTTGCTGGTGCATGTCATTTGTTTCTAGCTCGAATTCATCTTTGAGGAACACTGTACTTGTTGTTATGATGTTTTGAACTTGATTCACTTCATGTTGCATTAGTCACTTGCATTGGTGTATTGCCTTGTACATCCATGTTCTTTACTTGGTTGTTGTCATTGGTCTGCTGCCATGTTCACGTGCACTTGAGTTTGTTTCCACTGCTTTGATACAGATGCTACACTTGTTCATGTTGCCTTTGTACACTTGTTCATATGAGCTGTTGTTCCATTGTTGTAGTTGCAGTATTTATGTTCCTTGTTTCATTTGAAAGCTGGTTCGATGCACTCAAATATTGTCTAGACACATTTTTATCACTTGAGTTTGCAGTCTTCATTTTTTGCTGTGACTCTTGTGATATTCATGTTGATTGCTTCATGACTTGTTGTTGGCAAGTACATTGTTTTCACTGTTGCACTTGGTGTTTGTAGCTTGCCATTGACTTCTTTGTAGTTGCACTGCACTTTGGTTACTATATATGCTATGTTCTGATTTGCATTGGTGCAGTTTCCATATTTTGTGTATTTTGATGTTGTATATGCTTTTTCATGCTGCTGCGATGCAGTTTCTTTCACTGTTGTATCTTTGGGAGTTTGCACTGCTTCATGTTGAATTTGTGCAGTGTTGTACTTGTTGCCTTGTATCACTGGTTCATTCTGGTTGGTGCAGTATTCAAGTTTTTGTTGGTCTGGACATTTGTGGGATATTTGACTGTTTCTGGCTCGATGTTGTTAATGCATTCATGACCACTGTCTTGCATATTTTTGATAAAGTGTGACTGATGCTGCACTTGGTCTTTGTTCTTCTCTGTTATGTTGCTTTGAATGAATTTGTGTTTTGTTGTAGTTTGTGCACACGAGTTGGCGTGGCAGTGCACACGTATACGAATGTACACGTGTGTACTGCAGTCACTTATAATTGCCTGTCCCTGATAAAAATTACTGATATGCATAGATATTGCACAATCAAAGATGATGACAATAACCCATGTATCTGAGACACAAACAAATTTTATTTTTGCAAATTTAAATTTGTTTGTTTTCAGATTACTGTTGTAGTTGCTAATTATACAGGTACACAGGAGACAGGACGAGAAGTGGAGCTGGACAATGCAGATAGATGCAGATGTGCAGACAGAGTGAAAAACTGAATGTTGAGTGTTGTAGTGAGAAAAGTAAAATGTATGAACTGATGTATGTATATATATATAGAGAGAGCTGAAAACTTTGTATTGTTTAAGTGTTGTAATAAAATATTATATTGAATAAAAAATACTAGTTGAATTATATAGATTCTGTGCAATAGTATAATTATTCAATATGAATATTTCTTCCTTTCTGTATATAGTCCAAACTGCAAACACATATATATATTGATATATATATATGTTTGTTATCATCAAACAAAAAATCACATCAAACAGAGTTAGGTTAGTCGATAGCAGGTGTTGCGAGTTTACATATGTAAGCGTCTGACTACTTAATTTTTAGTTGAAACCTTGGAGGCAGCACATAGGCAGGATTTTTCCAAAGCTGGGTAGATCTGTGTTGTTCTATTTCTGTTTTTAATATTTTGCTATTATTTGTGCTGCTATTTTTTGGTTATTTTTAGTGCTACAATTATTTTATATATTTCTGCATTATTTTTTATAATCATTAGTATCACCCTACTCACCCCCCTCCAGGGTGAAATCGATCCTATACTCCTTTCACTTTGAATGCCACACTGCCCTTCTACATTCACACGATTGATTTCTATAAACGTATAACTTCCCGAGCTCGTAAGTCTCAGGAAAGTGTGTTAAGCTAAGAGAAGGTGTCTTCTCCGCCACCAACTTATATATATTTATAGAGACCACTCATTGTGATTTAGAATGCAAGGTCAAACATTTATCCATACAAGTTCATTCTGGGACTAAACGAAACCGATGGAATTTTCCTCGGCCATTACTAGGCAAGAAGCCCTTGTGGTTTTGAGGTTATTCATAACAAAGAGACCACCGCTGCAATATAGTAAATCGGATGGATATCCCCAATTAATTAACAGGCAGTTCCTTATTATTATTCGTCTTAATATCTCTATCTTCAAATATCTTCATTCTTCGAACAGGTAAACAGGTTCGAAGTGGTTTTCAGATAGGAATCACCAAAATCCGACCCCGATTCCTTCAAAATCTAATTATCGATAAAAAGTGAATATGAGTATACATGATTTATGAAGTCTCTTTTCACATTAATTCTTCTTGGATGGTTTCGAAATCACTTACTTTTGTCTTAGAATAATTATAAGTAAATCATTCTTTTGCTTTGGATAATATCTCAATCATCTTTTATTTTGAAAAAAATCAATAAATTCTTTTTTTAGAGCATCCGGGCTTTCCTTTCAATCTGTTCCACCCCTCGCCTAAGAAAAGAAAACGGAGGCCAGCTAAGTTCAGGATACTAGTTTCTTCATCCCTCACCATAGTTAAACACCTAGTTTTATCTTCACAAATCTCACTGGAAGGACAAATGTACTAGTCGTTTCCGCATACTCAGTTATCAACTTTATTTTTGAATTGGTCATAAAGATTTCAAATTATCTTTTAAACACTTAATTTTCCTTTTGAAAACATTCACAATTGATTCTAGGAAAAAACATCACGTTTAAACTCATATTCAACAAATTATAGAATTCGCAGCATAAAAATGTTGTAGAAAGTACTATATAAGCTTATTTGATTTAAACTACTTTTTAATATTTGAAAATTAATATTTTCCAATTCAAACCTCTTTAAACTATTAAAATAAATTTATCAAATTTATTCCATAATTAAAAACATTCATTTAAATGGTTTTCCCGTTATGGGCACTTAACTACACTAGCGCGATTTTCTAGAAAATTGATTTGGACATATTTCAAAATTTATTAAACGAAATTTCGATTTTCTTTCTTCATTTAGGAGGTATGGATATAATAGTCTGAAATTTTCTTACCTCGAAGAATTCTAAGATAAATTCCACTCTATACGCTCAATTGAACTTTTCAGCACGAAATCGTGAACTCCTTTTGCGCGATGCGCCTAATTTTAACATATTTTTCCATATTTGAAATAATCTATTCAAATTGAATTTTATTACTTTTAAAATCATTAAAAATCATTAAAATCATTAAAAATCAGTATTTCCACTTTTTAAAGCATTTAAAAGGAATTTTTACTATTATTATATTGTAATATTATTTTATTCCTATTATTTTAATATTAAATTTAAATTCCAATTTCAATTCAATTCCTATTCTAACTTCAAATTAAACTCAATTAAAACTTAGATTTCGAATCAAATTTCTGTTCTAATTTAAATTTCCAACTTAGTTTCAAATTCATTTTTCAAAATCAATTTCAATTTCAATTTCACTGTTCATCTCAATTTCAATTTCAATTTTGCTATCCTTTTTAATCCCGTTTCACTTCAAATTTCAAATTCCCTTTTATTTCTACTTTAATTTCAATTCCAATTGAAAAGAGACTTATTTTTTCAAAGTATGACATATCATCAAAATTGGATCTTCAACAAAAAGACCACTTAATCAAAAATGGTAAAAATTTGATGTCCATATTAATGTCACAACCATACAAACAATCATATGACATTAACATATTCAATACGGTAAATGTTATTACATTACTATGGATTATCCAACATCCAAATGTCCATATCATAAAATAGTGATTATCTATCATAGGAAATCTACTCAAAAATCAATATAAATTATATAGCGCTGAGAATTTCCTCACCTTCATATCCACTGCATCAATCTTTTCTTATAAGCTAGCGTTGCTTCATGATCTAACGAGCTTTTTCTCCGAAGTCTCAAGTTTGCCTTTTCCTCTCTTTCTCATTTTCTTTTCTTTCTTTTCCTTTTTTTATGTATGTGGCCATGGCTTGAATGGAGGGTATGGCCTTTGAGTGGGGTGGATGTGGCTTTGGGTAGGTGGGTAGGTGGGGGTAGACGGGTGTTTTGAGGTGGGTAGGTGGTCTACGGGCTCGGGTAGGTGGAGTATGGGCTCGGGTTGGTGGAGAGGTGGGGGTGCGTGTGCTATTAGGAGTTAGTATGTGGTCTAGGCGCTCGGGTGGGTGGAGTGTTGGATCGGGTTGGTGGAGAGGAGGGGTGCATGTTCTATTAGCAGGTGGGTAAGGTGTTTGGCCATGAGTTATGGTGGTGTTGGTGATGGTATGGTTAGGTTTTGGTGATGTGGAGGTGATGGCTCGAAGGAAGAAAGAAAAATGAAGGAAGAGAGGATGTTTTGGAATTTGTAGAATGAAAATGAAGTGAAGAATGAAGGGGTTTGGTCTTGTATTTATAAGTGGAGAATTTTGTGGTAAACGACATTAATACTACTGTTTACTTTTGAACTTTGATTAGCCTTGATTTGATTGCATTTAATGTGTGGAATGATGCTTTAGGAAGAGTGTGTTAAGAGATAAGGAGGTGTCACCTTCTTATGGTTTGTAAATATTTAAATGTATAAGTTTGCTCCTTTGCTGTTTATATGCATAACATCTCATTAATGAGATAAGAGATGTAGTAATGATGTTGTTTGTAAAAATTTAAAATAAAATTTAATTAGTCAGATTATGTCTTTTTATATTTATATATTTATTTAAACTTTTCAAATGTAAATATTTTGTTTTTTTGTGCTAAATGTAATGTGTTTTAAAGTTTGTAAATTATTTATTATATATGTTGAAAAGCGAGCACATTTATTCAACATTGCGACAACTTGTTACGGTTGAAACGGTGTTTTTGTTGACAAATTTTACAATCAAAATTTGATGTTTTTGTTAAGCTATACATTGAAGTAAACCAAACTTAAAAATGAACTTTTTATTTGTTTTAAATAAATTAAAACACGTCTATTTATATTTTAAAATCATATATAAATAATATCAAAATCTCTATTTTTACAGTGTGTGTAAAACTGATAAAATGCAACAAATTTTGGTTATTTTTTTAAAATGAGTATTAATATATTTTTAAATCTTTTAACATAGTTTTATTATCTTTATTAGGTGTTTTTAATAAAATTTATATTTTTAAATAAATATTTAAACCTGTTTATTTAAATATTTATTTATTTTTAACTAAAGTTAACTTTTGTTGATTTGTTCTAAAATTCAAATTTATACCTTTTAATTAGTAATTATAAGAAACAATAATTTCCCTATTATTATTTATTATATATAACCTATTTATTTAAGTTTTAAACCTTTTTAAATTTAAAACAAACAAAATCTTTTGTTTTCGAAGTAGCGAAATTATAGGTCGTTACATTCTCCCCTACTTAAATGCATTTCATCCTCGAAATGAAAACAAAGATATAGAACGATAAATGTCAACAATATATGCAAAGGAAATACTACTAAATACTGATCAAGAAATAATGACATCAATCCCAAACTTCTAACTAGAGTGTGTACCACACGCTTGAGGTAAATACATAGTCACGAATAAACTATCTACATCGGTCAACAAAAATAACTTACTAAAGGACTAAACCCCATATCTTAGCGCGTACTACGTGCTTAAGATAATAACAACTACTATATCACAAATCCAAAATATCCCTAGATGCGTAACACTACTCATCGGATGAACTGTAACATCCCAATTTTTAGATAGATTTAATTTTGATAAATAATTAAATTTTTATAATTAAATTTTGAAATAATTAGTCATTAATATAAAATTTTGGATTTAATTATGAAATTAATTGGGAAATTAATATGAAAATTCCAGAATAAAGAAAAATATGTATTTAAAATTGAATATTTGGAAATTAAATTTTATTGTAAATAGAGTGTTGAATTGGAATTCAACATAAGTATTTTATAACATTGTATTTGAATTTTCCAAATTTAAAAAGATGTATATTCATCTATTTATATAAATGGATTATATGACATAATTTGAATTTGATTTAAATATAGAGAGATAAATAAATTTGTTTTCTAGTTTTAATATATGAAAGTTATATTTTGAAACTAATATAGTAAAAGTTGTCTAAAGCTAAAAATCATATTATCTAATATATATATATATATATATATGTATGTATGTATGTATGTATGTATGTATACCTATTTTGAAATTAATGTATATAGATAAATATTTATTTAAATATATAGTAGTTTCAATTTAAATAAGATTTACAAAAGCTTTATAAACTAAGAAATATATATATATATATATATATATATATGATTATTGTTAGGTGTACAAATTGTTTTTTTATCCATTTCTCTTTAAAAGTTGTAAAAGTAAAATAAATACAAATGTATGTAAATAATTTGTATAAAAATGTAAACATAAGAGAATAAAGGTTAAAACAAAATTTATAAAATGATTTAAAAGAGGGATATAACATAAATTTGACATCTTTAACATTTGTAAGCAAACAAAGGGATGGACAAGTGTTAGTAATAATAATAAGTGGCACATTTATTTTGATTTACAAATATAATTAAAAGAAAATAGGTTGGTTATTATTTTCCATATACTTCACAAAAATGAATATCAAAAACAAAAGTTTATCTCAATATCAAAACAAAGTTTCAGTTCAAGGTTGCATGATCAAATCCGAACCTGGGAAATAAGAACTTGGAAATCAAGTCTGGTTCAAGTTTTCCAATCTGGAATTTATTTGATGATCAAGCTTCAATTGGAATTCAGACCTGAGAGCAATCCCAGTTTCAAAAGCTAAAATAAATTCAAGCTTGGAAATCAGATGCAAGGTCAAACCTGCAATCAGTATAAATCAAAATAAAGATAAATCAAAGACCTGGAAAACAACAAGCAATGCAAACAAATGCAAGTTCAAAGCAATCAGATCAACTTCAACAAGCATCAGATTCAAGAGCAAAACAAGATCATCACTAAAAACAGCAATTAGGTCAAAGTTAAACCAGTTTCAAAAAGATCAAAGTCCAGAGAACATTTTCAGTTTTTAAATTCAAAAATAAAAAAAGTAATTCCAGGATTCACTATGCTTTGTTCTTCATCTTTCTAGGTGAGCAAACTTCACCTTCTTTATTTTGAAATGCCTTTGGTGATGAGTGAAAATGATGATTTGAAAATGCTTTGTATGGTTGTAGATTTGCCTTTTTGTTTGGATATACGAGTTTATAGATGCATGTCTGTGTATCTGCCTTTGGCATACCTCTGTTGTTTAACAACTTAAGAAATTCTCAAATTCCTAACTCCTCACCCAAATCATTTTAAAACGTGATGTTTAAAAGGAAAATGACTATAATGATGTATGCAAATATCAAAAATAAAAATGAGTAAAATTATTAAACAAATTATCTGGAAATAGAAAATTATAGTGAAAACCCAATTTATGTCAAAAGTCAATATGTATAATTCCATATTTGATTATCTAGACTTGATCGTATGGTAGAATGATGAATTTAGGAAGGAAAAACTTGATTTTTTTATAAGAGATTGTGGAGATATTTTGTGATGAACGGTTTTGAGTATTTTTTCGATTGCCAATGATCTATGCCAAGATGGAGTTCGGGGTTCATGTCGATGGAAGATGGATGATAACGAATATAGGAAAAATAGTTGTAGGATTTTTAGATCGTCGTGGAGATAGCGCGGCGTTGAACTAGGGTTTAAGCCTAGTTTTAGATAGTGGTTGGTTTCGAGGAAAACGTGGCATCGTCAGTGTGTAACGACCCGTATTTTACGTGTCGATATATCGTAGAATTCTAGGTCGTTAGTGTTGTTTATGTCGTCCTTAGCCTAAGTCGTAAGGGAGGATAACTCGTATGTTGTTTGAGTCGCATGGAAGTTAGATTGGGAAGTCAACTCGAGATAGTGCTAGAGCGAGTTAACGGGTTAGTGATATTAGCGAGTTACGAGTTATCGGGTTAGAAAAGTTAGCGACTTAGTGGCTGGGACGAGTTAGCGTATTAGTATGATGACCGAGTCATAATAGTTAACGAGTTAACTAGTGGGCGAGATAAGGATTTAACTCGTATGGCCGAGTTATAGGAGTTAACAGGTTAGGTTTGGCCGGGTTAAGAACCAAACGACTTAAGAGTTAGTGGAGTTAGCGCGTTGCCGAGTTAGTGAGGCTAGTGTGTTAGTGGGTTAGTGAGCTAACGAGTTAGCAGAGTTACCGAGTTAAGTTGTTAGGTCGGCCGAGCGCTAACTCGCGTGTCTTGGGGTTGAGTTAAGTCGCGGCACAGTTAACCCGCGTGTGTGTGTGTTGTGCCGTGTTGGCTTGAGTCGGCAGAGGATTGTTGAGTCGTGGGTCGGCAAGGCTAAGTCGCGAACGACTTAGGGGATGAGTCGGCGGCCGACTTAAGGGGCGAACGGGTTAGCGATTTTTAGCCTATAAATAGAGGGGTTTGGCTCACTTTTTGGACCGGATTTTGAAGCGACGAAGTGCTGCCATTTTGAGAGCTCGACTACAGCATTTCTTCATTTCCTTTCCTCTATTTCAATCTAGTTCTAACATCCATCCAAGATTGAAGATTGAAGAGCCAAAGTTGAAGATCTTCATCCAACGAAGCTAGATTTCATCGTTTCAAGCGGGATTTCGACGAATCAAGCTTGAATCTTCGCTGTCCAGATCTGAGGTTGATAGTTTTTGAAGTGTTTGGGTGATTCGGTGAGTGGTGATTATCTCTCACGCGGACCCAAAGGAGTATATTGGATTGGTGGTTTGTTGGAGTGTTGTAGATAGTGATTTTTATGCATTTTTCCTTAGATCCAAGTGTAGATCCATTACTTATGAAGATGTTTACTTATGCAAGTTCATTTATCAAGTTGAAGAGACAAAACCCATGATTTATATTTGTTAGATCTATGCTAAAAACCCATGATTCATGTATGTTAGATCTATGCTCATTTATTTACGAAATTGCCATTATCATTGTAATTGTTTATTTAGATCTTGTTGGAATGATTGGTTGCTTGGATTAATGTTTGATTTGATTGATTAGTTGATATATAGCTTGATTTGATCAAGTTGGTTGATGATGATTCAAAAGCTAAGTGGAAAGGCTCTTGAATGGTGAAAGCTGCTTGTGGCATATGAAGCGGATGTTGAAGCTCATATGTATGGATTAGATGATGTTGAGATGGACTTTGCCATGATGCGAGGAGGCAAAGCATGATGATGAGATGGGACGGGTCATGATGACATTCCAAGCACGGGCTGCGACGACGTGCGAACCTATGCTGATAACTCGGTGATGCGATCCGGGTTGATGATAATGGTTAGCTTGAGAAGCGCTTGTGCTAGTATGAAAATAGTCATCAAGGAGGATGACTAGGAGGCTGAGATCTCATCGTTGTTGAAGGTTCTAGCATGCTCAAAGCAAGAGTATGTTGGAACGGGCTGCGACGACGTTCCAAGCACGGGCTGCGACGACGTGCTAGTACTCTGGGTAGTTGCGAAAATTCCTAAGCACGGGCTGCGACGACGTGCGGAGTTATGTCTAGAACCGGGGTTACCATTAGCCCTTGACAGATGGTCGTTCAACTAACGGTGAAATCAAGGCAATGATAACAGTGATAGCCAGAGTCATGGATGTTTGGACGTTTGGTTGTATCATCATTCGGTCTCAAGAGCGGTGTTTTTCGGGTGCTTATCTGATCTTGGTTTAGGCCTTGGGGGTTTGTATTTGGAAAACATCGACCTTGACTCGAATGATTATTGCTTTACTTTAATTGTCTGCCATGTTATGCTTGCTTCTCCTTAGTGTGTGTCTGGGGGCTATCACTGTAGAAAGAGGCGGAGTGGGATGGTTTGGCTCCTATTCCTTTTATCCCTTATACTCTTTTGGTATGTTTGATAGTTGATTTACTGCTCACTAAGACTTTGTCTGACTCAAGGTTTTATGTATCCTCTTATTACCTTGGGCTGTTCAATCATGTTGGGATGGGCAGACTAGGTAGCAGGTGACAGGTGTTGTTCTTGGAGATCTACGCTGACGATGACGAAGACGAGCAGGAGGCTTTTGCATATTATTTCATATTATATGTACTAGGTGTTCCGCTGCTGTATTTGTTTGAGTGTTATGTAGTGAGGCTTTGATGTATGGATGATTCATATGTTTGTATAAAACTATTATGATGATTATATGATGATGTCCTGTTCTATGAAGCTTCACTATATTATATTTCTCTATTGTATTTTATCCATGCGCTGTGAGTTGGACGATAGATTCTGCGATGATTATTCTACCTTGACGGTCACCCATGGCTGCCTGGCACACCTTCAGCGCACCATTCCCTTGTTTCCGTGCGGAAGTCATGGGCGGTCGTCACATTTGGTATCAGAGCGAGGTTAATCGATTTTAGCCAACGCTCACTGACGTAACTACGTATGAGAGATGTAATTGTATTCTGATGAATGATTACT
Source organism: Allium cepa (assembly GCA_030765085.1). NCBI lineage: Eukaryota > Viridiplantae > Streptophyta > Magnoliopsida > Asparagales > Amaryllidaceae > Allium > Allium cepa. The sequence continues at coordinate 594,380,981 of CM060937.1, forward strand.
ATATATAATATAGTAGTTTAGAAGGATTTGAACTCCTTATGCAGTTGTTTCTCAAGGTGTTCTAAGTCATTCCTTTTTGTAGATATTAAGGATGAGTCGAAGAGGGAGACCAGCTGCTAGGGAAGGTCGTGCTGCTAGGGAAGCTGTTGATTATGCTCCTATGTTTGAGGCCATGATGACTTCAATCATGTGAAGGATACCAGGCTCGGGGCCATCAGTAGATGTTGGAGTTCAAGTTCAAGCTCCAAGACCGGTGGATTTTGCTAAGCTTTGTAAGGACTATGCTTCCCTTGGAGGAAAAGTTTTTTTGGGAACGGAATCAACCATTGAGGTGCAGTGATGGATTGATGCATGTCAAAGGATTTTTGGTGACTTGGGAATTGAGGATGCGACTAAGAGGAAGCTTGCATCAAGGCAACTTCAAGGGAGAGCTTCAGATTGGTGGAATTCTATCACCATTGATACTCCGGAGGAGGAGATTACTTGGGAGCAATTCCAAGCTAGATTTGAAGCTAAGTTCATCTCTACGGCTCAGAGATCTGTCTTGTTTAAAAAGTTTGTGGAGCTCAAGCAAGGTGGAAGACCAGTTCTTGAGTATGTTTCTGAGTTTGAAGCTTTGTCCAAATATGCTCGGTCATATATTGATTCTCCCTATCAGAAGAATGAGAAGTTTGTGACGGGCTTGGACGCTTATCTTGGGAGGCAGTTGGTGGATCACTTGGATGACCCATTTGAGAAGCTTGTGGAGAAAGCTCTCAGGCATGAGAGTTTGTTTCCTAAGGAAGGATCTGTTGTTGCTGTAACCAAGGAAGGGTCTAGGCGACAGCAGGGTGGAAACAAGAAGAGGAAGCAGCAACAACAGAAGGGTAAGGATGGCCAGAAGAAGCCGAAGGGCGAAGTGACTTGCTATAATTGCCAGCAGAAGGGCCATCTCTCCAAGGATTGTGGGAATCCAAAGGCGCCGGCGAAATGCCACAACTGTGACAAGCCAGGGCATTTCAAGAAAGATTGTCCAAAACCGAGGAAGGACAGGCAGATTGTGCAAGCTTATGCTTTGGGAGCTGTGCCGTCGTTTTCAAAAGCTCTTACTGCTGAAGAGAAAGGGAAGAGTGTGGTGGTTCAAGGTACTCTTTCCATTTGTGGTGTTCCAGTTAGAATGTTGTTTGATACTGGAGCGTCGCATTCTTTTGTTTGTGATGATCTTGTAGGCCGGTTAGGTTTGGAACCGGATATTGTTGATAGGCCATTGGTTGTGACTAATCCAGTTAGGGGTTCGTCATGTTTATGTATGATATGCCGTGGTCTAGTTGTGTCGAGTCATTATTGCTCGTTTGTTTGTGATTGCTTTGTTCTGAACTTTGCGGGGTTCGGAATTATTTTGGGTATGGACTGGCTTAGGAAGTATGCGGCAAGGATTGATTGTGAGAGGCTGGAGGTGACAGTCGGGAATGTGGAAGGGCAAAAGGTTGTGATACGATGTAAGCATGAGGAAGGCGTCTTCATGAGCTTCATGTATTCGCTGGTTGTTCCACGGGATGGACTGTCATCGGTGCCTATTGTGAATGGATTTGAAGATGTCTTTGACGAAGTCAAAGGGTCACCGCCGCACAGGGAGATCAAGTTTTGTATCGATCTAGTTGAGGGTGCCAGACCCGTTGTGATGCCTCTTAGGCGGATGGCGCCTAGGGAGCAGCTAGAGTTGAAGGTGCAAGTTGATGACCTTTTGCAGAAAGGATTCATTCGGAGAAGTGTGTCCGAATGGGGTGCACCAGTTGTGTTCGCAACCAAAGCGGATGGATCGTTGAGGTTGAGTGTGGATTATCGTGAGCTGAATAAAGTGACTAGGAAGAACAAGTATCCATTGCCGAGATTAGATGACTTGTTTGATCAGCTTCACGAAGCTAGGGTGTTTTCTCAAATTGATTTGGCAACGGGATTTCACCAGTTGAGAGTGGCTAAGGATAGTGTGCCGAAGACTGCTTTTAGGACACCATCTGGTTTTTATGAGTGGCTAGTAATGCCGTTTGGATTGACTAACGCACCAGCATATTTTGTGGATCTTATGAATAGAGTGTTCAGAGATCAGTTGAATAAGTTCGTGCTTGTGTTCATGGATGATATTCTGATTTATTCCAGAACTGAAGAAGAGCACAAGACGCACTTGAGTATTGTTTTGGAAATCTTGCGGAAACATCAGTTGAAGGCTAAGTTTTCGAAGTGTCACTTCTGGAAGAGTGAAGTGAGGTTCTTAGGCCATGTTATCTCTGGAAATGGAATCGCGGTTGATCCCGCTAAGGTGGCAGCAATCCAAGATTGGGTTAGACCTAAGAATGCATCTGATGTGAGAAGTTTTCTTGGATTAGCAGGATATTATCGTCGGTTTATCAAAAACTTTTCCAAGATAGCTGCACCGTTAACAGGATTGACGAAAAAGAACCAAGTGTTCAGATGGGATGATAAGTGTGAGCAAGCTTTCGTAATCCTGAAAGAGCGACTGATGAGTGCTCCTGTTTTGACTATTCCAAGTGGGAATGATGAGATGGTGGTTTACACCGATGCATGTGGTACTGGACTTGGAGCAGTGCTGATGCAGAAGGATAAAGTTGTTGCGTATGCTAGTCGACAACTGAAGCCGCATGAAAGGAATTATCCGACTCATGATTTGGAGCTAGCGGCGATTGTATTTGCTTTGAAGATGTGGAGACATTACCTGTTGGGAGTTAGATTTGAGTTGTTTACAGATCATAAGTCGTTAAAGTATCTGTTCTCCCAAAAGGATTTGAATTTTCGACAGCAACGATGGCTAGAGTTTTTAGCATCGTATGATTTTGGTATAGCCTATACTCCTGGAAAAGGCAACGCAGTGGCAGATGCGTTAAGTCGAAGACATGCAGGATTGGGAGCCATGTTTTCGGAATGGAAGAGTCTAGAGTATTTGGCTGAATTTGACTTCAGGCCTAGATGTGAATTGGAACCTGAGATGTTGGCAAACTTATCGATAAGGCCTACTCTTGTGGAGAGAATTGGCGAGAGCCAAAAGCGAGATGATAAGCTTGTCAAGATTATCCGAGATTTGGAATCTGGATTGAATCCAGAAAAGGATAAAGGATTTGAAGTCGATCGAGAGGGTTGGCTTCGAAAGCAAGGACGACTAGTGGTTCCCGATGTAGATGGATTGAGAGATGAAGTTCTTAGGGAAAGTCATCACTCGAAGTTGACAATTCATCCAGGTGGAAATAAGATGTATCGGGATATGAAGAGAACCTATTATTGGGCAGGTATGAAGAAGGATGTTGGAAATTTTATTTCCAAGTGTATGAATTGCCAGTTGGTTAAGGCAGAGCAGAAGAAGCCAAGTGTATTGCTTCATCCATTAGAAGTTCCTATGTGGAAGTGGGAACAGATATCGATGGATTTTATCGATGGTCTACCTAGAACAAGAGCAGGAAATGAAGGGATTTGGGTCATAGTAGATCAGTTGACCAAGAGTGCAAGATTCATTCCTGTTCGATCGACTAGGACTGCATCGCAGTTGGCTGAGTTGTATGTTAAGTGGATAGTTTGATTCCATGATATTCCGAAGAGTATAGTGAGCGATCGAGACCCATTGTTCACTAGTGGATTTTGGAAGAGCTTCCAGGAAGTTTTGGGAACCGAGTTGTGTTTGAGTACAGCTTATCATCCCCAAACAGATGGTCAGACTGAGAGAGTCAACCGAGTTTTGGAAGGTCTCCTCAGAGCCTGTGTTTTGGATTTCGGAGGATCATGGGAAGACCACCTTCATTTGGTGGAATTTGCATATAATAACAGTTATCAGTCAAGTATTGGTATGGCACCATATGAAGCACTGTATGGAAAACCGTGTAACTCTCCGACATGTTGGTTGGAAACTGGAGAAAAACTGGTACTTGGGCCAGAGATGATTCGACAGACTACGGATTGTATAGAGATCATTCGGCAACGAATGAAGGCAGCCCAAAATCGTCAGAAAAGTTATGCCGATAAGCGTCGTAAGGATTTGGAATTCGACGTGGGTGATATGGTTTTTGTGAAGATTTCTCCACTGAAGAATGTTATTAGATTCGGGAAGAAAGGAAAGTTAACTCCGAGATTTGTTGGACCATTCCCGATTATCGAGCGAATTGGAAAGCTCGCTTATAGATTGGAGTTACCGGAGAAGATGGCGGGTGTGCACAATGTCTTTCATGTATCTTATCTACGGAAGTATGTGCATGACTCGAATACGGTGGTTTCTGCTGATAGTTGTGAAGACTTGGAGGTTGATCCAGTGGTTACGAGACCTCGTAAGCCGCTTCGTTTTGTTGAAACCGACACGAAACAGCTTAGGAGGAAGACGACAACGTTGCTCAAGGTACAATGGAGTGATGATGTTAACGACTGTACGTGGGAGGAGGAAGAGAGGATGAAGGCAGCTCATCCTGAACTCTTCAAGCTATGGCCCTAAGGTGTCGTGGCATCTCATGAATTTGTAACTTGTTCTAATCATAGAATTCTGCATGCTAGGCTAGAATTGGATGCATGGTTTGTTGATTGCTATGGATGGTAGGCATGCGGAATAATTTTTGATTGCTCTTGTTTGCTTGGAATTTCGGGGGCGAAATTCCTAAGGGGGAGAGAATGTAACGACCCGTATTTTACGTGTCGATATATCGTAGAATTCTAGGTCGTTAGTGTTGTTTATGTCGTCCTTAGCCTAAGTCGTAAGGGAGGATAACTCGTATGTTGTTTGAGTCGCGTGGAAGTTAGATTGGGAAGTCAACTCGAGATAGTGCTAGAGCGAGTTAACGGGTTAGTGATATTAGCGAGTTACGAGTTATCGGGTTAGAAAAGTTAGCGACTTAGTGGCTGGGACGAGTTAGCGTGTTAGTATGTTGACCGAGTCATAATAGTTAACGAGTTAACTAGTGGTCGAGATAAGGATTTAACTCGTATGGCCGAGTTATAGGAGTTAACAGGTTAGGTTTGGCCGGGTTAAGAACTGAACGACTTAAGAGTTAGTGGAGTTAGCGCGTTGCCGAGTTAGTGAGGCTAGTGTGTTAGTGGGTTAGTGACTAACGAGTTAGCAGAGTTACCGAGTTAAGTTGTTAGGTCGGCCGAGCGCTAACTCGCGTGTCTTGGGGTTGAGTTAAGTCGCGGCACAGTTAACCCGCGTGTGTGTGTGTTGTGCCGTGTTGGCTTGAGTCGGCAGAGGATTATTGAGTCGTGGGTCGGCAAGGCTAAGTCGCGAACGACTTAGGGGATGAGTCGGCGACCGACTTAAGGGGCGAACGGGTTAGCGATTTTTAGCCTATAAATAGAGGGGTTTGGCTCACTTTTTGGACCGGATTTTGAAGCGACGAAGTGCTGCCATTTTGAGAGCTCGACTACAGCATTTCTTCATTTCCTTTCCTCTATTTCAATCTAGTTCTAACATCCATCCAAGATTGAAGATTGAAGAGCCAAAGTTGAAGATCTTCATCCAACGAAGCTAGATTTCATCGTTTCAAGCGGGATTTCGACGAATCAAGCTTGAATCTTCGCTGTCCAGATCTGAGGTTGATAGTTTTTGAAGTGTTTGGGTGATTCGGTGAGTGGTGATTATCTCTCACGCGGACCCAAAGGAGTATATTGGATTGGTGGTTTGTTGGAGTGTTGTAGATAGTGATTTTTATGCATTTTTCCTTAGATCCAAGTGTAGATCCATTACTTATGAAGATGTTTACTTATGCAAGTTCATTTATCAAGTTGAAGAGACAAAACCCATGATTTATATTTGTTAGATCTATGCTAAAAACCCATGATTCATGTATGTTAGATCTATGCTCATTTATTTACGAAATTGCCATTATCATTGTAATTGTTTATTTAGATCTTGTTGGAATGATTGGTTGCTTGGATTAATGTTTGATTTGATTGATTAGTTGATATATAGCTTGATTTGATCAAGTTGGTTGATGATGATTCAAAAGCTAAGTGGAAAGGCTCTTGAATGGTGAAAGCTGCTTGTGGCATATGAAGCGGATGTTGAAGCTCATATGTATGGATTAGATGATGTTGAGATGGACTTTGCCATGATGCGAGGAGGCAAAGCATGATGATGAGATGGGACGGGTCATGATGACGTTCCAAGCACGGGCTGCGACGACGTGCAAACCTATGCTGATAACTCGGTGATGCGATCCGGGTTGATGATAATGGTTAGCTTGAGAAGCGCTTGAGCTAGTATGAAAATAGTCGTCAAGGAGGATGACTAGGAGGCTGAGATCTCATCGTTGTTGAAGGTTCTAGCATGCTCAAAGCAAGAGTACGTTGGAACGGGCTGCGACGACGTTCCAAGCATGGGCTGCGACGACGTGCTAGTACTCTGGGTAGTTGCGAAAATTCCTAGGCATGGGTTGCGACGACGTGCGGAGTTATGTCTAGAACCGGGGTTACCATTAGCCCTTGACAGATGGTCGTTCAACTAACGGTGAAATCAAGGCAATGATAACAGTGATAGCCAGAGTCATGGATGTTTGTACGTTTGGTTGTATCATCATTCGGTCTCAAGAGCGGTGTTTTCCGGGTGCTTATCTGATCTTGGTTTAGGCCTTGGGGGTTTGTATTTGGAAAACATCGACCTTGACTCGAATGATTATTGCTTTACTTTAATTGTCTGCCATGTTATGCTTGCTTCTCCTTAGTGTGTGTCTGGGGGCTATCACTGTAGAAAGAGGCGGAGTGGGATGGTTTGGCTCCTATTCCTTTTATCCCTTATACTCTTTTGGTATGTTTGATAGTTGATTTACTGCTCACTAAGACTTTGTCTGACTCAAGGTTTTATGTCTCCTCTTATTACCTTGGGCTGTTCATCCATGTTGGGATGGGCAGACTAGGTAGCAGGTGACAGGTGCTGTTCTTGGAGATCTACGCTGATGATGACGAAGACGAGCAGGAGGCTTTTGCATATTATTTCATATTATATGTACTGGGTGTTCCGCTGCTGTATTTGTTTGAGTGTTATGTAGTGAGGCTTTGATGTATGGATGATTCATATGTTTGTATAAAACTATTATGATGATTATATGATGATGTCCTGTTCTATGAAGCTTCACTATATTATATTTCTCTATTGTATTTTATCCATGCGCTGTGAGTTGGACGATAGATTCTGCGATGATTATTCTACCTTGACGGTCACCCATGGCTGCCTGGCACACCTTCAGCGCACCATTCCCTTGTTTCCGTGCGGAAGTCATGGGCGGTCGTCACACAGTGTATTGAGCTTGTCCGGTCGTGGATGAAACGAAGCAAGGGTTCGTGTCAAAGCTCCGGTCAAGTTCGCATGAATCGTTGGCGCGAGGCAATCTTCGTTGATGAAGTTTGGGTTCTAGCTTGTCTTGATTTGTTCGAATTTGTTTCTAGACGAATTGATGAAATCTGGGTGGTCGCGATTTTAGGGGAGGTCATTGGTGGCCTGTAGACGTCGGCAAAGTTCGTCAGAATGGTGGCGAATTCATGTGCATGTGTACGTGTGCATTAGTGTGTCAGAGATTCTTTTGGTTGAGGAAGTGGAAGTTGTTTCGGGATTGTACTCGGGTTTGGCTGCGTGAATTCGAACGTCTGCCTCGAAGGAAATCGTGGCGTAAGTTTACTCAGGTATTTTTGAATTTGGCTCGTAGTTTTTGACCTTTTTTCTCGAGTTTGTCTCAGGTTGTATTTGTTACAGTAACTAAATTTCAAAATTTTAAAGGAAAAGAAGATTTTAGCAATTGTTTTTCAAAACAAATATAATGAATGAAGTTTTCAAAGCAATTGTAAACAAATTTACCAATGTTTATATTAGCAAGCTTTTAAACAGATTTGCCAAGATTTAAAAATGTTAAAGTTAAAATGTTTAAAAATTGTTTTGTTCAAAAGTAACTTTATAATAGGTTAATTTCTAAATATTTTAAAAAGTGATTTAATAATGAATTAATTACTTAATGTAATTGATTAAGTATAATTACTAAATGGAAGTAATTAAGGTAATCAATTTGAGGATGATAATTAATTTAATTAAGGGTTGATTAATTTATTAATTAATTAAGAATAACTGATTAAAGGATAATTATATAATTAAAGGTTAATTATCTAATGATTAAGAATTGATTTATTTAAGATTGATTAAAGGTTAATTAATTTATTAATTAAGGATAATTAATTAATTAAAAATGAATTAATCAATAAAATGGTGATTAAGGGATAATTAATTAATTTATTAATTAAGGATAATTAATTAAATAATGAATTTATGGAGGTTTAATTAATTTAATCAATTAAGTATAATTAATTAAATAAGTAATTAATTAAGGGTTAATTTATTTGTGTAATTAACCCAAAGGTAAATTTTAATTAATGTGATTAATTAAGGACAAATTAATTAATTAAGAGTAACTAATTAAGATGGATAATTAAGGATTAATTAATTAATTAATTAATTAATACTAAATGATTTGCAATTAATTTATTAGGATTGAAAAAATTAATTCATGAGTTTTTAGGTTTAAACAATTAATTGATCTTGTTTATAAACGATCATTGAATGCCTGGATTGCTTATGAATGTTGTATTGTATGTAATGCCTTGAATTGTTTGTTATCGCTGAACTGTAATATTCTATTCTATGAATTGAGCTGTGTAATTTATTTATTTATTTATTTTATCTGTGATACATTTATCTATGAATCTGTGAATGTAGATAAGTGTGATAGGATTATACCGCTTATCGTCATTGATGTGCTTAAGTCTATGATGATTGATGTTGTTGCACTATTGTGTAAAACCCCTGGACTACACCATAAACACATAAATATGGATTGCACGAGGAAATTGGTTAAGTCACAGATTTTTGAAAATGGTTTTAAAATTGAATTTTGAATTCAATTGGCTTTGGAAATGGAATTGGGATTAAATACCAAAAGCTTTTGAAAGGGAATTTTAAAGATAAAGTTATTTTGAATAACTTGATAAAGTTTTGAAATATAAATAATTTGATTTGATTTGATTTGAATTTGAATTCTAAATTTGGAATTGAATTCTATGTTTGAAAACTATGGTTTAAAAAGGATATGGAAATTATATAATATGGGTTTTAAACCATTTTAAAAGCATTGTTTTGAGAATTTTAATTTAATCCAAGGGCTTTAACTTGTATAAATGAAATCGTATATTTTTGAAACGAAAATCGTTTGTTTTCAAATAATAAAAGCTTTCATATAAGGAAATAATTTCCAAATTGTGTTAAATAGATTTCAAGTTTTTGAAATGAAAATAGTTTGAAAGTATGAATAAATCTTTGTGCAAAATGGTTGAATTTTGTTTGAAATTGAAGTATCTTTGTATAAAAGATTTGAAATGGGAATTGTTCTAAAAGATACAAATGAATCTTTGGAAATAGTTTTGAAAACTATGATTTGAGTCTTTGATTTAATGATTGGATAAGTTAATCCAATTTGAAAAGGAAATTGTTTTTGAAAAGCCGTGAATGAATATTTGTGAAAGATTGGTAAACTTTGTGAAGTGAATCTTTTTGTGTAAAAAGATTGAAAATGGTAATTTGTTTAAACCATTTGTTTTGGGTAATAAGTTCTGACTTAACTGAGATCCCAATATCCATATGTTTTCAAATATTGCGCTCATTATTCAGTTTAGCCGTGAGAGGACCTTGTGTCATATAACCCATTCCGAATAATGATACGACGATATGGATAGCATTTGAAGACCGGTGGTGAAGACCGGATATTTTTGAGAATGAAAGGATAACCCGTCGATTGTCTCTGCACTGAGTCACGCCGGTATAGAGATCTCCATATCTGATGGGGAGTCCGATCGGGATTTGGAATTCCCGGATGTTCAAGGGCTTTTTTGGAAGTGCCTTTGGTTCTATTCGCACCCGGAACAGACTTGTATGGATATTTGTTTGACATTACACTTTGAGATGTAAAACCAGTTTCTATCAAATACATTTCTCTTTGGTCGCGGAGAATTTATTCTCTTAGCTTAATACCCTTCTCTGAGACGTACGAGCTCAGAGGTTATGTAGTTGATGGTTACTAGTGATACATTCCCAATTTGGTAATGTGACATACGAAGTGCTGCTGATCATTTGTTGATCAAAGCATGGCTTTTGTGAAAACAGTAGCTTTGTGGATGTGACTTCGTCGAGCCTCACAACTGGGTAATGGTCGAAACAGGAATTGTGGCAGCAACGTTATTTGGGGGTAGCTCCCCTTGAGGGTATGACCATTTCCTTCTGGATAAAAAGTGATATCATGGTATGGAGCCTAGGTATTTATGTTGATTTTGAAAGTGGTATCATGATATGGAGCCTAGATATTTATGTTGATTTTGAAAGTGGTATCATGATATGGAGCCTAGATACTTTACTTTGTGGTTGTTGGATTGAGGGCCCTCGGATAAAGGTCGGTAACGACCGGGGGATGGCATACTCGTGTCAGTAGTTACTTCCGGGTAGGGGTAACCCGGCCTTGTGTAGCAGAGATCGGGTTAGGTTCTCGGGGGCATCCCTTCAGAGGCATTCCATTTTGTGTAGGAAGTTCCTTTGCATGAACATTTGATGGAAATCCAATCATCCAATACGAGCCCTTTATGGTTTTAGTTGTATAACCTGCCATTTACTTATGGTGGTCACCATTGTTTAGATGGTAGCTATAGTAGGCATACAATAATGGTTGTATGCTAGTTAAGATTAATATTATACTTTTGATATGTTTTCTGCACTATGCGCTAATAATAATATCAAATGGTTTTCGCATATCAAGCATTTTTGACTGTCTTAAGGAGAAATCTCCTCCAAGCTTGCGCTTGCATTGTGTGTGTGGCGAGAGGCCTTATGGCAGTTTCATTTTCTAAAAATCATTGTGGATTTCTTTTAAAATATTTTGTTTTTCTTTTGATAAAGATAAAATAGTTTTGTTCGCTCATACCATTCCCATAACTGACCCGGATTTTATTGTTCCTTTCCTAAACTCTAGGTGCCTACAAATTTTCCACACGGGCAGTATAGAGTTGGGTTTTTCAGATATAGGTGTAGATTCGATAGCCTTCGAAGTTTTTGGAGTTTGGCATTGAAGACATTTTCTTTCCACTGTGTATATTTGTCTTTGATATTGTTATATCATATTGTATCAGATATTATAGTCAGTTGTATCGAATATGTTGTGTCAAATGCTGTGGTATATATTGGTATTCATTTTTCTTCTGTTGTGTTGTTATACTTAATGTATTATAAGCTCTGGCGAACCAGATTTGATGTTTGGATCTACGGCATTCAAATACGAGTAAAGTATTCAGTGCCGATTTTCAAAGGTCGAGTCAGGGTCGTCACAGTAACGTCCCACCCATTTTGCACAAATCGACAATAAACCACACATGTCAGACTTAAACCATGCAAAAGGGCGGATTTTAATGGGGTAAATAAGAAAAAGCAGAGAAAGAAAATGAAACAAAATAGAATCTTGCAGCGGAACGATAAAATATAATAATCAAATATACAGTTCATGAAGCCGTTTTACAAAATATTCGATTATACTTATACAATACATATCAGAGTTACACATACCAGAAAATAATAAATACTGCAACGGAACAATATGAATGTAGTGGAATACTATAATAAATAATAATAAATCCTCGTCTTCATTCTCCAGAATACGGTCTTCCAAATCCTGAAATGCTCAGGCTGACCCGAGCGAATTGAAAAGATAAAACACTTGAGTCAGAACTAAAATATCTTACGTAAGTTAAATAAAATAATAAAATACGAGTGGAACGGCATCAGAGATGTTTACAGGTTTTGACATCTTCTATCCAGTGTCCAACGTGAGTGTATTAACTTAAGAGATGCTCGGGATTCACATCTCCTAATGATCCATTAAAATATCTACTATGTAGTAATGTACACTATTGTAATAGTGTCTAAAGTAAAGTAAAATATACTGAAAATAGAGTTAAGGCTTGATATTTTCACCTTAACACACTTTTATATTCCCATAGTCTATACAGTACCGTAATCCTCCCCCGTACTGGGCATCGTCAGAGGGCGCTCCATAGGTATGGTACAAAACAAAATCGTATAAGGCGCGCTAGGGTAGGTGACACGACAAAACTAGGCAATGCCAGGATAGATATACCAATTACGCTTCTGGTCCAGTGGTAACGCATAGCCACAGCTGCCGCCCACCTCTAGCCATACCCCCAAGTAAAAAAAAATCAAATGTGGCCACCGAATCAATCCAAAAGTCAGAGTATAATATCGAAGGGATATGTCCAATCAAAGGTGCTACCTCATTAGCCCGTCGATCGCTCCTGTTTTAGCCATCTTATGCCAACTCACGGCAGTCGGGTCCACGTATTTACCTCAAAGGAAATGTCGCCACCATCCTACTTTATTCTGGAATCTCAACCGCGTACACGGTTGTCAAAGTGATTTTCGGTATAGACAGAGAGTATGCCCATATCTGATCCCGGTCTCTTTGCCAACCAATCGTTATTATAACACCGTGGTCGTTTCAAAATAGTATATACTTTTAAAAACCAAAATTCCATTTTCATTTCAAAACATATCTGTTATTTCAAAATAATACATACTTCAGAACCCAATTCAATAATATTTTATTTAAATAAAACCCGATTTCCAATCACTAAATCTTCCTTTAAATTATATAAACTTGAAATATTCTTTTAAATCATCTTATACCCAAACCACATTATGAAGTCATATTCTTAATCTTCAATTCCTATAGGTTTCAACTCAATATATTCAAAGATAGTTCTTTAAATAAATTAAATTTCCAAGTAAATTCATTTCAAAACCATAATATTCTCGACGTTATAACAACTCCAAAACAAAACATTTTGAAGCCATAATACTTCAAAATACTTTAATTTCGATAAAACGTTTCAACTTTGATATACTTCAGGTTTTTAAATATTCCATGATTTCCAAACCAAATCTGATAATCTCATATACATCTTAACTCAATTTTCTATTATTTAGTTTAGAAATATTTATTTAATATATTCAATATCTTTTAAATAAACCTCAAACCTGAAATATTTGTTAATCACCCTAGACCCACATCGAGTTATAAAATCGTGCTTTTTTTAAAATCTCAAATTTAATAAGTTCCGGATTGATTTAATTAAATAACATTCTTAATTAAATTATATTTTAAATTTTACTTCAAATCCATCTTCTCAACCTTAATTTATCAATTTCATTATAAACTCTATATATATTAAAATATAATCTAAATAAGTACTTGACCATAGTATCTTTTTAATAAAAACAAACTTATTTATTAAAGTTATTATATAAATGAACAAAATTATACATAGCTTAAATTTAAGAATTTAACTATATATAAAATAATATTTATATAATACCAAAAATCAATATTTATAAACCCATATATTTCTTTCCAAAACCAAAGAAATCATTTCAAAAATATTTATATACAGAACAACGGTGTCTGTATACAATTTTATATCCTATGGTCAAGTGATACGAATATTTATCATTTCAATCCGCAATTTAAAATAAAAATAAGATCATATATCATTTCAAACCGCAATCCCGAATGAAATAAAGTGCATAATAATTTGCAGTTATAACGATATAAAATACAACATTAATTCATCTGATATCAATCATCAACCATTAATCACAATCATCATCTAATTCAATCAATAGCATCAATGTATAACAGATAATAAACAACAGGTATCAACTAGCAGTTTATATTCAATAATAAATTAAATGAAAATTTAACTGGTAGTTTATATGCAATAAATAATTTAAATAATAATTTAATTCAATTATTTTCAATTTAATTGGGATGATGATTAAAAATACAGCAAACAGTCATAAATAAATTTCTAACCCCTTCCTAAATAAATTTAACAAACATAAGAAATTTTAGAAGTTGTGAGTGGGTTAAAACACTCACCTTTTGAATTAAAATTGAATTTTAATTCAATTTAAACCCAAAAATTGAACAGTCTCAGAATCCATCCAAACAAGGCCACAATGTCCGGAATTCCAATACGAACCTAGCGGAAAAAACCATGCGTGAAATGTACCTCGTATGTGGAAATTATTAAAGTTAGACCAATCGAAATCTAAATTAAAATAAATAAAATAGGAACACACTTCACCTACCTCCACGTGAGCATGCACACGTCACCATTCATCTTTCCAGAACAAACTCTAGCCGCACGTAGGACCACCCACGCACGAATAAAAAATCCCCCACGTACATTCGAACAGCGGCCCCGCAACACGGTAACGCGTTGCCGCACAAGTCCTGCCTTCTTCCACTTTGCGACCGCGCACGGCCATGCCCAGGTCGACGCGTCAAACTGCATGTGCCGCCCCCTCTTTGAAACCCTAGTCGAATTTTTACCGCTAATCTAACCGCTGATTCGACGAACGAACGCCACTGATGCACTCCCCATCGTCCATTCTACAATACCCAGAAACGATTCGACGATCCGACAACGTTCATCAACGCGCGATATACGACCGTGAATGTTTCCACTGATTCCAGATGCATAGAAACTCTGATCGAAAAATAGATAGTGGATCTAGATTGTGCTCTTCAAGAGCTTTCAGACGATATACAATTTGATGTTGTTTGTGGAGTTGGAATTTTTGGCTTTGGATTTGACTTAGAATTGTAATTGAGAATTTTTGTTTTGTCTGCCGTTGAGGCGGAGGAACATCTGAATTGTACATACAGACAAATGGGAAATAGAAAGGCTAGGGTTTATAATAGGGTATTTATAGGTAGGGTTGAAATAGAATGGATCAGATTGATAAACACGTTGAACGATATATGGTCCGGAAAGCCCGTTTCGACTCCGAAACGAAATTGGGTCAATGCATATATCAAAATAGATGTTTTAAAATATTTTAAACGCAATGGAACAGGTTTCAAGTCCAAATTCCATCGTATGCAGAAGTTATGCTAAAATCAGTTTATTTCCAATTGATTCAATTGATTTCAATTTAATTAATTTTTGGGCGTTTCGAGTCCGTACGATCAAACGACAAGCCCGATCGTTAAGAAACTTGAAATCCAACAATAATTCACTATAACGGATACGATGAAACTGGTTTAAACGAAATCCAAGTCAGTTGCCAAAATGGTTATTCTTCCAGTTAATTAAATAAATTACAAATTAATTAATTAAATCAAACTACAAATTTCAATTCTAAAATTGACAATTCTTATCATTTTTTATATTTTCAAATCATTCACACAAATTTAACAAATTTGAATGTCAATTTAAAGTTAATTAATTTATCAATTTCAGTGTTCAATTTTCAATTGCATTATATTCTCAAAGTATAATTTAAATTCTCAATAATCCCATTGAATTTACTTTTCATTCTTATCATTCAATTCATTATTATCCAACGGATGAAATTAACATTGGTTCATGGCTTATTACATTATTATTTTCGAATTTCATCTAAATCTCAATTAACGCAATAATTAAATATTTAATTTCATTTATTTGCAATTAATTTAATTATTGAATTTTACACTTCAATTAAATTAATAGACCTTGCTTTCTGTTCTTTTAATCAACCAATTGTAATATTATAAATAGAATTAGCATTATTTCCAATGAATTCCTTAATTTATACTAATATAACATTGAATTGAGATTCATTGCAATTGATTACAAATTTTATTAGATGGACTAAATAAATGATTACTTTATAATAATTGTTGCCACTAACCCTTAATCATATTTTTATAAATTATCATTTCCAAGCAATTACATACAGAACATTGATTTTATTCAATCACTATTTATTCATTATTATTTCATTGATTAATTCAATATTTACATTTACTTTTCTTATATTAATTTATTACCTAATATTCCTATTTACAATCAATTATAACCCAAATAGTTGTTTCAATCAATTGGGATTGCATTAAATTAATGATCTATTAGCTTACACTAAAATTCTTACATTTCATTCCCGTTATAAGTCCATTATCAAATTAAAAACTTCTTTTATTTATACAATACTTACATTCACACCCAATTATCACCCAACAATTATTGTAGTTACTTATCTATCATTGATTCTATCTTATCGCAATTTATTACATATTATTTCATCAATTAAGATAACTTTGAATTTATTTCCCATTACAGTAAAATACGCCTATTTACACCTTACATTTGTATTAATGTTACATTAATATATTCAAATTCCTAATTCCTTTGTTATTAGCTATCCTACTTCCCTTTATTATATCTTTGCCAAATATATACATTAATTACGATTTATATTCTCAATCAATTTATTTACTTGGTTTCATACTTTTATTACGTCAACTACTACCTTATAAATAAATCTATTTTTCTATTTAATTTACAATTATTAAAAATTTATTTCCAATTTCAATTAACAATAGGTAACATTCAATAATCATTACCGTTGCCCTTTAATCACATAAATAAGCTTTTATTGCTTACAAATCAATGTTGCAATTTACTTTCATACTACTAATTTCATTCACTTATGTTCAATTTATAACCAAACATAACATTTAGATTTTTTTTTTATTAATTGGTATTCCGTTCAATTCATAAATTTATTAACTTTGATTAGTATGTTTACCTTGCATTCTAGTTATCATTTCATTAATATTATTCCCAATTTTATTTCTTTCAGTATTAATTACACAATCATATTAAATCAACAAATTATAATGTTTCCACTATTTCTTATTGGCATTTCATTCCAATTGTCAAAAATTAATTTTAATTACCATTACTACATTTCATTTTTAACATTTTCTTCATTATAAATTATAAAGTCTTAAGTCCTTCTAAATTTAATTACCAAAAATCTTATTAAATTAACCAATTTAATTAGCGAATTTTACGGGCATTACACTCTCCCCCACTCAAAACTTTCCGTACCCGAAAAGGAAAAAAAAGAAGAGAAAAGACGAATTAAGAAATCAATATATCTTACTTAAATATTAAAGTTATAAACAACTAAATTTAAAAAATTAATTAATTTACATAAAATATACCAATTTATAACCATTAAATCTTTTATATTCAAATTAATAAAGTTTGAAAAACATTTTCAAAATATTTTCTAGGTCCAAAATTGACGAATTTTTTTGGCAGAGTCTCCTTTGTAAGGAGAGGCTCGAGAGAAAATATAATACCAAATATAATAATAAATAACATATATTTTCCAAAATACTATATCCCAACATGGGAAAACAATACAATAACGCTATAAACCGTAATCCGAAAACGCACCCATTTGTCAAACAAACGCTTAATTATGAAACCAAAAGCAGTAGCAATTGCTTCCACAACCTGTATTTCCACTATTCTAATCCAAAAAGGTTAACAATTATATAAAATGAAATATTTAAAGTTATTTCAATCAAAAAGAAATAAATCAATCAACCATCACTTGCAACCAGCATACAACCATCACATAAAATCAACACACATCAATTATCCATTTATATCAAACAAAATAAATAGTTGTTCGGGTTCAAACTTTAAATCACACAGAACGAAAAATAAATTATCAAGTGCTCCATTTACTCAACAATCTTAGATGAAACGAAATAGAGTATTCATTCATCCAAACAATTTTAAAGTATCCTTGCCCCAAACAACCATAAACCAAACAAACAACAATTTCAATAATAAATCAAGTTCATTCTTATTAATTTCATTCATATAATAATTTATCTTTTTAATTTGCATTTTATTTCTTACAGTTTAATTTACTTTTATTCATTTCTAACAAAATCTCATTTTCACTTATTCATATCATGAAATTTCCTTTTATTATATTACATTCATTTATTCACTGCTTAATTTCATTTATTTACAGTATTCATCTTTATGCTTATTTTCAAAATAAATAACTTCAAAATTTACTTAAGTCTATAATTACTTACCTACAACATTTACCTTCTATCATATTTTATTATAGTAAGATTTCCATTATAACTTAAGTTTATAACAATTACAACATCAAATTCTTATTTATTAAAGAATTTCGTTAAATACTTTCATTATTTCAAATTTTACTTGTAAAATTTCCCATTACATTTTCTTTTAACAATTTAACTTTTATAGCTGGTAAGTTATATATAATATAAAGAATGCAATTGACAATTATACAAGTTTATCTTATTTCTTTTAATTAATTAAACGTTCAATAATTATATCTTTTGTTCTATAGGTTACAATTTCAACCTTCTTTTAATATCCTTTATAACTTAGCACTAAATCGATTATTTCATTTTTAGGTTTCAATTATTACTTAAATTCCATTTCACTAAAGCAATTGAAACCATTAATTAATGGAAACTTAAGAATTTAAATTCCGGGTTTAATTTCAAATCATTTTAAAATAATAGATAAATGTATTTTCTGTCCTATTATATTTAAAACAATTAAAATTTTATATTTGATTATCAAAATAAATCCGTAGTAAAATACTACAGTGTCCTTCCTCCACTTCCAAACTCAAAAATCAATGTCGATGATGTGTGCACTCATCACCGAAATTATTTTCCAGTGACAGAGAGGGGAGTAAAAAACTTATTTCTTTCCAACATTTCATTTTAAAACATTTCTTTCAAATTATATTGAAATATTTGTATCTGAAAATACGTCTAATAATATTATTATTATATTCCAAATTATTTGAAAGAAATTTTCAAAAAACCGCGGAACTTAAGTTCTTAATTTCCAATCCTTCATTTATTTTATTTCCAATCTTATTTTACTAACATATATAGATTACACTACTTAACAACCAATATGTTACAACTAAATATAACCTTTATAAAAAAATTATTTTATATAATGAAAATATAATAGGAAAAATTATTTCATTTACCTTTATTGTGACGACCTGCCCTTCTACTACCAGAAAGACGTATCATCATTAAGAAAGAAAGCGATAGAAATAGAAAGGAAAGAGAAAGAAAGAACAACAACAGAATCTCACAGCGGAACGGAACAAAATATAATATATCATATAAATATTACATAGATTTTCATATATCAGAGTTATACAATATCAATACAGATGACAGTCAAATACGTACACCTATCACTATATACATCAGAGATATAGTACACATCAACTAACACATCAACACTAGGTAGATAGCTACATACGTCTAGGAACTCCTGGTCCAAGCTCCTCCAGAAATCAAAGTCCAAAACCTATCACCTGGCTACTCATAAAAATTTGAGTACCCAAGAGTGTATGAAAAACAAATATAAACTCCGGGTCAGACATGGGTCTGGTATGAGTAAACGGTTTAAAGTTGTTTAACTTTGAAAACATTTGAAAATAAAGGTACCACGTAAGACTCCCCACAAATAAATACGGGTAAGTTTTTACCTTACGCTAACCAAAACATTTCATAGGAAATCCAGTGATATTATAATAGTGTCTAGGGTTTTCAAGTAAATAGAAAATAGCCGAAATTGTTACATCTATTAAATTCCATCTACTAGCCACAAAAGTGGGTAATACAAATCAAAACCGTAGGGTCTCGTAGGAAAAATGGATTTCCAACAATGGCAGGGCTACTGGGGTACCGTCCGTCATATTACGGGGCCTAGATCACCGTACCGAGGATCACTCCCGACCCTTGCAACACAAGGCCAGAACCATTCCTTACGGAACAATCCCGAACAAGATAAACCCTGTGGTTGGCGCTACCAACCATCCATTAAGCCGAATAAAAAGGGACATCTAGACAGGGGAAATATCTTGTCCTGTGGGCATGACCCACCTAACCTTGCTGCATCTCCCCTGTTTTAGCCATTCCCGGTTAATGAGGCTTGAGGCTGCGATTACCTTTAAAGAACATATCACTTAGAATGCTCATCGTCCGCCTGACGATGTGCTGAAAGCATTTAATCCATACAAGTTCGTTCCGGGTTCGAACGAAACCGAAGGCATTATCTCGTCACACTCATTTTGGAATCACCCTCAAAGTCAACGACGATAACCCTTGCATTTTGAAAGCACAATCTCGATCTTCATTTCAGGATTCACGATCTAACGTTTAAATTGGATCGATGTGGTTTTCGGAGAATCAAATTTGATTCTTCCGATCCCGGTCTCATCGGAATCCAAACGCCATTTTAAGGGCCAAGTTGTCTAATTAACTTAACAGTTTAAATAATTTAATTTCAACAAATTGAATTAACATAGCATTTATCACAGATAAAACATATACAAGCATCATAGATATAACATAACATATCACAGAGCATCGCAGAATATCATCAATTTAAACATCACAAACCAGTCATTCTACAAACACAACAACCCATAAGCAATCATTTAAATTCTCATAATTAATTCGATTTGAAATCAATTACTCGAGAATTAATCGCTTAACTCTGTTTAATTAACGACTAATTTGTTATTTCCTTTCAAATTATTTGAGTTAATTTCTCATTGCTTAATCAATTATTAAGTCTTAATTATTAAATTTATTATTTATCCATTTATTACTTAACTACCTTTAATCCAGTTGTTTAACTTAAATTATGATTCCTTGTTCATCAATTAATAACCTTAATTATTAATTAATGAAACTTGATTACTTAATTATTTAACTACTAATTACTTAATTAATTAAATATGAATTCTTAATTCTAATTAAATTACTTAATTAATCAATTATTAAATTAGTTGATTAATTAACTATTAACCATTAAGTAGTTAAATATAATTTATTTATCACTTAATCACCCTTTTATCCATACTTGATTAACATTATAAAGTAGTTATTCTTAATTACCTTTTTAATAATAATTCATTTAATTGTTTTATTTACTTGATGTAGTTAACTCTTAAAAGTCCCCTTTAATCTTTAAATCATTCATTTATTAATTACAAACTCAAGAGTTAAATTAAATTTACCCTTACCCTACATTAATCAAAATAATTAAGTGTTTAAGATCATCATTAGGTTTTGACTAAAAACTTAAAACCTGAACGAATTATTAGCTTGGCCTTTAAACCCTTTTTAAGCTTAAAATGTTAAACAAACAATTTACATCACTGCAAAACTACAGTTTTACCCAAATCCAAAACTTCCCAGGTAAACCCGAGACTCCTCTCTATATTATGCTCGAGAATTACCTCGAGTTTCCATGCTAACTTCCCGAGTTTCCCCACTGAGCAACTTCTTCCTCATCCCTATCTTATTTTTTTCAGAAATATGTTTTAGTTTAATGTAAATTAATTTAGCAACAGGATCATCTCTCGTATGCGATAAAACCCGGAGCATCCCCCATTTTCATTCATGCACGACTCCAGTCAGACCTCCCCCTCACAATACTGACACCAACCTCACTGCCGTGCACGTGCACGGCGGCACGATCCAACTCCGGTGAACTCCGACACAACCGACATGTCACAATCCACACCATACTCGAAATTCAAGCCCAGATTGTCTCAAATCAAATCGAAAGGAAAAAACAGTAGTTCGAACGAAAAACAACCAATAACACTACTGACAAAAATACCTCGTCTTCGACGTACTGGCCACTGGAGGCGCTCGAACCTTGGCCACACTACGTCATCTCACCAAGTAACCCTCCACCATGATTTAGTGGCATTCGGTTGCTTGATGAAGGCGATCTTGACCCTTTACAAACATGGAAAAATTCTGGAACTCGAGCCCTAAATTGATTTCGTATTCTAATCTCGAACAACATAAAAAATTTCTGATAATTTTCTTGTAATCACATATGTTTATATTTGCTTCATCCCAAATTTCAACCTTCATTATTGATTAAATAACAAGAAATTTGCAAAAGTACCATTTTGATTCGAATACAAACTGCCTTGGAAATACTGTGTTAAAAATTTTCATTCTAGTTTTAAAACTCATGTTTTGTGGTAAGGATTCAAGCTATGAACTAAATTTAATACTTTACATCAATCCGATTTATCCAATTTATGCTTGCTTACTCGTAAAATAAAGTTACAGTGTATGTTTACAAACCAGGGTTTAAATTAGCATTTAAAAATCTTAATTACAAGTTTAAATATTATGTTTGGTTGAAAGATTAAAACTTAGCAATGATTTAATGTGAATCATATGTGATGTTTTTTGAACAATATTCAACCTGTATCATTTTTCCAGAGTAGTACAGAGCAACCCAGCAATATTCGAAATCAAAGCATAAACAATCATACCATAAACAATCCTCTGAACTGTTATTTTATCCAACTTAAAGCTTTTAAACTTTTTGTTTACTCACCTGAATGTAAACAGAAAGCATTGAGTTTGGAACCTTGTTGCTTTTGATACAGAAGTTTGAAACTGTTTTGAATCTGCTTGAGTTTAATATGAATCCTAGTGGAATTTGCTCTTCTTCTTTTTTTCTCTAGCTTTAATTTTCTCAAGTTTTGTTATGTGTTTGTTGAATGAACCAGAACTAAAAAAGCAACTGCATATAAATATAAAACAACAGTAGTGTGAAGGAGGTATTATCTAGACAAGTTTTATTTGTTTTGACCCAATATGACTTTGCAATATGGAAGAACAATTACTGAGATTTCGGCTGAGAATCATTTTGTAATCTGAAATGACAAATTGTACTTAGCCTTAATGAATATGTCTTCAATTATGTTAACATACAATTAATGTTCCCTGATGTTTTTATGCTGAAAAGATAACAATTAATACTTTGGTTCCTAACTTAGCTTACATCATATAATTATGGTTGGTTTTTTAAAGATATTGTATGTATGATATGTACTTTAGCAGGTAGGCTTAGGCTGGTATAGGAAGACATTTTGTTGTTTACAAAGATTTTGTTGTATGAAAAGTACATTTGCAGATAGATATTTAGTTTTTGAGTGTAAAGCTTTGTTTATGAAAATATTTATTGTTTTTGTATAAACACTTGTCTTATATTATGTTATAAATTGTTACTATTTCATTTTATACTTTGAGTTTGGATTACATGTGAAGATATAAAAGAAATTTTTTTATTATTTGCTTGCTTACTTATTTATATTTGTATTTTATATTTTGATTATCAATATTTACATTATATTCTTAAGTTTTACTTATATTTAATACTTATTTTTATATTTATATCCAATTATAATTTATTCAAATTATACACATAAGTTTGACTCATATTTTACATTTATGTTTTATATTACTAGAATTTGATTTTAAATTTCAAACATTATTATTCATATGTATATGTTTATCAAATGTTAGCAAATGTAAAACCTTTTAATCTAAATATATAAGATAAATTTTATTATAAATATTATTGAGATGCTTATTTCAAATTTCCAAATCAATCTTCTTTTTAAAATACAATTTATATAAATAAATAACAATAAATCCCAAAATCACATTCATTTTAATATGATCAATTTACATTTTATTTAATTTAGATTAAATATTTATTAAAATAAACGGGCCAAAAATCCAGGGTCGTTACATTCCTCCCCCTTAAAAGAATTTCGTCCCTGAAATATAAAATAAAGATAATCTAAAAGCTGTTATGCCAATCATAAATATCATTTACATATTAACAAACAACTAATTAAACAGTCTATTCTAACAACCAACACTAACTATCTGAACACGAATCCGGATAGTTTTCCTAAAATCATCCAGAGTTGTCTCTCGATGATCAACAATCCGAATTGGATTTCTAACCATAGTCAAATTCGACTTAACTTCTAAATTCCTGAATTACTGGTTTAACAACTAATGATGAATTATAAACAAATTTCTAAGATGGGATATACGGAATATACAATAAATTCCAGACATCCATCCTAGCAATTCAATAATGAAATCTACAGTATCATTTGTTTCCAAATTTTATCAACTCTTTACAGAATTTCAATATTTATACAATCAAGCCCGTACGATGTACATATACCATTCGTACGCAATATCAAATTCGATCGCTCGCTCAATCACACAATCTCACTTCCGAACTAGTATCATCCACCCGACTTCCTAGTTCGGACTCAGATCTGGTTCCTTGATCAGAAACTGTCATTCTCCTTGCATAGTCATAACCATGATAGAGAATTTCCAAAATCAATCAAAATCCATATTCATGGTTCGTCGTCGAAAATCGAGTGAAAAATCCCAACTCGGATCGATATAACTATCTCGAAATTCTGTGCTCGAATCTGGATCAAATTGTTATGCGAATAAAATAATATACGTACATTCTACGTATTTATGTCCATTGATTATCAACCATATCAATTTTCTTTTATTCACATTATTCTGATTCTATCCACTTGGAATAATTTTCTCAATATCAAATTTACTTAAGAATTTCACCATTCATTTCTTAAGTTTAATATAAACATTTTATATACTCTTATATTATTACTCTACCATTTTAGCCTTTATATCCTCTTATTTACATCTGAATTTCCAATTTGAATTTCTAATTCCATGTGAATTCAAATTTTCTTTAACTTTGAATATTTAATTTTATTGACTATCTTTCATTTATATCTGATTTCTATCATTATTTTAAATTAATTTCATTCACTACTTTATTTTCAATTTCCAATTTGAAATTGTTTTGTCGCTAAATTTTTTTTTATATTTTTCAAATTCTGAAAGGTTTTGACAGAGTCTCCGTTACATATTTCCATAAGCACATGTGTAAGGTTTCAACACTTAGTACAATTACTTCCAATCAATTCTCAAACCATTCTTTTTAGTTTAAAGGGATTTACAACTTACTTGCTTATATAATCCATTTGAGCAAAACAAACTCATATTCATTCCAATTGGTTTCAAAGTCATACTATTTTGCTTCTAATAATTTATAGAATTTTATCTAATCTTGTTTACTTCAAAACAACTCATTTTCTATATGTAATTTGACAATATTATTGTGAATAAATAATCACTTAAGCTTTATAACAAATCTTAAATTGATTCCAACTCAATTTACACTTGATTCCATCACAATTAATTTATTCACAATCCTTTCATTGCATTTCCTTTCATTTCAACAGGTTTGGTTCCAAACCATTTTATTAAACTCGACAACCAATATTTTAAATAATCATTTCACAATTTACTTAATTCATCTATTCACTTCAAACTGTTCCACCTAACAACTTAGGTTTATTTTATTCCACCAATTTCCATTCAAATCTTTGATTTGATTTTTCCTTTAATCAAATCCCAATTATTTACTGATTATTTTATTCTTTTATCCATCTTTAAATTTTAATTTACATTAACAATTCATTATTGAATTTATTCATAATAAGGTTATTCAATTTTATGCTTGAATTAGATTTCTTTACAACTTACTCCAATTCTATTTTAATTCAATTCAATATTTACTCATTTGCATCTACTTATTTTCATAAGAATTTTATTTCATTCAATATTATCTGTAACTCGATTGAATTCATTTGAATTCAATTTTATTCTAACTCAATTTCGGTTAAATTTAGCTACTTAACAGTTCTTAAATTTATTTCTCAAAATATGAGCTCAAAACTTATTTATTTACTTAACAGCTTATATTACTCATTTGGATAATTTCATCTTATAATCACAATTTCAGATTTTATATATATATATACATATATATATATATATATATAGCACTTACCATCTTAAGGTATAAATTTCCATCTCACAATTACAATCATTTTACCTTCAAATTTTATATCCAATTAAGTTCATTTTGAACTTCAATTCCATTTAACTTATCTTAGGTTAAACTCCAGTATATTTTCATTATTTCCATTTACTTAAGTTACATTTTAATTTCTGGATTAAACTTTCCAATTTCCTCTTATTAATATCAACTTTACTTTATAAGTTCAACAGTTGATTTATTCAAACCTTTCACATTATTTAAATAGAATTTCTTAGAATTCAATTTCCCGGTTTTCATTTCCAAAACCATTTTGGAATGATAACTACACATACCCACTGGGTATATCAAATCAAATTTCCAAATTCCAAACACTTGTTTTTACCAAAACAAATTTTCTCTTTTTGAAAATTTCTGAAACAACTTGTATACCCAACAAGCCCAAACAATTTATCATAACCAACTATCCTGGTAGCAATCCATCACTTTAGAAACTCAAAAATGAATACTAATGATGTGGCCATCATCATCATGATTATTTTCTAGCGACTGAAGTGAGCTCAGTGCTTCCTTACTTTCACAATTTCCTCCCAAAACAATTTCCATTCAACAATATTTTCCAAAACAATATTCCATTATTGCCTTCAAATCTTTGGAAAAAACATTTCAAACATTCCCAAGATTTTTAATTTAAATTCATTTAAACACTTTTCAAATTCCCGGGACTTAAATTCTGTTTAATCAAATTTTAGTTATATTCCTTTTTATTTAAAATCATTCTTAAATAATTTTATTTGTTTATAAACCACTCATATTTAAATTTTATTCGATTGTACTATTAACATCCAAGTATATATAGTTATTTCAGAAAAATATTTCTTTTATACCAAAATATAGTTTTGGGTAAAATTATTTCATTTACCCTACCTTTAAAAACAATACTATGTCGGTCTATCTTGTTTAAGAGTTTAGAAATCCCTAACGATGAAATGGCGTCCCACACACCGACCAGAATCCATAAACACTCAACATATAAGTCAACACAATATAAAAACAATTTTATAATCACGAACAAATACGCGCTCATATCTATTTATACACTCAAGCTCATTTTAGAGTACTACAGACTCTATTTTATGAGTAATTCCTACCAGAGCCAAGGTTATCACCAACCTATGCTCTGGTACCAACTATGACGACCCGCCCTTCAACTACCAGAAAGACGTATCATCATTAAGAAAGAAAGGGATAGAAATAGAAAGGAAAGAGAAAGAAAGAACAACAACAGAATCTCACAGCGGAACGGAACAAAATATAATATATCATATAAATATTACATAGTTTTTCATATATCAGAGTTATACAATATCAACACACATGACAGTCAAATATGTACACCTATCACTATATACATCAGAGACACAGTACACATCAACTAACACATCGACACTAGGTAGATAGCTACACACGTCTAGGAACTCCTGCTCCAAGCTCCTCCAGAAATCAAAGTCCAAAACCTATCACTTGGCTACTCATAGAAATTTGAGTACCCAAGAGTTTATGAAAAACAAATATAAACTCCGGGTCCGACATGGGTCTGGTATGAGTAAACGGTTTAAAGTTGTTTAACTTTGAAAACATTTGAAAATAAAGGTATCACGTAAGACACCCTACAAATAAATACAGGTAAGTTTTTACCTTACGCTAACCAAAACATTTCATAGGAAATCCAGTGATATTATAATAGTGTCTAGGGTTTTCAAGTAAATTGAAAATAGCCGAAATTGTTACATCTATTAAATTCCAGCTACTAGCTACAAAAATGGGTAATACAAATCAAAACCGTAGGGTCTCGTAGGGAAAATGGATTTAATGGAAGGGCAATTGGGGTACCGCCCGTCACAGTACCGAGGATCACTCCCGACCCCCTGCAACACAAGGTCGGAACCATTCCTTACTGAACAGCCCCGAACAAGATAACCCCTTGGTTGGCGCGACCAACCACCCACTAAGCCGAATAAAAAGGGACATCTAGACAGGGGAAATATCTTGTCCTGCATGGGCATGACCTACCTAACCTTGCTGCATCTCCCCTGTTTTAGCCATTCCCGGTTGATGAGGCTTGAGACTGCGATTACCTTTAAAGAACATATCACTTAGAGTGCTCATCGTCCGCCTGACGTTGTGCTGAAAGCATTCAATCCATACAAGTTCGTTCCGGGTTCGAACGAAACCGAAGGCATTATCTCGTCACACTCATTTTGGAATCACCCTCAGAGTAAACGACGATAACCCTTGCATTTTGAAAGCACCATCTCGATCTTCATTTAAGGATTCACGATCTAACGTTTAAATTGGATCGACGTGGTTTTCGGAGAATCAAATTTGATTCTTCCGATCCCGGTCTCATCGGAATCCAAACGCCATTTTAAGGGCCAAGTTGTCTAATTAACTTAGCATTTTAAATAATTTAATTTCAACAAATTGAATTAACATAGCATTTATCACAGATAAAACATATACAAGCATCATAGATATAACATAACATATCACAGAGCATCAGAGAATATTATCAATTTAAACATCACAAACCAGTCATTCTTCCTACACAACAACCCATAAGCAATCATTTAAATTCTTATAATTAATTCGATTTGAAATCAATTGCTCGAGAATTAATCGCTTAACTCTGTTTAATTAACAACTAATTTGTTATTTCCTTTCAAATTATTTGAGTTAATTTCTCATTTCTTAATCAATCATTAAGTCTTAATTATTAAATTTATTATTTATCCATTTATTACTTAATTACCTTAAATCCTGTTGTTTAACTTAAATTACGATTCCTTGTTCATCAATTAATAACCTTAATTATTAATTAATGAAACTTGATTACTTAATTATTTAACTACTAATTACTTAATTAATTAATTATGAACTCCTAATTCTAATTAAATTACTTAATTAATCAATAATTAAATTAGTTGATTAGTTAACTATTAATCATTAATTAGTTAAATATAATTTATTTATCACTTAATCAACCTTTTATCCATACTTGATTAACATTATAAAGTAGTTATTCTTCATTACCTTTTTTAATAATAATTCATTTAATTGTTTTATTTACTCGATGTAGTTAACTCTGAAAAGTCCCCTTTAATCTTTAAATCATTCATTTATTAATTACAAACTCAAGAGTTAAATTAAATTTACCCTTACCCTACATTAATCAAAATAATTAAGTGTTTAAGATCATTATTAAGTTTTGACTAAAAACTTAAAACCTGAACGAATTCTTAGCTTGGCCTTTAAACCCTTTGTAAGTTTAAAATGTTAAGACAAATTTGTAAAACAAACAATTTACATCACTGCAGAACTACAGTTTTACCCAAACCCAAAACTTCCCAGGTAAACCCGAGACTCCTCTCTGTATTATGCTCGAGAATTACCTCGAGTTTCCACGCTAACTTCTCGAGTTTCCCCCCTGAGCAACTTCTTCCTCTTCCCTATCTTATTTTTTTCAGAAATATGTTTTAGTTTAATGTAAAGTAATTTAGCAACAGGATCATCTCTCGTACGCGATAAAACCCGGAGCATCCCCCGTTTTCATTCGTGCGCGACTCGAGTCAGACCTCCCCCTCACAATACTGACACCAACCCCGCTGCCGTGCACGTGCACGACGGCACGATCCAACTCCGGTGAACTCCGACACAACCGGCATGTCACAATCCACCTCCATACTCGAAATTCAAGCCCAGATTATCTCAAATCAAATCGAAAGGAAAAAACACTAGTTCGAACGAAAAACAGCCAATAACACTACTGACAAAAACACCTCGTCTTCGACGTACCGGCCACTGGAGGCGCTTGAACCTTGGCCACACTACGTCATCTCACCAAGTAACCCTCCACCATGATTTAGTGGCACTCGGTTGCTTGATGAAGGCGATCATGACCCTTTATAGACATGGAAAAATTCTGGAACTCGAGCCCTAAATTGATTTCGTATTCTAATCTCGAACAACATAAAAATTTTATGATAATTTTCTTGTAATCACATACGTTTATATTTGCTTCATCCCAAATTTCAACCTTTATTATTGATTAAATAACAAGAAATTTGCAAAAGTAACATTTTGATTCGAATACAAACTGCCTTGGAAATACTGTGTTAAAAATTTTCATTCTAGTTTTAAAAATCATGTTTTGTGGTAAGGATTCAAGCTATGAACTAAATTTAATACTTTACATCAATCCAATTTATCCAATTTATGCTTGCTTACCTGTAAAATAAAGTTACAGTGTATGTTTACAAACCAGGGTTTAAATTAGCATTTAAAAATCTTAATTACAAGTTTAAATATTATGTTTGGTTGAAAGATTAAAACTTAGCAATGATTTAATGTGAATCATATGTGATCTTTTTTGAACAATATTCATCCTGTATCATTTTTCCAGAGTAGTACAGAGCAACCCAGCAATATTCGAAATCAAAGCATAAACAATCATACTATAAACAATCCTCTGAACTGTTATTCTATCAAACTTAAAGCTTTTAAACTTTTTGTCTACTCACCTGAATGTAAACAGAAAGCATTGAGTTTGGAACCTTGTTTCTTTTGAAACAGAAGTTTGAAACTGTTTTGAATCTGCTTGAGTTTAATATGAATCCTAGTGGAATTTGCTCTTTTTTTCTCTGTCTTTAATTGTGACGACCCGACTTTCCACTCCCGGAAAATCGCATCATCTTTAAGAAAGAAAGGGATAGAAAAGAGAAAAGAAAGAAGAGAAAGAAGAAACAACACAAGAATCTCAACAGCGGAATGAATAAATTATATTAATAACATAAATATTACATAGCTTACAACCATTATCAGAGTACACAGATATGCAACACATACTAGACAGTTATAAACACCTGTCTAGTTATTGCAACTCAATACACAACAGAAACACTCAGAGATACCGACACAGCGGAAAACTATATAACTATACGCAAAAGCCTCCTGCTCCATTTACTCCCCCACAATACGTCAAGCTATCCTGAATCCTAACCTGAATTCCCTTAGCTACTCGTAAAAAGTTGAGTACCCAAGAGTTAAAGAAAAACAGAAATAACTCCGGGTCAGACATGGGTCTGGTGTGAGTAACAGGTTAAAGTTGCTTAACTTTGAAAAACCTTTGAAAAGGAAAGGTATCACGTAAGACTTCCCACACATAAACATGGAAAAGTTTTTACCTTACGCTAACCAAAACATTTGATATGAAATCCGATGATATTATATTAGTGTCTAGGGTTTTCAAGTAAATAAGAAATAGCCGAAATTGTTACATCTATTAAATTCCAGCTACTAGCCACAAAAGTGGGTAATACAATCAAAACCGTTGGCACTTATTGGATTTTGGATTCCATCAATGGCTGGGCTACTGGGGTACCGCCCGTCACAGTATGTGGCCTAGATCACCATACCGAGGATTACTCCCAATCCCCTACAACACAAA
The DNA here is from genome assembly GCA_030765085.1 of Allium cepa. Classification (NCBI taxonomy): domain Eukaryota; kingdom Viridiplantae; phylum Streptophyta; class Magnoliopsida; order Asparagales; family Amaryllidaceae; genus Allium; species Allium cepa. The sequence goes on from CM060937.1 coordinate 594,412,206, forward strand.
GCCGGACCCATTCCTTACTGAATAGTTCCAAACAAGACAACCCCGCAGTTGTGATCAGCAACCGCACCACTAAGCCGAAAATAAAGGGACCTCTAGACAGGGATAAATCTTGCTCTCAAGTGGGTGCTACCCACGAAGCTTTGCTGCACCTCCACTGTTTTAGCCATTCCCGGTTGATGAGGCTCGAGGCTACGATTACCTTTATAGGACATATCACTTAGAATGCTCATCTTCCACCTGACGATGTTCTGAAAGCATTCAATTCATACAAGTTCGTTCTGGGTTCGAACGAAACCGAAGGCATTGTCTCGTTGCACTCGTATTGGAATCACCCTCAGAGTTAACGACAATAACCCTTGCACTCTGAATCACCATCTCGAATCTATAAGTATTATTCCATCAAACTCATTACGGAATCACCCAAAGAGTTATACTGACGTATAGCCCTTACACCTTGAGTCTTCACTCGCTCCACTTGGGTTAACGACCTATCGTTAATTTGGATCGATGTGGTTTTCAGATTCCAAATATGGAAACCCGATCCCGGTCTCATTGAAATCCAAAGCGTGTCTTTTAAGGTCCAAGTTGTTTTAAAGTTTAAAACAATTCAATTCATTATCTAAATATATACAGATAATAATTCACAACACAATAGATAATCAGCATTATCATTATCAACAGATAATTCATATCATAATTAGATAATTCATACTACCATCCAAAAGCAACCAATGCATCCATACCACAACATTATTCATCTCATAGCTGAGATTACAAACCATACCAGACAACCAATATCGATCATCAAACATAAGCAACTATCTAATGATCACATCATTTATTATTTATTTAAAATGAATCAAATTAATTACCTAAACTCTAATTAATTTAAAATGAATTAAATTAATTACCTCATCATTAAAATTCTGCATAATTTAACCATCAATTGATTACAAATCAATTTATCATCTCAATACTTATTCCACTTAATCATTACTGATTAACCATCACTAATTACAATAAGTAATTAGCATTTAATATTACTTACACAAGTTAATTATATTAAACCCTTTGTAAATAATTAACTTGTAATTGCTTAATTAATTAATAATTTATTCATTATTCATTATTCCTTAATTAATCAATTCCAAATTACATCATTAATTAATTAATGATTTCTGATTACATTTAATCAATCTCTAAATATAAATTAATTACACAAGTAATTAATCTGAAATTAATCCACATATAAATATTAATCACCCATGATTAATAACCATTCAGTAATTAACTATTTTAATTACTCATTCTATAAATTAATTACTCTTAATTAATTATCTTCATTAATCACTTGATTATTTTCAAAGTAATTTAAATCCAAATTGCTTCTATAATAAATATCTTTAATTACATCCTGTAATTATAAATTACAATACTTTCTTAAGTAATTGCAAATCCCTAAATTACATAAAGTAATTATCAAACAATCAATAATTGTTTAAATTAATTTAACTTAATTAATCTAAACTAATCACCTTAATCAAATTAATTACACTAAGTAATTAATTCATTAATTACTTCATTAAGTAATTAAACAATTGATTATTATTAATTAATTAATCTAATTAATTATTAAAAATAAATCACATTAATTAATTCTTATATAACCTTAAGTTAATGAGCTTCAATAACATTTCTTAATTAAGAGATTTACTTATAATTAACCATTATTAATTATCAATTAATTAATCTATAATTATTAATTAATTAAGTGTTAATTAAAATCTTAATTAATCATTAATCAGTTGATTAAATAAATCTTAATCATTAATTAAAATTTAATTAACAATCCTTAATTATAGATTAACTAACCCGAATTAATTAATCTTAAATCTTAATTAATTAACTTAAAATTATTAATTACTTAATTAGTTATTCACATTAATAATTAATTAATAATTTAATATTCCATATAAATTAATTTAATAATTTAAATGAAACCAATTTTCTTAAGTTCAAAATTAAGAAACATTCTTCTTTATACAAAGTATTTTAAACAATTTGTTTCAAAACAAAAATTCAAATTTAAAAATTTCTTTTTAAATTTCAACCTGAAATACAATTCAAATTTTCATTCCAGATTGAATCTTAAAAATTTAAAACTTTACTTACATCTCCATCTTCATTTTCAAATTCAAATTATTTAAACTTTCTAAATAGTTAAAACAAATTTAAATTCAAAAACTTATTTAATTTTAAAAACTGACATTAGGTCAAATCTCAGGTTTTAAACTAAATTTAAACTTAGTTTAAACTTATTTTATAAATTAAAACTTACAGCTTTAAATTCAAATCAATGTTCTTTTATACCTTAAAAAGTTTAAAATCTAATTTAAACTTTCCAAATTTAAATCCAACTCGGGTTCATTTATTCAAAAATTCAATTCTCCAGATTTAAACTTGTTTAAATTTCCAGTTACGTTTTAAAATTTGCCTTTCAATTTAAAACAGAAAAAAAAACGAAAACAGTTTTCTGTTATAGTTTAACATCTTAAATTTGAATTCAAAAATGATTTCAAATCTCAGATTTAAATTATGGATTTCATATTTAAGTTTCAGGTTTAAATATTTTCAGATTTAACTTCATTCTTTAAATTTTAAACTCTACTTTTAAATTTTCAAAACAGAAAGACAGTTTCTGTTATAAGTTTAAAACCAAACTTGGATTTAAAAAAAAACATTCCAAATTTAATGCAAAGATCTAAAATTTAAACTTATTGAATTTCAAATTCAATTTCAAGTTCAAGTTGTTATCCCAACTTTTGGCAAAGTTGAGATACCCATAATTTACTAGAAATCAATGATTACTATTCATGAATATCAACCATGCATTATAGGATAACCATGGATATCGATGAATTTTGTCCGAGTCCAGAACGGGCCGCAGTTGATAGGACACGACAAGAAAGATCATAGGAATCTGCATTCCAAATTTCAAGACAATCCGAGGTCGTATGCTCAAGTTATGATGGAATCAAGATAAGAGGAATTGACATTGCTCGGTTCGAACCCATAGTGTTCGAACCCATCATAATCGAAACCATCACCCTACTTATGTTCGAACCCATCTGGTTCGAACCCACGAAATAAGTCTGCGCCTCAAATCCATAAGCATTTGCCCCAGTTCGAATCGATGGAGTTCGTAGCCATCGGTTCGAAACCATCTATTTCGAACCCACCTGCGTTCGAACCGATAGCACTGCCATACCAATCTCGAACCCATCGGGTTCGAGTCCATCTAGTTAGCCTTGACTCCACTTCGAACCCATCACGAAACCTAGCTTCGAACCCATCACAAAACCTAGCTTCGAACCCATCACAGAGCCACACTTCGAACCCATCCTGAGTAGCTTCATTCGAACCCACTGGGTCAACCAACCACGATGACGTGTCTCCCATCGGTTCGACTGCGCCGGGATATATGGAGTCGAAGCGGTCAACACGGAGAGAAGTCCGGGTCGATTCGAAACTTGCGCTCCACGTCACCACGAAGTCGCGTGCCACACTGGTTTCGAAATCATCGTTTCAAGCAACAGGGGTTCGAACGCAACAGCCTCACCGTGAAGTCAATTTCGAACCCTGCATATCTCCTAACCTACTGATCCAAATGCCATGAAATTTTCACAGATGCTTGCATACATGATGAAGAATGTCCACGCCAAATTTCACCTCGATTGGATGAATTCTTGATCGGTTCGAATGGAGTTCGAACCGATGCCAAAGTGGGCCCAAACTTCCCGGGACCGTACGTGTGGGCCCCCTCACGTGCCAGAAGAGGTCTCCCAAGTTTTCAGCGAGATAGCAGCAGCCTACGCCTATAAATAGACCTCCAGGTCATTCAGAAAAGGGATCTTTTCCGCGATTGAACGCCAAGACTCTGCCGGATTCAAGTTTAACTATCAGAACCACCGTTGTACTTGAATTTCAGAACTACAATTCATTGTAATCCGCTGTAATCGATTGTAATCAGCGAAGAACATCAATAAAAGGAAAAACCTTTGAAGTGGACGTAGGCCGGAGATAGCCGAACCACTATAAAATCGTGTGTTCTTGTTTACATTTACTATTTTGTTACTTAGATCTGCGATTTGTGTTTGGATATTGCTGATTTATATTCCAACACTGGTGCTTTCACATTCATCGGGGTTTGTGACCAATTTTGGTGCAAACACTTTGGTGCTTTCACTGAGAAGAACCAGCACCCGCTACATCAGATTCAGAATTCAGATTCAAAAGTTTGAAGAAACTCCAATCCGGAAACAATGACTCGACATACGAGACAAAGAGTTGATAGAAGCCAACAAGGAGGAAGCCAAGAGGCATCCTCCAGATCAGGAGAAGGACAAGCTTCCGTCTACATCACCAGAGACGAGATGGAGGCCATGGCTAATTCATTGCGCGAAAGCATAATGAAGAGTCAACAGGAGATGCTGCAGAATTTCCTCGAGCAGATGAGGGCGGCAAATATGCAAAACCTTGGACCAGCTACAACAGCTACGAGTACGGGACAAGGAATAAGGATTGCAGATGCAAATGAAGGACAGGCTCAAGGCCAGAATACAGGGATTGAAGGTGGTCAACAAGGCCTTGGGGGCAGCCCTCAGGGTCCGATACTGGAAGGCCAACAGACGGAGCCCAACAGACCGGAGCCAATGCATACGCCAACGAGCCACCAGAAGAGTACGTACCGGAATTCCCTTCAAGGCTCGGGGGGCAGGACAGAAACTTGACAAGGGGGCAACCCCTAGACGGAGATGAGAGAATGATAGGCCTAATGCGACGAATCATGAGAGGAGGATTGCCTAGCGGAGGCCTAGAAGAAGTCAGTCGGAGTCCATTCACTCCGAACATCCGAAATGCAAGGAACCCTCCAAAGTTCAAATTACCAGCGCTAGATCCCTATGACGGAAGATCAGACCCAACCGTACACATCACAAGATATATCAGGCACATGGAAGTACTGGGGGCATCCGAGGAAGTGATGGCACGATGCTTCCCTCTATATTTATCAGATTTAGCTTCACTATGGTTCAGACAACTAGAGACTGGATCAATTGGAACATGGAGCGAGCTCGTTGATTGCTTCATGAGACAGTTCAGGGTCCACGTGACGCGACCCAAGAGTGTGATGACTTTAGCAACAATCAAGCAGAGGACCGGAGAGTCCATAAAAGATTTTCTACTCAGATTCAACGTGACAGTGACTTCTGTGGATCGCCCGGATCCATCAATGATTTTGATGGCGGCGGTGGCAGGAGTCGCGGAAGGCACCAAATTTAAGGATTCTCTAACTAAAGATCCACCGCAAGATCTTGGAGAATTCTTCCATAAAGCTGAAAAATTCATTCGATTAGAAGAATCACGAGTCGAGAGTCGTGAAATAAATGCCACGAAAAGCATAGGAACCTCTGGAGAGCAGTCCGGAGCGGACAAGGGAAAAAGGAAACAGGATGACAGACATGATGGTCCTGATAAACGGAAGAAATTCCGAGAACCAAGATTCAGGCAGTACACAGATCTGAATGCAAGCCTAGAAAGAGTCTTCACTGAAACCAGGGGGCAACTTCACTATCGAAAGCCACCTGTAAGGGATCCCACCGAGCGGGAGCGCAGGACTGGAAAATATTGCCTATTCCATGAGCTGGATGGGCACACCACAGATGAATGCCGTCACTTGAAGGATGAGGTGGAAGAACACGCTAGGGGTGGTAGATTACCGCAGTATGTCAGAGAACGGACAACAGCGACAAGGCATGAACAACTACCGCCTCCACCTTGCAGGAACGATCCTGGATCGGGATCACGACTCGTCATCAACTGATCAAAGATGGCAAGGGCCAAGTCCACGATCTGGACTTCGGTCGAATAATTTTATTTAGAATTATTTTCAGAATAAAACGGTTACTCCACTTACACATGTACGGGAACCGGAGAGATCCCTAGGCATGCTCTGAGATGGAGATGAACCGCTACGCCCGGAGAGGCAATCCTTAGTTTTTTCTGATGTTTGAGATTGAACATCTAGAACTTGAATTTTAATAAATAAATTTGAACTTCTTGCAATAAACCTTTTGACCGGAGAGTCAAAGGATGAACATTGAACACCAGTATAAACATGATCGCTTTATAACCCCATCCGGAGAGACGGGGTCCGAAGGCAAGAAGTGAGTTGCTTCGCCGGAGAGCGACGGGATCGACTCACTTATACAAGAAAGATCGCCTTCACCCGGAAAGGTGAATCCAGAAGGCAAGAAGTGAGTTGCTTCGCCGGAGAGCGACAGGATCGACTCACTTATCGTCGTTTCCCCTTCACCAGAGAGTGACAGGATGGGATCCGACAAGAGTCCGGAGAGACTATGATCGGCCGATGATTCAGGTCATGACATCGCTTAATGTTCAACTGCTTTGGACCGGAGTGCAAGAAGTGGGTTGCTTCGCCGGAGAGCGACAGGATCAACTCACTTAAGCGCTGTTTCCCCTTCACCGGAGAGTGACAGGATGGGATCCAGCAAGAGCCCGGAGAGGCTATGATCGGTCCCGAACGACCATGATATCGCTAAACGTCCTAACTGGGACCAGAGTGCAAGGAATAGAAGGCAACGCCAGAGAGCAATGGGATCTTTCTATTCAATCACTGAGTCTAGAATGAGCTCAGTAAGGGTTTAGAGCAGCCAATAATAGTCCAGAGAAACTATGAAACTTCATTCTCAACTCCTACGGGAAGAACAAACATTGATTTGGCTTCGAACAGCCACATACTTGATCGATAATGCCACAGCTATCAACGAAACATGAATTTATTACACTTGATATAAGACCGTTCAAAACATACCTTTTACAAAAAGGCATGTTTTGGGGGGCAAAGTGTTATCCCAACTTTTGGCAAAGTTGAGATACCCATAATTTACTAGAAATCAATGATTACTATTCATGAATATCAACCATGCATTATAGGATAACCATGGATATCGATGAATTTTGTCCGAGTCCAGAACGGGCCGCAGTTGATAGGACACGACAAGAAAGATCATAGGAATCTGCATTCCAAATTTCAAGACAATCCGAGGTCGTATGCTCAAGTTATGATGGAATCAAGATAAGAGGAATTGACATTGCTCGGTTCGAACCCATAGTGTTCGAACCCATCATAATCGAAACCATCACCCTACTTATGTTCGAACCCATCTGGTTCGAACCCACGAAATAAGTCTGCGCCTCAAATCCATAAGCATTTGCCCCAGTTCGAATCGATGGAGTTCGTAGCCATCGGTTCGAAACCATCTATTTCGAACCCACCTGCGTTCGAACCGATAGCACTGCCATACCAATCTCGAACCCATCGGGTTCGAGTCCATCTAGTTAGCCTTGACTCCACTTCGAACCCATCACGAAACCTAGCTTCGAACCCATCACAAAACCTAGCTTCGAACCCATCACAGAGCCACACTTCGAACCCATCCTGAGTAGCTTCATTCGAACCCACTGGGTCAACCAACCACGATGACGTGTCTCCCATCGGTTCGACTGCGCCGGGATATATGGAGTCGAAGCGGTCAACACGGAGAGAAGTCCGGGTCGATTCGAAACTTGCGCTCCACGTCACCACGAAGTCGCGTGCCACACTGGTTTCGAAATCATCGTTTCAAGCAACAGGGGTTCGAACGCAACAGCCTCACCGTGAAGTCAATTTCGAACCCTGCATATCTCCTAACCTACTGATCCAAATGCCATGAAATTTTCACAGATGCTTGCATACATGATGAAGAATGTCCACGCCAAATTTCACCTCGATTGGATGAATTCTTGATCGGTTCGAATGGAGTTCGAACCGATGCCAAAGTGGGCCCAAACTTCCCGGGACCGTACGTGTGGGCCCCCTCACGTGCCAGAAGAGGTCTCCCAAGTTTTCAGCGAGATAGCAGCAGCCTACGCCTATAAATAGACCTCCAGGTCATTCAGAAAAGGGATCTTTTCCGCGATTGAACGCCAAGACTCTGCCGGATTCAAGTTTAACTATCAGAACCACCGTTGTACTTGAATTTCAAAACTACAATTCATTGTAATCCGCTGTAATCGATTGTAATCAGCGAAGAACATCAATAAAAGGAAAAACCTTTGAAGTGGACGTAGGCCGGAGATAGCCGAACCACTATAAAATCGTGTGTTCTTGTTTACATTTACTATTTTGTTACTTAGATCTGCGATTTGTGTTTGGATATTGCTGATTTATATTCCAACACTGGTGCTTTCACATTCATCGGGGTTTGTGACCAATTTTGGTGCAAACACAAGTCTTATTTTCACATTTTTGTTTTGCAATTTACTTTTCACTTCATTCTTTTTTTTTAAAAAAAACTAGAAACAAGACTCTGTTTAAAACCTGAAACATTACAACCCGAGCTACCACCTAATCTACTCCGAGACAACTACTCTACTTCTTCGAGTCACACCCCAATTTCCCCCGAGACCAACCCGAACAAAAGACCCTGCAACGCCAGAAACAGAACACCACCATCATCACTATAATCACCTTGCTTCTGTGCACCTGCACACGGTCTCCGGCCATCACTGGCTACCCATACAACCACCCCACTGCCAGCAATGAGTTGCTCAGGCCAAACAAATATCAATACAGTCATCACTTGCTTGGATTTGAAACCAAAGCCAAACATTCAAGCCTGGAACAGCACAGTGCCCCCTTCACTTCCAACCTGTCAACACCTTGCTGATGCAACTCAGGCCATCAACACCCTCGAAACTCCGGTGACAAGCTCATCAATCCATACATCTCCATTTCCCAAAACCCTAAGTCACTCGGTCAAGTAAGTTTGCCTAAAAGATCCACTTTCACCAACCCAGTAGAACTAGGGTTTAGATTTTCAAAACCAGATTCCCTCCACAAAAATGAATTTTAATTTAAACCAATAATTTTCCCATCATCCTAGTTAGCTTCTCCACCTTCAAAAACAAATCTAGTCCAATCGAACTCATAAACTAACAGTGTTACCCCAAAATGTACATTACAGTGAAATTTAAATTGCTTTCTGGTTAAAGCAATAAAAATTGTAGTTTTACTTTTAAAAATCCTATTTTTGCATTATGGTTTGATATTCAAACCTGAATCATTGTTTTATAATGTTTGGATTTTCACCATATACAATTTCTTTACTCTGTTATATTTACTTCAAGTAAAACATAATTTTATCTATAACTTATCCTATACTAAACATGCTTCATTCAGAATTGAAATCATATCAGCAAACATCCCAAAAGAAAATATTTCTAGAATCAATCAGGAGTTGGAATTTGAAGAACAGCAAGACACAGTAAATGACATATACACATAAATATTTTTCACATGTATATATGTTCACAGAAAATTCAAATTTTAATTTCATTTCTTATTTAAAAGAAAGAAAACAATATTTACCTATTTAATAAATTTTTTAAATTAGAGTTACTCACCTGTACTTGAAAAATGCAGAGCATAAATTCAATTTGCAGGTTCCAGATTCTAAGAAATAGATGAATGCAGACATGAAGAAGTTGCATGCAGGCCTTCAGTTTTAATGCTTTTAATCTTTGTTTTATACATGCTTCCAGTTCTTACATGCAGGCTGTTTGAATGCAGATGCAAATTTGAATTTGTTCCGAGATAGTTTTGAAAACATGTAGGCTAAAGCTTGCAGGCCCTTATGTTTCCAGATTGAAGAAACAAAATGCAAACATCTTGCTTGCTTAAGGTTGTTGTATGCAGGTTTGTATTTTGCGTTTGAGGAGTTACAGGGTCTTGTGTAATGCAGGTTTGAGAAATGCAAGTGTTTACAGGGAATGATTTGCAGGTTTTTAAATGTTTGAATAAGAGAGGAGTTGAATGCAAATGTTTACTTGTTTGAGAAATGCATTTGAACAAAGTTTCAGATTTCCTTTTAGAATGAAGAATGAATAAAAAAGAAAGGAAAGAAAATGCAAGTTTTAAATAACAATGTTTGATTTAAATTAAAATTAAAGGAAAACAAACTCAAACAATGACACATGGCTTGAGCTATTACATTTGTGATTTTAAATTGATGATAAGTTTACACATGTATTTGTAAATGTCTTGTTATTCAATTAGGTGTTAATAAATGTTTTTGTTATTTAAATTAAGTGTTAAAGAAAATTAATTAATGAATGCATGTTCATATTTTAAATTGTATTTTAAATTTACAAATTAAATTAACAAATCAAATTATCAATCAATATTTTAAAAAGAATTAACACAAACATTTTGTAACTTATTTTAATATTCAAACTTTAAGTCAAAAATAAATTTTAAACCAACTAAAACATTTTTCTTATATTTAAAAATCATATAGTATTTTATTAAATATTTTTGAAAAGCTTAAATTAAAAATAAATCACAATTCCTATTTTCAAAACATTAAAATTATGTTATACTAATTTAAAAACTTATCTATTTAAAATATATATAAATACATATACATTATTAAATAGAAAACAATTTATCGACTCATTAAAAAAAATTTAGCAAATTAAATATTTAAATAAAGAAAATTATTAAATCAAATTTATTAACAAAAATTATCAATTCAATTTAAATTTAAACCCAGATTATTAAATTTAAATTGTCCAAAATTCCAGGATATTACAATCCTTCCCACTTAAAAGAATTTCGTCCCCGAAATTTAAAACAAAGGTAATTTAATAATCTATTAACAGATTTTATTTTAAAATATAGCATATGTTAATCATATGCCAACAATCAAAGCAACCAATTCACACAATCAGAACAAATCAACTATCCAAAAGAATTTTGGATAAAACTTTCACGAGTTTCCCCAGTATATATGTATATCGGGATACTCGCTCTATAGAATCCAAACAATCAATCAATACTATTAAACTATAGAGCTCCTAACAACAATTTTAAACAGAATATCAGACTACAGACGAGTCTGACTCAACAACCAATCCTAAACTGCTGGTTCTACAACCAGTAATATCAAACACGTACTCCCTTAGAGTTACGTGAAACTCCCTGAATCCCAGTTATCCAAACTGGCAATTCAACTCTAGAAAACCAAACACTGATCTAACCCGTCACAGAAGAAACCAAAACACTTTGGAGCTAGCTTTCCAAACTTATAGCCCCCTGAATCAGAGAAAAACTTATCCCAAACAAATCTCCAATTCCAGAATCCAAATTTCTCCGCCTCTTATCCATAAAAACTCTTCGGACGATCCTAGGCTACCAACATCCCTCCTGATCAGCTTAACTCTTGCTGATACCACTAGAAACAGATTGAATCAAAACAATCCAATGATCTCCCCAAGATCACTCAAAAACCAAGAACGCAAACCCTACTTCTCAACAACAGAAGACAGAACAAACTTCTTCTTATCCAGAAAAAGGAAACAGAAACACTCCCAAACTGCTTCCGCTGCTCAACTCTGATCCGAAACAGAAGAAAATGCTGAAGAACACAAGCACCGACTAGACAACCCAGCACAGAAATATAGTTCCATATCCATAAAGAAAACTCAGATGTTCCTCCCAAACCTAAGTTGCTTCACCAACTTCTATCTCAAGGAACCATCCATCTACTAACTGAACCACCAGTTCCATTCCTGGAAAGAAAACTCGATCTTCAGATGTAGACAAACTCTGACTTCCTGGAAGAAATCCAGACAATCTCCAACAACCCAAAAGAACATACTATCGCAAGTCACTTTTGCGATCAACTCAGCCTATATCCAAAGAAAACTACTCTCTCTCAACCAAACAGAACAGCTTATGCTAGCTTAGCCAACTCACCAGAGAAAAAGATCCACTCTGCTGCCTCTGAACTCCACTTCAGAGAAACTACTCACCCAAAAGACTTCCTACCAACTCAGAAAACTCTGCTAAACTCAGCTACATCACCGAGCTGACTCACTTCTTACTCTTGTTCCAAAGAAACATCTTCGGAAATATCCATATTCACTGCATCTCATCACGCAGCTACAACTTCCTGAGATATCAAAATATCATCACTCACTTGCTTACTTCTGCCTAACCGACAGATCCAACTCAATTCTGCACTTCAAAGATGAACTCCGAACCTTAACAGGTTTCCTTCAGAGATCGATGAAGACCTTCATCACTACAGAACTCACTCGAGACGGTATTAGGTCTACAGTCTCGACAAATACACCTCCAACCTTATCCATCAAACTCCAACCAATGGTAGTCGTGTTACACACACTTCTACCTCATCTACCTTAATAACTTATATTGGAAAAACCCGAATAGGTAATCCAACAAATAGGTAGAAATAATTATATATATATATAATAACAATACAAATACGCTCTCTCAAGATAGACACCACTCAAGAGACTAGGTATTCACTCAACCTGGCTCTGATACCAAGTGTGACGACCCGACTTTCCACTCCCGGAAAATCGTATCATCTTTAAGAAAGAAAGGGATAGAAAAGAGAAAAGAAAGAAGAGAAAGAAGAAACAACACAAGAATCTCAACAGCGGAACGAATAAATTATATTAATAACATAAATATTACATAGCTTACAACCATTATCAGAGTACACAGATATGCAACACATACTAGACAATTATAAACATCTGTCTAGTTATTACAACTCAATACACAACAGAAACACTCAGAGATACCAACACAGCGGAAAACTATATAACTATACGCAGAAGCCTCCTGCTCCATTTTCTCCCCCACAATAAGTCAAGCTATCCTGAATCCTAACCTGAATTCCCTTGGCTACTCGTAAAAATTTGAGTACCCAAGAGTTAAAGAAAAACAGAAATAACTCCGGGTCAAACATGGGTCTGGTGTGAGTAACAGGTTAAAGTTGCTTAACTTTGAAAAACCTTTGAAAAGGAAAGGTATCACGTAAGACTACCCACACATAAACATGGAAAAGTTTTTACCTTACGCTAACCAAAACATTTGATAGGAAATCCGATGATATTATAATAGTGTCTAGGGTTTTCAAGTAAATAAGAAATAGCCGAAATTGTTACATCTATTAAATTCTAGCTACTAGCCATAAAAGTGGGTAATACAATCAAAACCGTTGGCACTTATTGGATTTTGGATTCCATTAATGGCTGGGCTACTGGGGTACCGCCCGTCACAGTACGTGGCCTAGATCACCGTACCGAGGATTACTCCCAATCCCCTACAACACAAAGCCGGACCCATTCCTTACCGAACAGTTCCAAACAAGACAACCCCGCAGTTTTGATCGGCAACCGCACCACTAAGCCGAAAATAAAGGGACCTTTAGGCAGGGATAAATCTTGCTCTCAAGTGGTTGCTACGCATGAAGCTTTGCTGCACCTCCCCTGTTTTAGCCATTCTCGGTAGATGAGGCTCGAGGCTACGATTACCTTTACAGGACATATCACTTAGAATGCTCATCGTCCACTTGACGATGTTCTGAAAGCATTCAATCCATACAAGTTCGTTCCGGGTTCGAACGAAACCGAAGGCATTATCTCGTTACACTCGTATTGGAATCACCCTCAGAGTTAACGACAATAACCCTTGCACTCTGAATCACCATCTCGAATCTGTAAGTACTATTCCGTCAAACTCATTACGGAATCACCCACAGAGTTATACTGACGTATAGCCCTTACACCTCGAGTCTTCACTCACTCCACTTAGGTTAACGACCTATCGTTAATTTGGATCGATGTGGTTTTCGGATTCCAAATATGGAAACCCGATCCCGGTCTCATCGAAATCCAAATCGTGTCTTTTAAGGTCCAAGTTGTTTTAAAGTTTAAAACAATTCAATTCATTATCTAAATATATACAGATAATAATTCACAACACAATAGATAATCAGCATTATCATTATCAACAGATAATTCATATCATAATTAGATAATTCATACTACCATCCAAAAGCAACCAATGCATCCATACCACAACATTATTCATCTCATGGCTGAGATTACAAACCATACCAGACAACCAATATCAATCATCAAACATAAGCAACTATCTAATGATCACATCATTTATAATTAATTTAAAATGAATTAAATTAATTACCTAAACTCTAATTAATTTAAAATGAATTAAATTAATTACCTCATCATTAAAATTCTGCTTAATTTAACCATAAATTGATTACAAATCAGTTTATCATCTCAATACTTATTCCACTTAATCATTACTGATTAACCATCTCTAATTACAATAAGTAATTAGTATTTAATATTACTTACACAAGTTAATTATATTAAACCCTTTGCAAATAATTAACTTGTAATTTCTTAATTAATTAATCATTTATTCATTATTAATTATTCCTTAATTAATCAATTTCAAATTACATCGTTAATTAATTAATGATTTCTGATTACATTTAATCAATCTCTAAATATAAATTAATTACATAAGTAATTAATCTGAAATTAATCCACATATAAATATTAATCACCCATGATTAATAACCATTTAGTAATTAACTATTTTAATTACTCATTCCATAAATTAATTACTCTTAATTAATTATCCTCATTAATCACTTGATTATTTTCAAAGTAATTTAAATCCAAATTACTTCTATAATAAATATCTTTAATTACATCCTGTAATTATAAATTACATTACTTTCTTAAGTAATTACAAATCCCTAAATTACATAAAGTAATTATCAAACAATCAATAATTGTTTAAATTAATTTAACTTAATTAATCTAAACAAATCGCCTTAATCAAATTAATTACACTAAGTAATTAATTCATTAATTACTTCATTAAGTAATTAAACAATTGATTATTATTAATTAATTAATCTAATTAATTATTAAAAATTAATCACATTAATTAATTATTAAATAACCTTAAGTTAATGATCTTCAATAACATTTCTTAATTAAGAGATTTACTTATAATTAACCATTATTAATTATCAATTAATTAATCTATAATTATTAATTAATTAAGTGTTAATTAAAATCTTAATTAATCATTAATCATTTGATTAAATAAATCTTAATCATTAATTAAAATTTAATTAACAATCCTTAATTATAGATTAACTAACCTTAATAAATTAATCTTAAATCTTAATTAATTAACTTAAAATTATTAATTACTTAATTATTTATTCACATTAATAATTAAATAATAATTTAATATTCCATTTAAATTAATTTAATAATTTAAATGAAACCAATTTTCTTAAGTTCAAAATTAAGAAACATTCTTCTTTATACAAAGTATTTTAAACAGTTTGTTTCAAAACAAAAATTCAAATTTAAAAATTTCTTTTTAAATTTCAACCTGAAATACAATTCAAATTTTCATTCCAGATTAAATCTTAAAAATTTAAAACTTTACTTACATCTCCATCTTCATTTTCAAATTCAAATTATTTAAACTTTCTAAATAGTTAAAATAAATTTAAATTCAAAAACTTATTTAATTTTAAAAACTGACATTGAGTCAAATCTCAGGTTTTAAACTAAATTTAAACTTAGTTTAAACTTATTTTATAAATTAAAACTTACAGCTTTAAATTCAAATCAATGTTCTTTTATACCTTAAAAAGTTTAAAATCTAATTTAAACTTTCCAAATTTAAATCCAACTCAGGTTCATTTATTCAAAAATTCAATTCTCCAGATTTAAACTTGTTTAAATTTCCAGTTACATTTTCAAATTTGCCTTTCAATTTAAAACAGAAAACAGTTTTCTGTTATAGTTTAACATCTTAAATTTGAATTCAAAAATGATTTCAAATCTCAGATTTAAATTATTGATTTCATAATTAAGTTTCAGGTTTAAATTTTCAAAACAGAAAGACAGTTTCTGTTATAAGTTTAAAACCAAACTTGGATTTAAAAAAAACATTTCAAATTTAATGCAAAGATCTAAAATTTAAACTTATTGAATTTCAAATTCAATTTCAAGTTCAGGTCTTATTTTCACATTTTTGTTTTGCAATTTACTTTTCACTTCATTCTTTTTTTTTAAAAAAAAACTAGAAACAAGACTCTGTTTAAAACCTGAAACATTACAACCCGAGCTACCACCTAATGTACTCCGAGACAACTACTCTCCTTCTTCGAGTCACACCCCAATTTCCCCCGAGACCAACCCGAACAAAAGACCCTGCAACCCCAGAAACAGAACACCACCATCATCACTATAATCACCTTGCTTCTGTGCACCTGCACACGGTCTCCGGCCATCACTGGCCACCCATACAACCACCCCACTGCCAACAATGAGTTGCTCAGGCCAAACAAATATCAATACAGTCATCACTTGCTTGGATTTGAAACCAAAGCCAAACATTCAAGCCTGGAACAACACAGTGCCCCCTTCACTTCCAACCTGTCAACACCTTGCTGATGCAACTCAGGCCATCAACACCCTCGAAACTCCGGTGACAAGCTCATCAATCCATACATCTCCATTTCCCAAAACCCTAAGTCACTCGGTCAAGTAAGTTTGCCTAAAAGATCCACTTTCACCAACCCAGTAGAACTAGGGTTTAGATTTTCAAAACCAGATTCCCTCCACAAAAATGAATTTTAGTTTAAACCAATAATTTTCCCATCATCCTAGTTAGCTTCTCCACCTTCAGAAACAAATCTAGTCCAATCGAACTCATAAACTAACAGTGTTACCCCAAAATGTGCATTACAAATAAATTTAAATTGATTTCTAGTTAAAGCAATAAAAATTGTAGTTTTACTTTTAAAAATCCTATTTTTGCAAGATGGTTTGATATACAAACCAGGATCATTGTTTTATAATGTTTGGATTTTCACCATATACAATTTCTTTACTCTGTTATATTTACTTCAAGTAAAACATAATTTTATCTATAACTTATCCTATACTAAACAAGCTTCACTCAGAATTGAAATCATATCAGCAAACATCCCAAAAGAAAATATTTCTAGAATCAATCAGGAGTTGGAATTTGAAGAACAACAAGACACAGTAAATGACATATACACATAAATATTTTCACATGTATATATGTTCACAGAAAATTCAAATCTTAATTTCATTTCTTATTTAAAATCAAGAAAACAATATTTACCTATTTTATAAATTAGAGTTACTCACCTGTACTTGAAATATGCAGAGCATAAATTCAATTTGTAGGTTCCAGATTCTAAGAAATAGATGAATGCAGACATGAAGAAGTTGCATGCAGGCCTTCAGTTTTAATGCTTTTAATCTTTGTTTTATACATGCTTCCAGTTCTTACATGCAGGCTGTTTGAATGCAGACGAAAATTTGAATTTGTTCCCAGATAGTTTTGAAAACATGTAGGCTAAAGCTTGCAGGCCCTTATGTTTCCAGGTTGAAGAAACAAAATGCAAACATCTTACTTGCTTAAGCTTGTTGTATGCAGGTTTGTATTTTGGGTTTGAGGAGTTACAGGGTCTTGTGTTATGCAGGTTTGAGAAATGCAAGTGTTTACAGGGAATGATTTGCAGGTTTTTGAATGTTTGAATAAGAGAAGATTTGAATGCAAATGTTTACTTGTTTGAGAAATGCATTTGAATAAAATTTCAGATTTCCTTTTAGAATGAAGAATGAATAAAAAAGAAAGGAAAGAAAATGCAAGTTTTAAATAGCAACGTTCGATTTAAATTAAAATTAAAAGAAAACAAACTCAAACAATGACACATGGCTTGAGCTATTACATTTGTCATTTTAAATTGATGATAAGTTTACACATGTATTTGTAAATGTCTTGTTATTCAATTAAGTGTTAATAAATGTTTTTGTTATTTAAATTAAGTGTTAAAGAAAATTAAACTTAATGAATGCATGTTCATATTTTAAATTGTATTTTAAATTTACAAATTTAATTAACAAATCAAATTATCAACCAATATTTTAAAAAGAATTAACACAAACATTTTGTAACTTATTTTAATATTCAAACTTTAAGTCAAAAATAAATTTTAAACCAATTAAAACATTTTTCTTATATTTAAAAATCATATAGTATTTTATTAAATATTTTTGAAAAGCTTAAATTAAAAATAAATCACAATTCCTATTTTCAAAACATTAAAATTATGCTATACTAATTTAACAACTTATCTATTTAAAATAAATTCTTAATTCATGAGTTGTAGGGAGGGACTTATGTCACCACAAACAGAAACTAAAGCAAGTGTTGGATTTAAAGCTGGTGTTAAAGATTACAGATTGACTTTATATATAAATACATATACATTATTAAATAGAAAACAATTTATCAACTCATTAAAAATAATTTCACAAATTAAATATTTAAATAAAGAAAATTATTAAATCAAATCAAATTTATTAACAAAAATTATCAATTCAATTTAAATTTAAACCCAGATTATTAAATTTAAATTGTCCAAAATTTCAGGATATTACATTAATTTTCTCAAGTTTTGTTATGTGGTTGTTGAATGAACCAGAACTAAAAAAGCAACTGCATATAAATATAAAATAACAGTAGTATGAAGGAGGTATTATCTAGACAAGTTTTATTTGTTTTGACCCAATATGACTTTTCAATATGGAAGAACAATTACTGAGATTTCGGCTGAGAATCATTTTGTAATCTGAAATGACAAATTGTACTTACCCTTAATGAATATGTCTTCAATTATGTTAACATACAATTAATGTTCCCTGATGTTTTTATGCTGAAAAGATAACAATTAATAATTGGGTTCCTGACTTAGCTTACATCATATAATTATGGTTGGCTGTTTAAAGATATTGTATGTATGATATGTACTTTAGCAGGTAGGCTTAGGCTTGTATAGGAAGACATTTTGTTGTGTACGAAGATTTTGTTGTATGAAAAGTACATTTGCAGATAGATATTTAGTTTTTGAGTGTAAAGCTTTTTTTATGAAAATATTTATTGTTTTTGTATAAACACTTGTCTTATATTATGTTATAAATTGTTTTTATTTCATTTTATACTTTGAGTTTCGATTACATGTGAAGATATAAAAGAACAAATTTTATTATTTGCTTGCTTACTTATTTATATTTGTATTTTATATTTTGATTATCAATATTTACATTATATTCTTAAGTTTTACTTATATTTAATACTTATTTTTATATTTATCTCCAATTATAATTTATTCAAATTATACACATAAGTTTGACTCATATTTTACATTTATATTTTATATTACTAGAATTTGATTTTAAATTTCAAACATTATTATTCATATGTATATGTTTATCAAATGTTAGCAAATGTAAAACCACTTAATTTAAATATATAAGATAAATTTTATTATAAATATTATTGAGATGCTTATTTCAAATTTCCAAATCAATCTTCTTTTTAAAATACAATTTATATAAATAAATAACAATAAATCCCAAAATCACATTCATTTTGATATGATCAATTTACATTTTATTTAATTTAGATTAAATATTTATTAAAATAAACGTGCTAAAAATCCAGGGTCGTTACATTTATTCAAAACAAATATTGTGTCGGTCTGTCTTATTAAGTGTTTAGAAATCCTTACTGATGTCATAGCGTCCCATGCATCAACCAGAATTTATAAATACAAAACAAAACAAATTAACACAATATTCAAACATTTTTATAACACTAACAAATACGCCCTCTTATATATATACGCTCAGCGACTCATCATAGGGTATTACTACCCTATTAATGAAGAGTCAGACCCCACAAAGCTAAGGTTTATTACTAAACCAAAGCTCTGATACCAGATGTAACGTCCCATCCTTTTTGCACAAATCGACGATAAACCACACACGTCAGACTTAAACCATGCTGAAGGGCGGATTGTTATGGGATAAATAAGAAAAAGTAGAGAAAGAAAATAAAACAAAATAGAATCTTGCAACAGAACGACAAAATATAATACTCAAATATACAGTTAATGAAGCTATTTTACAAATTATTCGATTATACTTATACAATACATATCAGAGCTACACATATAAGAAAACAATAAATACTGCAGCGGAGCAGTATGAATGTAGTGGAATACTATAATAAATAATAATAAATCTTCGTCTTCGTCCCCCAGAACGCGGTCTTCCAAATCCTGAAATGCTCAGGCTGACCCGAGCAAATTAAAAAGACAAAACACTCAAGTCAGAACTAAAAGATCTTATGTAAGTTAAATCAATGGTAAAAAATGAGTGGAACGGCGTCAGAGACGTTTACGGGGTTTGTATCCAGTGTCTAACATGAGTGCCTTAACTTAAGATATGCTCGGGATTCACATCTCTTAAGGATCCTTTAAACTATCTAATATGTAGTAATATACGCTATTGTAATAGTGTCTAAAGTAAAGTATAATATACTGAAAATAGCATTAAGGCTTTACATTTTCACCCTAACACACTTTTATATCCCCATAGTCTACACAGTACCATAATCTTCCCCGTACTAGGCGTCGTCAGAGGGCACTCCATAGGTATGGTACAAAACAAAATCGTATCAGGCGCGCTAGGGTAGGTGACACGGCACAACTAGGCAATGCTAGGGTAGATATACCAATTACGCTTACGGGCCTATGGTAACGCATAGCCACAGCTAACGCCCACTTCGAGCCACCGCCCACCTCGAGCCACACCCCCAAATCAAAAGTGGCCACCGAATCAATCCAAAAGTCAGAGTATAATATCGAAGGGATATGTCCGATCAAAGGTGCTACCTCATTATCCCGTCGATCGCTCCTGTTTTAGCCACCTTATGCCAACTCACGGGAGTCGTGTCCATGTGACGACCGGAATTTTTAAGCATTTGAAATGAGAATATTGAATTTATTTTTAATATTTGAAAGGTTAATTTTAACTTGAATTACAAATATCACTATTTATTTATTGAATTTAAAAATTGAAAATTGGGCAAAATATAAAATCTGGGATTTTAAGCCTGTTAAAAATAATTTGAAGGCTTGTAAATGTGTTAAAATTGAATTTGAAAGTGCTTTGTTAAGTTTTGAAAATATGTCGTTTAAATTGATATTTAAAAATAGCCTTCCAAGGCACAGTCTCAGAATTCGACGAAACCAGTCCCATTGGATCCGTAATATTGAATTATTATCGGATTTCAATTTTGTAGCATTTCCAGTTGTTGTATGAGCGTACGAAATATAAACGCGCTGAAATTTATATCGAAAATTCAATGTTCTAACTGCTTCAGAAAAAGATATCTTCTCCATACGATCGAATTAGGACTCGAAACCTTTTCCATTACGTTCGGAATATGGATATAACACTATGAATGCCAAGCGGCATGGCTCGATAGGCTGTCAAATTTTGTGTTGCGTTTATCGAGACGAATTGAATTTAACTTATATATATATATATATATATATTTTACTCTGGTCACTGTCAGCCGTTTCTTTTCCCATCAGCTGCGATTCTGTCATTTCTCAAGCACTGTAGCAGTTTGCCTTAGGCTTGCAAACATCAAATCATGTTCCCCTTCTCCTTCTATTAAAACAAACAGCTAGCCAAAAAAATAAAAAAACATGGACGAGAAAAATGGCTTCCTTCAGTAAACTATGAATCAATTCGTTTCATTGCATTCCTAAAATTATTCACGAAAACCCTTCTCCTGCTCTTCAATCGAACCCTTCTTGGCCTTCATTTTCGAATCGTTAACCCTAAATAAAAAAAGAAGAATGAATTTAATTCTTTCGAAAGCATGTTCGCGATCGGAAGGGAGGGGCCATCGTGGATTTTGGTGCTCGTGTGGGTTCGCGTACGCATGGATTTGTGGGGGAAGTACGGTTGGAGGCTGCATCGACGATAGAGTGGAAGGGCCTGTCAATCGAGCTTGTGGCGACGTCGCGCTTAAAGGCGGGTCGAGATGATGAAGAGTGGAAGTCGTAGTGGCGTTCGATCCTGAGGCTATTGTCAGTCCTAGCCTAGGTCGCGAGATGCCCTAGCTCACTAGAAGAAGGGAAGATGGTCGTTCGACGAAGCGGGTGCAGGCTTTTGGGTGGTGGAGCCGAATTAGAGTTCGATGATTATCCGAGGTGTGTGTTAGATGATGTGGGTGAATCTGGAGTTCGATTTGAGGAAGGTGGGATTTCTCTGGTAATCCTTTAGCCTAATTTTTCTGCTTAATCTAATTTTAGATTAGGAAAATATGCAAAGTATAAAACAGATAGTTTTTACAGTAAAGATATAGGATTTGTTTTTAATTAGGTGCATATGTATATAAAGGTTAAAGATTTTAGATTTACAGTAGAGTGTATATAGACTGTTTATATTTTCTTAATTTAAATTAATTAAGTATATATACAAATTGAAATCTACATATAAAGTTAAAACAGGGAACTTTTTGGAAACATATAGATGTGCATGTATAGTTAAAATTTGGATTTTTAGACTTATATAGATTATTTTTATGTAGTTTAAAGATAAAAATTAAATAAATATATACGCATTTTAAATTCACTAATTTATTCTAAAACAATGTATAAAGACGATTAATTTGTTTGATTAGGTAAATTAATTATTTTATTTATTATAGGAAATTAGTTTAAAACCAAATTATTAGTTAAATTAATTTATTGAATGGAAATTGATTTTGGATTATTTGATTATTAATAAAACGTATAATGTTTATACAAGGTCAGAATTAGGGGATAGTGATCGAGATGGAATTGGATTGCCAAAGAAAAATCAAAGGTGAGTTAATCTCACTCATCTGGTTATTTAAATTTAAACGATTAAATTTAAATAATTGGTTGAATGGTTGAATTAATTTGATGTGCTATATTATAGTATATAATACATCTTGGAATGATTGATTTCCCGCATTATACAACGGATGAGACCTTATGCGCTTCATAATAGCGGATTATTTCATATTTAAAACCCATATACCGTGATATTCCACCTCGAAGTTGAATTGGTATTTTAGGTTGTGCTAACGTCTGTGGATGTAGGGAAACAGGTTGGAGGGATCCAACTGGATTCCTCAACAATTATTTGAATTATTTAATATTATTTGTTGTGATTATTTCGATATTCTATGATGAATTATATTGAAGTATTGAATGCTATGGTTTGCTTGAATATATTTCGGTACGCTGAGTTATCAAAAATATAAATTGGATTTTTGGAAAGACAATAAAAGAGTGAGTTTTAAGTAAAATAATTATGGCGAATTTGAATAAATTAAGAATGAATTGAAAAGAAATGGAAGTGATATTAAAATGCTAATAAATAACTTCGAGTATCAAAGAAAAAAGATTTTGAATAAATAGAAATTAATGAATTGTAAACTTAAGTAATATTATTTAAAGCAATAAAGAATTATTTTAAAATTTAAAGTTTAAATTTATTTAAAAGGATAGAGAAGTAATTTGGGAAATCTAAGATTGGTATTTTCAGTTAAAAGTATTTTAAATCATAATTAAGGAATAAAATCTGAAGTTAATGTATTTTGGAATAAATGGAGTAAATTGGAAATCAATTTGGGAATTGATTTAGGTGTGTAAAACCAGGATTTTTAAAGGAGAATTTGTAAATGAAATTTATAAACTGGGGTTATAAAAGCAAAGTAATATATATTAGTGGATATTTGAAAAGTAAATTCACGGTGAGAATTTATTAAGGAAATGGGAAATTTTGTTTAAAAATAAATAGTGATTTATTTTTAAAGGATGTGGAAGAAAAGCTTATTTTCCTGAATAGCCAAGTACGTTTTCAAAAAAAATTTAAAGTTATAAGTTAAACGTTGTTAAAAAAAAGTATGTTTTAGAAAATTTATTATTTCTAAATATTTAAATTCTAAATTAAGTATTTTTCAAAAATTTATTATCGTAATAATTATTTAAAAGATGATTTGCTAATTTGTTTAAAGGAGAAAATCTAGTTTTATATTTTATAAAATAACCCTTTTTTGAATATTCCTAAAGTATTATTTTTAATTAAGTAGTAAAGTAGTTTTTTTGAATTGAAATGTTAAAGCATATTTTGCAATAAATTATTTTTAAATTATTTTAAAAATATAAAGTTTTATGCTTGGTGACAGTGGAAATAGAAAATATTTGAGGAAATTTGTTCTGTAAAAGGAGGATAGTTTGAAACTGTTTTCAAAAGGTTTGAAATGGAAATATATGTTGCAAAGATATTTTGAGATAAATAAATAATTTAGGAAATTATTTATTGTTTGATGCTTGTTGTGAATGTTAATTGATAGTTAAATAACCGACAATTAATATTGGCCAAATGCGTTGAATGTTTTGTAGAGACCGGGATCTGGATTTATTTCTCGAAAACCACTTCGATCCGGTTTGTACGCTTTCGTGAGAAAGACGAATTCGGAGTCGAAGATTGAGCAGTGAAGTGCAAGGGCTAGTCGCTACTAATCATGAGGATATTTCCAAAATCGATATAGTAGGAATAGTGCCTTCAGTTCCATTCGAACCCAGGACGGACTTGTATGGATGAATGCTTTCAGTACATCGTCAGGTGGACGATGGGCATTCTAAGTGAAGTGATCTAAAAGGTAACGCCTAGCCTCAAGCCTCATCAACCAGAAATGACTGAAAATCAGGGGTTATGCACTTTTGGGTAAGGTCATCCCTATCTAGATGTCCTTTTTGTTTCGGCTTAGTGGTACGGTTGCTGATCCCAACCATAGGGTGATCTTACTCGGGATTATCCAGTAAGGGGCAGTCCCGGTCTTGTGTTGTAGGGGGTCAGGAGTGATCCTCGGTACAGTGATCTAGGCCACGTACGGTGACAGGTGGTACCCCAGTGCCTAGTCATTAGTTGGAAATCTATACTCCCTACGCGCCTTTTACGAGTTTTGTTTGTATTACCCACTCTATGGCTAGTAGCTGGAATTTAATAATGTAACAATTTCGGCTATTTTAATAAGTATTTGTATATAGACCCTATTATAATATCAGAGGACTTTAAAAAAAAGTGTTTTAGCTATCATAAGGTAAAAACCCACATGTTTATTTGTGGCGTGGTCTTACGAGATGCTTTTGATTTTGAAATGATTTTGAAACTTTAATAATCAATTTGAGTGTGGTTTTCTCACGCTGGTATTCCAAACCGACTCGGGTGTTATCGAACTATAATGATCGGGTCAAACCGAGTATTATAGGATACAGAATATGATGCCATGGGGCTCAGAAGACAAGCAGGATGGCGATACGTACTTATGTACTTGATTATTATTCCGCTGTGTATTCAGTTCTAAGGACAAGTTTATATGACCGTCCAGTTATCTGTTATTGATGTTGTTGAACTCTAATGACAAATTCTGATGATCAGATTTGCCTTTGTGTAAAGATCAGTTATTATCTATTATATTTTATTCCGCTGCGACGGTTAGATTCTGATGTTGTTTTTTTTTTCTCTTCTTCTACCTGTTCTTCTTTAACCAAAATGGTCCGTATTTCCGTACATCTTGAGTTGATTGATAGAGAATAGTGTCGACTTTAAGGGGTACATATTTGCGAGTTGTTACAATTGGTATCAGAGCTTAGGTTGGTGATAACCTTAGCTCTGGTGGGAATTACTCATTTAAATAGAGTCTGTAGTACTCTAGAATTAGTTTGAGCATATTAATAGATATGAGCACGTATTTGTCAGTGAATATAAAATTGTTTTTATATTGTGTTGAATTATCGGATGTGTGTTTATGGATTCTGGTCGATGTGTGGGACGCCATGTCATCGATAGGGGTTTCTAAACTCTTAAACGAGATAAACCGATACAGTATTGTTTCAAATAGGGTAAATGAAATAATTTACCCAAATTATTTTCATATATAAAGGGAATAATTTTTCGTAAATTATTATAGTTATATATGGATGCTTGGTTATTAGAAAGTGATAATATTAAATTACTATCATTGTATGAGAATTGAATAAGAAATTGAAGATAATAACCAAAGATTAAGGAATAAATTAATAAAATAAATGGGATTTGTTAATGTGATTTATAATTGGGTAAGGAATTGGAATCATAATTAAAAACAAAGAAATAAATTCATATACAAATTAAATTTGCAAATGTAAACTATAAATGTGAATTATAGTGTGATTAATAATTAAAATAAGATTAAATTCCAAAGTAATGTTTGAATATAAATTTAAAGGATTTGAAATTTGGAAATTTAAATTTCCTTTGAATTTGAAAATGATTCTCAAAAAGTTGGGAAGATAATATATATTTGAGAAATATTTTTGAATCAGATTTGAAATCTAGAGAAATTTGGAATTTAAAAATATTTGAAGGGATTTTAAAGAGATAAAAGAATTGAACACTTTACGGTCACTGGAAAATAGTTCCGATGATGATCGCGACATCATTGGTGTTCATTTTCCAGTTTCCTAGAGGGGGATTGTTACCTGGATGTTTTGGGTTAATGTTTGTTTGTGAGATTTGGTTTGATTTTGAAAGTGCAAAGGAATAGTTTGATTTAGATATATATGTTTTCAAAATTGAATTTTCAACATTTGAGTAATGAGTTTAAACGTGTAAGCAAAAGGGAATTGAAACTGAATGTTGAACTTAAGATTGAATGGGAAATTTGTCGAGTTGGACTAAATAAAACAAACTTTTGAGATTTGAAATTAGTAAGTAACTGATTGATTTATATGGCATGCAAATGAAATGAATTTGAACATTGGATAATGTTTGATTTAAAATTGTGTAAAATAAAGTGCAGAGTTAGTTCAAATGGACTAAAAATAATTAATGTTTGGAAATAAAATTTATTGGTTGAAAATAAATTTTTGAATGAACTGAATTTGGATATTGGAAGGAGTAAGCCTAAATAAAAATGTATTTCATATTTTAGAAAGCGAAATAGAAATCTAAACTCGAATTATAAATTAGATTGTACTCAAGTAAAGTAACAAAATGGTTTTGAAGAAAAAAAAAGTATGGGATTATAAATTGAAAGTGTGGTCGAATGAAATTGAATTGTATTAAAATAGATTGGTGTGAGTTGTAGACAAATCCAATTCAAGCATAAACTGACTAGCCTTATGATTAATATATTCAATGATGAATTGTTAATGTGAATTAAAATTTAAAAATGGATAAAAGAATAAACTAATTGAATAAAATAGTAAAATGGTTGGGATTTGATCAAAGGAAAATCAAATCAAAGACTTGAATGGAAGTTAGTTGAATAAAATAAACCTAAGTTATTGGGTAGGATAGTTTGAAGAAAATACATAACTTAAGTAAATTGTGAGATGATTATTTAATATATTGGTTGTTGAGTTTAATAAGATGGTTTGGAATCAACTTTTGGATATGAAAGAAAATGCAATAAAAAGATTGTGAATAAATTAAAAATGGGTTAGAATCAAATGTAAATTGAGTTGGAATCAGTTTAAATGGTTATAAGCTTAAGTAATTATTTATTCACATTAATATTGTCGAATTGCATAAGAAAGTGAATCGTTTGATGTAGACGAGATTAGATAAAATTCTATGAGTTACTAGAAGTGAAATAGGATGGTTTTGAAATTAATTGAAACGAATATGAGTTTGTTTTGCTTAAAATGAATTAAATATAAGCGTGTAAGTTGTAAATCACTTAAACTGAATGAAATGGTTTGAGAATTGGTTGTAAGCAATTGTAATAAGTGTCAGAAACTTATATGTGCTTATGGAAATTATACAACATGCATTATATGTGAAATTTATGTGTTAGCTATTGAAAGTAAGTGAAATGTTAATAAATTGCATATATTTAGTTCTTATATGTTTGAATTGAGTAAGTACAGGTACTGGAAAGCCGTTGGCTGGATTTGGACATGCTAAATGCTAAAATAATAAGTCGCTTGCTTAAAAATGCTAAATAAAGTACGCCTACGTAATAAAAATAGGAAATATGAACTGTTTTTTCCGACCGAGTGGGTCAATATATATATTTATATCTCTTGTCAAATTACAAAATCTCCTCCGTACAAAGGAGACTCTGCCAAAAAATTTCGAAAATTTTGGGAGTTAGAATTTTCTTTTGAAAATTTTGGGAAAATTTTAGTTAGCGATAGAACGATTTCAGATTGGAAATTGAAATTAATTAGAAAATGAAACTAATTTTAAATAATGGTACGAATCAGTATAAATGGAAGATAAAGTTCAATAATCAGAGTTGAAGACAAATTGAATTCATACGGAAATGGGAGAACCAGTTTGAATTAAAGTAGATATAAATTAAAGTGGTGAAGTGAAAATAAATAAAGAAGCACATAAAATGCTTATACTAAACTTAAGAAAGGAATGGTGAATTCTTAATCGGAAATTGATATTACAAATATATTCTAAGTTAATATTTGAATGAATAAATACTGACATTTTGTAAGGAAGTTGATAAAATGTTTTTGAATGCTATGATTGGATATTATTGCTAAATAGGATACGCAGGTATTATAAAGGAAAAGAAAATTGGCTTTTGATTTCAGAAGATAAATTTGAATTGCTCGACAAAAAGGTATGTGCTTAAAATTTCTGTATGAAATTTGATTGGGTTTTGATCTAGCCACTTGGCTTTTATTTTGTAGTTGTACCGAACTAGCCGCGCAAAGGGAGACGCCGGTGAAATTTCTCGAAAATTTAGAGTGTTAGAAAGTTTTTGAGAAAATTTTGATAATTCAAAATTTGGTTTTAAATTGAAATTTGAGTGATTGAGAAAATAGTATTGTTTGAAACTCTGGGAAAGTTGAGAAGTTAGTAAGAAAGGTAACGAGTCTTCTATAAAAGATAATTGGTAGGATGTTGAATTGTTGGTTTTGGAAAAAGTAAACGGGTACTGGACCATTCTTCCTAACTAGTAATTTCGAGGACGAAATCTTTTAAGGGGGAGGAATGTGACGACCTGGAATTTTTGAGCATTTGAAATGGGAATATTTAATGTATTGTAGATATTTGAAAGGTTAATTTTAACTTTAATTACAAATATCACTATTTTTTTTATTGAATTTAAAAATTGGAAATTGGGCAAAATATGAAATCTGGGATTTTAAGCCTGTTTAAAATAATTTGAAGGCTTGTAAATTTTATATTGATAATACTGAAGATGGTAAAAGTGTTAAAATTGAATTTGAAAGTGCTTTGTTAAGTTTTGAAAATATATCGTTTAAATTGATATTTAAAAATAGCCTTCCGAGGCACAGTCCTGGAATTTGACGAAACCAGTCTCATTGGATCCGTAATATTGAATTATTATCGATTTCAATTTTCGTACCATTTCGAGTCGTTGTGTGAGCGTACGAAATATAAACGCGCTGAAATTTATATCGAAAATTTAATGTTCTAACTACTTCAAAAAAAGTTATCTTCTCCATATGATCGAATTAGGACTCGAAACCTTTTCCATTGCGTTTGGAATAGGGATATAACACTAGGAACGCCTAGCGGCACGCCTTGATAGGAAGTCAAATTTCGTGTTGTGTTTATCGAGACGATTTGAATTTGACTTATATATATTTATTTTGTTTTTACTCTGGTCACTATCAGCCGTTTCTTTTCCCATCAGCTACGATTCTATCATTTCTCAAGCACTATAGCAATTTGCCTTTGGAACGCAAACATCGAATCATGTTCCCTTCCCCTTCTATTAAAACAAACAGCTAGCCGAAAAAAATTAAAAAGAAAACATAGGCGAGAAAAATGGCTTCCTTCAGTAAACTATGAATCAATTTGTTTCATTCCATTCCTAAAATTATTCGCGAAAACCCTTCTCTTGCTCTTCAATCGAACCCTTTTTGGCCTTCATTTTCGAATCCTTAGCCCTAAATCAAAAAAAAAAGACGAACGAATTTAATTCTTTCGAAAGCAAGTTCGCGATCGGAAGGGAGGGGCCATCGTGGATTTTGGTGCTCGTGTAGGTTCACGCACGCACGGATTGGTGGGGGAAGTACCGTGGGAGGCTGCATCGACGACAGATTGGTAGGACCTGTCAATCGAGTTTGTGGCGACGTCGCGCTTAAAGGCGGGTCGAGAGGATGAAGAGTGGAAGTCGTAGTGGGGTTCGATCCTGAGGCTATTGTCAGTCCTAGCCTAGCTCACAAGATGCCCTAGCTCAATAGAAGAAGGGAAGGTGGTCGTTCGACGAAGCGGGTGCAGGCTTTTGGGTGATGGAGCCGAATTCGAGTTCGATGATTATCCGAGGTGTGTGTTAGATGATGTGGGTGAATCTGGAGTTGGGTTTGAGGAAGGTGGGATTTCTTTGGTAATCGTTTAGCCTAATTTTTATGCTTAATCTAATTTTGGTTTAGGAAAATATGCAAAGTATAAAACAGATAATTTTTACAATAAAGATATAGGATTTGTTTTTAATTAGGTGTATATGTATACAAAGGTTAAAGATTTTAGATCTACAGTAGAGTGTATATAGACTGTTTATTTTTTTTTTGATTTAAATTAATTAAGTATATATGCAAATTGAAATCTACATATAAAGTTAAAATAGGAAACTTTTTGGAAACATATAGATATGCATATATAGTTAAAGTTTAGATTTTCAGACTTATATAGATTTTTTTTATGTAGTTTAAAATAAAAATTAAATAAACATATACGCATTTTAAATTCACTAATTTATTTTAAAACAATGTATTAAGACGATTAATTTGTTTGATTAGGTTAATTAATTATTTTATTTATTATAGGAAATTAGTTTAAAACTGAATTATTAGTTAAATTAATTTATTGAATGGAAATTGATTTTGGATTACTTCGAATATTAATAAAACGTATAATGTTTATACAAGGTCAAAATTGGAGGATAATGATCGAGACGGAATTGGATTGCCAAACAAAAATCAAAGATGACTTAATCTCACTCGTCTAGTTGTAATTTAAATTTAAATGATTAAATTTAAATAATTGGTTGAATGGTTGAATTGATTTGATGTACTATATTATAGTATATAATACATCTTGGAATGATTGATTTCCCGTGTTGTATAGCAGATGAGACCCTATGCGCTAGCGAATGATTTTATATTTAAAAGCCATATACTGCGATATTCCACCTCGAAGTGGAATTGGTATTTTATGTTGTGCTAACGTCTGTGGATGCATGGAAACATGTTGGAGTGATCCAACTAGATTCCTCAACATTTATTTAAATTATTTAATATTCTCTGTTGTGATTATTTTGATATTCTATGATGAATTATATTGGAATATTAAATGCTATGGTTTGCTTGAATATATATCGATACTCTGAGTTATCAAAATATATACATTGGATTTTAGGAAAGATGATATAAGAGTGGAGTTTTAAGTAAAATAATCACAGCGAATTTGAATAAATTAAGAATAAATTGAAAAGAAATGGAATTGTTATTAAAATACTAATAACTAACTTCGAGTATGAAAGAAAAAAAGATTTTGAATAAACGGAAATTAATGAATTGTAAACTTAAGTAATATTATTTAAAGGGATAAAGAATTATTTTAAAATTTGAAGTTTAAATTTATTTAAAAGGATAGGGAAGTAATTTGGGAAATCTAAGATTGGTATTTTCAGTCAAATGTATTTTAAATCATAATTAAGGAATAAAATCTGATGTTAATGTATTTTGGAATAAATGGAATAAATTGGAAATCAATTTAGGAATTGATTTAGGTGTGTAAAACCGGGATTTTTAAAGGAGAATTTGGCTATGAAATTTATAAACTAGGGTTATAAAAGCAATGTAATATATCAGTGGATATTTGAAAAGTAAATTCACGGTGAGAATTTATTAAAGAAATGGGGAATTTCGTTTAAAAAT
Organism: Allium cepa; assembly: GCA_030765085.1. Lineage (NCBI taxonomy): Eukaryota > Viridiplantae > Streptophyta > Magnoliopsida > Asparagales > Amaryllidaceae > Allium > Allium cepa. Next base: position 594,444,056 of record CM060937.1, read on the forward strand.
AAGTAGTGATTTATTTTTAAGGGATGTGGAAGAAAAGCTTATTTCCCGTAATAGCCCGGTACGTTTTCAAAACAAATTTAAAGGTATAAGTTAGAAGTTTTAAGTTGTTAAAAAAAGTATGTTTTAGAAAATTTATTATTTCTAAATATTTAAATTCTAAAGTAAGTATTTTTCAAAAATTTATTGCCGTAATAATTATTTAAAAGATGATTTGGTGATTTGTTTAAAGGAGAAAATCTAGTTTTATATTTTATAAAATAACCTTATTTTGAATATTCCTAAAGTATTATTTTTAATTAAGTATTAAAGTAATTTTTCTGAATTGGAATGTTAAAGCATATTTTGAAATAAAGTGTTTTTAAATTATTTTAAAAATCTAAAGTTTTGTGCTTGGTGATTTCAGTGGAAATAGAAAATATTTGGGAAAATTTATTCTGTAACAGGGGGATAGTTTGAAACTGCTTTCAAAAGGGTTGAAATGGAAATATACCTTGCGACGATATTTGAGATAAATAAATAATTTAGGGAATTATTTATTGTTTGATGGTTGTTGTGAATGTTAATTGGTATTTAAATAACCGACTATCAATATTGGCCAAATGCATTGATCGTTTCGAAGAGACCGGGATCGGGATTTATTTCTCGAAAACCACTTCGATCCAGTTTGTATGCTTTCGTGAGAAAGACGGGTTCGGATTCGAAGAGGGAGCAGTGAAGTGCAAGGGCCAGTCGCTACTAATCCTGAGGATATTTCCAAAATGGATGTAGTAGGAATAGTGCCTTCGGTTCCGTTCGAACCCGCGACGGACTTGTATGGATGAATACTTTCGGAACATCGTCAAGTGGACGATGGGCATTCTAAGTGAAGCGATCTCAAAGGTAACGTCTAGCCTCAAGCCTCATCAACAAAAAAAGACTGAAAATCAGGGGTTATGCAGCAAGGCTAGGTGGGTAGCACCCACTTCAGGGTAAGGTCATCCCTGTCTAGATGTCCCTTTTATTTCGGCATAGTGGTGCGGTTGCTGATCCCAACCGTGGACTGATCTTACTCGGGCTTATCCAGCAAGGGGTGGTCCCGATCTTTTGTTGCAGGGGGTCGGGAGTAATCCTCGGTACAGTGATATAGGCCACGTACCGTGACAGGTGCTACCCCAGTGCCAAGTCATTAGTTGGAAATCCATACTCCCAACGTGCCTTTTACGAGTTTTGTTTGTATTATCCACTCTGTGGCTAGTAGCTGGAATTTAATAATGTAACAATTTCGGCTATTTTAATAAGTATTGTATATAGACCCTATTATAATATCAGAGGACTTTAATAAAAAGCGTTTTAACTATCGTAAGGTAAAAACCCGACCTGTTTATTTGTGGCGTGGTCTTACGAGATGCTTTTGATTTTCAAATGATTTTGAAACTTTAATAATCAATTTGAGTGTGGTTTTCTCACGCTAGTATTCCAGAATGACTCGGGTGTTATTGAACTTTAATGCTCGGGTTAGACCGATTATTATAGGATACAGAATATGATGTCGTGAAGCTCAGGAGACGAGGTGGATGGCGATACGTACTTCCGTAATTGATTATTATTTTGTTGTGTATTCAGTTCTGAGGACAAGTTTATATAACTGTCCAGTTATCTGTTATTGATGTTGTCGAACTCTGATGATGTATTTTGATGATGTAATATATAAACAGATTTGCCTTTGTGTAAAGATCGGTTATTATCTATTATATTTTATTCCGCTGCGATGGTTAGATTCTGATGTTGTTTTGTTTTCTCTTCTTCTACCTCTTCTTTTTTAAGCCAAATGGTCCGTATTTCCGTACTTCTTCAGTTGATTGATGGAGAATAGTGTCGACTTTAAGGGGTATGGATTTGCGGGTTGTTACAGTCCACATATTTACCTCAAAGGAAACACAGCCACCATCCTACTTCATTCTGGAATCTCCAACGCGTACACGACTGTCAAAGTGGTTTTCGGTAACGACAGAGAGTATGCCCATATCTGATCCTGGTCTCTTTGCCAACCAATCGTTATTATAACACCATGGTCATTTCAAAACAGTAATGTAACGACCCTGGATTTTGGCCCGTTTATTTTAATGAATATTTGATCTAATTAAATAAAATGTAATCTGATCATATTAAATTGAATATGATTTTGGAGATAACTGCCATTTGTTCATATGGATTAGTATTTTAAAAGGGGAATTGATTTGAAAATTTGAAATAAATATTTCAATAATATTTACAATAAAAAATTTCTTATACAATTTAAATTAAAATACTTTATTTTGTTAACATTTGATAAAAATATCTATAGATGATAATGTTTAAAATTAAAATCTAATTCTAGCAATATAAAATATAAATGTAAAATATGAGTCAAACTTATGTATTTAATTTAAATAAAATACAAATGGAAATAAATATAAAAATAAGTATAAGTAAGTAAATCTTATTAAACATAATTTAAAAATTGATAGTTGAGTGTGAAATATAAATATAAATGTAAATAAACCATACGAACCTGATTTAAATATTTATAGCTAAAATATAACTAACAAAAAAAATATTTTTTATGCAAGACCAAAAGTATAAAGTATAAAAAAAACATAAGTGTAATAAAAGTAAACAGATAAACATTATTAATCTAGAAATATTAAGTCAAACAAATGTATATGAATCAAGCAAGAAGATAAATATATTTACACAAAACATATGTGTATAGAGTTCAAACTAAAAATAATAAGACAAATATTTACATATATAAACAAGCTTCATACACAAGCCATAAATGCTTACCTGCAAGATTATACATCTTCATACAAATATCTTCACACAGCAAAAAAAATGATAATTGTGTAAACGTAATTAGAAACCTAAGCATTTAATTTCCATCATCTCAGCGTATTATTTTGTCAGTTCATAATATTCATAAGATCTGTTCATATCAAAGCCAATTAGAAAATAACTGCACTAGTTACTACCTACCTTCCATACAACTGCCGTCTTCTATATATATGTGTGAGACCATTTTTTTTAAGTCCTAGTTCGTTCAACAATCATATAAGAAACTGAATAAAACAAAAGGAAAAGAACAAACCCCATCTCAATTTTCAATGACAAAACAGGGATTTAAGACAGTTTTAGCTCCAGGTTTCAAAAGAAAGCAACAGTGCTTTCCGTTCAAAAGAGTTTCCTGGTGAGTAAACTTGATTTTTAAAAAGCTTTAAGTTTATTTAAATAGTTCAAGGTTTGTTGAAACTTTGGATTATATGTGCTTCAATTTGAATATATGTTATGATGCTCTATACTCATCTAGTAAACTATACAGGTTGCATATTTGCTTCCATGTTCAATTTACACTCATCAAATCATTATTGTGCTTAAAGTTTGTAACTAAAACAAGATGGTAAGCTCAAAATAAGATTTTAATGGTTGATTTCAAGCACACCACTGTAATATTGATATACAGGTAAATCAAGTGATCATTGATAATATTCGAATGTTGCAAAATGTTGATTCAAGATTGTATATTGAATCTATACTGCAAATCATAATTTTTAAAACAAAAATAAAGATTTATAGATTGATATTTAAAGAGCAGTTTGTAAATAGATAAAGATTGCATTTTTGCAAATTCCTAGTTATCGATTCAATATAATTGTTGAAATTTGTTTTGGAGGTAGTTTGAACATAATGATGTTGGGAAAAATATTGAATAATTTTTCAAATTCAAGAATTAATTGAACGAACTCAAATTAGGGCTTGTGTTCAGTTTTTCTCCATGTCTGTAACATTGTGTGATCGACCTTTTCATGCGACCGAGTTGCACAGAATTCTGGTGGAGGGTTTCTTGGCGTGATGTTGTCATGTGGGCGAAGTTTCGGCAACTACGGTGGCTTATGTGGCGGTGGCGGAACGATTTAGGGATGGACGAGTTTTCAGTTTTTCGGCTGGAGTTTTAAATTTCGACTCGAATTTCTTTGCAGAAATTCAAGTTTGATTTTCATGTTATCGCGTATTTTGGGGTTTGCCTGATTGGTTATTGTTCGCCAGTGACGAGTCGTGCCGCCGTGCACGTGTACGGCAGGAGATTGTGTCAGCTACGGTGATGTTTTGGGTCTCGTAACAGTCTCGAGTCGTGCACGGGTTTTGGAGGTGTATGCTTCGGTTTAAGGCCGAGTTCGAATGTGAGCAATGAACCTGATGTTTAATTTATATCTAAGTTTCAATAAAAACTTGCTGGAAAAAAAGAAGAAGAGAGTATATCGTATAGGGACTCGGGTGATTTTGGGGGCAACTCGAAGCTACACTCGGGTTATAATAGGGGAGGTCTCGAGTTTAGCAGGGGTAGTACTCGGATTGGTTTCCAACAGCAGTTTTATGTTTTAAAGTAATGTTAGGTAAACACTTTTTATCAAGCTTTGAACTCTGTAAAATTTGTAGTGTCTAACAGTTAGCTTAAAACTTAGATACAAGTTTAAATTATTTTAATCAATTCTTTAAAATGTGTTAAACTCTTAATTATTATTATTTTTAGGTAATTAATATAAGATGAGTATAAAACTTATTAACATATAAGTTAGTGAGAAGTAATAAATTGATTGCAAAAAGGTTAAAGAAGATTTCCTTTAAAATGTTAATTAAGTTGAAAGATTAACATTAATTAATTGTTTCTAGAAAATAATAAAGAATGATTAACTTTTTAAATTTAATCAGAGTTTGGAATTATGTAACTATTAAGTGATAAGTAAATAGTAATTGACTACTTAAGTGAATTAATCAATGATTAGTAGTTAAGTAATTAAGAATAATTAAAGTATAATTGCAATTAGAGACTAATGAATGTTTAAGTGAGTGATAAATGTGTAATTAACTACTTAAGTTAATTTATGAAAAATAAACAATTAATTAAGTAAATTAATTAAGAATTTATAATTGATTAATTAAGAAATTGACAGTAAATAAATAATAATTAAGTTGTATTTAGGTTGTTAATTAATGATTAAGAAATAATTACTTTAGTAATTAAAGTCAAACAAATTGATTAAGAAGTAATTAATTAAATAGAGTGAAATAAAATAATTAATTAATTAATTAAATAATTAAGATTTAATAATTGATTAAGGAATGATTCATTAACTAAATAACTTGTAAAAGAAATAAGTAATTAACTGTTAATTAATGATTAATTAACAGGGCTAAATGATTAATTCTCTAGTAATTGATTTTAAATTGAATTAATCACAAATGAGAATTTAAGATGATTGCTTATGGATTGTTGTGTAGAGTATCTGATTTGTGATAGTTATTTAATGATATTCTGTGATGCTCTATGATATGTTGCGTTATACCTCTGATGCTTGTATATGTTTTATCTGTGATAAATGCTATGTGAAATATATCATTGAATTTAAACTGTTTAAGTTAATTAGACAACTTGGCCTTTAAAATGGCGTTTCGATTTCGATGAGTCCGGGATCGGGTGTCATTTATGATTATCCGAAAACCACATCAATCCAAATTAAACGATAGGTCGTGAATTATAGAATGAAGATCGAGATGGTGTTTTCAGAATGCAAGGGTTATCGTCCTTGACTCTGAGGGTGATTCCAAAATGAGTGTGACGAGATAATGCCTTCGGTTTCGTTTGAACCCGGAACAAACTTGTATGGATTGAATGCTTTCAACACATCGTCAGGCAGACGATGAGCATTCTAAGTGATATGTCTTGTAAAGGTAATCGCAGCCTCAAGCTTCATCAACCGGGAATGGATAAAACAAGGGAGATGCAGCAAGGTTAGGTGGGTCATACCCTAGCAGGACGAGATGTTCCCCTGTCTAGATGTCCCTTTATTTCGGCTGTGTGGCGGTTGCTAGCTATAACCGTGGGGTCATCTTGTTAGGGACTGTTCAGTAAGGAATGGTTCTGGCCTTGTGTTTTAGGGGGTCGGGAGTGATCCTCGGTACGGTGATCTAGACTCCGTACTGTGACGGGCGGTACCCCAGTAGCCCTGCCATTGTTGGAAATCCATTTTCCCTACGAGACCCTACGGTTTTGATTTCAGTTACCCACTTTGGTGGCTAGTTGTTGGAATTTAATGAATGTAACAATTTCGGCTATTTTCTAGTTACTTGAAAACCCTAGACACTATTATAATATCACTGGATTCCCTATGAAATGTTTTGGTTAGCGTAAGGTAAAAACTTACCCGTATTTATTTGTGGGGAGTCTTATGTGATACCTTTATTTTCAAATGTTTTTCAAAGTTAAACAACTTTAAACCATTTACTCATACCAGACCCATGTCTGACCCGGAGTTTATATTTTGTTTTTCATAAACTCTTGGGTACTCAAATTTTTATGAGTAGCCAAGTAATAGGTTTTGGACTTTGATTTCTGGAGGAGCTTGGAGCAGGAGTTCCAGACGTATGTAGATATCTATCTAGTTCTGCTGCGTTAATTGATGTATGCGGTATCTTTGATGTATATAGTGACAAATGTATGTATGACCGTCATGTATATTGATGTTGCATAACTCTGATATATGTAAAACTATGTATATGTGGTATATTATATTTTGTTCTGTTCCGCTGTGAGATTCTGATATTGTTGATCTTTCTTTTCTTTTCTATTTATATCCCTTTCTTTCTTAATGATGATACGTCTTTCTGCTAGTAGAAGGGCGGGCCGTCACAAGTATATACTTTTAAAAACCAAAATGCCATTTCCACTTCAAACCGTATCCTTTATTTCAAAATAATATATACTTCAGAACCCAATCAATAATATTTTATTTAAATATAACCCGATTTCTAGTCACTAAATCTTCCGTTAAATTATATAAACTTTAAATATTCTTTTAAATCATCTTAAACCCGAACCACTTTATGAAGTCATATTCTTAATCTTCAATTCCTATAGGTTTCAACTCAATATATTCAAAGATAATTCTTTAAATAAATTAAATTTCCAAATAAATTCATTTCAAAACCATAATACTTTCAAGGTTATAACAACTCCAAAACAAAGCACTTTGAAACCATAATACTTTAAAATACTTAATTTCGATAAAACATTTCAATTTTGATATACTTCAGGTTTTTAAATATTCCATGATTTCCAAACCAAATCTGATAATCTCATATACATCTTAACTCAATTTTCTATTATTTAGTTTAGAAATATTTATTTAATATATTCAATGTCTTTTAAATAAAGCTCAAACTTGAAATATTAGTTAATCATCCCATACCCTCATCAAGTTATAAAATCGTGCCTTTTTTTCAAAATCTCAAATTTAATAAGTTCCAGATTGATTTAATTAAATAACATTCTTAATTAAACTATATTTTAAAATTGACTTCAAATCCATCTTCTCAGCCTTAATTTATCAAATCATTATAAACTCTATACATATTAAAATATAATCTAAATAAGTAATTAACCATGGTATCTTTTCAATAAAATCAAACTTATTTAATAAAGTTATTATATAAATGAACAAATTATACATAGCTTAAATTTAAGAATTTAACTATATATAAAATAATATTTATATAATACCAAAAATCAATATTTATAAACCCATATATTTCTTTCCAAAACCAAAGAAATCATTTCAAAAATATTTATATATAGACCAACGGTGTCTGTATATAGTTTTCTATCCTATGGTCAAGTGATACAGATATTTATCATTTCAAGCCACAATTTAAAATAAATATACGGTTATATATCATTTCAAACTGAAATCCCGAATGAAATAAAGTGCATAACAATTTGCAGTTATAACGATATAAAATAAACATCCATTAATCCAGTATTAATCATCAACCATTAATCAGAATCATCATCCAATTCAATCAATAGCATCAATATATAATGGATAATAAACAACAGGTATTAGCTAGCAGTTTATATTCAATAATAAATTAAATGAAAATTTAACTGGTAGTTTATATGCAATAAATAAATTAAATAACAATTTAATTCAATTATATTCAATTTAACTGGGATGATGATTAAGAATACGCCAAACAATCATAAATAAATTTCAGCCACTTCCTAAATAAATTTAACAAACATAAGAAACTTTGAAGTTGTGAGTGGGTTAAAAAACTCACCTTTTTAATTTAAATTCAATTTAAACCCAAAAATTGAACAGACTCAGAACCCGTCGAAACTAGCGCCATAATGTCCAAATTTCCAATACGAACCTAGCGGAGAAAACCGCGCGTGAAACAGACCTCGTATGCCGAAATTATTAAAGTTAGATCGATCGAAATCTAAATTAAAATTAAATAAAATAGGAACACACTTCACCTACCTCCATATCAGCACGCACATTCACCCTTCATCTTTCCAGAACCAACCCTAGCCGCACGCAGGACCACTCACGCACGAACAAAAAATCCCCTTCGTACGTTCGAACTGCAGCCCTGCACCACGACAACGCGCCGCCGCACACGTCCTACCTTCTTTCCACTTGCGACCGTGCACGACCATGCCCAGGTCGACGTGTCAAACTGCATTTTCCGCCCCCTCTTTGAAATCCTAGTCGAAATTTTCCTGCTAATCTAACTGTTGATTCGACGAACAAACACCACTGATGCACTCCTCATCGTCCACTATACAATACCCAGAAATGATTCGACGATCCGACAACGTTCATCGACGCGCGATGTACGGCTATGAATGTTTCCACTGATTTCGGATGCGCAGAAACTTTGATCGAAAAAACAGTGGATCTGGATTGCTCTCTTCAAGAGCTTTCAGACAATATATAATTTGACATTGTTTGTGGAGTTGGAATTTTTGGCTTTGGATTTGATGTGGAATTATAATTGAGAATTTTTGTTTTGTCTGCCATTGAGGAGGAGGAACATCTGAATTGTACATACAGACAAATGAGAAATAGAAAGGCTAGAGTTTATAACAGGGTATTTATAGGTAGGGTTGAAATAGAATGGATCGGATCGATAAACGCGCTGAACGATATATGGCCCGAAAAGCCCGTTTCGACTCCTGAATGAAATTGGGTCAATGCATATATCAAAATAGATGTTTTAAAATATTTTAAATGCAATGGAATAGGTTTCAAGTCCAAATTCCATCATATGAAGAAGTTATGCTTAAATCAATTTATTTCAAATTGATTTCAATTGATTTCAATTTAATCGATTTCTAGGCGTTTCGAGTCCGAACGATCAAACGACAAGTCCGATCATTACGAAACTTGAAATCCAACAATAATTCACCGTTACGGATTTGATGAAACTGGTTACATCAAAATCCGAGTCAGTGGCTAAAATGGCTATTATTCCAGTTAATTAAATAAATTAAAAATTAATTAATTAGATCAAATTTCCAATTTTAATTCTAAAATTGAAAATTCTTATCGTTTTTTATATTTTCAAATCATTCACACTAATTTAACACATTTAGATGTCAATTTAAAGTTAATTAATTTATCAATTTCAGTGTTAAATTTTCAATTTCATTATATTCACAAAGTATAATTTAAATTCTCAATAATGCCATTGAATTTACTTTTCATTCTTATCATTCAATTCATTATTATCCAACGGATGAAATTAACATTGGTTCATGGCTTAGTACATTATTATTCTCAAATTTCATCTAAATCTCAGTTAACACAATAATTAAATCTTTAATTTCATTTATTTGCAATTAATTCAATTATTGAATTTTACACTTCAATTAAATTAATAAATCTTGCTTTCTATTCTTTAAATCAACCAATTGTCATATTATAAATAGAATTAGCATTATTTCTAATTAATTCCTTAATTTATACTAATATAACATTGAATTGAGAATCATTGCAATTGATTACAAATTTGATTAAATAGACCAAATAAATGATTACTTTATAATAATTGTTGCCACTAACCCTTAATCATATTTATATAACTTATCATTTCCAAACAATTACATACAGAACATTGATTTTATTCAATCACTATTTATTCATTATCAATTCATTGATTAATTCAATATTCACATTTACTTTTCTTATATTAATTTATTACCAAATATTACTATTTACAATCAATTATGACCCAAATAGTTGTTTCAATCAATTGGGATTGCATTAAATTAATGATTTATTAGCTTACACTAAAATTCTTACATTTCATTCCCGTTATTAATCCATTAACAAATTTCAAACTTCTTTTATTTATACAACACTTACATTCACACCTAATTATCACCCAACGATTATTATAGTTACTTATCTATCTAATTGCAATTTATTACATATTATTTTATCAATTAAGATAACTTTGAATTTATTTCCCATTACACTAAAATACACCTATTTAAATCTTACATTTGTATTAGTGTTACATTAATGTATTAAAATTCCTAATTCCTTTGTTATTAACTATCCTATTTCCCTTTATTGTATCTTTGCCAAATATATACATTAATTACGATTTATATTCTCAATCAATCTATTTACTTGGTTTCATACTTTTATTACATCAATTACTACCTTATAAATAAATCTATGTTTCTATTTCATTTACATTTATTAAAGTTTATTTCCAGTTTCAGTTAACAATAGGCAACATACAATAATCATTACCGTTACCCTTTAATCACATAAATAAGCTTTTATTGCTTACAAATCAATATTGCCATTTACTTTCATGCTACTAATTTCATTAACTTATGTTCAATTTATATCCAAACATAACATTTATATTTTGTTTCATTAATTGGTATTCCGTTCAGTTCATAAGTTTATTAACTTTGATTAGTATTGTTTACCTTGCATTCACGTATTAATTACACAATCATATTAAATTAACAAATTATAATGTTTCCACTATTTCTTTATTGGGATTTCATTCCAATTGTCAAAACTTAATTTTAATTATCATTGCTACATTTCATTTTTAACATTTTCTTCTTTATAATTTATAAAGTCTTATTTCCTTCTAAATTTAATTACCAAAAATCTTATTAAATTAACCAATTTAATTAGCGAATTTTACAGGTCGTTACAGTCACATTTGGTATCAGAGCTGAAGGTTGAAACTTTAGCTCAGGAGTATAACACATTTGGTAACTCATTAGAGATAGGGTGAAGTATGCCCTAGAATGAGTATATCCCTTGGATATCCCTCCGTATGCCTTAGTAAATTCTCTTACTATCCACTAATAGTAAGTATGAGTGCAAGAAGAGGACGAGATAGGGGACATGGGAGTACTAGTACAAATGGTCAATACCCTACAATAGTGGAAACAACTTTCTCTATCAATCTCCTTTGATCCGATTTCAATTTCTTTGATTACTTCGTGGCAGCTACAAGGAGAAATTTTGATGTGATTGTGGCCCTACGAATCGGGTAAATAAGTTCCTACCTCGTATTCTCGTTATAAGCTTATCATTTCAACTTTAACGAAATTGAAATTTTATTGGGATAAATTGGTAAATTAAATATGAAGTTAAATTAAATTGTATCGATAAAACGATTTCGACTAAAACCGAATTTGAAATTCTATTGTAATCCCTTGTGTGGATCAAAGTTCGAAGAGGGACAAGTTATATATACTTTGGGGTATTCCGACTTAAGTTTGGAATCTATATCTAGTGTTTGAGAGTTGCGGAAGATTAAATTATTCATCTATTGTTCGGGTCTAGTTATATTCTATGAACGGTTAGTTATTACTTCGAACTAATCAACACCCCTGCATATTCGTAGATCTGGTGACCCGAGTGTCTTGTGTAATATTGAATGAGTTTGTTCCCATATTCATTGATGACATTCTGATTTGGTAAGCCAAATGCAGAATAGATATTCAGTTTGACCTGGAAAACTATTTCTCCAATTTCATCTATCTTTGTTGTCTCCCTAGAAAATTTCGAGAACGAAATTTTCTTAAGGGGAGAATCTGTGACATTCCCGATTTTTTGTTAGATTTAATTTTGATAAATAATTTAATCTTTGGAATTAAATTTTGAAATAATTGGCCATTAATATAATTTTTTGATTTAATTGTGAAATTAATATGAAAATTCCAGAATAAAGAAAAATATGTATTTAAAATAGAATATTTGGAAATAAAATTTTATTGTAAATAGAATGTTGAATTGGAATTCAACATAAGTATTTTATAAAATTGTATTTGAATTTTCCAAATTTAATAAGATGTATATTTATCTATTTATATAAATGGATTATAAGACATAATTTGAGTTTGACTTAAATATAGAGAGATAAATAAATTTTGTTTTCTAATTTTAATATATGAAAGTTATATTTTGAAATTAATATAGTAAAAGTTGTGTAGAGCTAAAAATCATATTATTTAATATATATATATATATATATATATATATATATATGTATGTATGTATGTATGTATGTATATCTATTTTGAAATTAATGTATATAGATAAATATTTATTTAAATGTATTGTAGTTTCAATGTGAATAAGATTTACAAAAGCTTTATAAACTAAGAAATATATATATGTATGATTATTGTTAAGTGTACAAATTGTTTTTTTTATCCATTTCTCTTTAAAAGTTGTAAAAGTAAACTAAATACAAATGTATGTAAATAATTTGTATAAACTTGTAAACATAAGAGCATAAAGGTTAAAACAAAATTTATAAAATGATTTAAAAGAGGGATATAACATAAATTTGATATTTAACATTTGTAAGCAATTTAAACAAAGGGATGGACAAGTGTTAGTAATAATAACAAGTGGCACATTTATTTTGATTTAAAAATATAATTAAAAGAAAATAGGCTAATCATTATTTTCCTTATACTTCACAAAACTGAAAATCAAAAGCAAAAGTTTATCTCATTATCAAAACAAAGTTTCAATTCAAGGTTGCATGATCAAAACCAAAACCTGGAAAATAAGAACCTGGAAATCAAGTCTTGTTCAAGTTTGCCAATCTGGAATTTGACGATCAAGGTCCAATTTGAATTCAGACCTAAGAGCATTCCCAGTTTCAAAAGCTAAAATAATTTCTAGCTTGGAAATCAGATGCAAGATCAAACCTGAAATCAGTATAAATCAAAATAAAGATAAATCAAAGACCTGGAAAACAACAAGCAATGCAAACAAATGCAAGTTCAAAGCAATCAGATCAACTTCAACATGCATCAGATTCAAGAGCAAAACAAAGATCATCACTAAAAACATCAATTAGTTTAAAGTTAAACCAGTTTCAAAAGGATCAAAGTCCAGAGAACATTTCTAGTTTTTAAATTCAAAAAGAAACTAAGCAATTCCAAGCTTCACTTTGCTATGTTCATCATCTTTCCAGGTGAGCAAACTTCATCTTCTTTATTTTGAAATGCCTATGGTGTTGAGTGAAAATGATGATTTGAAAATGCTTTATATGGTTGTAGGTTTGCCTTTCTGTTTGGATATACAACTATATGGATGCATGTCTTTGTATCTGCCTTTGGCATACCTCTATTGTTTAACAGACTTAAGAAATTCTCAAAAATAAATTCCTAACTCCTCATCCAAATTAATTTAAAACGTGATGTTTAAAAGGAAATTGACTATAATGAAGTATTGCAAATATTAAAAATATAAATAAGTAAAATTATTAAGAAAATTTTCTGGAAATAGAAAATTACAGTGAAAACCCAATTTATGTCAAAAATCAATATGTATAATTTCATATTTTGATTACCTAAACTTGATCGTATGGTAGAATGACGAATTTAGGAAGTAAAATCTTGATTTTTTGACAAGAGATTGTGGAGATAATTTATGACGAACGGTTTTGGGTATGTTTTCGATTGTCAATGATCTATGTCGAGATGGAGTTTGGGGTTCATGTCGAAGGAAGATGGGATGATAACGAACATAGGAAAAATAGTTGCAGGATTTTTAGATCGTCGTGGGGATGGCACGGCATTGAACTAGGGTTTAAGCCTAGTTTTGGGTAGTGGTTGGTTTCGTGGAAAACGTGGCATCGTCAATGTATCGAGCTTGTCCGATCGTGGATGAAACGAAGCAAAGGTTCTTGACGAAGCTCTGGTCAAGTTCGCGTGAATTCCGGTGACTGGAATCATTGGTGCGATGCAATCTTCGTTGATGAAGTTTGGGTTCCGACTTGTCTTGATTTGTTCGAATTTGTTTCTAGATGAATTGATGAAATTTGGTTCGTCGCGATGTTAGGGGAGGTCATCGGTGACCTATAGACGTCGGCAAAGTTGGTCAGAACGGTGGCGAATTCATGTGCACGTTTACATGTGCATCAGTGTGTCAGAGATTATTTTGGTTGAGGAAGACGAAGTTGTTTCGGGATTGTACTCAGAGTTGGATGCGTGAATTCGAACGTCTACCTCGAAGGAAATCGTGGCGTTGGTTTACTCGGGTATTTTTGAATTTGGCTCGGAGTTTTTGACATTTTTGCTCGAGTTTATCTCGGGTTGTATTTGTTACAGTAACTAAATTTCTAAATTTTAAAGGAAAAGGAGATTTTAACAATTATTTTTCAAAACAAATATAATTTATGAAGTTTTCAAAGCAATTGTAAACAAATTTACCAATGCTAATATTAACAAACTTTTGAACAGATTTGCCAAGATTTAAAAATGTTGAAGTTAAAATGTTTAAAAATTGTTTTTTTTCAAAAGTAACTTTATAATAGGTTAATTTCTAAATATTTTAAAATATGATTTAATAATGAAATTAATTACTAAATGTAATTGATTAAATATAATTACTAAATGGAAGTTATTAAGGTAATCAATTTGAGGATGATAATTAATTTAATTTAGGGTTAATTAATTTATTAATTAATTAAGAATAATTAATTAAAGAATAATTAAATAATTAAAGGTTAATTATTTAACAATTAAGAATTGATTTATTTAAGATTGATTAAAGGTTAATTAATTTATTAATTAAGGATAATTAATTAATTAAAAGTGAATTAATTAATAAAAATGATGATTAGGGGATAATTAATCAATAATTAAGGATCAATTAATTTATTAATTAAGGATAATTAATTAAATAATGAATTTTTTAAGGGTTAATTAATTTAATCAATTAAGGATAATTAATTAAATAAGTAATTAATTAAGGGTTAATTTATTTGTGTAATTAACCCAAAGGTAAATTTTAATTAATGTGATTAATTAAGGACAAATTAATTAGTTAAGTGTGACTAATTAAGATGGATAATTAAGGATTAATTTATTAATTAATTAATTAATATTAAATGATCTGCAATTAATTTAATTGGATTGAAAAAATTAATTCATGAGTAATTAATTTAGGATTAAACATTTAATTGATCCTGTTTATAAATGATCATTGAATGCTTGGATTTCTTATGAATGTTGTATTGTATGAAATGCCTTGAATTGTTTGTTATCACTGAACTGTAATATTATGATGTGTGTAATTTATTTATTTATTTATTTTACCTGCGATACATGTATCTGTGAATCTGTGAATGTAGATAAGCGTTATAGGATTATACCGCTTATCATCATTGATGTGCTTAAGTCTGTGATGATTGATGTTGTTGCACTATTGTGTAAAACCCCTGGACTACACCATACACACACAAATACGGATTACACGAGGAAATTGGTTAAGTTACAGATTTTTGGAAAATGGTTTTAAAATTGAATTTTGAATTCAAATGGTTTTGGAAATGGAATTAGGATTAAATATAAAAAGCTTCTGAAAGGGAATTTTAAAGATAAAGTTATTTTGAATAACTTGACAATGTTTCGAAATTTAAATAATTTGATTTGATTTGATTTGAATTTGAATTCAAAATTTGGAATTGAATTCTATGTTTGAAAACTATGGTTTAAAAGACATATACAAGTTATATAATATGGGTTTTATACCATTTTAAAAGCATTATTTTGAGAATTTGAATTTAAACCAAGGGCTTTAAAATGTATAAATGAAATCGGATATTTCTAGAACGAAAACTATTTGTTTTCAAATGATAAAGCTTTCATATAAGGAAAGAATTTCAAAATTACGTTAACAGAGATTTCAAGTTCTTGAAATGAAAATAGTTGTAAAGCTATGAATAAATCATTGTGCAAAATGGTTGAACTTTGTTTGAAATTGAAGTATCTTTTGTATAAAAGATTTGAAATGGGAATTGTTTTGAAAGATACGAATGAATCTTTGGAAATAGTTTTAAAAACTATGGTTTGAGTCTTTGATTTAATGATTGGATAAGTTAATCCAATTTGAAAAGGAATTTTTGTTTATAAAGCCGTGAATGAATCTTTGTAAAAGATTGTTAAACTATGTGAAGTGAATCTTTTTGTTTAAAAAGATTTAAAATGGTAATTTGTTTAGACCATTTGTTTTGGGTAAGAAGTTGTGACTAAACTGAGATCCCAATATCCATATATTTTTAAATATTACGCTCATTGTTTGGTTTAGTCGGGAGAAGACCTTGTGCCATATAACCCATTACGAATAATGATACGATGATATGGATTGCATTTGAAGACCGATGGTGAAGACCGAGTATTTTCAAGAATGAAAGGATAACCCGTCGATTGTCGCTGCACTGAGTCGCGCCAGTATAGAGATCTCCATATGTGATGAGGAGTCTGATCGGGATTGAAAATTCTCGAATTTGCAAGGGCTTCTTTGGAAGTGCCTTCGTTTCTGTTCGAACCCGAAACAGACTTGTATGGATGTGTGTTCGACATTACACTTTGAGATGTAAAACCAGTTTCTATCAAATATATTTCTGTTTGGTGGCGGAGAATTTATTGTCTTAGCATAACACCCTTCTCTGAGACGTAAGAGCTCATAGGTTATATAGTTGATGGTTACTAGTGATACATTCCCAATTTGGTAATGTGGCATACAAAGTGTTGTTGATCATTTGTTGAACGAAGCATGGCATTTTTGAAAAGCGTAGCTTTGTGGAAGTGACTTCGTCGAGCCTCACAACCCGGTAATGGTCGAAATAGGAATCGTGGCAGGAAGGTTATTTGGTGGTAGCTCCCCTTGAGGGTATGACCATTTCCTTTTGGATAAAAAGTGATATCATGGTACGGAGCCTAGATATTTACTTATGTTGATTTTGAAAGTGGTATCATGGTATGGAGCACAGATACTTTACTGTGTTGTTGTTGGATTGAGGGCCCTCGGATAAAGGTCGGTAACGACCGAGGGATGGCATATTCATGTCAGTTGTTACTTCCGGGCAGGGGTAACCCGGCCTTGTGTAGTAGAGATCCGGTTAGGTTCTCAGCGGCGTCCCGCCAGATGCGTTCCATTTTGTGTGGGAAGTTCCTTTGCCTGACCATTTGTTGGAAATACCATCATCCAATATGAGCCCTTTACGGTTTTAGTTGTGTAACCTGCCATTTACTTATAGTGGTTACCACTGTTTATATGGTAGCTATAGTAGGCATACAATAATGGTTGTATGTTGGCTAAGATTAATATTATACTTTCGAAATGTTTTCTGCACTATGCACTGATAATAATATCAAATGGTTTTCGCGTATCAAGCATTTTTGACCGTCATAAGGAGAAATCTCCTTCAAGTTTGCGCTTGCATTATGTGTGTGGCGGAAGGCCTTATGGAAGTTTCATTTTCCAAAAAGCATTAAAGATTTCTTTTAAAATCTTTTATTTTGCTTTTGATAAAGATAAAACTGTTTTGTTTGCTCATACCAGTCCAATGATTGATCCGGAGTTTATTGTTCCTTTCCTAAACTCTGGGTGCCCACAAATTTCCCTCACGGGCAGTCTAGAGTTGGGTTTTCAAATAATCAAATAGTAGGTGTAGATTCGATGGCCTTCAAAGTTTTTGGAGTTTGGCATTGATGACATTGTCTTTCCGCTGTGTATATTTGTCTCTGATATTGTTGTAACAGATATTGTGATATCAAATGTGTTGTATCAAATACTGTTATGTATAATTATATTCATTTTTCTTCCGCTGTGTTGTTATACTTAATGTCTTATAAGCTCCGACGAAGCAGATTCGACGTTTGGATCTGCAGCATTCAAATACAATTAAAGTATTCAGTGCCGATTTTCGAAGGTCGAGTTAGGGTCGTCACATGAACTTTATGATGGTGCCTCCAGGTTGATCTCTACTGGTTACTCTACTTCCTCCCTATCCTCATCTAGCTCCTCGTCGTCCATTATCTCTGGAGCTAAGTCCCAACCAACCGTTTGCCATTGAGGGCCTCCAGGAATCCACGACACATCCTCCTCCATATCAATATCCTCTAAACCAAGATCCTCGGCTATCTCTGGAACGGGAGATCCTACCTCCTGAATAAGCGTACAAGTCTCACAAATGATATGCTCATCACTCTCCAAATCATCATCTTCATATAACCATGGATCGCAAATCCCCAAGTCTTCTATCTCCATTGCCATGAGTTCCTCTATCAACAGCTCGATCTCCTCCGGCTCTTCCATGGGCTCCTCTATAGGCTCTTCTTCCTCTGGCTCCTCCTCCTCACTCAATGGATCCAACATCCAATCATCTGCCTCAACGTTGGTCTCTGCCCCTGCATCAATATCTACGCCTATGGTCAACATATCCTCCTCATATGAAATTACTATCAAATCATCATCCTTTGAGACATATATCGGATGGTCGAATGATCCTGATACAATTCCCAAGGGCTCCCCTACTTGCATATCCTCCTCATCAGTCGAAATGATGTATCCAAAACTTTTAAATCTTCGTATTTAGACAAGGCTTCCCTAAATATTTGTCTAATTGCTAGTCTTTCTGCGTTGGTTACTTTCTACAATTTTATAAAAGAACTTCAAATTAGTTAGTCATTTCTTGTCAGAAATTCTATCCCTGCTTAATTTATTTCATCTCTTTTCATTATGTGCCTCTTACTTAATTATTATTGTTTTTATTTTCATTTTTTTATGGGATCAAATATTAGCTTTTATAATAAGTTCTAATAGAATTTGGTATTGACAAAGGAGAAAAATGATGTTCTATATATATTGATTCCCAAAATATATTCATACTTAGTGACTTCTAAGAAGTACAATTAATTTTTTTACAAAAGTCATACGGTTAAAATACATAGATGATGTTTATTAATACATTCTTAACTAACTTACGCTTCCACAATCCCTTTTCCTTTTTCTTCAGCAGTAGGTGGACGAGTAAGGGTAACAAATGGCCTAGGCTTTTCTGCCATCTTGAGAATTGGAAAGTCTCTGGCGACATGTCCTATAATAAGGCAGAAATAACACTCTTTGGGGCAGCTTTCTTAAAGATCCTGGTTTTTAATCTTGATCTACATTCTTTTGTAATGTGACCTCTTTGTCTACATTTGAAACAATAAACTTTGTTCTCATTATGCCTTTTCTTCTTGGCTAGTACTTTAGTAGTTGGCTGTGGAACAACATCTTCGAATTTCAGGGAATTGCTTATCATCTCCCTAAATGACCCAAGGATGAAACTTACCATGCTATGCTGTAGCTTATCGCACTTTCTTAACCAATCCTTGACTTCCATGATCTTTTCTGATCCTAAAAACTTTCTTTGAGTTAGGATCTAAAATTCCCAACAAAGTTAAGTGAAGTTCGATGGGTTTTGTCCTTTCTGAAAAGAATATTATTTTTCTACACATTATCGTCAAATATCTTATAGTCAAATTGTGAAACTTAATTTACTAGATATTTGTTCTTGTTCCTTTTAAATTAACCCATTCTATACCTACCAAATTGTTATTACTTCCTAAGACTAAATGTCTAGGGTATACGATTAACATTCTAAATTTCTAGTTCTCAACTAATTGATTCTTATCCTTAGAGTTAAATCATGAAATTTTAACCTTAAGGTATCCTTTATTAATTTGTTCTCAATTCATTCAAGTTGCTTATTTAATCATCTATATTTCAAACAACCATTTTCTAACTTTGTATTTTCCAAAAATATCCCCTTTTCTATATATACTTAAATAAAATTATTTCATTTACCAACTTCTTTAAAAAAAACCATTTTTACAAAATTAACAAATACGCGTTCATCAATATAACACTCTCATAACTCATTCTAGGGTGTTACAAACCG
This sequence comes from Allium cepa, assembly GCA_030765085.1. NCBI lineage: Eukaryota > Viridiplantae > Streptophyta > Magnoliopsida > Asparagales > Amaryllidaceae > Allium > Allium cepa. The sequence goes on from CM060937.1 coordinate 594,464,147, forward strand.
TATCTCTAATGAGTTACTCATCCTAAGATATTACTAATCCTATCTCTGATGAGTCTTTACCCAACCAAAGCTAAAGTTCTTACTTAACCTTCAGCTTTGATACCATATGTCACGAACCATTTTCCCGTACCCTTTGAAATGACAATAAACCACACATGTCCAACCCAGATTAAACCAAAAGACGGAACATGAAGGGTAATAAAGGAAAAATAGACAGAATAGAATCTCACACAAAAGGGATAACATATAATATTGAACAAATATCTTTACAAAGAAAAACTTTTAAAATACATATATCAGAGTCTAACCTAAATTCGGCTTGGACAGTTACAAAAATATATCCTTACAATTGCTGATAGACATCAAACAAAGACAAACAGACAACAACAGATAATAGAATATGTCCGTACGTAGATGAATATCTTCAGCTCTCCTTTAGAAACTCCAATCGTCTTTGACTAAACTTGAAACTACTCGGATCTAACTCGAGTATTGAAAATACTGGGATTAGGCTTGATAAACCAGCATGAGAAAAACTCAATAATAAATGATGGTGTCATATATCAGCCTTTAAATAAAATCCTTTGAAAAAAGAGTATCTTATATGACCACGCCCACACATAAACACGGACATGTTTTACCCTTTGATAACCAAAACAATTTTATATATCAAAACATTTGATATTATTTCTAATGACCTCTCTTTGAAAACATTTGCAAATAAACTTATTAATCTTAGCCGAAATGTTTACCTATATAGCATTTCAAGGCTATTCATTACGCCAATAGAAACAAAACAGTAGGTTCTCATTGGAGAATGGATTTCCAAACAAATGACCAGTTGAAGGGACAACCTTCCGATGGATACACCTCTAGATGGATGTCCCAAGGCATAGAACATATGCCCTTTACCAAAAAAAGACCAGCCTATCTTTGTAATTAGATAGTATCGAATATGTTATCCCTCGGTCGTTACCAACCTTTAACCGAGTCCTCATTTTCCATACACCACATTAATTTACTTCCCGAGCATCATAGCGGGAAGAAATATATCTAGAAGAGTATGATCATACCCTAATTGGGAATGACCTACCTAACCTTGTTGTATCTAACCCTGTTTCAGTCATTTCCTTTTGATGAGGCTCGAGGCTACGATTACCTTTTCACATAACACATCTTCTTTCTCTTTGAATGCCACATTGCCACTCCGCATTCACATGACAGATTTCAATAAATGTATAACTTCCCGAGCTCGTAAGTCTCAGGAAAGGGTGTTAAGCAAAGAGAAGTGTCTTCTCCACCGCCGACTGATATACATTTATAGAGACCACTCATGGTGATTTAGAAATCAAGTTCAGACAGTCATCCATACAAGTTCGTTCTAGGACTGAACGAAACCAACAGGACTTTCCTCTGCCATTACTAGGCCAGAAGCCCATTTGGTTTTGAGGTTTTTTATAACAAAGAGACCACTGCTACAATAGTGAATCAGGAGTTTATCCCTAATTAATGAATAAGTAGTCCCTCGTTATTATTTGTCTCAATATCTCCGTCTTCAAATATCTTCATTCTTGGAACACGTAAACTGGTTCGAAGTGGTTTTTGGATAGGAATCAACCAATCCCATCCCGGTTCCTTCAAAATCCAATTATCGATAAAAAGTGAACATGAGTATACTGGATTTATTAAGTCTCTTTTCACTTTAATTCTTCTTAGATGATTTAGAAATCTCTTTCTTTTGTCTTAAAATAGTTCTAAGTAATTCATTCTTTTGCTTTGGATAATATCTCAATCTTCTTTTATTTTGGAAATCAATACAATCTTTTTTAGAGCATCCAGGATTTACTTTCAATCTGTTCCACCCCTCGCCAAAGAAAAGAAAATAAAGGCCAAGTAAGTTCAGGGCACTGGTTGCTCCATCTCTAACCTTAGTTAAATACCTTGTTTTATCTTCCCAAATCTCACATGTAGGACAAATATACTAGTCATTTCCGCTACTCAGTTATCAACTTTATTTTGGAATGGTCATAAAGAATTCAAATTATCTTTTCAACACTTAATTTTCCTTTTGATAACATTCACAATTGATTCTAGGAAAAAATTTCACGTTTAAACTCATATTCAAAAAGTTATAGAATTCGCAAGATAAAAGTTGGAAAGTGCTACATAAGCTTATTTGATTTAAACCACTTTTTAATATTTGAAAATTCATATTTTCAAATTCAAACCACTTTTAAACTATATAAATAGATTTGTCAAATTTAACCATATTTTTCCATGGCTAGTAACATTTATTTAAATAGATTTCTCGTCATGGTCACTCAATTGCACTCGCACGAGTTTTTTAGAAAACTAATTTGGACATATTTCAAAATCTATTCAACGAAATTTTAACTTAATTTCTTCGTTTAGAAGATATGGATATAATAGACTAGAATTTTCTTATCTCAAAGAATTCCGAGCTATATTCCTCTCTATACACTCAATTGATATGTGAAATCGCAAACTACCATTGTGTGACGCGCCTAGTTTTAACATATTTTTACATATTTGAAATAATCTATTCAAATTGAATTTTATTACTTATAAAATCATTACAAATCATTCACTTTTTAAAGTATTTAAAATTAATTTTTACTATTGTCATATTATAATATTATTTTATTCCTATTATTTTAATATTAAATTATAAATTTCAATTCAATTCCAATTCTAACTTCAAATTAAACTCAATTAAAACTTAGATTTAAAATCTAATTTCCGTTCTAACTTTAATTTCAACCATAATTTCAAATTCAATTTTCAAAGTCGATTTCATTTTCAATTTCACTGTTCATCTCAATTTCAATTTCGATTTCACTACCCTTTATATTCTCGTTTCACTTTAAATTTCAAATTCTTTTTTATTTTTATTTTAATTTCAATTCCAATTAAAAAGAGGCTGATTTTTTCAAAGTATGACGTATCACCAAAATTAGGTCTTTAACAAAGAGATCACTTAATCAAAAATGATAAAAATTTGATGTCCATATTAACATCACAACCTTATAAACTATCATATGACGTTAACGTATTCAATACAGTAAATGTCATAACACTAATATGGATTATCCAACATTTAAACATCCATATCATAAAACAGTGATTATCTATCATAGTACATAAATTCAAAAATCAATATAAATTATATAGCGGTGAGAACTTTCTCGGCTTCATATCCACTCCGTCAATCATTTTTCATAAGCTAGCGTTGCTACTTGATCTAACGAGCATTTTCTCCTAACGTCTCCAGTTTGCCGTTTCCTCTCTTTCTATTTTTTTTTCTTTCTTTTCCTTTTTTATGTGTGTTGTCATGGCTTGAATGGCAGGTAGGGCCCTTGAGTGGGGTATATGTGACTTTGGGTAGGCCGGTAGGTGGGATAGGCATGTGTTTTGAGGTCGGTAGGTGGTCTAGGGGCTCGGGTAGGTGGAGTATGGGCTCCGTTGGTGGAGAGAAGGGCTGTGTATGCTATTAGGAGGTAGGTAGGTGGTCTAGGGGCTCAGGTAGGTGGATTATTGGCTCAGGTTGATGGATAGCAGGGGTGTGTGCGCTATTAGGAGGTGGGTAGGATGTTTGGCCGTGAGTTGTGGTGGTGTAGGTGATGGTGTGGCTAGGTTTTGGTATTGTAGAGGTGATGGCTTGAAGGTAGAAAGAAGAATGGAGGAAGAGAGGGAGTTTAGGAATTCATAGAAAGAAAATGAAGTGAGCAAAGAAGGGGTTTGGGCTTATATTTATAAGTGGAGAATTTAGTGATAAATGCATTAATACCCTTGTTTACTTTTGGACTTTGATTAACCTTGATTTGAGTTGCATTTAATGTGTGGAATGATGGTTCAGGAAGAGTATGTTAAGAGATAAGGAGGTGTCACCTTCTTATGTTTTATAAATATTTAAATGTTTAAGTTTGCTCCCTTTCTATGTATATGCATAACATCTCATTAATGAGATAAGAGATGTAGTAATGATGTTGTTTATAAAAATTTAAAATAAAATTTAAGTAGACAAATCACGTCTTTTTATAATTATATATTTATTTAAACTTTCCAAATATAAATATTTTGTTTTTTAGTGTCAAATGTAATATGTTTTAAAGTTTGTAAAGTTTTTATTATATATGTATAAAGTGAATACATCTATTCAACATAGCGACAACTTGCTACGATTGAAAACGGTGTTTTTGTTGACAAATTTTACAGTCAAAATTTGACGTTTTTGTTAAGTTATATACTAAAGTAAACCAAAGTTAAAAAATAACTTTTTATTTCTTTTAAATAAATTAAAACATGTCTATTTAAATTTTAAAATCATATTTAAATAATATCAAAATCTCTATTTTTACAGTGTATGTGAAACTGACAAAATGCGAATTTTTTTAGTTATTTTTGTATAACGGTTATTATTATATTTTTAAATCTTTTATTATAATTTTATTATATTTATTAGATGTTTTTAATAAGATTTATCTTTTTGAATAAATATTTAAATCTATTTATTTAAGCATTTATCTATTTTTAACAAAACTTAACTTTTGTTGATTTGTTCTAAAATTCAAATTTATACTTTTTAGTTAGTAATTATAAGAAAAAATAATTTCTCTATTATTATTTATTATATATAACCTATTTATTTAAGTTTTAAACCTTTTTAAATTTGAAATAAACGAAATCTCTCATTTTTGAAGCAGCGAAATTACGGGTCATTATACCTTTTATTTACAACATTTCTATTAAGAAAATTTAGCTTGAACCCTTTTTTTGTTACTTAAATTCTATTGTATAACCTTAAATTACATATTTTCATAACATTTAAATTTTTGAATATCTAGGTAAGTTATATTTTTTATAAAACGCAATAGAGTATTATACAAATAAATTTTATCCTAGTTCACTGTTTCAAGTTGTGCTAATTCCATTTCTTACTTTAGACACTCCAATTATTCAAAATATTTACTTCATTTCAATAATTTGAAAACCTCACTTAACACAGAATTTAAGAATTAAATTTCTTGTTTTACTTCAAACCATTTGGAAACATATACATACACACACACACACACACACACACACACACACACACACACACACACACACACACACATATATATATATGTGTGTGTGTGTTTTATACATCAAATCATACCCAAGAAATTTAAATATAATCCATTTTTTAGAATGAAAGTGTAGTGAAGCTACTAAGTGGTCTCTCCACTTTGAGACTCGAAAATGAATGTCGATGATGTTGCAGTCATCACCGAAATTATTTTCCAACGACAAAGAGAAGAGTACAAACTTACGTCTTTTAAAATTACTTGGAAACAGTTTCTATTTGAAAATGCTTTAAATAATATATATTATTTGTCCAAAAATGTGAAAACCAAATTTCCAGAAGCACCAAAAATTTAATTCTTTAATTCTTAAATTAAATTCATTTTATTGCAAATCAAATTTATAATCCATGTTTAAAATTTCATCACCTTATAACACACAATAGTTAATAGTCTGGAAATGTTGACAAAATAACAAATGACAACCAAGTATTATCGTTTCTAACAACCAGTTCATTAACTATCCAATTTCAAAAGATTATATATATATAATCATATATAAAATTATTTCATTTATCAATTTCGAAAATAATATTATGTCAGTTTGCTCCGTTCAAGTGTTTTGAAATTTCTATTGACAACGTTGACTAGACAAATCGATCGATGTCCAAAATTCAAACTTAATAACTCAAACTACATAATATAAAATATTTTTTAATAACTACAAACACTTCGTCACAAGGATGATTCAAGAATGGATTTTAGAACAAGGATAGAGATTCAGATTTAGAGTGACCCTAACCAAAGAGAATTCTAACAACAAAGATAGGCTCGAAAGGAAGATAAGATAATTAAATTACAAAAGAGAAAAGATGGATAGACTAATATTAATCATGGAGAGCTTAACCGGGTCAACCGAGACTTAGAAAACGAGTATATCATTAACGGAAACCAGGACATACTGGTTGAAACATCACGAAAAACGCGATTCATGAGATAAATGATGAAGACAGGAGCATTGGTTTCCCCGAAAGGCATGACTAACCATTCATAGAAACCATTCGTCCGAGAGGAAGGACAACAAGTCAAGCTCCAGGAATAAGATCGATGCGGAATTCAATTTCCTACATGGGTGGAAGAGGAGTGGCTTCACCAAACATCAAGATAATCCCTGACTATCGAGGTGGAGTCAAGATCACTAGGCTGAGATCAAGTGAGAAGACAAAACTACTTGCAAAATCTTGAGGAAATTGACATTCGATCACGAAAGAGTTACCCTAGTTGTTTGCTAGAGAAACGATTCGGGCTTTGTAAGTAACAACAACATCTAAACTGTGGACATAAAAATCTCTGATTAATCGATGCATGTTGTAAAAGAGTTTCACCCCACTACCAATCATACAAAGGTTAGCGAGACCGCCGATGGGATCAGTCACACATAAGGACAAAGTTGACAATTGTGGTGTCAAGTTGAGCTCAAATTTATTACATAGAACAACAGATGGGATGCCCTGATATCAAGAAAACACGAATAGGAAAAGACAAGGATGGACTTCCAAACAAAGGAAAGTTTTGAAATTCAAAATAAATCCTAATTCAAGATGGTACTAACGAAGAATTTCAGACTTGAAGAAAGATTATTCTATGATTAATTCAATATAGTCTAGGGTATTACTGTCCTATCTCTACTGAGTTTTTACTCCATATGCTAAGTTTTTCCTAAACCAGTGCTTTAAAACCAACTGTAACTTGGTGTTTCGATCCTTTCAAATTGACAATCATTCACTCATGTCGGACTTGAATTGTTCAAAACAACGGATTGATAATTTACATTTGGCAAAACACAACATGTGCAATAGATAAATCAATCAAAGAATCATAGAAACATGGTAATACAGTAATAAGCAGCGGAATAGATAAATAGTAGTTCATGAAGCTATTACAATAAACAACAGGGTCTGAAACAAAATATAACAGATATCCAATACATAGAAGTGTCAATAAAAAGAAAACTGACAAGTCTGTACAAAACAACTGGAACAACTGGAATAATTGAAGCTGATTAGATAGAGATGGATCTTCAAGCAAAGCTCCAAAGATGATTCTCAAATGTTGTGGCACTCGGTGTGACCCGAGCATAAAGCAAAACACAAAATACTCGAGTCAGGATTAACATTCTTATACTAGTAAATCAACTCAAGTATAATACAATATAACTTAAAGGATGTTTGGAATTTCCATCCTCTAAGGATCCTTGAAACTATTTACCATGTAATAATATACTCTAATATAATATGTCTATTAGTAAAGTAAAGTATTAAAATAGTGTTAAGGCGTTACCCGTATTCCCTTAACACATTTTATATTTTCCTATAGTCTATACAGTAACGTAAGCTCCACCAAACCAATGGTTTACGCAGAGGGCACTCCATAGGTACGATACAAAACAAACTCGTAGAAGACACGATATGGCATGTGATAAGGCATGTAAGGCAATGCCTAGGTAGAATTCTACCGTTTGCACTTCCGGACTGGTGGTAATGTATAGCATCTACTACCGCCCACCTCGAGACACACTCCTAAATCAAAGGTACACCTAATTGAATCACAAATGCAATAGAATGGTATCAAAGAAATGTGCCCGATAGGGGAGCGACCCCACTTGGTATGGTATAGCTCCTATTTTATCCACATCAAGCTGACTCATGGGAGTCAGGGCTGCATTAATACCACATATAGAATCGTTGCCAAACAATCCTGATTCATTCTAGAATCTCTACCATGTATATAGTTGTTAAAGTTGTTTTAAGTATTGCAAGAGAGTATGACAATATCTGATTTCGGTCTCTTTTGAGAACCAAATGCTTATTTTATACCATGGTCATTTTTATTCCAAACAGTTGATATTTCATATCAAAATATCATATTCATTTCAAAAGCATATTCACTTTTGAAATCATATTCACTTCCAGAATCATAACCAAAAAATAGTTTAAACCATCATATCAAAATATTAGCATTTAAATCCATTAAATCTAAATCATAAAAGTTCCAACTTTAAACAGTTTGAATATTGAATGTAATTTATATAATTTTTAGAACCAAAATTGGTCACTAACACCCTTGAATAGGATTGTGTAGAGAGATTAATGAATAAAGTAAATTAAAATAGAGAAGTAACAAGGTTGAATGCTAAAAGAATAACAGAAACGAGAACATCGGTTTTATAATGGTTCGGCATAATTGCCTATGTCCACTTTGGATAACATTTTTATTACTCTTTCAATCACTTGAATACATATACAATCCATAAACAAACAACTTGAATACAAGTTTGAACAGAAAAGAAGTGAGTACAGAAAATTGCAGAATTTCCCTGGAGTTTTCCCCAAAAAAGGTCATTTTAACTCGACCCCTGCCCCTCTGTTTATAAATAAAGATAGTTTGGTTCCCCTATGTAAGCCCATGACTAAGACAGCTTGTCCAACAAGTGATGTTTAGGTGGACCAACCCAGATACACCGACCCTCCACTACCGAACGATGATTGCCGAACCAGTTTGGCCGAGCTTGTTTTTCCTCACAGGTGACTTGAAGCAGCTTCTCATGTAACTCGAAGCAAGTGGTGGTGTGACCCGAAGCGAAGAAATTCTGGTTGCATTACTCTATCATAGACCAAACAAATTGCCAAATTCCTTAGCGCACACCGACCCAGGTATGTCGAACCATGGTGATCGATCCGAAGATGCCAACCTACTTACGGCGACCTACTTATGCCGACCCACCTAAACTGATCCACCATGGCCGATCCCCTTAGGCCAAACCACCTTGGCCAAACAAACATTGCCGAACCACTCCAACCTAACTTCTTTGGCCGACCTACTTCAACTTCATCTACCTTGACCAATCCATTAAGACTGACCCAACATGGCCGATCCGCTCCTGCTCAACTATCCTGACCGAGCCACTAATGCCAACCCATTTGCACCGAACCAAATTTATAGGCCGAACCAAATATGAATTGCCAAACCACTCAGGTTGCATCGAACCTCATATCTATAATCTTTTCTTGGATCGAGTCCAGTCTAGATCTAACCATAGCCCCTGCAACTATCGTTTTGTAGCCGGGCCAAGTTGTCGGGTAACATTTGCCCCCAAAGTATTTTGTGTGAATCAACATGACACGCTTTGAATCAGCGAGTAATTCCTGCATTCCAAGTCTAATCCATTTCGAATGGTAACTGACTGTCGCTTTTCGTTGGCCTTTAACGAAGCTTCGTGTTGTCTGAATGTACTAGCTTAGTCTCAGAGAGGCTCTCGAATATCTGTCTTAGCTTTTAAGAAGCTAAACGTATTCAGCCTATCGAAGGCTAAACTACAATGGGTTTCTTAAACTCATGCTTTCCCGTTCATCTGGTAATATCCATCTCTTTATCACATCATCTCCCTCCATTACCATCATATACGTACACATTCACGTATGCAAATTTTACTTCATTATTATCGTATTTATTTTCTATCTATTATTATTACATAAACATGCATAAATTTATATCTTTTATTATATATATATTACAAAGGGTGGATCGGTGTATCAATACCGACCCACACGATCAGCTTTCCTGGCAATGAATGGCCCTTTCCTTTACCGACCTACCAAAAGGTGCTGGCCGATTCCACAGGATACCACCCGTTAGTCTCCCCTTCACCACATATAAAAAATCATGGCTTCGTTCTTTTTCTCCCACTTCTACTTTATCTTTACATACCTCCTAATTTCCTTCCCTTCAAACTTCTCTTACTACTCAAGTCTCCTTTCCTCCCTCCGAATCTTGCACGCCTACCTCGCACTTAACCACTTCTCCAATTATTTCAACATCCCCCAAACATGCTGCACCCATCTTCCTCGACTTCAAACCCTAGGAATCACTCACCCCTACTCCGCACTAACGTATAAGTAAGGACTATACTTCACTTAGAGCTTGTTAGATCATACCCCTTTGAGTCCGAACTATGCCTAAATCGCATAAGCATATGAATCATTGTGATGTGTGAGAGAGGAGAAAAGGGGTGGAAAGTTAATGCATAGGGCAAAGATAGTGGAGGGCTTTTGACATAGGTTTTATTGGGAAGGATGTTGGTTGTTTCTTAGTGAAGAAGCGAGTCGGTATCTTGTGAGATGTTGTGGTCGGTAGGAATCTAGGAGAGTGATTTGGAATAGGTTTAGAGAGTCCGTTCGATGATTAGAGAGAGAAGATTGAGTAGATTAGTTGTTTTGAAGGAGTGAGTAGATCAGTTGTTTTGATCTAGAGAGGCGATCGGTAGTCTGTAGGAGAGTGGGTGGGTAATCTAGTTTTTAAAGGACGACCTATATAGATAGTTTATTGTTCGAATTAGAGTGTTGGGGTTGGCTTTGGCAATCAGGACCATTTTAACTTGAACATGGCATACATCAAGGTAATACTTCTTAGGCATAAACAATGGACAATGAGAAGATACAAAGCGTATGAACCCATGGATTTAATTTGGACTAACAACTCCATAGTTTAAGAAATTATAAACACGAATCTAACTCAACAAAAGCAAAAAACAGCCTTCAGTATGTGATACTAATGTCTAATTCCAAGACCTCTACTACCGAACATTGGACAAGCTGTCTGAGATGGTCAGCGATGACGGTCTCTGAAGATGATAGTTTAAAGCTCAATCACGCTTACTAGTCTTTAGAAATTTAGTTCTTTTATACTCATGCTTGAATGGTTGCACTAGTCCACACACCACACGATGGGAATTCTTTTTTTAATATTCTGATGTCGATCATCTTTCAAGTATAGCTTAAACAGGTATCTATTCACATCAATCGCTTTTCGAAGATGTCTAGGAAGTCAACCTCTACCACTATTTCTGACAAGCCCGGACCAAGTTCATAACAAGAGGTAGTGGGGAGTCAAATCTGTCAATCACCCCCATTTTCGACATTCCATTTCTCCCTGTCGAGGTTATCGGTCCAGCCCCTGATGCCATGGACGAATCTGTCATTATAGATGAGCTCGTTGATTCACGGGCCTCTAAAATTGGTGAAGCCACTCTTCTTCAATTTTTCTTTATCGATGGAATCTCTTCTGATGACATCCTGGTTCCTTCAGCTGAAGATCGGCCCCATTTGCCCCTAGTTGGCTACACTGCGTGCAACAAGTTCATGTATTGAGCCGAAAGCATGCCACTATTCAATTCATTTATCCATGAAGTATTACAATATGTATGGATTGCTCCAGCACCACTACACCCAAATAGCTATGCATTTATTCATGGTATATACATTCTCTTCATGAGCTTCCTATTCGGACCTCCAACTCTCGAGGACATCCACTACATCTATCGCTTGAAGCGATGTACTAATAGTCCATTCTACGTGTTCCTCGAGCCATACCCCAAATGTCAAGTTTTGATGGGCGCGTGGAACAAGCTTTCTCAGTTCAAACAGGAGTGGTTCTATGTATGTTGTCCTCCCGGCTTTGCAAGAAGATGGCTGGAAGGACGTAAGTCTCACCCTTATCTCACTCTTCATTCTAAGATTTAAGACACATTTTCCAAAAGTCTGAATTTCTTTTAATCCTTACAGGTATCCGCCCATGACCCAAAGGCGCCAGGTACTCTAAGGTCGTTGAGGCTATTCAAGCTACCCTTGTAGAAGATCGGGAAATCAAATCGGTAGTTACCAACAAACCGCTTTTCGGGTTCGAATTACTAAAAGCGGGTCGCAGGACTAGCTTTCCAAGTGGCACCACAATTGTAAGAATGATCGTGGAAGAGAGTAAAGAACAAGCTGGTCCTTCGGTGCCCCCTACCGAAGGGGCTCCGATACTACTGAGAAAGGTGAGATTAAAGAAACTGAGGCGCCTGTGGCGACTGATGAGAATATAAGTTCCTACCAAGCGCCAGTAGCTGATGCACCCATCGCTAACCAACCACCACCTCCTTCAAAAAAAAATAAGATCTTAGCGTATAAGATGAAAACGAGAAAACTCGGCGGAACTTCAAAGGTCATGATAACTGTTATGGAGAAAGGATCATCTTCTCAAAAATTGGAAAGCTCACTTAAAAGACTATGTGACTTGACCATCCTCGAGATTTGTTGAATTATGACTTCAATAATACCGACACTATGGGATTTAACTCACCTGTATGAAGTGATGAAGGCGCCCAGCTTCATAATTAGGGAGTGAAAACTCCGATGGGTAAAGAAAAATATACTGGTTCGTTAGGGGGATGCACTAGGACACACACAACACTTACACTCCACCATGCACCTAAATTCAGCTCATCATGTGACTTCTACTACTTCCATCTCATTTAATCTCTCGTACAGGTGAAATGGGGCGCACACATGGCATTGATCGTCTCTTATGATCCTCCATCTTCTATTATTCTGGTGAAGACTCAGGATCGGTTAAACGAAGAGATATGCACAAAGGCGGAGGTAGAGACTATCATTATAGAGAGTTGTCCTCATCTTCCCGAAGGAGGTCCCGCGCCATTCTTCATATCCAAATGATCCTCCCAATCTTCCAGCGTGTATTGGGGACAAGTCTGCTCAGAAAGGCTCCCAGTTTGAAGTCCCACACGACCAACATTCTGGCTCCTCGAGCGCCAAGCAATCCCATGAGCTTTTCAAGAAATCCATGACTCCGGTAAGGCAGACTCCCCCAGCTCTCGCTCACGATCCGTCCATGGCAGAAAATTATGCCGAGCTCAGATCTACATTTCCAAAGATCTATTTCGATGGACAGAAATTTCTCCTTGTAATTCATCCTATTCATGGGCACGTCAAATATAGTGCTATTGCTTGCAACAACGACGTGTATTTCCAGCATTACGCGTTCGTAAACTTAGTGGAAAAAGTCTCGAAAGTTACCATAGAGTGCCAGCATGAAATTGACCGCCTTAAGCTCGAAGCCATTCATGGAAGAGATATTATAAAGGGCCAGGTTTATGAACTACTCTCATGCAAATCTTAATTTGAGACCACCCAAAAGAATGCCTAGGAGACAGCCGAAGCAGTCAGACGCTTAGAGGCCAGTCGTAAAGAAGAGTTAATCGAGGGAGTTCAATGTAGGGTACTCTAGCTCTGGAAAAAGGCTCTCTACAAAAAGAGAAAGAAGTCCTCGTCCATCGGGTCAAATAGTTAGAGGAGCTGCTTTCCAATGAAAAGCAAAAAAACTCGCAGCGTAGGAAGAATCACAAAAATACTACAATGAAATCGTTAAGATGAGGAATTTCAAAACAAAACTCAATGAAGAGCTACTCAAGATTAAAGCACTAAAAGATGCAGCTTGCGAAGAAGGTTGGAAGGCAGACTTTCAAAGGTAGACTCCCGATTCGAGGAAGCGATCGAGGCTGGTAGAGAATAGATTAAGTGTTCCTTTGACCCGCTCATCTCGAAGTACAATGCAAGAGTTCTCATGCACTGCGACCTATCTTTCTTAGGCAATGGTTATCTCAAATCACTAGCTGAAGAATGAGATACTTTGGTAAAAATCAAAAAAGTGGAGCTAGGCATTGAAGAAGTTGATGAAGAGGCTCTCGTGAGGGAAGTGCTCTAAGGAAATGAGCCTTCGGACTTATCTATGACAAAAGCCCTCTTTTGAGGAGACTCTCCGTCATCGAAGGGTAAGGAAGATATTGCTAGCTCGTCTGGCACTGAGGCCCAAGTTCCTCCTCCCGTCCAACCGACTGAGATTTCGTCACTTGGGCTTCCGAGCAGCACGTTAGTTGTGACCCTGAGAAGCCCGGACTTGGCATTCACATTTTACCCCCAATGCCTAATGTTGATAATTCAAGGACCACTGAAAGTCAATTGGAAGCTAGTACGTAGCTTCACCTTCTAGAGTTCAGGTAATCATAGCTTTTGACGAGTAACATATGTGTTCTAACATTTTCTTTCCATGAATTCGTATAGGTCACTCTGGTCCCGACCCGACTCCAAGGAGTGATGTCGCCATGGAGCGGGAAGAAAAAGAGGCTGAGGCACCTCACACCAGAGATGCCCCTGATCCCGATCCTCAAGTGATCGGGGCGCTAGATGAGGATAAACTTGAAGATCCCTCACCTGTAGAAGAACATGACGATGTCAAAATCACAGGCGCTTCCGAGCATACTTCCCAACTTAGTATGAAGGAGCAACTCAGGGAGGAAGAGAAAGAAAGAATCAAAGCAAAGACAGAATCCAAGGTGGTGGAACTCGACAATCCCCTAAATCGGCCGTTGAAGGTCATTCTTCTCGGTGGGACCACACCTTTGGAAGTTTCCCCTCCTTCCTCGGATACCACTTTGCTTAGAAGCCAGGGGTCTAGGAGAAAACGCTTAGTTGATGAGATTTCAGAGAAGTCGGAGTAGGAAAGAAAGCCGAAGAAGTAGCAGTCGTCCTGTCATGCCTCGCTAATCTTAAATAAGTCAAAATCATGTAGTTGTTTCGCATTCCTTTTCTTTTTGTTTTGTCATAAGTCATTGTAGATAGACTTGGCCTCTGAAGTTTCGGAGAAGTTATAAGGAAATTATTTTGAGAAGTAAATAAAATCTTGTTTCTTTGCATTCAAGATTCTCATCGCTTAGCTTATAATTTAATCTGCAATTGAAATTTGAAGTTTTGTTAGTCATTTAAACTCCGGTCCACTTTCAAAGGGCTTGGGGATTTTTGAACAATTTATAATTTAGTCCGCGCTCTGGGGACTAAGTGTACTCTAGTTCGCACTCTGGGGACTTAGAGATTTTTGAATTGTTTATACTCTAGTCCGTGCTCTGCAAACTTAGAGTACTCTAGTCCACACTCTAGGGACATAGAAATTTTGAGTCGTTTATACTCTAGTCGACAATTTGAGGACTTAGAGTACTCTAGTCCCCAAACTAGGGACTTAGAGATTTTTAGTCATTTATACTGTGGTCTGCACTCTGTGGTTTTAGAGTACTCTAGTACGCTTTGGGGACTTAGAGATTTTTGAATCGCTTATACTCTAGTCCCTGCTCTGGAAACTTAGAGTACTCCAGTTCACTTCAGGGACTTAGAGATTTTTGAATTGTTTATACTCTAGTCCGCACTCTGGAGACTCAGTGTACTCTAGTCTGCACTTTGGGGACTTAGAGATTTTTAGTCATTTATACACTAGTCCGCATTCTGGGGACTCAGAATACTCTACTCCGCTTTCAGGACATAGAGATTTTTGAATTGTTTATACTCTAGTCTGCACTCTGGAGACTTAGAGTACTCCAGTCTGCGTTAGGGACTTAGAGGTTTTTGAATATGTAGCCAGTCGACTTTTAGTTTTGTGTGTGCGTTCATACACCATACAAATTAATGCAAATTAATTTTGCCATGAAATTATAGAACACGGAACACCAATAGTTCATAGAAAAACAGCTTCAGGCCTTTATTGATTGTAGAAAACAGGGACAAATTGAATTGTCTTATTATATGTCGGAATAGAGAACAACAAAAGAAATATATACTGGAAATAATTACTACTAAAATGCAAAAGAAATAAACTGAGTATAATAATGGTGCAAATGCTCGCTATTCCATGCTTTAGGGAGTGTCATGCCAACAACAGTCGCAAGCTTGAAGGTTCCTTCTCCAAGCCTCCATTCGATAACGTTGAGACCTTCCCTTGTAGTATTCATATGCGATGGAACCGAAAAAGCTCACTTCAAAACAAGGTCATCCATATTGGAAGCTCTTGTTGAACTTTTTCATTATAATATCTGACAACTTGGTGCCAACATGCAGCCGTCCTTAAATAAGCTTCTTCACGCTTCTCGTCGACAAAGTCCAACGACTCCAGTATAAGATGTCGGTTCGTTCTAGGATCATAATGAGTCACCCAATGAGAATGAACTTCAAGTTCCACAGGTATAACAGCTTCAGCGCCGTATGCTAAGTCAAAAGGAATGTGGCCAATCACGGACTTGTGGGTAGTTCTATAGGCCCAAAGTGCCGTTGGAAGCTCATTCACCCACTTGCCTATAGCCTTCTCCAAACGATTTTACAAGATGGACTTGATTATTTTATTTACGGCTTCAACTTGCCCATTCTCTTTTGGGCGAGTGACTGCTACAAACCTTTTCTCAATGCAATATTTTAGACAGAACTCTTGGAATTCTCTACTCTCAAATTGAGTTCCATTGTCAGTAATGATAATTCGTGGGAGACCTAAGCGACATATAATGTTTTTCACAACAAAGTTAAAGACCATTTTGGTGGTGATCGTAGCTAATGGCTCTTCTTCTGCTCATTTAGTGAAGTAATCGACCACGACAATTGCGTATTTCACACCACCTTTGGAGATTGGCAAGGAGCCGATTATATCGATCCCCCGTATCGCAAATGGAAATGGACTAACCATTTGCGTGAGTTCCGTTGGCAGTGCTCTTGGGATCTTTGCATACTTTTGACATTTGTCGCATCTCCTTACATAGTCTGCGGCGTCCCGATTCATGGTCGCCTAATAGTATCCATAACGGAGTATCTTTATGGCTATAGTCTAACCCTTCAGCACGATCGCTACATTCTCCTTCATGGACTTCTCTTAAAACCTACTTTATCTCATCATGGTTGATGCACCTAAGCAAGGGAATGGATAATCCCTTCCGATACATCATTCCATCATGCACTATATACCATGAGGCCTTGCGAATGACATACCGTCTCTCATTCATTCTCTCTAGCAAGGTATCGCTTAGTAAGTATTCTTTCAACGGGGTCACCCACAACTCCCATTCAGCTCCCATCTCCATGACAAAATATACCTCTATCTCATTTATACTCGAGGCATGTAAAGTTTCAATTGGAATCAAGCCCATCTTCTGTGCATCACCAGTGCTTGCAATTTTTGCTAAGGAATCAACTTCCTCATTTTGTTCGCGTGGAATGTTTAAAATATCATGGTATTCGAGGTCCGCTAACAATTCTTGAACTCGAGCGAGGTATGGGGAAATCCTTTGTCCCTTTTCCCGACAGTCTCCCTGTACTTGGTACACCACCAACTGTGAGTCGCAAAAGATTTCAACCAATTTCACTCTAAGTTCTTTGGTAAGCTTAAGTCCATCGATCAACGCTTCACACTCATCTTTGTTGTTCGTAGTGGGGAAATAAAGTTTCAAGGCATAATAAATCAATCGGTTTTCGGGAGTTACAAGAATAACA
This sequence comes from Allium cepa, assembly GCA_030765085.1. NCBI lineage: Eukaryota > Viridiplantae > Streptophyta > Magnoliopsida > Asparagales > Amaryllidaceae > Allium > Allium cepa. Next base: position 594,481,425 of record CM060937.1, read on the forward strand.
CTAGCCCAAAACAATGGTCGTTGGATGCCCCTTCGATATATAGCTTCCATCGAACAACGGGAATCACATCACTTCCACTTGGCTCGTCTGATATGGTGAACTCCGCAATGAAATCTGCTAGCGCTTGTCCTTGGATAGCCCTCCGTGGCGGGTAGATGTTGTCGAACTGACTTAGCTCAATGTTCCATTTGAGTAACCTTCCTAAAGTCTCTGGTCGTTGATGCACCTGGCGCAAAGGTAGATCGGTATAGATACTGACCGGATGTGCTTGGAAATACGGGTGGAGCTTGTGTGGTGCAATCACCAAACAATAAGCTAGGTTCTCAATCTTGGGATGATTTCTATCTGCCCCCATTAAATGCTTACTAACATAGTACACTGGATTTTGGGTTTGGTCCTCCTCATGAATCAAAGCAACACTGAGGGCATGCTGGGATATGGCCATGTAAACATACTACTCCTTATGGTCTATGGGCTTTGAAAGAAAATGGAGGTCCCTCCAAGTGACTCACTAGTGCTCGGAACGCGTACTCACAATCCAGCATCCCTTCAAAATTTCTTTTCCCTTTCCTTATCACATCAAAGTAAGGAATACACTTGTCGATTGTTTTGGATATAAATCGACTCAATGAAGTGACTTTCCCATTTAGGCATTGTACTTGCTTTATAGTTCTGGGTGCTTGTACGTCGAATAGCTTGAATCTTTTCTGGGTTTGCTATGATTCCTCGCGTGTTGACAATGAAACCGAAAAACTTCCCCAACGCAATGCCGAAGGAATATTTCAATGGATTGATTTCCATTCCGTAAAATTTGAGTATATCAAACATCTCTGCTAAGTTTCGAATGTGGTCATTTGATTGTCGTGACTTCACGAGCATGTCACCACAATAGATTTCCATCATTCTCCATTCTGGTCTTTAAACAATTGATTCACCAAACACTAATAAGTTGCTTCTGCATTCTTCAACCCGAAAGGCATCACTACATAATAGTTCAATCCAATGTCTATGAAAAAACTAGTATGCTTCTAATCCGAATTATGCATCAGGATTTGATTGTATCCTCAATACGTAACCATAAATGACAACTCATATCCTGTTGTTGAGTCGACCAGCTGAACAATTCTGGGCAATGGAAAACTATCCTTAGGCATGCGTTCTTTAGGTACAAATAATCAACAGAGGTTCTCCATTTCCCATTTTCCTTGCACACCAGTATGAGATTAGATATCCATTTAGGATAGAGGGCGTTGGGAATGAACCCATTGGCTTTGAATTTATCCACCTCCTCTTTGAGAGCAGTGGACCTCTATAGGTCCATGCGTCTCCCTTTTTGTTTCACTGGCACATATTTTGGGTCAATATTCAACACGTAACTAGCAATGGCAGGAGAAATCCTACGCATATCAAAATGGGTCCAAGCAAAAACATCGAGATTCGCTCGGAGGAAATCAGTAAGATCCCCCACCATCGAGGAGTTGAGCTGTGATCCAATCATAAGCCCTCGTGATGGGTCATCATGGCTGACTGGAATGTTAATCGTCAATACAGCCGATGTCGCCATAGCCTCCTTGGGTTCTTCATCGTCATCTCTCAGATCTATCTCTATAGATCCGGCTGTGTTGCCTAAGCCAAGACTCATGCATTATTTGTCAATTTTTCAGCAACGTGGATGTGGAAAAGCTTGTCCTTACACTTTCCCTTCCCTCTTCGCCGGGCCTCTCTCAGCACAACCACGTAACAAGTACGACCATTTGCTTGATCGCCATGTACTGCACTAACTCCACTACCCATTGGAAATTTCGAGTCAAACACCACAGGGCTAAAGCTGCCCTAGACTCTGCCAGGGTCGGTCGGCCTATGAAAACATTATATAGGAAATCAACATCCAAAACAATGAAAGGTAATATCATACCCTCCTGCGTTCATCTTCTCCTTATTTAACTAGTAATTCGACAAAACCTACTGCATCAGTAGCTGCACCATTAAAGCCGTGAATGCGTGCTTTAGATGGTTTCACATCCTTCGTCTCCATCTTCATTTGATCATACGCCTTATTGAAGATAATATTAACAGAACTCCCACATTTAATTAGTGTTCTTCTCACAAGCGCCGGTCCGATCGTAGTTGAGATAACCATCGGGACAATGGTAGGTGGCTTCACCTGATCGGCGTCCCTACTCCTGAATACTATATCATCGGTTAACATTCGTTGATGTTTCGTCGGAGTCCCATCTTCTATGTTCGAGTAGCACTTGAAGCCCGCATGCTTCAAGGAACTAGCATAGCATTTAATTTCTTGCTAGCTCTTATCTGCAGGATGAGGCCCACCAATTATCATGTTTATGACCAACATTCCTCCGATCCGAGCGAGCTCCTCAGGTTGATGTGAAGCTTGTCCATGATTGGGGTCGGATGTCCCATGTCTGCCTTCCTGTAGATTCTTAACAAACTATTGTAACTTCTTCTGGTGAATCAGCTTTTCTATAGCATCATGGAAGTGCCTGCACTCTTCAGTTATATGCCCATAGGCCTTGTGATTCCGACAATACTTTCCAGTCTGTTTTTGTTCCTCGGTCGATTTCTTTGGGCGCAGCTTTCGATATTGGAATGTATTACAGGTTGATAGATAAATATTCTCCGAAGAAGTATTCAGAGTCGTATATTCACTATAAGTTGGGATTCTCAATTTCCACTTTCCTGCTTCCCTCTTTCATTCGAAATTTCCTCCTTCGGATCCTTTGGACTGCTATGGCTTATTATGAACATTGACTTGGACCTTATCGAAGTTTTTGCTAGATTTCTTTACTGTAATGTTACTTTGAACCACTTCCTAACTAGATGCTAGCACACTGCTTCGTCTTGACCACCTGGCCTCTTCATTTCTCATGAATTTGTTCGCCTTTGAATAAAAGCATTCTAGGGTAGTCGGTGGTTTTCCTGCTAGAATGTCACCAAACTCAGACTCTAGATCCACTCCCTGCATAACGGGCATAAGGATGGCATGATTATTTAGATTACCAACTTTGGTAGCAGCCAAGTGAATCTCTGTAAATGGTCCTTTAACGACTCACCAGGAGCCTGAATCACACTGGATTGTGACATCACGTCTTTTGGGCGAGTAGCATGGACCCTAAACTGCTCCACGAACTTCATCGCTAACTCATCAAAGCAAGAGATCGATTGAGGGGAAAGCCTGGTGAACCACGTGGTAGCAATCTCGGATAGGGTTATTAGGAAGCATCTACATCTGGTCGCATCATTTGCCCTAGCTGAGTCCATCATCCATTCATATCCCATTATGTGCTGTCGGGGGTCGGTCTTCCCTTCATAGGATGGAATAGTACGCACGCCGAATTTCTAGGGATACCCAGTTTCTAGGATGTTATCTGAAAATAGAGTTTAGCTCCACGATATGCCCAATCATCGTTAGTTAAGTCCTTAACTCCCTCAACATTTTCTAAAATTTTCTAACCATAGCACGATTGAGCCAACCGGTGCCTCCTTGGTAGGTGATCACCTAAGTATGCATCTCGAGGACCCGCTTCATTACGACCCTGGCGAGGTGGTTGACCAGCTCCCATGCGTGCTCCAGATCCTAATTTTCTCACTCCAAGTTGAGTGCGACTCCACAGGTGCAATTGAGAGGCCATGGTTCAAGCTAAGGAATCTGGATCATTTCTGTTGGTTTTTTCTCGGCGACTCGTCAACAATAACTTTGTTGCATCAGTTTGTGCCATTTCAATCCTACGGCGTCTATGTCTGGGGCGCTCATCTCACGAAGTGGAGCTATCGGATGATCAGTAGGAAGCAGGGCTTCCTCCAGCATTCTGACGCTGTTGCTGAGTGATCTAGGCCATTAGGTTGGCGTTTGTTTGAATCTGCTCGTTAATTTGTTTCCTGCTTTCCACGAGCTCCCTCATCAGCTCATTGAACTCTGCCCAGGTGACAGCTTCTCATTTTGGGATGATGGGGGGTTCTACACCGGCATTAGTTTGCCGATTACTAGGTCCTACTTGTTGAACTCTAGCATTCTTATTAACATTGGCATTGTGAGAGGCGGATCAGGTACGTGGTCTCGTCATTTTAGATTTATCCGTATGAAATCTGAGCAGAATCTATAAACACTTGAGAATGAACTTGGATCTCTTTTGGGGAATTTCCTCATCCAGTAGGAAGGAAGCAGATCCTAACAGACTGAGAATGGACTTTCTCATTGAAAGCACCAAAATTTTTGTACCAAAATTAATCACTAACACCCATGAATACGATTGTGTAGAGAGATTATTGAAGAAAGTAAATTAAAACAGAGAAGTAACAAGGTTGAGTATTAAAATAATAACAGTAACGAGAACACCGGATTTGTAGTGGTTCGGCATAATTTCCTACGTCCACTTTTTAATAATCTTTATTACTTTTCAATCACTTGAATAAAGATACAATCAGTAAACAAACAACTTGAATACAAGTTTGAATAGAATAGAAGTGAGTATAGAAAATGCAAGAGTTTCCCGGGAGTTCTCCATGAAAAAGGTCCCTTTAACTGGACACCTGCCCCTCTATTTATAAACGAAGATAGGCTGGTTCCCCTATGTAGGACCATGACGAAGACAGCTCGGCCCACATGTAATGGTTCAGGTCGACCGACCTAGGTACACCGACCCTCCACTACCGAACGATGATTATCGAACCACTTTGGCCGAGCTTGGGCTTCCTCGCATGTGACTCAAAGTGGTTTCTCAAGTAACTAGAAGTAAGTGGCGGCGTGACTTGAAGCAAGCAAATGTCGGTTGCATTACTCTTTAATAGATCAAACAACATGCCAACTTCCTTAGGGCGCACCGACCTAAGTATGCCGAACTATGGTGATCGATCCTAAGATACCGATCTACTTATGCCGACCCGATCCCCTTAGGCCGAACCACCGAGGCCAACCCAACGTTGTCGAATCACTACAACCTAATTGCTTTAGTCGACCCACTTCTACTTCATCTACCATGACCGATCCATCAAGACCGACCTAACATGGCCGATCCACTCCTACTCAACTATCATGATCGAGCCACTATTGCCAAACCATTCGCACCGAACCACGTTTATAGGCCAAACCACATATGAATATGTCGAACCACTCAAGTTGCATCGATCCTTATATCTACAATCTTTTCTTCGCTCGAGTCCAATCTAGATCTAACCATAGCCTCTACAACTATCGCCTTATAGCCGAGCCAAGTTGCCGGGTAACAATAATAAAAATAGTTTATATATTAAAATAGTTATAAATTAAAAATAGTATATATTTGAAAATAGGTTATAGATTAAAATAGTTTTATATAATGAAAATAGTTTATATATATATAGTTTCAAAGTAGAACTGTTCTTCCAATTTCACAACCCGCACAAATCAACTTTAGTTCCAGAACTCAATTTAAATCAATTTCAATTCAAAAATTTCAAATAAAAAGGCCAACGGTTTAACCCAAATTCTCATAAAAATCATCTTTAATTTATCTCGATTTCAAATCTAGGTTTAGACTACAATTTTAAACCATTTCCAAATTCAATAGATTTCAAAGTCCAAATATTCAAACCATTTACAATAACTCAATTTGGTAAATTCATATATATTTCAAATTCAACTTAAATTTATCTAAATTTGAAAACGTTCACCCAATCATTTTGTTACATTTTAATAAAATATCGAATTACCAATTTAAATCAAAATTAAATATCTAACTTCAATTATATTTAATTTGAAATTATTCACTTAATCATCTTTTTATAAATATTTAAATAAAATCTCATATTACAAATTTAAATAAAATTTAATATTTAATAACAATTTTATTTAAATGTGAAACATTCATTAAATCACCTTTATCAAAAATCAAGTTATTAAGTTATAGAATCATATGTTTAAAAATCTCAAAAATCAATAAGTTCAAATAAATTCTTATTTATGTCCAATTCTTAAACAAATAATATTTCAATTCAATTTTAACTTATCTTTCCAACCATACTTTACTAAAGTTATTACAAAACCTATTTTTAAAATATTAATAAAATTTTATACAAATACTTAAACATATTATATATATACACACATATATTAATTAAATTAAATTTTATTAAATTAAATTTTACTATTAAATTTCATTTTATATTAAACCTTATTTTATATATTTAAAAATAATAAAATTATAAGTAAAACACTAAAATTTTCAATTTTTTCAGTGCTTAACTTATAAATTTAAAATTTCCAAAACATGTAATTTTAAAAATATAAATTTTACATATATAAAAATAACATTCATATATTATATTTTTAAAATAAATATTTGTTAAACTCATATATTTCCTTTCAAAACTTTGGAAATAGGTTTAAAATGTAGAACCACGTCCGTATATAATTTTCTATCCTATGTTCAAGTGATACAGATATTTATCATTTCAATCCGCAATTTAAATATTTACGGGCTTATATCATTTCAACCCACAATCCCAAAATTCAAAATCAAAGAAAATCACTTGGGTTTATCATTTCAACCTGTAACGATTTTTCTTTAATCTATAAGGTCGTTCGGATATGTATCATTTCAACCCATAGAGAATTCTAAACTAATAGGGAACTTTAAGAGTGAGAGCAATAAAATAATAATAAAATAACATAACATATCAATGTTGAACATATATCACAGGTAACAGTTTAAATATATAACTAACAGGTCATGGTGTCATATGTCATAGGTAAACAATTTAAATATTAACATATCATATTCAACAATTAAATAAGTAGCAATTCGAATTTATCAACATATTTCAAATGGTATTTCATGTGAAATCAATTTAATAAATATAGGAATGTTAATCATGTGTGATTGCTCACATTTCGAGGCTAGAGAGACAACGAGAATAAGAAGGACGCCTACAGGAATACTAATATTGACACGCGTCAAATCAAAGCAAGGCTGGATAGTGACATGCTAGGTAATTGCTGCTATAATTTTCGGACAGCTGCTAACAAAGAAAAGCTGGATGAAATTCCTCACTTTTTTTAGAGAATGAGAGCACTACTGCTCAGAAAAATGAAATGGCTGCGATCACGCTCTGGACAGTGGCATAACAACAACTTAGGTTTGAGAATCAATTATCTATATAACATATATATCTCCCCTTCTTTTTTAAAACAGAGAAGGCCAAAATAGGGGTTGGAGAGGAAAATAAAATACATATTTATATGGAATAAATATGCAACTATATGTTGGCTAATATGCAGACGCTATATATGTAACTAAATATATATAGGTTAATATACACACACACACTATATATAATATTACAACTAAATGCATAATCGCATGCTACTATATATGCAGACACTATAAAAAAAATACAATTAAATGTATTTGCGCATGTTATATATATGCAACCAATTATATGCAGACAAATATATATAAGCTACCCGAAATCGTGCAACAGAGAAGCAAGATTATATGGCTTCCATGTAACCTCTGGCCTGGCCGAAATCATGCAAATAGAGAAGCAAGGTTATATAGACAATTACATGACTGTGAAATATATATATATGTAGGCAGCGCTGAGAGGAAGAGAGGATTGGTGGGCTATGAACTGACGTGGGTTGGTCGGCCTGCAGGCGGTGAGGAGGGCTGTGAAAGATAGCTAAGGGGGAGACGTGCAATTTTCTCTAAATGCAAACACATTTTTTAAACAACACTTAACACACTATTTATATATTAACCAAAAGAAGGCTGGCACGGTGGTGGAGGCTGATATGGAGTGGGGGCAAAGACCATGGTCGGTGGCGGGTTGTAGTCGGAGGCGGAGGAGAAGGGATGATGAAGCTGGGCTGTTGTAGCATGGAGGTGAAAGTGGAATGAAGGTCACGGTGGGTAGGAGATGTTGCGGATCTCAGGCGAACGAGTGAGGAGGCGGAGCTACTTGGGAGAGTGGGCACTCAGAAATTTGACGTGATAAGTGGGAGGGTGGAGGCGAGTGCTACCGAACACTTAAAAGGAACAAAAATAAACTGATCTTTTTTTTTTCTTCAGGAGGAGGCGGCAATGAAGGCAGTGGAGAGGCGGATGGTGGTAGGCGGGAGATCAGTTGGAGTGAAGCGTGGAAAGGATAACTTGGAGAAAGAAATGATGGTGGTCGGAGGTTGGTTTCGAAGGGGACGGGCCTGCATGAAGAAATAGGTTCACAAGCAAAGAAAGAAGAAAACGAAAGCCATATGCATCTATACTATATTATGATTAGTGAGGTTGATTTCGAGAGCACAGAAGGGCCCTTTCAATTTGGACAACTGAACAGTCTCCGGATTATACCTCCTTATTTTTTTCGTCCCTTTTCCTCCACCAAAACCTTCCGTTCTCTCCAGCCCTAATCTACTCCTCCCACTTTCCTCCACCCGAAATCAATCAGTTCCCTTTCCTCTTATCTCACAGAGGCGCACAGGCCTCAGCGAATTTTCTCAAATGAATAGATGCATTTTTTGGTTTTTTTTTTCGTTCATAACCAGCTCTCCCCTTCTTCTTTATCCTCCAAACCCTTTCCGCCTCTATTCCTTTCCCAATTTTTTGATGTAATTTTTTTTTTCTAATCTAAATCAGGTCATTCCCACCCGAATATCGACGAGCCATTATTCTTTGCTAGAGGTGAAGTGTCGATCTTCCTTCGTATTGTTATTCATAGGAGGTCGATCGGCTATTGGCATGGGCTATCGACATTGCATCGGATGCCGCTTCCCACAGGTCGCTTCTGAATCTCATACCCATCGAATCTGACTCTTCGACCAATCTGCTGACAGTTGTCTTCGCGACGCCATCCCTATCGTTGTTCCTACTCACATCGTTAACAGGTATTCGTCTTCTCTTACCATCAGAAACAATTGTCAGCAACGCAACGTTTATGGGTTAGCCTTGACCGTGCCGACTCTTCTCCCACTGTAAGTAATTTTAATTTCATTTATACATTAAAATACTTCCAGCTGCGGTAATTTCAAGGTCGTTCTCAAATTCATCTAATGGGTATGTAATACGTTCTAAAATTATCTCAACTATTTTTTGGATTTACAACTCAGTAATATGTAATAAGTTGATTCAAGTATACATTGAAATTTCAAAGTATCTTAGTCTTAGACATTACTGTTATAACTTTTGAGTCATTTTTCAATGCATGTATGTATTTAGTATTCTACTTATGTTGTTTAATATTCCATACATTTTACTTTATCGAAGTTGTCTTTTCTTCAAAAAAGTAAATGGTATTTGTTTTCTTACATATTCTACTACGTGATGATAAATTAGTAAAGTTTCATATCTGTGGATGCAATGAAATGTTTTACTATCGAATGACAAGAGTTGAGAGAATAGTACAAGGTACAACTTATAATGCTCTGTAATAATCTATTTCATCTAAAGCATTTAACAATTCAACTTTTTCAATATAAACAACTACTTCAAGGTGAATCTCGGTTGAGTTCGCTTCTCAAAAAATTTGTTATTTATGATTTCATATGTGCTATAAGGTAAAAGCATTGCAAGGTGGGTATGTAAGAAATAATAGTTCAAATGAAGGTAAGAGGGTTCTTACAGCTGTCATTTTTTCACTTTTCACACAAAATATACAGGGTTCTTTAACTAATATGACAAAACAACATGCATAAACTCATGAAATGCATATTTAATCAAGCAAACTACTGACTGTCTGATTTATCTATTCAATATTAAATGGTATTGGACGATTGTTAATGAGATTATCAATCTATAGCATTATGATAACATGCTATTTTGAATTATGTATCAAAATTCAAAAATCAAATATAATTAAATTTTGATTTTTGTATTTGTTTTAATTGCATGTTGATTATGTTACACTCATTTTTTATATTTAAATTCTACCGTGTAAAGTATTATTAAATTATTGTTTGTTATAACTACAGGGACAATATTGGATTATCTGATACAATTTAGGGCTACACTGCTACAGGATATATCAAAGAGACAAGCTCTGTCAAGCAATGTCTTAAAAAGAAAAGAAAAATTATTCTTGGTACATGATATGTGAAAGTGAACCATTACACATCTGGATGTAGATCTATCTAAATCCTATGCACATTATACTCATTTCAACATGCCAGCTTAGTAGTTCATCTTTTTGCATCCATTAGCTAAACATAGATAAGTTTCATAACTGATATGTGATAATTGAATGACCATACAAGATATGCTTCCTTTGTCCACACTAGATGCCAAATTTTTTTTCCTGATATTTAAGATAAAGGTTAATGTGTGTTTATTTGGTAGGTAAAATTAACTTGCAAGTTTTATGTATAACATATAAATATTTTTCCACCCTTCCAGTTAAGCGTTTCTCAACTGTAGCAGATGATATATTAAATAGACCTGAAACTTTGACAAGTGCAACAAATAATTTATTGAATTATTTGTTTGATTACCAGTTTACTTGGAAAAATATTTTGGCTCGAAATTCAGTTCAAAGATATGTACAAAAAGTTTTAAAAAATGAAGTAAACCAAAGGAGTTATATGTTTAGAAAAGGTAAAAACAGAGAATTAATTGCCGAATAATTTTCATTAAGCCCGTCAATGGATATTTGAAAAATTAGGGATCCATCCATGTTCGTATCCGAAAAGAAGATAAATACCCGATATCGGAAAAAATGGATACGGATGCAATAATGAATGCATCCGCATCCAGAGATTATTCGTCTGGCTTATGTCGAAATTATATTTTATATTATGAGTGTTTTAGTATAATGGAAGATATGTATCTATTATTTAATTAAGTTAAAAGTTGATAGCATTAGCATTTAATGTATATTAACTACTCAAAATTATTTATTATCATCCTCTTTATTCTTTTGCATACTTTTATAATCATTGGGACCAAAAAAAGTTATATTAAAAAAAACTTTATATTTCTTGATTTATCGATCGTTGGTGGATAATTATCTGATATCCGTCTATACTCACGGATGCAGATATCTAATATCCTAAAATGATTTACAAACGGATATAGCACTATCCACATCCGAAAGCATCAGTTGAAAGGCCTAATTTACATGGTAAAATTGCAAATTTGATATCATTTTAAATGTTAACCATTTATAATTAAACATCATTATTTTTAATTACGCTTCACTTACACTACTACATGTAGAAAATCAACCGTGGCTTTAGAATTTTGAATGTCTGATCATTTATTTGCTATGGTACGATCAAAATAAATTTCTTTTAAATTGTGCGATTAATGCAGATTAATAGCTATTTCTAGGAGGACCAAAAGGTGGCAACCATTAAAGAGAAACGGATGTAATCTACTCCTTCTGCACAGGAACAATTTTAAAATGAAATCGAAGGTAATTTTTTTCCCAACCTCTTATAAGTGCTGACTATAAATTTTCCCTAATTGCTCATAAAAGCATACTAAATATTTGGTTTAGTTTTTTGTAAGGTTTTAAACATTTAAGAACGAAGGCTATTAAGAGAAATATCACTCAACATTTATGGATAGTATTGAGACTAATAAATATAAAAACCTGTCACAAATTTGACTGTGTTGTATATTATGGACATCTAGATCATGAATTTTGCCATATTTCTAGCAAAGTATCAAAATAATGACTCACTGTTATATTATGTGTTAGCTTTCTTAAAATCAGTTACATCTCTGACTTATTGAATGCAATTAATCTTTATAGGTACTTTCATTCTCCGTGGTATTTCATTTCAAAATGACCAATGTATCCATAAACAAAGTAATTTGTATATTCCAGAACAGCCATTATGGTGGTTGAGGAGGAGGGGATGCAGATTAGGTATTTTTTTCCTTCTCTTTTGGGTTTGAATTTTATTTTGAACTTTTGTTTATGACGCAACTATTGATTGCTTACTCAATGGTCAATACGTCAGTTGATTACTTTAAGTAGGATTTGTATTAGGAAAATCCATCTATGCTCAAATATATTTCACATATTTGTATGTTTCTAAACATTCTTATCAATTGTTTTACATTTTTTTAACATAATTAATACTTCTGCAAATCCATCTTTATTTATATGTAAACATATGGTGAAATCACTGGGCAATTAGAAACTTCCAGTTGTTGGGATACATCCTTTGAGATTTCCTAATGGAGTCAAAGTGGCAAGTAACTGCCTAACAACCACAATTCTGTTAACATGAAGTTGCATATCTATATTATACTATTAGATTTATTTTGTGCTCACTCCTTTTTCCTGTTTTTTCCCATTTCTCCATTGTCCAGTTGACTTTTTATGGAATTTATTTCTTTTAGGTACCATTCTCTTCATGTACAAAATAATTTCCAGTAGCCTTTTTTAGGATTATCTTGTTTTCCTTAAATTTAAGAGATATTTGCTGTGTGTGCTAAATCAGCGCATCTTTTGTATAATGACATATTATTTAGTCCTCTTTTTAGCCAACGTATACTCATAAACGTATAATTCAAATCAATTTTTCGAAGAATGGTTAAATACTTGAATCAATTTGGGAATAAAATATGCATAAATTGATGAATTTGTATCAAATAGTAAGTTCTTAGTGATTCTAAATTGCAAATGCCATATTTTAGCCATTTAATATGGTCATTATTATTCAATTTATATCATGGGATATTAACTATCCATATGAAAAAATAAAATATTATTATTTGAACAATATTCCTGGAACTACGCAAACAAATCATGATTTTTATTACTGTTTGGTTATTTATACAAATATTTTTTCTGCATAATAATTTGTTATTTAGATTATTTTACTTAAATTCTGTATCCTTAAACTTTGTTACATCTGAATGTATTTTAATCAATTCAGGCGCTATAAACTTTATCGCCTATATCGTGGTATCTATGCTACAAATCCCATTTAATTTTTATTATAATCAAACCCATACATTGAAATTGAATAACTACATAGAATCTTCTCAGACCGTTTCAGCTCTTAAATAATTTTTTGACAAATAAGCATAAGCAATAGATAATAGTAGCTCCTTGGTGATTGAAAATGCAATCAACATGCTATATTCATGTTGTCAAATATCATCATATCTATAATCCTTTTTTATGTATAACATGGGTGGTCATTCATGTTGAAGGATAGAAAGTATAATAATAAAAACTTTGTAGTAGATTATAGTCTTTATTAGCATATATACTTATACGTACCAATGCGAAGTTAAGTGCATAAAAGGTTTCAAACTCTAAATTGATTTTGATCATTATATTCTTCTCATGTTCAACTTCTCACAATGCGTATGTAAATTGGATGCGCAAAATGAATAAAGAACAGCTAACAAATCAAAAGAGGAAATTCCATAAAGCCAAGCCAAGTATTCAAGCACTATCAGAAGTCAAATTTCCAAATTAAATCTTATGTATTGCATGCACAATTTCATGGTCATATGGCATGCCCATTAACATTTGCACCATCTCAGTTTTTACATACATTTATGTGCATTTATGATGATGATGTTTTCAAAACTTTAAACTCAATGTTAAGAGTTTAATTTTAGCATTACATGTTCAGGTAAAAAAACATGGTCTTCAGCTCATTGAATTTGATCAAGCCTTCAATAGAAATTGGGAGATTTATTTTATGGAATACATAAAAATTACAGCAAAAGCAATATGTGCTTGAAAATGTGTGTTGGAATTTGAGCGACTAGGCTGATTCCAAGTAACTTTGATCAAAAAGCAGTTGCTTTGGTAAGTTGATATTTAAAGAATTGGATCAAGGTATGATTTTAGGTAATCGAGTTATTAAGCTTTTTATGTTCATGGAAGATGTGATTGAAAAAATAACGTTGTTTGAAAATGTGACAAAGGTTTCCATTTTTTCCTTTAGTGTTTTTCATTTTTTTCATAGACGGTCATTCAGCTTTATCTCAGCTTTATCTCAGCTTTATCTGATTCAATATATAGTTTACCCTATCTCATTGTCCAGTTAAGTTAAAAGATTTATTTCATTCATATGATGTTATTTAGTATTGAGTATTTGACTCATATCTTTATCTATGAACTCCTGCTTTGTTTATTCAATATTTTCTTTCCAATTGTTGCTTTGTTTTCATGTTTAGTTCAGAATAAAAATAAAAAATGCATGTTTGATCCATAACTTCATGTAGGTGGTTTCATCATCATATCATATGAAAATCAGTCCCTAGCAATAATTTTTGGGACTGTTTTTTTTCTTTGCATTGGTTCGTCAAGTCGCAAGTTTTTAATTTGCTTACTAATTGGTATACGAATGTTAGTCGGTATAAGATATATTCTTAAACCAGATTTTTTGATTGGATAGCATTTTAGTTTTCTGCCTATGTTTTATAAAAATACTTTGGACTCCTTTAACATTTAAGTGTGTGTATTTTATACTTTACAAATACTTTACTATCATAGTTGCATACTTTTCTTTTTCCAGCCTAGATTTTGTATAAAATTTGCTTACCAGCAATGCAGGTTTCGACAAACAGATAGAAAATTTACGTTCTCATAGCGACTATCTTATATGTACTATGAGTTGTGTATTATATATTTAACTTATATTATAGCATCCGGTAATTTTTTTGCAGCCGATCATTTTTCTACGCAGCTGGATGAGTATTGGTAAGTTATTGAATGAATTAAGTTTTCTTTTTCCAAAAGTAGATTTAATAGGGATAACTATCCAAGGATGAATACTATTTTCATGATTGGATCAGGAATTTGTCTATATATGTATTTTTTATAAATCTATGTATTTACACAGATCTAGCATTACACAAAAACACATTTTGTTTTGTCAAACTATTTTGTATGGTTAAAGGTATAAACTACAAAATGGATCGTTAAGATTAAAAAGTAGAAATAATAACAAAGAATTTCATAAAACTGAAATAATTACAAAATTCAATTAACCACATTTATGATTTAATCACATATTAAAATGAAAGTTCATTTAGGTACATGAGTAAAAAACAGTAATCCTTCAGCTGTTGTTATCAAGTTGTTTCTAATTATGTTTGCTATTGTTTTGTAGATCCATTCAGAAGAGGATGATTCTTCCACAAAACTGCTGATAGACTCAATTGAGGATTGTTTATACTCATTGGTGATCAGAGGAGAGACACAGGTTGAGTATCTTGGTGAAGCTCTCAGAATAGCAGACATAATAGAAAGATTGGGAATTCAAAAAAAAATTAAACAACAAATCAAACAGATTTTGGAATCACTTTACAGGTTCTTGGCCTAAAGAACGTTCATGTACTTAATCTTTAATAATATGTACTTTATAATAGGTTTGATTAGAATATAAACAGTTATAATGGTTCTTAATTGAGTTGCTTAAATATAGTTTGTAAATCAATTGAATGAGGGTGAGACCTCATACAAACACTCAATATGTATTCAGGTTATATTACATAAATGATGTCGTATATAGATTTTTTAAATTGGATACAAAACAAATACTGTTTGGTTCTCATGTTAGCATTTATCTATTTTTAGTTTTGCAGATTAGCACCAGCACATTATGACTTTACATATATGTATGACTTCTTATAGATAAGAATATATTATTACTTCATATATGAAAATGACTAGAGTGACAAATTAAATTATGTACTCATAATTGGACAATCGAAATTATCATGAGCAAATTTCATTCCTCAACAATCATGGTTTTATTTTTATAATCATATGTTTCATTTAAATACACTTAATTATTTGTACATGTATGCCAGTGCCGTGTGCGAAGCACGGGTTCACACTAGTATATATATAATATTAAAATTTATATTATTTTATTCTTTAAATGAAACCAGAGAGGCGGAAAAGAACCAGAGGATATAAATTTAAAGTAATGGAATGACAAAAGCCAACAATTGTATTCTAGGAATTATAAAAAGGCTAGTGGATGTTGGTATTACACGGTGAAGAAATGAAAGGTCATAGAAACCCAAAAGGCCCAAATACGGAACCGATATGGCAAATTGTTCTATCGATTTCGCCGTGTACCGAACATATAAACACACAAATGAATATACTATGAAGATCAGCACGATGAGACAACCAAAATGATACACAGATGTCAACGATACGACTATCCTATCAAAACTCGATATGTGCGGTCAAACTACTGCTAAAACGCCGAGAATAATATAAAAAGAGCTACATCAATCCAAATTTGGTTAAACGAAATACGATGTCGCACTCAGAAAATAGTTTACATTTTTAGTATACAAAAATATTTAATTTTGAAAACATTTTGTTTTCATCTTATTTAACTGATTTTGAATTGAAATTGAAAATTACATAACAAAACTAACTTTCATATTGACAAGTGAAAATCTGCAATTTGCAATGTCTAAAAAGACGCATTCCAAATATCAAATTTTCATTGTAGAATTTAATTGTTTAAATTTCATGAAAAATTCATTTAGTTACCTTATAAAATCACTAAAATTTATGGATCGCTACGGTATCCCTCTTTAGTTAATATTATGTATTGTTTTATGTAATGTTAGCTAAATTATCAATGAAATTCCTTTATTTCTGTTTATTAGCTCTAAAATATCTCTGGAATGCTTGTTATTATATTATATAAGTTTATATAGACTTGTATATAATATAAAGAAACAAAGCAAATTGCCAAAATTAACATGGGCATGTTGAAATCCTACTACCCCTCATGTCGCAATGTAACGGCCAGAAACTGTTTTTTTTTAATTGAAATTGACATAACTACCTTGTGTCTTTCCATTTCAAATGATTTTCTTACCCTTTAAATACCTGTTTCTTCTAGAAAAATGCATACTTTAAATTCTCTTTATTTTCCACTGAATTTCTTCATATTTTATCAAAAAATGCCCTCTCCTATTCATAATCTATGTGAGAATCTTGAAGAAACTCTGAATTCCTTTAAGAACATACTTACTTTTATCTTTCACAATCAACAACACTTAGAATTAAGCCAAACGTAGATGATAAAGGAACAAGAAAGGCACTTTGATGCCATTTGATGGATGATCTCTGCCCTTAACAAAGAAGAACGTGAAGCAAATCCAAAAGGAACTCTGAACAAAGATAATGAAGAATTGAATGCTATAAAGGCAGATCCTATCTTCGGTGCAGAAGGATAGGTTCAAGTTCCAAGAAATGTTTGATTGGACATATCTGGTTTGATTTACTTTGATTTAGTTTGAATTATTTGTTTTGGTTTGATTTTGTTTAGATTAGTATAGTCTGGATTGATTTGAAAATGGTGTGTAATATATGATTGAACATGGTGTGGTTTGATAAGAACATGATGTATATATTGATTGGTTATGTTTAAAATTTTCATATCTCTCACATTTAATTTACTATACTCTACTCATATTATTACCTATCTTATTTACATTGTACTATACCGTGGTATTATCATATACGATGTTATAGCATAAGATATAGAGGGAGTTATGTAGTTTAGAATTATTTTTGTTGATGACAAAGGCGGAGAATTATAAAATAGGTTAGACTGGCTTAGATTAAGGGGGAGTTAGTAAATTAAGGGGAGTTGTTGGAATAAGGGGGAGTCGGAGTAGTATTTGAATTTATTGGAAATATATTTTATAAACAAAGGCTGTCATCGTCAAAAATGAGGAGATTGTTAGTACCCGAGATGATGGTTTTGATGGCAACAACCTTAGGATTTGTTATAAATAATAATATTCTGGTCCAGATAAATATGTATATGCAGGGTATATATATATATGCAGGTACTGAGAATAAAGAGTGTATAGTATAGAGATTCAAGACTGATGAATTCAAGATTGAAGAAATCAAGACTGAAGACTCAAGGGTATCAAGAATTCAATAGTTCAAGATACGAAGTTAAGTAATAGAATCTAGATTTATGTTAAAACTTCATAATAACACTAAAATCTTTATTCGGATTTTAATTGTGGAATGAAGTCCACCATCTTGCCTTAATAGTGGGATGGAACCCACGAACTCTTTAGTGCGATGGCACCCACGACCTTGTCTAGTGTAATGGAATCCACGAAATATTCATAATAATTTATTTAACTATTTTTCCAAAAACTATCCTTTTAAAAGCCATCTCTATCAATTTAATCATTTAGCCTTATTTCAAAAACTATTCTTATCATCTTTTAATATTCTAATCTCAAAATCATCTCTTGTTTTTTTAAACTATCTCTGGATTTTAATATTTTAGCTTTAAATCTAAAAAATATATTTTAAAGAGTCTATACTTAGTGTTATCCCATTTTTTGGTCAAAACTGGAATATCAACGAATTGGCATGGAATTATGAATATCAGGATTGGAGATCGGTTGGAATCAAGGCTACGATCGATATCGTCAAAATTTTGTTGAACTCCGATCGGGACGAAATTGATTGGAGATGATGATAAGGACCAGGAAAGGCTATGTTTCAAATTTCAGGTTAATCGGAGTTCGTATGGAGAAAATATGATGGATTCAAGGTAGGAAAGGTATGTTGTTCGAATCCATCAAGGTGGTGCTCGGTTCGAATCCATCGGATTCGAACCCATCAGATTCGCATCGATCGAAGGCATGATGCAGAGATGGTTCGAATCGATACGGTTCGTATCGATCAACATAGGTTCGGCTTGGTGAAGTTCGTATCGATGGTGGTTCGAATCGATGAAGTTCGTATCGATCAGGAGAGGAGGGGAGTCGGCTTCGTGGATTCGAAGGAGGGGAGTCGGCTTCGTGGATTCGAAGAAGGGAAGTCGGCTTCATGGATTCAAGGCAATGGATTCGAAGGAAATGGGTTCGAAGAAGACGGACTCGAGGGAGATGGATTCGAAGAAGATGGATTCGAGGGGGATGGATTCGAAGGGAGTGGGTTCGATGTATAGGTTCGAACCAGGCAGAACACACGAAGCTTTGAACTTGAATCGATCATATCTTCCAAACCGTTAATCTAAATGCTATGAAATTTTCACAGGATCTTACATACATGTTGAAGAATGTTCTCACCAAATTTCAGCTCAATTGGATGATTTCTCGATCGATTCGAACCTTACTTCGAATCGATCCCAAGGTGGGCCCGGACCTCCAGATTTCGGGCGTGTGGGCCCCCTCACGTGCCTGAAGCGGTCTTCCCGGATTTTAGGAGAAATATCAGCCTCCTACGCTTATAAATAGAGCCCCTGGTCATTCAAAAAAGGGGTCGGAGATTTTAGAGAAAGAAAGCACGCTCGGACGCTGGCAGAATCATTCCAAATCATCATTGCTGCTATTTATTTCAAGTATTGGACTTTGTAATTGCTGTAATCATCTGTAATCATCAAGGATAATCAATAAAAGGATAAAAAGTTTGGAGTGGACGTAGGCCGGAGATAGCCGAACCACTATAAAACTTGTGTCTCTGTTCATTACTTTGGGATTACTGTTTAATATTTGCTGAGATCTGAGATTTGTGTTTGAATATTATTGATTTGTATTCATACACTGATGCTTTCACGATATTCGGGGTTTGTGACCAATTTTGGCACAAACACTTATTTTTTAATATTACTTTTATATTATAGATTATATATTACAAGATTACTTTCTAAAACTCTTTTACAAGTTTAAACTATATTCAGAATGGTTTACAAAGTTTAGAAATTGTTTTGATAAGTTTTAGAATTGAAATCATTTTAAAGAAAAATCAATTTTCAGAAATAACATAGGCATGTTGACATCCTTATACCCTCCATGTCGCCATGGTAGCCGTAGATTTCAAATTTCAAACTTTCATAAGAAGTGTCTATTCGTCATAACCTTTCGCAAATGGACATGGCCATTATTCTCCTATATATACCAGTGGTTTTCAACGAATTTGAAGTTAGTTTTTCTTCATTTCTTCATTTCTTATTCTCCACTCAAATATTTTCTTATATTTCAAATGCTTTAACAAAACTCTTACCAAAATCCCAAGTGAATCAAACTCAATCGTCTCTAGTTTGATTCTCTATCACTCTCTTTCAAAAATCTCAGTGTTATATAAAGTTATAGGATCATTTGTAATCAAAGATCGAAAGATCGAAAGATCGAAGTGTATCGAGTCTCTCTCTATCAAAGTGTGATTGGAAATGGTGTGTGTAACGACCCAAAATTTAAGGAGGAACTAATAAATAATTATAAGTGAAAGTAAACAGTGTTTATAATTAGAATTCATTTGAAATTATTATTGAAATTAATTGGCAGTAGACTTATTGAAATGTTTCAAATAGAAAGGGAAATAGGATTAAATTGTAATGATTGAGTTTAATATAAGAACTTTCATTTGTTTCAAAATGGAATGAACATTTTAAATAAAAATAAATGCATGTTTTGAGATAAATAAAATAAAATTCTCACTCTTGAATATATATATGATTTTATAAATAGGGAGTTGGTTTTGTTACAAAAGGGAAAAAAAGTATAACAGTGTATTTAAAAAGAAGGCTTCCGCTTTTATAAATTTAAATGGTGATGTTCAAATAAGATGGGTTACTGTAAATGAGAGAAAATGTGACCATATATTTATAAATAAAAGGCATTTAATAAAAATAGAAGATAGGCAAGGATGTATTATGGAAGGATTACATTTCTTACAGAAAATATAAGGCATATTATTTCTTTGATAGTAAAGAATAAGAGTCGGTTTGATTTTTTTAAACATAAAAACATTAATACCAATCAAGTAATGTAATTGATTGCTCAGTTTTGAAGGTAAAGAATTATGTCACTAATTAATACACAACATATATATATATATATATATGTTTGTGGATATATGTTATTTATCTAATTGCAACAGATGTGAATATGGAAAAAAAATACAGACATAACAATTCACATGTTATTTAATGAATTCAGATTTAAATATTTAGAATATTGACATAACAATTCACATGTTATTCATCCAATTAATTCAAACGTGAATATGTACAATACTAGCACAAGAATTTCTAGTTATTTATTAATTTATTTTAGACATAAACATGGAAAAATATTGACATGTTAATTTACATATTTCAGATATAAACGTGGAGAGATATTGATACGTCTTTTATTTATTTATTTCAAATGTAAACTTGTAAATTAAATGGGATGTTGAAAACTGAAATGAAACATGCGAATAAAGAGAGACGCATGGAAATTTAATATGAAATAAAATGTCACAAATTAGAAATTAATTGAGGAGAAGAAAACGTTATTTATAGTTTGTATATTATTGACGGTGTAATTAATTAAATTAAATAAAAGATAAGGCACTGACAAGGCGCATTGTAAGATTTACACAGCAACGAGTCAGCCGATGTTTCTAGAGATTCTAATCTTCGGTTGAAAGCACACCTAAAACACTACAAATAGGACCTAAACTAACCTAGGTTTTCACTCTAAAATCAAAACCGAGCCTCCATTTCTCTATCTTAAATATTTACCTACATTCTTCATTTATAAAATAAAATAATATTATATATATATACATTTAAATAAAAGATGGAGATTGTACAGATTAGAGGAGATTTCTAGATAATTTTTGTTGCTGTAAAAAAGAGGGATTCTAGCTTTTGTCTTAGGTGAGTGATTATAGTTATTTAGATTTTTAAGTAATTTAAAATAATAGGGTTTCCAATAGTTGTAGTTTTACTACGATTTTTGGAATAACCTTTTTAGTAGTTTATTTATAGTTTTTAGAATTATTTTTAGTCTATTTCATTTAGCTATTCTTTTAAGATGATTTTAGTTTATTTCTGTTAATTATAGTTTTTCAGTTTAATTACAGTTTATTTACAGTATTTTAATTTATTTGCTGTTATTCATGCATTATTTACATCCTTTTCCTATGCTTTGGATTTTCTTCTATTTTTGGTTTTCTTTTATTTCTCCTTCTTCTTCGCGTATGGATTAAAATAGGTTAAACGCCAATACGGATTAAAATTACAAGAATACTGAAATAACGAAAGATAAGATGTAAACTGTAAAGCCTGTAATAAAAATGGAACTAAAACTGTAATTGAGCCTAATTATGGTATTAATGTTGGAATTGGACTAAATTAAAGATATTGGCCCAGTTATAACTTAGAATTATAACTAAAAAGAGTAAAAGATGAAGAAAAAAAATTATTTTTACACTAAGACATTAGGTTAAGTAATAAGCATGATTATAACATAGGTTATAATAAGAAAAAGAACAGAATGAGGCTTATTTTAAGACTTAGAATAAGTTAATAAGCAATTATAGTAAAGGATAAACAGTAGAGACTTATTTAAAGACTTATACTAAGTTAATAAGAAAATATAAAGATAAAATCCATACTGGCAGCATTCCCTTTATGCTGTTTATGGTAGATAAGCGGTCAATAATTAAAAAGTAAGATCCATACAGGCAGTATTTCCCTTATGTTGTTTAGGGTAGATAAGTGGTCAATACTTAAAAGAAAAGATCCATACCCGCAGCATTTTCCTTGTGCTGTTTAGGGTAGATAAGTGGTCAATACTTAAAAGAAAAGATCCATACGGATATCATTTTCCTTGTGCTGTTTAGGGTAGATAAGTGGTCAATACTTCAAAAGGAAAGATCTATACCAGTACGTAGCATTTTCCTTTGGACAAGCTTATGCTGTTTAGGGTAGATGAGAGGTCAATAATTAAAAGACTAGATTATGGAGATTTGGACATGGGACACAACTAGATTTGATTCGACAGGGACCAATACCAACAACATTCCCTATTTTCTATGGACACGGTGTCTCACAATAGCCTGAAGTGAGATGAGGGCATGCTTATGATGTCTAGGGTAAACAAAAGGTTTAAAGAGGGAGCAGTAGATAGTGCAAACCGATGGTGACCGAGAGTGCGGTATCGATTAGGAGAGATAAGCCGCTATTGAGTTTCAAGCGCTTAGTATGTGTGTCCTTAGTAGACGCCTTCTGTGTAGGGAGCTATATAATGTCTAGTCCATAGTAAATACTTTGTGCGTCATTCGTAGTCACTATTGCCTTCTGTGTAATAGCTTCTAGTCCGTAGTAGATCTTCGGAGTAGTAGGCCGATCAAAGGATAGAATTAGGATTTTAGCCTAATTATAGTATTAGGAATTCAGCCTAATCTAAGCAGCTATCAAAGACAAGTGCAAATAATCAAAGTTAATCAATTATGTCAATTTACTTAATTCGTATTGATTTCCATTTTATTCCTTCTCTTTATTTCCATTCTTTCCTTTTATATACTAGAACCGTTGTAAAGTCTATTACTTTTACTTTTCTTAAAGATTCCAGTCATTACTATCATTCGCCAGACTTTTAGTCTGACCCACTCTTCCATTTTTCCTTTTTCCCCCCATAGGCTAGCAAGAGTAGGAATGATAGATTGCAGACACTTGGAGACATCTTTGACAGAGATTCCTTATGTATGTCTCTTCTTTATTTTTAGTTTTTAGCTTATTACATGAACTAGAATTTTGTGAAGGATAATTTGTACTCTGATATTTATGAGACTGAGGTTTTGATTTCATTAGACATATATTGTTATTTTGAAACATATGATATATCTGGTTTTATAATTCTATATTATGAAGTTTGACTTTTAGCAAATTATTATTATAATTGTTTCCGCTATTTTTACTTATTTTGTCTTGTGAATCTTATTCTCTGCTAGTTTAAGTTATATTTACGACGCACCAAATCTTTTAGTTTATCCTTTTGGATATACCATGGGGTGTGGGATGTTACAGTGTGATTGTATACCGTAAATCAATTGGGTGTGATTGTAGCCCGTAAATCAATTGGGTAATCTTTTAGCCTAGTTAAATCAAGAGAGTTTTCCCTGGACTCGAAGACAGGAGGGTATATCTCGTGGCCTTGAAATCAATGTTGCAATATCGATATTATATTTGAAAAGAAATCTGCACAAGAAATTGTGTGGGACTGGATGTAGGGTAACTCCAAACCAATATAAAATTCCAGTGCGTTCTTTCCTTTACTGCTTTTATTTACTATTTACATCTGTGTTTGTTCTATGATTGTCTTTATGTGTGAATTGCATCTGTTTGTGTTTGACTTGAAAAGATTTCAAAAATTCCATAAAATCCATTAAACACTATTCACCCCCTCTAGTGTTAATCTAGCTTAAGATCCGTAATTCGTATCTCCAACAGATTATTCTCACCATTATAAAACAAATCAAGACCTTATTCTTGGAACATTCCAATGGGATAACATCTTATAAAAAGTTTATATCACACGAATACTTATACTTTTGTACATATAAAATATACTCCTTTTAAAATGGTGCCTCGATTTTCCTTATTAAGTGTTCAGAAATCCAAATCAATAACAGTGATCAGGTGCGTCGATCAGAATTTATAAACCACTCAAGATAAATCAGCACAAAAGAATTTTTATATCAAATAACAAATATGCGCTCACACACACACACACAGATATATATATATATGTATGTATGTATATATATTACTTTCAAAACTCATTCTAGGGTGTTACTAACCCTATCTCTAATGAATTTTACCCCAACAATGCCTAGATGTTTGCTCAACCTAAGCTTCGATACCAAATGTAAAAGCCGTGATTTTCGACCCTCGAAAATTGATACTAGTACATCGCAAATCCTAGTGCCAAAAAGCCCTATTGTTAGGTGAAAAGAAAATAAGGATAGAACAGAACAGAAAATAGAATCTCACAAGATAGGAATAACATATATCATTTTAATACGTAATCTTTACAGTAGAAAATTTTGAATACAATATAAGAATCTAACTTAAATTCAGCTTGGATAGTTTGAAACCCCTATCCTTACAAATGCTGAAAACCAAACAAAACAAATGAAATATATGCAGCGGATAATAGAATACGTCCATACATAGATGAAGATGTCTAACTCTCCTCCAGAAATTCCAAACATCTTCAACTAAACTGAAACTACTCGGATCTGACCCGAGTATTAAAAACACCCGGATCGGGCTTGATAAACCAGCGTGAGATACTTTATTCAAAAATTAATGCCAGTTAAAACCTTTTGAAAAGAAGGGTATCTCATAAGACCACGCCTACACATAAATACAGACAGTTTTTTATCTTATGATAAACATTTGATATTATTCTTAATGATATTGGTTTGAAAACATTTTTCAAATAAATATATACACAATGAAAGTATCAATATCCGGACTAAGTCTATGGTCATGTATCCGGACTAGGTCAACGGAATATATCTGGATGGAATATATGATACTGAAGTGGTAGCTGATATGTTTACAAAGCATTACAGCTATTTTGGTAATATAACCAAAACTGTAAAGCTTGTATTGGAATTGGATTTCCAACATGATAGGGAACTAGTGGCCTTTTCCTTAGATCCACGTGTAGAAAACATAGTTCCGTGGTCCCTTTACCGCTTTTCTGAAGCAAGCCACTTGGAACTGTACTTGCTACACTACCAATATTTGGTAGCCTTACCGTTTCTCATAAGCAAGCTACTATATTAAAATAAATGCCTTGAGGATCCAGATTCCACTGGACTCCTCCATACTCATACAACTGATAGCCTGAAATAGATGTCCTGCAGACCGCATAGTTACTCGTATACCTTCCGAGATGTGAGATTCACAAGGCCACACTCAATTTTAAGAAAGCCATGCTCTGCTTTTCACAAAGCTGCGCTTTATTCTTCCATAAAGCACATTCCACTAAGAATTCCACATTGTCATTTTAATCACACAACTAATTTCTACAAACATATAACTCCTGAGCTCGTACGTCTCAGGAAAGGGTGTTAAGCTAAGAGAAGTTGCCTTCTCCACCACCAAGAAAATAATACGTTGATAGAG
This sequence comes from Allium cepa, assembly GCA_030765085.1. Classification (NCBI taxonomy): domain Eukaryota; kingdom Viridiplantae; phylum Streptophyta; class Magnoliopsida; order Asparagales; family Amaryllidaceae; genus Allium; species Allium cepa. Next base: position 594,507,313 of record CM060937.1, read on the forward strand.
ATCAATTAATATGACCAGATATGCACTGTCAAACATTTGTCCTTCAAGTTTGTTCTCGGACTGAACGAAACCGAAGGCGCTCCTCCAACAACCATTTGTAGCAAGCAGTCCTTGCAATCTGAAGATTTCAAAACATGAATGGACCACTGCTATAATAAATGTCTCTACATTGGGAGCTACCTAGAGTATGTCAACAAGTAGTCCTTCCGCTAGGAAAATCTCCAATCTTCAATACAATGAGGATTTTAGAATGCAGATGCCACTTCTACATAAATATAATATAGAGTAAACCCCAGGGGCTCCTGATAGCAATCCCTACATTTTAAAGATCTTCGGTCTTCAATAATCATCGTCTTCAACATGTCTTTACTTCTAAATGTATACATTGGTTCGAACTGGTTTTTTGATAGGAATTACTCAAATCTGACCCCGCTTCCTTTGATCCAATCATCGATTAAAAAGATGTTAAGTTCATATGTGATCATCAATCAATTTAATTCATCTTTTTATTCATTCATCGATATCTCTTAGAGATATATTCATTGATTCATTGCTTTATCATTTTCAGAGATGGAATCATTAAGCCTCATTTGTCAAATCGTTTGGTTTATTTTAAAACCTTTTTAATCTTCGAATAATTTCAAATCGTTTCACCTTTTATTTAAGATAACATTTCCAAACCATTTGTATGTAATCTAAGTTATTTAAATTTGGAAAATTATATCTTTTTACTTTAGGATATTTTGATCCGAGTAAACAAATATACTATCCCATCCGTCGGGCCAGTCTGGATAGCCAAGGAGAGCAGGAAACTGATTTTCCAAACTCAAGCCTAGACACTATCACTTTGACACCCATAAGGCACTCAAGTTATTTGATCGACTCTAAATCATTTAACACCTATAAGGCTGTTAAGCCATATTGATCAAAATGATTTTTCATCATTGAAAATTTATTTTTACAACCCAAATCACTTTTAAAACATTTTAAACGATTTATAAAATTTATTTCATATTTTTAAGCATTTAAAAATAATTATTTAACACATTTGCACTTTCGCTACCGAATTACCAAAGCGTGATTTTCAAACATCTAAACCAATATTTTCCATATTAAATCTCTTTTTCATTTTTAATTTATTTCATAATATTATACTATTATAATATTCATTAACAACCTTTATATATTATCAAAAACACTAAGAGGCTAAATACTCCATACACATATTATATGAATTCATTATCTATTATTTAACCATTTTTATTATGATTTCTCATAATTTATCACAGCCAAGTTATCAACCATATCAGTATCTATATAATCAACCAAGTTATCAAACATTCATATAAATCATTAAGATATTAAATGGTCATATTATCATGCTAAAAAATAGTTATAGAGATTATTTATTATTAAATAAACATTAAGTACTCACCTTTAATCAACTCAGATATCCTACCAATATTCAAATCACCACAACAATTCATCTAAATCATTACCGAACTTCACTAATACGTCACCAAACAACTCCACTTCTCTTTCAAGTGTTCGACCACCACCCAAAAATGCTCCATGCTCATGACCCTTGCCTCTATCGCCTCCAATGCTTTCAACCACAGCCTTTCCCTCTACCATGCTCGTGGCTAAGCCCTTTCCTCCACCAAGCTCTTGGCTTAGGATGGAACTAATGGTGGTCGTGGGTGTATGAAGTGCAAAGGAGGTGTTTGTGCTAATTTTGGAGAGGTATTTATATAGTGTGTGTGTGTGTGTGTATGTATTTATTTATTTTTCTATATTTTTATCCATTATTTTGTTAAGAGGGAAGCCATTGAAAATCTTGAGAAATAAGTGGAAGAAGATGAAGAATTGAATGAAGAAGTGAAATGGTGCATGTATTTATAGCCTTAATTTCCTTAACACTTAAAGTATTATTCTTTTACTCTTTTACCCCTCTAATCACACCATTACACATGGCCCAAGCTCTTCCATGTGCTTCCATCAATTCTTATCTCATTGCTTAAAAGCTAAGGTATGTATTTGGATGGAAAAATGAACTTAAGGTGAGATTTGATTTGACTTGTGTTGGAGTTGGTGAAAATATCTTCTTTATGTACTTTTTTTATTGATTAAACTCTCAACTTAGGTAAATCAACAGATAATATAATTTTAGTTTTTATTTATTTTTTAATATGTTTATATAACAACTATTCAAGTTGCAAAATGTTTACACAACTTATATTGGATAAAGCGTTGATTTTCAATAAAACGTGTTACGAACACATTTAACGTTTTTGTTAAACTATTTATTTATGTAAACAAAACTTTAAAGTAAGTTTCTTATCGTTTTTGAATAATTAAAAAAAGTTATTTAGTTGTAAAACCATATTTAATAATATTAAAATCCAATTAAAAAAATGCAATGTTGATCTGCCGAAATGCGACGAATTTTGTCAATCTTTATAAAACAAGTTTATAATTTATAAAACCATTATAAATCAAATTTATACCATTATCATATCATTCTATAACCAGTAAAAAGAGTTATTTACAACTAACAATAATCATTCGAATGTATATTAAATTTTATCGAAAACTGGCTTTTCTCACTTTTATGAGAAAAGTTTAAAATCTCTTTTTAATTCTAAAGAAAAGTTTATCATTCTTATTTATTTTATAAAAAATGATTATTAAGATTTAGAATTATATAATTGAATATTTAAAATTAATTAAATATTCCATTTTCAAAGTGGTAAAATTACGGGTCGTTACAATTCCCATCTTCAAAATTCATCATCTTCATCATGTTTTCACTTTTGAACGTATACATTGGGTCAAACTGGTTTTCAAATAGGAGTAACCCAAATCCAACCCTGCTTTCTCCGAGCCAATCATCTATAAAAAAACGATGTTAAGTGGCTATGTGATTATCAATCATCATTCAATTTAATTCATCTTTTTTAATTGTTTATAAATATCCCAAAGAGACATATTATTTTAAATTATTCCATTTATCCTACTAACAGTATATGGAATCATTAAGCCTTATTTATTAAATTCTTTTGTTAATAAAAGCCTTTTTTAACTCCAAGAATAATTCTAAATCATTTACCTTTTTACTTTGGAAAACATTTCCAAATAAATCATTTCTTTAAATCTAAATCAAATATTTCTTGTATTCGAATCATAATATTTTAATGGGCTAAAATAATGTTATATCAGATATAGTTTACTATAAACCCCAAACTAATTTGCATTGAGTAAAAGATTGGACTAATCATACCCAGATTAACTTCCATATTCAACTCATATTATTCATGGAATGACATTGGAATCACCTATTAAATTCACACGGATAGTACTGGTTCCTCCTCGGACCTTAATACAAAGTTTGACCTTAATACCCATTATACTATTCAAAATCTTATTTAATATACTCTTTTGAAAATTCCTTGCTTTTGGGAAAAGTTAAATGAGATCTTTTATTCAGAGAATCTAGGCTTTTCCTTCAATTTATTCCACTCGCCATCTAAAAAAGAAAATAATGGCCAGGTAAGTTCAAGGCACTAGTTGCTCCATTCCTAACCTTAGTTACACACCTCATTTTACCATTTAGATCCCATTGGCGGAACAAATGTACTAATCGTTTTCGCATGCTCCTTTTATTTTTAGAAATGATTTATAAAACTTACAAATCATTATTTAAAACACTTAATTATTCTTTTAAAAACCATTTATAAAAAATATGAAAAAGAATAGTTAAGTTTAAAATCATATTTCACAAGTTATTTAAAAGTGCTACGAAAAGTGTTTTAAACTTATATTAATCAAAATGACTTTTCTATGTTTTGGAAATTTATTTATATAACCCAAATTTCCATTAAAATATTTATAAAGTTTATATCATATTTTTAAACATTTAAAAGAATTTATTTTAAATCAATTTTAAATTCGTGTTTTAAAGCACAAAACCGCAATTTTTCTAACGAATTATTTTGGACTTATTTAAAAATTTACAAGATGAAATCTTAATTTCTTTCTTCATTTGAAAACTATGGATACAATAGTTTGAAAATTTCTTATCTCAAATAATTCCGATCTATATTCCATTTCATATATTCATTTGAAATCTTCGATGCGAAATCGTGAACTACCATTTCGTGATGCACCCAGTTTTGACTTGTTTTTCAATTTCTTTTCAAACCTCATGGAAACACTTTTATATGTTTATAAAAAATTTCTAAAGCATTTTAAACTCGTTTGAACAAATACTTTTCATATTTCAAACTCATATTCATTTAATTTCATATTATTATATTATATTATTATATTATTCATTTTAACCTTTTTAGATATTTAAAATCATTAAGAGGCTAAACAATTTCCATACACATCTTTCTATATGGATCTAATTCTCATTTGATTAACTATGGTTAATTACTAACCATTGGTCCTATCATTTATCCAACCAAGTAATCATCCATATTAACATCCATATATTCAAACAAGTAATTAACCAAGTAATCACACATTTAATCATCCAATGTATATTATATTTTAGTATCAGTAAACTTGGAATTATCTAGAGATTAATTAGTAAATTTAAATGTAAGTACTTACCTTCGTGTGTAACTAATTCTTTTTACCAACATTCTTATCCGAGAACACTTCACTAAACTTTTTTCAGCTACAACTAATCATCATGTACTCCATTCCTCCTTACCAAGCTCAAAAAATCCAGCAAAGCTTCTATAGTACTTCAACTTCCTCTTATCTTCTTAGAATGAAACCGACGGCTATTCCTTCCAATATTTTCATTCCGGTGCTTCCCGAATATCACTTCTCCTTATGTTGAGCTTGGCCTCCATAGGTTCCATCCCTTCCTCCATCATTTATACACTTCTTAGATGCTAAACCATGTTTTAATGACGATATAAGAACTTTGGCTAAGTTTGGTAGAGTTTGGAATTGATTTGATATGATTTGAAGAAAGTTAGTAAGAAAATAGAAGAAGAGAATAAGCCATTAAAACTCTTAGAAAGAAGAAGAAGAATACTATGAAAATAGTGAATGAAAGTGTGTAGATATGAAAGCATGAGGATACATATTTATAGGCTTAGGATCCTTAACCCATAAGCCTTGTCAAATGACATAAATACCCTTCCTTAACCATTAAGTAAACATGATTTTTCAACACTTCTCATTATCACATCACTTCATTACTTTATGTCATCTTTACTTAATACCTAAGGGATGTATTTGGATGGAAAAGTGGATTAAAGTGAATTTTTTTTATTTTAATGTAATTTAATTTGACTTGTGTTGAATTTGGTGAAAATATCTTCATTAAGTACTTTTCATTACATAATTAAACAACCAGCTTAATTAATCCTTAGTCAATATAAATGAAGTTTTATTTCTTCGTTAATGTGTTTATATAATAACTATTCAAGTTGCAAAAACGTTTAAACAACTTATATTGAATAAGACACTGATTTTTGACAAAACGTTTTCCGATCACATTTTCGATTTTCAATCAAAATATTTATTTATGTGAACAAAAATTGAAAATGAATTTCTTATCATCTTTTAACAAGTTTATTTTAGTTATAAAGTCTTATTTAATAATATTAAAATCCAATTATAAAAATATGACGTTGATTAGTTGAAGTGCGATGAAGTTTGTCTATCTTTATAAAGCAAGTGTGTATGTATATTTATAAACCTATTATCAATCAATTATCATTATTTTATAACAATTTCAAAAGATTTATTTATCATTTAAAAGAATTATTTGAATGTATATCAAATTTTATCGAAAACTGACTTTTGTCAATATTGCGATGAAGCTCCAAAATCTATTATTTTTGCAAACTAATTCTAAAAATATGTTCTCCATTCTTATATATCACATAAAAAATGATTATTTAAGTTTACAATTTTTATATTTGAATATTTAAAATTAATTAAATATTCCATTTAAAAGTGATAAAATTATAGGTCGTTACATGAAGTAGTTGTGTTCTCAGTCCCAACCAACACATATTAATCATAGTACCACTTTCCTCTTGGTTATTTATCCTTCACCTCAATATTAAAAACATTACGAAGGTTATTGTCATTCACCAAGGTATTATGTCTTCTATCTTAGTGTTTAATACTTATGAAAGTTATGATCATTCACTTAGGTATAACATATGTTTATCTCGGTATTTAGCCATTATGAGGATTACTCACTCATTTCAATCTTATAATCCAATTACGTTAGTTTATATCTCTTATGATGGATACATTTATTCATGACCCGATGTTTCATTCATTTTTGATAGTTTCTCACATTAATCTTAGTGCTTCAATTCAGATGAAGACTGCTATCATTTTCCTTTATATCGAGACCCTTATAAAGATTATAATCAATCATGTCAACATTTACCCTTACAAAGTTTAGTATTATCCACTTAGATGTTTAATCTTATGAAAGTCACTACTATTCACCTAGATACTTACCCCTTTAAAGACTATTGTTATTCGCTTTGGTGCTTACACACTGGTCAGGCATTGCTGTCATTCACCGCAGACTAAAGAACATAACTTTATCCAATTGAGAGTTGTCATCCATCTATATCATAAGAGTTACTGCAACATCCTACCTCCAATGAGCATCCCCACCCATCCTAATATATTCACTTTTAGTGGAAATTAATCCCCTTATAAGTTAAGGTCTATGCATTAAGACTACTGAAATTTCTGTTTCGAAAAAAGGAAACATGGCCTAGTGACCTATCTCTATGGTTAGTCCATTCGTCATTCCTGATCCTCAACTCAACAAGTATCCCATTTAACACTCCTTAGTTAATTTATTACAAATACGCAAGTACTTCTCATCTTAGGTCTTTTAAGTGCTTCCTCACCTAAGTATGAAGGTAAGCATCTGAAGTAGAAAGTGCACATTTGATACTTTATTGAAAATCAATCCGTGATCCAATCCTGAGAAATACCAAAAAATCATCTCTAGGTTTTAATCTTTAGCATTACTAAACATTAGAGCTCTTTTTCTCAAGAAAAAATGTAACGACCTGCTTTTTCGTACAATTTAAGCTGACAATAAACCACACATGTCCAATCAAATTAAGAAAGAAGAAAGAAGAAGAGAGAGGAAAGAAACTAAAACAACACAAAATCTCACAATCTCAACGGAACTAAATATAATATAATATCAAGGATATTTACAAAAGAGAAACTGTTATATACATACATCCATTAGAGTACAATAACAATCACAATCATTAGCTTAGAAAGTTGTAACAGCCCGTCCTCATAATTACTGATGATTTCAATAAAAAACAGTGGCAATAAACATATACGTGAATATGTCTTTGGGCCTCCAGCTCACCTTCTGACGCAGCGGATTAATCACAAATCGATGTAAATCGATGAAAGTAGTACTTGGTGGATTGAAGATACCGAAATGCCCAAATCCGTTGATCCAAAGATGCCGGAATCTAGCTATCTTCGTCTCGTTGATCGCGCACGATGCCGAGAAAGAAGATCTACGATTCTTCGTATGTTGATCTAGCGCACTAGATACCGTGAATCGGCTTCTACGATCGTTGAATCGAGCGCACTCGATTAACCGAAAGAGGAGATAGGAGATCACACTCAACTACCAATTTGTATGAAAGCACAAAACTAACAAAAGAGAATTTTATTCAAAATATCCACTCCAAAAAATTACAACACACCCCCTATTTATAGTGTTTTCAACCCCTGACCCTTAAGTCGTGACCGACTCATGCCTCACGACTCAACTAGGTCGTTGCCGACCTAACAGACACTATACGCCTCAATTACAACACAACACAAGCAACCGACTCAACAGATGACAACGACATACGACTCAGAATAGCGGCAAAAATAGACGACCTAAACATGAACGACTTATACACAACACGAGTCATCAGATACAAACGACATACGACTCATCATCACCATTAACGACTCATCACCAACGACTCATCCTCAGCGACTCAAGACTTTGCGATATACGACTCATCATACAAAGCGACTCAGGACACATCCATATTACAACGCATATAAGTCGGCAGCGACTCAATATACGAAGTCATACGACTTTCGACTCAACTATGGAACGACTCAAAACACACGCGACTTAAGCTCCCAAGCTTCCTGTGGTAACTCCTCAAACGACTTAACTAGGTCGTGCCCTTCCGCCGACTCAAGCCTTTAACAGTTGGAACCTTCTCCTTCTTCCTGATAAGTCGTATACGCCTTATAGATGGGTCGTTGAGTTGTGTACGACTCATCAGACTTGAACACCCCAAGTTCCCGTTGAGTCGTAGCCCTGTTTCATTAACACGTATATGACTCAAGTATTTGTTATCTCGTGCCTCTTCTTCGTTAGGTCGTACCTCCCCTTCACTCGACCAGTTAGGTCATTCACGACTCATAGCTGCTTGACTCATGAACGACTTAAGTCCTAAAAACGAAGCTTCCTTAACTCGAGAACGATCTTCCTCTTTAAGTTGCATACGACTTATCCCCTGAGCTACATCATCCTTCCCTGGTTGAGAAAAATTCGTTCTCGAATTTGTAAATTCTTCTACCTCAGATTGTTCGTCTCTATAATATGGTACGAGATGTTTAACATTGAACACATCAGAAGTGTAAACATCCTCCGACAATTTCAATTTGTAAGCATTTTCATTAATCCGTTTCACAACTTCTACAGGACAAATTTTTCTGGCTTTCAACTTGTTATAAGTGCCTACCGGAAAACGATCCTTCGTCAACACAGCGTAAATCAAATCACCTTCGTTAAATTCAACATTCCGTCGCTTCAAATCAGCAGTTCGCTTATACTTCTCGTTTGTCTTCACCAATCGTTCCTGAACGATCTTATGACATTCGGTTAATTCTTCAACAAAATCAACAGCCCGTTTAACACTCCCCTTCGCTTGTGGTATCACTGCTAAATCCAACGGTCCCCTGGGTAAATTGGAATATACAATCTGAAATGGACTGAATCCCGTACTACGATTCACTACATGGTTATGAGCAAACTCTTCCTGGCACAACTTCATGTCCCAACTCTTCAGATTATCTTTCACTAAACACCGTAACAAATTTCCCAATGATCTGTTAACCACTTCTGTCTGCCCATAGGTTTGCGGATGATAAGCGCTGCTAAAGTTCAACTTTGTTCCCACCATCTTCCACAAACTAAGCCAAAAATGACTTAAAAATCTGGTATCCCTGTCTGAGACAATAGATTTCGGCCACCCATGTAGACGATAGATTTCTTTAAAATATAACTGAGCAACACGAACAGCATCCGCCGTCTTCTTGCAAGCAATAAAATGTGCCATTTTAGAAAATCTGTCAACCACTACATATATAGAATCGTTACCACGCTGCGTTCTCGGCAATCCCAATACAAAGTCCATACTCACATCAACCCATGGTTTAACTGGTACAGGTAACGACATATATAATCCAGCATTGGTCGCAGTTCCTTTCGAAACTTGGCAAATATGACATCGCTCCACAAACCTTCCCACTTCTTTCCTCATTGACGGCCAAAAGTAAGACTGTGAAATTAACTGTAAAGTACGATCACGGCCCACATGTCCTTCCTCATGCAACTCCCTGATAATTTTCAATCTCAAGCTACAATCCGGAATGCATAAACGATTTCCTTTAAACAGAAAACCATCCACCAATATAAACTCGTCAGCACTTCCTTCCTTTACCTTTTTAACAAATTTCACAAAATAAGGATCTTCTTCAATCAGCTCTGGCAATAGCTCAAAACCTGTCACTTCCACTTTCATTGTTGTCAACAAATGACTCCTCCGACTTAAAGCATCAGCCACACGGTTCGTCACCCCCGATTTGTGCTTAACAACAAAGGTAAACTGCTGTAAATATGCAATCCACGATGCATGTCTTGCTGAAATCTTATCCTGCCCCTGTAAATGCTTCAAAGCTTCATGATTAGTATAAAGAACAAATTCCTTCTGAAACAGATAATGTCTCCAATGTTTAATCGCTTGCACAACAGCATAGAATTCAACGTCATATGTACTGTATCTCATCTTTGCCCCTGACAACTTCTCACTGAAATAAGCAACTGGCTTCCCATTCTGACTCAAAACTCCTCCAATACCAACTTTCGAAGCATCAGTATGCAATTCAAACAACAACTGAAAATTCGGTAAAACAAGAATTGGTGCTGTCGTTAATAGTGACTTAATCTTTTCAAAAGCAACCCTCGCTTCCTCTGACCATACAAACTGTTTCCCCTTCATGCAATCAGTAACTGGAGCCATCACACTACTAAAGTGTGGAATAAACCTCCGATAGAATGACGCTAGTCCATGAAAACTTCTCATCACTGTAATTGTCCTCGGCTGTGGCCAATTCCTGACTGCTTCAACTTTATTCTGGTCAACTTGAATTCCTTCCTCCGAAACAACATACCCCAGAAATAAAACACTCCTCGTCATAAACACACACTTCTTTGTAGCAGCATAAAATTGTTCCTCACGAGGAATAATCAACACTTCCCTCAAATGTAGAACATGCTCCTCCATACTCCTGTTATATATCAGAATATCATCGAAATAAACTACCACAAACTTCCCAATGAATGGTCTAAAGATTTGATTCATCACCCGCATGAATGTACTAGGTGCATTTGATAAACCAAATGGCATAACCAACCATTCGTATAACCCCTCTCTCGTCTTAAACACTGTCTTCCACTCGTCTCCAGGTCTAATTCGAATCTGGCGATAACCACTCTTCAAATCAATCTTCGAAAAGATAATAGCCCCACTCAACTGATCCAGCAAGTCATCCAACCTTGGCATGGGAAATCTATATCTCACGGTAATCTTGTTCAATGCTCGACTGTCAGTGCACATCCTCCACGTCCCAACCTTCTTGGGTACCAATAAAGCTGGTACAGCACATGGATTCAAACTCTCCTGCACTCGCCCTTGTTCAAGCAACTCTTCCACCTGCCTCCTCAACTCTTCATGTTCCTTCGGACTCATTCGATAATGTGGTCTATGTGGTAATACTGCTCCCGGAACAAGATCGATCTGATGTTGAATGTCTCTCAGTGGCGGTAACTCCTTAGGAAACTCCTCTGGAAATACATCCTCAAATTCTTGCAAAACTGGCTTCGCTTCTTCTGGAATTTCAACCTCTTCACTGCTCTCACGCCCAATCAACAAGTATACTTCAGGCTCCTCTTCAACCTCCTTAACAAACTCCTTCAAAGTCAAAAGAGTTTTCAATTCCTCAATCTCTTCCAGCTTGCTCTCCTTCTGTTGTTGCTTCTTGGAAACCAAAGTGATTTTAATACCCTCGAACATGAAACTGTAACTATTGGCACGACCATCATGTTGAACTGATCTATCAAACTGCCACGGTCTGCCCAACAACAAATGACATACGTCCATGTCTACAACGTCACACCAAATTTCATCTTTGTACTTCTTCCCAATAGAAAAATTAACACAAGCCCTTCGACACACCTTCACTTCACCACCCTTCCTTAACCATGCTAGCTTGTACGGTTTAGGATGTTTCTCAGTTTTCAAGTTCAACTTCTTCACAGCCTCAGTAGAAATAATATTATCACAACTTCCAGCATCAATAACGAACTTGCAAACTTTTCCCAGAATAGTGCATGTCGACTGAAAAATATTGCTTCTCAACCAACTACAATCCTCCTCTTGCTTTGGTGTAAGACATGACCTCCTCATCATATGATTACAACCTTCATCTCTAGAAAATTCTTCTTCCTCCTCAACATAAGGTGCATTTGAACATTCTGCCTCCTCACCATCATCCTCCTCAACTTCTGCAAACATTGCTCTCTTCTTCGGCTTCGGACATTCATTGCTTTTATGACCCAACTCCTGACAATTATAACATTTAAAACCATTGTTAACCTTCGCCTTCTCAGCCTCCTTCACAACTGGTTTTGCAACGGCTTTAGGAACGTTAGAACTTCCACCAACACCCTTTGCTTGATTGTTAGAATTAGAAAACACACCACCTCCACGCCTTCCTTGCTTTTCCCAAGCCAACGCCTTTTGATGTGCCTCCGCCATAGATCTTGGATCGAACATATTAACCATATCCTAGATCTGCATTCTCAGCCCTCCAACAAACCTAGCAGTCAGTTGTTCTTCCGTTTCCATAATATCATTCCTGGCAATGAGTTGGTAAAATTCGTCTGCATAGTCATTGACCGACTTCGTCCCCTGCCTTAGATTCTGCAATCTCTGGTACATAAGTGACTGATAGTTGTAAGGTAAGAAAGTAGATCTCATCAATTTCTTCATCTTCTCCCAAGATTCTATCTTTGACTTCCCCATTCTCTCCCTGGTAAGTTTAGTTTGCTGCCACCACGCCAAAGCTCTCCCCCTCAACCTAGTAGCAACCAACTTTACTCTCCTATGCTCAGGAACCTCCTTGAAATCAAAGATCTCTTCAACATTTGATACCCAATCAAGAAATTCTTCTGCTACCATCCCTCCTTTAAATTCTGGAATTTCCATCTTCATACCTGGTTCCCATCGACGATCATCTTCAGCATCCCGATAAGAATTTCGAACTTGGTCTCGATCTCGATAATGAATACTAGCTCTATCACCCTCTTCATCAAAATCAAAAGTACGCCTACATCGATCTCGACCATTATCATCTCTTCGTTCATGCATGCTTCTTTAACTATGTCTCTCTTCCTCTATATATGCTTCATTGTCAAATTCACATCGACTTCTTCTCTCTTCATGTGCATAGTCATGATGATCTCTTCGTGATGAAATTGATGTTTCTCTTCTATCTCAACAAGAATGTGGTGATACCCTCCTCGCTTCCGTAACCGATGGCGAAACTCGGTTTCCTCCATGGTTCGAGTTTGGTGATCTCCTCCTTTGATTCAAATCATTCATCAACTTCTCTAACTTTCCAATGCCTTCATCAAACTTCTCATTAATACGTTGTTCCATAAGCTCGGCTTCTTCTCTTCGATACAAAGCTTCAACGTTTTGATGACGATTAGCTCTTCTAGGTGGCATGATTTAAACTCACAAACTTCAACAAATTGAACACAAAGAAAACTTCAACACAACAACAATAAGCCATGCTCAAGCTTCAAGACCCATCGCTAGGCTCGGCTACTTCACTAGTATACACGGCCTACTTCAAATTCAAACACTTTCAACACTTTGATCCAAAATGGAATGGATCGAAAGTTCTCCCTCTTGTTGCAACTTCAATATGAACACGATGAACAACTTCAAACTTCAACACTTGGCTCCAAGACTCGATTTAGCTATGATTGGCTAAAACAAGCTCTGATACCAAAACTGACGCAGCGGATTAATCACAAATCGATGTAAATCGATGAAAGTAGTACTTGGTGGATTGAAGATACCGAAATGCCCAAATCCGTTGATCCAAAGATGCCGGAATCTAGCTATCTTCGTCTCGTTGATCGCGCACGATGCCGAGAAAGAAAATCTACGATTCTTCGTACGTTGATCTAGCGCACTAGATACCGTGAATCGGCTTCTACGATCGTTGAATCGAGCGCACTCGATTAACCGAAAGAGGAGATAGGAGATCACACTCAACTACCAATTTGTATGAAAGCACAAAACTAACAAAAGAGAATTTTATTCAAAATATCCACTCCAAAAAATTACAACACACCCCCTATTTATAGTGTTTTCAACCGCTGACCCTTAAGTCGTGACCGACTCATGCCTCACGACTCAACTAGGTCGTTGCCGACCTAACAGACACTATACGCCTCAATTACAACACAACACAAGCAACCGACTCAACAGATGACAACGACATACGACTCAGAATAGCGGCAAAAATAGACGACCTAAACATGAACGACTTATAAATCTAATTCTAAAATTCTTATAAATATCCATTTATTTATATATCTTGTAAATAATCTCCCTTTGAATCTTCAAACCATTTTATATGCTCTTACAAAAATCTAAGCCCGTTTACAAACTCTATTCATGAATCTCGAAAAATCATAAATAAATAAATTTTTTTATTAAATTTTAACATCTTAAAAATTATAATTAATAATCCAAACCATTATAGATAAAACTATCGCTAATCTTTACCATTTAGATGATAATAATAGATTATATTATTATTACTAATCATTATTATTAATTTCAAACCATATTTGATAATTTAAATAATTAACCCTTCAAAATATTTAAATATTTTAACAACTTTAAACAATATTAACACGAATAACCGACTTTAACACATAATATATTTTCTTGATAAAATCCATTCTTGAATCTTCAACCCGGTCATTTCCATATTTATAAACTATACTTGAGAATCTCTTTCTATTTTATAAAAACTTCCTTTCATCAAATCCATTTATTTATGAACTCCATTTATAAATTTATTTCCTTTATGAATCTCACTTATTCATAAATTTTATTTCAAACATCAATCACCATTCATTTTAATGTTACTTCCATATGGATAAATTTCTTTTTTAAATTCTTTTTTATTTATAAAATAACGTTTAACATTCCAAATTTATCCTTGTTTTCGATTTCCAAAACAGAGTCAACTATTTCTAAAAATCAGTTCGTATCTTATAATAAATACACCATTTGATTTATTCTCCTATTTATAAAACGATAATAGTTTCCTTTAATTTATAAACTCTTTTTATAAATCTATACTTTTATTATCAAAATATGATTTTACAAATCTTTACATCCTTTGTAAAAATATCACTTTTGTAGATTATCCCATTTATAAATTTCATAAATCATAATATGCACCTATATACATATATATGTCACTTTATACAAACATGATTAATAAATATTATATCATATATTTCTATTACCTTTTAAAACCTGTCCCTTTATTATAAAAGATGGACTTATTCGCCAAGATTTAAAAACCTATATTTTACAGCTCAGAATTCTCTATTTATAATAATTTATAAAACCATCAATTTATAATATCTAAAATCATACTTTTATTTAGAAAAATTATTTAAAAGCATATAAAATTTCCAAAAGTCACTTTGAAATCCCCTATTGATTCAAATCACTATTTTTTAGTAATTTAAAATATAAAAAACGAGGCCGATGCCACTAAAGCACTATTTAAGCAAAATCATATTCATTTCGTCAATATGGCATTCAACAGTCATAAATCACTATATATATGAAAATAAAATCAACGGTGTGATGAATCCTGTTGGAACCCTCCAACATGTCCCCCGCATCCAATAGAGTATATAACCAAATAATATAAAAATCAACCGCTTCATGGCGGGATTCTTATATAAAGGGTCATCCGCTCTTACACGGGAAGGTAATAGGGTCTCATCCACTATAGGGGTGAGAATATATCCAACTAACAATATGATTTAGTACATTATCCAAACAATCAATAACGACCAGAATAAATATCCAAAGATGCAATAAATACTATTTATAGATTATATAAATTATCTTATTAACCATAAAGGTGAGATTAACCCTCATTGATTTTATTAGTCGTCAAAATATTCCCTTTTGAATTAAAATTGAACGAACATCAAATTTTAATCCAAAATTCCAACTAACTTCGAATTTTTTCAGTCTAATCCCATAACATAGCCTTTGTTGATATGATAGCAACGCGACTCGTCGTGCTCAAAACGGACCTCATACAAATATTCTAAGTTTTCAAAATTAAATATATAATTGTATACTACCAATATAATTAACCTCAAAATTTACAACGTTTCCCTTTTTCTCAAGATCCCATTCATGTTTCCAGGCTTAAGTCATGTGACTTCCCAAGATCGTCACGGCGCGCCCATCCACCGCCGCGCCATCACCATGCTTTTCCCCGACTTTGACAAGCCTACGCCCCATGTCTCGACCACCATCGCCGCCCAAATCACCACCAATAACTCATCGAAGAAGCCGTCGATAATGCAAGATTGCTGTCACTATATTCAATTGCACCTAAATCCATCTAGTAGATGACCTCCTCTCCCCTAGCCGAGCAACTCCCATGTTGAGGTCGTCCATTGAAAACATCATGAGTGGCGTCGAAGCGCGTGGGCCTTTCGATCCAACTTTATTTATATTTGAAAATTTATGAACTTTTTTTGCTTTCTGGTGCAGATGCATTTTTAAAGTGGGAAGGGAAGTAAGGTTAAACATGGGTAGCATGGGTCTGGTATGGGCTTACGTCATGGGTAGGGTATGGTAATAATACACACACACAGATATATATATATATATATATATATATATATATATATATATAATTTTAAATTTAAACTATCAAGCTATAAAAATCCAACTATTTCAAACTCCTACCATGGCTTACTGCCCCGCATTCTACATGTTATACTCCTATTCTGAATGAAATGGAACTAGTCTCGAGGTCTAATTCGATCATACGCAGAAGGTTGCTTTCAAACCTGATTATTTTATTAAATCCCTTTAATTAATTTCTAAGCATTATGAACTCGCACGACAAAACGATACGTTCAATCGTTACGAAACTCGATGACATATTATAATATACTATTATAGATCCAATGGAACTGGTTTCGTCAAAATCCAAGATAGTGCCTCGAAAGTATTTTTACACATTAATTAAAATGACTAATTTCCAAAATTAGTTAAAATCATTTAAATAAAGTTATTACCTTCCTTCTTGTTCAAGTAGAATTTAAATAAACTTTTGAAATCACTTTCATTTATATAAAATTCAAGATTCAATTATTCAAACAATTCCAAATTTTAAATTTAACAATTTAATTTCCAAATAAATCCTTATATTTTGAAATTCATGTTATTAACTTATAAAATTAGCTTTTCAATATTTAAAATCGATTAAATATTCTAAATCCAATTGGCTAAAATTCTAGGTTTTTACAAAAGGAGCTTCTTACCTAGCCACATCTTTAGTCATATTCGAACTTTCCCGACATTCTTATCCTTGGCATTACCGTATTTCATCCAATTCGTCACGGTGTCATTTATAATTGAAATTCGCTATCATCATCATTCGTTAGGGTTCGATGTTTAAATAAAGACTAGTACTTCATGATTTTTCTAAACCAATTATTCTTTAGATATCAGTACTTGACTACATACTTCACATGCTTACAAGTTGCACTCCCGTTGGATCGTATAATTCCCTTTTGTACTTGAATTTGGATAAAATTATAGGAGAAGACTTTCTTCCTCTCAAATTAGGTGTAACGAATGGAATTTTTGACCCTCGAAATGACACTAATACGTCAACTGTATTATGCACCGAGCATTCAAGTGCCAAAAATACCGATCATTAGGGGTAAAAGAAAGAAAAAAGAACAGAAGAAGAAATAAAACAATCATAAATCTAGAAATGCAATGGAACAACATATAATGCAATGATGATCTTTATAAAAGAAAAAACCTAGAATATATATATATAGACACACACACACATCCATTAGAGTACACCAACAAATTAATAATTATTAACCTGCACTTTTATAGCTACCTGTCCTCACAAATGCTAATAATGTTAAACAACCAATGCAGTGGAAATAGGGTAACAATTAGATATCAATGAAGCCTCCTGCTTCAAGTTCCTTCGAAATTTATCCAAATCTAATCTGTTATTATCATCGGTTTGACCCGAGCATTAAAAGGGAAGAATGCCCGGATTAATCTATTAAATCAACATGAGAAAACACATCTCAAATGAATTTTAATGCTATATAACCTTTTTTAATAAAGGAATCTCATAAGACCACATCGTACATAAACACGGAGGGGATTTTACCTTACGATAACCAAAACATGTTTGTTAAATTGGTTGATATTATTTCTAATGACGTTGCTTTGAAAATCTATAATGACTCGTAATTTTTCCACTACGGAAATGAAATATTTAATTTATTTCAAAAATATTCAAATATAGGATTTCCAAACTTAAATAATCATGTTTCATGTGAAAAATAAGAACGGTGAACTTATTTTTAGAATTGAATAGAGATTTTGGAGTCTCATCATAAAATTGACAAAAGCCGATTTTTGGTAAAATTGGATTTTAATATTTTTAAATATAGTTTTGTAAGTCAAATTCATTTGCTTTAAAGATGATACTTTCAGTTTTATTTACATAAATAAATAGTTTGATAAAAAGCTGAAAATGTGACCGACGATTGTTTTTCATATTTTCGATCGTCTGTCGAATGAAAGTTGTTTTGAATCGCAGCAATGTTGTTAACATAGTGTTAAACACATATTAATATACATTTTGAAAACAAAAACATTTAGAAAAGATTGACAAAAAGAGTTTACTTTTGAAAACTCATAAAGTAAGTAAAATCTATTGATTTGATTTTTACTTTTTAGTAAAGATATTTTAGTAAACAACATTACTACAAAGCACAAAGCAATATCTCATCTCACTGAATGTTAGTACATAAGAATCTAATCTTGCATTGGAAAGGAGGAGCTAATGTGTGGTTAGAAATGAATTTTAAGATAAGGGTAGTAAGGTCTTTTATATGTAAACTTCATGTTTAAATACCCAAATCCGTCTCCACTTTCATTCACACCTTCTCGTTTCTCTTTTTCTAGCTTCTTCATCTTTTCTCTCTCCCTTTTGATGACTTCCAAGACATAGAAATGAATTAGAAAGAAATAATGTCAAAATATTTTAAAATTATACAAAATGAAATCGATATCCATTCGCCTCAAAAATAAACTCACTATTTTTCATATTTTACCTCTTTTTCTCACGGCTATAACTTTCTCAAATTTGATTAGAAAAGGGATTTTTTTTTAAAACATGTAGAATTCTAGTGGTTACAACTATATAATTGGACACTTCTTCTCATTCCATGCTTAGTTATACCCAATACTATTTCTTTCAAGTGCATTCTCGAGCCCAGTTTTTAGGCAGAAAATACCTCTTGTTCATTCGAGTATAACACCTCAAAAATAGATTCAAATGAATAAATTCTTTTATTCAAACGGTAGAGAAAATAATTTCCTATAACTTTCACGTTGATCACATTTCCAAGTTCATAAAGTAGAATGTCCAAAAACCCGAGAGAAAATTACACATTTTTAGGTCTACTTTTTTGTAAATTCAATAATAATCCTAAGTCCTTCACCTCATTTACCAAGCTCGGCCGACCACCACTTTTGGCATGGAATAGTCGAGTGTACAAATAGGCAAGATGTTGAGGTTCATGAGCTTGATCATGATTTAGTGAAGTTATAGCCTTTTTAAAAAATAAATGTGAGAAATCTAACTTTAAACCATTATAAGTAGTTATAACTGTTTAACATAACTATTTGAATGCTAATGATGTTTAGATGTTTGGTTGATGATTGTTTGGAAAAGTAATTAGCAACATAAACTTCAAGTGAGAAACTCTTACTTATATTATATTCTTGGATTATGATATGATGTTTGCAATGGACGTTTAACATGCTTTAATCATCAATTTTGGTTGTTTAATGTGAATGTTGAATACATATGCAAGTCATTGAAATACATGTCGATAAGCACAAAGGAAATCACCTTCCTTTATTTAATAAATTGGTATACATAGAATGTTAAATCCCTTTAAAATGGTTTAGAAATAAGTTTGAAATGTTTTATAAACAAATGAAATTAATTTGGTGAAGTTTGAATGATAATTAAAATTTAGTCACAAACAGGTGTGTCGTGTAACGGTAGTTCGCGATTTCACACCGTAAAGGTCAAAAGAATATATAGAATGGAATATAGCACGAAATTTTTTGAGATAAGAATTTTCCAAACTATTATATCTGTTTTTTTCAAACAGTGAAAAGAAATCGAGATTTTGATAAGTAGATTTTGAAATATGAACAAAAAAACTTTTCACAAAAATCGTGGTTTCGTAGTTTGGAATCCATATAGGAATTTTTATAAAAGCATTATATTTTAAATTTGTTTAAAAATATGAAAAAAAATTCTTAGATATTTTAAAATGTTATAAAAGTGATTTAAGTTATAAAAACGAATTTCCAAATGATAAAAAGTCGTTTTGAACAATATAGCTTAAAAGGAAATTATTGCAGCACTTTCCGCAAAACTTTTCTATAACCTTTGAAATATTGCCTTAAGCTTAACAATTAATTTTCCGATATTTTGTTAATATTTTCAAATGAATAATTAATTGTTGTAATGATAATTTGGAAGTTTTATATTTTATTCAAAAAGAATTTAAATAAATGATATAAAGAAAAGCTATTACAAATTAGGTGGTTTAATCTAAGGTCTAAAAGTTGATGAGTAGACTGGATTTTTCTGTTCATGAGAATCGGATGTGAGGTGCTTTAAATAAGGAGGTGTTTAGGAGAAACCAGTGCCATGGCTTACTTGGCCTCTTCCATGGACAAGGAATAGATAGGGTCGAAATGTCGGAAATGACTTAAGTATAAAAATTAAATTTTCCAAATTTAAACAACTCGGATTTTATGGAGATAGTCTTCTTATACTTGTGTTAAAGCCCGAAGAGGGAACTTATACTATTCGTGGAACTAAAATGTTGATTTCGCTGTTATTATGCCTATAGTACTTATTGAATACAGGAATTGATATTGAGTAGAATTAGATGTTTTCTATAGATTCTGCTCACTTAATATTTATGCGTTGGATTAACATCCAATATAACATGGTTTTAACTTAATCAAAATTTTATTTTTTGAAATTTGAAATCTTTTTTAAGATTTAAATGAAATGATTTGGAAATATTTTCCTACGTAAAAAACGAAATGATTTAGGACTATTCCAAGACTAAAACAAAGGTTTTATTTTTTTTTTATTTTTTTTTTGAAATGGTACTTTATATACAACAAATCATTGGGACAACATATCCCATGTCAATAAATGTTCGAAAGCAAGTTTCGAACTTGTGACCTCTTGCACCAAAGCCGAATCAATTAACCACTTGGACGATGGTGCTTGTCAAAACAACAAAATGAATGTTTTGTGTAAATTTGATAAGAGAGGTTTAATAATTCCGTATATACCAAAATGAATGTTTTAAATGTATATATACATATATCTCTAGAAGATATTTTGATAAAAATAAATTAATCAATAAAAGAATAATTCCCTATTTAGTTAATATCTTTTTATCGATGGTTGGTTTCATGGAACAGGGGTCGGATTTGCTTGATCAGTTCAGTGTGATAGGGGGTTCTCACTTCTTGTTAGGTAGCGAACGTATGACTTTCACTCCTATATATCCCAAGTGATGAAGAGTCGGTTGTTAGTCGAGAGGCTAGCCATAAAAGCAAATTCGAGGTAGCAGTGTGAGCTACAGTGGGGTATATCCACTAACAGATGGTTGAAAAGCCTGCATTCATCACGTTCGGTATCAGATCGCAAGGTTAAGCGAGAATCTTGGCTTTGTGGGGTAAAGTCGCATTAGAGATAGAGTTAGTAATAACCTATGATGAGCAACTCATTAGAGATAGGGTCAGTAACATCCTCGAACGAGTTGATATGTGTGTGTGTGTGTGTGTTAATGTTATAAGAAAATGGTTTTTGTTTTGAAAATTTGGTAAATGAAATAATTTTACCCAGGATTATATTTTGGATATAAAACATATTTTCAAAATAATATGTAGTCAGATATATTAAACTTTGAGGGTCTGTTGAAGTCCAAATTAGTAAAAAAAACTTAAATATGAACATCTTATGATTAGAATTTCAAGGTTTGACTATAAGATGTTTCATAATGATAATCGATAAAAAAGAAACTAGTTGAAATCTGATATTTAAATCAAGATAAGGTAATTAAAATCGTTCATACCTATTTCAAAATATTTAGGAATGATAACGTTTATTTATTATCATTATTTAATCAAATCAATTGATGTAAAAGTTTAAGTATGAATACCTTTTGAATTAAGTTTCACGTTTTGACTATAAGAGGATTAACAAATATGCGGAGTAGATTAAGAATATTAAGGAATATAAAGAATATTATTTTATATAGTTATTTGATTTAGAATATGATAATACTCAGTTATTATCATTAATTGATTGGTTGTTTAATTTAAAAGTTTAAGTACGAACAACTCATGAATTTAGTTTCACAATTTGACTACAGGGTATTCGATAAATAATAATGTTGGTTTAAGATTAAAGGAATTTATTTAAGTAAAATTAATCTTATGTGTATGTTTAATGTAAGTGATTTTATAAAACGTGCTTTATAAAGGAATTTTTGAGAATTTAAATTTTGGTATTTTTGAAAGGAATTTCTAATGTTTTTTTGAAAAGGAATGATAATGGTATTATTTCTAAAATGGGATTTTGAAAATGAAAACAAACTTGTAATTAATTGATTTAAGTGGTTTAAAAGAAACTAAAAATTAGGCAGGAGTGGTATTCGGATGGCAATTGCTTCTCTTAAGTATTCCAATTCTTGTAAAGGAAATATGCGATACGATTGGTAGTACCTAGTTTCTTGATATCTTTTTTGAGGTACTCGATCAATATAATTTTCTAAGGTTAAAAAGCATAATGTGAATCATTAGCTGATAAATTAATTGAAGATTGTCAATTTTTATTAAAATGTATTATCTTAGATGATAAGCATGGGTATGTTTTGATCTTCAAAATTAATATTTAAAGTTATTAATAAATAGTTTTGGGTTTGTAGTAAACGATGTTTTAGCAACATTTTTTTTAAACCCTTGAATGGCACTTTGGACAAACTCTTATGGGTATATTTTCTTCTTTGATAATAGGATTTTAAAGATAAAAGAAAGTATTGGAATCTTTTGAGAAAAAGATAGTAAATGTTTATTTAATAAAAGAAAAGGAGTTCACTATGACAATGTTTTATTTCCAATCTCTTTGATTATATTTTAAAGTAAGTAAAACTTGTTAAGTAAATTATGAATATATGTAAAATAATTGAATAAGTATACAAATTCTTTTATATATTGAAATTATATAAGTAAAGGAATAAATATGTATAAAGGAACTTTTAATTAATAAAAGAGTATTAATTCATAAAAGAGTATTAATTAATAAAGTAAGTTTTAACAAATAAGGAAAGTTTTCACATTTGATATTGGTTAAAGGAAGTTTATGGTAATTTATCAAATTTAATGAATTGTTTTTAAATTGATTTTTCCAAAAATCATCAAGATATGTTTAGAAAATTATTATAATAAAAATATATTTATCTTTTGAAAATAAATGTGTTTTTAAGTAGAAATATTTGGAAATAAACATGTAAAATGGTTATGTATAAAGAAGTATCTTTATAAAAGTTTTAATAAAAAATGAAAGTTCTATGAAATATTTTCATTAAAATTTTTAAAATATCATTAAACCTATATGAAGTATGTAGATTATTTCGTCGCATGATTTAATCTAAGATTCGAGTGTATATCTTTGACGTGTTTGACACTTATCCAAAAAAGGATTTATCACTCAATTCTTGACAATGAACATTGATGAGGGTTGGTGGTTAGATACATGAGTTATCTATCATAGTTGAGAGCTATGCAAGTAAAATTAAAGTTCTGATCAGAAAGCGTAGTCAAAATCAGCACTATAGGATCAAGGGATCAAGGGATCAATGCTAGTTCAAAAGAAAAGTTATGGATTCGAATAGGAGATTGAATTGCATATTGTGCACTGATGATTGATGTTTATCCTATAGAATTACTATTAAAGATGAATGCTTTAGGAAAAACTTTTATTTGGGGTTTAATTTTGGGGACAAAATTCTTTTGAGGGGAGAATGTAACAACCCGTAATTTAAACACTTTGAAAATGGAATATTTAATTTATTTTAAATTTTCAAATATAGGATTACCAAACTTAAATAGTCATGTTTCATGTAATAAATAAGAATGGTGAACCTATGTTTAGAATTGAATTGAGATTTTGTGGTTTCATCGCAAAATTGACAAAAGCCGGTTTTTGGTACAATTGGATTTTAATATTTGTAAATATAATTTTATAAGTCAAATACAGTTGTTTTAATTATTTAAAGATGAAAATAAATATATTTTCAAGTTTTGTTTACATAAATAAACAGTTTGATAAATAAAACTTAAAATGTGACCGATGATCGTTTTTTCGGATTTTCAACCGTTCGTCGAATGGAAGTTGTTTCGAATCGTAGTAACGTTGTTAACATAATTTTAAACACATATTAATACACATTTTGAGAACATCAACATTTAGCACAAAATGACAATGAGAGTTCACTTTTGAAAACTTATAACGTAAGTAAAATCTCTTGATTCGATTTTACTTTTTAATAAAGATACTTTAGTTAACAACATTATTACAAATTACAAAGCAACATCCCATCTCATTAAATGTTAGTACTTAAGAGTCTAATCTTGCATTGGAAAAGTGGAGCTAATGTGTGGTTAGAAATGAATTTGAAGATAAGGGTAGTAAGGTCTTTTGTATGTAAACTTCATGTATAAATACCCACCTCCATCTCCACTTTCATTCACACCTTCTCTTCTCTCTTTTTATAAGCTTCTTCATCTTCTTTCTCTCCTTGCTAATGGATTTGAAGGCATAGAAAAGAATTAGAAAGAAATAATGTCAAAATACATACAAAATATACAAAATTAAATCGATATCCATTCGCCTCAAAAACAAACTCATTACTTTTCATACTTTACATCTTTTTCTCACGGCCATAACTTTATTAAAAATGACTAAAAAAGGCAAATTATTTTATTCAAAAAATGTAGGATTCCAGTGGCTACAACTTTCTAGTTGACCACTTCTTCTCTATCCAAGCTTAGCTATATTCAAAACTCTATTCTTTCAAGTGCATTCTCGAGCACAGTTTTTAGGTCGAAAATACCTCCTTTTCATTCGAGTATAACTCCTCAAAAATAGATCCAAACGAAATAATATTTTTTTCAAACCATAGAGAAAAGAATTTCCTACAACTTTCATGTTGACGATATTTCCAAATTTAGAGAGTAGAATGTCCATAAACCTGAGAGAAAATGACCTTTTTATAGGTCTAGTTTATTATAAATTCAATAATAATCCAAAGTCCTACACCTCATTCCCCATGCTTGGCCAAGCAGCAATTTTGGCATGGAACGGCCGAGTGTACTAGTAGGCAAGGTGTTAGGGTTCGTGAGCTCTTATCATGAGTTCGTGAAGCTATAGCCTTTTTCCGATAGAAAGTCAATGTCAGAACTTTAATCATAAACCATTATAAGTAGTTATAAATGTTTAACATAACTATTTGGATGCTATTGATGCTCGGATTTTTGGTTGATAAATGTCTGAAAAAATAATTAGCAACATAAACTATAAGTGAGAAACTCTCACTTATATTACATTCTTGGATGATGATATGATGTTTGCAATGGATGTTTAATAAGCATTTGTAACGACCATAATTTTGATTAACATTATTTAGGATATTTAGTTAGTTAAATTAAATGAAATAATGTGATGATTAGGCGATTGAGATTTGTGTAATTAGAAGGCAGCCATGCCATTTAAACAAATGAACAAAGGGAAATGAAATAGAATAAGTTAGGGTAGAAGAATAGGGCAATATAGGAATAGTATGTTCTTATAACCTAAATCATTAGGCCATTCATTCTACACGTTCATTTGCAAAAATTAGGCATAAGAGGCCGGTAACCATTGAGAAGGAATAAGAAGAAGATTAAGCAATGAAAGAAAGGAAGCTTAATCAGTTCAAAACCATTCCCAAATCTCAACTCTTTAACCACAAAGCTAAGGTGAATAATGACTATATTTCATGATTTTTTCTGTTTTCGGTTTTAAATTAAATTCAAATTATTTTGCAAGGTTTTTCCATGTTTTTTGATTGATAAAATGGATATATATGCTTGTTGATGATTTATTCTAATTCATATGGATTTTACGATATGTTTTAATGTGAAAACTTATTAAATGACATCCAAATGCCTTGCGATTCTAGTAAAGGTCTGAAATGATGTTTTGGAACAATTTTCATAATTTTATGAATTAATGTGGATTTAATATTAATTTTCTAGTGAGAAAATGGTTATTTAGGTTTAAAATTAATTACGGCTAATATATGTAAGCTTTAGGTCAAAAATTAATATATGTTAGAATACATATTAAAAATGTTTTATGGGAATTTTTATAGATTTTTCCTAAGTGTTTTAACAAGTACATAAAATTATGTAAGGTATGAGACGTAAATGTTTTATATATTTATAAAAGAAGAAGGAGCATTTTGTAAATAATTTTATTTGTTATTTCTGTAATTTCGACAGTACTTTTAGAAGTAAATTAGCAACTAATCATGTTTCGACAAACAAGGCAGGTTGGTTGAAAATAATTGCTTTAAAAGGTTAAGAATCGGTTTATATATACCTTTTACGTGTTTCACCACTTTCGACACCTAGCCTTCGACACCTTACTCCCGCTTCTATCACCATCAAAACCAATGCACACAGGGTATCAAAGACTTGGTATGTAGTGAATTGGACATAGGCGAAAGGTCCTGGTTCGAAATAAGCGGTTCTGAAGGGGTCAACGCCTTACTTTGATTTTAAATGAAATTGCGCCTACTTTTCTTTCGAAAGAAATGCTTTCAACTTAGTTAGATTTCGACTGGGTTAATTGTTTTAAAGAGTGTTTTCAATAAGAGTTGCTCCTTTTATTTTAAGAAAATGCTTTCGAATGGATCGAAACCCATTACTGTAGCTTTCCACCTTTCGAAGCAATTGGTTTCGGAAGGGTTACTTTGTTTTTAAAACTTAGCTTCTTCTCCAATGCTTTCGAAGGGTTGGTTTTGATACCATCTCTTCTTTACTTAGGAAATAGCTATCGAAAGAGTGCTTTCGACTTAGTTGTTTTATGGCACTTTGTTCTATTGGAAGTTGAACCAAAAAAATTCAAAAGGACCTGTTTTAATTTATTTCGAAAGGTTATTCCACATGTTTAATAGAACCCAAATGCTTTTGAAAGATTTGATTCTATGAAAAGGATTTAGTGCTTTCAAATGGTTTAAGATAGAGGTTTCGAATGGGTAGCTCTCCAATAGTTTGCAAAAGGTTTTAAATGGAAGGTTTCAATGTTTTCGAAAGGCAAAGTTTATAATGTTTCGATAAGAGAATGTATAAGGTTTTAAAGATTTCAAAGGAAAGTGTTTTCAATGTCCTCTAAAGGTTTATTAAGCATGGTTTTTAAAGGTATGTTTTGGCCTTTCGGTCTAAGGTTATAAAGCAAAGTAGTTTATTTTTTTGAAAGGGGTACTTTCAGTGGTTTCAAAATTGGGACTTTCAATGGTTTCGAAGGGAAAATTTCAAAGGTTTCTAATGTTTTCATTAACAATTTTTTGTGTAAAGTATATATAACATGGCATGGTGATTTTTGTAAATCATAGAGTATATTTTTTTGTTTAAAGTATGATTTAAGAGTGTTAAATCATTTTAAAAAAATTCAAGGAAAATTATAAGGGTAGATTGTAACAACCCTGGTTTGTCGGTTACCTGTAAATATTAAATTATAACACAGGTTATAATGTAATATTGGGAATTAAAGTAAATTAGAGATTTAAATTATTTATATGGAATAAATAATGGATTTTAGGAAATAAAATGTGAAAATAAAGTTTTGGAAACTTTATTCTTGTTTATTTGTGGGAATATGAATGGAATTTGATTTTATTAGTGGAAATGCAATAATTTTGTTAATTATTGCCAAACACTTCTTTTAATAATTTTTAAAGGAAGTGACCGATTTTAAAATATT
The DNA here is from genome assembly GCA_030765085.1 of Allium cepa. Taxonomy (NCBI): domain Eukaryota; kingdom Viridiplantae; phylum Streptophyta; class Magnoliopsida; order Asparagales; family Amaryllidaceae; genus Allium; species Allium cepa. Next base: position 594,535,171 of record CM060937.1, read on the forward strand.
GTTTATATAAATAAAGAGGTGAAATTTGGTTTAAAAATGTGTTTTGGTTATAAATTTTTATTTAAAATGGTTTGTCATATTTTTCTATGTAAGAAAATAATTTTTGTAAACTTATTGGAGTTAAAAATGAGGATTTATGCATTTGTGTAAATTGTGTATTTATGTAAAAATTAGGGTTTTTAATAATAAAAATGTTTGTAAAACTAAAATTTATCTTTTTATTCGACGTCAAACATTTTATTCATCATGTATATAGGTTTACATTATTTATTTGGGTTAAAACTTGAAGAAAAATGTCAGTTGTTTCAATTGCATAGTGTATTCAAGTGCATACTTATTTTGTGTTAATTAAATTCTCCCAATCTAATTAATTCTTTTAATTTTGGGTCCAAATCCCACTTAACCAATTAAAGCAGAAATGAGAAATGGGAAATAAGCTTTTACTTAAATGTACTTTTTCTTCTTCCTTTTGAGAAAAGAGAAAATAGAAACCAGAAAAGAGAACTCTACTCCATCGTTTTCATTCTAGCTTTTAATCCTCAATTTTCTTCAGTTTTCATTCTAACTGAATTTGAATGTCAATTTTAAGTGTATTCGATGTTTTTCTTTGATTTCGAGCATGAATCTTTCCAAATAATTTTGAAATAATTTTTAAAAATAAACTATCTTTCAAATTAATTATTATATAATATTTTAAAATTATTTTCAAGATATAAAATCTATTTATTCTCTATAATAAGGGAATTTTAATATATCGATTTCAAAAACGATTTTGAAAGTGGTTTTAAAAAGCTTGCTTTCTCAAATAAATTATTTTAAATATAAAATACTGATTTGTCCACTATTCGAGCATATGAGAAAGATAATTAAACAATTTAGTAAAACGCATTTTATGGGACACGTGTATTTACTTTTTCGGTTCATTCCGAACTTGTATGATCGAAGCTATTGAGGTTATGAATTTTGAGCTGATATTTGAGATTTGCCATTTCATGGCGTGTTTTGAGACTTATAATTCCTATTTTTAGGAATTATCTGAGATGGCCAATATTTGGCAAGCTTTTTGGTTAGAGACCTCCTATTTTAGGAGTTATGGTCGATGAGAACCATCACAATATTTTTATACTTGCCAATGATATGAGGCAAGCTTGAGCTTGAGATTTCCTATTTGGGAATTATGGTTTATGAGAAATCATCACGAGGTCTTTTTGTACTTGCTGATGATACATGGCAAGTTATGTGTTTTCCAAGATTTTATGATTTGCTGATGTTTTTTTCTAATGTGGCATTGACTAGTAGTTAGTAAACTGTTAATTTGGAACGTGTGGTATGAGATGCACTATTAACACTTTTTGGGTTCCTTTCTAAGAGTTCGTGACACATTCATAATGTTCTGCTAGTACGATAGACCTTCGAGTCATCATGACGTATTACGACTTCGGTCATCATGATGTATTATGTCCTCGGTCGTCACGATGTATTACGACTTTGGTGATGGGTACCCAATATATAGTACTGGACAAGAGGTTAGCATGTGCATCATTGCTTCGGCATGCAATCTGGGATCTGGCCAATTCGGGTTTTCTGAGTTTTGTGTTTTATTATGATTTCACCATTTTGAGATGTTGGTTTTATTTACTATAGCCTTGAGCTATATTAGAATTTATATATAGTGATTTCATTTATAAAGTTCTAAACTCTTTATTGAGTTCCTTGAGTTATGAGTTTTGATGATTTCTATATTTTGAGATTTTATAGATGTTTTCACCATAGTCGCCTCTGAGAGTTATTTACTTAGCCTAAGTGCAACAGTATTGACTGTTTGGTGATTACATTCGAACTCTTAAATGCGTTCTATTTTATTATGATTTATATACCATTCTTTAGTGCTTTAAGATTTGCATATGCCGATGAGATGATGCATATTATGAGCTTTGGGCTTATTCTGTTTTGAATACATTTTTGTGTTTTCCATTTTGGCAAGATTTGTGAATTTGTCATTTCTCCTATTTAGGAGATATGGATTATCGAAAGCATTATAGTTTTTATGGGGCTTCGCCGATGATAGGAGGCGTGTATGTTCTATAGTTAAGTATTATCGTTGAAATTTCTTCTTTCGAGGTTTCATATACTTAAGTGATATTAGGTCACTTGAGTTATGAACATGTCCATCTTATTATTTCTTCCCTTCCGAGAAGAGTGATCATCCTTTCCCTTATATGAAGTAGTGTCATTCTCTTATTATGGTTGATACTCATTCACGAGGATACCCTACCCTTTACCTTATGCTTCATAATATCGTCTACCCTTATTAAACTGATGTTTTAGCTATACTTGTAACGACCCGCCGTTCTGACCGCCTCTAGTTGGTAATTAAACCAACTAGAAACGTTCAAAATGACAGATTGTTATTTAGTTTATAACATTTAAACAGAATCAGTCACAGAATCACAGAACAACAATATATTTTATAAATAAACTTTTCTTTTATATACAAGTATCAGAGTTACACAATGAATTATACTTGAATTTATACAGCGGAAACAATTTATTTTATTAAGTACAAGAAAAATCTCTTGAAAAACTTTAGTGGAGTCCTTTAATCCCCCTCGAATTTAACTTCGCTGCGAGAAAAATCTTCAAGCTGTAAAAATACTCGGATCTGACCCGAGCGTTTATTGCAAAACACAAAAACACTCGAGTTAGGATTAATCTTAATTCAAGTAAATAAATTTGCAATGAATTGAAATAAAATGGTAACAGAGATGACGAATCACATGAATCAATTTAAATCTATTATGGATTTTCACATTAACAACTTCAAATTTTAAAATCTGTCAATCCTGTGTGGCTGCAGTACACACGTATAGTTACACACATGTGCACTGCCTCGCCAACACGTGTGCACAGCTCCATTCAGAAATACAAAATGACCAAACAGCAATGCAAATGCAGTAATGGGTGAACATACCACAAAAGTGCAACACAGTGAGGATGACAAGTAAAAAAAAACAAGTCCAAATGGAAGCAGTGATACAAGGGCCAGAACAAAGCCCAAACAAAGAACTTCAACCAAACAGGGTTACAACAGGGACAATACTTTTAGAATTTATGTTGTTTCTAAACTGTAGTTACAACAGGGACAAGGTATATTCACATACAGTCCTCTACATTCATATACCCAAAGCCACAGAACAGAACAGAGAAAGTTACAGCATGCCCACAAATACATTTCACACCAGAGCTTTATCAATACACATACAATACTTATTTATATCCAACCATGCTAGCATGCAACCTAATTAATAATTTTTTTTTATTTAGAAGTTATTCACAGGCATTCTAAAAATAAGAAAAGTGAAGTTTTGCTCACTTGGTGATTTCAGATAGACAGAGACAGTGAGGTATCATCTTATTTTTTTTGAAAACAGGAATTGTTGTCTTAAATTTTTTTTTTCCTCTGAATTTTCTTTAACAAAATGGACCTGACTCACAACAGAGATATGCATTTATACATACTCATACATTTACATCCATAAAAATGTGTAAATTCAAACATGCAGTCATCTAACCCATCATACTTCAGGCATCATCAAAGCAGATTCAAAGCTTCAACAGATCAGAACAGAATGGAAGCAGTAATTCAAGGTAAACTAGCAACAAACATGAAGTGAATCATGTCAAAGGCAATACACGAGAGCATACAAGTGCAGACAACAGGGCTCAAACCAGTGTCAACAAAACAGCAATTAAGCACATGTATGCAGACCAGTCAAGTAAATGTAGAGAACAAGCTACATGATGAACAAGTGCAGACCAAATGCAGTGAAACCCAAGTATACAATGCACTATGCAGTGCACACTAAGTCTAGCTACTCAAATGAACACAGCATGTACAAGTTACAAAAACTCAAGTGAAACAAGTACAGTGTGACAGTGAATGGGAAAGCATGTGAACATAGCAACTGCCACAAGAAATGCAACAGTGTCCAACTCAAATGACAGCAATGCACAAATGCAAAATGGAGTAAATGCCAACATGAAATGATCAAGAATCAAAATAGAGACAAGGTAAATCAAGGCAGTGCATCAAATGACCAATGATATAACCCAGTGAAACAACTCAGTGATCAACACAGCAGCTCGAAGACAGAGTACATGCAAATGCATCAAAGCATCATGAACATACACAAATGACCAAGCAACAAGTATGGCAGTGAAACAACTCAAGAGATCAACAATGCAACACTTGATTGAGCTACAGACAGGTTTAGACTAAAGTTTGAACTTGCTTTCATTTATTTCTGAAAATATAGAACAGGTCTTAAACCAAAGTTAAGCTTGTTTACAATTTTTTTTTTTCAAAAGCAAAGAGGAGGAGAAGGATTTAAAACCTGGTGTGAGCCTGTAACTCAAACAAGTTAAACCAAATTCCAACTTACTTATTTATTTATTTTATTTTATTTTTTTTATAAAACTGGAGCATGGATGAGAAAAGAGTATCATGTTTACAGGTATTCAAACTGTTAAATAAATATGCATTCAATCTTTAAATCAAGCATGCAAACATTGATATTTTGTTCACTATAACATTCATGCCCCAGAACAAAAATATGAAGGATTTAAAACTGTTTTTAAAAGATGTTTATTCACATTTAAAAATGCAGAGATCCCCTTTGAAACTGGAAAGGGATTTGCATGCTCATGTTTTTTTTTATTCCAGAAACTTTAAAATTTTGAAAATTGCATCTTGATGTTTGATTTCAGAAATTTAAATTTCTTGAAACATTAAGAAAACATTAAGACAGAAATGCTTTGAAGCTTGTTTTCAGGTTGAACTCATGGACACTGGTTTCCCTTTATTATTTTTACAGACGTTGTTTTTAGCTTGTTTAAACAGAGACACACATCCCTGTAACATTCATGCATACAATTTCACACACACATACTTATATAAACATGCAACATTATCATTCTTGCACCACATTACTTCTTGAATCAATCCCAACATCAAGCTGTAATAGGTTAAGTTTGCACACAAACAAAAGTAAACATATTCAGGCTTAATATCTATTTCCAGATTTTATGCATAAAGAAGATATATACACACAGGCATCACCCAACATCATACTAATCAGATCATCACATACAATAGATATTCAAACAAACCTAAGGCTTTAAGATTAAAGGGTTGCTCACAAATAAACACATGCAAGCACAAATAACATATATCAGAGAAGAAAGTAAATGCAGGCACTCATGCATGACAGATTTAAGGCCAAGTTTAAATAGCATCTGTTCTTATCAGTTTAAAAATAAATTCCAAATTGTTTCTGTTCTTATCAGTTTAAAAATAAATTCCAAATTGTTTCCGTTCTTATCAGTTTAAAACGAATTATCAGAGCAAATGATAACAAATAACACCCCAAATCATAACATGCAACCAAACACCCAATTCAAACAAATCTAAAAGCTTGAAATAAAATTAATCGTGAGAAAACTCACCATATATCGAATCGAATACGGCCGAGGTGGGAATGAGCACACTCGAACGAAGAATGAAGCCCCAAATTAGATCGCAAGCCCTAGTTGAGACGATCGAAGGAAGAAGGAACGAAAGAGGATTCGTGGCCGCCATTTTTTTTTTCTCTTCGTGATTTTTTTGCTTAGGGTTTAAAAAATGGAAATGGTAAAGTGAAATAAAGGGAATCGGGTATCGGGTTGAAAGTAAAGGCAGTGGTTCTTTTCTTCTTTATTTTATGTTTATTTTATTCTTATTATTTTATTTTATTTTTATATATTTTTCTTCTTTCATTCTATGTTTATTTTTCTATTATATTTTTTTTTTCATTTTAAATCCAATTTGTTTTGTGTAATTTATTTTCTTTACTTTGTTTTGTAAATCTTGTTTAAATTATGTTATTAAAATTTCTCCAATATAGTTACATTATGTTTTTCATATTAAACTCGAAGAATTCAAATTACTTCACAGTCTTCAAATCAGAATTTAGTTCAATTTTTTATTTACGTAAGTAATAATCCTTAAATCCAAATTATTTTTCTAAGTCATTAGTCCGAATTTTTAAATATAAATTTAATATTCAATCTCAACTCCAAAGTCAAATTTAAATTTTTATTCAACTCTTTATAGATTAAATTTTAAAATTTAATCACCAATTTCATTGTTATATTGGAAATTCAATTTAAATTATCATTCAAATATTTAAAATTAATTAAATATTCAAAATTTAAATTGTTCAAAATTTAGGATCGTTACAATCTCCCCTCCTTAAAAGAATTTCGTCCCGAAATTACAAGTAAGGAAAAATGATTGTTGAAATTTCACTAATATTTATATTTTACTCAATTTTATCAAGTTTGAAACTTATTACAAATAAATGAATGTAGGATTCATTCTATTTGTTTTATTTCACTAACTTTGTTCAATATCTTCTGTTCATTAATTTCTACAATCAAGACGCAAAAGTCTTTTACTAAAGTTTTCAATTTACAAAACCCAAATTTTAAATTTGAAATTCTTGTTAAAAATCTACAAAGTATAACTTTTCCAAAGCTGTGGACTTTCAAAATATCTCAAAAATCCTCTTCCTTAATTTATTAGGTTGGAATTATGCAAATTTTAATTCCAGATTATTGATTTGCTATTTAAAGTTCGAAAATACTTGCTAACTCGAAATTTAACAAGTCTATTGTCGTTCTTAAAGACATTAGGCATACGCTGGCCAGGCGCATGTCTAACAATCTCCAAGTACTAAATATACTTGCTTCAATTCCCAGTGAAAATAGTTTTTAAAAATTCTTTTTAAAAAAAATAGATATGTAAAGCACATTCCCCCATGGATCACAGTTTACTCGGCGGTTCCGCTACTATCCCAGTAGAGTCGCTTGTAACTGTGGATATCTCATCCCTTGAATTTCGCCATGGTTGTTGCCAAAGATCGCGGTTCACACGGCGGTTACGCTACTATCCCAGTAGAATCGCTCGTGACCGTAGGCATCTCGCCCCTCGAATTACGCTTTGGTTTGTAGATTGCAGTTTACACAGCGGTTACGCCACTATCCCAGTGGAATCGCTTGTAACTGTAGGCATCACGCCCCTCAAATTACGCTACCACCCGAGTGTAACTAGATCGCGGTATACACGGCGGTTACGCCACTATCCCAGTGGAATCGCTTGTAACCGTAGGCATCTCGCCCCTCGAATTACGCTAGCACACTATACCAGTCCAAAAGGACATTCCAACTAATGGAAATACAAAAGGTCACTCCAACTAATGGAAATACAAATGGTCATTCCAACTAATGGAAATACTACGTAGCTACGATTTTCAAATGGACACTCATCTCGAGTTCCAACAACCTTCACAATTTTAAATGGAAGGTACTTTTCCATATCCTCAATTTGGAAAACATAATATTATACATACATATAAAATATTTCATTTCACATTTTTGTACATATCATACTCATGTACTTACATAAGTTTTCCACAACAATTACTTTTCCAAACTAATGGTTTTCGAATTTATCGTATTCACAAATATACGTTATGAAAACCACAATATCACATACCCATAACAAATAGAGGATTCACAAAATTTCCATTTCATTATCCATTTAAAATTTTCCTCTAAGCCGATTTGGAATTTTAAGGTTATCTCAAACCTAATTCGCATTCATAATCCAATTTATTATCGACTTCACACTCGATTTGGATTTCACGTTACATCGTCAATCCTCAACACATAATTGATGTCTATCGATATATAACCTCTGAGCTCATACGTCTCAGAGAAGGGTGTTAAGCTAAGAGAATAAATTCTCCGCCACCGCAGATATATATTTAATAGAGATCAATTGATATGTCGTCAATTCACAATGTTAGACATACAATCCAAATCATCCATTTAAAATTCAAAGTTCAACTTACATTGTTTTTGGGTGTCAAAGTTAAACTCCATTTAACTCAAAATTCAATCACTTTGAAAATTTTCCAAGTTGAACTAAGTGTTCAAATTTCCCAAAAATAATATCTTTACAAGATATAAAAATTTTCACACTTAACCATTTGAAACAAATTCAAATATTCACTTTTCAATTTATCTTTAAAAGATAAAATCTCAAAACATTCACTTTACACTTTATCTTGAAAAGATAAAATTTCAAACCTTTCATTTCATATTGGAAAATATTTCCATACTTATTCGATAATAAGTAATTTACAAATCCATTTATTTTCAACATTTTGAAAATATTTGATATACTTAAACCAAAATCAAATATATATTTCATTCTTAAAAGAAATCATTCTTTTAAACACATTTCAAAACAACTTAAAATGAATTTACTTCATTTCATAGTGTTGCTTCCCAAAAACATTCCCATTTAAGTTTTTCAACTTCAACTTAATTCATAGTTTGAATTCTGCATACATTTCAAAATATTGGTTTTAAACCAACTTCAAATTTCCAATATTAAGTTTTCCACTTAACTTATTTCCATGCCCATTCAAATTCAAATTCTTCATTGCATCAATTTAAATCTCTTATAAATTTTCATTAGATTCATATCTCTTTTTATATCTCATTTATTGTCCAAAACCATAGATATAACACCTTTAATAAGTTATAATAATTTACTTATCAAAATAAGTCATTTGTGGATTTTATAAACATCTTTAGAAATTACATTTCTATTTATAAACTTTGTTTTATAATCTCCTTTACTAATTTGATTCAATTCAATTCATATAACTTAGTTATATACCCAAAATCCATATTATAAGTTAAATACTTATAATCCATTTATTTACTAAATCGTTCTTCACAACATTTGAAATCAATTTTCAAAAGAATTCAAAATTAAATTTCCAAGTTATAGTTCAATAATCCATTTGATTATAATCAAATTGACATATCATTTTATTTTCCAATTACTACTTTGAAGATATTCAAAATATTTGATTTAAGCCAATTTAAACCAATTCATTAATTCTCTTAACTCATGTTTCATTTTCCATAACTCTCAAAAATTCGATAATGAGTTTCCGAATGATCGAATCTCAAGTCTAACGAGACCTCACCGAAGAGAAACGGTCGCAAACCTAAATTTAGAGAGGGGAATCTCCGAAAATGATTCTAGTTTTCAAAATACCCTTTATTTTAAAGAAATTTTTTTTATACTTCTTTAGATTTGAAAACACTTTCTTTAAAGTGATTCTAGTAACTATTCATATTAAATGCCATAAACTAAGCTTTGTGTAAACCAAAGCTCTGATACCACTTTGTAACGACCCGCCGCCCTAACCGCCTCTAGTCGGTAATTAAACCAACTAGAAACGTTCAAAATGACAGATTGTTATTTAGTTTATAACATTTAAACAGAATCAGTCACAGAATCACAGAACAACAATATATTTTATAAATAAACTTTTCTTTTATATACAAGTATCAGAGTTACACAATGAATTATACTTGAATTTATACAGCGGAAACAATTTATTTTATTAAGTACAAGAAAAATCTCTTGAAAAACTTTAGTGGAGTCCTTTAATCCCCCTCGAATTTAACTTCGCTGTGAGAAAAATCTTCAAGCTGTAAAAATACTCGGATCTGACCCGAGCGTTTATTGCAAAACACAAAAACACTCGAGTCAGGATTAATCTTAATTCAAGTAAATAAATTTGCAATGAATTGAAATAAAATGGTAACAGAGATGACGAATCACATGAATCAATTTAAATCTATTATGGATTTTCACATTAACAACTTCAAATTTTAAAATCTGTCAATCCTGTGTGGCTGCAGTACACACGTATAGTTACACACATGTGCACTGCCTCGCCAACACGTGTGCACAGCTCCATTCAGAAATACAAAATGACCAAACAGCAATGCAAATGCAGTAATGGGTGAACAGACCACAAAAGTGCAACACAGTGAGGATGACAAGTAAAAAAAAACAAGTCCAAATGGAAGCAGTGATACAAGGGCCAGAATAAAGCCCAAACAAAGAACTTCAACCAAACAGGGTTACAACAGGGACAATACTTTTAGAATTTATGTTGTTTCTAAACTATAGTTACAACAGGGACAAGGTATATTCACATACAGTCCTCTACATTCATATACCCAAAGCCACAGAACAGAACAGAGAAAGTTACAGCATGCCCACAAATACATTTCACACCAGAGCTTTATCAATACACATACAATACTTATTTATATCCAACCATGCTAGCATGCAACCTAATTAATAATTATTATTTTTTATTTAGAAGTTATTCACAGGCATTCTAAAAATAAGAAAAGTGAAGTTTTGCTCACTTGGTGATTTCAGATAGACAGAGACAGTGAGGTATCATCTTATTTTTTTTGAAAACAGGAACTGTTGTCTTAAATTTTTTTTTTCCTCTGAATTTTCTTTAAGAAAATGGACCTGACTCACAACAGAGATATGCATTTATACATACTCATACATTTACATCCATAAAAATGTGTAAATTCAAACATGCAGTCATCTAACCCATCATACTTCAGGCATCATCAAAGCAGATTCAAAGCTTCAACAGATCAGAACAGAATGGAAGCAGTAATTCAAGGTAAACTAGCAACAAACATGAAGTGAATCATGTCAAAGGCAATACATGAGAGCATACAAGTGCAGACAACAGGGCTCAAACCAGTGTCAACAAAACAGCAATTGAGCACATGTATGCAGACCAGTCAAGTAAATGTAGAGAACAAGCTACATGATGAACAAGTGCAGACCAAATGCAGTGAAACCCAAGTATACAATGCACTATGCAGTGCACACTAAGTCTAGCTACTCAAATGAACACAGCATGTACAAGTTACAAAAACTCAAGTGAAACAAGTACAGTGTGACAGTGAATGGGAAAGCATGTGAACATAGCAACTGCCACAAGAAATGCAACAGTGTCCAACTCAAATGACAGCAATGCACAAATGCAAAATGGAGTAAATGCCAACATGAAATGATCAAGAATCAAAATAGAGACAAGGTAAATCAAGGCAGTGCATCAAATGACCAATGATATAACCCAGTGAAACAACTCAGTGATCAACACAGCAGCTCGAAGACAGAGTACATGCAAATGCATCAAAGCATCATGAACATACACAAATGACCAAGCTACAAGTATGGCAGTGAAACAACTCAAGAGATCAACAATGCAACACTTGATTGAGCTACAGACAGGTTTAGACTAAAGTTTGAACTTGCTTTCATTTATTTCTGAAAATATAGAACAGGTCTTAAACCAAAGTTAAGCTTGTTTACAATTTTTTTTTTTCAAAAGCAAAGAGGAGGAGAAGGATTTAAAACCTGGTGTGAGCCTGTAACTCAAACAAGTTAAACCAAATTCCAACTTACTTATTTATTTATTTTATTTTATTTTTTTTATAAAACTGGAGCATGGATGAGAAAAGAGTATCATGTTTACAGGTATTCAAACTGTTAAATAAATATGCATTCAATCTTTAAATCAAGCATGCAAACATTGATATTTTGTTCACTATAACATTCATGCCCCAGAACAAAAATATGAAGGATTTAAAACTGTTTTTAAAAGATGTTTATTCACATTTAAAAATGCAGAGATCCCCTTTGAAGCTGGAAAGGGATTTGCATGCTCATGTTTTTTTTTTATTCCAGAAACTTTAAAATTTTGAAAATTGCATCTTGATGTTTGATTTCAGAAATTTAAATTTCTTGAAACATTAAGAAAACATTAAGACAGAAATGCTTTGAAGCTTGTTTTCAGGTTGAACTCATGGACACTGGTTTCCCTTTATTATTTTTACAGACGTTGTTTTTAGCTTGTTTAAACAGAGACACACATCCCTGTAACATTCATGCATACAATTTCACACACACATACTTATATAAACATGCAACATTATCATTCTTGCACCACATTACTTCTTGAATCAATCCCAACATCAAGCTGTAATAGGTTAAGTTTGCACACAAACAAAAGTAAACATATTCAGGCTTAATATCTATTTCCAGATTTTATGCATAAAGAAGATATATACACACAGGCATCACCCAACATCATACTAATCAGATCATCACATACAATAGATATTCAAACAAACCTAAGGCTTTAAGATTAAAGGGTTGCTCACAAATAAACACATGCAAGCACAAATAACATATATCAGAGAAGAAAGTAAATGCAGGCACTCATGCATGACAGATTTAAGGCCAAGTTTAAATAGCATCTGTTCTTATCAGTTTAAAAATAAATTCCAAATTGTTTCTGTTCTTATCAGTTTAAATATAAATTCCAAATTGTTTCTGTTCTTATCAGTTTAAAACGAATTATCAGAGCAAATGATAGCAAATAACACCCCAAATCATAACATGCAACCAAACACCCAATTCAAACAAATCTAAAAGCTTGAAATAAAATTAATCGTGAGAAAACTCACCATATCTCGAATCGAATACGGTCGAGGTGGGAATGAGCACACTCGAACGAAGAATGAAGCCCCAAATTAGATCGCAAGCCCTAGTTGAGACGATCGGAGGAAGAAGGAACGAAAGAGGATTCGTGGCCGCCATTTTTTTTTCTCTTCGTGATTTTTTTGCTTAGGGTTTAAAAAATGGAAATGGTAAAGTGAAATAAAGGGAATCGGGTATCGGGTTGAAAGTAAAGGCAGTGGTTCTTTTCTTCTTTATTTTATGTTTATTTTATTCCTATTATTTTATTTTATTTTTATATATTTTTCTTCTTTCATTCTATGTTTATTTTTCTATTATATTTTTTTTTTCATTTTAAATCCAATTTGTTTTGTGTAATTTATTTTCTTTACTTTGTTTTGTAAATCTTGTTTAAATTATGTTATTAAAATTTCTCCAATATAGTTACATTATGTTTTTCATATTAAACTCGAACAATTCAAATTACTTCACAGTCTTCAAATCAAAATTTAATTCAATTTTTTATTTACATAAGTTATAATCCTTAAATCCAAATTATTTTTCTAAGTCATTAGTCCGAATTTTTAAATATAAATTTAATATTCAATCTCAACTCCAAAGTCAAATTTAAATTTTTATTCAACTCTTTATAGATTAAATTTTAAAATTTAATCACCAATTTCATTGTTATATTGGAAATTCAATTTAAATTATCATTCAAATATTTAAAATTAATTAAATATTCACAATTTAAATTGTTCAAAATTTAGGATCGTTACAATACTGATGTGTATTTTATACTTGGGTCAGACCGGGTTGTTTTAGGTTTGATACTTGCTTTTGGACTTAGCTTTGCTTAATGCTTCCGCTTGAATTTCTTCTTATCACCATCTGTAGCTATAGTCTTTTGGAGATTGTCTTTAAGATGTACATTTATTTGACTCGTTGTATATAGTGTGGTTGTCATACTCCTGTTAATTCAATTATTACCTTACATGCATAGTCGACATTGTTATATCTTCCATTACATCAATATTTTACCATTTCATCTTGTCTTTCATTTACGTAACATTTTATTTCATTGATTGTAATAAATTCACTCATTAAAATTTCCAATTCCAATAAATTTGAGTACACTAATTTCCATCCTTTTATTCAAATCAAAGGTCATACTATGATAAAAAATTACATTAGTTACATTGTATAGAACCAGCCTTTTTACCATTGTCAATTAAACCTACATTAACTGCACAAATTAAGGGAATTAATTACCATTTATTTCCAATTAAATTTAATAGACTAAATAAATAGGTAATAATATAATAATTGTCACCATTAGCCTTTAATTACGTTTATAATTTTATTACTTACAAACAAATGTTGCCATTTCTTTCATAACACTAATTTTATTCAATTTCCATTAACAATATATTATTTCATTATTGAATTCAATATTTACATTCTTTTTCCTATGTTTACTTTATAATCAAGTATAACCTTACACTATTTGAATTAATTGGAATCCCATTCAAATTGTTAATAATTAGCTTTAATTAACATTGTTGCATTTCATTTTAGTATTATTCCAGTTATAAATCTTAAATTTTATTTCTTCCAACATTTAATTACAAAAATCTTATTAAATTTACTATTTTTAATTGTCGAAAATTACGAGTCATTACTTTCCCCCACTCAAGACATTTCGGCCCCGAAAAGAAATAAAAAGGAAAAGAAGGAATAAAGTAATCAATATATCTTATTCAAAATATTAAATTTGTAAACAATTTATTTACATAATAAATAATTTAAATAAAATATATTAATTTATACACAATTGAATCCTTTTATAGTCAAATTAAAAAAAGTTTGAAAAACATTTAACAAAAAATTTCGAAGTCCAAAATTCACGAAAAATTTCGGTAGAGTCTCCTTTGTATGGAGAGGCTCAGGAGAAATCATTATATCAAAATAACAAAATATATCATATATTTTCAAAATAATATATCCCAACAGCGGGGGAACAATATAATATCGTTAGAAAACCGTAATCCAAGAACGCACCTATTTGTCGGGAAAATAACGTTTATTTTATGAAACCAAAAGTAGTAGCAATTGCTTGCATAACCTGTATTCCACTTATGTAATCAACAGAGGTTAACAATTCTATAGAAGTGAAAAGATTATATTGTTTTAAATTAGTAACGAACAATCAACATAACATAACAACAATCACTTCAACCAAAAGCATACCATCATCACATAAAATAAAAATAAATTAGTACAACATAACAACAATCTTTGCAAACAAGAATACAATCTTCATAAGGGATCGAAGTAATCAACCATTTCTGAAGTTACAATCATTAAATTTAATATAGTATTCATTTAATTATTTACTTTAGTTATCAATAGCTTCAAACATTAACTTAAGTTCATAATTCTTCGCTTACAATATCCACTTTCTATTTCATTTTATTAAGTAGCACTACAATTACAACTCAGGTTTATAACTGTTTCATATCAAATTTCTTATTCATAAAAGTAAACTGCATTGAACACTTTCATTATTTAAGTTTTTCTTGTATAATATTCCCTTACATATTCTTATTTAACATTACAAATTTTAATATTCTGGCAAGTTATATATATATATATGTGTGTGTGTGTGTGTGTGTGTGTTTCTAAGAATGTAATTGAAAGTTACACAAGTTTATCTTATTTCATTTTAGTAAATAAACGTTGAATAGTTATCATTTCTTATTTTCATATCCTTTTTGTTTACAAGTTACAAATTTTAAATTCCTTGTATATTTCATTTATAACTTAACATTTAATTTCTTACTTTCAACTTTAGAAGTTCTAATTACTAAATAGTTAAAATTTTATTCCACTACAATAATTGAAATTCTAATTTAAATTTACTTTAGTTTATTCTACAGGTTTTTTCCTTCTCATTATTTACTTTTCCATTCATTTACTTATATAGAGATCAATCACTTACATAATTTGTTTTCCATTAAGGATTTAATCATTTCAAAAAATATAAATTAAGCTTCTACTGCCTTACTTAAGATTATAACTTAATTCGGTTATTGAATAAAAATTTAAGTTTTTCGTTGTGACAACCCAGAATTTTTAGATATTTGAAACTGGAATATTTAATTGATTTTAAATGTTTGGAAAGTTAGTTTAATTTAAATTTCAAATATCACTGTTTATTTGGCACTTAAATTTTTGAATTTAATAATTGGTAATGGGTTAAAATAGTGAATCTTGGTTTTTATGCTGGTTAAAATTATTTCAAAGGTTTGGAAAATTTATATTTACAACACTGAAGGTAATAGAACCTTTAAAATTGACATTAAAAGCATTTTGTTAAGTTTTAAAAATATAAGTTTAAGTTGACGTTTAAAAATAGCTTTCCGAGGCACGGTCTCGGAATTTGACAAAGCCAGTTCCATTGGATCCGTAATAGTGTATTATTATCGGATTTCAAAACTTCGTGGTGTTTGGAGTAATCGTTTGGCTGTACGGGTTGTAAACGCGCTGAAATATAAATCAAAAATTCAATATAATAGCTGAGTCCAAAACGTTATCTTCTTCATACGATTGAATTAGGACTCTAAACCTTTTCTGTTGTGTTCGAAATAGGGATTTAACATTACAACCGTCTAGCGGCATGCATCAATGGGAGGTCGAGATTTTGAGTTGCGTGATTTGAGACGGTTTAGATTTAAATAATATTTATATTCAAATAGTTTACTCAGCAGCCTATCTCTTCTTACAAACACATGTTTCTCTAGGTAGCACATGTCCTACCTAATAAATACATTTCTCTAAAAAATTAAATAAAATATAAAACAATGGCAGAACGAAGTCTCGTTCCACTAAAAAGGAAAAAAACTGACCTTTTTGCCCGTTTGCACAGTTTAAATAGACTATAGCAAGTTCAACTAAAGATTTCTCTTCTGCTGATCAGTTTTAACAGTAATTGAGGATGCAAGATCAATCTGACAATCCAAATCTCCCAATCGATATCGCCTATGCTCGTCTTGGCGAACGGCTGGTTGATCGGAAGAATATTCCTAGCGACTACTGGATGAGATTGAGTGCCATTCGATCGAAGATATCTTCTACTTTTTCTTCTCCTCCAAAAGGCGTCGACCCATTTTTTCAAACCCTAGATCTAGAAGAAGGAAGTGAATGCAATGGGTTCATCGCTAGTCTCGAGCGCGAGAAGGACGGTGCGGCGTCAGTGGAGAAGGCGTGCGAGTGAGTGGCGATTTCTGATGGAAGTGCGTGTGACGCCCCACCTATATACCCACTCTAGCCAAGGACACTACGGTGTAATGCCGTCAACTACCACGGAGAATAAGGCTGTTGAGGAACGACCATCCGCGTAATTGCTTTGTGCGAGCACTGATATGTCAGATAGTACAACATGCATCTGGTTTCAGGAGGAAATCCAACATACTGATACAAACTCAAAGCTACTACATAGTGGCTATATATATCCTTCGGAAACAAATATAGAAGTAAACATAACATAAATCAGTCACAGGCATCCATATCACAAAGGCGGAAATAGATATGAATATACAACACATGAAAGTGTACATCAAAGTAGTGGTCAAACAAGATCCACAATATCACAAAAGAATAGCCACCAGTGCTAGACAAAAGAATATGGATACAACTATGAGTCTATATCTCAAATATATGCAACAAAAACTACTAATCTAAGTAGTTAGCCAAAAGTCCGGGTAATAATCCCAGATGTGAAGCCAAGCAGAAGCACCTGTAACATCTCGGTCTGACCCGAGTATTATTTAATAAGAAAATAATAAACAGACCAGTCTAGCTATAATTATCAGATAAAATGATATAGAATAAGAGATATGACATAAACATATGATAACCATAAAGCCATACTGTGATAAGTATGCAATTGAAAATCAACAAGAGATTAATCAATATCACAAGAATTTTCTCAAAGACAAAAAGAAATGTCATATTCTATATTTTTATGCACAAAAAGTTAATGACACACAAATTCACCAATGCACAAATATTGATAAAACATATCAATGTAAATCACGAAAATTGGTGAAACATAAATTCTAGAAATCATCAATGGAAATCCAGAAATCACAAAAAGAGGGGAGGCCTATCACAAAACGGGAGCATGAAAACACCAACACGTGTATCACAAAATGGAACGCTATTCCATGGTTGCCAACCATTAATTTTGGGCCGAAGCTCCACAAAACGGCCCGTAGACCATGGGTCGCTACCTCACCAAATTGAGTCGAAGCTCCACAGAAACGGGGTTTCGTATCCCTCGTAGACAAAGAGACATCGCACAATTGCTAGTCTAAATCACAAAAATGATCATTGATGATCATTAAGAAGTGTCAATTACATTAAGCTAGTAAATATATAAGCTTAGCCTCATGTCCCATAACCACTAGCTTAACTTAAATAGTTACGAACAAATTGTAAATCTCCACTCTAAAATTGTCATAAGAGATTCAATCAAACTAGTCCAAGAATTAACCGACGAAGCAAACGCAAGCGTTTCATATCACTTGTTTTACGAAGCCGTTTAGTTAGATTTCTCGTACGAGTGAAATGAAGTGACAAATCACAAAAATGATTGTAGAAAGAATAAATCAAAAAAATTCACATACAAAGACGTGAATAAAATCCAAAGAATTCGATTCCAAATTCATCAAAGTGGAAATACACTTGCGACATAAAAGTCATGACTTATGACTTAATCATAAGTCAACACAAGAAATCAGCGGCTCAAGAAATAGCACACGGCTTAATAGAGCAATTAACATAGCGCGACCTAAGGCATGGCGCGACCTAAAGCATGGCGCGACCTAACATGGCATGACTTATGTTGTGAAGAAGGTCGAGCGACTTATTGGACCAATGGCGCGACCTAACAGAACAAGCAACATAACATGGCCGAGTGACCTAAGGGGTTGCGACCCGTGTGGTTGCAAGATAAGGCAGGCCGACCTAAGTAGTGCGACAAAGTGGCGCGACCTAATATATAGCCGAGCGACCTTAGAGCTCGCGGCTTAAGGAGGTGAGCGGCCTAACATGAAACGACCTAAGGGGTAGAAGGAGAGTAGGCCGAGCGACCTAACGACCTAAGGAGTAAACAATACCGTGCAACCTAAGGGGGTTGCGACTTAACGACCTAAGGCGTAAACAAGACCGTGCGACCTAAGGGGGCTGCGACCTAACAACCTAAGGCGTATGAGAAGGCCGAGCGACCTAATGTGCATGGAACGGCCTAACA
This sequence comes from Allium cepa, assembly GCA_030765085.1. Taxonomy (NCBI): domain Eukaryota; kingdom Viridiplantae; phylum Streptophyta; class Magnoliopsida; order Asparagales; family Amaryllidaceae; genus Allium; species Allium cepa. Next base: position 594,553,959 of record CM060937.1, read on the forward strand.
CAAGGCGAGCGACTTAAGTGGGGAACGACCTAACATGTCGCGACCTAAGTCGTGAAGGCCGAGCGACCTAACAACCTAAAGGGGTGAAGAATGCCTAAGCGACCTAACAACCTAAAGCATATGAGAAGGCCGAGCGACCTAAGTGCGGATGACCTAGCATGGTGCGACCTAAGGAGTTGCGTGATATCACATGGCCGAGCAACGTCCTAAGGTGCAAGCGACCTATGAGTTGCGACCTATGGCAGGCCGACCTAACTGCAGGCCGAGAATTATTCATGTGCAGGCCGAGCGACCTAGGGGTTTGAAGTGCAAAATCTCTCAATTTGCAACCGATCGAGCACGAACTCTAGGGGATTACGCCCACCGGCTTCCCGGTCATATTGGCTCCTCGATGAATCACCAAAAACGTGTTCAAACATCAAAGGTTGGATTTTTAAAGATTTGAACCCAAAAAACTAAAAATTGGGATTTTCACCAATTCAATCCAAACCAAAAGAAAATGCACATGAATAAGTGTTAGGAATTCATACCTAACAAATCAAAGATAGTTATCGACAAAGATGTGAGATAAAAATCTCACCTTTACACAAAATCAATGAAGAAGAAGCTTGAGAGCAAAGGAAGAATCAATGGCTTCTCTTCGAATTTGGAGTTGGATGTTGGATTTGCAAATGAACTAGGGCTTGGAGTTTTAATTTCCCATTCCTTCCTCCATTTTTGATGAAGCTTGAGTGTTAGAAAATGAAAGTGAAGTTATAAAGGGAAGGGAGTTGAGCTAGAGTTAATAGTTTAGGCTAATGGGCTAAACCAAACCCAAAGCCCAAAGTGAAAAAGTAGCAAAATTCCACTAACTCCAAACATATCAAAGTTTATACTCAAAAAGATTGCAAACAGTGTTTTGGACCTAATGGAAGTGGTTCCGAGTCCTAATTCGACCATATGCAAAAAGTAACTTTTCAGACTAAAATCCAATTAACGATAAAATATAAAAATAAAATATTTAAATATTCAATCGTAAAATATGCGGGTTGTTACAGACTCCCTTCCTTAAAGAAATTGCGTCCTCGCAATATTTAAGAAGAAAATATAAGGTAACAACCATGAAAGCATATCAACACAGAAGAAATTTGAAATAAGAAATTCACTTCAAAGAGCACGAGAAAGTAAGTCCGGATGTGTTCACTCGATGAACTCTCTAGATTCCTAAGAGCAATTCTTAGGATTTGAGGACCATTGGACATTAACAAGCGGAACATCTTTATTTCGAAGGCATTTGACCTCCGAAGCAATAATACGAATAGGATGTTGCTCATAAGTTAAATTAGGCGAAACTTTAATTTCTTCCACAACACCGGGCTTAAGAATAGAACAAAATCTCGAAGGCATTTCCGTAATTGAGAAACGTGAAACACGTCATGAATAGCAGAAAACTGAGCCGGTAATAAAAGGCGATAAGCCACGGAACCAATACGTTCGGTGATAGGAAATGGCCCAATATATTGAGGCGCTAACTTTTTTGATTGACCGAAATGTACAACACCCTTCATAGGTGAAACACGAGTAAACACAAGATCTCCCACAGAAAATTCTAATTTCCTTCTCCGGTTATCGGCATAGGATCTTTGCCTACTCTGGGCTTCTTTTATCCTATGACAAATAAGGTCAATCTTCTCTGTGGAATCACGAATAAAATCTGGACCTAAAACCAGATTCTCACCGGCCTTTAGCCAACAAGAAGGAGATCGGCATGTCCTTCCAAAGAGTGCCTCAAAAGGTGCCATACCAATACTAGATTGGAAGCTATTATTATAGGAAAACTCAATAAGAGAAATATGATCTTCCCAACTTCCACCAAAATCAAGAACACATGCACGAATAAGATCTTCAGGAGTTTGATTTACACGCTCAGTTAGTCCATCTTACTGGGGATGACAAGCGGTGCTAAAATTAAGCTTCGTTCCCAAAGCTTTTTAAAGACTATTCCAAAATCCACTAGTAAACAATGGATCATGATCACTAACAATAGAAGAAGGAACACCATGCAATTTTACAAGTTCTTTAATAAAGAGTTTGGCCAAGAGAGGAACGGTTCGATTGGACTGAATGGGAATAAAATGGGTAAATTTAGTAAGTCTATTGACTATCACCAATAAGCTATCATGACCCGAACGAGAATGGGGAAGGCCATCTATAAAATCCATGGAAATTTGGCCCCACTTCCAAATTGGAATTTCTAAAGGTTGCAAGAACCGTCCAGGCCTTTGATGTTGGCCTTGATAAGTTGGCAAGTCATGCAACACTTAACAAAGTTAGCAATATCATATTTCATTCCCTCCCAATAATAAAATCGCTTCATGTCGGCGTACATTTTACTACTATCGGGATGAATGGTAAATTTAGAACGATGAGAATCTTCTAAAATGTCTTTACGAAGATTACTAATATTTGGCACGATAAATATTCCAAATTTTCGAATAATCTTTCAAACCTTTAGTATCAATTTTATCCCTAAAATTTTGGCCAAGAAGAGCCAATTCGGGATCTAAGTTTTGAGCTTCAAGAATGCGGTCCAAAAGAGAAGGATGAGCCTCAAGGCTACATAAAACAAGAGATGAACATAAATTGGAAAAACGATCTTGAATCTCACAAGTGGATAAAATTCTGAGATCATTCCATTCGGATATCATCATAGAAACAACCGCTTGTTGCTTACGACTAAGTGCGTCCGCAACACGATTTCCCTTTCCGGGGGTATAAAGAATATCAAGATCATAAGCTGCAAGAAATTCGAGCCAACGTTGTTGACGCAAATTTAGTTCTTTTTGAGAAAATAGATATTTCAAGGATTTATGAACAGTGTAAAGAACAAATTTTTCTCCCAAAAGATAATGACGCCAAATGCGAAGGGCGAAAACAATAGCCGCGAGCTCTAAATCATGAGTGGCATATCTAGTCTCGGCTGGCTTCAATTGCCTAGAAGCATAAGCAATAACATGTTCCCTTTGCATAAGAACGGCACCCAAACAACCCGCCTAGCATCGGTATAAACAATAAAATCTTGGTTTCCCTCAGGAATAACAAGAATAGGAGCATCGGAAAGGAGTTCTTTTAATTTCTGAAAAGAAGCTTCACATTTGTCCGACCAAATGTATTTAACTCCCTTTTTTGTCAAGCTAGTAAGAGGCACGGAAATTTTGGAAAAGTCTTTTATGAAATGGCGGTAATAACCTGCCAATCCAAGGAAACTACGAATTTCTGTCACGCTCTCCCGTCTCTTCCAATTTTGGATCGCTTCAATCTTTGAAGGATCCACGGAAATTCCGAATTCGAAAATAATATGACCGAGAAACTTCACACGAGATTGCCAAAAGTGGCATTTAGAAAAATTTTCTTTCAATTTATTGCTCCTAAGAGTTTCCAACACAATCCGAAGATGCTTTTCATGCTCCTCCTCGGTTTTAGAATACATAAGAATATCATCAATAAAGATGAGAACAAACTGATCGAGGAAGTCTTTGAAAACTCTATTCATAAGGTCAATGAAATAAGCCGGAGCATTCGTTAAACCAATTGGCATAACAAGCCATTCATAAGATCCATAACGAGTACAGAAAGATGTCAAAGGAATGCTATCCTCTGCAATATGAAGCTGATGAAAACCGGTAGCTAAGTCTAATTGCGAAAAGTCTCTAGCACCACTAAGTTGATCGAATAGATTATCAATCCAAGGTAAAAGATATTTATTCTTGATAGTAAGATCATTAAGCTTGCGGTAGTCAACGCAAAGCCAAAGTGTACCATCGGATTTCTTCAAAAAAATAGCCGAAGCTCCCCAAGGATAGTAACTAGAGCGAATAAATTGCTTCGTCTCCAATTCGGATAATTGTTTGCACATCTCCTCATTTTCTTTATTGGACATATGATAAGGAGGACGAGTAATAGGTTGAGCTCCAGGGATGAGATTAATTTTGAACTCAATTGCTCGCTTAGGTGGTAATCCTAAAACGGGATCAAAGAGGTCGAAAAATTCACGAACAACGTGAATAAGAGAAATAATATCCTCTTTGTCATCATTATCGTCATTAAGAGGATTTAGTGAATATAAAGATGCAACCAAGCTGGAATCTGAATCTTTAAGATCAATAGAAATCTGCTTAACAGATTGAGGATGTCGAAGATAGATAGTCCGCTCAGGACATAGGATTTGGGTTTTATAGCAGTTAAGCCAATCCATTCCCAAAATCATTTCAATGCCTAAGTAGCGCATAACATGCAAATCGGCTTGGAAAGAAAAATCACACAAAATAATCTCGACATCTTTACACAATAAACTGATTGTTGCGGATCCACCAACCGGATTCGCAATTCTCAATGAAGTCATTAAACACAAAACATCAAAGAAAAAGTATCGACAAGTTCTTTTGAAATAAAAGAGTGGGACGCACCCTTGTCAAAAAGAACTCGAATAGGATGATCATGAAATAAAATAATGCCATCAAGGATAGAATGAGAAATACCTTTACCACGAGATGTGTTGCCAAGGGCTTGAGCAACATTAAGCTTTCCCTCCTTTCTATTTTGAAGTTTGGGACAAGAAGATAAATAATGATCCGGGCTTTTGCAATAGCGACAAGTACGAGGCTTTGAACACTTGTTCGCATAATGGTCCTTAGAACCGCAGTTCTAGCATTGCCCACTACTTGAGGTAGAAGTCTTAGTTGCCGGAGAGGCTTGCTTCCCTTTCTTATTGTTGGGATAAGGACCCTTGAACTTATTAGGCCCTTTCTTGTTGTTGAAGTTTGGCTTAGCACCCATAACTTCAACATCACTTTCCCTATCCGCCTCTTCAAGACGAAGAGCGATATCAACCATTTGATCGTAAGAAACTTCTAATTTTAGAAGTAATGGTTTCTTGAGATTTTTATTCAAGCCATAAACAAACCTTTGGTTCTTCTTCAATGGGGTGTTTATGTACTCGACCCCATATTTAGAAAGTGACTCGAATGATGTGACATAGCCTGTCACAGAGGATTCACCTTGAACAAGGTCAATGAAACGGCGAGCCAAAGTCACCTTCTCAGCTTCTGGCATAAATTTTAATGCGAAGCGTTCTCGGAATTTCTCCCGAGTAAGATCCACTTCATTTATTTCAGAAATCAGAAGCTCATACCAATCTATTGCTCTTTCTTAGAGCATACTAGAGGCCACCTAAACACGGTGAAGATCAATAAGATTCATGCGAGATTCCACGTTCTCAGCCAAGCCTGTACTTCAATAATTGTTTCAGAACCTTTGAATGGCTTCCCACCAAAATTGGTATAATCGCTGCACAAACGTGCAAATCTAGACCTAGGGTGAGTAGACTCCGTATTTGATCCGGCTGCTTGAGCATTCCTTACTAGATCAAGAAGCTGCTGGACAGACATAAATACTCCATCCTGGGGAGTAGCACGAGATTGTCCGGCACTGGGACGGCCAGGTCTAACCATTTCTCTTCCTTTTTAAAAGAAAGAAAGAAGAAGGGTACAGTTATTCACCAATTGAATATCAAGCAATCTTGATAGATAAACAAGGAATCACAAAGAAAATAGGATGAATCAGTATGAAGACTCGAATTAAATCCTAAAGCATGACTCCTAAGATGGATTTAGGACGATGATCCTTGCTAGATTATTCTACATTGTTCCAAAGATTGGCTCTGATACCAAGCTGTGACGCCCTACCTCTATACCCACTCTAGCCAAGGAAACTACAGTGTAATGCCGTCAACTAGCACGGAGAATAAGGCTGTTGAGGAGCGACCATCCGCGTAATTGCTTTGTGCGAGCACCAATATGTTAGATAGTACAACATGCATCTGGTTTCAGGAGGAAATCCGACGTACCGATACAAACTCAAAGCTACTACACAGTGGCTATATATATCCTTCGAAAACAAATATAGAAGTAAACATAACACAAATCAGTCACAGACATCCATATCACAAAGGCGGAAATAGATATGAATGTATAACACATGAAAGTGTACATCAGAGTAGTGGTCAAACAAGATCCACAATATTACAAAAGAATAGCTACAAGTGCTAGACAAAAGAATATGGATACAACTATGAGTTTATATCTCAAATGTATACAACAAAGACTACTAATCTAAGTAGTTAGCCAAAAGTCAGGGTGATAATCCCAGATGTGAAGTCAAGTAGAAGCACCTGTAACATCTCGGTCTGACCCGAGTATTATTTAATAAGAAAATAATAAACGGGTCAGTCTAGCTATAAATATCAAATAAAATGATATAGAATAATAGATATGACATAAACATATGATAACCATAAAGCCATACTGTGATAAGTATGCAATTGAAAATCAACAAGAGATTAATCAATATCACAAGAATCTTCTCAAACATAAAAAGAAATGTCATATTCTATATTTTTATTCACAAAAAGTTAATGACACACAAATTCACCAATGCACAAATATTGATAAAACATATCAATGTAAATCACGAAAATTGGTGAAACACAAATTCTAGAAATCGTTAATGGAAATCCAAAAATCACAAAAAGGAGGGAGGCCTATCACAAAACGGGAGCATGAAAACTCACCAACACGTGTATCACAAAATGAAACGCTATTCCATGGTTGCTAACCATTAATTTTGAGCCGAAGCTCCATAAAATGGCCCGAAGATCATAGGTCGCTACCCCACCAAATTGAGCCGAAGCTCCACAGAAACGGGGTTTAGTCTCCCTTGTAGACAAAGAGACATCGCACAATTGTTAGTCTAAATCACAAAAATGATCATCAATGATCATTAAGAAGTGTCAATTATACTAAGCTAGTAAATATATAAGCTTAGCCTCATGTCCCATAACCACTAGCTTAACTTAAATATTTACGAACAAATTGTAAATCTCCACTCTAAAATTGTCATAAGAGATTCAATCAAACTAGTCCAAGAATTAACCCACGAAGTAAATTCAAGCGTTTCATACCACTTGTTTTACGAAGCCGTTTAATTAGATTTCTCATACAAGTGAAATGAAGTGAAAAATCACAAAAATGATAGTAGAAACGATAAATCACAAAAATTCACATACAAAGACGTGAATAAAATCCAAAGAATTCGATTCCAAATTCATCAAAGTGGAAATACACTTGCGACATAAAAGTCACGACTTACGACTTGACCATAAGTCAACACAAGAAATCAGCGGCTCAAGAAATAGCACACGGCTTGACAGAGCAACTAACATGGCGCGACCCAAGGCATGGCGCGACCTAAGGCATTGTGCGACTTAAAATGGTACGACTTATGTTGTGAAGAAGGCCGAGCGACTTATTAGACCAATGGCGCGACCTAACAGAACAAGCTACATATCATAGCCGAGCGACCTAAAGGGTTGCGACCCAAGTGGTTGCAAGATAAGGCAGGCCGACCTAAGTTGTGCGACTAAGTGGCGCGACCTAGATGAGCGACCTAATATGTAGCCGAGCGACCTAAGAGCTCGCGGCTTAAGGAGGTGAGCGGCCTAACACGAAACGACCTAAGGGGTAGAAGGAGAGTTGGCCGAGGGACCTAACGACCTAAGGAGCAAACAAGACCGTGCGACCTAAGGGGGTTGCGACCTAACAACCTAAGGCG